>OY997262.1:325977425-327257451 GCA_963921465.1 Triticum timopheevii
ACCTCATCACCACTCAGTCACCCCGCGACACAGTTTTTACTATCTCGTAAATGATTGTTATTCTTTTTTATATGCTCTAAATCCCCCAGTGGGTGACTTAGTTGCGAATCTGTCTCGCCTAAGTTTCAAAAAATCCTATCGAGTGGAGAGCAACCCTCCCACTCGGGGGCTTAGCTGCAGTCCAGTACTCGCCTAAGTTTCAAAAAATCCCACCGAGTGGAGAGCAATCCTCCCACTCGGGGGCTTAGCAGCAGTCTAGTACTCGCCTAAGTTTTAAAAAATCCTACCGAGTGGAGAGCAACCCTCCCACTCGGGGGCTTAGCTGCAGTCCAGTACTCGCCTAAGTTTCAAAAAATCCTACCGAGTGGAGAGCAACCCTCCCACTCGGGGGCTTAGCTGTAGTCGAGTACTCGCCTAAGTTTCAAAAAATCCTTCTGAGTGGAGAGCAACTCTCCCACTCGGGGGCTTAGCTGCAGTCCAGTACTCGCCTAAGTTTGAAAAATCCTACCGAGTGGAGAGCAACCCTCCCACTCGAGGGCTTAGCTGCAGTCCAGTACTCGCCTAAGTTTCAAAAAATCCTACCGAGTAGAGAGCAACCCTCCCAGGGGCTTAGCTGCAGTCCAGTACTCGCCTAAGTTTCAAAAAATCCTACCGAGTGGAGAGAAACCCTCCCACTCGGGGGCTTAGCTGCAGTCCAGTACTCGCCTAAGTTTCAAAAAATCCTACCGAATGGAGAGCAACCCTCCCACTCGGGGGCTTAGCTGCAGTCTAGTACTCGCCTAAGTTTCAAAAAAATCCTACCGAGTGGAGAGCAACCCTCCCACTCGGGGGCTTAGCTGCAGTCCAGTACTCGCCTAAGTTTCAAAAATCCTACCGAGTGGAGAGCAGCCCTCCCACTCGGAGGGCTTAGCTACAGTCCAGTACTCGCCTAAGTTTAAAAATACCACTCGGCCGCCCCGCGCGTTGCCATTTGGTTGGTCACCTCATAACCACTCGGCCGCCCCGTGCGTTGCCATTGGTTGGTCACCTCATAACCACTCGGCCGCCCCGCGCGTCGCCACTCGGTTGGTCACCTCATCACCACTCGGCCGCCCCGCGCGTCGCCATCGTTTGGTCACCTCATAACCACTCGGCCGTCCCGCGCGTCGCCACCGGTTGGTCACCTCATCACCACTCGGCCGCTCCGTGCATCGCCACTTGGTTGGTCACCTCATAACCACTCGGCCGCCCCGTGCGTCGCCACCGGTTGGTCACCTCATCACCACTCGGCCGCTCCGCGCGTCGCCACTCGGTTGGTCACCTCATCACCACTCGGCCGCCCCGCGCGTCGCCATCGGTTGGTCACCTCATAACCACTCGGCCGCCCCGCGCGTCGCCATCGGTTGGTCACCTCATAACCACTCGGCCGCCCCGCATGTCGCCATCGGTTGGTCACCTCATCACCACTCGACCGTCCCGCGCGTCGCCACTGGTTGGTCACCTCATCACCACTCGGCCGCTCCGCGTGTCGCCACTTGTTTGGTCACCTCATAACCACTCGGCCGCCCTGCCGTCGCCATCGGTTGGTCACCTCATAACCACTCGGCCGCTCCGCGTGTCGCCACTCGGTTGGTCACCTCATCACCACTGGGCCGCCCCGCGCGTCACTACTCGGTCGGTCACCTCATCACCACTCGGCCGCTCCGCGCGTCGCCACACGGTTGGTCACCTCATCACCACTCGGCCGCTCCGCGTGTCGCCACACGGTTGGTCGCCTCATCACCACTCGGCCACTCGCGCGTCTTTAGACAGCTAAGTCATTTTACATTCTATTATTTCCGAGTATCCCGTAATTCACACATCACCTTCACTCGAAGGTCGCACCACCGAGTGTACCTCTACGCTCGGCTGCTTATTTTCACATACTTGCTTAGTACTGGTTATGTGACTCCCTAGTCCAGCTTCCATTTTTTCGCATACATCATTCATGAACACCACGTGTCGTTCTTAATTTCGAGTTTGCATCGGTCCTCCGGGGCTGCAGCTTAGTCGAAACACTACACTTCCATTTTATTTGAGCCAATATTCCAATGAGTTCAGTCGGATCCATCGCTTCGACAAGTTTGAACTGATCGTTCGCTCTTTCAGACTCTTGCTGGTTAACCAGCAAGCCCCTTGAACTCCCAGCGGGTGTCTATGGGTGTTATTCACACAAATCATTTGAGCACACACTGAATTTCCTCGAGAAACTATTTCGTTGGCTTGTGTCATTTTTTTACACAAGTTACGTGATCACTCGATGGCCCTATGCGCCAACTTCATCGCTGCTCGGACTCGGTCACCGTACCGGTCCAAGTGCACCACAACACCTACCTTGTCGCTCTGTTGACTTCAAACACATCCGGCCAACCCCTCTGTGGAATCCTCTTCATCGTATCAATGATATAGACCTCGTCAGGCATGAGACAGATAAGTCCCTTTTATAATCAAATTTCACACTTCACTCTTTTGCGAGTTTGCCTCTTTCGAGCATCACTCGGAAGGTTCTCCTCATCTTTACCCGAGTCTAACTCGATGAATTGCAAATCATCCATTCAAAACCATATTTCTCGTGTTCCGACATGTCCGTTGTCAAAGCCTGTAGTACGCTCAGGGGCTACATCTCATTTGGAATGACACTCTCCTGAGTGGTCGACTACTTCATCACCTGGCAGATCCTTCACTTCAACAAATGCATCCGATCCGCCACTTCGACAAGTTTAGTAATCACCCAGACGCTCTGCACGCCATCTTCATTCCTACTCAGAATCAGTTGGCACACCGGTCTTCTCGCACCGCAACCACCTTACACTGACCCCGTCACTACATAAGCTTCGAAAGCATTCGACTAAGTCCTCTGAGGACCATTTTCGTCGTCCGGTGGCACACGACTTCGCCTTAGCCGCTTCGCGCGCCGCCACTCTGTTGTGCACGTCTTCACCACTTGGTTGCCCCCCGCACCTTCACTTGGCTAGATATGTAGTCCTATGTTCGACCACTTCACACGTCATCACCATTCGGCCGCCCCATGCGTTGCCACTCGGTTGGGCACGTCTTCGCCACTCGACCGCTCTGCGCGTGGCCACTCGGTTGCGCGCGTCTTCACCACTCGACCGCCGCACACCATCACTCGGTTGTACACATCATCGCCCCTCTGCCGCCTCGCGCGTCACCATCAGTTGGACGTGTCTTTACCTCTACACCCCCAGCACGGGAACGACTAAGTTACTCATATGGTCAAACCTCATATCACACTCTGTAGCAAGCTTACCTCCTTCGAGCATCACTCGGGGGCTACGCACGACAGTTGGCCATGTCACCCTCAGGGGTTACGCCCATTTGGTCAACCTATTGATCACATCAGGAATATTCTTCTGACCATACATGCTCGGTTCGCCGAAGATCTATAAGTGAAGCACGTCCACTCGGACAAATACCCCTTTCATGCAAAAGGGTGAAACGAAGCTCCTCTACGGATACAATGTACTCTTGCAAATACCCCTTTCACGCAAAATCTAACGGTCAATATAAGAAGTACTACTGGAACGATCACTCCCTGGAGTGTCCAGCTTTTTTCTACAGTCGGCAGTTTCAAAGCCAAGTTCATTCACCGCGCCGAGAGTAAGAAGATTTACCTGCTTGACCGAGTTCCAGGCTGAATTTATTCCGTGCCGAGCGCACGAAGATCAGTCCGACTGACTCAGCTCCAGGCCGAGCTTATTTACCATGTCAAGTGTCTGAAGATGCATCCGATTCACTCAATTTCTGACTAAAAGATATTTACCGTGTCGACTGCATGGAGGTTTACCACGACACTTAAACCCTCTGCCCGACTCATTTAGTCCGACAGAGGCTCGGGGACTACACCCAGTGGGTGCACTCAGCGTGCCCCCACTAGAAGAGAACTCAGAAAGAAACATTTTTTGCTCGGTCAAGACCAGCTCCAGATCACTCAAGTACTACTCGACTTCTGAGTTGAGGAGAAACAAGCTAGACCAATACCAGATCCTCAAGTACTACTCGACCTCCGAGTCGGAGAGGAACAAGTTCGACTGGTACCAGCTAAGAAGATTTTTAGTTTTCTCAGACCTCCTCCGACTGCCCGCAGTCGACGGCGGTCTCGGGGACTACACCCAGTGGGTGCACTCAGCGTGCCCCCACTAGAGTAATCTCCACTCGGTACGGCCTAACCAGTCCGAGTGATAAACAACAACAAAAAATACAGGCTCTAAGACTCCCGCCGACTGCCCGCAGTCGACGGCAGTCTTGGGGACTACACCCAGTGGGTGCACTCAGCGTGCCGCCACTGGAATGGTATCCACTCGGAATGGTCCGCCCGGTCCGAGTGACGGCCAAACAAAAAAAAAGAGACATGTTCCAGGCGTGAAGAAATTCCGAGTAATCAGTTACTCGATGCAGGACCAGCTCCAAATCACTCCAAAATTTTTTTTGCTATAAGATGAGTTCAACGCTCCTCCGTGGACCCGATTGAGCTCATTTCACTCGGACACCGTGCAGTCTGGAATACGTCAAGGCAACACGCGGATATAAGACCACCGGGTGACCAGAGGAAGTTCATAAGTGCCTCTGTAGCACTCGACTCATCTGGGAATTCACCTCAAATCGACCTGCTCAACCTCGACCGATTCGGGGGCTAATGACGAGGACATGTATTAGGGGTAGGGTAACAGGCCTGACCTAAAGACCCTACCCATGGACACCATACACTTTGTACTGTCCCCCGGGCCAGATCGCCGTCCAAACGTACCGCAACTTCAAAGTCACCCGGACGGCAACAACCACTAGGAGCACAGCACTCCACTCGACGAGCTCATTCCACTCGGCAGTGTAACTCACTCGGATATACGAAGACCAATAGTCAGCATGACGGTTTTGTAGTGGCCATGTATTATGGCATTGATACTCCACTTTGTAACATAGGAGGTGAGGGGGTGGCGCACTCTATATAAGCCACCCCCCACCACTAGACTTGGGGGGTTCTTTTCTTCGACCTCTCTCTCTCTCTCTTCACCATTAGTCTCAGGACTTAGCTCAGTCATGGGGATCCGTTACTCTCTCTCACACACTCATTGTAATCTCCGGATATATACTCAGATAAACAAAGCCTCTCCGGCGCACGAGACGTAGGGTTGTTATCTCCATCGTGAGAGGCCCAAACTCGCTAAAACCACCGTATCACCCATATGCATCTCGATAGATCATGCTCCGTTATCCTACCCCTCTCTTACTGTCGGAGTCATTCCCACGACACCGCAGGTTTTGACACCGACATTGGTGCTTTCATTGAGAGTTCCTCTGTGTCGTCACCGATAGGCTTGATGCCTCCTTCAATCATCAACAACAACGCAGTCCAGGGTGAGACTTTTCTCCCCGGACAGACCTTCGTGTTCGGTGGCTTTGCACTGCGGGCCAATTCGCTTGGCCATCTGGAGCAGATCGAAAGCTACGCCCCTGGCCATCAGGTTAGATTTGGAAGCCTAAACTTCACGGCTGATATCCGTAGAGACTTGATCTTCGACAGATTCGAGCCACAGCCGAGCGCGCCGCACTGTCAAGATGGGCATGATTTAGCTCTGCTGCCGGACAGTGTCCTGGAGGCCGCACATGAGTCCGCTCCAATCCTTAATTCGGAGCGAGCCACGCAGATCGAGGACGGGTGGCTAGACACCGCCTCGGGGGCTGCAACCTCTACGGCGATGGAGCCGAATACTGTCCTTGTCCCTTGTAAAGCTCGTGACTCCGAGGTGCCGGACTCCTCGCCGGACTCCGAACCTCCTGCGCCCTTACCCATCGAATCCGATTGGGCGCCAATCATGGAGTTCGCCACCGCGGACATCTTTCAGCACTCACCCTTTGGCGACATCTTGAATTCACTAAAGCATCTCTCGTTATCAGGAGAGCCCTGGCCGGACTGCGGCCAGGACGGTTGGGATGCGGACGACGAAGAAATTCAAAGCCCACCCACCACCCACTTTGTAGCCACTGTCGACGATTTAACCGACATGCTAGACTACGACTCCAAAGACATCGACGGTATGGACGACGATGCCAGAGACGACCAAGAACCAGTGCCTACCGGGAAGTAGAAAGCCACCTCAACTCATGATATGTATATGGTGGACACCCCAAAAGGGAGCGATAACAAGGAACAACGGGACGTGGCGAAGGATAATTCCCCCAAAAAACAACGAAAACGGCGACGCAAGCGCCGCCCCAAGTCCCGCCTCGATAACAACAGCACCCATAATGACCCAGCCGTAGACGATCTCCACGCCATAAAATATCTACCCCTCAAGCTCAAAGGGCCATCTCGGCATTGGCTCAAAAGCCTCCCAGAAAATACCATTGGAAGTTGGGAAGAGCTCGAGGAGGCGTTTAGAGCAAATTCTCAGGGGACTTATGTCCGCCCTCCGAATGCAGACTATTTAAGTCACATAACCCAATAGCCCGGAGAGTCAGCGCGCAAATTCTGGAACAGGTTCCTCACCAAAAAGAACCAAATAGTCGACTGTCCGGACGCCGAAGCCTTAGCAGCTTTTAAACATAACGTCCGAGACGAATGGCTCGCCAGACACCTCGGCCAGGAAAAGCCAAGAACAATGGCCGCGCTAACAAGCCTCATGACCCGCTTTTGCGCGGGGGAAGATAGCTGGCTAGCAAGATGCAGCACCAGCGACCCGAGTACATCCGAGATCAGAGATGGAAACAGAAAATCACGGCGCAGAAAGGATCAGCGCCGAAATAAAGAAAAGGGCCCAAAGAACACGGCGGTCAACGCCGGATTCAAAAGCTCGCGGCCGAACAACAAAACACTGCCTCTTAAGGACAACAGTGACGAGCTATCCAACCTAAAAAAAATCTTGGATCGGGTATGTCAAATCCACAGTACCCCCGGGAAGCCTGCAAACCACACCCACCGAGATTGTTGGGTCTTCAAACAGTCCGGCCGACTCAACGTCGAACACAAGGGGCTCAACACGCCAAGCGAGTACGACGACGAACCCCACCAGCAGAATGCCAGAAAACAAAAGACTTTCCCACAAGAAGTCAAAACAGTAAACTCACTTCATGTGATTATACGGAACAATAGTGAGGCACCCGCTAAAGTACGCGTCACACGGTCCACCCCAGCGGAACCCCGAGATTGGATGTCAAAACTAATTACTTTCGACCACCTGGATTATCCAGAAGTATTCGAAATGCAGGAGGGACTGCTCTGCTATTGGATCCTATAATCGACGGACTACAATTTACACATGTCCTAATGGATGGCGGCAGCGATTTAAACCTGCTATATCCGGACACAATCCGCAAGTTGGGGATAGACCCTACTAAAATTCGCCATAGCCGCACTTCCTTCAAAGGAGTGACGCCAGGCCCTTACGCCAAGTGCACGGGCTCCTTACTACTAGAAGTTGTGTTCGGATCACCCGACAACTTCCGTCGCGAAAAGCTAACCTTCCATGTCGCCCCATTCAAAAGTAGCCATCAAGCACTATTGGGACGTGAAGCTTTCGCCCGCTTTAATGCAATACCGCACTACGCGTCTCTTACACTTAAAATGCCCGGTCCACGCGGCATCACCTCATTAAAAGGTCGTTCAAGACCCCGGACACGGCTAGGTGAGTCCGGCATAAATAAACTAGGGGATCCCTAGCTGCATTCCCCTTCACAAGGGGCTGTGCGTATGAACAATAAAGAGCCAATAAAAGCTCAACTTTATGCATTCATTCATACTTTGTTTTCAATACATTTTTTTTGCATGATTTCTTTTGAAGCAAAGTTCCTCTCTTTTACAGATGAACAACGTGTACACCCGTCCAGGATACGGCACAATGGATACACAGGCGCAGATGTGCAGCAGCGACCCGTGGCAAGGATTCTTTTCAGATTAAGACCCTGCGTAAACCTTTCTTACTGTCTCTTGTTGATTCACATCCCTCGGTTTTTCACCATAACCGACGAGGAGGCTGGCGTTTTGGCATCGGCCGCGTTAGAAATTTTCGCCTGTACCTGGACACTAGGGGCTTAGGGCATTGTTCTGCCCGTTATCATAAAGACCGAATACCTTAGGGAGTGTTCGACATCTCGAGTTAGGCCTTATATGCATCAGCTCCGAATCATGTCTTTGGTCAAATGTTGGGTTTGCCCGGCTCCTGTGTTTTGCTGCCTTACGTTCCGTATCATCGGCTAACGCGGCACCAGGATAACTACTGCGATTGTGCCCCGGTTCGGCCGGGCGAGCACCTCAGTAGAGAAAGCCGAAAACTGACTGTCATGATACAACGAGAGACTGGTCAACCACTCGATCGACTACCGGAATGTTTAGAATTCCTCCGCTTTGACGAAGGACCATTTCCCGGTCAGGCACATACGCTCCCCGAATTCGGAGAGCGCGGTGCCCACAGGGGCTATATCGTAGCCCCACCCTCGAACTCCAATGGCTAAGTGAAAGTGATAAAGCATCATAGTCCGGATTGCCTCATTTGCTACGCTACCACCTCCTCACCAGGACCGAGACGTCGAATTAAGTGTGAAAATGCGCTATTTTGCAAACATCCCCGCACCATGTGCGTGGGGGCTGAAGCCAAAGACTGCCATCTTTCAGGTTATACACAAGTATACATTAACGGCCACACAGGAGATATTTCAATACTTGAACGCACAAGTATAAAAAGCACTTATATTATGACTATCGTCTTACATATCATAAAGATCATTTGAACATGACATTTTTTGAGCACTGCGACTCTATTAGCACCCTGCAGAACTTCCCTGAAATAGTGCTCGGCGGGTAACCGGCTCTCGTCCTAACCCCGGGTTGCAACATCGGTGGCATCCATCTCCGTCCAGTATGTCTTCACACGGGCGAGGCCCATCCGTGCACCCTCTATGCAGGCCGACCGCTTCATCGCCTTGATATGCGGCACCGCCCCAAGGAATTGCTGCAATAAGCCAAAATAACTCTTCGGCTTGGGCCTATCCAGCCAGATATGAGCCACTACATCCGTCATGGCAAGTCCGGACAATCTATTCAGCTCAGCCCACTCAGCCAACTGATCGGTTAGCGGAAGTGAACGCTCCGGACTGTGGAATTGAGACCAAAAAAGCTCTTGCGTCTCGTGATCCTTTTGACTTCGGAAGTGCACAACAGCATCTGCCGCACTCGCCGCTAAATCCATATAAGGATCCTTCGGATCTATGAACTTCCTGCGCAGCAGAAAGTGCTTGCCAGCCGCAATATCTCTGGCCTGACGCAGCTCCTCCTTTATAGCCCTCATTGCAGAACGGGCATCCTTGGCTTCGGCGGTGGCCTTCTTCAGGTCTTCTTGCCCCGCTCGGCGTTCTTTTTCAAGAACCTCATAGCGGTCGGTAACATCCTTCAGCTTCACGGCCATTCCGGCCACCTCCTCCCTGCTTCGGAAGTGAGCAGCCCTTTCGGCTTCTAGCTCTTCGGCTGCCCTTGTGGCAGCCGCATCACTCCTTCTGGCTTGCTCCTTAGCACGAGCAAGCTCTGCCCGAAGGTCCTCCACAGCAGCGGCACCATCTACATCAAGCACACATGTTGTAAGAAGTGGGCCTCAGCTCCCTTACTAGGTGACCACGGAGAAACAACCTACCTTGTGACTCGTCAACTCGCTTATTGACCAGCGAGATGTCCGCATCCGCAACGTCGAGTTGCCGCTTTAGTTCAACAACTCCATCAGTCTGGCTGGCCACCGGACTATCCGCCACCTGTGTAGGAAAGGCGAGAATTAATACCTGAGATTATGATCCTCGGCACGCTGTTGCTTTCGACAACATACCGAGTCTCAGGGGCTACTATCCATACAGGGCGCGCTTTATGTGCAAAACTATCAAAAGCAAACTTCTGATGACATCATGCAACCCGCCCTCGGCGGATGAAATTCTTTCAATCACCGTACTCATCAATGTACGGTGATCTTCTGAGATAGACGCCCTCTCAAGCAGATCCTTCAGCTCCCCCGGCCGTACACCAGTTGGTGCCGAAATCTCCGGCCCTGCCGGACTCGGGGATACCCTCCGTGACGACACCTCAGGGTCATCCACGCCGCCTGACGGTGTGGAAGATGGAGGCGTCTCGCTCTCCATCATCTCCGGACTAAGGTCCCCCGAAGACGAGCTCAGCTGAGAAGGACGGAGATCCGAACTACAAGGTAAAAACTTCGGTTATCCTCAGAAGCACAAATAGGGATGTCCCTTGTTACAATACTCCCCTTTTTCTACTTACGGCTCGCTGGAGGGCTGATTCCCTGGGGGAGATAATGCGGTCGGGGCCTCCCCCGGCGTAGGACCCTCTGGTGAAGATTTCTTCCCCCGCTTTGAGGCCTTAGCCTCCGGGTCTTCGGAAGCGGTCCTCTTCTCCCCATGCAGGGAGGGATTCTCGGTCCCCCCTTTCTCCAAAGCGTCCTTAGTAGAGGCGGTAGTTTCTCTGTTTTCCCCTTCACCCTCCTCTAGAGGCGCAACCTCCAACATCTTGACCAACACCGGATCCAGCGTGGTCTCTAGGAGGGGGGCCGGACACTGTATCAGTTTGGCTTGTGCTATCCACTCCTGTTCAAAGGACGGTTGGTTAAAAGGCAAATCCAAGAATATGCAAACAAACGGTATGTCCGGACACAGGGCTACTTACTTGAGCATCCGGGCGATTGCAGCTTAGGCCGGCATCCTCGGTAAATTCCGGACGCACTTCTTGTGATCCGAAGAACAATTCGTACATTTCCATGGGTGTCGCTCCCATGAAATGTTGGAGAGCTCGTGGCCCCTCTGGATTGAATTCCGACAGGCGGAGGGGACGACGTTTGCAGGGCAGAAGACGCCGAATCAGCATAACCTGCATCACTACGACCAGATTGATCTCCCTCTCTTGGAGGTCTCGAATCCGGCCCTGCAATAGGGGTACGTCCTTTGACGGCCCCCAGTTGAGCCCTTGGTTGACCCATGACATCAGCCATTGTGGAGGGCCCGAGCGAAAGATGGGCGGCAGCTTCTGCCTGCTACCCCTGGGAGCAGTAATATAGAACCACTCCTGTTGCCACAAGCCGACCTCCTCCTGGAAAGAACCCTCGGGCCATGGAGCATCGGCCTTCTTGCTTACAACCGCCCCGCCGCACTCTGCTTGACGACCCTCGATCATCTTCGGCTCCACGTTGAAGGTTTTGAGGCACAAACCAAAGTGAGGAGTAGTGCGGAGGAAGGCTTCGTAGACGACAATGAATGATGAGATGTGGAGGATGGACTCCGGAGCGAAGTCGTGGAATTCCAACCCATAGTAAAACATGACCCCTCTCACAAAAGGATCCATCGGGAAGCCTAAACCCCGACGGAGGTGGGACACAAACACGACGCTCTCGCCGGGATCGGGAGTAGGAATGACTTGCCCTTTGGCGGGCAACCTATGTGAAATCTCGTAGGTCAGGTACCTGGCTTCTCTCAGCTTTAGCACGTCCTCTTCCGTGACGGAGGAGGGCATCCACCGGCCCTATAGGTCGGAGCCGGACATTGTTGAAGGTCCGAAGCGCTCGAATCTGGGGCTCTGGGTGTTGGAGCTTGGGGCGAGGGACAGATTCGATTGAGGATTAAAGAAAAGAAACGAGCCTTGGTCTCATTATAAAGAGGGAGAATACCAAGAGCCGTCCCCGTCACCGTTTGGGACTCACCTTCGATAGAGGGGGCGTGGCAACGGGCACGGTTGGGTTACTCACGTCTGTATTGATGGGGATCCCGAAATAAGGGGAACCCGATCTCTGCTTCAACAAGACGTGCCAAGGAAACCGCTTCGCTAAACGCGCTGAGGTGGTATAATAAAAACGATTCGAGTAAAGGCTTGGTAGTGGCGTGACGTCATGCCACAAAATACGTCAGCAGATTGAACTTGTGTACATATTATTCTCTCTCGGTGGTGTGTGGAATTTATTTTACAGAGCCGGAGACTATCCTAGTGTTCACAATCTTCTATGAATTATTCGGAGGAAGAACCCGCCTTGCAATGGTGAAGACAATATGCGCGCCGGATTCGTCGTCATTGAAGCCTAGTTCAGGGGCTACTGAGGGAGTCCTGGACTAGGGGGTGTCCGGATAGCCGGACTATCATCATTCGGCCGGACTCCAAGACTATGAAGATACAACATTGAAGACTTCGTCCCATGTCCGGATGGGACTTTCCTTAGCGTAGAAGGCAAGCTTCGCAATACGGATATGTAGATCTCCTACCATTGTAACCGACTCTGTGTAACCCTAGCCCTCTCCAGTGTCTATATAAACCGGAGGGTTTTAGTCCGTAGGATGAACAACCATTACAACAATCATACCATAGGCTAGCTTCTAGGGTTTAGCCTCCTTGATCTCGTGGTAGATCCACTCTTGTACTACCCATATCATCAATATCAATCAAGCAGGAGTAGGGTTTTACCTCCATCGAGAGGGCCCGAACCTGGGTAAAAACATCGTGTCCCTTGTCTCCTGTTACCATCCGCCTAAACGCACAGTTCGGGACCCCCTACCCAAGATCCGCCGGTTTTGACACCGACAGTGCCCTTCAGGAAATCCAGGAGGCCAGAAAGATCGTGGCGGGTAAGGCTTTTTCTATGCAAAGCAAATATTTGAAGGAAGGAAATCATGTTACTAATCCGAATTCAGATTTCTCCAGGGGTGTTTGCGGAACTGCCGTGCAGCGTATCTGATGCCGCACAATTCTACCGAGCCGAAGAAAGGAGTTCTACGAAGAAGCTGTTCTGGTCGCAATATCTGGCGCCAGAGCATCCAGTGCCCTTTGACGATCAACTGAAACAGCTGGTTGAGCTGCATAGGGTGGTCGAACTAGCCATGAAGGATTTGATTATCCGGCTATGGCCCGCCGAGGCGATTCCATCAGCTACTTCGGGCTCGTGAAGCGGCTTGTGAATGCCTGCCCTCGACTTGAAGTCATCAAGCGGTCGGTCTGTATGGAAGGTGCGCGAATGGCCTTCGCCCGCGCCAAGGTGCACTGGGGCGAAGATGGATGCCGAAAAGCTGATGACCGAAGGACCGCCTGCGGGGAAGGAGCACCACAAGCCCGAGTTTTATTATGACAGTGTCCTGAAAGGATCCCGCCTTGTAGTGGAGCAGTGTGCCAAGGATATTATATTTTATTGTTGAACAAGGTCGTTTATATAATAGAATGCCTGTTATTTGGAAAAATTTACCTCCTGTGCGGCCGTTATATATATTAATCATGAGAGTTGGCCAATCGTCGGCTTCTGCCCCCTCGTAGGAAGTACAGGGGTGTTCGGGATAAACCTGGACACTCTTTACCCCAATTTTGGGTCCTTGAAGGAGGTGTTCAGTGCAACAAACTAGGCAATCAGACTATAAGGCTTTATCACCCTCACTTAGCCATAGGAGTTTAACAAAAGAAAGGTAGGCCCAGCCCCTGGTGTTCGGAAGACCGCACTAGCGGCTCTATAAGCACCTGATCGGAAGAAAAAAACCGATCTGTCGCGCGCTGCATTAGTTATCGCATAATGCGGAAGAAATCCTTAAAGATTTTGTAACCTCTCAAATAGCTGACCAGCTCTCACCGCATCATGACAGCCAGTTTTCGGCTTTCTCTACTGAGGTGCTCGTCCAGAAGAACCGGGACACAATCGCAGTAGTTCTCCCATTACTACCCTAGCCGATATAGCGGAACGTAGGTGAGGGGGTCCTGGATTAGGGGGTATCCAGACAGCCGGACTATGTACAACGTCCGGACTATTGAAGCGTGAAGATGCAAGACTCAAGACTTCGGCCCGTGTCCAGATGGGACTCTCCTTTGCGTGGAAGGCAAGCTTGGCGATCCAGATATTGTGTTTCCTTTCTTGTAACCGACTCCATGTAAACCCTATCCCTCTCCGGTGTCTATATAAACTGGAGAGGTTGGTCCTTAGAAGGCCGATCACAATTACAATCATACCATCATAGGCTAGCTCTTAGGGTTTAGCCTCTACGATCTCGTGGTAGATCTACTCTTGTACTGCCCATATCATCAATATTAATCAAGCAGGAAGTAGGGTTTTACCTCCATCGAGAGGGCCCGAACCTGGGTAAACATCTGTATCCCTTGCTTCCTGTTACCATCAGCCTTGACGCACAGATCGGGACCCCCTACCCAAGATACGCCGGTTTTGACACCGACATTGGTGCTTTCATTGAGAGTTCCTCTGTGTCGTCGCTGTCAAGCTCGATCACTCCTTCAATCATCATCAACGACGCTGTCCAGGGCGAGACTTTCCTCCCCGAAGAGATCTTCGTGTTCGGCGGCTTCGCACTGCGGGCCAATTCTCTTGGCCACCTGGAGCAGATCGATAGCTATGCCCCCGGCCACCAGGTCAGGTTCGGAAACTTGAACTACACAGCGGATACTCGCGGGGACTTGATCTTCGACAGATTCGGGCAAGCGTCACAAGCGTCGAACAGTCACGATGAGCACGGCCTAGACCTGCCGTCAGACGATGCTCGGGATATCACCCCGGCAGAAGCCTCAGATCCAAATCCAGGGCAGGTTCCATTGCCTAAGGACGGAGGGTTGGACCCCGCCCCGCGGGCCATACCCTCATCGGCGATGGAGCCGAACACAGGCCTCACTTCTGAGGGAGCCTGTGACTCCGGACCCCCGGATTCATATCTGGATGTAGGTTCCAGTCCGCGCATCCCCGAGCCCGCCGAGCCTGGTTGGGCTCCGGTGATGGAGTTCACCGAGGCGGACGTCTTTCAGCACTCGCCCCTTGGCGACATGCTAAACTTATTGAAGTCTCTCTCTCTTTGTCAGGAGACTCTGGGCCGAACTATGTCCGGCTTGAGTGGGAAGTAGACAATGACGGAATTCCATGCCCACCCACCACCCACTTCATTGCCACGATCGATGACCTAACCGACGTGCTTGACATTGACTCCGAAGACATCGACGGTATGGATGACGATGTAGGGGAATTACAGGAGCCACCGCTCACCGGGCGGTGGACGGCCACCTCCTCATACGATATATATATATATATATATATATATATATATATATATATATATATATATATATATATATATATATATATATATATATATATATATAGTGGACACTCCAAAGAAAACAAATGGTGATGAGGCAACGGAGGATAACACCTCGAGAAGAAAAACAAATCATGGGCGTCGTCGGCGCCGCTCCAAGCCCCACCACAGCAATACCGGCCCCGGAGACGAAAATAATCCGGATGGCACCAAAGAAGAATATGACCCTGATCAGCCCGCCTTCGAGCATGCCGAACAGGAAGATGAGTAGGTCAGCCCAGAAGAACAGGCAATGGACGGATACCCGGAGGAGGATAACTACATGCCCCCCTCCAAAGATGAGATTAGCCTCGGTGATGACGAATTCGGCATGCCTGAGGACCCCGTGGAGCAGGAGCGCTTCAAGTGTAGGCTTATAGCCACTGCAAGGATGTCACGCCCAATATGCGACCCTATCAAAAAGGAACTCGAAGGTCCCACCAAGGATAGACCCGCATATTGGAACGCTTTTGCAAGGTGGATATCATTACATCAACAATTACATAATAGATGGGGATACATACAAAAGGCATACAATGCCACACGAATACAACAACACAACATACAAGAAACAACATCCGACTACGGATGAATCATAAACAGAAACTCAAACAATATCCACCCTGCTAGCCCAGGCTACCGACCTGGAACCTATCCCCTGATCGAAGAAGCAGAAGAAGAACTCAACGCAAGCAAGCATCGCTCTCGCGTCATGATCATCGCATAACCTGTACCTGCAACTGTTGTTGTAGTAATCTGTGAGCCACGAGGACTCAGCAATCCCATTACCATGGGTATCAAGACTAGCAAAGCTTAATGGGAAAGGAAGGGGTAAAGTGGTGAGGTTGCAGCAGCGACTAAGCATAGTATGGTGGCTAACATACGCAAATGAGAGCGAGAAGAGAAACAAAGGAACGGTCGTGAAGCTAGAAATGATCAAGAGGTGATCCTGAACACCTACTTACGTCAAACATAAACCAAAAACCGTGTTCACTTCCCGGACTCCGCCGAGAAGAGACCATCACGGCTACACACGCGGTTGATGCGTTTTAATTCGGATCAGGTGTCAAGTTATCTACAACCGGACATTAACAAATTCCCATCTGCCACATAACCGTGGGCACGACTCTCGAAAGTTTATACCCTACAGGGGTGTCCCAACTAAGCCCATGACAAGCTCTCGCGATCAACGAAGGAATAGACCTTCTCCCAGGAAGACCCGATTAGTCTCGGAATCCCGGTTTACAAGACATTTCGACAATGGTAAAACAAGACTAGCAAAGCCGCCCGATGCGCCGACAATCCCGATAGGAGCTGCACATATCTCGTTCTCAGGGCAACACCGGATGAGCACTCCGTACAACTAAAACCAGACCTCAAGTTTCCCTGAGGGGGCGCTGCAAGGGACTCTAGTTCGGAGTAGCACTTAGACAAGCACTGGCCCGGGGGGGCTAAAATAAAGATGACCCTCGGGTTGGCCGACCCAAGGGAAAGGGATAGGTGGTGGTGAGGCAAATGGTAAAACCAATGTTGGGCCTTGCTAGACAAGTTTTATTCAAAGCGAACTGTCAGGGGGGTCCCATAAATCACTCGACCGCGTTAGGAACGCAAAAATCCGGGAACATAACACCGGTATGATGGAAACTAGGGCGGCAAGAGTGGAACAAAACACCAGGCATAAGGCCGAGCCTTCCACCCTTTACCAAATATATAGATGCATTAATAATATAAGAGATATTGTGATATCCCAACATAAACCCTGTCCACCATGGAGAAATCTTCAACTTCACCTGCAACTAGCAACGCTATAAGAGGGGCTGAGCAAAGCGGTAACATAGCCAAACAACGGTTTGCTAGGAAAGGTGTCAAAGGTTAGAGGTTCATGGCAATTTGGGGAGGCTTGAAGAGCAAATGATAGATAACGCAACATAGCGATAGAACGAAGCAACTAGCATAGCAATGATAGTAGTGAGATCCAGGGTAGCGGTCATCTTGCCTGAAATCCCGCAAGGAAGAAGAACGAGTCCATGAAGAAGATGAAGCCATGAAGACGAACCAAGCGTAGACGAACGAATCCTCACGATCGTAACGAAACGGGAACTAACAAGAAGAAGCACACAACATAGGTAAACACACCACACATATGCAAGACATGATGCACAACAAGCATGATGCATGACCAAGCTACATGAAGCTACCCATGGCAAGAGATGATGCAAACAAGAACAACACATCAAGGCAAGTTTGAATGAGGCCGGAAACAACATATAACAATTCCGGTAAGTCCTCATATGCAAATTTCGAAATTGGTCCAGAACTGAATAAACATTAAGTTGAAGTTGTTAAACCGCAAGTTAAAATGCACCATGATGATCTACACGAGATTCTAGTCAAGTTACATATAAAGTTCATTAGATTCGGAGCTACGGCCTAGAAGATATGAGCAAAACAAGTTAAACATGGCATTGATGCAAAATGCACCCAAACATCAAGAAAACACACCAAAACAAGGATGCAACATGGTAATATGAAACTACATGCAAAAACAAGCAAGTTTCATATAGAGCACACTCAAAACGGAGCAACGGTGTAACACATACACTCTATACAAGTCATAGCAACAATCTGTCCATAACAGCAACTAGGCATATTGCAAGCATCAAAACAATATGCTACGGCATCTCAACGTAATAACAAAAGACATGGGCATGAAGTACAGGTAAAGCATAACAAAACATGAACACTGAGCTATCTCCAGAAATCACTAGAACATGCTCAAAAGGACATGGAGATATTGCAAATAATAACAGTTTCAGACTTTGCAGAAATAACATCAGGTTGCAATGTTTAGAGCTATCAAACAACATGTTACAGGAACTTAACATGGCAAACAAAGCCATGGCATGAATCTACAAATTGCATAGATCAAAAGTCCCTTACTAACCATGAGCCAAAAAGGATCAGAAAATATGATGGCACCCACGTAAACATGGCAAGTTATATTACAGATTCATACATGGCAGGAACAACAATAAGTAGGCATGTTGGTGAGCTTGAACCACTCACCACAGAGCAATACATGGCATGGCAAGGCAACCAACAGGAAGAAGGCATGTTTATGAAGCTAAGCATGGCAAGAACAAGTTCATAGGGTGCATGGATCACTAGGAAACAAACATGGAAACATTGAACTTAATGTTAACAGGCTGACAGCAACATCATTTAGCAAATTTTTGAGCAAGATAACAACATGTTCCAGCAGGCTATAATTGCAACCAGTGGCATGAATGGATAGAGCATGACATTTAGATCAAAACATGTTTATAGAACATCTCCAGATTATGCACAGAATGATTAGTAGAAGCATGTTAACATAGCAACAAAATATAACAGAATCTGTCAGGAAAACAGCAACAGCAACTACCCTACTTAACAAGCTCGATTCACTCACCACAAGTCATTGCATGACAAGATAAGCATAGCATCAACAAGAAGACATGTTTGTGAAATAAACCAAGTCAAGAACAAGTCCATAGCATGCAAGGATCAAATATAGCAACCTTGGCCAAATTGAATAACATGTAAACAATCTGCCAGGAAACATTTTGAAGCAAAAGTAGAGCACCAAAATGACATGCTAGACTACTCCATAATTGCAAACAAGGGCATTAATGGATAGACAATAACCATATGTTCAAAACACCCTTACTGAAGTATCTCAAAATATGCATGGATCTCTCTGTAGCATCAAGTTTACATGGCATCAAAATAACAGCAGAACAGGGACTTAAATCAGCAATATTACGAAGCCTAGTTTGCATGCTTGTGCTAGTCACCACATTGATCACAAAAATACATGGTATACACCCCTGGAAAGATGGCATGGCATAGATCAACATACATGTAGACATCAACGTCATAGGATGCACACATCAATCAAGGCAAAAATGACAAATGAGCAAGTTATAATAGTTTCAGCAGATTAACATCAACATGCACCCTTCCAACAGCATTTCGGGCATCAAGATGAGCTGAAATCAAAATGATGCAATGGAATGAAATGAAGTACACGTCGAGGCGAACAATTTGACATATTACACGCATGAAACGGAGCTACGGATGCAGAGATGTGATGGCATGAACATGGCATGATTATGTTAACATAACAGGGACTTGGACGAATTTCACCACCTCGGGGGGAAAGTCAACGGCGGTGCGGCTCACGAGGTTCGTCGGAGAAGGACGACGCGGTTGCCGGAGTTGGACGGGGAGGAGGCCGGGGAGGTCCGGGGACGCCGGATCCGGCGGATCCCGGCCGGATCCGAGCCGGAGGAGGCCGGAGGGAGGCCGGAGGGGCCGGCTCCTAGGCGCGGAGGCGGGGAAGCATGGCGGCGGCGGCGGCGGTTCCTGGGGTCGGCGGCGGCGGAGCCCGGTCCGGCAAGGCGGCACAGGGTCCGGCGAGGCGGAGGAGCGCGAGCGCCGGGGCGGCGCGGGGCAGGAGGTTCCGGCGGCGGCCGGAGGCGGCGCCAGCGGGAAGGCGCGGCGGCGCGGGTTCCAGGTGGTGGGGAAGAACGCGCGGGTCAGGAGGGCCCGATCCGGGCCCTGGCGGGCCGCGGCGCGAGGATGGCGGCAGGGTGACATGGCAGCACGCCACTGGTTGCGGGCGGCGGCGGGATTCGTCCGGCGGCGGGCAGACATGTCCGGTGGCGTCGGGAGAAAGATTTTTTAGGGTTTCATCCGCGAATTCGGGGGAGGGGACTAATTTATAGGTAGAGGGAGCTAGGAGAGCCCAAATGAGGAGCGGTTTTCGGCCACCCGATCGTGATCGAACGACCGAGAGCATGGAGAGGAGTTAGATGGGTTTTGGGCCACTTTGGAAGGGGTATTGGGCTGCAACTCAAAGAGGGCTTTACGGTTACCCGGTTAACCGTTGGAGTACCAAACGACCTCCAAATGGCACGAAACTTGACAGGCGGTCTACCAGTGCTATACCAAGGCCGCTTGGCAAACCTCAGGCCATTCCGAGAAAGTTTAATACCCGCACACGAAAGGAGACAAAAGGGGAACGCCGGAGGACATAAGAGTGCCGGATTGCAAAACGGACAACGGGGAAAATGCTCGGATGCATGAGACGAACACGTATGCAAAAAGAAATGCAATGCACATGATGACATAATATGAAATGCATATGATGACATGGCAAAGTGCAACACGCAAGCAAATGACATGGCAACGACGGCGAATAACTGGTAGACACCTGGCGCAATGAATCTGGGGCGTTACAAAGGAGCCTAAAGAAGAAGCAGTAGCAACTCCAAGCTGATCAAGACCTGCTCATAGATAGATGGACTGAAGTCCTGGCAGCCGAGGAATATGGACTCGAACGCAAAACGGCTGACCGGCCACTCCGTGGCCGGGATAAAACGGCATATCAGCCCGAATACCAGCCCGGACCACCACACCGATATACTACGGCCCAGGGCAACAGGCAAGACCTGCATGATATTCTGGAAAACAAAGCAGGACAGCCAAGATCGATCTACGCATCGCGGGGGCGCACCCCAGCGCGCGACGATGATCGTCGCGCCGGATACATCATCAACAAATCCGGTCGGGACGAACACAGCAACCTAG
Source organism: Triticum timopheevii (assembly GCA_963921465.1). Classification (NCBI taxonomy): domain Eukaryota; kingdom Viridiplantae; phylum Streptophyta; class Magnoliopsida; order Poales; family Poaceae; genus Triticum; species Triticum timopheevii. Next base: position 325,998,180 of record OY997262.1, read on the forward strand.
ACCAATTCGAACTGCGTAGCCATATAGCCTGGCACAGAGGCGCCGCATACTCCCTCTGCTTCAATGATGAAGTGATGGATCATGAATTCCTAGAAGGGTTCAAACCCGTAAACATCGAATCGTACGATTGCACAACAGACCCCGCAGTATGGATCGAAGATTTCCTTCTCCACATTCACATGGCCCGCGGAGATGATCTACATGCCATCAAGTATCTCCCCCTTACACTACTAGGAAAAGGGCTATAGATAGGATTGATACTAATGGCGCACCTGGTAAGCAGTACGCCACTACTATATACTAATGGCGCACCGAACGGAGGTGCGCCATTAGTGTGGAAGACACTAATGGCGCACCAGGAACAGGGTGCGCCACTAGTATTGAATCTTTTTTTTTTTCATTTTTCCCTACACTCTAATGGCGCATGGTGCCAAAGTGCGCCAATACTAGTTCTACCAAGTAATGGCGCACCTTGTAAGCAGTGCGCCATTAGTATATATATTTTTTTTTACTTTTTTGCAAAACTGCTAATGGCGCACCGTGTATATTTTCATGGACACTTTTTGATCTCGATCTCGATCCCACCCGCACCCTCCCCCGCTAGCTCCACCGCTGCCGACGACCCACCGCAACCCTCCCCGGCTCCACCTCCGCCTACGAGCACCCGACCCCCTCCCCCCCCGCACCCTCCCCCGCTCCACCGCCGCCAACGGGCACCCCCCGCACCCTCCCCCGCTAGCTCCACCGCCGCCGACGACCCACCACAACCCTCCCCCGCTCCACCGCCGCCGACGAGCACCCGGCCCCCCGCACCCTCCCCCGCTCCACCGCCGCCAACGGGCACCCCCTGCACCCTCCCCCGCTCCACCGCCGCTGCTGATGATATTTCCAAGTAACAAATTTGAACATATTTTTAAAAAAATTATTACTGTTTTTATAAAAAAATATTACTGTTATGATTTAAACAAGTTTGAACATATTTAAACACAAATAAATATAAAAAACAGCATTTAAAATGCATAAAAAAATATTGGGGAGCCTGGGAATCGAACCCAGGACCTCCTGGTGTGTGTGCTGCGTGCTGACTAGTCGGGCTAGTGGGTGGGTTATGTTGTAGATAGGGTTAGGTTGTAGATAGGGCTAGTGGGCTAGATTAGAACAAAATTCTAATGGTGCACCGAGCGCTGGTGCGCCATTAGAATAGTCGTACTTATGGCGCACGAGATGGTGGTGCGCCATTAGAATAGTCGTACAGTAATTAATCCCCAATCTCTGTAATCTCTCCCCTGCCTCATCGATCTCACCCACTGCCCCCCCCCCCCCCCCCCCCCCCCGTGTTCGCCGTCCCGCCTTGCTCTGCCCCCTCCATCCGTCGCGCCTGCACGCCGTCGGCGACGCCGCCGCCTCTCCTGGCTGTGGTCTTGTGCTGCCCCGACGCTGTGACGCCCGAGTAATCAAGCTACAGTAACCCTCTGGTAATGATGCCACGTCACCTCGATTATTGTTGATAATCTCGCGTTAGTTCAGAACCGATCCAAATTCAAATTTGAATTAAAGTCAAAACAAATAAAGTTTTCAAAAGTCAAAACTAAATTGTTCCTAATGTGTCATATAATCCATAATAAATGTTGGCGAAGAAATCATCTTTTAATAAAATACTTAAATGCACTAAATAAACTAAAACAACGATAAAACAATTATCTAAAATGCTTTTAAGATAATAAGCAAATGCAAAATACTTTTTTTAATGTGCCAAAATATTGGGGCTGTGACCTATTTAATAACACCAAATTAGTTGTCGCTATTAAATTTTATGAAACTAAAATAAAAGAAAACAGAAAAGTAATAGAATAAAAAAAGGAAAAGAAAACAGAACAAAAAAAGGAAAAGGCCCCCCTAACCACTCCCCAATCCCCCACTCCCTACTCGCTCCACTTCCCCCCCGATCTGGATCGGGGGCTGTGACCCCGTCGTTGTTCGCTACCTCCGGCGTCGTCCCGCCACCGCTGCTGGACCACGTTGCCGTTGCCTCGTCGCCCCTCCTCTCCCTTGCACGATGCCCTCCCGAAGACGCGGCCACACCTTGTCGCTCGTCGCCGACCCCGTCGCTGGCGCCCATCCCCGACGCCATCACCTCACCGCCGTCGCCCCGGAGCTGCCACGACGTCGCCGGACCTCGTCGCCGCCTCGCCGTCCTCCTCCTCGTCTCCTCCTCGCCAGACCACTCCGAGCCCGCTGCCCTAGACCCTACTACCCGACGTGAGTCGCGCCCCTCCTCTCTCTCCCTTGTCTCTCACGCGCTTCGCCGCGCACGCATCTGCGCCTGCCGCTGCCGCGGCCACCCCGCGCCTCCACTGTCCCTTGCCCTGGTCGGCGCCCTCCTCCGCCCCAGCCGGCTCCGGGGACCAGTCGGGCTGCAGCGCCCCGTCGCCGCGGTGGCCTCACCCCTCTGCACCACCTCCGGTCACCACCCGCCTCCCCCTGCGGCTCCGGCCTAGCCTCCCCGCGGCCACTGCCGCAACTCCTGATGGGCCGCAGCCGAGCGCCGCCTTCGGCTGCCGCCCGCACGGCCTCCGGCGGCCGCCCGCGCACCACCGCGGCTTCGCCCCGCTCCTGCCATGGCCACGCCGTGGCCAACGGCCTCCCCTGTTCTGGTGCCCTCCCGGGTTCGCCTGCACCTGGGCGTACGCCCGTTCGGGTCGCGCGTTGCGCCCGTCACCCGCACTCGCTAGCGACTAAACCCGCCAAGGCCCCTGGGGCCTATGACAGATGGGCCCCACGCCCCTGGAACGTTTAAAAAAAAGAATAAAACAATATAATTACTAAAATATTAATTAATTAAATAATTAAAGAATTAATTAACTTAATTAAACTGGATTAGATTAACCTAATCATCTAGTTAAGTCTAATTAACCCTGTTTAATTACTATGTGACTATGACAAATAGGACCCACTAGTCAGTTTGACCAGTCAATAGTCAATGCTGGCTGGGCTGTTGACTTTGACCGGCCCCATCAGTCAGCCTCTGCTGACTGGGCAGTTGACCAAGTCAACTGGGCCTACTGGTCAGCCACCCCAGCCCATCTGTGGGTACACTTCTATGTACCCATAGCAATTTGACATTTAATTTTCGAATTAAAAATAATTTAGAAAATGATTTAAAACTTTAAAAATCAATATAAAATAATTCGTAACTCGGATGAAAATACTTTGTACATGAAAGTTGCTCAGAACGACGAGACGAATCCGGATACGCAACCCGTTCGTCCGCCACACCCCCCTAACCTATCGAACTCGCAACTTTCCCCCTCCGGTCCGTCTGTCCGAAAACGCGAAACTCCGGGGATACTTTCCCATATGTTTCCCCCTTCACCGGTATCACCTCATACCGCGTTGGCGCACCTCTAGCACCGATACTTGTCGTGTCATGCATCGCTATGCACCTGCTTGCTTAAATATTTATTGTTTCTTCCCCCTCTTCTCTCGCTAGACACCGAGACCGACGCTGCTGCTGCCCAGTTCGACTACGGAGTTGACGACCCCTCTCTCTTGCCAGAGCAACTAGGCAAGCCCCCCCTTGATCACCAGATATCGCCTACTCTCCTCTATACTACTTGCATTAGAGTAGTGTAGCATGTTACTGCTTTCCGTTATTCCTATTCGATGCATAGCCTGTCTTTGTTACTTCTGTTGATACCTTTACCTGCAATCCTACCTGCTTAGTATAGGATGCTAGTGTTCCATCAGTGGCCCTACACTCTTGTCCGTCTGCCATGCTATACTACTGGGATGTGATCAATTCGGGAGATGCTCACGGGCATATACTATATACCTTACACTGTTACATTACCTGTGATATTGTTCGGAGATGGGGGCTCAAAGGACAGGTGGCTCCATCCCGGTAGAGGTGGGCCTGGATTCCCGACGGCCCCCGACTATTACTTGTGGCGGAGCGATAGGGCAGGTTGAGAACTCCTAGGAGAGAGGTGGGCTTGGCCCTGTTCGGCGTTCGCGGATACTTAACACGCTTAACGAGATCTGGGTATTTGATCTAAGTCTGGCCATTTGGTCTATACGCACTAACCATCTACGCGGGAGTAGTTATGGGTTTCCCGGCGTCGTGGTATCAGCCGAAGCATTTCGTGATGCCAGCGACTGAGTGGTGCGCGCCGGATTGGAATGTAAGCCTGCTCTTGTATTAAGGGGGCTAGTTCTGCTTTCGGCCGCGTTCGCAACGTGCAGGTGTGCTGAGGGCGATGGGCCCAGACTCCTGGGCGCTTAGGTTTAGACCGGCGTGCTGGCCTCTCTGTTATGCCTAGGTGGGGCTGCGACGTGTTGATCTTCCGCGGCTGGGCATGACCCCGAAAAGTGTGTCCGGCCAAATAGGATCAAGCGTGTTGGGTTATGTGGTGCACCCCTGCAGGGAAGTTAATCTATTCGAATAGCCGTGATCTTCGGTAACAGGACGACTTGGAGTTGTAACTTGACCTTATGACAACTAGAACTGGATACTTAATAAAACACACCCTTCCAAGTGCCAGATACAACCCGGTGATCGCTCTCTAACAGGGCGACGAGGAGAGGATCGCCGGGTAGGATTATGCTATGCGATGCTACTTGGAGGACTTCAATCTACTCTCTTCTACATGCTGCAAGACGGAGGCTGCCAGAAGCGTAGTCTTCGACAGGATTAGCTACCCCCTCTTATTCTGGCATTCTGCAGTTCAGTCCACTGATATGGCCCTTTACATATATACCCATGCATATGTAGTATAGCTCCTTGCTTTCGAGTACTTTGGATGAGTACTCACGGTTGCTTTTCTCCCCCTTTTTCCCCTTTCCCTTCTACATGGTTGCCACAACCAGATGCTGGAGTCTAGGAGCCAGACGCCACCGTCGATGACGACTCCTACTACGCTGGAGGTGCCTACTACTACGTGCAACCTGCTGACGATGACCATGAGTAGTTAGGAGGATCCCAGGCAGGAGGCCTACGCCTCTTTCGATTGTATCCCAGTTTGTGCTAGCCATCTTATGGCAAACTTATTTAACTTATGTATGTACTCAGATATTGTTGCTTCTGCTGACTCGTCTATGATCGAGCACTTGTATTCGAGCCCTCGAGGCCCTTGGCTTGTATTATGATGCTTGTATGACTTATTTGTGTTTTTAGAGTTGTGTTGTGATATCTTCCCGTGAGTCCCTGATCTTGATCGTACACGTTTGCGTGCATAATTAGTGTACGATTGAATCGGGGGCGTCACAAGTTGGTATCAGAGCCGACTGCCTGTAGGAATCCCCCTTCCACACTCCTTGGCCGAAGTCGAGTCTAGACATTGCAAAACTTTTACTAACATGGCTGTGCGGCCCATGGGCCCACGTCGCCATTGGGTGGTATTAGGATCTTTTACTCCTCGATCTTTACTCCGGGATTCTGAACTCTCTTCTATTCGGGTTAAACGATTTTTACTAAAATCTAACTTTAGGTTCTCGAAAATAATTTCTCCCGGAGAGCCCCTTGTTACCTATGACCGCCTGCTGCACCAGAAGATTCCAAAGATACTCTACGATGTGCTCTCGAGACTATGTGCCATCGCTTTTGCAATTCACTTCCATCGATAAATCCCTCTGGATAACTACTTACACCTATCGTTCATATTGTCATCCCCAGTTGCTCTTGTTATTACAAGATGTCTTAAAATACTCCTCGATATTCTGAGAATTCTTTACGTTTACTGCCCTGCAGTTCCTTGCCACATGAATACCACTATGGATAATTTCTAGCACTCATCGGATATTGGCTCATTACCAGTTGTTCATGTGTTTCACACAAGTCTTCGAGATACTATTCGATCTTGCAAAAATCCTAAGCAGTCTATTGCTCTTGAAATTCTTGCTTGCTTGCATTATGTTTAATCCCATCAGTTCCGTAATCTTATTGGCATCCCTTGTCATTATCATTTTGAGTCCGTTGATTCAATTTGTTGCGAATGCTCGCAATCCTCAATCAGATCCTAGAATTCATCCTTCTGGCTCAGACGTCATTTTAAACGTGAGCTGGTTACCGCCAATCAAATTGTCGTTGATTGTGCCCCTAAGTATATTGAACTTATCCATCTTTGATCAGAGCGTCTGCTTCTGATCCTTCGCTTTGTAAATCATAATTCCTTTGCAATTGAGCTCTAAGTTACTCCGTTGTTTCTATAATCCAATGTCTTTGCATTGATTCTTCCTCTGGTTGTGAGCCGATACTGACATCAGATCCTTTATGGACCATCAGAAATTTGTTGGATTTTATCCGACAACGTCCTTCATATTCAATCACTTCGGAAGTTCTTTCCCTGATACATAATGCCTTTGGTAAATCATATTCCTTGATTTGGCCAACCATGCTCTGCTTTTGAGCTGGTGATATTTACTATTGAAGCTTGTGGTATATGTTTCCACGATCCCCCGATGGGTCGAACCTATGCCTTCCATAATATGTGTGAACTCGAAAGTTTTCATGAGTCATACTCTTCCAGTGTTTTGCTAGATAAAACTTAAACATTACAAATTCTCCGAAAAATGAAAAGTGAATGGAAGGTTATGCATTGAGGAAGTGGGAGTCGACCTTGAGACTTTGTGTTCATGCCCATGGACACGATGTAGATCCTATCATGGAAGCTTCTTGAAATAATAACTATTCCCTTGGTATAGGTTCATCTTATATCTGGGATTTGATCATTTATGATCGTGGTTTCCGACCATGTTCTCCTTTAAATACCATTTCTCGTGCAAGTTTAAGCACTTGCCTTCTACAGAGTAATACCCCAGTCCAACCTCTACTTTGATTTGTCGTCGAGTATTACCCTCCTGGTATCTCAAGGTTATCACGGAACTGCATAACTTATGAGTTCTTCATCAAGTGCTACATTCTCATTGATTCCAATTTTTCACAGGCTCTGAGTTATTTAACACTCAAAGACACCGATAGCTGACTCGAGTCCGCATCGCGATTAAGCAACTCTTGGTAACCTTCATTACTTACGAGTTTGAACTCAATCACGTCATTCCTAGCCTGTTTAGCTATATCCTTGTCATGCCGATTTTAACTGTGCTACCTGGTCCTTTCTTCCTGGAGCACAATTTTTGACGATGAACTAACCTTACGTCGATCCTCATTGTCATATCATTTCGCCTTGAACAACATGCTTGATTCCGTGTTTGTGCCATACCCGTGGTTCCAATAACCTTTCACTTCATCATTCCTTTGACTTGATGTCATCATCGATCGATTACATCTTGAAATCTCTCGACTGCTATGTCGTGATCATCATCAGCATTCCGAGCTCTTCCAGGATATCAATTGAATTTATGTTGAGAAAGACCCTCCCTGCCCTCGTTGATTAGTGTTATCATCGACCATTCTACTGCCTTCCCTCCAACAAAAACTTGTTCGTGTTTCGTGTTATACCTTGAGATCCTTACCATCCAACATTTGTTCTTCTTTAGCTTGGAGTATTACCATCTTTTATGACAAGAATGTCATGAGGATTACTCCACCTCTTAAGAATTCTTGGTATAGTGATACTTCTCACGATCACCATTCTTTCTTGGTTCCCGTGTTGATTCTAACCGGGGTACCTACATGTGAACGGTGTTGTTTGGATTCTGTACTTCTGGCAACCCTAATGCTTTGAAGTTAATGATCCACAGTTCATTCTGAGACCAATGGTTACCGAATTACCATTCTAATCTTGATCGTGCTATCGAGCCCATATTTCGGGTGCAACTTTGAACCAATGTTTAAATATGTAAGTTTTGCTCGAGCATATATCATTATTTCATTTTATCTGATAAATGATATCTCCTTGTTCACATAATTGTGGAAATACATCGTTTGGAAATCTCGATGAGTTGTCGCTGAGTCCATCAGCCACCTCCTCATCCTCTCCTTAGTTAAATGATGAACTCTCGTTTCAGAACTCACTCCCATAGTTCATTCCCCGAGTCTGAGTTATCCTGACACCAATCAGATCTGTATCTCGATCAGATATGATGGTTGGAACATTTTCCAAGAGTCATAGCATTGGTCTTTCTATAACCCAATAAGGTAATGTCATGCCTAGCACACCTGGTTGGAGGACCTATTGCAAGACTTATTCTATGAGTTGTTCCTGATGGATCCCTTGTGTAACCCAAAATCCGACCTTTGCTTAAAGACCATGTCAATGCTATCTCAAAGCATGTCTGTGGTACTCCGATTTTCAACAAGAACATTTGAAGCCCAATGCTAAATGTTTCTTGCTCAATTATCCAAACACCATTGTATGGGTATTGTCATCAAATCCTCTCCCCTTACCTAAATGGTTTCTACTTTCTATCCTGTCATGGATATCTTGCTCCGATTGTCCTTGGGAAGGATATACCCCTGAAATATGTGTTTAAACACAATTTCCTTTCCATTGTTCTGTTTAATTTGATAATCGTATTTTCCCTTCCATTGGTTGGTTTAACGTTTCTTGTGATCTATATGATCTAAGCAGTAATATTCTCCTGCTTATGTAAACACCTCGGTGTATAAATCTGTCAGTAAGACCCTGTTACTATTGTTGATGACATTCTGGTATCCACCGATGGACGAGAACTTTGCCTAATGGTCCGCCTCGTTCACCGAGCAGGAAAATGGTTCTCTTTGTTCCTCGCCCTTGGTACCAATGATGCTACCAACATAACTGACCGGTTATTCACTGACATGCCTTGCGATCATGACCGTGCAAGATGTCAATGCCCTTCCTACTTTAACCACATGGTGGGCCCATAACCCACAGTTCCACAGGATCGAAACCTGACTCTCCTGTACACCTCCTGTTCCCAAGGTTGTTCCTCGCGTGTAGCCTCGTATGTAATTCACGAGCCATCTTCCGAGGGATCATCAAATCTATTACCGGACACAATACTTATTCCCGATTGCTTTGAGCCCCTTTCACGCCCTGTTTCGGGCATCGAACGGTTACCTGCTCGCTTCAAACTTCGCATGAAACCTCATTACTGTGCTCTTGATATTTTCTTAAGTTTCAATTCGAGAGTTACGTTCTGCCACCTTCCCCGATGTTATCGACCAGATAGTCCACCTTGTAGAAGTTTGTTCTCCCGGAATACCCTGCTTATTCTTTCGTAAGTACGATGGAACCCCCGAATAAAGCATGACGACGTCATCTTGATGACTTGAAGTAGAAAAATGAAGACATCAATATAATGGATCGACCACTTCGAGAAGAGCAACCAAGACCGAGAAGATTCGTTAGAATTTCGTAACCAGACCTTTCCCCTGTTTTCCCCCTCTTAAATCTCGGGACGAGATTTCTTGTAGTGGAGGAGAATTGTGACGCCCAGGTAATCAAGCTATAGTAACCCTCTGGTAATGATGCCACGTCACCTCGATTATTGCTGATAATCTCGCGTTAGTTCAGAACCGATCCAAATTCAAATTTGAATTAAAGTCAAAACAAATAAAGTTTTCAAAAGTCAAAATTAAATTGTTCCTAATGTGTCATATAATCCATAATAAATGTTGGCGAAGAAATCATCTTTTAATAAAATACTTAAATGCACTAAATAAACTAAAACAACGATAAAACAATTATCTAAAATGCTTTTAAGGTAATAAGCAAATGAAAAATACTTTTTTTAATGTGCCAAAATATTGGGGCTGTGACCTATTTAATAACACCAAATTAGTTGTCGCTATTAAATTTTATGAAACTAAAATAAAATAAAACAGAAAAGTAATAGAATAAAAAAAAGGAAAAGAAAACAGAAAAAAAAGGAAAAGGCCCCCCTGGCCAACTGGGCCAGAAGGCCCAGCTGGCCGACCCACTGGCCCAACCGGCCGCCCCACTCCCCTTATTCCCCTCACCCCCCCCCCCCGCAAACCCTAACCACTCCCCAATCCCCCACTCCCAACTCGCTCCACTTCCCCCCCGATCTGGATTGGGGGCTGTGACCCCGTCGTTGTTCGCTACCTCCGGCGTCGTCCCGCCACCGCTGCTGGACCACGTCGCCGTTGCCTCGTCGCCCCTCCTCTCCCTTGCGCGATGCCCTCCCGAAGACGCGGCCACACCTTGTCGCTCGTCGCCGACCCCGTCGCTGGCGCCCATCCCCGACGCCGTCACCTCACCGCCGTCGCCCCGGAGCTGCCACGCCGTCGCTGGACCTCGTCGCCGCCTCGCCGTCCTCCTCGTCGTCTCCTCCTCGCCGGACCACTTCGAGCCCGCTGCCCTGGACCCTACTACCCGATGTGAGTCGCGCCCCTCCTCTCTCTCCCCTGTCTCCCACGCGCTTCGCCGCGCACGCATCTGCGCCTGCCGCTGCCACGACCACCCTGCGCCTCCACTGTCCCTTGCCCTGGTCGGCGCCCTCCTCCGCCCCAGCCGGCGCCGGGGACCAGTCGGGCTGCAGCGCCCCGTCACCACGGTGGCCTCGCCCCTCTGCACCACCTCCGGTCACCAACCGCCTCCCCCTGCGGCTCCGGCCTAGCCTCCCCGCGGCCACTGCCGCAACTCCTGCTGGGCCGCAGCCGAGCGCCGCCTTCGGCTGCCGCCCGCACGGCCTCCGGCGGCCGCCCGCGCACCACCGCGGCTTCGTCCCGCTCCTGCCATGGCCACGCCGTGGCCAACGGCCTCCCCTATTCCGGTGCCCTCCCGGGTTCGCCTGCACCTGGGCGTACGCCCGTTCGGGTCGCGCGTTGCGCCCGTCGCCCGCACCTGCTAGCGACCAAACCCGCCAAGGCCCCTGGGGCCTATGACAGATGGGCCCCACGCCCCTGGAACGTTTTAAAAAAAGAATAAAAAAATATAATTACTAAAATATTAATTAATTAATTAATTAAAGAATTAATTAACTTAATTAATCTGGATTAGATTAACCTAATCATCTAGTTAAGTCTAATTAACCCTGTTTAATTACTATGTGACTATAACAAACGGGACCCACTAGTTAGTTTGACCAGTCAACAGTCAATGCTGGCTGGGCTGTTGACTTTGACCGGCCCCATCGGTCAGCCTTTGCTGACTGGGAAGTTGACCAAGTCAACTGGGCCTACTGGTCAGCCACCCCAGCCCATCTGTGGGTACACTTCTATGTACCCATAGCAATTTGACATTTAATTTTCGAATTAAAAATAATTTAGAAAATGATTTAAAACTTTAAAAATCAATATAAAATAATCCGTAACTCGGATGAAAATACTTTGTACATGAAAGTTGCTCAGAACAACGAGACGAATCCGGATACACAACCCGTTCGTAAGCCACACCCCCCTAACCTATCGAACTCGCAACTTTCCCCCTCCGGTCCGTCTGTCCGAAAACGCGAAACTCCAGGGATACTTTCCCGCATGTTTCCCCCTTCACCGGTATCTCCTCATACCGCGTTAGGGCACCTCTAGCACCGATACTTGTCATGTCATGCATCGCTATGCACCTGCTTGCTTAAATATTTATTGTTTCTTCCCCCTCTTCTCTCGCTAGACACCGAGCCCGACGCTGCTGCTGCCCAGTTCGACTATGGAGTTGACGACCCCTCTCTCTTGCCAGAGAAACTAGGCAAGCCCCCCCCCTTGATCACTAGATACCGCCTACTCTCCTCTATACTGCTTGCATTAGAGTAGTGTAGCATGTTACTGCTTTCCGTTATTCCTATTCGATGCATAGCCTGTCTTTGTTACTTCTGTTGATACCTTTACCTGCAATCCCGCCTGCTTAGTATAGGATGCTAGTGTTCCATCAGTGGCCCTACACTCTTGTCCGTCTGCCATGCTATACTACTGGGCTGTGATCACTTCGGGAGGTGATCACGGGCATATACTATATACCTTACACTGTTACATTACCTGTGATACCGTTCGGAGATGGGGGCTGAAAGGACAGGTGGCTCCATCCCGGTAGAGGCGGGCCTAGGTTCCCGACGGCCCCCGACTGTTACTTGTGGCGGAGCGATAGGGCAGGTTGAGACCGCCTAGGAGAGAGGTGGGCCTGGCCCTGTTCGGCATTCACGGATACTTAACACGCTTAACGAGATCTAGGTATTTGATCTGAGTCTGGCCATTTGGTCTATACGCACTAACCATCTACGCGGGAGTAGTTATGGGTATCCCGGCGTCGTGGTATCAGCCGAAGCATTTCGTGACGCCAGCGACTGAGTGGCACGTGCCGGATTGGAATGTAAGCCTGCTCTTGTATTAAGGGGGCTAATTCTGCTTTCGGCCGCGTTCGCAACGTGCAGGTGTGCTGAGGGAGATGGGCCCAGACCACTGGGCGCTTACGTTTAGACCGGCGTGCTGGCCTCTCTGTTATGCCTAGGTGGGGCTGCGATGTGTTGATATTCCGCGGCCGGGCATGACCCCGAAAAGTGTGTCCGCCCAAATAGGATCAAGCGTGTTGGGTTATGTGGTGCACCCCTGCAGGGAAGTTAATCTATTCGAATAGCCGTGATCTTCGGTAACAAGACGACTTGGAGTTGTACCTTGACCTTATGACAACTAGAACTGGATACTTAATAAAACACACCCTTCGAAGTGCCAGATACAACCCGGTGATCGCTCTCTAACAAGGCGACGAGGAGAGGATCGCCGGGTAGGATTATGCTATGCGATGCTACTTGGAGGACTTCAATCTACTCTCTTCTACATGCTGCAAGACGGAGGCTGCCAGAAGCGTAGTCTTTGACATGATTAGCTATCCCCCTCTTATTCTGGCATTCTGCAGTTCAGTCCACTGATATGGCCCTTTACATATATACCCATGCATATGTAGTATAGCTCCTTGCTTGCGAGTACTTTGGATGAGTACTCACGGTTGCTTTTCTCCCCGTTTTTCCCCTTTCCCTTCTACCTAGTTGCCGCAACCAGATGCTTGAGTCTAGGAGCGACACGCCACCGTCAACGATGACTCCTACTACGCTGGAGGTGCCTACTACTACGTGCAACCTGCTGACGACGACCAGGAGTAGTTAGGAGGATCCCAGGCAGGAGGCCTACTCCTCTTTCGATTGTATCCCAGTTTGTGCTAGCCATCTTATGGCAAACTTGTTTAACTTATGTTTGTACTCAGATATTGTTGCTTCCGCTAACTCGTCTATGGTCGAGCACTTGTATTCGAGCCCTCGAGGCCCCTGGCTTGTATTATGATGCTTGTATGACTTATTTATGTTTTTAGAGTTGTGTTGTGATATCTTCCCGTGAGTCCTTGATCTTGATCGTACACGTTTGCGTGCATAATTAGTGTACGATTGAATCGGGGGCGTCACAGACGCCGCCGCCCCGCCCGCCGCCGGACTCCACCCCCGCCGCCCCCGCGCCCCCCCAACGGGATCGGCCGAGCACACGCGCTAGGGTTCCTCACCCCGCCACCCGCTCCTCTCCTCTCCTCCTCCCTCCGACGAGCGAGGGCCTCCTCCGGCCCCTGCAGCAGCCGGCAAGCGCAGCCCCGATGCGCCCACCCCGCCTGCCCCTGCCGTCCTCCGCCACCGGTCACCCCCGCAGCAGCCGGCGAGCCAAGGACGGTGCCGTGACCCTCGCCGCCAACCCCGAGCTCCCCTACTTCCTCTCTGTGCCGTCCAAGGTGAGCTTCCCTGCCCCTTCTCCCTCTCTCTCCTTGTCCTGGACAGCAAGATCAAGAGAATTATGCTTTTAATTAAAATTATGCTTTGAACAGTAGAAACAAAAAACAGAGTATGGACCACTCATCCAATATTTTAAGTGTTCTGATTCATAAGTAAATCTCCTTAATTCATTCAGTGTAGGGGAAACTTAGAAGAGAATTCAACATCCTTGGTCTGTTTTATACGCAATTCATAAAATAAATTGCCTTCAATATTTTCCTCAAGCAATGTTAAGCACCAACATATACTCCAAGTTTAATGTTTGACACAAATTTAGTTTAATGTTTGACACAACTGTCCAGTACCAAACACTTAGGAGTATTGCAAAATATTAAGATAATGGTAACAGGCTTTTCTTATTTTCGACAACACGCGGGTTGATGGTTTGATAGGCTCCTAACGGTTCATGTATCATCACTTACTGACATCCCAAACATATGCAGAAATATGCCTATATGGCCTAGACCTACAACTATCTCTTGCTATGGATGTTTGCTGAACCGAATAAATATGCCTATAAGGCTAGTACTAGTAGTGCTACTCTCTTACTGCCAGTGACAGTCTATCGAGGTCATTAACTCCAACTCAAGTGGGCATAATTCTCTGCAGTAGTATAGCACTTGCAGTAGTATGGCACTTGCAGTAGTATGGCACTTGCAGTAGTGCAGGACAACAATAGTTTAGTGCAAGTTTCAGTTAATTAGCTGGATTAAAAAAGATGCTTGGTGATCTGCAGGAATAGGACAAGCAAATCTGCTTGAATATTTGTTTATTCAAAGTAAATGAACATTTTACTGCTAGTGTACTGATAGTGTAATCTAGCTATTGTATTGATATTTCTGTTTCTTTGAACATTTTACTATCAATAAAAATGATGTACTGCTGCTTTCAGTTAATTCAAATTAGCTAAAACCTTTTACTGTCAAATAGTGCTAATTTTTACTCTATGAAATAAACTACTCCATGTCAAATAAACCTTGCTAGGTGAATCTTGTTTGCATTAGGAGTAGTTGCTGGAAATTTACTGAATTTTGTTATGTGCTTTGTGGTGCTAGTTTGCTGGGTTTTGTCTCCGACCATTGTGTCGTGATGAATTTGCAGGTACCCCGAGAGGCCCTTGAGTTTGCCAGAATGTCGATTAACTTCCGTTCCGGCAAATTCGGGTACTCCATATGTCCTATTTTCAGCAAAGGTAATGCTGAAATTTTCCGTGAATTTTAGCATTACTTTGATAAAAATAGGACATATGGGGTACTTGCGACTAATGCCTGTTATCATGCATGGGTACTAATTGGTCTCTTCTGCTGCTTATCAGAGATGGCGGGAAGCAGCCACCGCCGATCTGAGACACCGCAGTACGAGTTGGATGCTTTCGAGTTCTTCACTATCATACTTGAGACTTCAGTATCATCCATGACGCAGGTATATAAAACGAGAGATCTCCCCTTCACCCATCTCATTATGATATCTGTTGTTTGCTACATCACTCATTGTCCCAAACTACGGAGGCTGCCTGACAGTTTTATGAACATGCTGATGGGTGAAGATCCGCCAAATAATGTGAAGCTGCGACAGTCCGGCAGCGGGTTTCACAGGCAGTGGGATGTGCAGTTAGCGATCAAGAAGGGCCACATGTACTTGTCTCGTGGGTGGGATAAGTTCTACCGTGCCTACGACCTGCAGCTGGGGTACTTCCTTGTCTTCATGTACGACGACGACACCAACATGCTCATCGTGAAGGTGTACAACAAGACTATGTGTCGCATGCGCTACGCTGCCGATGATGATGCCGGTACGTTCTGCCTCTTCTTATTCCTCTACATTTGGCTTTGTCTCAAATCGATTGTTAACGGTCATTGTTGCATTTTGGACAGATAGGAGCAGCAGCAGCGACACTGGCTACAGCCAAAGCAGCAGCGACTATGGCTGTAGTGAAAGCAGCATCGATTCTGGCTGTAGCGAAAGCAGCAGCGATTCTGGCAGCAGCATAGACAACAAGAAGGATGATCCGGACTGGAGTGTGGGAGAAGAGGAGCAGAGTGAGGATGAGGAGCTGCAGGATGACGATGGGCATCAGGCTGAGGATGACCTAGCGCTGGTGGTGGCTGACCAAGGGCAAGAGATGGTGGTGGCTGACCATGGGCAAGAGATGGAGGTGGCTGAGGATGACCTAGCAATGGTCGTGCCTGAAGGTGGCCTCGCGATGGTGGTGGTGCCTGACAATGACCACGCACCGGTGGTGGCGCCGGCGATCCCACAGCTGGGCGACATGACCACGCCAATTGTGGTAGAAGACTACATCCCACTGCCTCCACTGCCTCCACCGCCTCGCTGCTCTAGGCGCATCAGGGAGAGGAAGGAGAAGAAGGAGAAGAACAATGCATGAGAACTAAACTTTGTCAGGTATGTCAGATCTCCTATAGGTTAGCTATCCAAAATGATATATATATATATACTTAGTTACCTATGTTATCTCTAATATGCTTAGTTTCCTATAGGTTAGCTTCATTTTTACCTAAGTTGGCTCTAATATACTAATTTAGAGCTTATATGCTTAGTTTCCTATAGGTTAGCTCCAAAATAACTTATGTTAGCACAAAATGATCAAGTTTACATAATAAGCTTATAGTCTTTTTCTTATTCTTCTTCTTTTCCAAAATGACATAGGTTAGCTTCATTTTACCTAAGTTGGCTCTAATATACTAACTTAGAGCTTATATGCTTAGTTTCCTATAGGTTAGCTCCAAAATAACTTATTTTAGCACAAAATGATCAAGTTTACATAATAAGCTTATAGTCTTTTTCTTATTCTTCTTCTTTTCCAAAATGACATAGGTTAGCTTCATTTTACCTAAGTTGGCCCTAATATACTAACTTAGAGCTTATATGCTTAGTTTCCTATAGGTTAGCTCCAAAATAACTTATGTTAGCACAAAATGATCAAGTTTACATAATAAGCTTATAGTCTTCTTCTTATTCTTCTTCTTTTCCAAAACTCTTCTTATTCTTCTTCTAGTGTTCTTCTTCTTCTAGTATTCTTCTAGTCTTCTTCTTTTTCTTCTTCTAACTTCTTGTTTATCATTTTGCAGATTTGATTTAATTGACGGAAGCTTGCGTGGATGGAGTGCTTCTTTTCCATTTGTGTTTTTATTTTGTATCAATGTGAAACTTTTGTTAATTGATGGATAACGGTGTTGGATGAACAATGTGAAACTTTTGTAATATACGACGGAACTATGTGTTGGCTATGTATGTATATATGATGAAACTTGTGTGTTGGATATGATTGCTATATGGATGCTTGTTGTATATATATGTGTTGAATATCTCATATGTGAAATAGTGACATGAGATTAAGAAAAAACAAAAAAAATAAAAAAGTTGTTACTAATGGCGCACTACCATGTGTTGCGCTGTAAGTATAGCAGATAATAGTGGCGCACTATGGGCAATACTAATGGCGCACTCCCTGGTGCGCCATTAGAATACCAGATTCTAATGGCGCACACGCGGTGCGCCATTAGAAAAAAATTCTAATGGCGTGAGGCTAGTGGCGCACCAGCCATGCGCCATTAGAAGGCAAAACTGGTGCGCCACTAGCATGCCTTTCCCTAGTAGTGTTAAGCTCAAAGGACCAGCCCGGCACTGGTTAAACAGCCTGCCAGCAAATTCCATTAGCAGTTTGGAAAACCTGGAAGAAGCATTCCTCGATAACATCCAGGGCACATATGTGCGACCACTAGATGCCGATAACCTGAGCCACATTACACAACAGCCCGGAGAGTTAGCCCGGAAATTCTGGACTCGGTTCCTTACTAAAAAGAACCAAATAGTCAACTGTCCGGACGCCGAAGCCCTGGCGGCTTTCAAGCATAATATCCATGACGAATGGCTCGCTCGACACCTCGGCCAGGAAAAACCCAAGTCTATGGCAGCTCTCACAACCCTAATGACCCGCTTTTGTGCGGGTGAGGATAGCCGGTTGGCTCGCAGCGGCACCACGCAACATTCAGGCACTTCGAATGGCCGCGATGTTAATGGCAAGCCACGGCGTAACAGACATAAGAGACGGAACAACGGCGATAGCACTGAAGACACGGCGGTCAACGCCGGATTCAGCGGATCTAAGTCCGGTCAGCGGAAAAAGTTGTTCAAAAGAAATAATCAGTCGTTCAAAATTCATGGCACCCCGGACAAGCCAGCAAACCACACCAATAGAGATTGCTGGGTGTTCAAACAAGCCGGTAAGATAAACGCCGAAAACAAGGACAAGGGGCTGCACAGCGACGATGACAAAGAGCCCCGGCGTCCGAATACGGGGGGACAAAAGAAATTTTCCCCCAGGTGAAAACGGTCAACATGATCTACGCCACTCACATTCCCAAGCGGAAATGGAAGTGATCACTATGGGACGTCTATGCGATGGAGCCAGTCGCCCCCAAATTCAACCCATGGTCAGCTTGTCCAATCACCTTTTATCGTAGGGATCATCCTACTAGCATCCGTCATGGCGGCCCAGCCGCATTGGTCTTAGACCCAATCATCGACGGATTCCACCTCACGCGAGTCCTTATGGACGGCGGCAGCAGCCTGGACCTGCTTTATCAGGACACAGTGTGCAAAATGGGCATTGACCCTTCAAGGATCAATCCCACTAAAACCACCTTTAAAGATGTATTTCCTGGAGTAGAGGCCCGATGTATGGGCTCTATAACACTGGAAGTGGTCTTCGGATCCCCGGACAACTTCCGGAGCGAAGAGTTAATCTTCGATATCGTCCCTTTTCATAGTGGTCACCACGCACTGCTCGGACGAACCGCATTTGCTAGATTCAATGCGGTACCACATTACGCATACCTCAAACTCAAGATGCCAGGACCGCGCGGGGCCATCACTGTCAATGGAAATATGGACCGCTCCCTTCAAACAGAAGAGCATACGGCAGCCCTCGCGGCAGAAGTACAATGCGGCCTACTCTGACAAACCAATCCGGCGACAACTTCGAGCACCATCAAGCGAGTTCGGAGCACCCCGCAACAGGATCATCAGGAACGCCAAGAGCGTGATTAGTAGTTCGGCCTCCGCTGAAGCCCCTTTAAAGCAGCATTCGTGCCACGCGTACGCAATTACGCACTCAAGATACCATGGGCATAGGCGGAGGCGCATCAACGACTCAGTCAACAGTGCGGGTAACCGCCAAATACCTTCATACTCTTTCCCCCTTACATTTTAGGACACCGCGTTAGTGCATCATCCTCAGAAGAGCCGAATTGCCGGACTTATATGGGAGAGACATCCAAGGAGGCAACAGACATTGTGCACAGAAGCAAATACCTAGGTGGAATCCATTTACGATCATTATACCTGCTTTATCTATCTGTACACAGCCTGCCCCTGGATAGGACATGTCATATAGTCCTATTTTATCTCTGCTTAATTCATCCATTGTAAACATACGCTTAAACGTATTTTTCATCAATGGGAGATTATATATAGCGTCAGCTTATTATCCTTATTTGAGCATTTTCTTCTCTTATAAATGTTTATTTGATAATAACATCCGTACACCTTGCTACGGTCAGTTTGCCAGGGGCTTCTCATGGTGCCCCGTAATATGGCAAATAAAGTCCGAACACTTTCGAAAGTGCGGCACCCCGAACTTATAGCACTATATGCATCAGCTCTGAATCATGTCTTGGGTCTACAGTTGGGATAGCCCGGCTCCCTTGTTTTGGTGCCTTACGTTCCGTTATATCGGCTAAGGTAGCGCAGGGAGAACTACTGCGATTGTGTCCCGGTTCGTCTGGACGAGCACCTCAATAGAGAAAGCCAAAAACTGGCCGGCATGATGTGGCTAGAGCTGGTCGCTATTTGAGAGGTCTTAAAATCCTTAAAGATTTTCCGCTTTAGGCAATAAATTGGCTTCGCCCGATCTAGGTGTGTATAGCGCCCCGATTCAGCCTTCCGGATTCTAGGGGCTTCGCCGAAATTTAAAATTGTAGACTTCTATGGCTAAGTGAAAGTTATAAAGCCGCGTAGTCCGATTGCCTTGTTCGCTGCGCCGGACACCTCCTTAAGGGACCAAACATTTGGATAAAGAGTGTCCGAGTTTTCCACGAACACCCTAGTAGTAGTTACGTGGGGGAGGAAGCCGATGACTGGCCTACTTTCAGAATTTTATAAACAGCTGCACAGAAGGTAATATTTTAAATAACAAAAGCGCTACATAGCGCAAGTAACTTCGTCTTTAAATTACAAACATGACCAAAGTGAATTCGTTCTAAAATGGCGTCCTTGGTACACTCATCGGCGACGAGATGAGCACCCTTCATCATGCCATCATAGTACATCTCGGGATGGCAATGCGCCTTGCCCTCCGGTGGCCCGTCCTTGACCAGCTTCTCCGCATCCAGCTTGCCCCAATGCACCTTGATGTGGGCAAAGGCCCAGCGGGCACCCTCGATGCAAATGGATCGCTTGGTCACTTCAAGCCGCGGGCAGGCATCCACCATCCGCTTGGTCAGGCCAAAGTAGCTACTGGGCAGGAGCTCACCAGGCCTCATCCGGACTTTGAAACCCTTCATAACCAGTTCGGCCGCCCTATGGAGTTCGACCAACTGCTTCAGTTGGTCGCTCAGAGGCATCGGATGTTCGGCCCCAGCATACTGGGACCAGAACAGCTTCTCTGTTGCGCTCCCCACCTGGGCACGGTAGAACTCCATAGCGTCTGA
Organism: Triticum timopheevii; assembly: GCA_963921465.1. Taxonomy (NCBI): domain Eukaryota; kingdom Viridiplantae; phylum Streptophyta; class Magnoliopsida; order Poales; family Poaceae; genus Triticum; species Triticum timopheevii. Next base: position 326,018,555 of record OY997262.1, read on the forward strand.
CACACTGCATGGCAGATCTGCAAATGCCCCTGGAGAGCTCCGAATTCGAATAAGTAAAAGAAACGCCTCCTCCACATGTTTGCTTTGCATAAAGAACTTCTTACCCGCTGCTATCTTTTTGGCCTCTTGGATCTCCTGTTGTGCTTTCTCGGCTTCGGCCTTGGCGTCTTTCAAGTTTACAAGGGCCTTCGCAAGCTCGGCCTCTTTTACCTTCAGATCATGCTCCATGAACTCGCACTTCTTGTCGAGGTCCCGGAGCTCTTGTTGTAACTCGCCCACTCTAGCACTTTGCTTTTCGCGCTCTTTGCATTCCAAGGCCGCTTTGTCTTTGGCCTCGGACAACTGTTTCTTCAGGGATGCCACTTCGGCGGTGGCCCCTGTTTCACAGTCACGACGCTTTGGCGTTAGACTAGCCGATTCGGTCTATCCTCAAATACATAAGAGAGGGGAATCACTTACCCTTATTCTCTTCGAGCTACCTCCTCGTGAGGTCGAGCTCTCCCTACGCCTGCTCCAGGTCCCGCTTCAGTTTGGCAACCTCGGCAGTACGGGCAGCAGCAGCAAGCAGCACGGCCTACTTACACACAAATATTTGTTGTTAGACTCCTGCGGATTATTATTGACCCTCCATTTGGTTTTTTCTTTCCAAACACCAAACAGAGTATCAGGGGCTACTACCTATCGGGTGGTAATCTTACACATATTTCTTACTTACCTCAAAGCCTGTCAAGAGGCTGGTGCAAGCTTCGGTTAGTCCGCTCTTGGCGGACGTAACCTTCCGAATCACCGAACTCATAAGAGTACGGTGCTCTTCATCCATGGAAGCGCCGCGAAGCGCTTCCAGCAAACAATCCGGCGCCTCAGGCGCACCGGAAGTTCTCGATGCAGACAGCTCGCCCTCCCTGACGAGGGGCTGTCCGCCTGAGTTCGGAACCACTGAAGGTTCGGGGACAGTGTTCGACTGAGAGCCCGGCCTATTGTTGCTCTCATTGACACGATCCGCGGGGATCTTGAACCCCGCGTGTCCGACATCTGGGACCCCATCTTGGGGCGTCTCCAAAGTCACCTCCCCCCGCTCTGGGAGCCTTCGGGATAACACCTCCGTGTCATCCGCGGGTTGAGGAGTAGTGGCTGTCGGGAGCGAATTGATCTCTGAATCGCTCAGGGACCCGGAGGAAGATACCTCGGGGTGAGCCCTGGCCGGACTGCACATACGTTCGGTGTTAGACAAAAGCTATAGAGTGAAGTTATGATGGAGTGTGGACACTTACGATCGCACTGGGGGCTTCCCCCTGGGCAGCCACCCCTCCTCACTATGAGCGGCCGTGGCGGAGTAGTCCAGAAGGGACACCTTCCCATTCTTGGACGCCCCAGCCTTCCCCTCCGGGGCAGCTTTTCTCTACTTATCCCCCCTAGTGCGGGGAGGTGGAATTTCTTCTTGATTCTCCCCACCTCCGTGGGAGGAATCTGTCTCATCGCCGTCAGATGACAGGGGTATGAAGGCCTTACGACGGCCCTCGGGTCCGTCTCCCCGGGCCCCTCATCCTTTCCGGATGGGGCGTCTTCTTCTTCTTCCTCCTCCCCTTCGTGGGAGGAGTCTGCCTCGTCGTCTTCGAACGAGGCTTCTGGCACAACCTTACGCCGGAGACCCTTTCGGATCCCCGGAGCCTTCTTCTCGTCCTTCTTCTCCTGCACCTTGTACGGTGCCGGGACTGGCATCTCCGTCAGGAGAGCATCAACTAGGCCTTCTGGCAGCGGAGCCGGACAGTAAACCTGCTCCGCCGTCTCCACATAATCCTGAAGCAAACATGCATAACTACTTAAGGCTCTCCCATGAATATATTGGGAAGAACCGGGACCAGTGGCAGTCTAAGAACTCACCTGACTAGGAGCCCGCGCGGCATGAAGCCCGCAGTCCCTGGATGTGGGAGGAGGTACTTCAGAGGCCTTGAATAGCACCTTCCATGCGCCTTTGTGCGTCATGTCGTAGAGCTTCCGGAGCATCCGGTGTTCGGCCTGGACGAACTCCCACAGATTGACTGCCCGCCTTTGGCATGGCAGAATCCGGCGAACGAGCATGACCTGGATCACATTGACAAGCTTGATGTTCTTGTCCTTCATGCTCTTGATGCAGGTCTGGAGTCCGTTCAGCTCCATAGATTCACCCCAGGACAGGCCCTTCCTTTCCCAGGAGGTGAGCCGCATGGGGGCTCCAGATCTGAATTCGGGGGTCGCCGCCAAGTTGGCGCCGCGCAGCTCGGTAATGTAGAACCACCCCGATTGCCATCCTTTTACGGTCTCCGCAACGGAGTCGTCTAGCCAGGTGACATTAGGCATCTTGCCCAACATGGCCCCTCCGCACTCCGCTTGCTGGTCATTTACAACCTTCGGCTTCATGCAGAAGGTTTGTAGCCAGAGGCCGAAATGAGGCCGGATGCGGAGGAAGGCCTCGCACACGACGATGAACACCGAGATGTTGAGGACAAAATTTTGGGCTAGATCATGGAAATCGAGCCCGTAGTAGAACATGAGCCCGCGAACGAAGGGATGGAGTGGAAATCCCAGTCCACGGACGAAGTGGGCGATGAATACGACCCTCTCGTGGGGTCCTGGGGTCGGAATGAACTGCTCGGCGTCCGGTAGCCGGTGCGCTATGTCCGCGGCCAACTATCCGGCTGCCCGAAGATTTGCGATGTGCTTCTCCTTGATGGTGGAAGCCACCCACTTGCCTCCTGCTCCGGACATGTTTAGCTATGCGGAGAAGACTTGGGCTTGGGTGCTGGAGCTCGAGGGGGCAAGAGTGGGCAAAGGAGGAAGAAGGCGTGGGTGAAAATGGGGAAATCTTATCCCTTTATAGAGGAGCCGAAAGCGGTGCGCCTCCCCACTTGCCCGTTGGGAATCGCTTGCTTCTCAAGCGCCACGATTGATGGCGTGGTGGGATTACCCATACCCGTATTGATGAGAATCCCGTGATAAGGGGACATGATCTCTGCTTTGACAAGATGTGTCAAAGAAACCGCCTCACAATATCCGTTGTGGCTGGTTGTGGGAAAACGGTTCGAATAATGATACGACCGTAATAACATGTCACGTCATCAGAAAAAGTTGTCAGCAGATTGCATTTGTGAAATATCATTCTCTTTACAGCGGTGTATAAAGATCATTTTGTGAATCCAGACACGATTTGAGTGTTCGATGACTACTTTGGAGTATTCGGAGAAGGAACCCACCTTGCAATGCCGAAGAAAATACTGCGCGCCAGACTCATCGTCATTGAAGCCTGGTTCAGGGGCTACTGAGGGAGTCCTGGATTAGGGGGTATCCGGACTGCCGGACTGTGTACAATGTCCGGACTATTGAAGCGTGAAGATGCAAGACTCAAGACTTCGGCCCGTGTCCGGATGGGACTCTCCTTTGCGTGGAAGGCAAGCTTGGTGATCCGGATATTGTGTTTCCTTTCTTGTAACCGACTCCATGTAAACCGTAGCCCTCTCCGGTGTCTATATAAACCAGAGAGGTTGGTCCTTAGAAGGCCGATCACAATTACAATCATACCATCGTAAGCTAGCTCTTAGGGTTTAGCCTCTACGATCTCGTGGTAGATCTACTCTTGTACTGCCCATATCATCAATATTTATCAAGCAGGAAGTAGGGTTTTACCTCCATCGAGAGGGCCCGAACCTGGGTAAACATCTGTGTCCCTTGCTTCCTGTTACCATCAGCCTTGACGCACAGATCGGGACCCCCTACCCGAGATCCGCCGGTTTTGACACCGACAGTAGGGTAGCAAGCACAGGAGCCGGGAAACCCAACTATTGACCCAAGACATGATTCGGAGCCAATGCATATAATGTTATAAGTTCGGGGTGCCAAATGACCCTGAGGGTGTTCGGACTTTGTTGCCGTATTATGGGTACAACGAGGCCGCTGGCATATTAAGGCGTACCATAGTGTACGGATGCCACTTGACAAAGAAATCAATAAAAAAGATCAGCAAGTAAGCGTCATATAAAGCCGCATGTTGTAATTGAATAATACGTCGAGGCATATGAATACAAGTAGTGCGATAAAAATAAATATGACTTCGGAACCTGCTGAGACCAGGGGGGTTGTGTGTGGATCCAGGGAATAATCGGATGATCATCAAGGGGAATATCTAAGGATTCCTTTACGTGTTCGAGCTATTTTCCTCCTTGGTATGTTCGTCCCTTCATAGGTCCGGTCGCCAGGCTGCCAGGGATGGCCTAGACAAAAGTGGAACTGCAAAAAAAATGCAAAAAAAAAATTGTGTGCCACGGAGCGGTTGAGCCGCATTGTGGGGCATAACCTAGCTTTTGCCTTCGCCTATCGCTGAAGTGATTAATTGAGCTCTTGACGAGTTGGGCTATCCTGCTGTGGAGTGGTTCGGACACTTTTCACGGTGTGCGGGAGCCTGGCTGTCGAATGAAGGTTCGATTGAAAGATGCCACTCTGCGCTTCTACTGCTGAGGCGGCGGTGCTCTTTGGTATGGAGGGAGCGTTCGGCTTTACCATTAACTGTTATGATGTCGTGTGGACCGGGCATCTTGAGCTTATGATAAGCGTAATGTGGCACCACGTTGAATCGAGCAAACGTGGTTCGTCCGAGTAGTGCATGATAGCTGCTGCAAAAAGGGATGATATCAAAGATTAACTCTTCGTTGCGGTAATTATCCGGGGGTCCGAAGACTACTTCTAGAGTGATGGAGACTGTACAACGGGCCTCAACGCCTGGTATGACACCTTTAAAGGTGGTTTTAGTGGGTTTGATCTTTTAAGGACCGATACCCATCTTATGCACTATATCCTGATAAAGCATGTTCAGGCTGCTGCCTCCATCTATAAGGACTCGCGTGAGGTGGAATCCGTCAATTATTGGGTCAAGGACTAGTGCGGCTAAGCCGCCCTGACGGATATTGGTCGGACGATCCTTACAGTCAAAGGTGATCGGGCCGGACGATGATGGGATATATTTTGGGGCGACTAGCTCCGTTGCATAGACGTCCCTAGGTGTGCACCTCCGCTCCCATTTGGGAATATGGGTGGCATGTCAGGACAGGATTTTCGGGATATCAATTTCCTAGAAAATGGCCCTTGTGCTCACCAGCCCCAGGATTACTGTTAGCTGATGAGGCACCAACTTGATACAGAAACTCCAAGCAAAATACAAAATATGTAGTACAGGGCCATTCTAGCCTATGAGTACAACAAATGGTTTCTAGTGTCTGATGGCGGAAGTAGTTTGTGGATCATCAGCGTGTATGGGACTCCATTTCCCACAGGAACATCTGACCAGGTTAACTCCTATCTTTGCGAGGCTGTTGTCACCATTGCGTGGATTCCGGGGCTGACATCGCAACGCTCCTCTCCAAGCAAGAAATCTGGCCAAGACAATAGCCATGGACAAGCCAGTGAGTACTTTGAATGTACTCGCAAACATTATGAACACGGGTATAATATAACAAATGATAATCATGCTCTGAAATATTCTATGATCACAATGTCAGTCACGAAATAGAAAAACCCATGATGCACGCAAGCAGGTTGTTCATATAAAACATGAATATGCAATCAGAGAATAGAAATAGAATGCACCAATCGTGTGTCTGAAGCAATGCCTCGAAAGGACAATAATATAAAGCATGCCTCAGTCGGGCGTCTGAGCGACACCACATAAAGGGCTTATAGGTAAAATAAGTAACAAACATGCCACAGTCGGGCGTTTGTGCGACACCACATAAAGGGCTTATAAAGTAAACAAATCAACAAGCATGCCACAGTCGGGCGTCTGAGCGACACCACAAAAAGGGCTTATAAAGTAAACAATCAACAAGCATGCTACAGTCGGGCGTCTGAGCGACACCACATAAAGGGCCTATAAAGAAAATAATCACCATGAATATCCAGGAGGTAGAACCGTCCCAGGGATACTCAATAATTCAAATAATATAAAGAGTTAGTCCATAATAATAATAATCATAATCATCACAAATCACAAGTCATAATCCATGTTCTGGTTTAGCAGTTTCTCCTCCGAAGACCGACATTAAGACCGACACTTGACCCAACCCAGACTGTAGTCCTTAACCATGGACACAGCTATTCGAATAGGTATAATCTCTGCAGAGGGTGTACTCTTTACCCACGAGTAATGGATTCCTTTAGTCCATCGGGACTAATTCCGTCTACAGTCTTTTAATTGAAAACATACCTGACCCGCACACACCAGCTTAACTTACCGGTGTCTGGAATCACCCACGACACCTGTCAAGCAAAACTCTAAGTGGGGAGGCTACAACCTCGATTAGCATGGGATCAAATTTATACCGCGCGCTACTAAGGGGTGCCCCCCTCTTGGTCCCAACCGGAAACACCCATGCCCCCGGACCAGGTGGCATGCCTACCGGATGCATCCGGTATCTTCCACCATGGCCTCTCTGTACGGTGTGTGCTAGGGAGGGGTTGACAACTTACTGAACCGTACCCTACCCGCGGCAGGGACAAGTGGTAGTACGATACAAGTATGGGGGTTACTGTAACAAGACTCGATCTATGGTCAACTCAGGAGGTTTAAGTATTCCCTGCATGAATAGCATAACAAATATATTTTATCCAACAGATAGAATCACCACTCATCATACCTCATCATGCCATACCGGACACACTCGTCTCGACGAGGAACTAGGGACGAGCTCAAGTCTACCTAAGACAGAGACTTTCTCGGCTTCCTTCCGGCAGGCACGAAAAGCACACGAGAATGATCACTATCACAAGAATGTCCATTTCTAACAACAAAAATCTTCATTTTGCACTCATGCGCATGGTTGTATCATCACATAAAATATTGAATGCCCCATGTCAAAGTGGTGTGGTAACCGTATCAAACAACACACAAAGATTTTATGCCAGGGTTCAGAATGCTTGCCTTCAAGAGTATGCAAGTGGGGGTGCCTTTTTGAAAGTTGCCTTCTTCTTCAAAATCCTATTTTTGAAAATATTCAAATTAAAACATAGCTTCAAAACAGTACAAAAAAGTTGTCTGAATTTTTTTCAAATAAATATGAAAATAAACTAGACAAAATTTGAGAAAGGTAGGAAAAAGAATCAACTCATTTGGAGTTATATTTAAAAAGTTATAGCCAGTCAAAGTTTTAGTCAAAATCTGTTTTTTTAAATAAAATAGAAAATGAAAAACGTTTCGAAATGAATACACGTCGAAGACGTACTTTGCGTTTACGCCTCCACTTAGCTAGCGTGGACCGGCTCTGGGTTGCTGACAGTGTGTCCCGGGGGCCCACTGGTCAGGTTTGACCGGTCGCCCCCGCCTCCTTTCTCCTCTGGCCGAACAGAGGCGGGGCTCCGGTGATCAACGCCGGCGAACGGCGGCTCCCCGCGGGCTCCGGAGGGCAGGGATGGATCCGCCAGTCTAGGGCGGTCCTCCTGGTGGTCGAGGGGGTGGCGGGGATGGACGGTGGCTTCGGGAGATTTGGGGCTTTGGGCTACAGTGGTTCCCGAGCGAGTTTGAGAGGCTGGGCAGCTCCGCACGGTCGAGGGGAGGAGGATGGTGGTGTTAGATGGACGGGGGAGGCTCTAGATGCGACTGAATGGACCGGAGGGCGGCGGTGGCTGTACTGGCCGGAGACGGGGAAGAAGGCTTCCCGCCGTCGATGGCTGGCCATGGGGGCTCTGGAGGAGTGGCCTGAGGTTGCCTGAGGACTCGGTTGAGCTCGGGGGTCCTTTTATAGGCGGCCGAGGTCGGTTTCGTGGCGGCCGTGGATAAGCTTGACGGCGAACCGCCGTTCTATAGCTAGGGGGCGTGTGGCGATGGCTGGCGGGGTCTGGCAGGGCGAGGGGATGAGCTCGAGCTGTTCAGGGCGAGCTGGCGCGCTCTAGTGGCTCGTGCGGCGCCGTCGATGGCAGAGACTGCTGCGGCCGCCTGCTCGCTGCCACGACCGACCTGACAGCGGTGCTGTAGGGCGCCAGGGGGGGCTTGGATGGTTCTGGCGAGCGGATGAGGACAGTCGTGGCTCTGCGGGTGAGCAACGGCCAGGGGCGCGGGATGAGTGAACGCGGCGGCTCGGTTGCGCGTGCGCATGCAAAACGTGCACTCTGGGCACGCCCAGAGCACGCACGCGAGGTGTTCGGCCAAATGCCAGGGCATGTTAGAGGGCTCGAGTGCTGCTGGTAGTAAACAGGCCTAGGTTAGTGGTAGATAGGAGTTTAGTGGACATGGTGGTTAGGCAAAAAAAGCAGGTCCAGTGTGCAAACTAAAAGCTCTGTCAAATCTGACCATGCACACAAGGTGCTTGACAAAATGCCAAGGGTATCTAGGAAACTCTTGGGGTGGCCAAAAGCTTTAGACCAGTGTCTCTTTAGGTGATAGAGAGGGTGGCAATGTTAGTTGGCCAATACTAGAAACTTGATAGTGCAAGTTTTTGAGAGAACCAGTTCTGGACAGAAACTGAAAGCTATCATTCCATGGACCAAAAACACTCCAATAGGTCCATTCTCCTAGACTTAAGGGTTTTGTAGGGAGGGCTATAAGAAGGAAAAAGAATCAAGGAAAAAAGGGCAAGTTAAAATATGGTTGCAGCAGAAAATGCCAAACTGGACCAGAGAGCAAAAGAGGATGATTTGGTCAAATCTTTCAAAGAACATTTGTGGGTTTTTGCACCAAGATGAATAATATACTCCTACTGACCTCCCCTAATTTTGGTGGAAGTTTTAAAGAAATACTTAAATAGGTTGTAGTGCAAAAGTGCAATTGGACAAGATTTGAAAACTAGTGGTAAAGCTCAAAATCTCCAAATGACTAAAGGATATTCTTGCATAAAAGTGACTTAGGGTTATCATATGCCATCCCCATATTTTGGTGGGATTTTTAAATGAATTTATCAAAGGGTTGCAGTGCAAATGGGACCCTAAAACTTATTAAAAACCATTTTAGAGAAATAAAGCTCAGGGAAAATAATTATATAAATAATCCCACTGATAAAAGAATTGTTTTATTTGAGACGGTAAACAAGTCCAATAATAATTGGAAAGTTTTTACTTGGGGTGAAAACTCCACAACTTAGAAGAATAGAGAGGTTCTAAGATCAAAATAAATCCAGAAAAAATGAAAATTTAATTTCCTGGCAAAATTTTAATAAACAAAATATGGTTAAATTTTTGGGGTGTCACAACACTACCCCCCTTAAGAAAAATCTCGTCCTCGAGATTTGCTAAGAGTTGTTTTAGAAAATATCATTCCTGTTAGTTGAAACTAAAAAGTTTACTCATAGCACAAACTTTGTGTCGCCGGGGTTGGCAGCTATGCTCGGGTTAAAAATGCAATCGCACACCAACATACTTATGCATGGCTACTATTAAAATAGGGATGCACAAGAAAATAGCATTCAATCATGGTGATACATGATCACATAATTACAGGGTGTGGGCATACTAAGACTCGGTACTACTCGAGCGACTCTAGTCTACCTCGTTAGTATCTAGGTGGGCGTGCCTTGTGGACGTCGAGGCTTCTCCACGGTTGTCACCGTCGGGATTAGCTGGAGGGGGTTGAGGGACTGCAGGGTTGGGGTAGCGATGATGACCATCTCGGGGATTGTTGGCCACAATCCCGCCGGAGCGTGTTCCCAAAAGGTGACGAAGCACTTCTGGGGTCATCAAGGTATTTTGGTCGATGACTGGGGCAGACCTCAAGGACTCGATCGGTTGTCTGAACAGCACGACTTGGTTGTCGGTGTTAGGCTCATCTTCTCCTCTTGCCGGGGCTCGGCGGATCAGTTCTCCACGAGCTGCGATCAGATCAAGAGTGATTTGATCGAACAGTTCCTCTAGTACACTTACATAGCGCACAAGATACAACAACGCAGGATCCATCTCGTGATTTCCGTTGGCAACTTGAGGTGGCCTACCATACCCGTCACGGCTGTTCTAGTAGTAGAACGAGCGATAGTTAACTCTGGGCGACAAGTGTCGGAGTTGAACTACAGCCTCTCGAGCAGCTAGTTGGATGGCTTGTGGCTCAAAGGAAGTTATCCTTCCGGTGAACCTGTAGGGGCGTTCTGGAGATAGACTCCTACCATAGATGTGCACGGTGGCCCAGAATTGATGGCTTTCACCGCTCATGGGTCCTTGGTACACCACATATTCTAGGGGTTCTTCTAATGCAAAGGCACGGCGGGTGAGTTTTGTGATGGGGAACGTAGTAATTTCAAAAAATTCCTATGCACACGCAAGATCATGGTGATGCATAGCAACGAGAGGGGAGAGTGTTGTCAACGTACCCTTGTAGACAGTAAGCGGAAGCGTCACGATCTGACCGATCCAAGCACCGAACGTACGGCACCTCCGAGTTCAGCACACGTTCAGCTCGATGATGATCCCCGGACTCCGATCCAGCAGGGTGTCCGGGATGAGTTCCGTCAGCACGACAGCATGGTGACGATGATGATTTTCTACCGACGCAGGGCTTCGCCTAAGCACCGCAACGATATGACCGAGGTGGAATATGATGGAGAGGGGCACCACACACGGCTAAGGAACGATCACGAAGATCAACTTGTGTGTCATGGGGTGCCCCCCTGCCCCCGTATATAAAGGAGCATGGGAGGAGGAGGCCGGCCCTAGGAGGAGGGCGCGCCAAGGGGAGTCCTACTCCCACCGGGAGTAGGACTTCTTCTTTCCTAGTCCAACTAGGACAAGGGGGGAAAGGAGGGAAGTGGAGAAGGAAGGGAGAGGGGGGGCGCGCCCCAAACCCCTTGTCCAATTCGGACTGGGCTTGGGAGGGCCGCGCGCCACCTCCTGGCTCCTTCCCACTAAGGCCCATTAAGGCCCAATACTCTTCCCCGTATTCCCGTAACTCCCCGGTACTCCGAAAAATACCCGAATCACTCGGAACCTTTCCGATGTCTGAATATAGTCGTCCAATATATCGATCTTTACGTCTTGGCCATTTCGAGACTCCTCGTCATGTACCCGATCTCATAGGGGACTCCGAACTCCTTCGGTACATCAAAACTCATAAACTCATAATAAAACTATCATCAAAACCTTAAGCGTGCGGACTCTACGGGTTCGAGAACTATGTAGACACCAATAGCGGAACCTGGATGCTCATATTGGCTCATACATATTCTACAAAGATCTTTATTGGTCAAACCGCATAACAACATACATTGTTTCCCTTTGTCATCGGTATGTTACTTGCCCGAGAATCGATCGTCGGTATCCAATACCTAGTTCAATCTCGTTACCGGCAAGTCTCTTTACTCGTTACATAATGCATCATTCCATAACTAACTCATTAGTTACATTGCTTGCAAGGCTTATAGTGATGTGCTTTACCGAGAGGGCCTAGAGATACCTCTCCGACAATCGGAGTGACAAATCCTAATCTCGAAATACGCCAACCCAACATGTACCTTTGGAGACACCTGTAGAGCTCCTTTATAATCACCCAGTTACATTGTGACGTTTGGTAGCACACAAAGTGTTCCTCCGGCAAACGGGAGTTGCATAATCTCATAGTCATAGGAACATGTATAAGTCATGAAGAAACCAGTAGCAAGATACTAAACGATCAAGTGCTAAGCTAACAGAATGGGTCAAGTCAATCACATTATTCTCCTAATGATGTGATCCCGTTTATCAAATGACAACTCATGTCTATGGTTAGGAAACTTAACCATCTTTGATTAACGAGCTAGTCAAGTAGAGGCATACTAGTGACACTATGTTTGTCAATGTATTCACACATGTATTATGTTTCCGGTTAATACAATTCTAGCATGAACAATAAACATTTATCATGAAATAAGGAAATAAATAATAACTTTATTATTGCCTCTAGGACATATTTCCTTTAGTCTCCCACTTGCACTAGAATCAATAATCTAGTTCACATCGCCATGTGATTTAACACCAATATTCATATCTGTATATGATTAACACCCATAGTTAACATCGTCATGTGACCAACACCCAAAGGTTTACTAGAGTCAATAATCTAGTTCACATCGCTATGTGATTAACACCCAACGAGTACTAAGGTGTGATCATGTTTTGCTCGTGAGAGAAGCTTACTCAACGGGTCTGTCACATTCAGAGCTGTATGTATTTTGCAAATATTCTATGTCTACAATGCTCTGCACGGAGCTACTCTAGCTAATTGCTCCCACTTTCAATATGTATCCAGATTGAGACTTAGAGTCATCTGGATCGGTGTAAAAGCTTGCACCGATGTAACTCTTTACGACGGGCTCTTTTATCACCTCCATAATCGAGAAATATCTCCTTAGTCCTCACTAAGGATATTCTTGACCAATGTCCAGTGATCTACTCCTAGATCACTATTGTACTCCATTGCCCAATTTAGTGCAAGGTATACAATAGGTCTGGTACATAGCATAGCATACTTTATAGAACCTATGACTGAGGCATAGGGAATGACTTTCATTCTCTTTTCTATTTTCTGCCGTTGTCGGGATTTGAGTCTTACTCAATTTCACACCTTTGCAACACAGGCAAGAACTCTTTCATTGACTGTTCCATTTTGAACTACTTCAAAAACTTGTCAAGGTATGTGCTCATTCAAAATCTTATCAAGCGTCTTGATCTATCTCAATAGATCTTGATGCTCAATATGTAAGTAGCTTTATAGAGGTATTTCATTGAAAAACTTTTATTCAAGTATCCTTTTATGCTATCCAGAAATTCTATATCATTTCCAATCAACAATATGTCGTACACATATAATATCAGAAATGCTACAGAGCTCCCACTCACTTTCTTGTAAATACAGGCTTCTCCATAATTCTGTATAAAACCATATTCTTTGATCATACTATCAAAAGTTTATTCCAACTCCAAGATACTTGCACCAGTCCCTAGATGGATCGCTGGAGCTTGCACATTTTGGTAGCACTTTTAATATTGAAAAAACCTTCTGGTTGTACCATATACAACTCTTCTTTAATAAATCCATTAAGGAATGTAGTTTTGACATCCATTTGCCAAATTTCATAAAATGTGGCAATTGCTAACATGATTCAGTCAGACTTTTAAGCATCGATACGAGTGAGAAAATCTCATTGTATTCAACACCTTGAACTTTGTCAAAAAAACCTTTTTCGACAAGTCTAGCTTTGTATATAGTAACACTACTATCAGCGTCCGTCTTCCTCTTGAAGATCCATTTATTTTCTATGGCTTGCCGATCATTAGGCAAGTCCACCAAAGTCCACACTTTGTTCTCATACATGGATCCCATCTCAAATTTCATGGCCTCAAGCCATTTTGCGGAATCTGGGCTCATCATCACTTCCTCATAGCTCATAGGTTCGCCATGGTCAAGTAACATGACTTCTAGAATAGGATTACCGTACCACTCTGGTGCGGATCTTACTCTGGTAGACCTACGAGGTTCGGTAGTAAGTTGATCTGAAGTTTCATGATCATTATCATTAGCTTCCTCACTAATTTGTGTATGAATCACTAGAACTGATTTCTGTCATAAACTACTTTCCAATTCGGGAGAAGGTACAATTACCTTATCAAGCTCTACTTTCCTCCCACTCACTTCTTTCAAGAGAAACTCCTTCTCTAGAAAGGATCCATTTTAGCAACGAATATCTTGCCTTCGGATCTGTGATAGAAGGTGTACCCAATAGTTTCCTTTGGGTATTCTATGAAGATGCACTTCTCCGATTTGGGTTTGAGCTTATCAGGATGAAATTTTTTCACATAAGCATCGTAGCCCCAAACTTTAAGAAACAACAACTTGGGTTTCTTGCTAAACCACAGTTCATATGGTGTCGTCTCAACGGATTTAGATGGTGCCCTTTTAACGTGAATGCAACTGTCTCTAATGCATAACCCCAAAACAATAATGGTAAGAGACATCATAGATCGCACCATATCCAATAAAGTGGGATTACGACGTTCGGACACACCATAACGTTGTGGTGTTCCAAGTGGCATGAGCTGTGAAACTATTCCACATTGTTTTAATTGAAGACCAAACTCGTAACTCAAATATTCGTCTCCGCGATCAGATCACAGAAACTTTATTTTCTTGTTACGATGATTTTTCCACTTCACTCTGAAATTCTTTGAACCTTTCAATTATTTCAGACTTATGTTTCATCAAGTAGATATACCCATATCTGCTCAAATCATTTTGTGAAGGTCAGAAAATAACGATACTTGCCACGAGCATCAACACTCATTGGATCGCATACATCGGTATGTATTATTTCCAATAAGTCAGTAGCTTATTCCATTGTTCCGGAGAACGTAGTTTTAGTCATCTTGCCCAAAAGGCACGGTTCGCAAGCATCAAATGATTCATAACCAAGTGATTCCGAAAACCCATCTTTACGGACTTTCTTCATGCGCTTTACACCGATATGACCCAAACGGAAGTGCCACAAATAAGTTGCACTAACATTATTAACTTTGCATCTTTTGGCATCAATATTATGAATATGTGTATCACTACGATCGAGATCCAACAAACTATGTTCATTGGGTGTATGACCATCGAAGGTCTTATTCATGTAAACAGAATAACAATTATCCTCTAACTTTAAATGAATAACCATATCGCAATAAACATGATCAAATCATATTCATGCTCAACGCAAACTCCAAATAACATTTATTTAGGTTTAACACTAATCCCGAAAGTATAGGGAGTGTGCGATGATGATCATATCAATCTTGGAACTACTTCCAACACTCATCGTCACTTCCTCTTCAACTAGTCTCTGCTTATTCTGTAACTCCTGTTTCGAGTTACTAATCATAGCAACCGAACAAGTACCAAATACTCAGGGGTTACTATAAACACTAGTAAGGCACATATCAATAACCTGTATATCAAATATACCCTTGTTCACTTTGCCATCCTTCTTATCCACCAAATATTCAGGGCATTTCCGCTTCCAGTGACCATTTCCTTTGCAGTGTAAGCACTCAGTTTTAGGCTTTGGTCCATCTTTGGGCTTCTTCGTGGGAGTGACAACTTGCTTGTCATTCTACTTGAAGTTCCCCTTTCTTTTCCTTTGCCCTTTTCTTGAAACCAGTGATCTTGTCAACTATCAACACTTGATGCTCTTTCTTGATTTCTACCTTTGTCGATTTCAACATCACGAAGAGCTCGGGAATCATTTTCGTCATCCCTTGCATACTATTGTTCATCACAAAGTTCTACTAACTTGGTGATGGTGGCTAGAGAACTCTGTCAATCACTATCTTATCTGGAAGATTAACTCCCACTTGATTCAAGCGATTGTAGTACCCAGACAATCTGAGCACAAGCTTACTAGTTGAGCGATTCTCCACCATCTTTTAGCCATAGAACTTGTTGGAGACTTCATATCTCTCAACTCGGCTATTTGCTTGAAATATTAACTTCAACTCCTGGAACATCTCATATGGTACATGACGTTCAAAACGTCTTTGAAGTCCCGATTCTAAGCCGTTAATCATGGTGCACTAAACTATCAAGTAGTCATCATATTGAGCTAGCCAAACGTTCATAACATCTGCATCTGCTCCTGCAATAGGTCGGTCACCTAGCGGTGCATTAAGGACATAATTCTTCTGTGCAGCAATGAGGATAAACCTCAGATCACGGATCTAATCCGTATCATTGCTACTAACATCTTTCAACACAATTTTCTCTAGGAACATATCAAAATAAACATATGAAAGCAACAACGCGAGCTATTGGTCTGTTACATAATTTGCAAAATACTACCAGTACTAAGTTCATGATAAATTTAAGTTCAATTAATCATATTACTTAAGAACTCCCACTTAGACAGACATCTCTCTAGTCATCTAAGTGATCACGTGATCCAAATCAACTAAACCATGTCCGATCATCACGTGAGATGGAGTTGTTTTCAACGGTGAACATCACTATGTTGATCATATCTACTATATGATTCACGCTCGACCTTTCGGTCTCCGTGTTCCGAGGCCATATCTGTTATATGCTAGGCTCGTCAAGTTTAACCTGAGTATTCCGCGTGTGCAACTGTTTTGCACCCGTTGTATTTGAACGTAGAGCCTATCACACCCGATCATCACGTGGTGTCTCAGCACAAAGAACTTTCACAACGGTGCATACTCAGGGGGAACACTTCTTGATAATTTTTAGTGAGAGATCATCTTAAAATGCTACCGTCAATCAAAGCAAGATAAGATGCATAAAGAATAAACATCACATGCAATCAATATAAGTGATATGATATGGCCATCATCATCTTGTGCTTGTGATCTCCATCTCTGAAGCACTGTCGTGATCACCATCGTCACCGGCGCGACACCTTGATCTCCATCATAGTATCGTTGTTGTTACGCCATCTATTGCTTCTACGACTATCGCTACCGCTTAGTGATAAAGTAAAGCAATTATAGGGCGTTTGCATTTCATACAATAAAGCGACAACCATATGGCTCCTGCCAGTTGCCGATAACTTCGGTTACAAAACTTGAACATCTCATACAATAAAATATAGCATCACGTCTTGACCATATCACATCACAACATGCCTTGCAAAAACAAGTTAGACGTCCTCTACTTTGTTGTTGCAAATTATACGTGGCTGCTACAGGCTGAGCAAGAACCGTTCTTACCTACGCATCAAAACCATAACGATAGTTCGTAAAGTTAGTGTTGTTTTAACCTTCGCAAGGACCGGGCATAGCCACACTCGGTTCAACTAAAGTTGGAGAAACAGACACCCGCTAGTCACCTGTGTGCAAGGCACGGCGGTAAAACCAGTCTCGCGTAAGCATACGCGTAATGTCAGTCCGGGCCGCTTTATTCAACAATACCGCTGAACCAAAGTATGACATGCTGGTAAGCAGTATGACTTGTATCGCCCACAACTCACTTGTGTTCCACTCGTGCATATAACATCAACGCATAAAACCTAGGCTCGGATACCACTGATGGGGAACGTATTAATTTCAAAAAATTCCTACGCACACGCAAGATCATGGTGATGCATAGCAACGAGAGGGGAGAGTGTTGTCCACATACCCTCGTAGACTCGTAAGCGGAAGCGTTATGATAACGCGGTTGATGTAGTCGTACGTCTTCACGATCTGACCGATCCAAGCACCGAACGTACGGCACCTCCGAGTTCAGCACACGTTCAGCTCGATGATGATCCCCGGACTCCGATCCAGCAGGGTGTCAGGGATGAGTTCCGTCAGCACGACGGCATGGTGACGATGATGATGTTCTACTGATGCAGGGCTTCGCCTAAGCACCGCAACGATATGACTGAGGTGGAATATGGTGGAGAGGGGCACCGCACACGGCTAAGGAACGATCACGAAGATCAACTTGTGTGTCATGGGGTGCCCCCTGCCCCCGTATATAAAGGTGCAAGGGAGGAGGAGGCCGGCCCTAGGAGGAGGGCGTGCCATGGGGAGTCCTACTCCCACCGAGACTAGGACTCCTTCTTTCCTAGTCCAACTAGGAGAAGGGGGAAAGGAGGGAAGTGGAGAAGGAAGGGAGAGTGGGGCCGCGCCCCAAACCCCTTCTCCAATTCGGACTGGGCTTGGGAGTGGGGCGCGCCACCTCCTGGCTCCTTCCCACTAAGGCCCATTAAGGCACAATACTCTTCCCTGTATTCCCGTAACTCCCCGGTACTCCAAAAAATACCCTAATCACTCGGAACCTTTCCGATGTCCGAATATAGTCGTCCAATATATCAATCTTTACGTCTCGACCATTTCGAGACTCCTTGTCATGTCCTCGATCTCATTCGGGACACCGAACTCATCAAAACTCATAAACTCATAATAAAACTGTCATCGAAACCTTAAGCGTGCGGACCCTACGGGTTCGAGAACTATGTAGACATGACCGAGACACGTTTTCGGTCAATAACCAATAGTGGAACCTGGATGCTCATATTGGCTCCTACATATTCTACGAAGATCTTTATCGGTCAAACCGCATAACAACATACGTTGTTTCCCTTTGTCATCGGTATGTTACTTGCCCGAGATTTGATCATCGGTATCCAATACCTAGTTCAATCTCGTTACCGGCAAGTCTCTTTACTCGTTACATAATGCATCATTTCGTAACTAACTCATTAGTTACATTGCTTGCAAGGCTTATAGTGATGTGCATTACCGAGAGGGCCCAGAGATACCTCTCCGACAATCGGAGTGACAAATCCTAATCTCGAAATGCGCCAACCCAACATGTACCTTCGGAGACACCTGTAGAGCTCCTTTATAATCACCCAGTTACGTTATGACGTTTGGTAGCACACAAAAGTGTTCCTCCGGTAAACGGGAGTTGCATAATCTCATAGTCATAGGAACATGTATAAGTCATGAAGAAAGCAATAGCAACATACTAAACGATCAAGTGCTAAGCTAACGGAATGGGTCAAGTAAATCACATTATTCTCCTAATGATGTGATCCCGTTAATCAAATGACAACTCATGTCTACGGTTAGGAAACTTAACCATCTTTGATTAACGAGTTGTCAAGTAGAGGCATACTAGTGACACTATGTTTGTCTATGTATTCACACATGCATTATAGCTCGGTTTGGCGAAGAGGCTGTGTTGTGCTGTGTTGAGGCTAGCGTGCCCTTTTTATAGAAATAGGGTGCCGGTGTCAAAACCGGCGGATCTCGCGTAGGGGGTCCCGAACTGTGCGCCTAGGCGGATGGTAACCGGAGACAAGGGACACGATGTTTTTACCCAGGTTCGGGCCCTCTCGATGGAGGTAAAACCCTACTCCTGCTTGATTGATATTGATGATATGGGTAGTACAAGGGTGGATCAACCACGAGATCAAGGAGGCTAAACCCTAGAAGCTAGCCTATGGTATGATTGTTGTAATGGTTGTGTCCTACGGACTAAAACCCTCCGGTTTATATGGACACTGGAGAGGGTTAGGGTTACACAGAGTCGGTTACAATGGTAGGATATCTACATATCCGTATTGCCAAACTTGCCTTCCACGCCAAGGAAAGTCCCATATGGACACGGGACGAAGTCTTCAATCTTGTATCTTCATAGTCTTGGAGTCCGGCCGATGATGATAGTCCGGCTATCCGGACACCCCCTAGTCCAGGACTCCCTCAGTAGCCCCTGAACCAAGCTTCAATGACGATGAGTCCGGCGCGCATATTGTTCGGCATTGCAAGGCGGGTTCCTCCTCCAAATAATTCATAGAAGATCGTGCACACCAGGTGTCGGTGTCAAAACCGGCGGATCTCGGGTAGGGGGTCCCGAACTGTGCGTCTAGGCGGATGGTAACAGGAGACGAGGGACACTATGTTTTTACCCAGGTTCAGGCCCTCTCGATGGAGGTAAAACCCTACGTCCTGCTTGATTAATATTGATGATATGGGTAGTACAAGAGTGGATCTACCACGAGATCAAGGAGGCTAAACCCTAAAGCTAGCCTATGGTATGATTGTTGTAATGTATGTTGTGTCCTACGGACTAAAGCCCTCCGGTTTATATAGACACCGGAGGAGGCTAGGGTTACACAGAGTCAGTTACAATGGTAGGAGATCTACATATCCGTATTTTCCAAGCTTGCCTTCCACGCCAAGGAAAGTCCCATCCGGACACGGGACGGAGTCTTCAATCTTGTATCTTCGTAGTCTTGGAGTCCGGCGGACGATGATAGTCCGGCTGTCCGGACACCCCCTAGTCCAGGACTCCCTCAGTAGCCCCTGAACCAGGCTTCAATGACGATAAGTCCGGCGCGCATAATGTTCGGCATTGCAAGGCGGGTTCCTCCCTTGAATAATCCAGAGAAGATCATGAACACCAGGATAGTGTCCGGCTCTGCAAAATAAATTCCACATTCCACCGTAGAGAGAATAAAATGTACACCAGTCCAATCTGCTAACGTATTATGCGGCGTTACATCACACCGCTACGAAGCCACTGTTTGAATCGTTTTTTACTTTATACCACCTCAGCACATTTAGCGAAGCGGTTTCCTTGGCACGTCTTGTCGAAGCAGAGATCGTGTTCCCCTTATTCCGGGATTCTCATCAATACGGACGTGGGTAACCCAACCGCGCCATTGATGGTGGCGCTTGGGAGATAAGCGAGTTTTACCAGGCCGGTGGGGGACGCACAGTTTTGTCCGCCTATATATAAGGGATAAGGATTTACCTTCTCACCTACGCCTTCTTCCTCCTTTGCTTATCCATCTCCGCGCACTCAAGCTCCAACGCCCAAGCTCGCGCATCTCGCCTCGACCTTCTCCGAATATGTCCGGAGCGGGAGGCAAGTGGTTGGCCTCCACCGTTAAGGAGGAGCACATCACCAAGCTGCGCAGCGCCGGATACCTCTCCGGCGATATCGCGCATCGGCTGCCCGACGAGGGGCAGCTCATCCCTACCCCTGGGCCCCACGAGAGGGTCGTCTTCCTTCCCCACTTCCTCCCCGGACTGGGCTTTCCGCTTCATCCATTCGTCCGGGGGCTCATGTTCTACTACGGCCTGGATTTCCACGATCTGGCGCCGAACTTCATCCTCAACATCTCGGCGTTTATCGTCGTGTGCGAGGCCTTCCTCTGCATCCGGCCCCACTTCGGCCTGTGGCTCAAGACCTTCAACGTCAAGCCGAAGGTTGTGAAGGGCACGCAAGCGGAATGCGGAGGCGCCATGTTGGGTAAATTGCCCAACGTCCTTTGGCTCGAAGGGGCCTTCGTGGACTCCATCAAGGGGTGGAAATCGGGGTGGTTCTATATCACCGAGCCGCGCAAGCCCACATGGGCGGCGGCCCCCGAGTTTAGATCTGGCGTCCCCACGCAGCTCACCTCCTGGAAAGAGAAGGGCTTGCTGTGGGGCAATCCGAAGGAGGTGACGGGACTCCAAGCCTGCATCTAGAAGCTGGTGAGCAATAAGCTCAGGCTCGTCGACGTGGTCCAAGTGATGCTCATCCGCCAGATTCTCCCATGCCAAGAACGGGTATTCAATCTGTGGGAGTTCAATCCGGAACAGCACCAGGCGCTGAGCGGGCTCTTCGATACGACATACGAAGGCGCCTGGAGGGTGCTGTTTAAGGGCGCCGAAGCTCCCGCATCCGCGACGGAAGATCGCGGATTCAGCTCGCAGCATCCAACTGACGAGGTAAGTGATTCAACCCCATTACGGGACACTTTGTAGTAATCAAATTGATTCTAAGAGGGTTTCATTCTTTCTTTTCCTTTGACAGGAATGGATGGAGAAGGCCGAGCAGTTTATCAGCCCGGCTCCCATGCCAGAAGACCTAGTGGATGCCCGTTTAGCAGGGCTGCTGGTTCCGGCACCGCATGTGGTGCCGGAGAAGAAGGCCAAGAAGGTGGCCGCGGGGACTCGAAAGAGTTCCCGCAATCAGGTGTCCGACGACGAGGCGGACTCCTCCCCCGGAGACAAGGAGGAGGAGGAAGACTCTCTCCCGGAGGAGGGAGAGAAGAAGAGGAAGGCTTCCCCAATAGGGGAGGCCGAAGGGTCCAAGAGGGGGAGGACTATCCCCCCGGACAGTTTCGCCAACACCACCGTTGGTGAGGAAGAGTGGCCTCCAAGGGCCAGGCGTCCGGCCAGATCGTAAGTATCTGGATCCTTGATACGCAATTTCTTTCGTGTCGCGTAGTGTCCTTCTAATGCCGCGTTCTGTCCGTAGTCCGGCCGATGATGATCTCCCCGCTTCATCAAGCGGGTCATTGGCCCCGTCGGATGTGGATTCACTTCCGACTGCTACTACCCCCCGCGCCGGCGAAGACGCCGAGGTGGGATCCCAGAGAGGGACCCATCAGGAGGAGTCTCCGGAGGCGCCGTCAGGCTGCCTCCCGGACTTTGTGCCGGACTCTACATCGGAACCCGCAGTGGTTCCAGAGTCCGGCGGGCGGCCCCTTCGAAGGAAGGGCAAGACCGTGACACCGGCGATCTTCGTCCAACCGGAGGCGCCGGATAACTTGTTGGAGGCGCTTAAAGGCGCTTCCATCGAGGAAGAACACCGCACTATCGTGAGTGCGGTGATTCAGAAGGTTCAGCTTGCCAAGAGCGGGCTGACCAAAGCCTGCAGCTGCCTTTTATCAGGCTTTGAGGTAATAAGTTAAAATTATGTAATGTAATACCGCATAGACAGTAGCCCCTGATGACTGAGGATCTAACAAGATATACGCATGGTGCTTAAAATATGTCAATATGGGTTTGCAGGCTGCGTTGCTGACCTCTGCCGCACTATCGGCGGAGGTCGAAGTGTTGAAGAAGGATCTCGAGCGGTCCGGGCAAGAGCTCGGCCATGCCAAGAAGCAGCTCGAGGACAAAGAAGGTGAGTCACACCACTTTGAATAGTTACCTTACAGAAAAGGATTTTGGTTGCAATAAAATTAACAAGGATAATTTGGGTATTGCAGGGGCCACGAATGAGGTGGCAGCCCTGAAGGAGGCCGTGTCCGCGGCCGAACACTGTGCGGCCGCGGAGCGGGAAGAGCGAGAGAAGCAGGAGGCACGGGTGGCGGAAGTACGGCAAGAGCTCCAGGCTCTCATGGAGAAGCATGAGAGTTTGGAGCGTGACTCCAAGACTCGAGAGTCCGAGCTTGCCTCGGCTCTCGAAGGTGCCAAGTCCGCCAAGGCCGAGGCCCGTAAGGCCCTTCAGGAGGTTGAAGATGTGAAAAAGATAGCGGCGGGTAAGGCATTTTTCATGCAAAGCAAGCATGTTAATGTAAACTACCTTACACTTACCCGCGTTCAGAGCTCTCCAGGGGCGTTTGCAGATCTGCCGCGTAGTGCGTCCGATGCCGCCGCATTCTATCGTGGCGTAGAGGGGAGCTCGACAGAGAAGGTCTTCTGGCCTCAGTACGTTGAGGCCGGACATCCGGTGCCCCCAAGCGACCAGCTAAAGCAGCTGGCCGAACTCCACAAGGTAGCTGAGGAGGCCATGAAGGGCCTTATAGTCCGGCTGTGGCCTGGACAGGCCATGCCTGGAAGCTACTTCGGCCTCGTGTAGCGGCTGGTGGATGCGTGCCCCTGGGTGGAGGTCATCAAGCGCTCCGCCTGTATTGAAGGTGCTCGTCGGGCCCTTGCCCGCACAAAGGTGCATTGGGGCAAGTTGGATGCGGAGAAGCTTCTCACGGACCCACCGCCACCGGGCAAGGAGTATCACACGCCCGAGATGTATTATAAAACTGTCCTGAAGGGAGCCCGCGATATTGCGGATGAGTGCCCCAGAAATGTAATCTTTGAGTAAACTCGTTATGTATTATCCTGTGCGCTGAATTTAAAATATTACCTTCTGTGCGGCCGTTTATAAAATCTGAGAGATGGCAAGTCGTTGGCTTCAGCCCCCAAGCCACGAGTGATGGGGTGTTTGGGATAAACTTGAGCACTCTTGTTCCCATTTTTGAGTCCATCTAGGGAGGCGCTCAACACAACGAACAAGGCAACCGGACTTATAATGCTTGAACACTCTCACTTAGCCATAGAATTCTATAATTTTAAATTTCGGCGAAGCCCATGGTATTTGGAAGACCGAATCCGGGGCGCTATCCACGCCTTCGTCGGACATTGTCCGGAACTTCGCTCGAAGTGGCGTGAGTCTTTAAGGACCCGAAAAAACCTCTCGAACAATGACCAGTCTCTCGCCTTATCATGCCAGTCAGTTTTAACTTTCTCCACTGAGGCGCTCGCCCGGCTCAACCGGGGCGCAATCGCAGTGGTTCTCCCAGTGCCACCTTAGCCGACAGAACGGAACGTAAGGCACCAAAACGTGGGAGCCGGGCAAACCCAACTATTGACCCAAGACTTGATTCGGAGCCGATTCATATAATGCTATAAGTTCGGCGTGCCGCACTTATGAAAGTGTTCGGACTTTATCACACCATAATTTGGGGAACAGAAGCCCCTGGCGTATTCGGCCGTACCAAAATATACGGGTGCAAGATGTCATGTAATGAGCATATATATATATATAAAAGGTAATGTAATTGCAGTCAAAAAGGTGCTGCATTATTTATGAAAGAAAGCTATGAATGCGGACTGATACAAATAGTGCGGTAAGCAAGGGATTTGGACTAAGTAAACATGTCCCCCTCCAGGGGTGAGCTGCGGACTTGGTGTATGTAATCAAATTTAATGCTCGTAATTGAGACCACCTGAGTGTTCGTCGCAGCCTTCTTTAGTCCCTGACTGTTGCATCATGAGTTCGGCAGGTTCGCCGCCGGACAGGGCTTCTGGTTAACGGAGTCCTATGTTCATAAAGAAAAATAAAAAAGGGGGGCACACTTGCGAGCCCCTGGTGTGGTCGAACCGCACTCTGGGTCCATTGCAATCGTGCCCCTTCCCCTGTGCCCATGTTATCACCAAAGCGTAATGATGTACGCGGAGTGTTATTCTTGCGATCATGCGCGGGCGAGGGTTGGGGCCGCATTGCTACGCGTGCTCTGATCGCGCCAGGTGGTCTTGGTTGGTATTGCTTCGGGCGCGTTTTGCTATATCCGGCCGCTTAACGGCTGGACTGGAGAATTGCCTTAAGAGGCTACTCTGTACTTCTGCCGCGAGAGCCGCTGTATGTTCCTCCGTTCGAAGGGAGCGTTCCGTATTCCCATTGACCGTGATGACTCCACGAGGGCCTGGCATCTTGAGCTTGAGGTATGCATAATGCGGCACCGCGTTGAATTTTGCAAACGCAGTTCGTCCGAGCAGAGCGTTATAGCCGCTGCGAAACGGGACTATGTCGAAGATTAACTCCTCGCTCCGGAAATTATCCGGGGATCCGAAGACCACTTCTAGTGTTACTGAGCCTGTGCAGTTGGCTTCCACACCTGATATGACACCTTTAAAGGTCGTCTTTGTAGGTTTCATCCTTGAGGGGTCTATGCCCATTTTGCGCACTGTATCCTGATAAAGCAGGTTCAGGCTACTACCGCCGTCCATCAGGACTCTCGTGAGGTGAAATCCATCGACGATTGGGTCTAAAACAAATGCGGCGAATCCGCCATGGCGTATGCTGGTCGGATGGTCTCTTTGATCGAAAGTGATCGGACAAGAGGACCATGGATTGAACTTCGGGGCGACTGGCTCCATCGCATAGACGTCCCTTAGTGTGTGTTTCCTCTCCCTCTTGGGTATATGGGTCGCGTAAATCATGTTCACCGTCCGCACTTGTGGGGGAAAACCCTTCTGTCCTCTATTGTTCGGCGGTCGGGTCTCTTCCTCGTCGTCGCTGTTGAGCCCCTTGTCATTGTTTTCGGCAATTAACTTGCCTTCCTGGTTGAACACCCAGCAATCTCTATTGGTGTGATTAGCTGGTTTTTCAGGGGTGCCATGTATCTGGCATAAGCGGTCGAGTATTCGGTCCAAATTGGACGGACCCGGAGTGGTTCTTTTGAATGGCTTCTTCCGCTAACCGGGTTTAGAGCCTCGGAATCCGGCGTTAACTGCCGTATCCTCCTTATCGTCACCATTAATGCAGCGTTTGTTTTTGTTTCGACGTGACCTGCCGTTGTTGTCCTTAGTATCCGGACTGCCAGAATTTTTACGGAGATTGTTGCTGCGAGCTAGCCAGCTGTCCTCTCCCGCGCAAAAGCGGGTCATTAATGATGTGAGGGCTGCCATGAATTTCGGCTTTTCCTGCCCAAGGTGCCAGGCAAGCCATTCATCTCGGATGTTATGTTTGAAGGCTGCAAGGGCCTCTGCATCCGGACAGTCGACGATTTGGTTTTTCTTTGTCAAGAACCGTGTCTAGAATTGTCTGGCCGATTCGTCTGGCTGCTGAATAATGTGGCTTAGGTCATCGGCGTCTGGTGGTCGCACATACATGCCCTGGAAGTTATCAAGGAATGCGGCTTCCAGGTCTTCCCAACACCCAATTGACTCTACGGGCAGGCTGTTGAGCCAATGCCGAGCTGGTCCTTTAAGCTTGAGTGGGAGGTACTTGATGGCATGGAGATCGTCGCCGCGGACCATATGGATGTGGAGAAGGTAATCTTCAATCCAAACCGCGGGGTCTGTCGTGCCATCGTAGGATTCGATGTTTACGGCTTTAAACCCTTGAGGGATTTGATGATCCATTACTTCGTCAGTGAAGCATAGCGGGTGTGCGGCGCCTCTGTATTGAGCAATATCGCGATGCAGCTCGAGAGAGCGCTGTCTGCTGTGTTCGGCCCGGCCGGGGTTATTGTATCCGGCGCGACGGTATTCATCATGGGTCGTGGGGCGCCCACGTGATCCGTAGATGGATCTGGATTGCCTTGCTTTGTCCTCCAATATGTCCCGCAAGTCCGGCGCGTTCCCTCTTGGCTTCGTACTTTTCGAGCGGTGCTGGGGTATGGTCTTGGCTGGGGGCCTGGATGCCTCTCTGTCACGACCATGGGGTGGTCGGTCAGCCATATCGTGCGCTGGTGATGGAGGTATGTATGCTTCCTCCTCTAATCGGGGGAGCAGCTTGCGTCTTGGGTAGCTTTTGGAGGGGCATTCGAGTTTATACTCTTCGGCCGCGAGGACCTCGGTCCATCGATCGGCCAGCAGGTCCTGATCAGCTTGAAGCTGTTGCTACTTTTTCTTTAGGCTATTTGCTGTGGCGATAAGCCTGCGCTTGAAACGCTCTTGTTCGACGGGATCCTCAGGTACGACGAATTCGTCATCGTTGAGGCTTGCTTCGTCTTCGGAGGGAGGCATATAGTTATGATCCTCGACCTCTTCGTCTGCCGCCCTCTCGTGAGGGCTTGCTTCTACATCCTCCTGCGCTGAGTCTTGTTGGAGGGGATTGTCTTCGGCACTCTCTGGGGTATTATTATCTCCTGTGCCGGAATCTCCATTCTTGCTATGGCGGGATTTAGAGCGGCGCCGCTGACGCCGGCGTTTGGGCTGCTTCTTTAAAGAGTCTACCTCCGCTGCTTCTTCGCCGTCCCCGTCTTTTGGGGTATCCACCATATATATGTCGTATGACGAGGTGGTCTTCGAGTGCCCTGTAGGCGCTGGTTCCTGTTCGTTTCTGGCATCGTCGTCCATAGCGTCGATGTCGTCGGAGTCGTAGTCTAGCATGTCGGTTAGATCGTCGACAGTGGCTACAAAGTGGGTGGTGGGTGGGCTCTGAATTTTTTCATCGTCCGTACCCCAACCATCCTGGCCATAGTCCGGCCAGGACTCTCCCGATAACGAGAGATGCTTTAGGATGTCGCCGAAGGGCGAGTGTTGGAAGATGTTCGCGGCAGTGAATTCCATAACCGGCGCCCAATCCGAATCGATTGGTAAGGGCGCGGGAGGTTCGGAGTCCCGCAAGGAGTCCGGAACCTCGGAATCACGAGTTTCGCAGGGGACGGGATTAGTGTTCGGCTCCATCGCCGTGGATGTTGAAGCCCCAGAGCGGCGTCTATCCACTGACCCTCGATCTGGGCGATCGGCTCCAGACTAATGGCCGAAGCGGATTCGTGTGCGGCCACCAAGGCACTGTTCGGCGGCAGAGCTAGATCATGCCCATCGTAACAGTGCGACGCGCTCGGCTGTGGCTCAAGTCCGTCGAAGATCAAGTCTCCGCGGACGTCGGCCGTGAAGTTTAGGCTTCCGAATCTGACCTGACGGCCAGGGGCATAGCTTTCGATCTGCTCCAGATGGCCAAGCGAATTAGCCCGCAGTGCGAAGCTGCCGAATACGAAGATCTGTCCGGGGAGAAAAGTCTCACCCTGGACAGCGTTGTTGGTTGAAGATGCCATCGAGCCTATCAGTGACGACACAGAGGAACTCTCAATGAAAGCACCAATGTCGGTGTCAAAACTGGCGGATCTCGGGTAGGGGGTCCCAAACAGTGCGTCTAGGCGGATGGTAATAGGAGACGAGGGACACGATGTTTTTACCCAGGTTCGGGCCCTGAGGGAGTCCTGGACTAGGGGGTGTCCGGACAGCCGGACTATCGATATCCGCCGGACTCCCAGACTACGAAGATAGAAGATTGAAGACTCCGGCTCGTGTCCGGAAGGTACTTTACTTGGCGTGGAAGGCAAGCTTGGCAAATACGGATATGTAGATCTCCTACCATTGTAACCGACTCTGTGTAACCCTAGCCTCTCCGGTGTCTATATAAACCGGAGGGCCGTAGTCCGTAGGACACAACATTACATCTCAACAATCATACCATAGGCTAGCTCCTAGGGTTTAGCCTCATTGATCTCGTGGTAGATCTACTCTTGTACTACCCATATCATCAATATTAATCAAGCAGGACGTAGGGTATTACCTCCATCGAGAGGGCCTGAACCTGGGTAAAAACATTGTGTCCCTCGTCTCCTGTTACCATCCGCCTAGACGCACAGTTCGGGACCCCCTACCCGAGATCCGCCGGTTTTGACACCGACATTGGTGCTTTCATTGAGAGTTCCTCTGTGGCGTCACCAATAGGCTCGATGGCATCTTCAATCTTTGACGCTGTCCAGGGCGAGACTTTCCTCCCCGGACAGATCTTCATATTCGCCGGCTTTGCACTGTGGGCCAACTCTCTTGGCCATCTGGAGCAGATCGAAAGCTACGCCCCTGGCCGTCAGGTCAGATTTGGAAGCCTAAACTTCACGGCCGACGACCGCGGAGACTTGATCTTCGACGGACTCGAGCTACAGCCAAGCGCGCCGCACTGTGACGATGGGCATGATCTAGCTCTGCCGCCGCACAGTCCTTTGGCGGCCGCACTTGAATCCTCCCTGGCTACTTGCCCGGAGCCGATCGCCCATGACGAGGGTCGGTGGATAGACGCCGCCCCGGGGGCTTCAATATCTACGGCGATGGAGCCGAATACCAATCTTGTCCCCCGCGAAACTCGTGATCCCGAGGCGCCGGACTCCTTGCCGGACTCCGAGCCTCCCACGCCCCTGCCAATTAAACCAGATTGGGCGCCGGTTATGGAATTCACCGCCGCGGACATCTTTCAACACTCGCTTTTTGGCGATATCTTGAATTCTTTGAAGCATCTCTCGCTATCGGGAGAATCCTGGCCGGACTATGGCCAGGACGGTTGGAGTTCAGACGATGAAGAAATTCGGAGCCCACCCACCACCCACTTTGTAGCCACTGTCGAGGACCTAACCGACATGCTAGACTACGACTCCGACGACATCGACGCTATGGACGATGATGCCGGAGACGATCAGGACCCAGCACCCACAGGACACTGGAAGGCCACCTCGTCATACGACGTCTACATGGTGGACACCCCGAAAGAAGGGGATGGCGAAAAAGCAGCGGAGGAAGATTCTTTGAAGAAGAAGCCTAAACGCCGGCGTCAGCGGCGCCGCTCTAAATCCCGCCACAACAAGAATGGAGAATCCGGCACGGGAGACAATAATACTCCAGAGAGTGCCGAAGACGACCTCCTCCTGCAAGATTTAGCGCAGGAGGATGAAGAAGTACGCCCTCACGAAAGGGCGGCAGACGAAGGGGTTGAGGACGATAACTATATGCCTCCCTCCGAAGACGAGGCGAGCCTCAATGATGACGAATTCGTCATACCCGAGGATCCCGTCGAACAAGAGCGCTTTAGGCGCAGGCTCATAGCCACAGCAAATAGCTTAAAGAAAAAGCAGCAACAGCTTCAAGCTGATCAAGATCTGCTAGCTGATCGATGGACAGAAGTCCTCGCGGCCGAAGAGTATAAACTCGAACTCCCCTCCAAAAGTTACCCAAGACGCAAGCTGCTCCCCCAATTAGAGGAGGAAGCATACGTACCTTTATCACCAGCGCACGACATGGCTGACCGACCACCCCGTGGTCGCGACAGAGAAGCATTCAAGGCCCCAGCCAAGACCGTACCCCGACATCGATCCAGGAGTACGAAGCCAAAAGGGAACGCGCCGGACTTGCGAGACATCTTGGAGGACAAAGCAAGGCAATCCAGATCCATTTATGGATCACGTGGGCGCCCTACGAGCCACGACGAATACCGTCGCGCCGGACATAACGCCGACCGAGCCGAACACAGCAGACAGCGCTCCCTCGAGCTACCTCGCGATATTGCCCAATACAGGGGCGCCGCACACCCGTTATGCTTCACCGATGAAGTAATGGATCACCAGATCCCCGAAGGGTTCAAACCCGTGAACATCGAATCTTACGATGGCACGACAGACCCTGCGGTGTGGATCAAAGATTATCTTCTCCACATCCATATGGCCCGCGGTGATGATCTACACGCCATCAAATACCTCCCATTCAAGCTTAAAGGACCAGCTCAGCATTGGCTTAACAGCCTGCCCGCAGAGTCAATTGGGTGTTGGGAAGACCTAGAGGCCGCGTTCCTTGATAACTTCCAAGGTACATACGTGCGACCTCCAGACGCCGACGACCTAAGCCACATTATTCAGCAACCAGACGAATCGGCCAGACAGTTCTGGACACGGTTCTTGACGAAGAAAAATCAAATCGTCGACTGTCCGGATGCGGAGGCCCTTGCAGCCTTCAAACACAACATCCGGGACGAATGGCTAGCCCGGCACCTGGGGCAGGAGAAGCCGAAATCCATGGCAGCCCTCACATCATTGATGACCCGCTTTTGTGCGGGAGAGGATAGCTGGCTAGCCCGTAGCAACAATCTCCGCAAAAATTCTGGCAGTCCGGACTCTAAGGACAACTACGGCAGGTCACGACGAATCAAAAACAAGCGCCATACTAACGGCGACGGCAAAGAGGATACGGCAGTCAATGCCGGACTCCGCGGCTCCAAACCCGGTCAACGGAAGAAGCCACTTAAAAGAACAACCCCGGGCCCGTCCAATCTGGATAGAATACTCGACCGCTCATGCCAGATACATGGCACCCCCGAAAACCAGCTAATCACACCAATAGAGATTGTTGGGTGTTCAGGCAGGCCGGCAAGTCAATTGCCGAACACAGTGACAAGGGGCTAAATAGCGACGACGAGGAAGAGACCCGGCCGCCGAACAACAGAGGACAGAAGGGTTTCCCCCCGCAAGTGCGAACGGTGAATATGATCTACGCAACCCACATACCCAAGAGGGAGAGGAAGTGCGCACTACGGGACGTCTATGCGATGGAGCCAGTCGCCCCGAAATTCAATCCATGGTCCTCCTGTCCGATCACTTTCGATCGACGAGACCACCCGACTAGCATACGCAATGGCGGATTCGCCGCGTTGGTCTTAGACCCAATCGTCGATGGATTTCACCTCACAAGAGTCCTGATGGACGGCAGCGGCAGCCTGAACCTGCTTTATCAGGACACAGTGCGCAAAATGGGCATAGACCCATCAAGGATCAAATCCTACTAAGACAACCTTTAAAGGTGTCATCCCAGGAGTGGAAGCCATCTGTACAGGCTCTGTCACACTGGAAGTGGTCTTCGGATCCCCGGATCATTTCCGAAGCGAAGAGTTAATCTTCGATATAGTCCCGTTTCGTAGCGGCTATCATGCCCTGCTCGGACGTACAGCGTTTGCAAAATTCAACGCGGTGCCACATTATGCATACCTAAAGCTCAAAATGCTGGGCCCTCGTGGAGTCATTACGGTCAATGGGAATACGGAACGCTCCCTCCGTACGGAGGAACATACAGCGGCTCTCGCGGCAGAAGTACAGAGCAGCCTTCTACGGCAATTCTCTAGTCCGGCAACTAAAAAGCCGGACACATTAAAGCGCGCCCGGAGCATGACCAACCAAGACCACCCGGCGCGATCGGAGCACGCGTAGCAATACGGCCCCCACCCTCGCCCGCGTATTATCACAAGAATAACACTCCGCGTACATCATTACGCTTTGGAGATACCATGGGCGCAGGGGAGGGGCTTCACCTCAAGGATGGAAAGGTGCGGCTCAACCGCACCAGGGGCTCGTGCTAGCGCCCCCCTTGGTGTTATTTTTTATCTTTTCTTTTTATATATGCAGGACTCTACCAAATAGAAGCCCTGCCCATCGGCGAACTTGCCGAACTCACGATACAACAGTCAGGGATTAAAGAATGCGGCGACGACACTCAGGTGGTCTCCATTATGAGCATTAAATTCAATTACATACACCAAGTCTGCGGCTTATCCCTGAAGGGGGACACGCTAATTTAGTCTGAATCCCTTGCTTACCGCACTATTTGTATCAGTTCGCTTTATTAGCAGAACTTCTGTCATAAATAACGCAGCACTTACTTTTTTGCAAGTTTATTACCTTTTCACGGCAATCGCGTTATCCTTTACTAATGTTCACCATGTGACATATTGCACCCGTACACTTTGGTACGGCCGAATACACCAGGGGCTTTTGTTCCCCATATTACGATGTGATTAAGTCTGAACACTTTCACAAAGTGCGGCACCCCGAACTTATAGCATTATATGAATCAGCTCCGAATCATGTCTTGGGTCAATAGTTGGGTTTGCCCGGCTCCTATGTTTTGGTGCCTTACGTTCCGTTCCGTCGGCTAAGGTAGCACTAGGAGAACCACTGCGATTGCGCCCCGGTTCGGCCGGGTTAACGCCTCAGTGGAGAAAGCTAAAACTGACTGGCATGATAAGGCGAGAGACTGGTCGCTGTTCGAGAGGTCTTTTCGGGTCCCTAAAGACTCATGCCGCTTCGAGCAAAGTTCCGGATTATGTCCGACGAAGGCGTGGATAGCGCCCAGGATTCGGTCTTCCGAATACCAGGGGCTTCGCCGAAATTTAAAATTATAGAATTCTATGGCTAAGTGAGAGTGTTCAAGTATTATAAGTCCAGTCGCTTGGTTCGTCGTGTTGAGTGCCTCCCTAGATGGACCCAAAGATGGGAACAAGAGTGCTCAAGTTTATCACCGAACACCCCAGCACTCGTGGCTCGGGGGCTGAAGCCAACGACTTGCCATCTCTCAGATTTAACAAACGGCCGCACAGAAGGTAATATTTTAAATTAAACAAAGCGTTGCTCATAGCGCATATAAACTTAGTTTTCGGCGCACAGGATAAACACACAGCGAGTTCACTCAAGGATTTCATTAAGGGGACACTCATCCGCGATATCGCGGGCTCCCTTCAGGACTACTTTATAATATCGCTCCGGCGTACGGTGCTCCTTGCCCGGCGGCGGCGGATCCGTGAGAACCTTCTCCGCATCCAGCTTGCCCCATTGCACCTTTATGCGGGCAAGGGCTCGACGAGCACCTTCAACGCAGCGGAGCGCTTGATCACATCCAGCCTAGGGCATGCATCCACTAGCCGCCGCACTAGGCCAAAGTAGCTGCCAGGCATGGCCTTCCCAGGCCACAGCCGGACTATGAGGCCCTTCATAGCCTCCCCAGCTACCTTGTGGAGTTCGACCAGCTGCTTCAGCTGGTCGCTTGGGGGCACCGGATGGCCGGCCTCAGCATACTGAGACCAGAAGACCTTCTCCGTTGAGCTCCCCTCCTCGCCACGATAGAACGCAGCGGCATCAGACGCACTACGCGGCAGATCTGCAAATGCCCCTGGAGAGCTCCGAACTCGGGTAAGTATCCGGTAATTTACATTAACATGCTTGCTCTGCATGAAAAACGCCTTTCCCGCTGCTATCTTCCTCATGTCCTCTACCTCCTCACGGGCCCTCTGGGCCTCGGCCTTGGCGGATTTGGCACTTTCAAGAGCCGAGGCAAGCTCGGACTCTCGAGTCTTGGAGTCACGCTCCAAATTCTCATGCTTTTTCATGAGAGCCTGGAGCTCTTGCCGAACCTCCGCCACCAGCGCCGCTTGCTTTTCTCGCTCAGTCCGTTCCGTGGCCGCATTGCGTTCGGCCACGGACACGGCATCTCTCAGGGCTGCCACCTCGTTCGTGGCCCCTGCATTGCACATTTTATCCTTTTTAATCTTGTTTGCAACCAAAACCCTTTTCTATAAGGGACATATTTAAAGTGGTGTTCTTCACCTTCTTTTTCCTTGAGCTGCCTCTTGGCATGGCCGAGCTCTTGCTCCGACCGCTCAAGGTCCTTCTTCAGCGCCTCGACCTCCGCTGTCAATGCGGCAGAAGTCAACAGCGCAACCTGCAAACCCATATTTTAGAAACCCTGTGTATATCTTGTTAAAGATCCTCAGTCCGGCTTTTCTTTCCGAACACCGGACTAAGCATCAGGGGCTACTGTCTATGCGGTGTTATATCGCTTAATTTTAAACTTCTTACCTCAAAGCCTGTTAGAAGGCTGTTGCAGGCTTCGGTCAGCCCGCCCTTGGCGAGCTGGACCTTCTCAATCACCGCACTCATGAGAGTGCGGTGTTCTTCCTCAATGGAGGCGCCTTCGAGCGCCTCCAGCAGGTTGTCCGGTGCCTCCGCTTGGACGGAGGCCGCCGGCGTCACGGTCCTGCCCTTCCTTCGAGGGGGCTGCTTGCCGGACTCTGGAACCGTTGCGGGTTCCGGAGTCGAGTCCGGCGCAAAGTCCGGGAGGCTGCCTGACGGCGCCTCCGGAGCCTCCTCCTGGCGCGTCCCCCTATGGGATTCCGCCTCGTCGTCTTCGGTGCGTGGGGTAGAGGCAGTCGGGATGGAATTTACATCCGACGGCGCCAACGACCCGCTCATCGAGTCGGGAAAGTTGTCACCGGCCGGACTAAAGAAATAGTGCGACATTAGAAGGACACTGTGTGACATACTATAATACGGCATATGAATGATCCGGCAACTTACGATTTTGCCGGACGCCGAGCCCTTGGAGGCCACTCCTCCTCGCCAACGCTGATGTTGGCGAAACTGTCCGGGGGGATGGTTCTCCCCCTCTTGGACCCTTCGGCCGCACCGATTGGGGAGGCCTTCCTCTTCTTCTCCCCCTCCTCTGGGAGAGAGTACTCCTCCTCCTCTTCCTCGTCTTCGGGGGAGGAATCCTCATCGTCGTCAGACGCTTGATTGCGGGAACTCTTTCGAGTCCCCGTGGCCACCTTCTTGGCCTTCTTCTCCGGCACCACGTACGGTGCCGGAACCAGCAGCCTTGCTAATTGGGCGTTCACTGGTTCTTCTGGCATGGGAGCCGGACTGATAATCAGCTCGGCCTTCTCCATCCATTCCTGTCAAAGGAAAGAGGCAGATTAAAAACCTCGCTAGAGTCAATCTAAATTACTGCAAGTGTCCCGTAATGGGGTCGAATCACTTACTCCGTCAGTCGGAGACCGCAAGCTGAAACCACGGTCTTCAGTCGCGGATGCGGGCGCATCAGCACTCTTGAATAGCACCCTCCAGGCACCTTCATATGTTGTATCGAAGAGCCCGCTCAGCGTTTGGTGCTGTTCCGGATTAAACTCCCACAGAGTAAAAGCCCTTTCTTGGCATGGGAGAATCCGCCGGAGGAGCATGACCTGGACTACGTCGACGAGCCGGAGCCCATTGCTCACCAGCTTTTTGATGCAGGTTCGAAGTCCCGTCACCTCCACCGGGTTACCCCACTGCAAGCCCTTCTCTTTCCAGGAGGTGAGCTGCGTGGGGATTCCAGATCTGAATTCGGGGGCCGCCGCCCATGTAGGTTCGCGCGGCTCGGTGATATAGAACCACCCCGATTGCCACCCCTTGACGGAGTCCACGAAGGTCCCTTCTAGCCAAGGGACGTTGGGTAGCTTGCCCAACATAGCGCCTCCGCATTCCGCTTGCGCCCCCTTCACGATCTTCGGCTTGACGTTGAAGGTCTTGAGCCACAGGCCGAAGTGGGGCCGGATGCAGAGAAAAGCCTCGCACACGACGAAAAACACCGAGATGTTGAGGACGAAGTTCGGCGCTAGATCGTGGAAATCCAGGCCGTAGTAAAACATGAGCCCCCGGACGAATGGATGGAGCGGAAAGCCCAGTCCGTGAAGGAAGTGGGGAAGGAAAACGACCCTCTCGTGAGGTCCTGGGGTAGGAACGAGCTGCCCCGCGTCGGGCAGCCGATGCGCAATGTTTCCGGAGAGGTATCCGGCGTCGCGCAGTTTGGTGATGTCCTCCTCCTTGGCGGTGGAGGTCATCCACTTGCCTCCCCCTCCAGACATGTTCGGAGAAGGGTCGAGGCGGAATGCACGAGCTTGAGCGTTGGAGCTTGGGTTCGCAGGGACGGATGAGCAAAGGAGGAAGAAGGCATAGGTGAGAAGGTAAATCCTTATCCCTTATATATAGGCGGACAAAACTATGCGTCCCTCACCGGCCTGGTAAAACTCGCTTAATCCCCCAAGCGCCACCATCAATGGCGCGGTTGGGTTACCCACGCACGAATTTATGAGAATCCCGGAAAGAGGGGAACACGATCTCTGCTTCGACAGGACGTGCCAAGGAAGCCGCTTCGCTACACGTGCTGAGGTGGAATAGTAAAAACAATTAAAACGAAGGCTTGGCTGCGGTGTGATGTTATGCCGCATAATACGTCAGTAGATTGGATCGGTGTATGTGTTTTATTCTCTCTACGTTGGAGTGTGGAAATTATTTTGCAGAGCCGGGCACTATCCTGGTGTTCATTATCTTCTCTGGATTATTCAAGGGAGGAACCCGCCTTGCAATGCCGAACATTATGCACGCCGGACTTATCGTCATTGAAGACTGGTTCAGGGGCTACTGAGGGAGTCCTGGACTAGGGGGTGTCCGGACAGCCGGACTATCGATATCCGCCGGACTCCCAGACTACGAAGATAGAAGATTGAAGACTCCGGCTCGTGTCCGGAAGGTACTTTACTTGGCGTGGAAGGCAAGCTTGGCAAATACGGATATGTAGATCTCCTACCATTGTAACTGACTCTGTGTAACCCTAGCCTCTCCGGTGTCTATATAAACCGGAGGGCCGTAGTCCGTAGGACACAACATTACATCTCAACAATCATACCATAGGCTAGCTCCTAGGGTTTAGCCTCATTGATCTCGTGGTAGATCTACTCTTGTACTACCCATATCATCAATATTAATCAAGCAGGACGTAGGGTATTACCTCCATCGAGAGGGCCTGAACCTGGGTAAAAACATTGTGTCCCTCGTCTCCTGTTACCATCCGCCTAGACGCACAGTTCGGGACCCCCTACCCGAGATCCGCCGGTTTTGACACCGACAGGCCCTCTCGATGGAGGTAAAACCCTACGTCCTGCTTGATTAATATTGATGATATGGGTAGTACAAGAGTGGATCTACCACGAGATCAAGGAGGCTAAACCCTAAAGCTAGCCTATGGTATGATTGTTGTAATGCATGTTGTGTCCTACGGACTAAAGCCCTCCGGTTTATATAGACACCGGAGGAGGCTAGGGTTACACAGAGTCGGTTACAATGGTAGGAGATCTACATATCCATATTTGCCAAGCTTGCCTTCCACGCCAAGGAAAGTCCCATCCGGACACGGGACGGAGTCTTCAATCTTGTATCTTCGTAGTCTTGGAGTCCGGCGGACGATGATAGTCCGGCTGTCCGGACGCCCCCTAGTCCAGGACTCCCTCACCAGGATAGTGTCCAGCTCTGTAAAATAAATTCCACATTCCACCATAGAGAGAATAATATGTACACAAGTTCAATCTGCTGACGTATTTGTGGCATGACGTCATACCACCACCAAGCCTTTACTTGAATCGTTTTTTATTATACCACCTTAGCACGTTTAGCGAAGCGGTTTCCTTGGCACGTCTTGTCGAAGCAGAGATCGTGTTCCCCTTATTCCGGGATTCCCATCAATACGGACGTGGGTAACCCAACCGTGCCCGTTGCCACGCCCCCTCTATCGGAGGCGAGTCCCGAACGGTCACGGGGACGGCTCTTGGTATTCTCCCTCTTTATATTGGGACCAAGGCTCGTTTCTTTTTTCAATCCTCAATCGAATCTACTCCTCGCCCCGAGTTCCAACACCCAAAGCCCCAGATTCGAGCGCTTCGGACTTTCAACAATGTCCGACTCCGACCTACAGGGTCGGTGGATGCCCTCCTCCGTCACGGAAGAGGACGTGCTAAAGCTGCGAGAAGCCAAGTACCTGACTTACGACATTTCGCATACGTTGCCCACCAACGGGCAGGTCATTCCCACCCCCGAGCCCGGCGAAAACGTCGTGTTTGTGTCCCACCTCCGTCGGGGTTTAGGCTTCCCGATGGATCCTTTTGTGAGAGGGCTCATGTTTTACTATTGGTTGGAATTCCATGACTTGGCTCCGGAGTCCATCCTCCATATCTCTTCATTCATTGTCGTCTGCGAAGCCTTCCTCCGCATTACCCCTCACTTCGGCTTGTGGCTTAAGACCTTTGACGTGGAGCCGAAGTTGATCGAGGGGCGTCAAGAAGAGTGCGGCGGGGCGGTTGTAAGCAGAAGGGCCGACGCTCCATGGCCCGAGGGCTCCTTCCAGGAGGAGCTCAGCTTGTGGCAGCAGGAGTGGTTCTACGTAACCACTCCCAGGGGCAGCGGGCAGAAGCCGCCGCCCATCTTCCGCTCGGGCCCTCCACCGCGGCTGATGTCATGGCTCAGCCAAGGGCTTAACTGGGGGCCGTCAAAGGATGTACCCCTATTGCAGGGCCGGATTCGAGATCTCCAGGAGGGGGAGATCAATCTGGTCGTAGTGATGCAGGTTATGCTGATTTGGCGCCTCCTGCCCTACAAGCGTCGCCCGCTTCGTCTGTGGGAGTTCAATCCCGAGGGGCCGCGAGCTCTCCAACACTTCATGGGTATGACACCCGTGGAGATGTATAAATTGTTCTTCAGGTCACAAGAGATGTGTCCGGAATTGACCAAGGATTCCGGCCTAAGCTGCAATCGCCCGGATACTCAGGTAAGTGGCACTGCGTCTGAACACACCGTTTGTTTACGCCTTCTTGAATTTGCCTTTTAACCCATCGTCTCTTGAATAGGAGTGGATAGCGCAAGCGAAAATGATACGGTGTTCGGCCCCCCTCGCGGAGACCATGCCGGATCCCGTGCTGGTCAGGATGCTGAAGGTTGCGCCTTCAGAGGAAGGCAAAGGGGCGAACAGGGACACCACCACCTCTGCCAAGGAGGCTTTGGAGGAAAGGGGAATCGAGAATCCCTCCTTCCAAGGGGAGAAGAGGACTGCCTCCGAAAACCCGGAGGCCAAGGCCTCGAAGCGGGGGAAGAGATCTTGAAAGCGCTAGTATCGACTAGAGGGGGGGTGAATAGGCGATTTTTATGGAAGTCTTCAAAACTTGGAGGTTTCGAAGACAAACAACAGAAACAACCTAATTGATATGCAGCGGAAGATAAACTACCCTAAACAAGCCATAGTCAAGCATGTCATGATGTGAAAGTACAGGACCAATAGCAGTTAGGTAGTAGGGATCAAGATGGAAGATAGTATGAAGCCAATCAACAATAGTAGTCAAGCAATGAAGTCAAACAGATAAACAGATAAGCAATGACTTCATGAAGACAAACTTAAGTAAGGTTGGAAGGGATAGAACCAGTTGCTTGTTGAAGACACGGGATTTGTTGGACCAGTTCCAGTTGCTGTGACAACTGTACGTCTGGTTAGGGAGGCTGAGATTTAACTCAGAAGACCGTGTCTTCACCTTATTCCCCTTGAGCTAAGGACACCCAGTCCTCGCCCAATCACTCTGGTAAGTCTTCAAGGGAGACTTCCAAACCTTCACAGACTTCGTTCACCAGCAATCCACAATGACTCTTGGATGCTCAGAATGCAGCGCCTAACCGGCTGGAGGATTCACAATCCTCAAGTGTAACAAGTCTTCAGGTCACACAGACAGAAAGACTTCAGTGATGCCTAACACTCTTTGGCTCTGGGTGTTTGGGCTTTGTCCTCGCAAGGATTTCTCTCTCTCAAATGCTTCGAGGTGGGTTGCTCTCAAACGAAAAAAGCCGCGCACAAACTTTGAGCAGCCACCAATTTATGGTGTAGGGGGTGGGCTATTTATAGCCACTAGGCAACCCAACCTGATTTGTCCAAAATGACCCTGGGTCACTAAGGAACTGACACGTGTTCCAACGGTCAGATTTCAAACACACGCGGCAACTTTACTTGGGCTACAAGCAAAGCTGACTCATCCAGCTCTGGATAAGATTTGCTCTCATTGTCTTCGCTCGAAGACATAGGATTTGAGTTGAGCATCACTTCAGTCACTCTGACTTAGTTCACTTGGACCCCACTTAACAGTACGGCGGTTCCTATGACTCAACAAAGAAGAAAAGGAAACAACGAAAACACACAGTCTTCGCGCTCCAAAGTCTTCACGCAATGTCTTCTCATGTCATAGTCTTCAATATGAATATCTTCTCATACCACCATTGTCTTCAATGTCTTCATACATTTTTAGGGGTTGACTTCGGTAGGTAAACCGAATCAATGAGGGACACTACCTGCGTTATCCTGCAATTCTCACAAACGCATTAGTCCCTCAACCAACTTTGTCGTCAATACTCCAAAACCAACTAGGGGTGGCACTAGATGCACTTACAATCTCCCCCTTTTTGGTGATTGATGACAAACTGGTTGAAGTTTTCAACGGGGATAAAGTATGTGAAATTGTAAGGATAGGAAATTGTCTTCATAAGTTGCAAGGGCTTCGCCTGAAGATGTGCATATAAGTAATTTGCTTTTGGAATGCAAATGCACATGGCAGGTTGTACTTGTGGAGATCCACTTCAACTTATGAAGCCAATTCATCATGCATGAAATAATATAACAAGTAAAATGACATGCATAATGAAAAATGGACGTCTGCAGAATGATCTAAGTGCGGAAGTTATCATCGCACATGCGGAATTTATCATCGCAAAGCAAATAAGTAGCAGAAGTAGCAGACGACCATCAAGTTTAGGTGTTACAACTCAAAGAACCAAATGTTTTAAAATGCAAGAGTTGTAAGCACGCAGCAAAATATAATGCAACCGCCCATATGAACCCGCTTGAAGACTATCAACTCATACGCTTCTCCCCCTTTTGTCAGTAATGACCAAAAAGGTTCGAAGACATAGAGCATTTACTCGTCATGAGTAGGCGAAGCAGCAGGGTCGTTGTCGTTGGTTGGCGGTGCAGAGGAACTCGGTGCAGTGTCGATGCACGCAGGAGCAGGAGTTGGTGAAGTAGCATCATCTTCATCATCGATCACTCTGGCATTAACTGTTGCCACGGAAGAGGAATATTCAGAGTCTTCAAGAGATGGAGTTCGACGCAGGGTAGCAGTCCTTGGAGGAGTGGAGTCGAACTGGAATCTTTCATTGAAGCCATCATCTTGAAGATTAGCTTCAGCACTGAGCAGAGTCAAACTCTTCCATGATCTTCGGCAAGTTTTATGAGCAATAAAGGCATTCTTGGTGGCAAGGTTGCGAATACGATTGACATCCACCAAGAGGCTTTGCATTTGGCGCTTGAGCCAAAAATGATGCTTATCTTGCTTCTGATGAAGAGCCACAGGAAGCTCTTAGTCATAAAGAACACGAGAACGCTTCCGAGGCCTTTGCGCAATGGTGCTTTCAGTGGCTTCAGTTGGCGCTCTGTGAGGCAGACGGGTGTTACTAGCAAGTGGATAGAATCTTGTTGCTGCTTGAACACCTTCAATAGGCTGAGTGAAGCTTTGGTGCTCAATGTTCTGAAGACAAAGCGGCGTCTTGGCAGGGTCAGAGTATACAGCATCAACTGACATATCAACCTTTGGCAGAAATATTATATGATTGCGAGCAGAGGGCTGATAATTGACAGATGAGTGTCGCTTGATGAGGCGCATGACCCATGGAGCATAAAACTTCAGACCAAATAGGTCAGAGACGGAAGTAGCAAGTTGCCTGATGAAGAATTCCTGAGTGTTGAAGTTGATGCCATTAAGAATATAGAAGACCAAAGTCTTCATGGCTCCTTCAAGCTTGGCTGATGATGAGTGTCCCTTGACTGGCCATAGAGTTCGCCTGATGATATGATATATGGTGCGAGGCAGATACTCAAGGTCTTCAACAAAGAAATGTGTGCGATACTCAGCGTCAGATGGCAAAGGCTTCATCATGCTCAGCATCTGGCTCATATTGGATTCTGGCTTATGAAAAACACTCTCCACAGCATTGCGGTGTAGATGACAGTTGGGCTCATACAGTTCTCCAGGAGTGGCTAGCCCAGTAAGCTCGATGATATCCATAGCTTTGGCTTCATGATGAACATTGCCAGTCATCCACTCGAGAACCCATGTCTTGATGTCTCTGTAGTAGCCGCTAATGTGCAGAATGGCATAGAATTGAAGCAATAGCTCTTCATTCCAATGTTCCTTGTCTATCACAAAGTGGAGCAGATCAGCATCATGAAAGCAGTCAAGTGTTTCTTCTAAGAACGGCAATCCAGCAATAGCTTCAGTGTCAAGACGCATATGAGGGAAAATGCGCCCTTGGTCTTATAGCACGCATGAGTAATAGCTTCTCTGCCGATAGCTCCAGAACCGATCTGATGAAATCCTTGGCTTGGAGTAGGGGTTCTTGGCGCTGTCAAAGAAGGTATTGTGGCTCTTGAAGCCATTTGCATTGAAAGACCTGGGGGAGTTGGCAGTACCTGGAAACCTTGGCAACCTGGGCTTTGGCTTCTGGACTTGAGGCCTATGCTCAACATGATAGTCGAATTGTGGTCCTGAGGCAGCAGGCGGAGGCACCAGAACGGGCCATCGGACAGTGACAAGCTGACCGTGATCGTATGCTTGCTCAATAGTGTGAGGCCTTGGTGGAGGAACAGGAGTAGGGGCAACATCAGAGGAGTCAGGCTGCACAACAGGTGCTTCAGGTGCAGTTGTCATGTTTACGTCAGGTGCAGCCTCCTCATTGGCGTCAGGTGCAGCAGTCTCATGAGCTTCAGGGGCAATATCCTCAGTGGCCACATTTGCTTCAGGCACAGTGGCCTCATTGGTTTCAGGCACAGTGGTTGGTGCAGGCTCCACATTGGCATCAGCCATGACTACGTCACTGGCTGTATTGGCGTTGGCGGTGGCAGCCTCAACATTTTCAACCTCCTTTTGACGAGCAGGAGGGTCGGACACAGGCACGTTCAGATCATGAACTGCTTCTTCTTCAATCGCTGGGGGTGTTGGTACACGAACTTCTTCTTCTTCAATAGCAGGGGGAGTTGGTATACGAACTTCTTCTTCTTTTTCTTTGGCTGATGCAGCCGGAATGTCTTCAGCAGCATGTGCTTTAGACACGGAGACGTTCACTGTTGGAGCTAGTTCAGAAAATACTTGCCGTGCAACAGGTGAACGTTGCACTTCTCCTTCAGGAACGCTCGATAGAGGGACTTCAGGCCTTTTTCCTCTGCGAAGCCTGCGAAGGGCTGGTTTCAAGTTAGGAGATGGAGTGGGCTGAGCCTGAAAGTCTTCATCCTCTTCTGGCACTGGAGGTGTTGCTTGTTGCTGTTGTTGGGGAGTACTGGGGGAGTCTTGTTGTTGTTGTGGGTGATCAGCCCACGAAGCATCCTGAGCAATTGGCGTCAATGGACGACCAATGCTGATGAGTTCGCTGTTCGTATGAACAGGCGATGATACCACTTGATGTTCGATCTGAGGAAGAACTTCATCATCATTTACATTGTCATCTTGACCAATGTCTTCAGCAGCGTTGGGTTCAGCTGCTGGAATATCTTCAGCCTCATGAGCCTCTGTGGTAGCAGGCTCATGGACAACCATTCTTCGTTCTTGATGAACAGACACAGGGCGAACCACAGAAATGGGTTCAACGACTAAGGGCTCTGTGGAAGCAGCCCTAGTCTTCTTGGTCTTGCGCTTCTTCTTGGAGGGAGCGGTATCAGAAGCTTCAGTATTCTTTCTCTTTCTCGCATCAGCTTCGGCAGCCCTCGTTTTCTTCTGTTCTGAAACTGTTGTGGTGACCTTTGGCTTCGAGCCAGTCATGCTGCTCGGGAAGATAATGCGAGGGGCTTCTTGGCTTGAAGGTTCAGGCTGATCAGCAGGGTGCTTCTTCTTCCTCTTTGCAGCCATCCTGGGGTCAATGCCAGGATGGCCAAGGGATTTTCTCTTCTCAGCCTCATTTTAGGAAAGCACACACTTGTCAGCCAAAATCTTCATGCGTTCACGTGAGCCCTGAGCTTCGTGACGTTTCTTCAGAAAAGCTTCTTTAAGCTCGTGGAGCATGACTTTGAAGTTGCGGAC
The DNA here is from genome assembly GCA_963921465.1 of Triticum timopheevii. Taxonomy (NCBI): domain Eukaryota; kingdom Viridiplantae; phylum Streptophyta; class Magnoliopsida; order Poales; family Poaceae; genus Triticum; species Triticum timopheevii. The sequence goes on from OY997262.1 coordinate 326,062,572, forward strand.
GTCTTGAACACTCAGATTGGCCACATGCTTCTTTAATTGAGCCTTCTCAAAATCAATCTTGTTTTTGAGCTCAACGATGCGCTGAGCGAGAGCTAGCTCAGAATCAATGGCGCCATTGAAGGCGACACTGGGGCCAATTGGGAGCTGTAAATCTTCAAAGCTGACATTAGGGGTGTCGAACCATTCATCAATGAAATTGTGAATGATGGCCACATAAAATAGAGGCAGGTTGCTGAAGATTTCTGCTTCTTCTTTGCTCTTTATCAGTTTCTCAAGAGCGTCATCAGCGAGATCTTCATCACTTGATAGATCAATGGGTTCTTCACGCAGAATTGCGGCAGGAGTCAAGGCTCGTTGATCAGATGGTCTAACAAGTTGCTTCTTCTTGTCCGTTCTCTTGGAGACACGGGACAGATCTTCAGATTGCACACTGGCTTCAGGAGGTGCAGTGGCCAGTGGCTTCGCACGCAAAGTCTTCGGAGGTACAGCTGAGGTTGAAGCCTTCGACTTCTTTTGCTTCTGTGGCTTTGGAGGAGGAGCTGGGGCTTCATCAGAGTCAGCACCATTGTCAGAATGATCAACTCTGGCTCCTTGGACCATGATGTAAGTGATCAGGCCGTCAAGGTTGGCGTAGGGGCCAATGACATTGGGATTGGGATTAGCTGATTTTTCTGTCGCCATGAACTTCAAGCTGAAAGGCTTCAATACGTTCAAAGGCTTCAGAGATTTGCGCTTGCTGGTCAAGCAGGAACTGGCTTCAGGAGAATTTATATGATGCTGTAAGTATTCTGCAAACGAATGCAGACTATGAGAACCAACGGATTCTCCCATGGACATGTACCTGTGACAGCATTAGAGATGCGAGGGAAGGGGAAGAGGTCATATGCATTCTCAGAAGATTTTGAGGATAAATCAGTTTGAAGACGTTGACCTCATGTTGCGAAGACATTCACTTATATAGGTGAGTTGGTTCCAGATTTGTACCAATCCGTGAATAAGTACAAGTGAGGAATCAAACTAGAAGAAATCTAAGTGAATCGACTAAGCAGTATGAGATGCAGACGGAATAGATCTAGCTTTGAATAGACAGAAACTACTTTCGGTAAACAGGATGAATCTTGAAGATCAAAAAGGTGGTAAAAATAGAGTTATAATTACGGCACGAAGAACTGCTAGATGGAGAAGAATAGGAGACCGAGCAGTTCAGCCCACCGTGCCCTAACTTGGCGATGGAGGACACCTACGGCGACGGCGGAGAGGACGATGTCCGCGGCCGGCGTGAGGACGGCGTCGGAGAAGTCGCAGCAGCTAAGCGCTTCATCGCCGGCGTCGTCGCGAGCTAGCGGTGGCGCTAGGGTTTTAACGAAGGTGGAGAGGTCGGAGAAGGATTTCTTTACTGCAGGGGGACGGGTATTTATAAGTAGGTGAGAGACACAGCGCAATTACGCTGGTGCCCCTGGCGGTTCACATCTGAGGGGCACGTGGCAAGCATGCAACACACTCAGGGTTGTCCCACGTTCCCACGCCTGCCAGGCATGTCGGAGAGTTGTTCCGGCTTCTCTGGATTTCAATACTAAAGATAGGCCATTAAAACATAACACCGGTATGACGGAAACTAGGGAGGCAAGAGTGGAACAAAACACCAGGCATAAGGCCGAGCCTTCCACCCTTTACCAAATATATAGATGCATTAATAATATAAGAGATATTGTGATATCCCAACCAAAATCCTGTCCACCATGGAGAAATCTTCAACTTCACCTGCAACTAGCAACGCTATAAGAGGGGCTGAGCAAAAGCGGTAACATAGCCAAGCAACGGTTTGCTAGGAATGGTGTCAAAGGTTAGAGGTTCATGGCAATTTGGGAGGCTTGAAGAGCAAAAGATAGGTAACGCAGCATAGCGATAGAACGAAGCAACTAGCATAGCAATGATAGTAGTGAGATCCAGGGTAGCGGTCATCTTTCCTGAAATCCCGCTAGGAAGAAGAACGAGTCCATGAAGAAGATGAAGCCACGAAGACGAACCACACGTAGACAAACGCATCCTCACGATCGCAACGAAATGGGAACTATCGAGAAGAAGCACACAACAGGGTAAACACACCACACATGAACAAGGCATGATGCACAACAAGCATGATGTATGACCAAGCTACATGAAGCTACTCATGGCAAGAGATGATGCAAACAAGAACAACACATCAAGGCAAGTTTAAATGAGGCCGGAAACAACATATAACAATTCCGGTAAGTCCTCATATGCAAATTTCGAAATTGGTCCAGATCTGAATAAACCTTATGTTCAAGTTGTTAAACAGCAAGTTAAGATGCACCAAGATGATCTACACGAAGTTCTAGTCAAGTTACATATAAAGTTCATTAGATTCGGAGCTATGGCCTAGAAGATATGAGCAAAACAAGTTAAACATGGCATCGATGCAAAATGCACCCAAGCATCAAGCAAACACACCAAAACAAGGATGCAACATGATAATATGAAGCTACATGCAAAATCAAGCAAGTTTCATATAGAGCACACTCAAAACGGAGCAACGGTGCAACACACACACACTATACAAGTCATAACAACAATCTGTCCATAACAGCAACTAGGCATCTTGCAAGCATCAAAACAATAAGCTACAGCACCCCAACATAATAAGAAAAGGCATGGGCATGAAGTACAGGTAAAGCATAACAAAACATGAACACTGAGCTATCTCCAGAAATCACTAGAACATGCTCGAAAACACATGGTAATATTGCAAATAATAACAGTTTCAGACTTTAGCAGAAATAACATCAGGTTGCAATGTTTAGAGCAAGCAAACAACATGTTACAGGAACATATCATGGCAAACAAAGGCATGGCATGAACCTACTAATATCATAGATCAAAAGTCCCTTACTGACCATGAGCCAAAAAGGATCATAAGATATGATGGCCCCCATGTAAACATGGCAAGTTATATTACAGATTCATACATGGCAGAAACAACAATAAGTAGTCATGTTGGTGAGCTTGTACCACTCACCACAGAGCAATACATGGCATGGCAAGGCAACCAACAGTAAGAAGACATGTTTATGAAGCTAAGCATGGAAAGAGCAAGTTCATAGGTTGCATGGATCACTAGAAAAGCATATGGCCAAAACTGGACTTCATGTTAACAGGTAGACAGCAACATTATCAAGCAACTTTGGAGCAAGATAACAACATGTTCCAGCAGGCTATAATTGCAACCAAGGGCATGAATGGATAGAGCATGACATGTAGATCAAAACATGTTTATAGAGCATCTCCAGATTATGCACGAAATGACTAGTAGAAGCATGTTTACATAGCAACAAAATATAACAGAATCTGCCTAGCAAAACAGCAACAGCAAGTACACTACTTAACAAGCTCGATGCACTCAGCACACAACTCACAAAAATACATGGTTGGCACCACTGGAAATATGGCATGGCATAGATCAAAACACATATAGACATTAACCTCATAGGATGCACACATCAATCATGGCAAAAATGACAAATGAGCAAGTTATAACAGTTTCAGCAGATTAACAGCAACATGCACTCTTCCAACAGCATTTCGGGCATCAAGATGAGCTCAAATGAAAATGATGCAATGGAATGAAATGTATTACTCGTCAAGACGGACAATTTTACATATTACACGCACGAAACGGAGCTACGGATGCAGAGATACAACATGATAACATGGCATGATAATGTATGAAATCTGGGACTTAGGGGAATTTTATACCTCCGGGAAAAGTCAACCTGGGACGAGGAGATCCCGGGACGGAGCGGATCCGGGCACGGGGAAGCGTTTGGTTGGCGGAGTGGGTGGATCTGATCCCACTCCCAGATCTGGCCGGAGGAGAACTCCGGCGAGCTCATCGGCGAGGCACGGGCGGATTCCGGCGATGAACGGGGCCGGGGACGGGCGCGGTCGGGGCTGTGGAGGCCGGATCCGGCGAAGGAGCGGCCGGACCGGCCGCTCAGGCGAAGGGGCGTCGTGTAGAGGCGGTGACGGGGTCGCCGGCGGGCGGGACGACGGCGGCCAAGCGGGGCAGGTGACCGGCGGCGCGACCGGAGGCGAGGTCGGCGCCGTCGAGGCGGCGGCGAAAGGCGGCGGAGGAAGGAGGAGGCGCAGAGGGCGGCGCGGCGGCACCGGTCGCCGGGCGGCGGCGGAGGCGGAGGCTGGCGGTCGAGGCGGCGGGGCGCCGGAGGGAGCCCGCGGCGGCGGCGCAGGCGACCGGCGCGTGGGGCGAGGCGCCCGGGCAGCGGCGGGTGGCGCGGGCCGGCAGGGCCTCCCGTGGGCCCAGCGGGCCGGTGGCGGCGGCGGGCGCCGGAGCAACACGCGGCGGCCTCTGATTGGCTGGGCGCGGCGGCGCGGACGTGTCCGGCTCCGTCCGGACATGTCCGGCGGCGGAGAGGGAGCGGGGCTAGGGTTTCGGGGGAAAATATCCGCGAATTTGGAAGGGGGAGGCACATATATAGGTAGAGGGAGCTAGGAGAGTCCAAATGAGGAGCGGTTTTCGGCCACACGATCGTTATCGAACGACCGAGAGCATGGAGAGGAGTTTGGTGGGTTTTGGGCCACTTTGGAAGGGGTGTTGGGCTGCACACAAAAGAGGCCTTTACGGTTACCGGGTTAACCGTTGGAGTATCAAACGACCTCCAAATGGCACGAAACTTGACAGGCAGTCTACCGGTGCTATACCAAGGCCGCTTGGCAAACCTCGGGCCATTCCAAGAAAGTTTAACACCCGCACAAGAGAAGAGGCAAAAGGGAAACGCCGGAGGACATAGGAGCAGCGGATTGCAAAACGGACAACGGGGAAAATGCTCGGATGCATGAGACGAACACGAATGCAAAATGAGATGCACATGATGACATGATATGAAATGCAGATGATGACATGGCAAAATGCAACACACAAGCAAATGACATGGTAACAACGACGAATAACTGGCAGACACCTGGCGCATCGAATCCGGGGCGTTACAACACTCCTCCACTAACAAGAGATCTCATCCCGAGATCTTAGGACCGAGACGGAAGGGAAAAGGGAAGAGGTGAAGCAAGAAATCAAGAGAAGAAGCAAAGAATCGAGAGCACTCGAGAAGAAGAGAGGAACAACGAGAATGACGAGAATCGAAAGCTCACGGAATCAAATAGACTAAGAAAACGGCTCGTTCTAACCGGAGTGGTTAGAATGAGAAAAGAAACGAATAAGACTGAAAGGATTTAGACAGCACTCCGGCTGAAAATGGAAGGAAATAGAACACGAGCTTGAGAGGATGGAAAGATACTTGATGAACTCTTGAAGAATGAATTAAATCATGAAGAACCACCATGAAGAACTCCGGTGACAAAAGGATGATAAGATAGAATGAAGGATGAAAGACTAAGATGAGCCTTGCGATGATTCAGATGGAGGTTCCGACGAGATGGCCGAGGCAATTTGAACTCCAGAAAAGAAAAGATGAAAACGCTTGAAACTAGAATTTATTCATCAAGAACAAACTCCGAAGGAAAGGGATTACTCACTTGGAGAAATAAGAATAAGATTTATTGTATGCTTATCCTTCATCAAATTAAATTGATGACAAGCAATGGATTTTGCATACTACTTATTCTTCTTGAAAAAGGATTGAGAAGTGACATATCTCAAACTTGAGAAGGTCTTCATGGACCACCGGTAGGATAGAAAAGAACGAATGGATTTAATATGATAACCAAAGAAAAAGAATCTTGAGCGAACCACCGTAAGAATCCAAAAATGACTGATGAAAGAGACCAAATCACCGGGAAGAATTAGAAGAACCAATATGCTTGATGGGGATTTAGATGCAAAAGAACAAAGAGATCATGAGCTGATTAAAGAACACTTGAGCGAAGCACCGGAAGAATATTGAGACGAACGAGAGGGCACGGATATAGAATAATTGGAGAACGAATCTGAAAACTTAGAATGAAGAAATCTTCCGAAAAGATGGCCTCCGGATGATCGAGAGAGAAAGCAACCCCTGAAATGCTCCGGATGGATGAAAAGAATTTGCATGACTTGAAACAATTTGATAGGATAACATCGAGCTAGCACCGCGAATCTCCGGGAGAACGGGCAAGATTTAACAGAAATCTTCCTCTTTGGTCTTCAAATGATGACGAGAGACACCACCAAAAATTACTGAGATACTCCGGGAGAATGAAAAAAATGACGAGGTTGAGCCAACAATGAAAAGAATTTGAAAGCGATCTTGGAGAAGGCATGTGACTGATGAAAATTCATTCTTACATCAAACTTAAAAGGAATTTGAGAATAACTCTGGGAGAATTAGAAGAGTCAGGTAAGATCCTGCGAAAAGACCTGTGGGTTAGGGCCAACTCAAAAGAAAACACAGTTGAACAATTTTAAAGAGAGGTTGCACCGGTTGAATTAAATGGCTAGAATGAGATAACAACCTCGAAATATCTTGAACAGATTGAGAATGGAAACACAAGTCTTGTGAGATATCTTCAGCACTCCTGAACAAATGAATAGCGATAAGTGAATGATCAAGAGGTGCATCGACATGAGAAAGCATTAGAAACGAGGAAAGGAATATGATGAATATCGGAAGCTTGAATTGGATCCACCGGAGAAGAAACAACAATGAAGGATGATGAACTTGAAGTTGTTGAGCATCTTCATGGGAAATCACCGGATCAGAACATTGATCGAAAAGAGTGAAGTGACTTCACATGAATAAATGGATACTTGATTAAAATAAATGAGTCCTTGAAGAAAAGGGTGGGAGGGTGGGGAAAAACAAAGACAACTTGGGATGAACGAAACAAACACCGTTGAGAAAACTTAGAATTGATCTTGCGGATGGGGAGAATGATCGGATCATCTCAAAGAGAAGCGCACTGGTTGGGAAAAGAATTAACATGACAATCTCAATGATCAAAAGGATTAGTATTCACATAGCAATATGAGAACAATGTTTAGGAAAGGTATGGATTCAACATTTGACTTCGAAGCAACTCGAACACCACATATAACACAAAATAAAGGATTGACTTGCAGAGTAAGCCAGAACAAATACATATGATAGAGATTTACCCAATCCCATATCATGCATCTGTCGAAAAGATATTCTAGGAGCTACTTGAATTCCCACCTATAAACTCCCGAAACTTTCTGGTTATGCAATCTGGTGTTGGGGATACAGGGGAAGCAATATATCTCACCCAAACTAACAATCCCTACATCCAGTTGTATCCATCCGTCAACACATAACCAAGAAACCTCCGAAAATCGTGTACCTCAACCTTCGAAAAGCATCCGTTATACGAGCTATGGCAATACTCCCGAACTCCCCAGTACTGGGTGACGTCGAGGTTATCTCACCAACAACTGCATAAAAGAGATTTTGGATGTCGGCAAAACTCAGGTATTCCAGAACTGCAACGATAAAATTATGACGACAACACCTTGGAGCTTAACTCCCCGGGACACTGCCACAACCCCTAAATGTCAGGAGGCACCAAGAACAATGTTCTCGTCATAAGAATATCGGAACGATCCCAAGATACCCGCGTGATCCTAAAAAAAATTTAGTGAAATTTGAGGAGAGGAAAGTCAAAACATCTACGTCAGGAGTCCTCACCAGAGCGGCGAAGGGGGATGAGGAGTAAAAAGAATCCTACTCTCCGATATATATAATCTTAAGACTCAAAATAGTTTTCTTCTAGACTCAACAACGGCCAACAAACAAGGGGGCTCCTATGGTCGGTCGAGGCTCTGATTACCAACTTGTCACGCCCAATATGCGACCCTATCCAAAAGGAACTCGAAGGTCCCACCAAGGATAGACCCGCATATTGAAACGCTTTTGCAAGGTGGATATCATTACATCAACATTACATAATAGATGTGGATACATACAAGAGGCATACAATGCCACACGAATACAACATCATCATACATAAGAGCACCATCCAACTACGGATGACTCACAAACAGAAACTCAAACGACATCCACCCTGCTAGCCCAGGCTGCCGACCTGGAACCTATCCCCTGATCGAAGAAGAAGCAGAAGAACTCCAAACAAGCAAACATCGCGCTCGCGTCAAGATCATCGTATAACCTGTACCTGCAACTGTTGTTGTAGTAATCTGTGAGCCACGAGGACTCAGCAATCCCATTACCATGGGTATCAAGACTAGCAAAGCTTAATGGGAAAGGAAGGGGTAAAGTGGTGAGGTTGCAGCAGCGACTAAGCATGATATGGTGGCTAACATACGCAAATATGAGCGAGAAGAGGAACAAAGGAACGGTTGTGAAGCTAGCAATGATCAAGAGGTGATCCTAAACACCTACTTACGTCAAACATAACCCAGAAACCGTGTTCACTTCCCGGACTCCGCCGAGAAGAGACCATCACGGCTACACACGCGGTTGATGCATTTTAATTCGGATCAGGTGTCAAGTTATCTATAACCGGACATTAACAAATTCCCATCTGCCACATAACCGCGGGCATGGCTCTCGAAAGTTTATACCCTGCAGGGGTGTCCCAACTTAGCCCATGACAAGCTCTCGCGATCAACGAAGGAATAGACCTTCTCCCAGGAAGACCCGATAAGTCTCGGAATCCCGGTTTACAAGACATTTCGACAATGGTAAAACAAGACCAGCAAAGCCGCCCGATGCGCTGACAATCCCGATAGGAGCTGCACATATCTCGTTCTCAGGGCAACACCGGATAAGTCAAGCTACGAGTAAAAACAGACCTCGAGTTTCCCCGAGGGGGGCCCGCAGGCTGCTCGGTTTGGACCAGCACTTAGACAAGCACTGGCCCGGGGGGGCTAAAATAAAGATGACCCTCGGGTTGGCCGACCCAAGGGAAGGGTATAGGTGGTGCTGAGGCAAATGGTAAAACCAAGGTTGGGCCTTGCTGGAGGAGTTTTATTCAAAGCGAACTGTCGAGGGGGTCCCATAAATCACCCGGCCGCGTTAGGAATGCAAAATCCGGGAACATAACATCGGTATGACGGAAACTAGGGCGGCAAGAGTGGAACAAAACACCAGGCATAAGGCCGAGCCTTCCACCCTTTACCAAATATATAGATGCATTAATAATATAAGAGATATTGTGATATCCCAACCAAAATCCTGTCCACCATGGAGAAATCTTCAACTTCACCTGCAACTAGCAACGCTATAAGAGGGGCTGAGCAAAAGCGGTAACATAGCCAAGCAACGGTTTGCTAGGAATGGTGTCAAAGGATAGAGGTTCATGGCAATTTGGGAGGCTTGAAGAGCAAAAGATAGGTAACGCAGCATAGCGATAGAACGAAGCAACTAGCATAGCAATGATAGTAGTGAGATCCAGGGTAGCGGTCATCTTGCCTGAAATCCCGCTAGGAAGAAGAACGAGTCCATGAAGAAGATGAAGCCATGAAGACGAACCACACGTAGACGAACGCATCCTCACGATCGCAACGAAACGGGAACTATCGAGAAGAAGCACACAACATGGTAAACACACCACACATGAACAAGGCATGATGCACAACAAGCATGATGTATGACCAAGCTACATGAAGCTACTCATGGCAAGAGATGATGCAAACAAGAACAACACATCAAGGCAAGTTTAAATGAGGCCGGAAACAACATATAACAATTCCGGTAAGTCCTCATATGCAAATTTCGAAATTGGTCCAGATCTGAATAAACCTTATGTTCAAGTTGTTAAACAACAAGTTAAGATGCACCAAGATGATCTACACGAAATTCTAGTCAAGTTACATATAAAGTTCATTAGATTCGGAGCTACGGCCTAGAAGATATGAGCAAAACAAATTAAACATGGCATCGATGCAAAATGCACCCAAGCATCAAGCAAACTCACCAAAACAAGGATGCAACATGATAATATGAAGCTACATGCAAAATCAAGCAAGTTTCATATAGAGCACACTCAAAACGGAGCAACGGTGCAACACACACACACACTATACAAGTCATAACAACAATTTGTCCATAACAGCAACTAGGCATCTTGCAAGCATCAAAACAATAAGCTACAACACCCCAACATAATAAAAAAAGGCATGGGCATGAAGTACAGGTAAAGCATAACAAAACATGAACACTGAGCTATCTCCAGAAATCACTAGAACATGCTCCAAAACACATGGTAAGATTGCAAATAATAACAGTTTCAGACTTTAGCATAAATAACATCAGGTTGCAATGTTTAGAGCAAGCAAACAACATGTTACAGGAACATATCATGGCAAAAAAAGGCATGGCATGAACCTACTAATAGCATAGATCAAAAGTCCCTTACTGACCATGAGCCAAAAAGGATCATAAGATATGATGGCACCCATGTAAACATGGCAAGTTATATTACAGATTCATACATGACAGAAACAACAATAAGTAGGCATGTTGGTGAGCTTGTACCACTCACCGCAGAGCAATACATGGCATGGCAAGGCAACCAACAGTAATAAGACATGTTTATGAAGCTAAGCATGGCAAGAGCAAGTTCATAGGGTGCATGGATCACTAGAAAAGCATATGGCCAAAACTGAACTTCATGTTAACAGGTTGACAACAACATTATCAAGCAACTTTGGAGCAAGATAACAACATGTTCCAGCAGGCTATAATTGCAACCAAGGGCATGAATGGATAGAGCATGACATGTAGATCAAAACATGTTTATAGAGCATCTCCAGATTTTGCACGAAATGACTAGTAGAAGCATGTTTACATAGTAACAAAATATAACAGAATCTGCCTAGCAAAACAGCAACAGCAAGTACACTACTTAACAAGCTCGATGCACTCAGCACACAACTCACAAAAATACATGGTTGGCACCACTGGAAAGATGGTATGGCATAGAACAAAACACATATAGACATCAACCTCATAGGATGCACACATCAATCATGGCAAAAATGACAAATGAGCAAGTTATAACAGTTTCAGCAGATTAACAGCAACATGCACTCTTCCAACAGCATTTCGGGCATCAAGATGAGCTCAAATGAAAATGATGCAATGGAATGAAATGAATTACTCGTAGAGACGAACAATTTGACATATTTAATGGAGCTACGGATGCAGAGATACAGCATGATGAACATGGCATGATAATGTGTGAAATCTGGGACTTAGGGGAATTTTATACCTCCGGGAAAAGTCAACCCGGGACGAGGATATCCCGGGATGGAGCGGATCCGGGCACGGGGAAGCGTTTGGTTGGCGGAGTGGGTGGATCTGATCCCACTCCCAGATCTGGCCAGAGGAGAACTCCGGCGAGCTCTCCGGCGAGGCACGGGCGGATTCCGGCGAAGAACGGGGCCGGGGACGGGCGCGGTCGGGGCTGTGGAGGCCGGATCCGGCGAAGGAGCGGCCGGACCGGGCGCTCCGGTGAAGGGGCGTCATGCGGAGGCGGTGACGGGGTCGCCGGCGGGCGGGACGACGGCGACCTAGCGGGGCAGGTGACCGGCGGCGCGACCGGAGGCGAGGTCGGCGCCGTCGAGGCGGCGGCGAAAGGCGGCGGAGGAAGGAGGAAGCGCAGGGGGTGGCGCGGTGGCACCGGTCGCCGGGTGGCGGCGGAGGCGGAGGCCGGCGGTCGAGGCGGCGGGGCACCGGAAGGAGCCCGCGGCGGCGGCGCAGGCGACCGGCGCGCGGGGCGAGGCGCCCGGGCGGCGGCGGGCGGCGCGCGGGCCGGCAGGGCCTCCCGCGGGCCCAGCGGGCCGGCGGCGGCGGAGGGCGCCAGAGCGACACGCGGCGGCCTCTGATTGGTTGGGCGCGGCGGCGCGGACGTGTCCGGCTCCGTCCGGACATGTCCGGCGGCGGAGAGGGAGCGGGGCTAGGGTTTCGGGGGAAAATATCCGCGATTTTGGAAGGGGGAGGCACATATATAGGTAGAGGGAGCTAGGAGAGTCCAAATGAGGACCGGTTTTCGGCCACGCGATCGTGATCGAACGACCGAGAGCATGGAGAGGAGTTTGGTGGGTTTTGGGCCACTTTGGAAGGGGTGTTAGGCTGCACACAAAAGAGGCCTTTACGGTTACCCGGTTAACCGTTGGAGTATCAAACGACCTCCAAATGGCACGAAACTTGACAGGCGGTCTACCGGTGCTATACCAAGGCTGCTTAGCAAACCCCAGGCCATTCCGAGAAAGTTTAACACCCGCACAAGAGAAGAGGCAAAAGGGGGACGCCGGAGGACATAGGAGCGCCGGATTGCAAAACGGACAACGGGGAAAATGCTCGGATGCATGAGACGAACACGAATGCAAAATGAGATGCACATGATGACATGATATGAAATGCAGATGATGACATGGCAAAATGCAACACACAAGCAAATGACATGGCAACAACGACGAATAACTTGCAGACACCTAGCGCATCGAATCCGGGGCGTTACAGAAACACTTCAAACAAGAAAAGTTGGTGGTGGTGTTACCCACCGTGTAGGAAGTATTAGACCCAGACACGGCGCACAATTATCATGGCGCTCCGAAGTCAAATTCCATGTTAATGTATTCACACTTAGAGTGTAAATCTTCATTGATTGAAGATATACCTTACTTTGTGTGTTGCACATCTAAGTCATCAACATGCATAAGTGTTAGGGTGTGTGCCTGATCACAGGACATTAGAGGATTCTAGATATTTAGCTCACACCGTAACTTGCAAAACCTTTTCTCATCCAAGGGCTTTGTGAAGATATCTGCCAGTTGCTCTTCAGTGTTGACGTGAATGATATCGATATCTTTCTTCATAACATGATCTCTGAGAAAGTGATGACGAATTTCAATGTGCTTTGTCTTCGTGTGTTGGACTGGATTGTTGGCTATTTTGATGGCACTCTCGTTGTCGCAGAAGAGAGGTACTTGTTTCAGGTTGATGCCATAGTCCTTGAGAGTTTGCTTCATCCATAGAAGCTGAGCACAACAGGATCCGGCAGCAATGTATTCAGATTCAGCAGTTGAGAGTGATACACAGTTCTGCTTCTTCGAAGACCAACAGACAAGTGATCGACCAAGAAAATGGCATGTGCCAGATGTAGACTTGCGATCCACCTTGTCACCAGCATAATCAGCATCCGAGAATCCAACCAAATCGAATCTTGAGCCCTTGGGATACCATAATCCTAGTGTTGGGGTGTAAGCCAAATATCGAAGAATTCGCTTCACAGCTAAGTGATGCGATTCCTTTGGTGCCGCTTGGTACCAAGCACACATGCAAACACTAAGCATAATATCTGGCCTAGATGCACATAAATAAAGCAAAGAACCAATCATGGTGTGGTATACCTTTTGATCAAACTCGTTACCATTGTCGTTGGGACCAAGATGGTGTTTGGCTGGCATTGGCGTCGTGTAGCCTTTGCAGTCTTCCATTCCAAACTTCTTCAGACAATCTTTGATGTATTTTTCTTGAGATATGAAGATGCCATTCCTCTGCTGACGAATTTGAAGACCAAGGAAGAACTTCAGCTCACCCATCATGGACATTTGATATTGATCTTGCATCATGTACCCAAACTCATCACTGTACTTCTGGTTGGTGCAGCCGAAGATTATGTCATCCACATATATTTGGCACACAAACAGTTCACCATCATATGTCTTCGTGAAGAGAGTGGGATCAAGGGATCCGGGTTTGAAGCCTTTGCTCTTCAGGAAGTCTTTGATTGTATCATACCAGGCACGAGGAGCTTGTTTGAGGCCATACAGTGCCTTGTTTATCTTGTACACCATATCAGGATGTTTTGGATCTTCAAAGCCAGGTGGTTGTGCGACATATACTTCTTCTTCAATCTTGCCATTGAGAAATTCACTCTTTACATCCATTTGATATAGCAAGATATTGTGATGATTAGCGTAGGCAAGCAGTATGTGAATAGCTTCAAGTCTAGCAACAGGAGCAAATGTTTCATCGAAGTCAATTCCTTCAACTTGAGTGTATCCTTGAGCCACAAGACGTGCTTTGTTTCTGACGACTTGACCATGCTCATCTTGCTTGTTTCGATATATCCACTTTGTTCCAATAATTTTATGCTTGCGAGGAACAGGTCGCTTGACAAGTTCCCAAACATTATTCAGCTTGAACTGTTGAAGTTCTTCTTGCATGGCTTGAATCCATTCAGGTTCCATGAAAGCTTCGTCAACTTTCTTGGGTTCTGATATTGACACAAATGAAAAGTGCCCACAGAAGTTTGCTAGCTGTGTTGCTCTTGATCGAGTGAGCGGACCAGGTGCATTGATGCTGTCAATTATCTTCTCTATTTGAACTTCATTTGCAACACGAGGGTGAACAGGACGAAGATTTTGTTCTGGCTGTTCATTGTCATCATTGGGAGGATTGTCTTCGGCCTGAGCATTGTCTTCAGGTTGATTTGGTGCAGAGATGATAAGTTCCTCTTCAGGCTGTGCTTCAGAGGGCATGATTTCACCAGTTCCCATCACCTTGATTGCCTCGTTTGAAGGAGCTACATCCAGTGTGCTTGGTAGAATCTCTCTCTGTGAACCATTGGTTTCATCAAATTTCACCTCCACGGTTTCAACGATTTTGTATAGATAAAGGTTGAAGACTCTGTAGGAGTGTGAATCCTTTCCATAGCCAAGCATGAAGCCTTCGTGAGCCTTAGGTGCAAATTTTGACTTGTGATGGGGATCCTTGATCCAGCATCTTGCTCCAAATACTCTGAAGTAACTGACATTTGGCTTCTTGCCAGTAAGTAGCTCATATGATGTTTTGTTCAGAACCTTATGAATGTGTACACGGTTGATGATATGACATGTTGTATCAATAGCTTCAGGCCAGAACTTTCTTGGTGTCTTGTACTCATCTAGCATTGTTCGAGCCATCTCAATGAGGGTTCTATTTTTGCGCTCAACGATGCCATTTTGCTGAGGTGTGTATGGAGCAGAGAACTCATGAGTGATTCCCATTGTATCCAGATACAGATCAAGTCCAGGGTTCTTGAATTCAGTGCCATTGTCACTTCTGATGTGCTTGATCTTCATGCCATAATTGTTCATTGCTCGATTTGCAAAGCGCCTGAAGACATCTTGCACTTCGGTCTTGTAAAGAATTATATGAACCCATGTGTATCTTGAGTAGTCATCAACAATGACGAAGCCATAAAGATAGGCAGTTGTTGTGAGGGTGGAGTAGTGAGTAGGTCCGAAGAAGTCCATGTGTAACACCTCGAATTGTTGAGATGTTGTCATGATTGTCTTCGAGGGGTGCTTTGCCCTTGTCATCTTTCCAGCTTCACAGGCACCACACAGATGATCCTTCTTGAACTTGACATCCTCGATGCCAATGACATGCTTCTTCTTGACGAGTGAGTGTAAGTTCCTCATGCCAGCATGTCCCAGCCTTCGATGCCAGAGCCAGCATTTTGAAGCTTTTGTGAGAAGACAAACGGCAAGCTGTGGACCTGCTGAGAAATCTACCATGTATAGATCATATTTTTGATACCCTTCAAAGACTAGAGATTTGTCAAATTCCATTAGTACAAGGCAACGATATTTGCCAAATATCACAATCATGTTCAAGTCACAAAGCATTGAGACAGACATTAAGTTGAAACCAAGGGATTCAACAAGCATCACTTTATCCATGTGTTGATCCTTTGAGATTGCAACTCTACCTAGACCCAATACATTGCTTTTACCAGTGTCAGCAAATGTGATGTGACTTTTGTCGGATGGACATAAGGTTGAGTCCATGAGAAGACTTCGATCACCAGTCATGTGATTTATGCATCCACTGTCCATAATCCACTCTGAAGCTTTTGGTGATGTACCCTACAGTGCAGTTAGGAGGATAGGCTTCACACAAGTGTTGTGAAGCATATGCATTTGATACATATAGGGACAGTCACAGCTTATATCAAAGTTAGGACATAGTATGACTGATAAGAAATTCAGATGTGAAGCATATAGAATGATATTTTAACGTGCATCCTCAATAAGTTTTAGGTCCCCAGCAATAGTATCGGACGCCATTGATTGCTGGCTGGAGACCGTTTTCTGCAAAAGAGAGTTATTTCTTCTTTGCCACCCACATTTTCAGTGGGGGCTTAGAAGCAATGAGTCTAAGTGCAGCATCTGAGAATATTGGCTTTGAAACCCTAGCAAATAGCCTTGCAGGAGATGAATGATACTCATATGAATAAGCAGAAAAGTTCTTTGTCCTATGAACATAGCGGTTCGAAGATACATGCTCATATTCATAAGTCTGAGCATGATTTCCCTGCAAAACATTGGCGTTAGGGTGACTCATGTGAGTCCTGTGTCTGTATGAAGCCTTTGGGCCATATGAAGCTATAGGTCTAGGGTTTGTCTTCTTCCTAGGTGGTGTCATGACGACATTCATAGGAAGATTCTCAATGTACTGCTTAGGTACCTAGATCTTCTTCATAGGTGGTCCATTCTTGCAGTTAGTACCAATCTACCTGGCAAACACTTCACCATTCTGATTTTTGAATAGCTTATAGTTTGCATCAAAGGATTCATCAATGATAATAGGATTAGCACAGGTAAAGCCAGATAAGTTAGATGGATCTACTGAAGGTTCCTTTGCAGCAACCCATGTGGTTTTGGGGTACTGCTCAGGCTTCCAGTACGAGCCATCAACATTCATTTTCCTTTCGAACCCAACACCCTCTTTCCTAGGGTTTTGGTTCAGAATCTGCTTTTTGAGGACATCGCAGAGAGTCTGATGTCCCTTCAAACTTTTGTACATCCCTGTTTCAAGCAATGTCTTCAACATAGCATTTTCATCAGCAACAGCAGTGGTATCCTCCGCAGAGGGGTTAGTGACCACATCAGTAGGTGAAGACAAGGAAACAGTAGCAGCAGTGGAACATTCAGCAATAGGTGTAGCATTATCACGCTCAATGCATTTTAGACATGGTGGTTCAAATCCTTCCTGAGCGGAACTGATCTGTTGAGCGCGAAGTGAATCTCGCTCCTTCTGAAGATCTTCATAATCCACTCTTATCTTTTCAAGGTCTAGCTTTCTTTGAAGACATTCAGAAGAAAGCTTCTCATGATTAGATAAGAGAGCATTATGTTGATCTTGAAGGGCGTCAAACTTAGCGTGGAGTCTCTGAAGACTATCAGCCAAAGCTTTCGACTGATCCATTTCAGCACCCAACATATCATCGCTCTTACTAAGAATGTCTTGAACCTTTTCCAAGATTCTTTGTTGTTTAGTGGCAAGGGAAGCAAGCTTATCATAACTGGGCCCAAATTCATCACCTGATTCATCATCACTAGATTCAGAGAGATAGCATTCAGTTACCTTATCACCCCTTGCCATGTGGCATGATGAGGATGATGATGGCTCAGGTGTAAAGGTCATTTTCTTGAGAGATTCCTTGTAGTCCTCAAACGGCTGATCATGACGAGTGCGATGACCTTCGTATACATCAGAAAGCCGGTCCCAGATTAGCTTCGCGTGATTGAGGTGCATAACATTCCTGAACTGATTTCGGGACAAATGACGTCCTTCGCTGTGAGGTTCAATAGAGTGTACTTGCGAATGTCATCAGCTTCTGCCATCTTGCATAGATCAGTAAGTCCAATCTCAGTGACGGTCCATAGTTCGCTATCCGTGGATATGAGTAGCTTATTCATCATGGCCTTCCATCGGGGATACTCATGACCATCAAAAGTGGGACACGATATGTTCCTCAATCCTGCAGTCGACATAGCTGAAACTCCAGGTGGTTAAACCGAATCACACAGAACAAGGGATTACCTTGCTATGATACCAATTGAAAGCGCTAGTATCGACTAGAGGGGGGGTGAATAGGCGATTTTTATGGAAGTCTTCAAAACTTGGAGGTTTCAAAGACAAACAACAGAAACAACCTAATTGATATTCAGCGGAAGATAAACTACCCTAAACAAGCCATAGTCAAGCATGTCAGGATGTGAAAGTACATGACCAATAGCAGTTAGGTAGTAGGGATCAAGATGGAAGATAGTATGAAGCCAATCAACAATAGTAGTCAAGCAATGAAGTCAAACAGGTAAACAGATAAGCAATAACTTCATGAAGACAAACTTAAGTAAGGTTGGAAGGGATAGAACCAGTTGCTTGTTGAAGACACAGGATTTGTTGGACAAGTTCCAGTTGCTGTGACAATTGTACATCTGGTTAGGGAGGCTGAGATTTAACTCAGAAGACCGTGTCTTCACCTTATTCCCCTTGAGCTAAGGACACCCAGTCCTCGCCCAATCACTCTGGTAAGTCTTCAAGGGAGACTTCCAAACCTTCATAGACTTCGTTCACCGGCAATCCACAATGACTCTTGGATGCTCAGAACGCGACACCTAACCGGCTGGAGGATTCACAGTCCTCAAGTGTAATAAGTCTTCAGGTCACACAGACAGAAAGACTTCAGTGATGCCTAACACTCTTTGGCTCTGGGTGTTTGGGCTTTGTCCTCGCAAGGATTTCTCTCTCTCAAATGCTTCGAGGTGGGTTGCTCTCAAACGACAAAAGCCGTGCACAAACTCTGAGCAGCCACCAATTTATGGTGTAGGGGGTGGGCTATTTATAGACACTAGGCAACCCGACCTGATTTGTCCAAAATGACCCTGGGTCACTAAGGAACTGACACGTGTTCCAACGGTCAGATTTCAAACACACGCGGCAACTTTACTTGGGCTACATGCAAAGCTGACTCATCCAGCTCTGGATAAGATTTGCTCTCATTGTCTTTGCTCGAAGACATAGGATTTGAGTTGAGCATCACTTCAGTCACTCTGACTTAGTTCACTTGGACCCCACTTAACAGTACGGTGGTTCCTATGACTCAACAAAGAAGAAGCGGAAACAACGAAAACACACAGTCTTCGCGCTCCAAAGTCTTCATGCAATGTCTTCTCATGCCATAGTCTTCAATATGAATATCTTCTCATACCACCATTGTCTGCAATGTCTTCATACATTTTTAGGGGTCGACTTCGGTAGGTAAACCAAATCAATGAGGGACACTACCTGCGTTATCCTGCAATTCTCACAAACGCAGTAGTCCCTCAACCAACTTTGTCGTCAATACTCCAAAACCAACTAGGGGTGGCACTAGATGCACTTACAGATCTTCACCAGAGGGTCCTGTGTCCGGGGAGGCCCCGGCCGCACTATCTCCCCTAAGGAATCAGCCCTCCAGTGAGCCGTAAGTAGAAAAATGGGGGGTTCTATAATAAGAGACATCGCTATGTTTGCTTCTGAGGATGACCGAAGTTTTTACCTTGTAGTTCGGATCTCCGCCCTTCTCAAATGAACTCGTCTTCGGGGGACCTTCGTCCGGAGATGGTGGAGAGCAAGACGCCTCCATCCGCCGCACCATCAGGCGGGGCGGACAAACCTGAGGTGTCATCATGGAGGGTATCCTCGAGTCCGGCGGGGCTGGAGAGTTCAGCACCGGCTAGTGTGCGGCCAGGGGAGCTGAAGGATCTGCTTGAGAGGGCGTCTATCTCAAAAGGTCACTGTACGTTGGTGAGTATGGTGATAGGAAGAATTTCGTCCGCCGAAGGCGGGTTGCATGATGCCGTCAGAAGCCATCTGGCGGGGTTTGAGGTACGTAAAAATGACATACCTTTTGATAGTTTTGCACATAAAGTGCGCCCTGTATAGATAGTAGCCCCTGGGACTCGGTAGGTTGTCGAGAGCGAGAGCGTGCCGAGGATCAAAATCGCAGGTCTTGACTTTAGCCTTTCCTATATAGGTGGCGGATAGTCCGGTGGCCAGCCGGACTAACGGGGTTGCCGAACTAAAGCGTCAACTCGACGTTGCGGATGCGGACATCACGCTAGTCAATAAGCGACTTGACGAGTCACAAGGTAGGTTTTTTCTCCGTGGTCACCTAGTAAGGGAGCCGAAGCCCACTCCTTACGACATGTGTGCTTTAATGGAGATGGTGCCGCTGCTGTGGAGAGTCTTCGGGTAGAACTTGCTCGAGCCAAGGAGCAGGCCAGAAGCAGTGATGCAGCTGCCTCGAGGGCGGCCGAAGAGCTAGAAGCCGAAAGGGCTGCTCACTGCCGAAGCAGGGAGGAGATGGCCGAAATGGCCGTGAAGTTGAAAGATGCTACCGACCGCAATGAGGTTCTCGAAAAAGAACGCCTAGCGGAGCAAGAAGGCCTAAGGAAGGCCACTGCCAAAGCCAAGGATGCCCGTTCTGCAATGAGGGCTATAAAGGAGGAGCTGCGCCAGGTCGGAGATATTGTGGCTGGCAAGCCCTTTCTGCTGCGCAGGAGGTTTACAGATCCGAAGTACGCTCAGCTTGGCCAGCTATGGGGTCCGGAGGATCCTTATATGGACTTAGCGGCGAGTGCAGCAGATGCTATTGTGCACTTCCGGAGTCAAAAGGATCACAAGTCGGAAGAGCTTTTTTGGTCTCAATTCCATAGTCCGGAGCGTTCACTTCCGCTGACCGATCGGTTGGCTGAGTGGGCTGAGCTGAATAGACTGTCCGGACTTGCCATGATGGATATCGTGGCTCATGTCTGGCCGGATAGGCCCAAGCCGAATAGTTATTTTGGCTTATTGCAGCAATTCCTTGGGGCGGTGCCGCATATCAAGGCGATGAAGCGGTCGGCCTGCATAGAGGGTGCCCGGATGGCCCTCGCCCATGTGAAGACATACTGGACGGAGATGGATGCCACCGCTGTTGCGACCCAGGGTTCGGACGAGAGCCGGTTACCCGCCGAGCACTATTTTGGGGAAGTTCTGCGTGGTGCTCGTGTAATAGAGTCGTAGTGCTCAAAAAATGTCATGTTCAAATGAGCTTTATGGTTTATGAAACGATGTTTATAATATAAGCGCTTTTTGTACTTGTGCGTTCAAGTATTGAAGTATCTCCTGTGCGGCCGTTAATGTATACTTGTGTATAACCTGAAAGATGGCAGTCTTCGGCTTCAGCCCCCACGCACATAGTGCGGGGGTGCTTGCGAAATGGCGCCCTTTCACACTTAATCCAACGTCTTGGTCCATAGCGCCCTTTGAAGGAGGTGGTAGCATAGCAAACGTGGCGACCGGACTATAGTGCTTTATCACTTTCACTTAGCCATAGGAGTTCAAAGGTGGGGCTACGATATAGCCCCTAGGGGCACCGCGCTCTCTGTATTTGGGGCGCGTGTGTGCCTGACCGGGAAGCGGTCCTTTGTCAAAGCGGAGGAATTCTAAACATTCCCGAGGTTGATCGAGTGGTTGACCAGTCTCTCGCTACATCATGACAGTCAGTTTTCGGCTTTCTCTACTGAGGTGCTCATCCGGCCGAACCGGGGCACAATCGCAGTAGTACTCCTGGTGCCGCGTTAGCCGATGATACGGAACGTAAGGCAGCAAAACAGAGGAGCCGGGCAAACCCAACATTTGACCAAAGACATGATTCGGAGCTGATGCATATAAGGCCTAACTCGAGACGCCGAATACTCCCTGAGGTGTTCGGTCTTTATGATGACGGGCAGATCAATGCCCTTAAGCCCCTAGTGTCCTGGTACATGCAAGGTCTTCTAACGCGGCCGATGCCAAAACGTCAGCCTCCTCTCCGGTTATGATGAGAAACCAGGGGATGTATAGCAACAAGAGACAGTAAAAAAGGTTTACGCAGGGTCTTAATCTGAAAAGAATCCTTGCAACGGGTCCCTACTACACGTCTGCGCCTGTGTCTCCATTGTGCTGTATCCTGGACGGGTGTAACACGTTGTTCATCTGTAAAAGAGAGGAACTTAGTTTGAAAAGGAATCGTGTCAAAAATGTATTTAAAACAAAGCATGAATAAATGAATAAAGTTGAGCTTTTATTGGCTCCTTATTGCTTATACGCACAGCCCCTTGTAAAGGGGTGTGCGGCTAGGGAGCCCCTAGCTTGTTTATGCCAGACTCATCTAGCCGTGTCCGGGGTCTTAAACGACCTTTTAATGAGATGATGCCGCGTGGACCGGGCATTTTGAGTGTAAGAGACGCGTAGTGTGGTATTGCGTTAAAGCGGACAAAAGCTTCATGTCCCAATAGTGCTTGATGGCTACTTTTGAATGTGCGACATGAAAGATTAGCTTTTCGCATCGGAAGTTGTCGGGTGACCCGAACACAACATCTAGTAGTAAGGAGCCCGTGCACTTGGCGTCAGGGCCTGGCGTCACTCCTTTAAAGGAAGTGCGGCTATGTCGAATTTTAGTAAGGTCTACCCCCAACTTGCCGATTGTGTCCGGATATAGCAGGTTTAAATCGCTGCCGCCATCCATTAGGACTTGTGTAAATTGTAGTCCGTCGAGTATAGGATCCAATATCAGAGCAGTCCATCCTGCGTTTCGAATACTTCTGGAATAGTCCAAGTGGTCGAAAGTAATTGGTTTTGACATGCAATCTCGGGGTTCCGCTGGGATGGACCATGCGACGCCTACTTTGGCGGGTGCCGCACTGTTTTTGCGTATTATTACATGGAGTGAGTTTACTGTTTTGACTTCTTGTGGGAAAGTCTTTTGTTTTCCGGTGCTCTGTTGGTGGGGTTCATCGTCATCTTCGCTTGGCGCGTCGAGCCCCTTGTGTTCAGCGTTGAGTCGGCCGGACTGTTTGAAAACCCAACAATCTCGGTGGGTGTGGTTTGCAGGCTTCCCGGAAGTGCTGTGGATTTGACATATCCGATCCAAAATTTTGTTGAGGTTGGATAGCTCGTCACTGTTGTCCTTGAGAGGCAGTGTTTTATTGTTTGGCCGCGAGCTTTTGAATCCGGCGTTGACCGTCGTGGTCTTTGGGCTTTTTTCTTTATTTCGGCGCTGGTCCTTTCTGCGCCGTGATTTTCCGTTTCCATCTCTGATCTCGGATGTACTCGGGTCGCTGGTGCTGCATCTTGCTAGCCAGCTGTCTTCCCCAGCGCAAAAGCGGGTCATGAGGCTTGTTAGCGCGGCCATTGTTCTCGGCTTCTCTTGGCCGAGGTGTCTGGCGAGCCATTCGTCTCAGACATTATGTTTAAAAGCTGCTAAGGCTTTGGCGTCCGGACAGTCGACTATTTGGTTCTTTTTGGTAAGGAACCTGTTCCAGAATTTGCGCGCTGACTCTCCGGGCTGTTGAGTTATGTGACTTAAATCGTCTGCATCCGGAGGGCGGACATAAATCCCCTGAAAATTTGCTCTAAATGCGTCCTCTAGCTCTTCCCAACTGCCAATGGTGTTTTCTGGGAGGCTTTTGAGCCAATGCCGAGCTGGCCCTTTGAGCTTGAGGGGTAGATATTTTATGGCGTGGAGATCATCTCCTCTAGCCATATGTATGTGCAGGATGTAATCCTCAATCCAGACTCCGGTGTCTGTTGTTCCGTCGTAATCCTCTATGCGGGCTTGAACCCCGCTGGGAATTCATGATCCAGCACCTCATCGGTGAAACATAGTGGGTGTGCGGCGCCCCTGTATTTAGGTGTGCCGTTGTCTTCGAACACTCGGCGTGTTGTGTTCCTTCCTGGGGCCCTCTTTTTTGGCCCATAAATGGACCTTACCGGGCCATCCGTTTTGCGAGGATCTTTATGTGTGTCATGTGCCGACTTATGTGCGGTGCCGCTTGCCACTCTTGGCCTGTCGTCTAGTCATCAATCCGGCCAGGCGGCCTCTTTGCTTTTTGATTGTGGGGGCTCTACGGCCTCCTCATCGAATTTTGGCAGCAGCTTGCGCTTCAGGTAGCTCTTTCTTTGGTGGCTATTGCCATATTTGTCCGCGGTCTTGAGTACTTTGCTCCATCTCATTCTAAGTATATCTTCCGCTGTTTTGAGCTCCCGTTTCTCCTTCTTCAAACTTCTTGCAGTGGCGACAAGCCTTTTTTGAAGGTTCTTATGCTCCGGTGGTGTGTCCGGTGTGAGACCGTCTGGCCTCTTGTTTCCGCCGAGGATGAGTTGATTATCCGATTCATCCTGTTCGGATGGTTTCTTGGTTGTATATTCGTCGCCCACTGGTTTGCCCTGCTCTATGGCTGGGTCATTATGGGTGAAGTTGTTATCGAGGCGGGACTTGGGGCGGCGCTTGCATCGCCGTTTTGGTTGTTTTTCGGGGGAATTATCCTTTGCCGTGTCCCGTTGTTCCTCGTTATCGCTCTCTTTTGGGGTGTCCACCATATATACATCATGAGTTGAGGTGGGCTTCCAGTGCTCGGTAGGTGCTGGTTCTTGATCGTCTCCGGCGTCATCGTCTATCCCGTCGATGTCTTCGGAGTCGTAGTCTAGCGTGTCGGTTAGATCGTCGACAGTGGCTACAAAGTGGGTGGTGGTGGGTTTTGAATTTGTTCGTTGTCCGCATCCCAACCATCCTGACCGCAGTCCGGCCAGGGCTCTCCTCATAACGAGAGATACTTTAGCGAATTCAGGATGTCGCCAAAGGGTGAGTGCTGAAAATTGTCCGTAGTAGTGAACTCCATGATCGGCGACCAATCGGATTCGATCGGCAGGGGCGCAGGAGGTTCGGAGTCCGGCAAGGAGTCCGGCACCTCGAAGTCACGAGCTTTGCAAAGGACAAGGTCGGTATTCGGCTCTATCGCCGTAGCCGTTGCAGCCCCCGAGGCGGTGTCCAGCCACCGGTCCTCGATCTGCATGGTCGGCTTCGAACTATGGGTCAGAGCGGATTAGTGTGTGGCCTCCAAGGTACTGTCCGGCGGCAGAGCTAGATCATGCCCATCGTGACAATGTGGCACGCTCGGCTATGGCTCGAATCCATCGAAGATCAAGTCTCCGCGGATGTCAGCCGTGAAGTTTAGGCTTCCAAATCTGACCTGATGGCCAGGGGCGTAGCTTTCGATCTGCTCCAGATGGCCAAGTGAATTGGCCCGCAGTGCAAAGCCGCCAAACATGAAGAACTGTTCGGGGAGAAAAGTCTCACCCTGGAAGGCGTTGTTGTTGATTGAAGAAGCCATCAAGCCTATCGGTGACGACACAGAGGAACTCTCAATGAAAGCACCAATGTCGGTGTCAAAACCGGCGGATCTCGGGTAGGGGGTCTCGAACTGTGCGCCTAGGCGGATGGTAACAGGAGACAAGGGACACGATGTTTTTACCCAGGTTCGGGCCCTCTCGATGGAGGTAAAACCCTACTCCTGCTTGATTGATATTGATGATATGGGTAGTACAAGAGTGGATCTACCACGAGATCAAGGAGGCTAAACCCTAGAAGCTAGCCTATGGTATGATTGTTGTAATGGTTGTGTCCTACAGACTAAAACCCTCCGGTTTATATAGACACCGGAGAGGGTTAGGGTTACACAGAGTCGGTTACAATGGTAGGATATCTACATATCCGTATCGCCAAACTTGCCTTCCACGCCAAGGAAAGTCCCATCCGGACACGGGACGAAGTCTTCAATCTTGTATCTTCATAGTCTTGGAGTCCGGCCGATGATGATAGTCCGGCTATCCGAACACCCCCTAGTCCAGGACTCCCTCAAAGGGGATGGAGTCTTCCTTCACACACTTGCAAATGAGACAATTTAGGTGCCGGTCACTGGCGCGTGATCGAGATGCTAGGCTGATAGGTTGGGCACCGACTGCGAAAAGTGTCGGGGTCACTGTGTGGCTATCTTGCACGAGAAGCTTGGCTAGCGTTAGGTTAAGGTCTGGTGGGTTGGTTAACCTACGTTTTTTGACCTGGCTAAGATAGGATTAGCCAATGGTCAGCTTGGCTCTGATACCAAGTTTGTTATGACCGTATTTTCGGGATATCAATTTGCCAGAAAATGGCCCTTGTGCTCAACAGCCCCAGGATTACTGTTAGCTGATGAGGCACCAACTTGATACAGAAACTCCAAGCAAAATACAAAATATATAGTACAAGGCCATTCTGGCCTATGAGTACAACAAATGGTTTCTAGTGTCTGATGGCGGAAGCGGTTTGTGGATCATTAGCGTCTATGGGACTCCATTTCCCACAGGAACAGCCGACCAGGTTAACTCCTATCTTCGCGAGGCTATTGTCACCATTGCGTGGGTTCCGGGGCTGACATCGCAACGCTCCTCTCCAAGCAAGAAATCTGGCCAAGACAATAGCCAGGGACAAGCCAGTGAGTACTTTGAATGTACTCGCAAACATTATGAACACGGGTATAATATAACAAATGATAATCATGCTCTGAAATATTCTATGATCACAATGTCAGTCACGAAATAAAAAACCCATGATGCACGCAAGCAGGTTGTTCATATAAAACATGAATATGCAATCAGAGAATAGAAACAGAATGCACCGATCAGGTGTCTGAAGCGACGCCTCGAAAGGATAATAATATAAAGCATGCCTCAGTCGGGCGTCTGAGCGACACCACATAAAGGGCTTATAGGTAAAATAAGTAACAAACATGCCACAATCGGGCGTCTGTGCGACACCACATAAAGGGCTTATAAAGTAAAAAAATACCAAGCATGCCACAGTCGGGCGTCTGAGCGACACCACAAAAAGGTCTTATAAATTAAACAATCAACAAGCATGCCACAGTCGGGCGTCTGAGCGACACCACATAAAGGACTTATAAAGAAAATAATCACCATGAATATCCAAGAGGTAGAACCGTCCCAGGGATACTCAATAATTCAAATAATTTAAAGAGTTAGTCCATAATAATAATCATAATCATCACAAATCACAAGTCATAATCCATGTTCTGGTTTAGCAGTTTCTCCTCCGAAGACCGACATTAAGACCTACACTTGACCCAACCCAGATTGTAGTCCTTAACCATGGACACGGCTATTCGAATAGGTATAATCTCTGTAGAGGGTGTACTCTTTACCCACGAGTAATGGATTCCTTTAGTCCATCGGGACTAATTACGTCTACGGTCTTTTAATTGAAAACACACCTGACCCACACACACCAGCTTAACTTACCGGTGTCTGGAATCACCCATGACACCTGTCAAGCAAAACTCTAAGAGGGGAGGCTTCAACCTCGATTAGCATGGGATCAAATTTATACCGCGCGCTACTAAGGGGTGCCCCCCTCTTGGTCCCAACCGGAAACACCCATGCCCCCGGACCAGGTGGCATGCCTACCGGATGCATCTGGTATCTTCCACCATGGCCTCTCTGTATGGTGTGTGCTAGGGAGGGGTTGACAACTTACTGAACCATACCCTACCTACGGCAGGGACAAGTGGTAGTACGAAACAAGTATGGGGGTTACTGGAACAAGACTCGATCTATGGTCGACTCAGGAGGTTTAAGTATTCCTTGCATGAATAGCATAACAAATATATTTCATCCAATAGACAGAATCACCACTCATCATACTTCATCATGCCATACCGGACACACTCGTCTCGATGAGGAACTAGGGACAAGCTCAGGTCTACCCAAGACAGAGACTTTCCGGCTTCCTTCCAGCAGGCACGAAAAGCATACAAGGATCATCACTATCACAAGCATGTCCATTTCTAACAACAAAAATCTTCATTTTGCACTCATGTGCATCGTTGTATCATCACATAAAATATCGAATGCTCCATGTCAAACTGGTCTGGTAACCGTATCAAACAACACACAAAGATTTTATGCCAGGGTTCAGAATGCTTGCCTTCAAGAGTATGCAAGTGGGGGTGCATTTTTGAAAGTTGCCTTCTTCTTCAAAATCCTATTTTTGCAAATATTCAAATTAACACATAGCTTCAAAACAGTACAAAAAAGTTGTCTGAATTTTTTTCAAATAAATATGAAAATAAACTAGACAAAATTTGAGAAAGGTAGGAAAAAGAATCAACTAATTTGGAGATATATTTAAAAAGTTATAGCCAGTCAAAATCTGTTTTTTTAAATAAAACAGAAAAAGAAAAACGTTTCAAAATGAATACACGTCGAAGACGTACTTTGCGTTTACGCCTCCACTTAGCCAGCGTGGACCGGCTCTAGGTCGCTGACAGCGGTTCCCGGGGGCCCACTGGTCAGGTTTGACCGGTCGCCCCCGCCTCCTTCCTCCTCTGGCAGAACAGAGGCGAGGCTCCGGCGATCAACGCCGGCGAACGGCGGCTCCCCGCGAGCTCCGGATGGCAGGTATGGATCCGCCAGTCTAGGGTGGTCCTCCTGGTGGTCGAGGGGGTGGTGGGGATGGAGGGAGTCGCTGGCGGCGAGCTTCACGGCGGACGGTGGCTTCAGGAGATTTGGGGCTTTGGGCTACGGTGGTTCCTGAGCGAGTTTGAGAGGCTGGGCAGCTCTGCATGGTCGAGGGGAGGAGGATGGTGGTGTTAGATGGACGGGGGAGGCTCTAGTTGCGACTGAATGGACCGGAGGGCAGCGGCAGCTGTACTGGCCGGAGACGGGGAAGAAGGCTTCCCGCAATCGATGGTTGGCCATGGGGGCTCTGGAGGAGTGGCCTAACGTTGCCTGAGGACTCGGTTGAGCTCGAAGGTCCTTTTATAGGCGGCCGAGGTCGGTTTCGCGGCGGCTGTGGATAAGCTTGACGGTGAACCGCCGTTCTGTAGCCAGGGGGCGCGTGGTGATGGCTGGCGGGGTCTGGCAGGGCGAGGGGATTAGCTCGAGTTGTTCAGGGTGAGCTGGCGCACTGGAGTGGCTCGGGCGGCGCCATCCATGGCAGAGACTACTGCGGCCGCCTGCTCGCTCCCACGGCCGACCTGACGGTGGCGCTGTAGGGCGCCAGGGGGGCTTGGATTGTTCTGGCGAGCGGATGAGGACGGGTTTGGCTCTGCGGGCGAGCAACGGCCAGTGGCGCGGGGCGAGTGAACGCGGAGGCTCGGTTGCGCGTGCGCGTGCAAAACGTGCGCTCTAGGCACGCCCATAGCATGCCATTGGCCTTGGCCTTGGAGGTGGCATTGAGGGTCCCCTTGTCAGGAGAGCCCTCATGTTATGGTTTTGGTGGCAGAGTGGAATCCCTCGTCAGGGAAGCCCGCTTGCCAAAAATGAGGTGATAAAAAACGCCCTGTGAGTTTGTAATGGACTTCTCCTAGTTGGGGTGTGTTTTTATACATAATTCGATGATTGAATATTCCTGCCGTCAGTATGCAGCAGACTGCTCTTGGTTGGGAAGGTGGCGTCGCCTCCCTGGGTCTCCTGGTCCTTGCATCGGTCTTCTGGATCTGCTTTAATTTGAAAAAATGATTTGGACTATACATGAGGTTCTTTTGGTCGTCATGGTGATGGGGCTTCTTGTCGGGGATATACCGCGCGGCGTAACCCGGCCGGAAGTATAACCCGGTCAGACTGGACGACTCACTGGTAACCCGCCTAGAGCTTGGCGACTCACTGGTAACCCACCCGATCTTGGCGGTTCATTAGTAACCCGGCGGGCGGGTCAAATGGATGACGAGGCCCAAGGCCCAGAAGGCCGGTTCATGTTTAATGGTGGGCCGGTTTATGAGGAAAGCGTAAGGACTATTCTCGTACAAAGGAAACAAGACTAGGACTCCACTTGTAATAGACTAATCCTAGTCCAACTAGGACAAGCCATGTAAACCGCCCCTCCAACATATATAAGGAGGGGCAGGGCTCCCCAAAGAGGGACAAACAAGAAACAATCTCTAGGGCTAGACACAACTAGAGGAGAGCGGGTTTACGGAGACTCCCTCATGATGATGATAATGAGACGTAGCCTCAAACAGCATGTAGGGTTGTTACCGGGTGATGTTTTTCGGGGCCTGAAGCTGTCTAAACCCTTGTCGTGTGTTGCGTCTCTCGATTCCGCCCAACCCCTCTCAAGCTACCACATAGATGCATTGGCCTCGCGACTAAGTCCTCACACTAAGGAGATCTGCCGTGACAATTCCACGACAGTTGGCGCCCACCGTGGGGCCTGTGCACGGTGGTGATGAGTAATTGGAGGGAGCTTTTTAGGGATCGAGGAGCTTGTGATTGATTAGATGAAGAAGAAGCGGCAGCGAAAAGTCTATGAGCGTCTATGAGCGTTTGCTGCCGATGGGTACGAAGTTTATATTCAAGAAGAGTTAGAATTGCTGCGTCTATGAGCGTTTGCTGCCGATGTCCTACGATCCGCCGAGACCGACAGGCGTTGATCCCTGTGCAGTTAAAGAAATCAGGAGCCAGATCGATCTTGGTGCTCTGTCATATGCCGCCAGGAATCGAGATCAGGATCAAAAGAGATGAGATCAGACAAAAGTTACATCGAGGCCAGTACATACTAACTGATGTTTGGATCAAAGGATATAGCATGATCAAAGGGAAAAGGACAGAGGAGTTGAGAGATGCAGATGCTTGACCACACGGGACGCGTGGTGATTGTCCCAGACGGTTTAAATCCCGGAAAGTCAGTCATTCTTGAGACAGGAAAAAAGGAAACGTCAATTAGATCGGGTCCAAGTGTTTGACCAGATGAGGTTTCCCGTACATTAAAAAAAATACCCACGATGCGGAAACGGAGCCAGCCATGATTCAGATTTTCCTTGTTCCGCCTCGCTGCTCCACCTTCTCAGCCCGCCGGTTTCCAACTCCACTTTAGAGCCACCCCGAGTCTGCTGTGAGCCGCCTTGCTCTGCCTTGTTGCGGGCCTCCGCAGCAACAGCCGCGCCAGCTTCGCCAAGTGGCCAAGAGTGAGCATCGCGACCCCTGCCGGAGCAAACCTTGGGCCGCCCTTACCTATGGGTTGCTGCCTCCACCGGTGTCGCCCCTTCATCTGCGACAAGACGTTGTGACCCGCCGCGCCTTGAGCCGCCACGCCGCTGCGGCCTGGACCCGCCGCTGTGCCTATGAGCCGCCACCCAGGCCCCGCCGCGTTGCCTCGCCGTCACCCGTGCTGCAAGTCGCCAGCCGGGTCTGCCTTCGCCTCGCCTCGCCAATTTATTCCTGCCGCTGGTGGGTCCTGCCTCGCCCGTCTGGCGCCGCTGCTAAAGCTGCCTTCGCCAATTCACCTCGGTAGATGCGGGCTGCTGTCGCCTTACACTACTAGGGAAAACCCTAGTAGTAGCGCGGGTTTTGAGGCTAGCAGCAGCGAGGGTGGCCGCGCTACTAATAAGGCGCTATAGCTAAGTCATAGTAGTAGCGCGGACCTTACCCGCGCTACTAGTGTTGACGATATCAGCAGCGCTTTTTATGAACGTGCTACTATTACCTAGCTGTAGCGATTT
Organism: Triticum timopheevii; assembly: GCA_963921465.1. Lineage (NCBI taxonomy): Eukaryota > Viridiplantae > Streptophyta > Magnoliopsida > Poales > Poaceae > Triticum > Triticum timopheevii. Next base: position 326,093,701 of record OY997262.1, read on the forward strand.
CGCAGTCCCTCGCTACTGCTATATCTTTCATCATTTTCCCCCGCACCCCTTTCCCTTTCAGTTTCCCTTTCAGATACTAGATACTAGGTACTGGTAGTAGATATCAAATTCATAAACCATTACTAGGTTGTACTCCTTTCGTTCCAAATTACTCGTCGTGGTTTTAGTTCAAACAACGACGAGTAATTTGGAACGAAGGGAGTACTAGATAACAATTTCATGCATAGTCAACATGCATCCTCAAGCAGTACAAGGTCATATCAACGGCGATCATCATATGTAGTTCTAGATGATATGGATGACGATCATCATATTTAGTTCTAGATGATATAGCCGCACACACATATGTAGTTCTCGATGATATAGCCACACACATATGTAGTTCTAGATGATACCGAAGACAATCATCATCCTCAAGCCTGGGCGGTTGTTGTTCCTGATAGTAATTAGGATGGCATGTCCAACATGAAGATTCCTGCCATCGAGGAATTTCTTCCACCCAACCGAGTTTAAGTGTGTGATGTCGGTGTTCTGGGAATGGGGGTCCCCAGACTTGCCTGCCTGCGGCCTGCGGCGTGGCTCAAAGGGGGGCCCAGCACGGCCCATCTTCATCAACATAAGCTCAAGACCCTTGCGAGGGGCCAAGCCTCGTGGGGCGGACGACAAGGAGCTTCCTCAGGCTCGGCCTCATCAGGCTGGCTCGCGAGGAGGCGGAGATATCAAGGCGGGGTACCTCACGAGGTGCCCATGACGCAAGCCATGACGACCAAGGGCGCCAGGCGGGTGCCAGCCCACGCAGTGTCCTCCTTTCCTCTTTGGTGCAAAGGGAGCAAGCGCAGGCGAGAGCATCAGGCAAAGGCATCCATTTCGGTGCAACAAGACCAAGACCAGCCCAACGGCAGGAAGGAAGTCATTGTGGAGCCCAAGCAGGCGTCACCACCAGAGCCTTTGACAGGCGAGGACCAACTTTAGTCAGGATAAGTATACTAGATGTTCCCCTTCAAAATGGCCAATTGTTGGCGCCCTTCCCGCTCAATATTTGGGAAGAGGCCCATGGCCCTTGCCTATAAATAGGACTAGCCACCCCCAGGGTAGAGGCATCTGGAAGAGAGCAATCAAGTAGCATCATAGCAAGAGAGAAGGGCCACTGAACTGCTCCTAGCAGTTCATCGTCCCAGCCAAGAACAGACCCTCGCGAGGCTGTTCTTCCTTGTATGGTTCATCATCTGCCCAAGAGGCAATCCACCACACCACAAACTAGAGTAGGGCATTACACCGCAATGGTGGCCTGAACCAGTATAAACCTTGTGTCTCTTGTGTTGTTCCTTTCGTAGCTTAGATCCTAGCGAGGCGGCGAGGAGCAGGTAGGTAGAGGGCGAAATCTCCACGCGCACCCCAGCGTTCGAACCTCAAGGGTCTGCCAGAACCCGAAATCCGACATTTGGCGCGCTAGAGAGGGGTGCGCCGGAATTCGTCTTCCGCCGCCTTGTTCTTCTCCGACCATCGCATCCATGTCTGACGCTCGTCGGGCCCGCGCCAAGCACCGAGCCGCCCTCGCTTCCCGTGTCATCCAGACGGCTCCCACCAGCGGGCGCCCTCGTCATTCCCTGTCACCTGCCGTCAACGCCGCACCACCGGCCCGGCGAGGAACGAGCAACAAGCATCGTCCCAGCATCCCTCCGTGAGGCAAGATGGCCGCACCGCTACCCCCTCGCTCACCCCAGCTGGTTCTTCGTCTCGCGCATTCCGCGTGCCCATGGAGGCTCGAGCTACGCTCATGGCGGCAAACGAGCTCCTGCGCTACCGACCCATCGGCGACGTCTATGAAGAATGGCTCGGCTGCGTCGCCGAGCTCGTCGGTGCCACAGGGGGCTCTCCTGCGCCATCCGTCCCGCTGCGCCGCACCCCGCCGTGCGCGGGCGACGAAGCTCCGGGGGCGCCCCAGCCTCCTCCTCCTCAAGAAGGCGCCCTGGCCCCAAGGCGCGTGGCCCCTGGGCGGAACCCGCTCCGTCAGGCGCCAGCGTGGCAAGAGCAGAGCTGCCAAGAAGCCCCTCGCCCGCGAGAAGCTGCCCGAGCGCTCCCTGCTCCGGCTCGTCGCGACCACGCTCCTACTCCAGCACGTCAAGACCCCGCGCTGCTCCTAGCTGCAGCGCATGGGGACCCGCAGGACCAAGCTCTTCGTCACCCAAGACCTCCTGTGGCCACAGCAGGCTGCCGTGCCTTCACCCCTGAGCTGCGCAGCGTCGCGTGGCCCGGCAAGTTCAAGCCAGACCTGCCTCCTCGCTACGACGGTACGGCTGACCCCGCAGAGTTCCTCCAGCTCTATGAGCTGGGCATCAAAGCTGCCAATGGAGACGAGAAAGTCATGGCGAACTGGTTTCCCATGGCGCTCAAGGACGGGGCCCGCACCTAGCTCCTGAACCTGGCTCCAGGCACAATCTCCTCAAGGGACAAGATGCACACCCGCTTCATCGCCAACTTCCAGGGTACTCGTGACCGGCCACCCGCCGTGAGCAACATGCGTCGTATCAAGCAGCAACCAGGGGAGACCCTGCAGAAGTACATCCAGCGCTTCAACAACGCGCGCCTCAAGATTCCCAAGGTGACCGACAAGGCCATCATCTCAGCCTTCTCCGATGGCGTGCGCGACATCAAGATGAAGGAGGAGCTGGCGATGCATGAAGACCTGTGCACTTCCTTGGAGCTGTTCAACTTGGCGACCAAGTGCGCCAGGGCCGAGGAAGGGCGTCTCTCCCTCCTTGAGCTGCCTGCCGCAGACCCAGAAGAGAAGAAACCCAAGGCCAAGGATGTGAAGCACAAGGGGGCTGCCGTGCTCGCGGCCGAACCAGACACCAAGCGGGGCAGAGATCAGCCCGAATCTTCCAAGGGCACCCGGTACTGCGTGTACCACGACCTCCACACCCACAACACCAATGAATGCCAAGAGCTCCAAGCCGTGTGTGAAGGAAGGATCGGCCGACGTCCCGACCGCAGTGACCGGGGCTACAGTCGAAGAGGAGGAAGGAACGCAGGACACTGGGAAGACCGCGGCCCTCGCCAAGGGTGGCGCGACCAACCTCGCGAGGATCGCTGGCAGGACCAGCCTCACGAGGGAGACTGGAGGGATCAGCCTCGCGAGGATCGCCCGCAAGGCAACGCAGGCCTCCCTCCGCTGCCGCCGCAGCCAAGGAGAAATGAGGACCGTCATTAGGACGAGGGGCTGGGGGATTCCACGATCCACGCGCGATCACCTGCATCCTGGGCGGAGCTCAAGCCCCAGCCTCTCAGCGCATCTTCAAGCAGTTCGCTCGCGAAGTGAATGCAGTCCTCTCCAAGCTCGAAGCCACGCGCCCTCTCAGGTTGTCAGCATGCGCCATCATGTTCAGCTCAGCGGATCAGCTCAACTGCGCGGCCACAGCCGGAGTCCTCCTAATGCTTTGTTCCCCAATTATCAGCAACGTGCTGGTCACCAGGACCCTCATCGACGGTAGGGCAGGGCTCAACGTCCTGTCCGTGGAGACATTCAACCATCTCCAAGTGCCCTACAATCAGCTTCAGCCAACCAAGCCTTTCTCCGAAGTCACCGACGGCTCCACGGTCCCAATAGGGCAGGTTCGCCTCCCTGTCACCTTCGGGGCACGCGACAACTACCGCACCGAGCTCATCGACTTCGACATCGCCCACATTCGCCTGCCATACAACGCCATCCTCGGGTAACCCGCGCTGGCCAAGTTCATGGCCGTAACTCACCACGGCTACAACGTCCTAAAGATGCCAGGAAGTGGCGGAGTCATCACGGTGCCCTGTGAAGAGAAAGACGCGGTGTGCTCCCTGGAACGAGCCTTCCAGGCCGCATCACTGGAAGACATGGATCGCGGAAGCAGGAGGCTTCCCGAGACCGCCCCCAAGAAGAAGAAGACATCGTCCGGCCCAGCCCCTCAGGAGGCAGGCCCCTAAGGGCCCGCGCCTGCCCAGGGGGAACCCCCTTCCATTGCATAGGGAAGCGCGCCCGGTGCCCTCCTCAGGCAGGGCTCGGGGGCTCTCCCCTGGAGGGTCGCCGACCTCGCCAAGGTCACGAGGGAGGCGCTTGGGCACCACTTGGAGGTGTGTTTCGAAGCACATTTCCCTCAAGAAGGAGCAAGGCAAGGAGGGCCAAACCCTCAGGAGTTCGTCAGCAAGGCCATTCAGGAGCTACAGGAGTCAAGAGTCATAAGAGGCAGCCGCCGCTTACCCGCTATGGCTCCCCATCCAGGCGAGGATGGTGGGCTGCGTGTCTGCATCGACATACCAGGGCTCAACCAAGCCGCCTCTCACGAGCGCCTCTGGCCCTCGCAAGTGGGGCGCTGCGAAGGTCCACCCCACAGTTACGTTCGCATGCCTTACAGCTTGCCGAACACGGCTACCACGTACCAGCGCCTCATGAGGGGCATCCTGGAGGCTCAAGAGGTCAGGCGTTCTGCAGCCCTGGCGGAGATGGAGATGGTCCGCGAGGAGCCACCAGTGCCTCCGGAGCCTCCCGAGGCCCCAGGGCCTGGGGGCTCGTGAGGATCGGCTCCCGCAGCACACCGAGTCTGCTGCAACAACACCCCTTCGTCTTCAACATCATCAGGTGACATCTTTCAAGTTTCATTTCTAGCTGGGAGCGCCCCCCAGGGCTGCATTATTCCCAGGTCGCGTGGGTCCGTCCTTGCGGCGTGTATCCCTTTTACTTCATGTTCCTAGCTTACTTTGTTGGGGGCGCCCCTCGGGCTGCATCCTCCCCAAGTCGCTCGGGCCAGACCCAGTGATCTCCGCCTTCCCAGCATCTATTTGAATGAATTCACTCCTCCGCTATTAACATGCTTGACCTAGTTGCCCGCTCAACTGACACCAACTGATGGAGCTGCTCCCAAACGGCACGACGCTTGCGCATGGATCTGTCCCTGCAACGTCGACAAACCTGAATGGCTGAGCTCTGGTCGCGGTAGCCCCACATAGCGCCACCTCGTCGAGCCCTCAGTGCCTCGCCACCTCTCTAGAGCAACCAACGGCTGACTATCGATTGTCATGGTGAACTCTCGTTCTTTCTATGATGAGCCTGCAGAATCTCTTCAAGGAGCAGCGTCAGGCGAGGCCCTCACGGTGTCTTGTTCACTCTCGTCCGCGCGAACCGCTTGCACGTTAAAGGGGGGGTACCTGAGCATCGCGACTCAGGGCTCTTACTGGCTCTCAGCCCTCACCCTCTGGCCTTGTCCACGGCATCGCGGCCTGGCATACCAGCGACGGCTGAGACTCGCTCGAGGGCTGGGACCCGAGGACGTAGAGCAGAAAGGGGAGCAAAGGTGAGAGGGGAGGGGCACACGAGGACCTCGCAAAACAACCCCTCGCCTGCTGATGCATGGACCCGGCGACACACCAAGGAGCGGTCCCTGATTCTTGAGATAAGTCACCACCCGGAAGCCCCAGCTACCATGGCACCGTCCCCGCATTTAATGCAATCCCGTGTTAGCAACATCGCTCTCCTTTCTCACCGAACGATGGCTGCTTGAGCGCCAAGGGGGACCCCCTGAGCATCGCGACTCAGGGGCTCTTACCGGACCTCGGGCCGCTCACCTCCTGGCCTTGACCACGACATCGCGACCTGGCATACCAATGACGGCTGAAGCCGCCTTGGGACTGGGACCTCTCGGCGCAGAGCATCAAGCCCTCGCGAGGTTCGAAAGGAAGAACTGAGCTAAGACAGAATGAGCAACACACGCTACTCCATGGCGAGGATTATATTAACAAATAGGACCGCAGGCACCTTACAAGCCCCCACGGGGCGCGTTTTTGATTCCTCGCAGGGAACGGATCCTAAAGAACGCTAACTACAGGCGCCCCTGCAAAAGACGCCATCATCAACAGTGGGTCGTTCGGCACCGGCGCCAACCCCATCCAGATCAGAGGCGGCGACGGCCTGACGAGCTCGCCCTGCTCCGGGAGCGGCGCAGGCTCGGGGGCTCGTAGCTGTCGTCGCTCGTCTCCCGAGTCGCGAAGAGCTCGGCGGAGTCACTGGATCCTCCGGCGCCTCCACCGCCTGAGGAGCTGCCAGGGGAACGGTCAGTCGGCCTAGGCCTCGCCGTAGCAGGGTCCTGACCACCTCTCTCGGGGCAGCACTCGAGCCGGCGACCCTCCGCATCGAAGACCTTGAAGAACATCACCGAAGCGCCGTCGTACTCCAAGTGGATCACGAGGGCGCCCCTTGTCCTGCAGACCCAGGCGATCTCGCCCCAGCCTCGAGTCATGAAGACCTCGCCCGGGGCAATGACCACGACCTCAGCCCCGGTCGCGAGGGTGCTGCAGCCGGCGTGCTGCAGCCAGAGCCCCAGGAGTTCCCCCTGTGGGATGACGGAGGCGAAGAAAGGAGGAAGGCGAATCCAAGACTGAGGAAGCATGGCGGCGTGAAGCATGAACTCTCGGGAGGAGCCCTCGGCGTGGACTCCAGGGGGAAAGACGCACACCTTCGTGACCCGCCGGCACCGACGGTGGCGCCACCCGTGGCGTTCGGCATCGACTCCTTCAGAGCCCTCGATGTGGGCGTACAAGGGAAGCGGGAACCGTGGTGGTGGCCGCTCGCACCAAGGCCTCGACACTTCCTGGTGGGCGCCCTCACCCCGATGGCAGAGGGCTAGCCATTTCTTCAGCGGAAGCGGGTCAGGACCCTCTCGGGGAGCCTTTCCCTTCTCTGCCGCAGAGAACCGTCGGATCGGAGCCATTACAGCAAGACGGAGCAAGGACCGGGAAGAAGGAGAAGCAAGAAGAGATGAACCAGAAGGGCGCGCGCCGTTCCGTACTTATAGCCGACGAAGGCCAACCGTCGACCTCCATGATCGCAGGTAATCATGACCCACTTTGCATGCAGGGACTTGCCCTTTCGCCTCTCTGCTCGGCCAAGTCCGGGCGCGCCTCGCCCACATCCTTCTTCATCAGGCTCGATACCGTAACTCATAGATATGCTCTTTGCCAATTTCTGAATGAGAAAAACATATCAATTAATAAATAGCCTCACAAATAAGTACATATGGATTATCTACACTATTAATCGTTTCCTTAGATTCTACACTAATAAGCATGTGATCGAACTCTACACTAAAACATATCATCGACTAGATTCCACACAACATACCATATCATTGGACTGTACACTAAGTAATTCATCGGATAATTTGCATTTGTAAGTATAACATACCATATCATGTCGATCAACCATGGTATTTGTCAAGCGGGTCACGAGTGGCACCCCGACAAAGTCAGCACATGGCGGAATTATGTCCCACAGGTTGGACACCTCCTCCTCACTCAGCCTTGTTCTTTGAGCTACGATGGCTTCATGAAGTGGGTCCTCATCATCTTCATCGAGTGGGTCCTCATTATCTTCATCATCTTCATCATCTTCGTCATCTTGATCATCTTCCACCAGGTTGAGATAAATGACAGCCAGCTTGGGTCTTTCTGCTCGGAAGGAGAAGCTGATCAACTCACCACCAGTAAGACGCACGCGAGCGACAAAACGGGCCCATCCATCTCCTCCAATATGCGACATATTGCGTCCTTTCTCGACCTCCATAGTGTATGGCCCCCCAGGAGCCTCAAATGTCACAGTGTCTCCTGTCAGCTTGTTGAATTTCAACCTCACATTGCATGGGACGATCTGTGTAAAATAAGCAAAATGACACAATGCAGTAATGCCAACACTAAAAATAAAATAGTTATTACATTTCATCTAATTTCTTACCGCCGCATGATGAAAACTCGGTTGGAAGTAGATGTCGAACAGCTTGCCAGTTGCAAGGCTGCTGGCGCATCTTGACTTGCACAGTCGACATAGTGGTGGTGGTAGTGGCGCCATTTTTCCTAAAGCAATATGAGCAAAGGATTAATGATCTACTTCACAGGAAAGAAAAACAATAGCATGTGATATTTTGTTCTTCCGCGAGAAGCAATTTGATGGACAATTATAATCCTAAGATCAAGTAACATATTAGATGACAAGGTACCACCTACATTTTGCCAAAAAGTAACTTATTAAAAAAACAAAAGCAACTACGTACCTATCCATGTACAGAAAAAATAACAATAAAATGGTGCATACTAAATCAACTAAATGAACTAGCCTACTAAATCAACTAAATCAAAATGTTCTAAATCAACTAAATGAACTAGCCTACTAAATCAACTAAATCAAAATGTTCTAAATGAACTAAATGAACTAGCCTACTAAATCAACTAAATCAAAATGTTCTAAATCAACTAAATCAACTAGCCTACTAAATCAACTAAATCAAAATGTTCTAAATCAACTAAATCAACTAGCCTACTAAATCAACTAAATCAAAACGTTCTAAATCAACTAAATGAACTAGCCTACTAAATCAACTAAATCAAAAGGTTCTAAATCAACTAAATGAACTAGCCTACTAAATCAACAAAATCAAAATGTTCTAAGTCAACTAAATCAACTAGCCTACTAAATCAACTAAATCATATCAACTAAATCAAAATGTTGCATATGAACTAGCCTACTAAATCAGAATGTAGCGGGCAGGAGGGAGAAGGAGGGGTGACTCGAGGAGGGAGAAGAGAGTAGGATGGAGGAGGAAGGCAGAGCGAGGAGGGGCCGGCCGGCGGCCAGTGGAGGGAGGACGGAGGAGGAAGGCGGAGCGAGGAGGGGCCGGCCAGCGGCGAGTGGAGAGGGAGGACGGAGGAGGAGGCCGGTACCGAGTCCAGCAAGGAGGAGGAGGTGACGGCGGCGCAGACGGAGGAGGGGCGACGGGGGAGGACCGGAGTGGGGGATTGAGAGGGGATCCAGTGAGTGCGTGACTATGAGTGGATCGGATAGAGGAGATGGGGTTGGGAGATGGAATGGCTTAGCAGTAGCGCGCTATAGAGAAAGACGCTACTGCTAAGCTACCTAGCAGCAGCGCCTTTCGCAATGAAGCGCTACTGCTATGTGTCAGCATGTAAAAATAGACTTTGTTTAATATATCAAAAATACATTGATCATCAACGATCTTTTTGTGTACAATCTGATTTGTCAATATGAGTCCTCACCGGTTTAGCAAGAGGTGAAGACTCATATTGCAGCCACAAATTCTACACATAGAGTTCAATGAAGACCAAGTGCTTATCAAAGTTTGAGAAGTAACATATTTAAGGTGGTAGAAACTCTCTTCACGGAGTGAGGTGGGACTAAAGTTTTGTAGTAAACTTAGCAGTAGCGCTTATTGGCGAAATGTGTTGCTACTATGCTACGTAGCAGTAGCGCCCATTGTTATAACGCGTTGCTGCTATAACTAGCCTCGCGGCGGCCTCGTGGGAATTATAGCAGTAGCGCGTCTTTGAGCGGGCGCGCTACTGCTATATTTGTTTCAGCAGCGAGTTACTCTTAAGCACGCTACTGCTAATTAGCAGCAGCGCCTTATTTTAAAGTGCGCTGCTAATAAGATTCTGTGTATAGGCTTTTCCCTAGTAGTGTTACCTCGTTGTCCACCGTTGCCTCCGTGACCTGCCGTGTGTTGCTGCCGCTCTAAGCCGCCACTGCCCCAATAACAAAGTATGGAGATATTATTTCTCCTAACAAGTTGACGAGATTGCTAGGACGTGCAGATTTTTGCGAGCGGATGATGCTTCAGAAGAAAGTGATGCAGGCGCTCTAATGGAGAGAACTCATGCCTGTGAAAGCAACACTACTATTCTGCTATTGTTCGTATAAAGCGGATCACCAAATAATTGCGTACTATCCATGTGAAAGCTCAGATTTTGAGAATGCATGGAGCTGCTGACTCGGAAGTGCGAAAGCTGTCGGGGCTACATTGAGTCACCGGTCTGCCTGAGCCACCGGAACTATATTAAGTCACCGGTCTGTCTAAGCTACCTCTGTAGCGATAAATGGAACATCCTCGTCCAAACAAATCAGGTGATATCCATCCAAGTTTGTTTTATTATCACATGTTGTTTTTGTCAAAGAACAAGTTTATCTTTGCCTTGGTCTGCAATATTGTTTATGTAGGGAAATTATTTATGACAAAAAGTGATATTATACCGCGGAGATGGAGGCACGCTAACATCTTTTGGCACAAGTGTTCGTCGTTACTCAACGGACTCCGGCACCGGCTTACAATGTCGTGGCCGTCTCTCGTGACCGTGCCGGTTTACAATGCCGTGGCCGTCTCTCGCGACCATGCTGGCTTACAATGAGGAGGACAACTTGCCCGTCCCCACCGGCTTACAATGCCACGGCCGGTTCATCTGTCTATGCCGCCTCTGATGTTATGGTCGTCTTTACCGTCCGTCTCTCGCGGCCTGGTCTACATCAACAAACCGGGCCGCGCCTGTCTGCGTGAGCTATTCATTGAGCATGAGCAAGTCACTACTTGGGAAGCCCGGTTTCTCTTCCAACAAATTGGAGGCAAATTATCATATATTATCAGCCGCCATCTGCATTGGATGGTTCAATGGGGAGGCGCACAAGTCCCCGCCACTACAGTTTGGTTAAACTTCAAACAGCCAGTTGGAAAGAGCCATTGACCGAGTTGCTGACACAGCTCATACGGGATCATTTATAACCCGCCGCAGTCACCTCAACCTTCTGTGGATTCACATCGCGCTATCAACGTCAATGATGTATACCTTCTGCTATGGTCAAATATGGAGAATCTCAAGCCAACTCCTCGAGTCGTCTTGAGACTCGGGGGCTACAATGGTATGACTTGGCAAAATTAGCTGGTTTCAATGAATTCAAGAACTCCGGGTCATTGAAGGGAAAAATAACCCGGGCCCCGGAGATTACTGCTAGATTGATGAAAATTTAAAAGCGGTCAGAAGATTTCTGGCTCAAAATAAGGACTCTGGTTTAAAATCCAGTACAAGAGACATCTTTCTCCCAGAAAGCACTGAAGCTCTCAAATCCGGTTCAAAAGTCGGCCCAGGGTAAATTTGTCCCTCACAAATTTTTGAAACTCTCTAATCCGGTTCAAAATCCGGCTCAAGGTAAATTTGTCCCTCACAAATTTTTGAAGCTTTCAAATCCGGTTTAAAATCCGGTTCAAAAAGAATTAATCTCTCGCAAGTTCGAGTTCTAAGAAAAATTAAAGGTTGCCAAAAAGAACTTGCTGCCATGATGCGTGGTTCAAACATAGGTATCCTGCCTTACGGCTTATCTTATTATGGTCACTTGGGGGCTTCCTGTTCAAACATAGGCCGTATTCGAACCAAAGAGAACATAGCTGTCGAAACCCTTTTGATCGGCACACTGCCAAACTCAATAGGGGGCTTCTTGATCGTATCTGAATCATAGCTTAACCTCTTTTTGGTCTGACGTGGATCGTATTCGAATCAACATCATTAAACAACTCTGAAGGTCATTTGGGGGCTTCCTGTTCAAACATAGGTCGTATTCGAACCAAAGAGAACATAGTTGTTGGTACCCTCTTGATCGGCAATGCCAAAGCCACTGGGGGCTATATGATCATATTCGAATCTTAGCTCAACCCCTTTGGAATGGTTTTCTGATCGTATACGAATCAGAAACCTTAAGTTTTTTGAAGTCTTTTTTGAGAACAATTTTGGGTTTGACCTGAGACCTTTTTTGGATTATATCTCAAATGTATATAAGTGTTTTATGCTTAACCCGGCTTGACTTTTGACTATAAGTCGCCAGCTTATGACAATCATCATCTGTCGTGGGAAACGAACACCTATGGGGCAGGGCCCCTTCTCGGTCCGGCAGGGAGCAGAGGGCGCACGAAGAGTAGATCTAGGCGGAGCACGCGAGGGGTTTTTACCCAGCTTCGGAGCTCTCCGGAGAGATAAAACTCCTACTGATGCTTTGTGTTTATATTTTTGTTCTTGCTCGAGAGCGTGAGTGTGTTTTAGTTTCGAATGAGTCGAACCCCCTGTAAGTTGCACATGGGCCTCCTTTTATAGGCTAAAGGGGTCACCGACAGGTGGCAACGCAGTCAGGGGTAGAAATGTAAAAAGAGGGGTTGGTACAACCGCTATCCACAGTACACCCTACCTAACTCTGACGGCAGGGGACAAGGGCATTTAATGCCCGTCGGATCGCCCAAACAGTGCAGAAAACGACCGTTAGGGGCGCCACCGCTCGCCACGATGGCCTTCTCGTCATCTCCACTTGCCACCTTGCACCGCTTGGCTGCACAGCTTCCCGCCACGTGCTCCTGGAGTGGTCCTGCGGCGACACGTCGACGGGTGCGCTGGAGCGTAGGCACAGAGTGGTGGCTTCGCCACGGCAAGCGCCTTGCCGCGGTCGTTGTCTTGTCGCGCTCGGAAGCTTGTCGCTCGCCGGGTCTTGCCGGGACGCGCGGCGCGTCGCGGCAAGTTTCTTGGAATGTCTTGGTTGGCCTTCCCGGCAAGCTCCTCTTGCCGGGGCCTTGTCCTTCCCGGCAAGCTCCTCTTGCCGGGGCCTTGTCTTCTTAGTTAAGATACTTTGTTCTTGAATGGCACAAATAAGAGCCACGGGGGATCTTGGCGGACGTCCGGCAAGCCTTGCCGCGGGGTGCTGCGACTGCCCGTGCACAAGTTCGGGATACTAAGGTACCCCTACCTTAGTACACCGACAGGAGCCCCCGGGCCTGGGCCACACACGGTGTCGAGCGTTGTTGGGCCAGGCCCAAAACAGGGCACGGGCACGCGCGGTCTGGGTCCATACCAAATCTAACTCCGTATCCATCGCGCCCTCCCGTAACGGCACGCGTCAAACGCGGCATCGTGGGAGAGATCGTGGTCAATTCTTTAATCAAGAAAGGCGTAACGTTCGCCTCTCCTCTTTATAAGCAGAGGAAACAGGGGCCGTTCCCCCACCTTCGCCACTTGCGCTTTCTTCCTCAGAAAGCTCCGCCGCTCCCCTCCGCTTCCCAAGCCGAAAGAGAGCAGCGCTCCGCAGCCCGTCGCCGCCGCCGCCTCCGCTCCCCTCCACCGCCTCCGCCATGGCTCCGAAGACCGGAAAGAGCGTGAAGTCGGCCGAGGCGCTGCGGCTTGAGGCGCTGCGCAAGGAGCGAGCACTTTTTCCCCCCGAGCTCACCCTGAAGGCGCTGCGGGAGGAGTTCTATCTCTTCTGGTCGACGGAGACGCGGGCACATCTGCGCACGCAGACGCTCTCCGCCGAAGCTTCTACTTCCAAGCGGTGCCCAAGAGGGTACTACTTCTTCCCATTGTTCTTCTATTGCGGGCTCTGCCTGCCTTTTTCCGATTTCTTCTGTGATATTATGAACACATACGGGCTCCATCTCCTTGACTTCACCCGCAACGCCGTTCTGACAATGGCGGTATTCGCGCATCTTTGCAAGAACTTCATCGAAATCCACCCCAACGTTTCCCTTTTCCGCCATTATTTCATGCCTCGGGTCGAGAACGGAGAGCCCTTGTCTGGCGGGGTCTCCTGGATCTCGAGGGCCGGCAAGAAGGAGGTGTATCTGGAGGGGGAGCTCCGCAGCAAATGGGACGAGTGGAGGGCTGAATGTTGTTGGATTGTTGACTCAGATCCACAGCCATTCACCAATTTGCGCCAAACCCGGGTAGTGCGCGGCGGCGACTGGAGCGCCCTGGCGGCGGACGATGCTAAGCAGAAGATCGCCACCACCAGGATCCTGCGGCTCAGGCTCGCCGGGCTCACTGTAGGGGCTGTTGGCGCGGACTTTCTTCGTCGCCGCATCGCCCCTCTGGAGGAGAGGGGGAGGCCCGCCTGGCTGTTCGGGGGCCCGGCGGATATCATGAGGCTGCGCCCATGCCTCAATTTTAACTTCACTGTTCTGGAGTTGGAAGGGATGCTCAAGGAGCTGTTCAAGCATGACCCCCAACCATCCGAAGTGGTTCAGGCTGCCGCAGGGCGTCATCCCACTGTGCAACAACTCCCAGCTTGATCGCATCCGCGCAATGATGCCGGAGTGCGACTCGCACGGGATTATCCCAACTTGGCGGGAGCCATCCGACGACATTGTGCGGCAATTCTTCGATGGCCTGGTGGAGGTAGCAGTCCGTGCCGACGAGCAGAGGCTCCTCACCCGCGAGACCACCGACGACGAGATGCGGTACATCGCCACCAGGGCCGAAGAGGCGGCGGCAGCCGCCGCCGCGGGCGAGTTTGGGTTTACTTTGGAGGAGGCAGAGGCAGCCGAGGCGGCAATCCTTGCCGACCGAGAGGACCTTGGCGGGGAGGTCGTTGGCGAGGGGCAGCCCAAAGCTGAGGCGAGTGAGCCTGCCGGGGGCGCAAGCGGCCAGCCATCTTCGAGTAGCTTGCCGCAGACGGGGCCCTCAGCACAGCCCCCAGCTCAACCAAGGAGGCGCCTTCGTAGGACCGGAGACACAGCAGGGCGGCAGACGGGCCAACAGCCGTCGCGCCGCGGGACACGCTCCACCGCGCCAAGCACTGTAGACACGGGAGCGTCTCATGTCGCGCCGGCAACTGGAGAGGGGTCTTCCCGGGCCGCCACTTCCGATCCTGCTACAGCTCCCGCCAAGCGTCCAAGGGAGCCTACTCCTCCGCCTCGTCACGCAGAAAGGGTACCGGACTTCGACCTTTCCGCGCTCAGCTCCGACGAGGAGGAAGAAGAGGAGGAGGAGTAAGACTTTCTTCTTGTTGTATTTATATTTCTTCGATTCTTACTGTTTCTTGTCTTGTATCTGATCCGCTTCCCTCCGAACCTTGTTCCATTTCAGGACTCTGGCCGAGAGAGCGGCGAAGAGGGCCAAGGTCCCCGTGGTTGTCATCGAGGATGATCCTGCTGTGACAGCAGATGTCGCGGGGATCCCGTGGGAGCGCGAACACCTATGGGGCAGGGGGCCCCTTCTGGTCCGGCAAGGGAGCGGAGGGCGCACGCAGAGCAGATCGAGGCGACGGCACGCGGGGGGTTTTTACCCAGCTTCGGAGCTCTCCGGAGAGATAAAACTCCTACTGCTGCTTTGTGTTTGTATTTGTTCTTGCTCGAGAGCGCGAGCGTATAGTGGTGTTGGATGAGTCGAATGGACCGAACCGAACCCCTTCTACGTGCGCATGGGCCTCCCTTTTATAGTCTAAGGGGGTTACCAACAGGTGGCAGCGTAGAAAGAGGGGTAGAAAGGTAAAAACACGGGTTGGTACAACAGTGTCCAACAGTGTCCCCTACCTAACTCTGACGGCAGGGGACAAGGGCATTTAATGCCCGTCCGGTCGCCCCAACAGTGCAAGGAAACGACCGTTAGGGGCGCCACCGATCGCCACGATGGCCTCCTTGTCAGCTTCGCTTGCCACCTCGCACCGCATGGCTGCACAGCGCCTCGCCACGTGCTCCTGGGATGGTCTTGGAGTGACACGTCGTTGGATGCGCTGGAGCTTGGGTGCAGAGTGGCAGCCCTGCCGCGGCAAGCGCCTCGCCGCGGCTCTTCTCTTGTCGCGCCGGCAAGCTTGCCAGCCGCCGGGCCTTGCAGGGACGCGCGGGGCGTCGCGGCAAGTTCTCCGAAACGCCTTGGTTGGCCTTCCCGGCAAGCTCCTCTTGCCGGGGCCCTTGTCCTTCCCGGCGAGCTTCTCTTGCCGGGGCCTTGTCTTCTTAGTTGATACTTTGTTCTTGAATGGCAGTAATAAGAAATGACGGAGGGTCTTGGCGGGTGCCCGGCAAGCCTTGTCGCGGGGTGCTACGACTGCCCGTGCACAAGTTCGGGGTACTAAGGTACCCCTACTTTAGTACACCGACAGGAGCCCCCGGGCCTGGGCCATACACGGTGCCGAGCGTTGGTGGACCAGGCCCAAAACAGTGCACGGGCACGCGCGGCCTGGGTCCAACCGAATCCACTTCGTATCCACCGCGCCCTCCGTAACGGCACGCGTCAATTGCGGCGTCGTGGGAGGCGTGGGTGGTGTGCGCGATTTTCAAGGCGCCCACCCCTGTGATCACGGGGCGGGGCGCAGTTATCTCACCTGTCGCCTCGGCTCTGCATCCCCGCCATGCGGCTCCCATGCGCGTGGGGTCGTGGGCGGTGGAGGTGGGAAACCGAGCCGTCACGGGCGGAGGCAGCGGGCCGGCCCCGATTCCCTGCCCTTCCTGTGCTCTGATTCGTCGAGCAGGGCGGCCGTGCCCCCACCTCGCTCCTTTAAGAAGGGCTAGAGGGGAGGGCGGAAACCCGCACTTCCTCATCTTCTCCTTTCTTCAACTTCTGCTCCCCTTCCACTCATCCGCCATGGAGGGAGGGAACCCTGGCCCTTCATCGGTGGCAGCGAGGGTCGCTGCCAGGCAGCGCATCCCTCCCTATCCCCCACCCGTGGTGGCAGGACCAGCCCCAAGGGGGAGAGGGAGGGGGTGCGGTCGTGGGCGAGGTCGAGGGCGAGGTCGGGGCGCGCGGGGAAGAGGCGGCCGGGGCGGCGCGTCGGCTTCGCCTCCCCGCCGTCGCCTCCGGCTTCCGGCTCCGTTTGCGAGCGCGATGGAGCCGAACCCGCCCGAGACGCTGAGGTTGCGCATGAGGGGCTGCGGGATCAGCGGCACGCGAGTCAGCGTCGTACTCCCAGCCCCCGGTGTGATGTATCTTGATCGAGGGTGGAAGTCGTTCGCCCGCATCAACAGCTTGACGGCGGGGTTTACCCTCCATTTCAAGTTAATGGAGGGCAACCTCCTCTCCGTCAAGGTCTTCGGGGACTCCGGCACCCGGGCGAGATGCTGCGTGGACAGCTCCTCCGATAGCGAAGACTCCTCCTCGAGCGAGAGTGACGAGGGGAGCGACAGCGATGACGAGGACGGCGGGTCCGCCTAGTCGTCGGGCGTCGCTTCGTGCGCCACCGGCGACCCCATCATCTGGGTCGCCGGCCCCCTGAACTCCCCGGGGTCATCTCCTTGGGCGGCTGGCGTAGGGAGGCTGCGGAAGAGGAAGAGGGTTGGCGGCAAGGCCGTCAAGTCAGAGTACGAGGGCGTGGTGCCCTTGACAGCGTGCTGACGTCCTGCCGCCCCGTCTTCGAGCTCTGCCTCCGGCGCCTCCGTCTCCGCCAAGCTCCTGGCCGGCCCCCGGGATGTTCTCTTGGTGTCTTTTGGCACCCATAGTTCGCCTAGCCGCCTCTTTTGCCCTCTTCGCCTCCTTGACCTACCTCCTGAAAAGGGGGGCAGGAAACGGGATTACGGGCATCTTATCTTTTTAGCTTGTAAGCCTTCGGGCCTTAGCTGCATTTAGAACTTGTAATCCTCTCTTTCATGTTTTTCATCGTTTATGGACTGTACCCGAATGGGATGTTTTTTTAATGAAAAAAAGGGGAAGCCTGCTACGTTACATCCTTTACTTGTTTCTGTGCCTTGTATGTTTTTACCCTACGCTTTGAGGGAACTTGCCGGCGCGAACACGCTTGCTGAGTGCAGAACATCAGCAGCCCGCTGGCGGTGCCGCCTCCGGCAAGAAACCTCGTCGGGGCTAGTTGCAGCTCACTTGTATTGTTGAGCAGACTCGAAAACAAATCAAGGGCGCAACTTAGCCACGAGTCGATTCCTCCGCGCACAGGTTTTTCACATAAGGCACAGACGTTCAACGGATATAACTTCGCGCTCCTCAGTCCATAAAAGGATGCATGACGAGGGATGAAAAACTTATCTGTTATCGCAGCCCCCGGCAACCCTGGCTTGCCGGGGATGAGTCTTGGTGCTTGCAGCCCCCAGCGACGTTGGCTTGCCGGGGCCTGGGTGCCGGCGCACCTTCCTTCTCTTTCCTTGTTCTTGCCACTGCCAGATGTGTCATAGGAGCAATCTCTTAGAGCACGGCAAGTTATTTACCGTAATATATAACTTTATTCTAAGCGAAGCTTGCTATGTCATGCCCTTTACTTGATTCGGTGCCTTGTATGTTTTTACCCTACGCTTTGAGGGAACTTGCCGGCGCGAGCACGCTTGCTGAGTGCGGAACATCATCAGCCCGCTGGCGGTGCTGCCTCCGGCAAGAAACCTCGTCGGGCTAGTTGCAGCTCACTTGTATTGTTGAGCGGACTCGAAAACAAATCAAGGGCGCAATCTTAGCCACGAGTCGATTCCTCCGCGCACAGGTTTTTCATACAAGGCATGATCGTTCAAGGAACATAACCTAGAAATATAAGAACGATTGCGCTTCTAGCTCGATGGTGCGTCCTCGACGGCAGCGCAGCACTCCGAAGAGGCACGCTTGCCGGAGTGAGCATCAGAGCTACGCTTGCCGGACATGGTCTCTTGTGAAGCTGTCTTTGCCTTCTTGCACTTGCCAGTGGAGCTCGATGGTGCGTCCTCGACGGTAGCGTAGCACTCCGAAGAGGTGCGCTTGCTGGAGTGGGCATCAGAGCTGCTCTTGCTAGACTTGGGCTTCTTCTTCCCCCGGGGAGCTTCTGCGGCAAGCGGCTTGCGCTCTGCTGCAGCTGCTGCTTCCCGGTAGATCTTGTCGGTGCAGATAAGTGCATCCTTCTTGTCGCCTTGGACAGAAATGACACTTATCGGACCAGGCATCTTAAGCACATTGTAGGCGTAATGAGAGGCTGCCATGAACTTGGCAAGCGCCGGTCGGCCGAGTATCCCATTGTAGGGCAATGGGAAATCAGCGACGTCAAATGTGACCCTCTCTGTCCTGAAATTCAGCTCGCTGCCAAATGTCACTAGCAGTGTGATCTTCCCCTTCGGCTTGCTCCTTCCCGGGTTTATTCCTTGAAAGGTACCAGTCTCCTCGAGCTCGCTGTCGGGGATCTGGAGCTTCTTGAGTACTACGGACGAGATCAGATTCAGGCCGGCCCCGCTGTCAACTAACATCTTCGTGACCTTGAGGTTGCGGATTGTTGGCGAGACCGACATCGGCAAGCACCCGACCGCAGTAATGCGATCAGGGTGATCCTCAACATTGAAGATGATGGGCGTGCTGGACCACTTCAGGGGCTTGCGCGATTCAACGGACGGTTCTGCTGCGCTCACCTCTCGCACCCACTGCTTGAGTTGGCGGTGCGAGGTGTGCAGAGAGGCACCACCGTCGATGCACAACACCTCCGTTGCCTTCTAAAACTCTTGGCCATCAGTCTCATCTTCCTCCATCTCATCATCTTCATCTTCGTCTTCGTCCTTGTCGTGGCCACGGGGAGGCCTGTCTCCTTGCCGCGGCTTGGCCTTGCCGCGGCGCCCTCCCCGGGCGGGAAGCTTCTTGTCGGATCCTCCGTCACCTCCCTGGGACCTCTCCTTGTCGCGGCGCTCTTACTCAGCTTTCTACAGCTCCGCCATCTGCTCAACTTTCTTGCAGGCTTGGAGGTCATGGCCCTTGGTGCGGTGGATCTTGCAATATTGCTTGCCGGAGCCATCCTGCTTGTCGGCGGCTACCACAGCCTCGCCGGATTCACTAGCTTTGGCCTTGTCGGAACCGCCTCCGTCGCCGGAATGCTCGACAACTAGCATATCCTTAGCCTTTCTTTTCCTGTTGTTCCGCCCCCGGTTCTTCCTTGCCGGGGCGGCATCCTCATTGTCAGATCCTTCTGCTCCTGCAGTCTCTCCGGGGATTTTCCTCCCCTCCTCAGCCCGTGCACACTTGTCGGCCAGAGCGTACAGCTCGCTGACATCTCTAATCTTGCACATCGCCATTTCCTCCCTCATCCTTCGGTTACGCACATTCTGGTGGAACGCGCTGATAACTGCGGCAGGGTGGACATCTGGGATGTTGCGCTGCACCTGGCTGAATCTCTGTATGTACTTGCGCAGGGGCTCTCCCTCCTTCTGGACGAGCAAATGCAGATCGCTTTCCTGGCCATGGGGCTTGTGGCCGCCTGTGAAGGCGCCGACAAACTGATGACACAGGTCCGCCCACGAAGAGATGGAGCCGTCCGGCAAGTGCATGAGCCAGGATCTGACGTTGGGCTTGAGCACCAGCGGGAAGTAGTTGGCAAGGATCTTCTCGTCGCGTCCTCCGGCAGCTTGCACCGCGATGGTGTAGACGCTGAGGAACTCTGACGGATGTATCCTGCCATCGTACTTCTCGGGCACGTCTGGCTTGAAGTTCTTGGTTTTGGGCCACTGGACTTGCCGCAGCTCATGGGTGAATGCAGGGCAACCTGCCGCGTACAGCAAGTCGCCTAGTTCCCCTGGCGCTTGCATATCGACAGAGGGCCCAGTGCGCTGGTCGGATCGACGCCGCGCTTCTCTTCTGTGCTCGATGCGAGTGCGAGCGTCTTCGTGTCGTCGTTCTTGAAGAACTTGGCGTTGATCACGGCGAGTTCGCGGGTCCGATGACGCGGTGGAGTCAGCGTCAAGGTTGGCCCGGCGAGTCGGCGATCTTGGCCTTCGGGGCTGGGAGTGCACGGTGGTGGCACCCCCGCCGGTCTTGTCGCCACCGGCTTCCGCCGGAGCGCCTTGCCGCGGCTTCGACGTGCTTGTTTGTCGGGGCTTGTCGGCATTGGCGAAGCCGATGAGGCTGTAAATGGTTGTCCTCCAGTCGTCGATCTTGTCGGGCGCTGGAGGGTAGTCTAGGAGCAGCTGGGCTCGGGCCAGCGCTTCCTCTGGAGTCTTGGGTGGCGGTGGCGAGCGACGCGAGGTGCGAGACATGCTCAAACTCCTAACAGTGTTAGAAGGAGTAGCATCTCGACCAGGCGACCGCACCGCGCTCGTGCCAGCGTGCTGGGGCGCATGCTGGCCTTGAACGTCCCGCGACCCACCAGCTTGGCCTTGCTCCAACGTGAGCACGGCGCCAGGAGCGCCGTGGCGTTGTCGATCTTGCACCTCCTGGGAGGGGTGCAATGGATGTGCAGATGTGGAACCTTGCGGGGCCTTGTCTTTGGATCGGGTGACGATGCGAGTCCCCTCGCTGGCGCCCACTCCTCCGCCGGCGTCCACCCCACCGCTTGTTTGCTCCAGTGGCGGTGGGATGGTCGCAGACGGAGCGGCCACCTCCGAAGTCTTCTTCTTCGGTGGCATGTTGATGAAGATGCTGATGTAGTGCACGCAGACGCCGGATCAGATACGCACGACCTCGACGCCCCCCTACCTGGCGCGCCAAAGATGTCGCGGGGATCCCGTGGGAGCGCGAACACCTATGGGGCAGGGGGCCCCTTTTGGTCCGGCAAGGGAGCGGAGGGCGCACGCAGAGCAGATCGAGGCGACGGCACGCGGGGGGTTTTTACCTAGCTTCGGAGCTCTCTGGAGAGATAAAACTCCTACTGCTGCTTTGTGTTTGTATTTGTTCTTGCTCGAGAGTGCGAGCGTATAGTGGTGTTGGATGAGTCGAATGGACTGAACCGAACCCCTTCTACGTGCTCATGGGCCTCCCTTTTATAGTCTAAGGGGGTTACCAACAGGTGGCAGCGTAGAAAGAGGGGTAGAAAGGTAAAAACACGGGTTGGTACAACAGTGTCCAACAGTGTCCCCTACCTAACTCTGACGGCAGGGGACAAGGGCATTTAATGCCCGTCCGGTCGCCCCAACAGTGCAAGGAAACGACCGTTAGGGGCACCACCGATCGCCACGATGGCCTCCTTGTCAGCTTTGCTTGCCACCTCGCACCGCATGGCTGCACAGCGCCTCGCCACGTGCTCCTGGGATGGTCTTGAAGTGACACGTCGTTGGATGCGCTGGAGCTTGGGTGCAGAGTGGCAGCCCTGCCGCGGCAAGCGCCTCGCCGCGGCTCTTCTCTTGTCGCGCCGGCAAGCTTGCCGGCCGCCGGGCCTTGCCGGGACGCGCGGGGCGCCGCGGCAAGTTCTCTGAAATGCCTTGGTTGGCCTTCCCGGCAAGCTCCTCTTGCCGGGGCCCTTGTCCTTCCCGACGAACTTCTCTTGCCGGGGCCTTGTCTTCTTAGTTGATACTTTGTTCTTGAATGGCAGTAATAGGGAATGACGGAGGGTCTTGGCGGGTGCCCGGCAAGCCTTGCCGCGGGGTGCTACGACTGCCCGTGCACAAGTTCGGGGTACTAAGGTACCCCTACTTTAGTACACCGACAGCAGAGGACGCATCCGAGACCACCTTGACGGACTCGGCAACCTCTCCCCGAAGCAGCCCCCAGCACAGCCCCCAGCGTAAGTACTTGTTCACTTCCTGTTGTGGGGCGCGCATGGGTGTTCATTCCTTGCTGATATTTTGATTGTTGATTTGCTTGTGTAGGAGCAGAAAAGGCCCATCAGGAATAACCAGAAGCCGCTCCTGAAGTGCTATCTGCTTCAACTACGCCGCCAAGGGGCGATTCCCCGACAAGGGAGCGCTCTCCGGCAAGAGAGAGGTCCCCGACAAGGGACGGGACCAGCGAGCCTTCGGTGGTGGAGCCCATGGTCACAGAGCCCAGCACAGGTAACCCTCCCTGTCGGAAACTTTCCCTTGGGTTCTTCTTCTTCTGGTCTTCTTTTTGGATATTTGCTTGACTTTTCCTTTCTCTTCCTGTCTTCAGATCCCCTCTCCACGGATCCGATGGAAACCGAGGCCACCGGCAAGGAGGATGTACGCGGCAACACTGATGATGCCGCCGCCGCCGAGGAAGAGGCCGGCGCCAACGATCCCGTCTGCGAAGAGGCCGCCAAGGCTGCTGGGGTAGGAGCTGGCGAAGGGTCCGGCGATCGCACTGACAATCCGGAGGGCGCAGGAGCGCAAGGCGCTACACCGACTGCCGACCCTTCCGCCGCTGATGCAGCACCGGGCTCCGAAGAGCCCCAGCCTGGCGCCTACTTGAAGGCCGGCGAGGGTGTCTTCATCAAGCTTCCCTGGGCGTCGAGCTCCAGGGCGCCGCTCGAGGGAGAGGCTTTTGACGGAGAGGTGCTCGCCTCCGCTGGGCTGAGAGTGGTCGACGGACCAAGCAGCAGCAGCGGCGAGTCCGAGGAGGAGCAAGGGCTCCGGAAGTTGGTGTCGCTCTACCGCGCCCGACAAGCGAAGCTGGAGTCCCGGGAAGCGCTCGTCGCGCAGGCGGGAGTTGACATAGATAAACATGCGGAGGAACTCCAGAGCCGCAACCAAGAGGCCCTCCGGTCCATTGCGGAAGAGAGGGCGCAGCTTGTCAAGGCGCGGAAGGCCTTCATTCTCGAGAAGGCAGAAGCTGAGGAGCAACAGAGGCTTGCCGCTGAAGAGCTGTCCACCCGGGAAGGTGAACTGACGCAGCGGAAAGTAAATCTGGACAGCCACGAGGAGGAGCTCGCCGCACACGAGCAATCAATTGGCGGGGCGCTCAAGGAAGCGAAGGATGCTGCCGCAGCTGCTGAGGCCGCCAAGAAGGAATTGAAGGTGAAGGTGACGCAGCTGGAGGCTGAGATGAAAGGGAAGAATGAGGAGCTTGCCGCACTCCAGCGCGAACGCGAGAAGGATGCCCTTGCTCATGGTGATCTGCAAGTTCAACTTGCCGACAGGGTCAAGGAACTGAACGCCGCCAAGGACTCAAATTCTGATCTGGAGCTGAAGCTGGTCACGCTGACTGAGACGCTGGACGGCGGCAAGCAGCGAGTGGATGACTTGAAGAAAGAGATCAAGGACAACAAGGAGCTGCTAACAAGGGCCGCCAAGACTCAGAACACCTTCAGGGCTATGGTGGAGCTCTGGACGGAGGGCCTCGTCAACATTGCTGCAACCATCGACGAGGAGCTGGCGCAACTGGACTTGGCGGGCTTCGGTTACTCTTCCGACGAGAACCTCCAGCCCAGCGCCAAGCTTACTCTATTCTTCAAGGGCGTGGTGACGTCTCTCCAGCAGCTCCGGGAAAGGATCCCAAAGCAGCTAGCTGACGAGTCGCGCGCCATCTGTGCCAGAGTCTTGGAGAAGGTGCTGGTGAAGGTGCTCTTCCGCAATCCAAACCTCAACCTCACCCACGTTCTCAAGAAGCTGTCGGCGGGTGCTGATCTTGCAGAGCTCAAGGCCCTTGTCGCACCCATTGTGGACAAGGTGAATGAAGTCAGGAGGGTTGACGGCGACCGCGTAGATTAGGCCGTGTATCTTCTCCTTTTTCTTGCCGCTGCTGGACATGTTACGGGAACAACTTATTAAAGCGCGGCAAGTTATTATTGTAATATAACTTTATTCTGGGTAATATTTGCTATGTTATTTCCTTTACTTGATTCCTTCCTTTGTATGTTTTTACCCTACGCTTTTAGGGAACTTGCCGGTGCAGGCACCCTTGCCGCGAGCGCTGAGTGCGGAACATCAGCAGCCTGCCGGCGGTGTTGCTTCCGGCAAGAAACCTTGTCGCAACTAGTCGCAGCACACTTAAGTTGTTGAGCGGACTCGAAACAAAGTAAGGGCGCAACTAGCAACGAGTTGGTTCCTCCGCGCACAGGTTTTCCATACAAGGCACGGTCGTTCAAGGAAGATAACTTAAAAAATTTTAAGACTAGTTGTGCTCAAACTTTGGAAACTTAGCTTTTCTGTTGCCTGCGTCCCGGCAAGGCTATACTTCTTTGAACGACGCCTGGTCCACACCGTTATCCTCTCCTCCCCCCCGGTGAACTTGTGGGCGAAGGAACCTTCTTTTTGAGAAAAAGAAAGAAGAGAAAAGATATGGAGCCTGGAGGCTCGTTATTGCTTACCGGGGCAAGAGCTGCACAAAGTGTCAGATAATACATGCAAAAAGAAAAAGGCATGAATTTTGACAACATTTGCAGAGCATAAAATCTTTATTTATGCGCGGGATCTGCGCCCGGCTTTGTACAAAGGGTTACATGCAACAGCGGCAAGGCTTGTACAAAAGGTGGTTGTCGGAACAGCAAGTTCCGGCAACCGCGCCTTAGGGGTAAAACTTACGAAGATGCTCTATGTTCCAGGAGTTGCTCACCGGAAAGTGAAAGTGCAACTAATCCCCGGGTGGTTTTGGTAATTAATAACAACATATATATCATTGAACTAATAGTTACTTGAGAATCATTTCAGAAAGTTCAGTGATATGGGTATGGCAAGGACTGAAGAAGTGGACCCCTCAAAATGCTAAGGCAAGCATTGGCAAAAGCTCAAGACTCCATTTTTGGTTTAGTGATCCAAGATCACATTGAGTCAATCGGAAAGCCAATACTATTAAAAGGGGATGAGGTTATGATGATGATCTGGTTGCTCAAGTGCTTAGTGATACATCTCCTAAACTATCAGCAACTTTCACTGCCATATACACTCATAAGTAATCTCGGTCCCACCGATATTCCAAACTCAGTCACACCGAGATGAACCACCTCAGCCATAAGCCAAACCCTAGCAAACTCGGATTTTCCGATTCTGAACTCGGTCTCACTGAAAAATGAGTTGCCAAGCTTCTGTAACCTTCTGTCATCAAATCGGTGTCACCGAGATGATGAAGTCGGTCCCACCGAAACTGGCAAGCTCTTGTCATTGCACGAATCGGACTAACCGAGATTGTATTTTCGGTCCCACCGAAAATCCCAACGTTCACATTATTTGAACTATCGGTCTCACCGAGTTGTCAACTTCGGTCCCACCGAGATTGGTTAAATGTGTGTAACGGTTGGATTTTGTGTGGAGGCTATAAATACCCCTCCACCCCCTCTTCATTCGTGGAGAGAGCCATCAGAAAGAACTACCACTCCTACCTTACATTTCTGAGAAGAGAACTACCTACCCTTGTGTTGAGATCAAGTTGCTCCACTCCCACCATATGAAGCTTCATCTCTAGCCTTCCCAAGTTGCTTTCCACTCAATCCTTTCTTCCACCACAGCCAAATCAGTGAGGAGAGTTGAGTGTTGGGGAGATTATCATTTGAAGCACAAGAGCAAGGAGTTCATCATCATCTACAACATCTATTACCTTTTGGAGGGTGGTGCCTCCTAGATTGGTTAGGTGTCGCTTGGGAGCCTCCGTCGAGATGTGGAGTTGAACGAAGAAGTTTGTAAGGGCAAGGAGATCGCCTACTTCGTGAAGATCTACCCCGAGTAAGGCTAGTCCTCCGTGGGCGTAGGCCATGATGGAATAGACAAGGTTGCTTCTTCGTGGACCCTTCGTGGGTGGAGCCCTCCGTGGACTCTCGCAGCCGTTACCCTCCGTGGGTTGAAGTCTCCATCAACGTGGAAGTACGATAGCACCACCTATCGGAACCACGAGAAAAATCACCGCGTCTCCAAAATTGCGTTTGCTCTTCTCCACCTCTCTTTACTACATGTGCAATTTACTTTCCGCTGCCTATACTCTAGAATTGCATGTGTAGGGTGATGCTTGACTTGATCATAATTGTGAATCTGCTAAAAACTGCTCTTTATCAAAAGGCAGAATTTTTATATTGTCAAGTAGTCTAATCACCCCCCCCCCCTCTAGACATACTTTCGATCCTACAAGTGGTATCAGAGCTTTGGCCTCCATTGTATTGGTTTCCATTGCATTGGACTCCATAAGCTTGGTTTCACAACCTAGGAGAGTATGGCGTCTAGTGAGGGTAATTTTCGTAGCGGTCCTTACTTTGATGGTACAAATTTTGCTAGTTGGAAGCATAAAATGAAAATGCATATTCTTGGCCATAACCCAGCCGCATGGGGCATTATTTGTGTTGGTATGCAAGGTGAATTCTTTGAGGAAGGAAAAGTTCCGGATCACGAAGCTACAACGGAAGAGTTGCGGATGTTGCAAAACAATGCTCAAGCTTGTGACATTCTCTTCAATGCCTTGTGTCCCGAGGAGTTCAACAAAATCAGCCGTCTTGAGAATGCAAAAGAGATTTGGGATACTTTGGTTGAAATGCACGAAGGTACCGAGTCCGTGAAGGAGTCAAAGCTAGATATTCTTCAAGGTCAACTTGACAAGTTCAAGATGAAGGATGGTGAAGGAGTCGCTGAAATGTACTCTAGGCTTGCTCTCATCACAAATGAGAATGCCGGCTTAGGAAGCAAAGAAATGACCGACCGATTCATCATCAAGAAGATTCTCAGAGCTTTGGATGGAAAGTATGACACCGTGTGCACTTTGATCCAAATGATGCCAAACTACAAGAATCTCAAGCCAACCGAAGTCATTGGAAGAATTGTTGCTCATGAGATGACACTTA
Organism: Triticum timopheevii; assembly: GCA_963921465.1. Lineage (NCBI taxonomy): Eukaryota > Viridiplantae > Streptophyta > Magnoliopsida > Poales > Poaceae > Triticum > Triticum timopheevii. The sequence continues at coordinate 326,120,615 of OY997262.1, forward strand.
AGGATAAGGAAGAGCTTCACAACAAGTCAAGTGGTGCTTACAAAGCTACAAGTGATGCTCCCACAACCTCAAGTGACAAGCTAGTTTCCAATGAAGAGATAAGCCTAATGGTCAAGAACTTCAACAAATTCTACAAGAATAGAAGCAAAGAGAGAAGCTCAAAGTCTAGGTCATATGATGAAAAGAGATCTTCTAGTCGTGATCGAAACTGCTACAATTGTGGAAGACCCAGACACTACTCAAATGAGTGTACGGCTCCCCACAAGAGAAGAGAAGAATCTCCAAGAAGAAGAAGCTCAAGAGATGAGTCACCTCGGAAAGAGAGAAGGAGCAGAGACGATCGTTATGAACGAAGACCCTCTCGGAGAAGCAAGGATTCGGAGAGGAAAGACAAGTCATCAAGGAGCTACACAAGAAGAAAACATCAAGCTCATGTAGGTGAATGGGTCTCCGGCTCCGACTCCGACAATCAATCCGAAGGAAGCTATCACTCCAACTCCGACTACAGTCAAGATGAAGGTGTTGCCGGTCTTGCTCTCGTATCCTCCAACTCCAACTCCTATGACTTATTTGATTCACCAAATGAGGGAATTGGAAGATGCTTCATGGCTAAAGGCCCCAAGGTATCACACCCTGAATTCATTGACTTCAATAGTGATGAGGATGACTTGCTTGGTGAAGATGAACTCTTTCATGATAAATCCAATGAACCTAGTAATGATGAACATGCTAGTAGTCTTTATAGTCGAGAAGAGTCGAATGACAATGCTATGAAGGAGATTGAGCTTCTAACTAAAGAACTAAAAACTCTTAAGTTAGCTCATGAAACAACTCAAGAAGATCATAGAGAGCTCCTAAGATCTCATGAGAAGCTACGCTTCGAGAAGCTCACTCTAGAGCAGGAACATGAGTTTCTAAAAGCAATCAATGACGATCTTCGAAAGAAGAGTTCTTCATATCTTGCCAAACGACTTCTCTTGTCTAATTTCTTGCCACCCATTAAGACTAAGCATGACAAGCATAAGAAAAATTCTTTCTCTAGTAGTAACAATAACCATGCTAAATCCAATGTTGTTGCTTCTAGTAGTTCTCTTGATTCCACTAACAATGTTTCAAGCCAAGTTACACTTGAGAAAGAAAATAGTTTATTGAAAGGGATCATAGAGAAAGGTGTCTACAAGAGCCTTGCCGGAAGCAAGAACTTTGAGGAAATTGTTCGCAAGCAAGGAAGGCACCGGAAGAATCAAGGAATTGGTTTTGAGCGAAAGTTCAACGCCGAAGGTGTTGAATGGGAAGAAGGTCAATATCCTACTCCACAGTTTGTTCCTCAAAAGGAGAAGTATGATCCTACTTGTTCCAATGTGGAACAAGCTCAAGATGACCTTCCACCACAAGACCACAAGCTAAAAGGCAAGGACAAGCTTCAAGAGGAGATTGATGCATTTGTTGAAGCACCTCAAGCCATGGTCAAGTGGGTTCCCAAGGAAACGTCAAGTTCTACTTCGTCAAGATCAACTACAACCCCAAGGATTCCCATCAAGATGATGTGGATCCCGAAGAAGAAGAACTAGAAAGTTCTTGAGGGTGACTCCGCCAACATACTTCACTCACATTCATTTTGGCAAAAAAAAACTTGTGCAATCAACTTCCACATCGTGCACTAGTTCATGGAGTCACAAACCCTCTTGTTGGTAAGTCAAGGGACAAGGTAATCATTGCTTTCATGGACATCATCTAATGTGAACTTCAATCTATGTCCATGGATATCCTTGTTTGTTCCTTGTGGGACTAACCCATGTAGGTATTGAAAGTGCCCGAATCCAAAGAATAGCTCCCAACTCTTGATGATCTTCATCAACATTGAGCATCCACATCTTCAACATCAACATGAAGTCTTCTACGACAACCCAAGGTTAGTTTGACCCTTTAAAAGGGGTTCTCACATCCAGGGGGAGCTTTGCTCTAAAAATTGAGCTAAAGCATCTTCAAATGATGTGAACACATCAATGCTTTATGTAAAAGTGGTAACCCCACTTTTGCTTAAACGATGAGTATGACCTATGATCAAATGTTCTCATTTGGCTCCTAAGTCAATATACTCATATAAAGATGACCTAGTCATCGACAAATTGTGTGTTAGTTGCTAAAGTTTTAGTTGTGCATGTTTGACACATATTTCATTTGCTATCTTATTGTGTGAGCATGTTGGATGCATGATTTTATCCATTCGAGGACATCCATTTGTTGTTCTGGTCGTTTTGATTTTTCTGACCAAATGGATGGACAAGAATGCCTAAGTACCTCCCCTAGCTATCTATGCTTTCTTGTCTCAAATTCTATTCATGCTTACATCACAAACTTTGAACAAGTCATTTTCGGACCCTCCGGGTGAGGAGCACTCGGAGCCACCGATCCGTCAAGGGCTAATTTCCAAAACATTCTAATTGATTTCGGTCAGACCAACTCACTCAAACTCGGTCAAACCGAAAGCATTTAGACTGATCTAGGTTTTCACCTCGGTGAAACCGAGTTGTGATTTTCGGCGTGACCGAAGTGCATAACTGCCTAGCAGTTATCCATCTCGGTGCCACCGAGTTTTACAACTCGGTCCCACCGACAGCAAAGGGGTATATATACTCCGAGGGCCGTGCGCATTGATTTCTCCTTCAAACGTTTCGCCCCCACACCCCTTGCTGCCGTCGCCTTGGTCTCCGGATCATCGCCGTCGTCGCCTGTGCGCCCTCGCCTCAGGTCTCCGTCGCCGTCAATGGACATCTCCTCCGAGCCGTTGCCGCCGTAGAAAAACTCCACCAAGTTAGGGTGAGTTTTGATCCCACTCGTGCTCCCATCTCCGATTCAATGAACGTTTGGATTGCCTAGAATCTTGCCACGATTGAAATCCTCCTGTACACCAGATTAGTTCGGTTGAACTAGATTCGAGTAAAAGTTTTAGGGTTAGGTTTCCGCCGAACACATCTCGGTGAGACCGACTTTATAGTTTCGGTATGACCGATTTGGCCTATGGCCATTGCACTGCACCTTTCGGTCCAACCAAGTTGTGCAAAATCGGTGTGACCGAAATGAAAATTCTGTGAAACCCTAGTGTTTTCGGCAGGACCGAAACCCACTTCGGTCAAACCGAAAGTGGTGTGAAAGCTCCTGTTTAACACTTCGGATTCACCGAATTTTAAACTCGGTCTGACCGAAATGTCTTCTGTGAAAACCTAATACTAGAATTTGAACTCATTTTGTTTGCAAAAACTTCTGCATTTGTGATGACTCTTCTTCTCTGCCTACACCTTATCTATTCACAGGTTGTCAGCCATGTCAGATGCTAGTGACAGTCAGAACAGGTCAGAGACACCCATTGCAGACATTCCAGAGGCAGGCACTAGTCCTGATCCTAGCAGCTCATCAGATGATGGTGAGAGGAGTACACCAAGTGGTTTGCCTCCTGCAGCCACCAGAGCCAGAAAGAAGAGGAATTCAGATGATGAGGACTCAGATTTTGTTGTTGAGGAAGAGGTAACCTCAAAGCCTAAGAGGAAGGTTGTTGCCAAAGAGCAACAAGGTCAACAAACCAAGAAGGGCACCAGCAAAGTCAAGCAGTCAACTGTTGCCAAGAAGCTGAATTTGGGAGAGGCAACCGCAAGCAAAGTGAAGAAAACCACCAAGAGAAAGAGATTAGTGCATGATGATGCAGCAGCAGAAGATGAGGATGAGGAAGCACCCCAGCCTCCTCCTCAGAAGCCAAAGTTCATGGGTGATGCCATTAAGGCTGGAGCCACATCCAAGCCCAAGCAATCTGCTCCAGCTAAGGCAGCTCCAGCAAAGCCTGCTGCCAAGCCCAAGAAGACCGTCAGAAACATTCCTGCGTCTGAAAAGAACAAGGATGATGTGCCACCAGCTGTGTCAGATGACGAAGGACCAGTTTTGCAGAAACTTCGTCCAAAACTGCCACTACATAATGATGCTCATCCTCAAGCTGAGGATATGAAGGCAAGGAAAGATAGAGGTCTCAGGCTATGGAGACAAGCTGACCCATATGCCGTGAGGAGAAGAACTGATGTTGATCCCAGATTTCACACCAGAGAGCAGCAGGACTTCTATGAGACCGTGCTGATGGACAAGAAGCCCATAGTCGCAGACACAAGATATCTTGATTGGAAGTACATTGACAGCGAAGAGCACAGAGATTTCTTTCCACATGTGCATGAAAGTTTCACTGCATGTGGTGTTGCAGATTTTGTAGGTCAGAAATTGACCAGTTGGAATGATGAGATGATAATGCAATTCTATGCCATAGCTCACTTCTACCCTGATGGAAAGATTGTATGGATGACTGAAGGTCAAAGGTATTCTTCTTCTGTTGAAGAATGGGCAGAAATTCTGAATGCTCCAGTGCAACGAGATGATGATATTGATGTATATGGGATTCCAAAGAAGAATCATGAATCCATGAAGAACATGTACAAAGAGGTTCCAGCAAAGGATTTGGGAATCTGGAAGCTCGGCTCAGTCTACTATCTCCAGGCAGGCTTACCTACCACTAATACCATTTTGAGGCATACCTTGATGCCCAAGTCTGGAGATCATCGCATGATCAGAGGATACTCTATCGACATGCTGCACATACTTGATGAGAAAGCACCTTTCAAGGTGATGGACTTGATGGTAGAGACCATTAAGAGGACTGCAGCTGACCAGAAAAGGTCATGTGGATTTGCCCCGCAGATTCAGATGCTTATCAATGCCAAGTTTGGCACGGGCACATTCCTGTTGGATAGAGAACACTTACCGTTGCAGCCAGAGCATGAAGACAATGCTGTTTTGATGAATGAGGAGGATCCAACATCTGTTGAAGGTCAAGCCAAGATCGAAGCTGCCAAGAAAGCCAAAGCTGACAAGGAAGCAGCAGCAGCAGCTAAACCAAAGAGTTTCGGAGAGCAAATTCTTGAAGCTACCCAAAGGATTGAACAACGCCTGGCCAGCATTGTACAGTCTCAGGAGAGCCTAGAGAGGATTGTTGAGGACAAGATCCACGCTCTGGACGTGAAGCTGACTAAAGTGCAAGTGACTGTCAACAAGCTCGAGGCAGACATTGAGGAAGCAAAGCGGGAGAAGGAAGAGCTTATGCGTGAGATGCAGGATGACTTAGTCCAGGATGCTTATCAACAGACTGCTCCGGTTCCCACAGGACCCCGATCAGCTGCTATTCCAGTGACTGACACCAGGACTATAGCTTCAGCACCTCCCACAGTTCCAGCAGTTACTCCAACTCCAGCTCCAGTGACCACTCCTCCAGCACAGACATCAGCTGAAGTCTTCGCCGATGCTGTCATATCCACTCCGACATCAACCCAGACGGGAGCCGCCAGCAGAGTCCCCAGTGACGCTTAGCTCTATGCTTTTTCGAACTTTTTGGTAACTTGTTGCTAAAGGGGGAGAAATTGTATAGATCATAGGACTTCGAGAGAGAGAGAGTGCTGTTGTCGCTTTTGCTCTTTCGTTCTTTTGCGGTTTCTTTGAGATACTTTTGGTTTTCGAGACATTCAGTGTGTTTGATACTCCGTTTGATTCTACCTTAATGAGTGCTTGGTCGTAGTATGCTTTAATGTGTGCTTAATGCTTATCATATGCCATTCCTATCTTGTATGACCATTTACTCATGTCTTGGTGATTGGGTGCATGCTGTTCATTCTTATCATTTTGTGCGCTCCACCAAGATGTATGTGACATGGAAGAGTGACCCATGATCCTAATCGATTGTGCATTTGCATTCAAACGCAAATCTTAAATAATGCACAAATTTAGGGGGAGCTCTTGCTTATCACATACTTCTCAAAGCGACGATATTATTCATTGATTATATCCTTTGTCGAAGCTTTGATCTATATGTTGTCATCAATTACCAAAAAGGCGGAGATTGAAAGTGCAACTAATCCCCGGGTGCTTTTGGTAATTAATAACAACATATATATCATTGAACTAATAGTTACTTGAGAATCATTTCAGAAAGTTCAGTGATATGGGTATGGCAAGGACTGAAGAAGTGGACCCCTCAAAATGCTAAGGCAAGCATTGGCAAAAGCTCAAGACTCCATTTTTGGTTTAGTGATCCAAGATCACATTGAGTCAATAGGAAAGCCAATACTATTAAAAGGGGATGAGGTTATGATGATGATCTGGTTGCTCAAGTGCTTAGTGATACATCTCCTAAACTATCAGCAACTTTCACTGCCATATACACTCATAAGTAATCTCGGTCCCACCGATATTCCAAACTCAGTCACACCGAGATGAACCACCTCAGCCATAAGCCAAACCCTAGCAAACTCGGATTTTCCGATTCTGAACTCGGTCTCACCGAAAAATGAGTTGCCAAGCTTCTGTAACCTTCTGTCATCAAATCAGTGTCACCGAGATGATGAAGTCAGTCCCACCGAAACTGGCAAGCTCTTGTCATTGCACGAATCGGACTAACCGAGATTGTATTTTCGGTCCCACCGAAAATCCCAACGTTCACATTATTTGAACTATCGGTCTCACCGAGTTGTCAACTTCGGTCCCACCGAGATTGGTTAAATGTGTGTAACGGTTGGATTTTGTGTGGAGGCTATAAATACCCCTCCACCCCCTCTTCATTCGTGGAGAGATCCATCAGAAAGAACTACCACTCCTACCTGACATTTCTGAGAAGAGAACTACCTACCCTTGTGTTGAGATCAAGTTGCTCCACTCCCACCATATGAAGCTTGATCTCTAGCCTTCCCAAGTTGCTTTCCACTCAATCCTTTCTTCCACCACAGCCAAATCAGTGAGGAGAGTTGAGTGTTGGGGAGATTATCATTTGAAGCACAAGAGCAAGGAGTTCATCATCATCTACAACATCTATTACCTTTTGGAGGGTGGTGCCTCCTAGATTGGTTAGGTGTCGCTTGGGAGCCTCCGTCGAGATGTGGAGTTGAACCAAGAAGTTTGTAAGGGCAAGGAGATCGCCTACTTCGTGAAGATCTACCCCGAGTAAGGCTAGTCCTCCGTGGGCGTAGGCCATGATGGAATAGACAAGGTTGCTTCTTCGTGGACCCTTCGTGGGTGGAGCCCTCCGTGGACTCTCGCAGCCGTTACCCTCCGTGGGTTGAAGTCTCCATCAACGTGGAAGTACGATAGCACCACCTATCGGAACCACGAGAAAAGTCACCGCGTCTCCAAAATTGCATTTGCTCTTCTCCACCTCTCTTTACTACATGTGCAATTTACTTTCCGCTGCCTATACTCTAGAATTGCATGTGTAGGGTGATGCTTGACTTGATCATAATTGTGAATCTGCTAAAAACTGCTCTTTATCAAAAGGAAAAATTTTTATATTGTCAAGTAGTCTAATCACCCCCCCTCTAGACATACTTTCGATCCTACAGAAAGCCATCTTCGGTCTTAAGGTGGACAGCGCCAGGCCTAGTGACTCGTTTCACCCGATAAGGGCCTTCCCACTTTGGCGTCAACTTGTTGGAATTCTTGGCGGATTGAACGCGCCAAAGAACAAGGTCGCCTTCCTCGAAACTTCTGGCATTGACTTTGCGTCTGTGGTAGCGGCGCAAAGCTTGCTGGTACCGAGCAGCTCGTACAGCAGCCTGAAGACGATCTTCCTTGAGGAGCAGCGCGTCATCTTGCCGCAGCTGCTCTTGCTCAAACTCATCATAAGCGAGCACTCGAGGCGACCCGTATACGAGTTCCGTGGGGAGAACTGCCTCTGCTCCGTAGACTAGAGCAAAAGGTGTTTGGCCAGTGGCTCGATTTGGCGTCGTCCTGATCTACCAAAGAACCACCGGTAGCTCCTCGATCCAATTTGTTCCGCACTTGCGTAGCCTGTCGAAAGTTCTGGTCTTGAGTCCGCGCAGCACTTCAGCGTTTGCCCTCTCCGCTTGGCCGTTGCTTCTCGGGTGAGCAACAGAAGCGGAGCAGATCTTGGCGCCAAGATCTTGGACGTACTGCATGAAGGTGCGGCTCGTGAATTGTGTGCCATTGTTGGTGATGATCCCGTTAGGGACTCCGAAACGGCAGACAATCGACCTGAAGAACTTGACTGCTGACTGTGCTGTCACCTTCCTCACTGCTTCCACTTCAGGCCACTTTGTGAACTTGTCGATTGCAACGTACAAGTACTCAAAGCCCCCGACAGCTCGGGGAAAGGGGCCAAGGATGTCGAGCCCCCAGACCGAGAAGGGCCAGGATAAAGGGATCGTTTGGAGAGCTTGAGCTGGTTGATGTATCTGCTTGGAGTGGAACTGGCACGCTTCACACTTGGATACTTGTGCAGTTGCATCCTGGAGGGCTGTCGGCCAGAAGAAACCTTGCCGGCAGGCTTTGCCGGCAAGTGCTCTCGCGCCAATGTGGTGACCACATATGCCTCCATGTATCTTCGCCAACAGCTCCTGTCCTTCTTCCCGGGAAATGCACTTCAATTTCACTCCGTTGAATCTTCTTCTGTACAGTATGTCATCGACAAACTGATACATACTTAATTGCCGGGCTACTCTCTTGGCTTCTTCTTGCTCTTCGGGAAGTTCTCCTGTTTGAAGGAAACGGACGATCTGCTATGCCCATGCCGGAGCTTGTGGCTCGACGACAAGGACTAAAGGCGCAAATGCTGCTGCGGGAACATCTGCTTCCACGGCAAGAATCTATGACTTAGCCGGAGCTTAATGTTCCCCGGCAAGATTGCCGGGGCAAAACTTGTCGGGAGCGTCTGCTTCAACGAAACAAACCCTAGGGCTTGTCGGAGCAGACTGCCCCTCAGCACTCTTTGTGTGGATTTTGGGGACCTTCTTGGCGGCGGCTTCGGGGAGCTCTGCCGGAAAATAGTCACGAGAAATCAATTTCCTCTTCTTGTTCTGTCCAGTTGATGGTGTTACAGATGGTTGAGTTAGCTTGAGCACAAAAATTCCTGGTTCCAAAGGTAACTTGAGTGCGGCGCACTTTGACAGGCCGTCTGCAATATCGTTCTGAGCTCTCGGAACGTGTTCCATCTGTAGGCTGTCAAAATGCTCTTCCAACTTTCTCACTTCGTCAATGTAAGCTTCCATCAATGGACTCTGATAATCTTTGTTTACTTGGCGGACGACAAGTTGCGAGTCACCCCTGACAATGAGCTTCTTAATCCCAAGGTCTGCAACGATCCTGAGTCCGGCAAGCAAGCCTTCATACTCCAAAGATGTCCTGGGCGGCGGCGGCGAACGGCGCGAGGAACGAGATATGCTCGTACTTCTAATAGTGTTGGAAGGAGCAACATCTCGTCCAGGCGACCGTGCCGCGCTCGCGCCAACATGTTGGCATGCACGTTGGCCCAGAGTGTCCCGCGATCCTCCAGCTTGGCCTTGTTCCAACGCGAGCACGGTGCCTGGAGCACCATGGCGTTGTCGATCCCGCGCCTCCTGAGAGGGGTGCGGTGCATGTCCAGACGCCGAAGCTTGCGGGGCCTTGTCCTTGGATCTGGTGACAATGTGAGCTCCCCCATCGGCGCCTGTTCTTCCGGTGGAGTCTACCCCACCGCCCGTCCGCTCCGGTGGCGGTGGGATCGACGTGGATGGAGCGGCCACCTCTGAAGCCTTCTTCTTCGGTGGCATGTCGATGAAGATGTTGATGTAGCGCGCGCGAACGCCGGATCAGGTTCGCACAACCTCGACGCCCCCTACCTGGCGTGCCAAAGATGTCGTGGGAAACGAACACCTATGGGGCAGGGCCCCTTCTCGGTCCGGCAGGGAGCAGAGGGCGCACGAAGAGCAGATTGAGGCGGAGCACGCGAGGGATTTTTACCTAGCTTCGGAGCTCTCCGGAGAGATAAAACTCCTACTGCTGCTTTGTGTTTATATTTTTGTTCTTGCTCGAGAGCGTGAGTGTGTTGTAGTTTCGAATGAGTCGAACCCCCTCTACATTGCGCATGGGCCTCCTTTTATAGGCTAAAGGGGTCACCGACAGGTGGCAACGCAGTCAGGGGTAGAAATGTAAAAAGAGGGGCTGGTACAACCGCTATCCACAGTACACCCTACCTAACTCTGACGGCAGGGGACAAGGGCATTTAATGCCCGTCGGATCGCCCAAACAGTGCAGAAAACGACCGTTAGGGGCGCCACCGCTCGCCACGATGGCCTTCTCGTCATCTCCACTTGCCACCTTGCACCGCTTCGATGAACAGCTTCCCGCCACGTGCTCCTGGAGTGGTCCTGCAGCGACACGTCGACGGGTGCACTGGAGCGTAGGCACAGAGTGGTGGCTTCGCCGCGGCAAGCGCGTTGCCGCGGTCGTTGTCTTGTCGCGCTCTGAAGCTTGTCGCTCACCGGGTCTTGCCGGGACGCGCGGCGCGTCGCGGCAAGTTTCTTGGAATGTCTTGGTTGGCCTTCCCGGCAAGCTCCTCTTGCCGGGGCCTTGTCCTTCCCGGCAAACTCCTCTTGCCGGGGCCTTGTCTTCTTAGTTAAGATACTTTGTTCTTGAATGGCAAAATTAGAGCCACGGGGGATCTTAGCGGACGTCCGGCAAGCCTTGCCGCGGGGTGCTGCGACTGCCCGTGCACAAGTTCGGGATACTAAGGTACCCCTACCTTAGTACACCGACATCATCTATGTGGAAGCATTGGCTTCTAAAGATTGGGTTATCACCCTTACTGCACAGGTCATGTAAACTGGCAGTACAAATTCAATATCACAGTGGTTATATGTGAGGTATTATGACCCGCCCTGCGGTAAACCGCCAAGGGTTCTTGTGATCTACTTGTTTGCAGGGTAAGACTACATTTGGGTGGTTACCCGCCCTGGCCCTTGACGTTAAGTCGCCATGGCATATGTTGTTTAAACTCTGTGCAGGATTTGCAGAATTATGATTTATATAAATGCTTCAGTCCAAGCTCATTACCAATGTAGATGCTTCAAAATGATTATCCGTTTTGGATTTTCCTCAAAGGCTATAAGCCGCCGGGTTATAAAAATTTTGGCTTACAATGGATGCGTATTAAATCGCCATCGGCCAAGAGCCGTCTGGTATTTAAACTCCGGATTTACTTATCAATAGACGAGGTATTCAAAGTCGCTTTGGTGCAATGGCTATTATATTATTAATGGATATGATTTATTCTACAATGGAAGGAGTAGTCCCGAGTCGCTGCAGGCTTACGACCCGGCACTTGGGGGCTACATTTTTCAAATTGAGGTTACATCAAATATGCAAGTCTCATGTTGCTGCAAGCATGCACCAGGTCACTTGGGGGCTAATGCAAAGTCATTTTTTGCTCACCTCATTGAAGACCCGACTCATCACATCATAATAGCCGGCCCTTGCAGGCTACCAATTGCTCCTATCAACAGTTCAAGGTACACAAGTCTTAATCCATTATATTGAAGGATCCATTGCTCAGTTGGTAAAGCACAAAGCTCTTAACCTTGTGGACATGGGTTCAAGCCCCATGGTGGGGTTACATCATATGATGTTATTATCTATAAATTATATACAAAGTCCCAGTTCAGTAATATCTTACTGAGCCGGCCCTTGGGAGCTGCACGTTGCTGCTCTAGTTTACATGATAATATTTACAAAGTCCCTGCTCATTATTGCATAATGACCCAGCCCTTGGGGGCTACACTGGTTGAAGTTTTATGAGCATAAGGCAATTACAAGTCCCAGGTTGCTGCAAGCATGACAACCCGGCACTTGGGGGCTACAGGTGATATGCATATAAGGGAGGAATAACTTCAAATCCTCAGTTTTGAGCAAATCGGGTATTATATTATTATCGAAGAAATCTGCAAAGTTTATGACCCGGCGTCATCATAAGATCATGAACCGGCGTTGGCAACAATCATGACCCGGAAGTATCCGTTTTTATAACCTGGCAATGGTGGTAATCATAAAGTAGCAAGTTCTACATTTTCAAGTCGGCTGAATATCAGTTGAATATTTGTAGACCAATATTTTTGTCAAGTCAGAGCATTGAAGGCCGAATCAAATGGATTCTTTATTTACAATATTTCTTCTACAAGCAAATTGATTATGAAGCTGGTCTACTGACCCGGATTTTCTAGAAGGAGGAAATGATAAGGATTTAAGGATGATCTGGTGCCAGTTTACAAGAATTTTTAACCCGGAGCACAACCCAAATTAAACTAGGGGCTAATGTCGGGGGTATACCCCGCGGCGTAACCCGGCTGGAAGTATAACCCGGCCGGACTGGACGACTCACTGGTAACCCGCCCAGAGCGTGGCGACTCACTGGTAATCCGTCCGATCTTGGCGGTTCATTAGTAACCCGACGGGCGGGTCAAATGGATGACGAGGCCCAAGGCCCAGAAGGCCGGTTTATGTTTAATGGTGGGCCGGTTTATGAGGAAAGCATAAGGACTATTCTTGTACAAAGGAAACAAGACTAGGACTCCACTTGTAATAGAGTAATCCTAGTCCAACTAGGACTAGCCATGTAAACCGCCCCTTCAACATATATAAGGAGGGGCAGGGCTCCCCAAAGAGGGACAAACAAGAAACAATCTCTAGGGCTAGACACAACTAGAGGAGAGCCGGTTTAAGGCGACTCCCTCATGATGATGATAATGAGACCTAGCCTCAAACACCATGTAGGGTTGTTACCGGATGATGTTTTCCGGGGCCCGAAGCTGTCTAAACCCTTGTCGTGCGTTGCGTCTCTCGATTCCGCACAACCCCTCTCAAGCTACCACATAGATGCGTTGGCCTCGCGACTAAGTCCTCACACTAAGGACATCTACCATGACAATTCCACGACACTTCTAGAGGTTTTCCTTCGTCTTTGTTCAAGCATCATCATTGGAGTAGGCGAGGGAGATGCTCATCTTCTTCTTGCCTGACATTGATGCTTCTTTGGCGCTGCTTTTTATGACCTTGCCAAGTATTGATAGCTCCTTGTTCAAGGGTTCGCTGGCATTCGTCTCCCGTCCCAGCTCCTAAGCTGTTTTCCTCGACGGAGAGGAGTGGGTTTATTCAAAAATGCTCCCTCTTTCGCCTGACCCTAGATCCAGGGGCGATGTTGCCAGTGTCACTAATTTTCCCAAGCTATGTGCTCAGAGGAGATCGCATGTACACCAAAACCTGTGGGTTAGGCAAGAGCGCCCGTATGGAAAGCAACGCGGTTGCGGTCCCCATAATCCCGGTGAGCAGAGACGGCCATCGGAATCCGCTTCTAAGATACTGATGCTTTGACAGCTCCACCCTCTTCTCCTGTTCTTCTTGCTCAAAGGGCGATGACTTGGGGTAGCTCACCCAGATTGCCTTGATCCATGACCAAACTTCTGCCTTTGCCACTGATCTCTTGACTTAGACTTAGCTCCTACCTGGCGCACCAGATGTCGGAGAGCGTTCTCCAGATACTAGGGATCAAGGATATCCTGTATTAGTGAGTTCTTCTAGAGGCTAAACCCCTAGTCAATCAACTCCCAAAGACACAGACAAACAAGGAAACAATGGATCTATACAGTTTCATGCTGCCATCTTGGCGTAAAACCATATGTTCTATTGGTAATTAATATAATCAAAGGAGTACAAGTGCTCAAATGTGACAAAAGCGGTGGTTGGGGAAGATCAGTGGTGTTCGGGGTACTAATTAAAGTGCCCGAACACTCCTAACTCTATACTCTCTCCTACTTTCCTATAGCCTTGCTTGAAGGTGGGTGTGATGTTGGGTGTGAGTCTATTTTTGCTTGTCCTTCGTTCGACCATGGTCCTACCCTTATATAGGCCTAGGGGTTCCACACTTGATTTGTGAATAAATACAATGCAATATACAAAATGATAGTCAGTTCAACTAGTCCACTTGCTCCTGATGCATGACAGTAGATGAGCTGACACTGCAAAAGTGGTTGTCGGTGTCAAAACCGGCGGATCTCGGGTAGGGGATCCCGAACTGTGCGTCTAAGGCTAATGGTAACCGGAGGCGGGGGACACGATGTTTACCCAGGTTCGGGCCCTCTCTATGGAGGTAATATCCTACTTCCTCCTTGATTGATCTCGATGATATGAGTATTACAAGAGTTGATCTACCACAAGATCGTAGAGGCTAAACCCTACAAGCTAGCCTATGGTTATGATTGTTCTTGTCCTACGGACTAAACCCTCCGGTTTATATAGACACCGGAGGGGGCTAGGGTTACACAAAGTCGGTTACAGAGAAGGGAATCTAAATATCCGAATTGCCAAGCTTGCCTTCCACACAAAGGAGAGTCCCACCCAAACACGGGACAAAGTCTTCAATATTGTATCTTCATAATCTAACAGTCCAGCATAAGCATATAGTCCAGCTTTCCGAGGACCCCCAAATCCAGGACTCCCTTAGTAGCCCCTGAACCAGGCTTCAATGACGATGAGTCCAGCGTGCAGATTGTCTTCGGCATTGCAAGGCGGGTTCCTTCTCCGAATACTCCAAAGTAGATCTTGAACACAAGAATCATGTCTGGCTCTGCAAAACAAATTCCACATACCACCGTAGAGAGCACAATATTCCACGAGTCTAATCCGCTGACAACTTTTTCATAGCGTGACATCACGTCGTGGCCCAGTCATTATTTGAACTGTTTTCTCAACCTGCTACTGCACATCTTGCGAGGCGGTTTTATTGGCACATCTTGTCGAAGCAGAGATCGTGTACCCTTATCACGGGATTCTCATTGATACGGGCGTGGGTAACCCAACCACGTCATTAGGACGGCGCTTGGGGAATAACGAGTTTCTAGGGCAAGTGGGGAGGCGCATGATTTCTGCTGCCTTTATAAACAGACAAGGATTCCCCTTTTTCACCCATGCCTTCTTCCTCTTTCGCTTATTCTCTCTCACTCGAGCTCCAGCGCCCAAGCATTCGCCTTCCCCGCCCACAAAGGCATTCCGAAAATGTCCAGATCTGGAGCCGGAGGCAAGTGGATGGCCTCTACCGTCCAGGAGAAGGATATTAAGAAACTTCGGGAGGTGCCACGACCGGTTTTTCCGGGTATTAATTTCCAGAAAATGGCCGTTGTGCTCACCAGCCCCAGGATTACTGTTAGCTGATGAGGCACTAACTTGATACAGAAATTCCAAGCAAAATACAAAATATGTAGTACAAGACCATTCTGGCCTGTGAGTACAACAAATGGTTTCTAGTGGTTGATGGCGGAAGCGGTTTGTGGATCATCTGTGTCTATGGGACTCCATTTCCCACAGGAACAACTGACCAGGTTAACTCCTATCTTCGCGCGGCTGCTATCATCCTTGCGTACGTTCAGGGGCTATCGTCGCATCGCTCCTCTCCAAGCAAGAAATCTGGCCAAGACAATAGCCAGGGACAAGCCAGTGAGTACTTTGAATGTACTCGCAAACATCATGAACACTGGGATAATATAAACAATAATCATGCACTGAAATATTCTATGATCACATCGTCAGTCATAAATAAAAATCTTTTATGCATGCAAGCAGGTTATTTATATGCAACATGAATATGCAATAATGGAGTGGGAATAAAATGCCACAATCGGGCGTCTATGCGACACCACATAAAGGGCTTATAAAGTAAATAAATAGCAAGCAAAGCCACAGTCGGGCGTCTCAGCGACACCACATAAAGGGCTTATAAAGTAAATAAATAACAAGCAATGCCACAGTCGGGCGTCTCAGCGACACCACATAAAGGGCTTATAAAGTAAATAAATAACAAGCAATGCCACAGTCGGGCGTCTCAGCGACACCACATAAAGGGCTTATAAAGTAAATAAATAACAAGCAATGCCACAGTCGGGCGTCTCAGCGACACCACATAAAGGGATTATAAAGCAAATGAATAACAAGCAATGCCACAGTCGGGCGTCTCAGCGACACCACATAAAGGGCTTATAAAGTAAATAATCACAATGAATATCCAGGAGATAGAACCGTCCCATGGATATTCAATAATTCAAATAATATAATGTGTTAGTCCATAATAAAAATAAACTTAATTATCACAAGTCATCAGTCATGATTCACGTTCTGGTTTAGTAGTTTATCCTCCGAAGACCGACACTAAGACCGACACTTGACCCATCCTAGACTGTAGTCCTTAACCATGGACACGGCTATCCGAATAGATTTAATCTCTGCAGAGGGTGTACTCTTTACCCACGAGTAATGGATTCCTGGTCCATCGGGACTAATTTCCTCTACGGTCTTTTAATTGAAAACACACCTGGCTTGCACACACCAGCTTAACTTACCGGTGTCTGGAATCACCCACGACACCTGTCAAGCAAAACTCTAAGTGGGTAGGCTACAACCTCGCGTAGCATGGGATCAAATTTATATCATGCGTTCTAAGTGGTGGCCTTCCCTCTCGATCCCAACCGGCCCATGCCCCCTGACCGGATGACTGGCTTTAATCCATGGCCGTGGTACCCTCATCCCGGCCCCTTTGTACGGTGTGTGCTAGAAAGGGGTTGACAAATTACTGAACCGCACCCTACCTGTGGCAGGGACTAGTGGTAGTATGAATCAAGTGTGGGGGTTACTGGAACAAGACTCGATCTACGGTCGACTCAGGAGGTTTATGTGTTACCTGCATGACTAGCATAACAAATGTGTTTTCAAGCAACAAACATAACCACCACTCATCATGTCTCACTGTGTCGTACCGGACACAGTCGTCTCAACGACCGGAGACAAGCTCGTGTCTACCCAAGACAGAGGCTTTCCCGAGTTCCTTCCGGTATGCACGAGAGGCATGTGATGGTGACTACCATCTCAACATATCAAACTCCAACAGCATGAATCATCAATATGCACCCGAGATTTGATCATATCATCATAGAAAAATAACGAAAAATTTCAAGACGAGAGGTGTTGTAACCTTATCAAACAACACAGGACAATATTATGCCGGGGTTCAGAATGCTTGCCTTCAAATTGTGTAGAGGTAGGGTGCATCCTAAAACTTTTGAAAGTTTTCTTCTCTCTCCAAAAATCCTATTTAAAATATTTTTGAATCAATATATAGTTTCAAAAAAACAGTACCAAAAGGTTGTCTGAAATTTTTTCATATAAATCTTAAAATAAACTAGACTAAGTTTGAGAGAGGTAGGAAAAAGAATCAATTCATTTGGACCTATATTTTAAAAGTTATAGCCAGTCAAAGTTTTGGTAAAAATCTGTTTTTAATAAAAACAGAAAAGAAAACGTTTCAAACGGGATTACGCTTTCGGGCTGAGGAGACGTACATGAGGTTTTACACCTCCACTTATCCGGCATGGACCGCGCGGGGAGTCACTAACAGTGGGTCCAGGGGGCCCACTAGTCAGGTTTGACTAGTCTCCACTCCCTCCTCTTCCTCTGCTCGAGCGGAGGCGGGACTCCGGTGATGCTCGCCGGCGAACGGTGGCACCGTTCGGGAAACCGAGGCCATCCACGGGCTCAGGGGGTCGAGGCGGTCCTATCGATGGTAGACTTTCTAGCGAGGACGGAGGGAGTCGCCAGCGGCGAGCTTCGTGGCGGCCGGTGGCTTCGGTAGCAAAGTGGGTTTGGGGCTACGGTGGCTTTCCGTCGCAGCTGGGGGTCTGGGCGGCTCCGCAAGACGAAGAGGAGTCAAGTGGTGGTGATGGAAAGGTGGGGGAGGCCTTGGTGGCGCCGGGGTGAACCGGGACGAGGCGGCGGCCGAGCTGACCGGAGAGGGTGAAGACGGCCTTTTCCTCTTCAATTGCTGGCAATGGGAGCACTAGGAGGACAGTGTGAGGCTGCCTGAGTGCTCGGAGGAGCTCGGGGGCCTCCTTTAATAGCACATCCATGTCGGTTTGCGGCGGCCGTGGATAAGCTCATCGGCGGACCACCCTACTGTGCTGCAGGACGATGTGGCGGTGGCTGGCTGGTTTCAGGGGCTAACGATGAACGCTCCACTGTCTAAGGAGGCGAGCTGGCGCGCTGCGGTGGTTTGAGCGGTGCCGCCCATGGCAGGGGCGGACGCGGCCACAGGCGTGCCGCCAAGAGGCTTGCTGTGGCGATGCTGCAGGGGCGCGAGGGGGCGGTCGGGGCTTCTGGCGTGATGCGGCGAGAGGGAGAGGATCAGGATGAGCTCGGGTAAACTTATCCAGGGGGCGTGCTGGCTCGGACGCGAGCACGTGCAAAATGTGCGCTCTGCTCGCGCTCTGGGCATGCACGGCACTCGTTCGACGAAATGCTAGGGCGACCAAAATTGCTAGAGACCCAATGCAAATCCACAGGCCTAGGTTAGAGACAGTTAGAAGGCTACTAGACAACTTGGTTTGGACAAGGGCAAAGTTCACAACACAAAACCTTCAACCATGCCAAATCTGTCTATGCACACAGGGTGTTTGACTGTCGGGGTCGTATCTCTGTGGCCTCGAGCACCTATGGGGCACTGGGGGCCCCTTCTAATCCGGCAAGGGAGCGGGGGTCGTGCGCAGAGCAGATCGAGGTCGAGCGCGCGGGGGAGACGGGCAATTTTTTACCCAGCTTCGGGGCTCTCCGGAGAGATAAAACCCCTACTGCTTCTTTGGTGGTTGTATTCGATCTTGCTCGAGCATGCGAGCGTATGGTGGTGCTGTGGGTGTCGAATGGACCGAACCCCTTCTACGTGCGCATGGGCCTCCCTTTTATAGTCTGAAGGGGGTACCCACAGGTGGCAGCGTAGGAAGAGGGGGTAGAAATGTAAAAACGCAGGTTGGTACAACAGTGCACAACAGTGCCCCTACCTAACTCTGACGGCAGGGGACAAGGGCATTAAATGCCCGTCCGGTCGCCCCAACAGTGTAAAGAAACGACCGTTAGGTGAGCCACCGGTTGCCACGATGGCGCCTCTGTCAGCTCCGTTTGCCACCTTGCTCCGCATGGCTGCGTAGTGCCTCGCCACGTGCCCTTGGGATGGCCTTGTGATGACACGTCGCCGGGTGCGCTGGAGTTTGGGTGGCAGCCTTGCCGCGGCAAGTGCCTTGCCGCGGCCCTTTTCTTGTTGTGCCGGCAAGCTTGCCGGCCGCTGGGCCTTGCCGGGGCGCGCGGGGCGCCGCGGCAAGTCTTCTGGTGATGCCCTGGTTGGCCTTCCCGGCAAGCTCCTCTTGTCGGGGCCTTCGTGTTCTTGGCTAGTACTTTGTTCTTGAATGGCAGTAATAAAGAATGGCGAAGGGCCTTGGCGGGCGCCCGGCAAGCCTTGCCGCGGGGTGCTGCGACTGCCCGTGCACAAGTTCGGGGTACTAAGGTACCCCTACTTTAGTACACCGACAGGAGCCCCCGGGCCTGGGCCATACACGGTGCCGAGCGTTGTTGGGCCAGGCCCAAAACAGTGCACGGGCACGCGTGGCCTGGGTCCGCACAGAATTGGGCTCCGTGTCCACCGCGCTCCTCCGCAACGGCACGCGTCGATTGCGGCGTCGTGGGAGACGTGGGTGGAGGGCGCGATCTTCAAGGCGCCCACCCCCGTGATCACTGGGCAGGGCGAGGTCGCTTCATCCGTCGGCCCGTCTCCGCTTTTTCGCCACGCGGCTCCCATGCGCGGGGGGTCGTGGGCGGCGAAGGTGGGAGACTGGGCCGTCACGGGCGGAGATGGTGGGTCGGCCCCGCTCTTCTGCCCCCCTCGTGCCCTGATTGGCTGAGCGGGGCGGTCGAGCCCCCACTTCGCTCCTTTAAGAAGGGCTGAAGGGGAGCGCAAGAATCCCGCACTCCATCACCTTCCTCTTCCTTCATCTTCTGTTGCTCTTCCTCCCATCTGCCATGGAGGGAGGGAACCGTGGTCCTTCTTCGGTGCCGGCGAGGGTCGCCACCCGGCAGCGCACCTCTCCCTATCCTGCGCCTGCGGCGGCGGAGCCGGCCACGAGGGGAAGAGGGAGGGGGCGAGGCCGCGGACGAGGTCGCGGACGTGGTCGGAGTGCTCGGGGGAGAGGCGGCCGGGGCAATGCGCCACCCCCGTCTCCGCCGGCAGCTCCTCTCCTCGAGGCGGTCCACACCGGTGACGACCCCTGGGAGTTCTTCATCAAGCTGCGCCGAGCACCTCGTCGCCGCCTCCGGCTGCCGGCTCCGTTTGCGAGCGCAATGGAACCGGATCCGCCCGAGATGTTGGAGTTGCGCATGAGGGGCTGCGGGATCAGCGGCACTCGAGCGAGCATCGTATCCCCAGCCCCCGGCGTGATGTACTTCGACCGAGGGTGGAAGACATTCGCCCGCATCCACAGCTTGACGGCGGGGTTTACCCTCCATTTCAAGTTAATGGAGGGCGACCTTCTCGCCGTCAAGGTCTTCGGGGACTCCGGCACCCGGGCGAGATGCTGTGTGGACAGCTCCTCCGATAGCGAAGGCCCCTCCTCGAGTGAGAGTGACGAGGAGGGGAGCGATAGCTACGACGAGGATGGCGGGTCCGACTAGGCGTCGGTCGCTGCCTCACGCGCCATCGGCGACCCCATCATCCGGGTCGCCGGCCTTCTGAACTCCCCGGGGCCGTCTCCATGGGCGGCTGGCGTAGGGAGGCTGCGGAAGAGGAAGAGGGGTGGCGGCAAGGCCGTCAAGTCGGGGTACGAGGGCGAGGAGCCCTCGACAGCGTGCTGACGTCCCGCCGCCCCGTCTTCAAGCTCTACCTCCGGCGCCTCCGTCTCCTCCAAGCTCCTGGCCGGCCCCCGGGAAGTTCTCTTGGTGTCTTCTGGCACCCGCAGCTCACCTAGGCGCCCCTTTTGCCCCCCCCCCTCCCGGGAAGCTTCTCTTGCCGGGGCCTCCTTGACCTACCTCCTGAACAGAGAAACAGGAGAGGGATTACGGGCATCTTATCTTTCAATTTGTAAGCCCTCGGGCATTAGCTGTATTTAAAATCTGTAATCCTCTCTATCATGTTCTTCATCCTCTATGGACTTGTATTAAACTGGGATGTTTTTAATGAAAAGAGGGGAATGCTTGCCGGACTAAGTCCTTTACTTGATTTTGTGTCTTGCATGTTTTTACCCTACGCTTCTAGGGGACTTGCCGGAGCGAACACACTTGCTGAGTGCGGGACTTCAGCAGCCTGCTGGCGGCGTTGCTTCCGGCAAGCAAACTTGTCGGGCCAGTTGCGACGCGCTTGCATTGTTGAGCGGACTCGGAAACAAACCAAGGGCGCAACTTGGCCACGACTCGGCTCCTCCGCGCACGGGTTTTACAAGACACGCTCGTTCAAGGACGCGGCCCCGCCGTCCCCGGCCCACGAGAGGATGCATGACGAGGGATGAAAAACTTATCTGACTCTGCAGCCCCCGGCGACCCTAGCTTGCCAGGGAGGAATCTTGGCATTTGCAGCCTTCGGCAATTCTGGCTCCGCCAAGACCCAGGTGCCGGTGCGCCTTCTATTGCCCTTGCCGCTGGTGCCGCGGCCTCCGGAGGCCCTGGCCCATCCCGAAGGAACTTTGGCACTTGTAGCCCCTAGCGAAGCTGGCTTGCCGGGGCCCGCGCGCCAGCGCGCCCCCTCTAGCTTCTCCTTGTCGTTGTGATTGTAGCCATGAAAATAACTGAGACAGTGCTGTAATAAGCTATGTTTTTTTTGGTGCGACTCCGCAGCGCGATGCCATGCTTTGCCCTTCGTATGTTTACACTCTACGCTTCTAGGGAACTTGCCAGGGCTAACACACTTGCTGAGTACGGAACATCAGCAGCCCGCTGGCGGTGTTGTTTCCGGCAAGAAACCTTCTCGGGCCAGTTGCAGCGCACTTGAATTGTCGAGCGGACTCGGAAACAAATCAAGGACGCAACTCAGCCGCGAGTTAGTTCCTCCGCGCACAAGTTTCTCATACGAAGGTCGCCCCACGGCAAGTCTTGCTACGTTACGCCCTCTACTTCGTTCTATCCCTCGTACGTTTTTAACCCTACGCTTCTAGGGAACTTGCCGGCGCTAACACACTTGCTGAGTGCGGGGCATCAGCAGCCCGCTGGCGGTGTTGTATCCGGCAAGAAACCTTCTCGGGCCAGTTGCAGCGCACTTGTATTGTTGAGCGGACTCGGAAACAAAGCAAGGATGCAACTTAACCTCGAGTTGGTTCCTCTGCGCACAGGTTTTTCGTACAAAGGATAAACGCTCGAGGGACATAACACAAGGCTACAGGACTAAAAAGTGCTCTGTACAAAAGTTCGGGTGACTTAGCTTTTCCGCCCTCAGCAATCCGGCGGTGTCGTGCTTCTTTCCCGATTTCCGCCCCCCCCCCTTGTATGTTTTCTTCCTCACGCTTTCGAGGGACCCTTCGGCGCAAACACACTTGCTGAGTGCAGGACATCAGCAGCCTGCTGGCGGTGTTGCCTCCGGCGGGAAGAACTTGTCGGGCAGGTTGCGATGTGCCTTTACTGTCGAGCGGACTCGAAGCGGATCGATGGCGCAACCTAACCATGATTCGACCCCTCTGCGCTCGGGTTCTTCATACAAGGTATGGACTTTCAGGGAGCACAACTCAAAAGTTTGAAGTTTGGCAGCTTTCTTTGCCTCATCGGCCGGCAGAGCTCGATGGCGTGTCCTCGACGGCAGCGCGGTGCTCCGGAGAGGCGGGCTTGCCGGAGTGAGCGCCAGAGCCGTTCTCGCCGGGCTTAGTCTTTGGCTGGTCTACCTTTGCCTTCTCGTACTTGCCGGTGGAGCTCGATGGTGCGTCCTCGACGGCAGCGCAGCACTCCGGGGAGGTGCGCTTGCCGGAGTGGGCATCAGAGCTATCCTTGCCGGACTTGGCTTTCTTCTTCCCCCGGAGAGCTTCAGTGGCAAGTGGCTCGCGCTCTGCCGCGGCCGCTGCTTCCCGGTATATCTTGTTGGCGCAGATGAGCGCATCCCTCTTGTCGCCTAGGACAGAGATAACACTCATCGGACCGGGCATCTTGAGCACATTGTATGCGTAGTGAGAGGCCGCCATGAACTTGGAGAGTGCGGGTCGGCCGAGTATCCCGTTGTATGGTAAGGGGATGTCAGCTACATCGAACGTGACCCTCTCAGTCCTGAAGATCAGCTCGCTGCCGAACGTCACTGGCAATGTGATCTTCCCCTTTGGCTTGCTCCTTCCCGGATTTATCCCTTGAAAGGCACCAGTTTCTTCGAGCTCGCTGTCGGGGATCTGGAGCTTCTTGAGCACTGCGGAGGAAATCAAGTTCAGACCGGCCCCGCCGTCAACCAGCATCTTCGTGACCTTGAGGTTGCAAATTGTTGGTGAAACCAACATCGGCAAGCACCCGACCGTAGTGATGCGATCAGGGTGGTCCTCAACGTCGAAGACGATGGGCGTGCTGGACCACTTCAGAGGCCTGCGTGCCTCGACAGACGGCTCCGCTGCATTCACTTCTCGCACCCACTGTTTGAGTTGGCAGTGCGAGGTGTGCAGGGAGGCGCCGCCGTCGATGCACAACACTTCTGTCGCCTTCTGAAACTCTTGATCATCAGTCTCGTCTTCCTCCATCTCTTCATCCTCATCTTCATCTTCGTCCTTGTCGCGGCCGCGGGGAGGCCTGTCTCCTTGCCGCGGCTTAGCTTTGCCACGGTTCCCTCCCCGGGCGGGAAGCTTCTTGCCGGATCCTCCGTTACCTCCCTGGGCTCTCTCCTTGCCGCGGCGCTCATACTCAGCTTTTTGCAGCTCTGCCATCTGCTCTACTTTTTTGCAGGTTTGGAGGTCATGGCCTTTGGTGCGGTGGATCTTGCAATAACGCTTGCCGGAACCATCTTGCTTGTCGGCGGCTGCTACAGCCTCGCCGGAGTCGTCGGTCTTGGCCTTGTCGGAGCCGCCTCCGTTGCCGGAATGCTCAACGGCTAGTACATCCTTAGCTTTCCTCTTCCTACTGTTCCGCCTCCGGTTCTTCCTTGCCGGGCCGGCATCCTCACTGTCAGATCCTTCTGCTCCGGCAACCTCTCCGGGGATTTTTCTCCCCTCCTCGGCCCGTGCACACTTGTCGGCCAGAGCGTAGAGCTCGCTGACATCTCTGATCTTGCACATCGCCATCCCCTCCCTCATCCTGCGGTTACGCATGTTCTGACGAAACATGCTGATAACCGCGGCAGGGTGGACGTCTGGGATGTTTTGCTGCACCTGGCTGAATCTTTGTATGTACTTGCGCAGGGGCTCCCCCTCCTTCTGGACGAGCAAGTGGAGGTCACTCTCCTGGCCATGAGGCTTGTGACCACCCGTGAAGGCGCCGACAAACTGATGGCACAGGCCGCCCATGAAGAGATGGAGCCGTCCGGCAAGTGCATAAGCCAAGATCTGACGTTGGGCTTGAGTACCAGCGGGAAGTAGTTGGCGAGGATCTTCTCGTCGCGCCCTCCGGCAGCCTGCACCGCGATGGTGTAGATGCTGAGGAACTCCGACGGGTGTATCCTGCCATCATACTTCTCGGGCACGTCTGGCTTGAAGTTCTTGGTTTTGGGCCACTGGACTTGCCGCAGCTCGCGAGTGAACGCAGGGCAACCTGCCGCGTACGGCAAGTCGCCTGGTTCTCCGGGTGCGTGCGCGTCGACAGCGGGCCCCGCGCGCTGGTCAGATTGACGTCGCGCTTCTCTCCGGCGCTCGATGCGGGTGCAAGCGTCTTCGTGTTGCCGTTCTTGAAGGACTTGGCGTTGATCGCGGCGAGTTCGCGGGTCCGACGACGCGGTGGAGTCGCCGTCGGGGTTGGTCCGGCGAGCTGGCGATCTTGGCCTTCGGGGCTGGGAGTGCACGGAGGTGCCACCCCCAGCGGTCTTGTCGGCGTCGGCTTGCGCCTGCGCGCCTTGCCGGGGCCTCGATACACTCGGCCGCCGGGGCTTGTCGCCGTTGGCGAAGCCGATGAGGCTGTATATGGTCATCCTCTAGTCGTCGATTTTGTGCGGCGCCGGAGGGTAGTCTAGAAGCAGGTGGGCTCGGGCCAGCGCTTCCTCTGCTGTTTTGGGCGGCGGTGGTGATGAACGGCGCGAGGAGCGGGATGTGCTCGGACTCCCAACTGGGTTGGGAGGTGCAGCACCCCGTCCGGGCGACCGCACCTCGCTCGCGCAAGCACGCGGGCGTGCATGCTGACCTCGAGCATCTCGCGACCCACCAGCTTGGCCTTGTTCCAACGCGAGCACGGTGCTAGGAGCACCGGGGCGTTGTTGACCTTGTACCTCCTGGGAAGGGTGCGGTGTCTGCTCGGTCGCCGACGCTTGCGGGGCCTTATTTTTGGATCTGGTGACGACACGAGACCCACTGGCGGCGCCCGCTCCTCCGCTGGCGTCCACTCCACTGCCCGTTTGCTCCAGCGGTGGTGGCGGAACCGATGTGGACGGAGCGGCCACCTCCGAAGGCTTCTTCTTTGGTGGCATGTTGATGAAGATCTTGAAGTAGCGCGCGTGGAGACCGGATCAGATGCTCACGACCTCGACGCAATCCCCCTACCTGGCGCGCCAAAGATGTCGGGGTCGTATCTCTGTGGCCTCGAGCACCTATGGGGCACTGGGGGCCCCTTCTAGTCCGGCAAGGGAGCGGGGGTCGTGCGCAGAGCAGATCGAGGTCGAGCGCGCGGGGGAGACGGGCAATTTTTTACCCAGCTTCGGGGCTCTCCGGAGAGATAAAACCCCTACTGCTGCTTTGGTGGTTGTATTCGATCTTGCTCGAGCATGCGAGCGTATGGTGGTGCTGTGGGTGTCGAATGGACCGAACCCCTTCTATGTGCGCATGGGCCTCCCTTTTATAGTCTGAAGGGGGTACCCACAGGTGGCAGCGTAGGAAGAGGGGGTAGAAATGTAAAAACGCAGGTTGGTACAACAGTGCACAATAGTGCCCCTACCTAACTCTGACGGCAGGGGACAAGGGCATTAAATGCCCGTCCGGTCGCCCCGACTGTGTAAAGAAACGACCGTTAGGTGAGCCACCGGTTGCCACGATGGCACCTCTATCAGCTCCGTTTGCCACCTTGCTCCGCATGGCTGCGTAGTGCCTCGCCACATGCCCTTGGGATGGCCTTTTGATGACACGTCGCCGGGTGCGCTGGAGTTTGGGTGGCAGCCTTGCCGCGGCAAGTGCCTTGCCGCGGCCCTTTTCTTGTTGTGCCGGCAAGCTTGCCGGCCGCCGGGCCTTGCCGGGGCGCGCGGGGCACCGCGGCAAGTCTTCTGGTGATGCCCTGGTTGGCCTTCCCGGCAAGCTCCTCTTGCCGGGGCCTTCATGTTCTTGGCTAGTACTTTGTTCTTGAATGGCAGTAATAAAGAATGGCGAAGGGCCTTGGCGGGCGCCCGGCAAGCCTTGCCGCGGGGTGCTGCGACTGCCCGTGCACAAGTTCGGGGTACTAAGGTACCCCTACTTTAGTACACCGACATTGACAAAATGCCAGAGGCATCTAGGCAGTACTTGGGGTGGTCAAATCTTCTAGAGTGGGGTCTCTTTAGATGAATGAGAGGGTGGTGAGGTTAGTTTGCCAAATGTAGAAACTTGTTAGTGCAAGTTTTGCAAAACTTCAATTCTGGATAGGGGGTAAATGGCATCATTACATGAACCAAAAATGTCCCAAAGCGTGCATGCTCCTGGACTTAGGGGTTTTGTAGGGTTGAATACAAGCAGGAGAAAGCACAAGGTCACTAGAGCACAAATAATTAGGGTTGTAGTAGAAATCACAAGGCTGGGCCAAAATAAAAAGGAGGTTGATTCACTCAATTTTTCCAAAGAACATCACTAGGTTTTTGCATAAAGTTGAATTACATGCTACCACTGACATCCCATAATTTTGGTGGAGGCTTTAAAGAAACATTTAAATAGGCTGTAGTGCAAATTTTCCCACTGGACCAGATTTGAAAATATGGTGTAGAGCTCATAATCTCCAATGAACAGAAGATATTTTTGCATAAAAATGATTTAAAAACATCGCATGACCTCTCCAAATTTTGGTTGGAATTTTAAATAAATTTATCAAAGGGTTGTAGTTCAAATGGTACCCTAAAACCATGGGAGACCATTTTTAGAGAAATAAAGATCAGGAAAATTATTATATAATTAATTCCTCTGATGAAAAGAAAAGTTTTTCTTGAGAGGGTACACAAGTCCAACAAAACATTTGGGAAGTTTTCACTTGGCGTAAAAACTCCATAATAACCAAGAGAAGAATGGTTCTGAAATCAAAAGAAATTCCAGAAATTGAAAGTTTAAGTTTCATGGCAAAATTTTAATTAACAAAACAAGGTTAAAATTTTGGGGTGTCACAGGAGGCCGGGTATCTGGCCAACACTACAAAAAAAAGACACATCCGTGACATTTTGGGCCCAACGAAAAAAATTTCTATCATACATATGACACTTCTATGACAATAATTGTGACAAAACCCGGTATCATCATAGATGTGGTGGGCTCCTACTTCTATGACCAAAAATCATGACAGAAAATGGGCTTTTCATCCTGGGCAGGCCGGAGACGCAGCTGCATGACATTCTTTGGGCCGTCCATGACGGAAAAAACCGTGGTAGAAGCGAGGGGGAGGAAAATTTCGGGGAGTTGCCTGTTACGATGGGAGGTCGAGGGCGGAGCGATGCGCGTTTCTCGCGTACGTACGCGCGTGTGTGTGAGGCGTTGGCTCTAACTGAACCCGAGTGAGGCATTGGGCTCTAACTGAACCCGAGCGATTGCACTGCAGGCTACGCGTTACTGAACCAGAGCGATCGATTGATGGCTGTTAACTGAACCCGATGGAGCGATTCCTTCGCTATTGCTGCTAACTGAAGCCGATCGATTGGATGAACAGTGAGTGTTGCGGGGGGGTTTGGATGAATAGTGAGTGGTGGCGTTGCCTCTGGATGAACAGGAACCCTTGGTGTGGAGGGCTGGATGAACAGTAGACGATGGAGGAGTGGCCGTGGAGGGGTGGTTGAACAGGACCCCGTGGTGTGGAGGGCTGGATGAACAGTAGATGGTGGAGGGGTGCCTGTGGAGGGGTGGTTGAACAGTAGCCGGTGGAGTAGCGCATGGTGGAGGCTGGATGAATAGGAGCCTGTGGAGGCTGTAGGAGGTCGACGGTGGAGATGAGCTATATCCCGTGGAGTTCCGTTTTGCGGTACGCCACACCACTCCCGATGAACAGGACCCCCATTTCGACCGTAGGAGGTCTGTTTCGTCCGTTTTGCGGTACGCCACACCCCTCCCGATCAACAGGACCCCCGTTTCGACCATAGGAGGTCTGTTTCCTATGTTTTGCGGTACGCCACACCCCTCCCGATCAACAGGACCCCCGTTTCGACCATAGCAGGTCCGTTTCCTCCATTTTGCGTTACGCCACACCCCTCCCGATCAACAGGACCCCCTTTTCGACCGTAGGAGGTCTGTTTTCTCCGTTGTGTGGTACGCCGGGCCTCGTTTCCATCGCATGTTCCGTCCAAGCCCTCCCGATGAACACGACCACGCATTCCGTTCCGACCCAGCCGGTTGGGTCCCACGCGTTCTGTTGCCTCCCGATGAACATGACGCATTCCATTGCCTCCCCATGAACAAGACGACGACGTTGTTTCTCCGTTCTGACCCAGCCATGTGCGTATGCGCGAGTAGGCGTTCGAGACCCTGCCCGTATGTACGTACGTGGCCGTATTTTCTTTCTTGCACCCTCGCCGCTGTACGTACGTGTACATGATACGTGCGCACCTCTACTACGACACGTGCGCGCCTCTACTACGACAAGTGCGCGCCTCTACATCGACCAGTATATATGTACGTACAAGTTCGCGACCAGAATGACAACGCTACGTACTCTTTGACCAGGTGGGTCCCGACTGTCAGGCAGTTCCTTGCCTGCGAAGATGTAGCTGGTGTTCCCTCAAAAAAGATGTAGCTGGTGGGTCCCAGCAGTCAGGGGGGCGAATCATTTTTTTTGCCCAGACGCACTTCCTTGCGTACGAAGATGTAGCTGGTGGGTCTCAGCAGTCAGGGGGCTAATCATTTTTTCACGAAATACGGTGGCCCGTCCGGTGGGTCCCTGCTGTCGGGTGGAGGAATCATTATTTTGCGCATAATAAGGAGGCACTTCCTTGTGGCGGCCGTGGACCCAGCTGTCAGCCTCTCCACGTAAAGTCCATGTCCGATGGAAGTCATTCCTTGACCACGTTGACCACGCCGCGCCAAGAGCACCACGGCGGTGGACGATGGTGAGGCCTAGGAAGGGGACGTCTCGGAGCCGGGGAAGACGCAGCAGTGGATGCCCACGCGAAGAGGAGTACGAGGATTCACTGGTTCGACTGCGGTGTGAGGCTGCTGTCGCCGCAGAATAACAGGGGGTGTGAGTGAGTAGAGGGATGGTCTAGACAGCAGTGGGAGTACTAGGGGGCGGTGAGGCCTCCGCGGCATCACATCCGGCCACGGGAGGCAGGAGCACGCGGCACGACCGCCGCTGGTTTGGGCGGCTGGAGCAAGAAGACCAGAGGTTGAAGAAGCACTACGGCCATTGGATGAACATCGTACGGTACCAGGAGCTAGAATCGATCATATTGACTAAGTAAACAAAGCCCTCCGTCCCCGTAAACTTGGTAGGCCCACAAGTCAGCCTGCCACTATGATGGGTTCCAGTTGGCAGGGGGAGTATTCATTTTTTTTGTGCGTAATAAGGAGGCACTTCCTTGCGTGCGAAGATAGCTGGTGGGTCCAACATGTCAGCTGGGGGCACATTTTTTTCACGAAATACAGAGGCCCTTCTGGTGGCTCCCAGATGTCAGGTGGAGGAATAATTATTTTGCGCGTAATAAGGAGGCACTTCCTTCCTGCGGCCGTGGGCCCAGCTGTCAGCGTCTCCACGTACAGACCACGCTGACCACGCCGCGCCGAGAGCACTAGGGCGGTGGACGACGGCAAGGCCTAGGAAGGGGACGACACGGAGGAAGGGAAGACTCGGCAGTTGTTTCCCACGCGGAAGGGAGTACGAATGTACGAGGGTTTGCTGGTTCGTATGCCCTCGCCGGAGGATAACAGCAGGTGTGGCCGTGTGGGTGAGTAGAGGGATGGCTAGGCCAGCGACGGGAGTACGATGGGGCAGTGAGGCCTGCGTGGCAGCACAGCCAGCCGCGGGGAGGAGGGAGCAGGCAGTCCCGCCGGCGCTTGTTTGAGCGGCTGGAGCAGGAAGAGCAGAGATTGAAGAAGCACGACGGCGGTTGGATGGACATCGTGTGGTCACTGGAGCTAGAATCGTTCATATTGACTAAGTTGACAAAGCCCTCTGTCCCCGTCAACTTAGTAGGCCCACAAGTCAGCCTCCCACCATGGTGGGTCCCAGCTAGCAAGGGGAGTATTCATTTTTTTGTGCGTAATAAGGAGGCACTTCCGGTGGGTCCGAGCTGACAGCGGGGGGAACGTTTTTTTCACGAAATACGGTGGTCCGTCCGGTGGGTCACAGCAGTCAGGGGAAAACGTTTTTTCACAGGTGGGAAACGTTTTTCCATGAAATACTGTTGGCCCGTCCGGTGGGTCCCTGCTGTCAGGTGGAGGAATAATTATTTTGCGCGTAATAAGGAGGCACTTCCTTGCATCTGCCGTTGACCCAGCTGTCAGCCACTCCACTTACAGTACTCTTCCGATGGAAGTCGGTCGTTGACCACATTGACCATGCCGCGCCGAGAGCACCAGGGCGGTGGACGACAGCGAGGCCTCGGAAGGGGATGACGCAGAGCCGGGGAAGACGCGGCAGTGGATGCTGACGCGGAGAGGAGCACAAGGGTTCACTGGTTCGGCTGTGGTGTGAGGCTGCCATCGCTGCAGAATAACAGGGGGAGTGGGTGAGTGGAGGGATGGCCTGGCCAGCGGTGGGAGTAGTATGGTCGGCGCTGCTTTGGGCGGCTGGGGCAAGAAGACCAGAGGTTGAAGAAGCACTACAGCCGTTGGATGGACATCGTTGACCACGCCGCGCCGAGAGCACCAGGGCGATGGACGACGGCGAGGCCTATGAAGGGAACGACAGGGAGCCGGTGAAGACACGACAATGGCTGCCCACGCAGTGGAGAGTACGAGGGTTGACTGGTTCGGCTGCCGTCGCTGGAAAATAACAGGAGGTGTGGGTGAGTAGAGGGATAGACAAGCCAGGGATGCGAGTATGATGGGGCCGTCAGGCCTGCCCGGCAGCACTGTCAGCCACGGGAGGCGGGAGCAGGCGGTTCCGACGGCGCTGGTTTGGGCGGCTGGGTAGGAAGATCAGAGACTGAAGAAGCACGATTGCCGTTAGATTGACATCTAATGGTCTGACGCTGGTAGAGTCGATTGTTGACTAAGTTTCTTTTTTAAGAAACCTTGTGTACGCCTGAACTTAGTAGGCCCACAAGTCAGCCTCCAAATCTGTGGCAGACAACATAAAGCCCATTTGCTATTTTTTATAATTTGCAGCCCATTTGCTAATTCTTATGTAATTTATTACAGCCCATTTTCTGCCCAGGACCACGGTCAAAAAGTTCAACCTTATTTTGCATATTTCGGTGGAGTCCAAACTGTTGTAATCCCGAAATGATAAACATTTTTTAAGAACTTATTGATTTGCCAAAAAAATCGTTTTGTTTTTGTAAGCAAATAAGACGTGGGACAATTGAGTTGGTTTAAGGGAAAACCAGTGGTAAAAAAATCAACGCTGGGTGGGAAAAAACAACAAAAATAAGGATGTAAATATGAAAAGGGAATTTTATGTGTTTTCAATATAATGATACGTGTATATGAACTAGTAAAACTATAGGTAGAGATTAGAAAACGGATGTAGGACATGCGTTTCAAGAGGAAAATAGAACTGGGCTGTGTGTTTGATTCAGTAACAAAACTGCCTGCGGATGTTGTAAGACAAAATATAACTAATGCTGGCGGGCCAGAGGCCAGTAGATACCTGCTGGATCTTTGTGCCCCGTTGTCGTCATGGGCTGGGCCTGCTAAAAACAAAACCAACCCTGGTCAGTCTACAGCCCAGTTGAAACTTGCTCGACCTAAAAAAACAATATACGTGCTCAATAAACGACAGAATTCTCCAAGCACGGACTGATAACTGGGATGCAGGATGGATATTGTTTTTTATCGTGATAATAAGTGCATGCACTTGTTTCAAAAAAACTGCAGAACTGGGAATTCAAACGGCGGGTGCTTATGCTACCCATCAAATAAAAATCAGGTGCCTGAGAATTCGTTTCAAAACAAATGATTCAGCTTTATATCCACGTCGACCCTCCGCATGATGGTTGGAAGCAAATGCAAGTTCATACCAAAAGATCGTTAACAACAATACCAACTTGCGGACGACAAGGTAGTACAACTACCAATGTGTCGGGGGTTGGGTGCGACATATGCCAAAGGATGGCTTATCATGGTGGGGGCGAGTAGAACGTCGCCGGTGCCTGGAAACGGGATGAGGCGTAGACATGCACGCCAGCGGATCTTACCCAGCTTCAGGGCTCTCCGAGGAGATAACACCCCTACTACTACTCTGCGGGGTCTCCGCATGGTCACTATGGCAAAGTGAATACAAGGTTGCTCCTAGAGCTGTTTCTGGAAGAAGCAGAAGGCGAGGATTGCTCTCTCCTTCCGATATGGTCTATCTGGTGCTAGATGATTCCGAACCCTTTGCATGGGTGCCCCGGGGGGTTTATATAGGCCTACCCCCTAGGGGTACAAGGGTAAATCCGGCTGGGCACGGGACCCAGCCGTCTGTCTCTCAGGCGCCGTCTTCTCTGCCGACTCCTGGGGCCCGCCGACTGGTGGGTCCGTCGATTGGTGTGGTAAGAGGGCGTCAGCCCTTGTCCGCCGCGGGCGGGTCGTGCTGGCTGCAGATTACTGTAGCCGTGCTTCTAATGATGCGGGCTTGGTCATGGGGTCATGGCAACAGTGCCGCCGCCTGTCGGGCGATCACTGTTGCCATTTCCCTGTTGTGTCTGGTTAATGGCTTGTGGGACCCGCGGGAGGGGCCGGCCGACTCCTGGGGGGCGACTCCCAACGGGTCCGACTCTTGGCGCTCTTGCCGTCTTCAGTACTCTCGCTGACTGGTGGGCCCGCCGTCTCCGGGCCGTGCAGACAGACCGTTGTGGGCACAGGGCCCCGCCCCCAGGAGCTGATGTCAGGGCCGGTATGGCAACAGTGCCGCGCCGGGCGAAGATCTCCGCGAGTACGGCGCACTGTGGCCATACCTGCCCTTAAATAATAGGGTGGTTGGAGTTGCAGGCCGTCTTCCGTTGTCGGCCTCGGGGGAGTCGCCTCTGGGACACGGCTTATCTTGGAGTCGCCTCTGGGACTCGGCTCGTCTTGGAGTTGCCTCTGGGACTCGGCTCGTCTTGGAGTCGCCTCTGGGACTCGGCTTATCTTGGAGTTGCCTCTAGGACTCGGCTCATCTTGGAGTCGCCTCTGGGACTCGGCTCGTCTTTGGAGTTGCCGCGGGTACTTGAGGGGCGCAGTCTGTCCCGATGTCTTTGTCAGGACCCCGACTCAATATCACATCGATCTAGCCTGTAACCCCTCATATCACTTTGCGGCCTCACGCACGGTATTCCCACGGGTGTCGCCTTACCTTTGCCCGGGACCGTTTGCGCCTTTTGGCACACGTATATGATAGTGTCGCTAGCATCCATATGACAAGGAGCCCGGGCTGACATGGCTAGTCGTAAACCCAAAGTGACACAGACTTACAGGGACAGGCATCCATGACCCAGCATCGAACGTGTCGGTCATCAGCGAGTGAGTTCCGGGCTGTAGCACTGGGCTAGCAGGACTCCGGTGAACCGAGCTGTAGCGGGCTAACAGGACTCCGGTATTCATCGCGTGACATTTCCCCGAAGGGACAGACACAGGAACGAAGAAGGACACATGCCGGCCAGCCTAAGTGTTCCGGAGCAGTAGCAAGCTACCATGGCTCGGTGGAAACACTAGGAGACATTTCCCGGTAAGAGAGGCTACTAAAGATAAACAACTAGATAGTCAGATCCCACACATACCAAGCATTTCAATAACATACACACAATATGCTCGATATGTGCAAATACAACATGGCATCACAACATGACTCTACGACTCAAGTATGTATTCATTAGGCTCCGAGGAGCGAGATATTACAAACATGGGTCTCTCGACCCAACATTCAGAGCATACAAGTCCAAGCACAAGCGGAAGCTAAACATGTCTGAGTACAGACAACTACAAGTGAAAAAGGCTTGAAAGCCTGACTATCTACCAGATCCTGCCGAGGGCACAAGATCGTAGCTGAGGTAACAAGCTAAACGTCGAAGTCCACGCGGAACTACTAGCGAGACCGAGGTCTCTCTGCAAAAACATATAATAGGCAAACATGAGTACAAATGTACCCAGCAAGACTTACATCAGAACTAACTACATATGCATCATTATCAACAAAGGGGATGGTGGAGTTTAACAGCAGCAAGCCAGCTTTGACTCGGTGGCTATCCTAAACTATGACTGCAAGTAACTCTTTTGAGGTGGCGCACACGAGTCCACATATTCACCATATCAATACACCGCTATGGATCCACTCCCGTCTCCCTACGAGAACGCCATCCATAGCACTCACGCTTATCTTGCATATTTTAGAGTATCCACTTTCACTTGTCTATGAACTGATATAGGCAACCCAGAAGTCCTTTTCCGCGGACACGGCTATTCGAATAGATGATGTTAACCCTGCAGGGGTGTACTTCTTCACACACGCTCTCACCACTTACCGCCGTTTACACGACATGTACTCGGCAACCTTCAAGCGGAAGCCCAACGAGGGTGTCTGCCACGACCTACCTAAATACTCAAGTCCCTAGTCCAGGTTTATCGCCTATTCGGGTTCCATCCATGAGGAGATCCGGCCGAAGTTTCGCTCACAGCCCCAAACGATGTGAGCAGGGTTCCCGAGACACCAAACGGGCGCCCGGTACACCGTGCCACGTGCCTACCGCATCACAGCCCACCCCTACGGTCAGCGCTGTGCACGGCCTCCAGCATACTACAAACACCAGAAACTACTTGCAACTCCTGGACAGAGGACAAGGGTGATTAAGAAGCTGAGAGGGTCCATTGGTTTCGTGCCCAATGCGTGGTAGTAGCTGAATCATGGATCACAAACACAGAACTCAGTTCCTGAGGACGGCTGCAATGAGACAACCCACCATGTACTCCTACATGGCCTCTCACCGCTACCTTTACCAAATCGTGTTCACACACTTAGCTCACACACACAGTAGGACATGTTCACACACCTCTGATTCATCCTCGATGAATCAGACCCGACTCAACTCTAAGCAGTAGCAGGCATGACAAACAAGCATGAATGAGTAGGCACAACAGGGCTCAAACAACTCCTACTCATGCTAGTGGGTTTCATCTATTTACTGTGGAATGACAGGTCATGCAAAGGATAAAGGGGTTCAGCTACCGCATCAAGTAACAGATGAATCGTTGTTGTCCTAGTGCAGTAAAAGAGAGCAGGAGCGAGAGAGTAGGATTGTATCGGAATGAACAAGGGGGTTTTGCTTGCCTGGCACTTCTGAAGATAGTATAGCTCTTCATCGGTGTCATCGATCTCATCGTCGGTATCACGTCTATCAAGAGGGGACAAATACCGGCAACAGAGAAGAAATACAATCAATGCAATGCACAATATGATGCATGCTCATGACATGGCAATATGAGTGTGTTGGCCTAATGCAACTACAACCAGATGGATTTGGGTCATATTGAGCCAAAGGTTCAACCCCAAATTCAAATTATGAATTCAAATAGTGCCTTATTATGTTTTGCACTAAACAGCAAGGTTAAGTTGTTTAAACATGCATGAAACCAGTGCAGATGGATAGATTGGATTTTTCTGATCATTTTACATATATAATTTGTTCCATTTGGAGTTACGGTTGAATTTCTATGAATTTTAGAAGTTTTGGTTATTTTCTGGAATTTCCTGTATAAGAATAATTCCACTAAAGGGCATTACTGCGTCAGCCTGACATCATCATGACGTCAGCAGGTCAACGAGGCATGTTCCAGGTCAAACCTGACCAGTGGGGTCTGCATGTCAGTGTCACAGCTAATTAACGGAGTTAATTAGTGCTAAGTTAAATGCTAACCTTAGTTAATTAGGGCGTGGGCCCGCATGTCAGTGACTTAGCTGGCTAACTAAAAGTTAATTAGTACTAAACTAGATTAGCAGGGCTCTGGGCCCACTTGTCATTGACTCAGAGAAGTCAACCTGGGCCCACACGGGGTCAACTAGGGTCAAACGGGGTCAACTCGCCGGCGTTTAGCCGCTGGCGACGACCAGACGCGGCGGGGCAGCGCGGGATTCACGCTCCGGCGACCAAAAGTACGGCGGAGGCTATCTACGTGATGCGGGCACTCCCCCGCATCGAGTGGTGGTGGTGGTTGGACCGGGGGTAGCCGGAAACATCGCCGGCGCCGAGGTTTGCGGTGGCCGTGGTTCGGGCGTGCCCAAGAACGGCGATGTGGTGCACCATACGGCGAGCTGGCGGCGGTGTTGGCTTGCTGCGAGGCCACTGGCCACCTAGACGTGCACACGCGCGAGTTTTGCTAGCTCTAGCTACGGCAGCGACAGAAACGGCGGCGACCGGCTCTCGGCTCCGGTGGAAAACGTGGTTAGAGGACGAGTTAGACGCGGGGAGGAGGGGCAAACGATAGCGGAGCTCACATTGGTCTCGCGAAGAAGCCCAGCGTGGTCGGGGAAGCGTCGGAGGCGGCGAATCGACGGGCGGCAATCGCCGGGGCAGAGGACGATGATGAGCTCGATGGCGACATTCCTGGTCGTCTGGCGCTGTGTGACTTGGTGAAGAGGAAGAGGTCGTCACGGCGGAGCTCTCGGACACGTCAGAGGGGCGAGGGGAAGGCGGTGGTTGCGGCAGCAACGAGCGGCGGCGATGGTGGCGCTCGGGTTCGGCGAGAGAGAGGAAGCAGAGGGGAGAAGGGCCTCGGGGATGAGTGAGAGGGGTCGGGGGGGTGGCGTGGCGTTGCGGGGGACGTCCAGGAGAAGGAGGAGGCAGCCAGGCAGGGAGGAGGTGGCCGGCGTGTGGCCACGCGCGCCGGGCACGCGCGCCGGGCACGCGCCCCTGCCTACTGGCGCAAGGAGGAAGGCGACAGGGAGCCAGGCGGTGGTGGGCTGGGCCGAAACAGGAGCTGGGCCGGTGGGCTGAGAGGTGAGCGCCAGGTAATCTCTCTCTCTCTCTCTCTATTAGTTTCTGTTTTCTATTTGTTCTGTTTTGTTTTGGTTTAGTAAAAATACTAAACCATTTTATAAAATCCTGAAAATAATTATGTGGCTAGAACTATTGGACATATATTAATTATATATAAAATATATATCCAATGCAAATAGTTATTGAATTAATTCAAATGGCCAAAACAAATATTTCTGTGACCCCAAAATATTGGTTTGAATTTTACTTCTTACCAATATTTCTATAGAATAGCAGGAACATTTTCTGGGATTCATTTGAGAAGAATTAAATGTTGGTTATTTTTAGAGGTTTTCTGAGGCTTTTGAAAATTCCTCAATTCAAGTTTCATTTGAATTTAAACATGATGCTCACATGGAAGCTAGCATAGGTCAGGCCAGAACTAGGGATGTGACAACTCACCCCCACTAAACAAGAATCTCGTCCCGAGATTCAAGACGTGAGGTAGGAAGACAAAGGGGACACAAGCTAACACAACTTCACGATCCAGATGTCTTTCTCTGAGAACTACATCCCACATGACAACAAGTAGAAAGGGAGAATTTTAGAAGAATCGATTTTCCTGAGATTCGGGCAACTTAGGATCATATTAATGATCACAAGATCAATTCACGGAATGAGACATAGAAACATCTCTGGAGCTGAGAGGCAAAACATACATCAGGAGGGACGAAAGAAGCAATTTGACGAGGGTTTCAAGTAGCAAGGATAAACTGCCATGATTCCATAACGGGGCACCTTAGGGAGGGTGGCTCGTAGAATCATCCCTTAAGTGGCAAAAAGAATTACCTTTGATTCAAAGATCACTGAGGCTCTTTATACCAGCTTAGGGAAAATCACAATCGATCATTTGAAGGGGTCCGAAGGAATGACATTCTTGGCCAGAATGGATGATGTGGACTACCTTGTTGAAGACAACACGAGGGATGATTTTGCTTATCATCGGAAATGGATGGGACCCAAGATAGGATGGCACAATGACAGTGCAAGTTGGGAACAAAATACAAGTGCTGGGAATGATTCTAGTAACTGGGGAGAAACTCAATGGCAGAGAGTGATTGCACTATTGGAATGGTTATAGCATAACCGGGGAAACTGAGAGCAATCCCAGTTAGTGCCGATGATAACACCTAGCGCTTGCGCGTGCTCTCAAGAACTCGAACATCTCCATATTCATCAAGGTTTTACCAATATCCGTGTCAAGGATCCTGGCAACACAACATACTACCATGATGAATACCGGTGGAAGATGCAGATGCAAAGGAAGATAACACCTTCTCAGATTTCACCTTGGCGGGGCCAAGGGAACAAAATTTGGATGATTGACCGATAGAAATTTAGCACTCCGCTTCTAATGTTCTCCTTGATGTACCAGCGTATCCCATTCATAGATATGGTTTGATATCTAGAACATCAGGTAAAGGTCGGACTTCGGAACACAAAAATCATAAGGCACACATGTCACATCCCTAGTTCTGGTATGCACTGAGCTAGCTAGTCATGTGTTGCATCATGTTTAAATTTCATGAAACTTGAAATGGGGATTGACTAAACCCTAGCACCAAATGAATTCAACTAGGGTCAAACTAAAATCTTTTTCATTGGACTCAAAATGCCCTCTAAAAATGTTCAACATTTCTGGTTTGAGGTGAAAGCATCTACCAAAAATGGTTTATATTTTTGCAGGACATATTGGGCTCTGAATTAAATCATACTCTATTTGCATTTGGGCATTTAAATGCTATTAAATATTTTAAATGCTCAAATAATCATAAACTAAAATGTT
Source organism: Triticum timopheevii (assembly GCA_963921465.1). Classification (NCBI taxonomy): domain Eukaryota; kingdom Viridiplantae; phylum Streptophyta; class Magnoliopsida; order Poales; family Poaceae; genus Triticum; species Triticum timopheevii. The sequence goes on from OY997262.1 coordinate 326,159,497, forward strand.
TACTGTAGGATATGTTCCCAACAGTGATCATGAGTAGTTCTATGATTTTTGAAAGAGTCTAGGTATTTTTAATAAAGTCCTGAAGTTACAGAAATAAATAGAAAAACAGAAATAAAAGACAGAGGAGAGAAACCTTACCTGGACTTACCTCTGCAGCCCACCAGGCCCACCTGGCCAGCCCAGCCCACTGGCGCGGTGCCAGTCATCGCCTACCTCTGCCAGTAGGCAGAGGAGGGACAACGCACGGCGCGCGCGCGGGCGCCACGCCACCAGGCTGCCTGCCTGCGTCGCCTGGCCACCGCGACGCCTCGCAACTTCTCCTCGGTGCCGCCCCGACCCCCTGGACCCCCTCGCTCTCTCCCTCTCCCTCGTTCCCCTCCTCTGTCTCGTTCTCTCACGCGCCACCGTCGCCGCCGCTCGCCGCTGCCGCGCCCTGAGCCTTCCCCGTGCCTCTCCGACGAGACCATGAGCTCCGCCTAGTCCCTCTCCTCCTCCTCACCGAGCCGCCCGACGCCGGAAGCCCCTGGACGCCGCCAGCTTCGCCGTTCCCCCTCCTCGGCCACGGAGGACCGGCGCCGTTGATTCGCCGCCTCCCAAGCTTCCCCGAGCTCGCCGAGGCCACCGCTACACCCGCTGTGAGCTCCGCCATCGTTTCCCCCTCTCCCCGTGCCCTACCTCCCTCTCTAGCCGCCGTTCGCAACGAGCCCGTGAGCTCTTCGCCGCCGGCCATGTTGCCGCCGTGGCTACGGCCGCTGAAGCTCACAGTAGACCACACCACTTCTCTGAGTGCCTCCCTACGAGCCCGTAGCACGCCCCAGCTCGCCTTCCCGTGCCCTCTAGCTCTCGCTCGCGTCTACCCGGAACTCCGGCAGCCGCCGCGAGCTTCGTTCCGGCGAGCTCCGGCGCCCCCGCCGCCACCCTCCTGCTCCTTTGGATGCGGGAGAGCACGGGCTACGCCCCGGTGGTCTCCGCGAGTCCAGCCGCCGCCTGTAGCTCAAGTCCGGCGAGCCTCCGTCGTTGTTTAGGTCGCCAGTGGGTTAACTCCGGCCGTGCCGACGTGGCACCGTAATTAGTGGCTAATGATGCCACTAACTAACCCCCCTCTCACTGACTACTGGGCCCCACGCCCCTAACTAACAGTAGATTAATTTCTATTTAGTTTTATCTAATCACAGTGGACCCACACGTCAGTGTTGACTACGCTGACGTGGACGTTGACCGGTACCACCTGTCATACACCCAAACCAACCTGTTACACTGACCCGTGGGTCCCAGCCGTCAGGTTTGACCTGGGCTGGCGCCTTTGACCTGATGACGTCACCCCGACGTCATGCTGACGCAGTTAATCTTTTCCTGTATTTATTTTTTATATAGGAAATTCCAGAAAATAACCAAAACTTCTAAAATTCATATAAATTCAACCGTAACTCCAAATGAAATAAATTATATATGAAAAATGATCAGAAAAATCCAATCCATCCATCTGTACCATTTTCATGCATGTTAGAACAACTTACAGCTGCTGTTTAGCATAAATCATATTAATGGCATTTAAACCTTCACATATGGAGTTTGAATTTGAACCTAGGGTTCAAACCAACTTCATTTAACTTGCTGCTAGTTGCATTAGCTCAAACAACAACATATTGCCATGACATTACCATGCATCATATTTGTTGCATTGCATTGATTGTGTCCCTCTTTATTTGCCGGTAACTGTCCCCTCTCGATAGACGTGGTTTCGACGATGAGTTCGATGACACCGATGAAGAAGTATAATATCTTCAGAAGTGCCAGGCAAGCAAAACCCCCTTGTTCATTCCGATACAATCCCACTCTCTCGCTCCTGCTCTCTTTTACTGCATTAGGACAACAACGATACAATTGTTACTTGCTGCGGTAGTTGAACCCCTTTATCCTCTGCATGACCCGTCATTGCCACAGTAAATAGATGAAACCCACTAGCATGAGTAGGAGTTGTTTGAGCCCTGATGTGCCTACTCATTCATGCTTGTATGTCATGCCAGCTATTGCTTAGAGTTGAGTCAGGTCTGATTCATCAGGGATGAGTCAGAGGTGTGTGAACATGTCCTACTGTTGAGAGCTAAGTGTGTGAATACGATTTGGTAAAGGTAGCGGTGAGAGGCCATGTAGGAGTACATGGTGGGTTGTCTCATTGCAGCCGTCCTCAGGAACTGAGTTCTGTGTTTGCGATCCATGAACAGCTACTACCACGCATTGGAATGCTTAAGTGCCCCTCTCGGCTTCTTAATCACCCTTGTTCTCTGTCCAGGAGTTGCAACTAGTTTCTGGTGTTTGTAGGTAGTGCTATTTTTCTACCAAGTGGCACCCGGCAGGGTGGGCTTGGGACAGACTAGGCACACGTGGCCTGGTGTACCGAGTGGCACCCGGATGGTGGGCTCGGGAACCCTGCACACATCGTTTGGGGCCGTGAGCGACACCCCGGCCGGATCTCCTTGCGGATGGAACCCGAATAGGCGATAAACCTGGACGAGAGACTTGAGTGTTTAGGTAGGTCGTGGCCGACTCCCTCGCCAGGCTTCCGCTTGAAGGTTGCCGACATACACATGGTGTACATGGCGGTAAGTGGCGAGAGCGTGTGTGAAGAAGTACACCCCTGCAGGGTTATCATTATCTATTTGAATAGCCGGATTCCTCGGATATGGAAACTTGGACCCCATTGCATAGTTCATAGACAAGTGAAAGTGGATACTCTAAAATAGGCAAGATAAGCGTCAGTGCTATGGATGGCGTTCTCGTAGGGAGACGGGAGTGGATCCATAGTGGTGCATTGATGTGATGAATATGTGGACTCGTGTGCGCCACCTCAAAAGAGTTACATTGCAGTCGTAGTTCAGGTTAGCCACAGAGTCAAAGATGGCTTGCTGCAGTTAAACTCCACCACCCCTTTATTGATAATGATGCATATGTAGTTAGTTGTGATGTAAGTCTTGCTGGGTACATTTGTACTCACGTTTGCCTATTTTATGTTTTTGCAGAGAGACTTCGGTCTCGCTAGTAGTTCCGCGTGGACTTCGACGTTTAGCTTGTTACCTCAGCTACGATCTTGTGCCCTCGGCAGGATCTGGTAGATAGTCAGGCTTCTAAGCCTTTTTCATTTGTAGATGTCTGTACTCAGACATGTTAAGCTTCCGCATGTGCTTTGACTTGTATGCTCTGAATGTTGGGTCGTGAGACCCATGTTTGTAATATCTCGCTCCTCGGAGCCTATTGAATAAAATACTTGAGTCGTAGAGTCATGTTGTGATGCCATGTTGTTTTTGCACATATCGAGCATATTGTGTGTATGTTATTGAAATGCTTGGTATGTGTGGGATCTGACTATCTAGTTGTTTATCTTTAGAAGCCTCTCTTACCGGGAAATGTCTCCTAGTGTTTCCACCGAGCCATGGTAGCATGCTACTGCTCCGGAACACTTAGGCTGGCCGGCATGTGTCCTTCCTCGTTCCTGTGTCTGTCCCTTCGGGGAAATGTCACACGATGAATACCAGAGTCCTGCTAGCCCGCTACAGCCCGGTTCACCGGAGTCCTGCTAGCCCAGTGCTACAGCCTGGATTCACTCGCTGATGACCGACACGTTCGATGCTGGGTCATGGATGCCTGTCCCTGTAAGTTTGTGCCACTTTGGGTTTACGACTAGCCATGTCAGCCCGGGCTCCTTATCATATGGATGCTAGCGACACTATCATATACGTGTGCCAAAAGGCGGAAACGGTCCCGGGCAAAGGTAAGGCGACACCCGTGGGAATACCATGCGTGAGGACGCAAAGTGATATGAGGTGTTACATGCTAGATCGATGTGGCATTGAGTCGGGGTCCTGACAGCTTTGGTATCAGAGCTTGACTGCCTGTAGGATTACCAAGACAAACTGGTCAAAGTTGAGTCTAGAAATGCTTTAGTTATATGTAGGGGAATTGATTGTGGGATGGAACGTAAGGCTCTTTTTACTCCTTATACCTCATGGCCTTCTGATCTGAGTCAACCTCTTCTTTTCTACGGGGATTAAGAACTAGGCCTTCTCATCTATCTATCAGGATGACGTGTTACTAAACCATAGACATATAGAATTGATAGTTTCAAATCTTAGTTCAGTTTTACTACTTCCGTATGTTCATAACTGTTGATCTCGAAACCTTGATATTATGCCTCGGAGTGGCTATGCCACCATTTTTGTAGCATGTCTCCAATCATTTCGAGCATTTGCAGCCGTTATGTTGTCCGAGTCATCCCAGGTTTCTAAACAAACTGATGCACTTGCAAATCCTTTCCCTCTGGTTTTGATGTTCCTTTGGGCCAGATTAATCACACTAAATGCTGAGTTGAGGTATTCTATTGCCTCGACATATATGTTGGAATTATTATTATGACCCTAGGTGTCTTAGGGGATCATCTAGTAATCTAGCCATGTTTTGTGTTCCCGGTGTGATGATTCTGGCCATCATTCTCGAAAGCATCCCGTGATGCCATTTAGTTAGTAGGCTTTCTATTCCCGGGTTTTTGAACTCGAGATTCACCCTACTTATCTCGTGTTGATAGTGTTGCTAGTTCCTTTAGGTTATTAGTAACCTTTGCATTAGTCCTCGAGGTCCGTGGTATTTCCTTCTTCCAAATACTATGAACCACTTATGGCAGAAGTTTGTTGGATCAAAAGATCACAACCAGAGTACTCATGATGAGTCCTCCATTCTATATTGTGAATCTGCCAGTTCTACCTTTCCGCATGGGTTATCCGGAAGAAATGTTGAGCTTCGCTCGACATACTAATCTATGCATCCACAACTCAAAAAATTATATGTTCCTTTGAGTTGTTCCCTTTAGCTGTATTCTCACCCCCGTCTATCATTTGATAGTCAAGAGTATGCATGCATTCGTTCATCGATACCTATTACTTTTGTGGTCCGTCAAGCCATTCTATTCCAGAATGACTAGGAGAAACAAACTCCAGTACCTTGTCCATTTCTAGGATTGGGTCAAAGCAGTTGTACTCCGCAGATCAAATTGCTAATCTAGCTTTTGATTCTGTTCTACCTCGGAGTATTACCCCCTTTATGTCAGGATTGTCATGAGAATTGCACCATCTCTTATGAATTCTTGACGTAGTAAAACTTCTCGCCATCATTACTCATTCCTCGGTTCCGTGTTGTCGTAACCAGAATGCTGACAAGTGAACCATGATGTGTGAAATCAATACTGCTAGCAACTCCATTGCTTGGTAGTTAAATGGACGATAACCTCAATCTTGGCGTGTTAATTATTGAATCATCATCCTAGGATTGATCGTGCTACCTAGTCCTTATTTCTGGTGCACTCTTCGATCAATGAGTTAGGATTGTGTCAAACCCTCCCTTTTTGATCGTATCATCTTGCCCTGAAAAGCAAGATTGTTCTCGAGCTTAGTAATATATCGGTGGTTCGTGATTTTCCGGATATCATCTCCGAAGTATTACCAGGTTGTCCCCCAACTGATATGTTGAGCTCGTGATCAAATTGGTTTCTTGTGAACCACCCCTTCTCCAAGAATCTGTGTGGGATACCCCTGAGCTAGTTGGTCAAGCTAAACAACAACTTGGAGAGTTGGAAGATAAAAGCTTGTCCGACTTAGTTCATGTTAAGGGATATCTTTTTGTGTGTGTGTTGAAGAAAGATGATATCTCCATCGATTGGTCCTCGTGATCAGTTGTTGGATCTATTGTCTTGCCCAAACTTTGATTTGAGTGTGGGCTATTCTCAAATCAAATCAGAACCAACGATGTTCATAATGTTGTCTTACTCGTGGATTTTCCTCGAGCATACACCATTATGTCTTTTGGGTCTGACCAATACTATCACCTTGTTCACATAGTTATGGAATTCCATTTATATGGAAACCAGGATGAACTGTTGTTGAGCCCATCGACAACATCCTTATCTTCTCCATAATCTTGTTGAACATTAAGCTAGTATTGGAAACTTTTGAAAGCATTTCTTCATGCTAGCTCATGAAGCATACGTTCGGATGTAAGAAGTGGCTTCCTCCAGTTCATGTGCATTTGATGCAAGTTGCCGCCGTGGATTCGAGAAAGACAATGTTGCTTCCTTTGGAATCATCCCAAATCAGTCATGCATATGTGCGAAGTATTCTGTGGTTCGGAGACTTGCAACCTTCATTCTATATGTATCCCTAGTACACCAAGCCACTGATTGATTTGTTCAAGGAGAAGAAGCTCCTTCTTAAGGGTATACCCTATGCAAGGACTTTGATATCCTCGATGATGATTCCCCACCTGAACTCGGTAGTGTTTTATTATAAGACTACTATGTGGCCATGTTTGTCTGGGACAACGTGTTCACGTGTTTGTAGCAAAACCAGCTCATGTTTTGGAGCTTACTACCGTAGTCCATTTCCCGAGAATCTCGCAACATCGTCTCGTCGATTTGTGTTGCAAACTTCCATTTTACTTTCTAGACTCGATGAGTCTAGATTATTCTAACACCAACCAGATCTGAATCTCAGGCAGATATGATGGTTGGAACGTTTCCCAAGAATTATAATATTGGTCTCTTTGTAACCGGTAAGGTGAATGTCGTGGCCAACACACCCAACCGGAAGACCTATTATTGTAGTATCTTGATTGAGAAAGTTGGCCATCTCCCCATATGGATTTCAAGGGATTCACCCCCTTGTTGTTCCTTATGGATTCTTGTGTTTCCGAAGTCCGACCTTTACTTGATGTTCTAGATAGCAGACCATTTCAATGAATGGGATACGCTAGTACATCAAGGAGAACATTAGAAGCGGAGTGCTAAATGTCTCTCGGTCGATCAACCAGATTTTGCTTCCTTGGCCTCGCTAAGGTAAAATCTGAGAAGGATATCTTTCTTTGCATCGGCATCGTCCATCACTACTCATCTTGGTGGTATGTTGTGTTGCCAGGATCCTTGACACGGATGTTGGTAAAACCTTGATGAATATGGAAATGCTCAAGTTCTTGAGAGCACGAGCAAGCGCTAGGTGTTATCATCAGCACTAACTGGGATTGCTCTCAGTTTCCTCGGTTAAGCTATAACCAATCCAACAGTGGATTCACTCTCTACTGTTGAGCTTCTCCCCAGTTACAAAAATCATCCATTGTGTTTCCTCAACAAGGTAATCCACATCATCCATACTAGTCCGGGTATGTCATTCTTCCGGACTCCTTCAAATGATCGATTATGATTTGCCTTAGGCTGGTATAAAGAGTTTCAATGATCTCTGAATCAAAGGTAATTCTTTTTGCCACTCAAGGGGATATTCCTAAAAGTCACCTTCCCTAAGGTGTCTTGCTGTGGTATCATGGCAACTATTTTCCTCGCTACTCTGAAACCTCATCAAATTGTTTCCTCCGTCCTTCATGATGTGTGTTTTGCCTCTCAGCTCAAGAGATGTTCTACATCTCATCCCGTGAGTTGATCTTGTGGTCATTAAAATGATCCATCCTTGTAGAGTGTTTCTGTCCTCGTGTTGGATGAAAATCTCAAAAGCAAAGACGTCAAGATCAATTGGAGCACTGAATCAGCATCCTCGAGAAAGACAGTTGGATCTTGGAGTTCATGTTATTAGTTTGTGTTCCCTTGTCTTCTTACCTCACGTCTTGAATCTCGGGACGAGATTCTTGTTTAGTGGGGGTGAGCTGTCACATCCCTAGTTCTGGTATGCACTGAGCTAGCTAGTCATGTGTTGCATCATGTTTAAATTTCATGAAACTTGAAATGGGGATTGACTAAACCCTAGCACCAAATGAATTCAACTAGGGTCAAACTAAAATCTTTTTCATTGGACTCAAAATGCCCTCTAAAAATGTTCAACATTTCTGGTTTGAGGTGAAAGCATCTACCAAAAATGGTTTATATTTTTGCAGGACATATTGGGCTCTGAATTAAATCATACTCTATTTGCATTTGGGCATTTAAATGCTATTAAATATTTTAAATGCTCAAATAATCATAAACTAAAATGTTTACTGTAGGATATGTTCCCAACAGTGATCATGAGTAGTTCTATGATTTTTGAAAGAGTCTAGGTATTTTTAATAAAGTCCTGAAGTTACAGAAATAAATAGAAAAACAGAAATAAAAGACAGAGGAGAGAAACCTTACCTAGACTTACCTCTGCAGCCCACCAGGCCCACCTGGCCAGCCCAGCCCACTGGCGCGGTGCCAGTCATCGCCTACCTCTGCCAGTAGGCAGAGGAGGGACAACGCACGGCACGCGCGCGGGCGCCACGCCACCAAGCTGCCTGCCTGCGTCGCCTGGCCACCGCGACGCCTCGCGACTTCTCCTCGGCGCCGCCCCGACCCCCTGGACCCCCTCGCTCTCTCCCTCTCCCTCGTTCCCCTCCTCTGTCTCGTTCTCTCACGCGCCACCGTCGCCGCCACTCGCCGCTGCCGCGCCCTGAGCCATCCCCGTGCCTCTCCAACGAGACCACGAGCTCCGCCTAGTCCCTCTCCTCCTCCTCACCGAGCCGCCCGATGCCGGAAGCCCCTGGACGCCGCCAGCTTCGCCGTTCCCCCTCCTCGGCCACCGAGGACCGCCGCCGTTGATTCGCCGCCTCCCGAGCTTCCCCGAGCTCGCCGAGGCCACCGCTACACCCGCTGTGAGCTCCGCCATCGTTTCCCCCTCTCCCCGTGCCCTACCTCCCTCTCTAGCCGCCGTTCGCAACGAGCCCGTGAGCTCTTCGCCGCCGGCCATGTCGTCGCCGTGGCTACGGCCGCCGAAGCTCGCAGTAGACCACACCACTTCTCTGAGTGCCTCCCTACGAGCCCGTAGCACGCCCCAGCTCGCCTTCCTGTGCCCTCTAGCTCTCGCTCACGTCTACCCGGAACTCCGGCAGCCGCCGCGAGCTTCGTTCCGGCGAGCTCCGGCGCCCCCGCCGCCACCCTCCTGCTCCTTTGGATGCGGGAGAGCACGGGCTACGCCCCGGTGGTCTCCGCGAGTCCAGCCGCCGCTTGTAGCTCAAGTCCGGCGAGCCTCCGTCGTTGTTTAGGTCACCGGCGGGTTAACTCCGGCCGTGCCGACGTGGCACCGTAATTAGTGGCTAATGATGCCACTAACTAACCCCCCTCTCACTGACTACTGGGCCCCACGCCCCTAACTAACACTAGTTTAATTTCTATTTAATTTTATCTAATCACAGTGGACCCACATGTCAGTGTTGACTACGCTGACGTGGACGTTGACCGGTCCCACCTGTCATACACCCAAACCAACCTGTTACACTGACCCGTGGGTCCCAGCCGTCAGGTTTGACCTGGGCTGGCGCCTTTGACCTGATGACGTCACCCCGACGTCATGCTGACGCAGTTAATCTTTTCCTGTATTTATTTTTTATATAGGAAATTCCAGAAAATAACCAAAACTTCTAAAATTCATATAAATTCAACCGTAACTCCAAATGAAATAAATTATATATGAAAAATGATCAGAAAAATCCAATCCATCCATCTGTACCATTTTCATGCATGTTAGAACAACTTACAGCTGCTGTTTAGCACAAATCATATTAATGGCATTTAAACCTTCACATATGGAGTTTGAATTTGAACCTAGGGTTCAAACCAACTTCATTTAACTTGCTGCTAGTTGCATTAGCTCAAACAACAGCATATTGCCATGACATTATCATGCATCATATTTGTTGCATCGCATTGATTGTGTCCCTCTTTATTTGCCGGTAACTGTCCCCTCTCGATAGACGTGGTTTCGACGATGAGTTTGATGACACCGATGAAGAAGTATAATATCTTCAGAAGTGCCAGGCAAGCAAAACCCCCTTGTTCATTCTGATACAATCCCACTCTCTCGCTCCTGCTCTATTTTACTGCATTAGGACAACAACGATACAATTGTTACTTGCTGCGGTAGTTGAACCCCTTTATCCTCTGCATGACCCGTCATTGCCACAGTAAATAGATGAAACCCACTAGCATGAGTAGGAGTTGTTTGAGCCCTGATGTGCCTACTCATTCATGCTTGTATGTCATGCCTGCTATTGTTAGAGTTGAGTCAGGTCTGATTCATCAGGGATGAGTCAGAGGTGTGTGAACATGTCCTACTGTTGAGAGCTAAGTGTGTGAATACGATTTGGTAAAGGTAGCGGTGAGAGGCCATGTAGGAGTACATGGTGGGTTTTCTCATTGCAGCCGTCCTCAGGAACTGAGTTCTGTGTTTGCGATCCATGAACAGCTACTACCACGCATTGGAATGCTTAAGTGCCCCTCTCGGCTTCTTAATCACCCTTGTTCTCTGTCCAGGAGTTGCAACTAGTTTCTGGTGTTTGTAGGTAGTGCTATTTTTCTACCAAGTGGCACCCGGCAGGGTGGGCTTGGGACAGACTAGGCACACGTGGCCTGGTGTACCGAGTGGCACCCGGATGGTGGGCTCGGGAACCTTGCACACAACGTTTGGGGCCGTGAGCGACACCCCGGCCGGATCTCCTTGCGGATGGAACCCGAATAGGCGATAAACCTGGACGAGAGACTTGAGTGTTTAGGTAGGTCGTGGCCGACACCCTCGCCAGGCTTCCGCTTGAAGGTTGCCGAGATACACGTGGTGTACATGGCGGTAAGTGGCGAGAGCGTGTGTGAAGAAGTACACCCCTGCAGGGTTATCATTATCTATTCGAATAGCCGGATTCCTCGGATATGGAAACTTGAACCCCATTGCATAGTTCATAGACAAGTGAAAGTGGATACTCTAAAATAGGCAAGATAAGCGTGAGTGCTATGGATGGCGTTCTCGTAGGGAGACGGGAGTGGATCCATAGTGGTGTATTGATGTGGTGAATATGTGGACTCGTGTGCGCCACCTCAAAAGAGTTACATTGCAGTCGTAGTTCAGATTAGCCACAGAGTCAAAGCTGGCTTGCTACAGTTAAACTCCACCACCCCTTTATTGATAATGATGCATATGTAGTTAGTTGTGACGTAAGTCTTGCTGGGTACATTTGTACTCACGTTTGCCTATCTAATGTTTTTGCAGAGAGACTTCGGTCTCGCTAGTAGTTCCGCGTGGACTTCGACGTTTAGCTTGTTACCTCAGCTACGATCTTGTGCCCTCGGCAGGATCTGGTAGATAGTCAGGCTTCTAAGCCTTTTTCATTTGTAGATATCTGTACTCAGACATGTTAAGCTTCCGCATGTGCTTTGACTTGTATGCTCTGAATGTTGGGTCGTGAGACCCATGTTTGTAATATCTCGCTCCTCGGAGCCTATTGAATAAAATACTTGAGTCGTAGAGTCATGTTGTGATGCCATGTTGTATTTGCACATATCGAGCATATTGTGTGTATGTTATTGAAATGCTTGGTATGTGTGGGATCTGACTATCTAGTTGTTTATCTTTAGTAGCCTCTCTTACCGGGAAATGTCTCCTAGTGTTTCCACCGAGCCATGGTAGCATGCTACTGCTCCGGAACACTTAGGCTGGCCGGCATGTGTCCTTCCTCGTTCCTGTGTCTGTCCCTTCGGGGAAATGTCACGCGATGAATACCAGAGTCATGCTAGCCTGCTACAGCCCGGTTCACCGGAGTCCTGCTAGCCCAGTGCTACAGCCTGGATTCACTAGCTGATGACCGACACGTTCGATGCTGGGTCATGGATGCCTGTCCCTGTAAGTTTGTGCCACTTTGGGTTTACGACTAGCCATGTCAGCCCGGGCTCCTTATCATATGGATGCTAGCGACACTATCATATACGTGTGCCAAAAGGCGCAAACGGTCCCGGGCAAAGGTAAGGCGACACCCGTGGGAATACCGTGCGTGAGGCCGCAAAGTGATATGAGGTGTTACATGCTAGATCGATGTGGCATTGAGTCGGGGTCCTGAAAACACAAATAGGGAATAATTCCTACGAAGTCCTTATGGAGAGGTGACCAACTTCTTCAATCAAGACATTACAATAACAGGTCTTCCGTCTGGGTGTGTTGGCCATGACATCCATTTTACCGGGTTACAAAGAGACCAATAATATAATTCTTGGGAAACGTCCCAACCATCATATCTGCCTGAGATTCAGATCTGGTTGGTGTCAGAATAATCCAGACTCATTGAGTCTAGAAGATAAATGAAAGTTTGCAACACAAACCGACGAGATGGCGTTGCGAGATTCTCGGGAAATGGACTACGGTAGTAAACTCCAAAACATGAGCTGGTTCTGCTACACACACGTGAACACGTTGTCCAGGACAAGCGTGACCACGTGGTAGTCTTATAATAAAATACTACCAAGTTCAGGTTGGAAACCATCAACGAGGATAGCGAAGTCCTAACATAAGTCATGATTCTTAAGAAGGAACTTCTTCTCCTTGAACAAATCAATCAGTGGCTTGGTGTGCTAGGAATACATATAGAATGAAGGTTGCAAGTCTTCGAACCACAGAATACTTCGCACGTATGCATGAATTATTTGGGATGATTCCAAGGAAGCAACATTGACTTTCTGGAATCCACGACAACAACTTGCATCAATGCACATGAACTAGAGGAAGTCACTTCTTACATCCGAACATAAGCTTCATGAGCTAGCATGAACAAATGCTTTCAAAAGTTTCCAACACTAGCTTAATGTTTAACAAAATTATGGAGAAGACAAGGATGTTGTCGATGGGCTCAACAACAATTCATCCTGGTTTCCATATAAATGGAATTCCATAATTAGGTGAACACAGTGATAGCATTGGTCAGACCAAAGGATATAATGGTGTATGCTCGAGGAAAATCCACGAGTAAGACAACATTACGAACATCGTTGGTTCTGACTTGATTCGAGGATAGCCCATACTCAAATCAAGGTCTTGGCAAGACAAAAGGTCCACCAACTGATCACGAGGATCAATCAATGAAGATATCATCTTTCTTCAACACACACACACAAAAAGATATCCCTTAACATGAGCTAAGTCGGACAAGCTTTTATCTTCCAACTCTCCAAGTTGTTGTTTAGCTTAACCAACTAGCTCAGGGGTATGCAACACAGATTCTTGGAGAAGGGGTGGTTTATAAAAAAACCAACTTGATCACGAACCCAACATAGCGGTCGGATGACAACCTGGTAATACTTCCGAGAAGATATTCGGAAAATTACGAACCACCAATATGTTGTTAAGCTCGAGAACAATCTTGCTTTTCAGGCAAGACGATAAGATCAAATGAGCAAGGGATTGACAAAATCCTAACTTACTGACCGAAGAGTGCACCAGAAATAAAGACTAGGTAGCATGATCAATCTTAGGATGATGATTCAGTAACCAGCACACTAAGAATGGGAATTATTATCCTTTAACTACCAAGCAACAGAGTTGCTAGGAGTATAGATTTCACACATCACGATTCACTTGTCGGTATTCCGGTTACAACAGCACGGGACCGAGGAATGAATAATGATAGTGAGAAGTATCACTACGTCAAGAATTCATGAGAAATGGTGCAACCCTCATGACAATCCTGGCATAAAGGGGGTAATACTCCGAGGTAGAATAGAATCAAAAGCTGGGTTGGCATTTTGATCTGCGAGGTACAACTACTTTGACCCAATCCTGGATGTGGATGAGGTACTGGAGTTCGTTTCTCCAAGTCATTCCGGAATAGAATGGCTTGACGGACCACAAGAATAATAGGCACCGATGAACGAATGCACGCATACTCTTGACTATCAATTGATAGACGAGGGTCAGGACACAACTAAAAAGGGACAACTCAAAGGAACATACGATTTTCTGAGTTGTGGACGCATAGATTAGTATGTCGAGCAAGCTCTACATTTCTTCCAGATAACCCATGCAGAAAGGTAGAACTGGCAGAATCACAATTATGAATGGAGAACTCGTCGAGAGCACTCTTGTTGTGATCTTTTGATCCAACAAACTTCTGCCATGAGTGGTTCATAGTATTTGGAAGAAGGAAATACCATGGACCTCGAGGGCTAATTTAAAGGTTACTAATAACCTAAAGGAACGAGCAAACACTATCAACATGAAGTAAGTAGGGTGAATCTCGGGTTCAAAACCCAAAAATAGAATACCTACTCCTAAGTAGCATCACGGGATGCTTTCGAGAGTGATGGCCAGAATCTTCACACTGGGAACACAAAACATGGCTAAATTACTAGGTGATCCCCTAAGACACCTAGGGTCGTAATAATAATTCCAACATATATGTCGAGGCAATAGAATACCTCAACTCCGCAATTAGTGTGATTAACCTAGCCCAAAGGAACATCAAGACCAGAGGGAAAGGATTTGCAAGTGCATCAGATTGTTTAGAAACCTGGGATGACTCGGACAGCATAACGGCTGTAAAAGCTCAAAAGATTGGAGACATGCTACAAAAATGGTGGCATCGCCACTCCGAAGCACAATATCAAGGGTTCGAGATCAATAGTTATGAACATACGGAAGTAGTAAAACTGAGCTGAGATTTGAAACTAACAATTCTATAAGTCTATGGATTAGTAACACGTCATCCTGATAGATAGATGAGAAGGCCTAGTTCTTAATCCCCGTAGAAAAGAAGAGGATGACTCACATCAGAAGGCCATGAGGTATAAGGAGTAAAAAGAGCCTTACGTTCCATCCCACAATCAATTCCCTTACATAACTAAAGCATTTCTAGACACAACTTCGACCAGTTTGGCTTGGTAATCCTACAGGCAGTCAGGCTCTGATACCGAAGCTGTCAGGACCCCGACTCAATATCACATCTATCTAGCCTGTAACACCTCATATCACTTTGCGGCCTCACGCACGGTATTCCCACGGGTGTCGCCTTACCTTTGCCCGGGACCGTTTGCGCCTTTTGGCACATGTATATGATAGTGTCGCTAGCATCCATATGACAAGGAGCCCGGGCTGACATGGCTAGTCGTAAACCCAAAGTGGCACAGACTTACAGGGACAGGCATCCATGACCCAGCATCGAACGTGTCGGTCATCAGCGAGTGAGTTCCGGGCTATAGCACTGGGCTAGCAGGACTCCGGTGAACCGGGCTGTAGCGGGCTAACAGGACTCCGGTATTCATCGTGTGGCATTTCCCCGAAGGGACAGACACAGGAACGAAGAAGGACACATGCCGGCCAGCCTAAGTGTTCCCGAGCAGTAGCAAGCTACCATGGCTCGGTGGAAACACTAGGAGACATTTCCCGGTAAGAGAGGCTACTAAAGATAAACAACTAGATAGTCAGATCCCACACATACCAAGCATTTCAATAACATCCACACAATATGCTCGATATGTGCAAATACAACATGGCATCACAACATGACTCTACGACTCAAGTATGTATTCATTAGGCTCTGAGGAGCGAGATATTACAAACATGGGTCTCTCGACCCAGCATTCAGAGCATACAAGTCCAAGCACAAGCGGAAGCTAAACATGTCTGAGTACAGACAACTACAAATGAAAAAGGCTTGAAAGCCTGACTATCTACCAGATCCTGCCGAGGGCACAAGATCGTAGCTGAGGTAACAAGCTAAACGTCGAAGTCCACGCGGAACTACTAGCGAGACCGAGGTCTGCAAAAACATAAAATAGGCAAACGTGAGTACAAATGTACCCAGCAAGACTTACATTAGAACTAACTACATATGCATCATTATCAACAAAGGGGATGGTGGAGTTTAACAGCAGCAAGCCAGCTTTGACTCGGTGGCTATCCTAAACTACGACTACAAGTAACTCTTTTGAGGTGGCGCACACGAGTCCACATATTCACCATATCAATACACCGCTATGGATCCACTCCCGTCTCCCTACGAGAACGCCATCCATAGCACTCACGCTTATCTTGCGTATTTTAGAGTATCCACTTTCACTTGTCCTTGAACTGATATAGGCAACCCAGAAGTCCTTTTCCGCGGACACGGCTATTCGAATAGATGATGTTAACCCTGCAGGGGTGTACTTCTTCACACACGCTCTCACCACTTACCGCCGTTTACACGACATGTACTCGGCAACCTTCAAGCGGAAGCCCAACGAGGGTGTCGGCCACGACCTACCTAAACACTCAAGTCCCTAGTACAGGTTTATCGCCTATTCGGGTTCCATCCATGAGGAGATCCGGCCGAAGTTTCGCTCACAGCCCCAAACGATGTGAGCAGGGTTCCCGAGACACCAAACGGGCGCCCGGTACACCGTGCCACGTGCCTACCGCATCACAGCCCACCCCTACGGTCAGCGCTGCGCACGGCCTCCAGCATACTACAAACACCAGAAACTACTTGCAACTCCTGGACAGAGGACAAGGGTGATTAAGAAGCCGAGAGGGTCCATTGGTTTTGGGCCCAATGCGTGGTAGTAGCTGAATCATGGATCACAAACACAGAACTCAGTTCCTGAGGACGGCTGCAATGAGACAACCCACCATGTACTCCTACATGGCCTCTCACCGCTACCTTTACCAAATCGTGTTCACACACTTAGCTCACACACACAATAGGACATGTTCACACACCTCTGATTCATCCTCGATGAATCAGACCCGACTCAACTCTAAGCAGTAGCGGGCATGACAAACAAGCATGAATGAGTAGGCACAACAGGGCTCAAACAACTCCTACTCATGCTAGTGGGTTTCATCTATTTACTGTGGAATGACAGGTCATGCAAAGGATAAAGGGGTTCAGCTACCGCAGCAAGTAACAGATGAATCGTTGTTGTCCTAATGCAGTAAAAGAGAGCAGGAGCGAGAGAGTAGGATTGTATCAGAATGAACAAGGGGGTTTTGCTTGCTTGGCACTTCTGAAGATAGTATAGCTCTTCATCGGTGTCATCGATCTCATCGTCGGTATCACGTCTATCGAGAGGGGACAAATACTGGCAACAGAGAAGAAATACAATCGATGCAATGCACAATATGATGCATGCTCATGACATGGCAATATGAGTGTGTTGGCCTAATGCAACTACAACCAGATGGATTTGGGTCATATTGAGCCAAAGGTTCAACCCCAAATTCAAATTATGAATTCAAATAGTGCCTTATTATGTTTTGCACTAAACAGCAAGGTTAAGTTGTTTAAACATGCATGAAACCAGTGCAGATGGATAGATTGGATTTTTCTGATCATTTTACATATATAATTTGTTCCATTTGGAGTTACGGTTGAATTTCTATGAATTTTAGAAGTTTTGGTTATTTTCTGGAATTTCCTGTATAAGAATAATTCCAGTAAAGGGCATTACTGCGTCAGCCTGACATCATCATGACGTCAGCAGGTCAATGACGCACGTTCCAGGTCAAACCTGACCAGTGGGGTCCGCATGTCAGTGTCACAGCTAATTAACAGAGTTAATTAGTGCTAAGTTAAATGCTAACCTTAGTTAATTAGGGCGTGGGCCCGCATGTCAGTGACTTAGCTGGCTAACTAAACTAGATTAGCAGGGCTCTGGGCCCACTTGTCATTGACTCAGAGAAGTCAACCTGGGCCCACACGGGGTCAACCAGGGTCAAAGGGGGTCAACTCGCCGGCGTTTAGCCGCCGGCGGCGACCAGACGCGGCGGGGCAGCGCGGGATTCACGCTCCGGCGACCAAAAGTACGGCGGAGGCTATCTACGTGATGCGGGCGCTCCCCCGCATCGAGTGGTGGTGGTGGCTGGACCGGGGGTAGCCGGAAACGTCGCCGGCGCCGAGGTTTGCGGTGGCCGTGGTTCGGGCGTGCCCGAGAACGGCGATGTGGTGCACCATACGGCGAGCTGGCGGCGACGTTGGCTTGCTCCGAGGCCGCTGGCCACCTAGACGTGCTCACGCGCGAGTTTTGCTAGCTCTAGCTACGGCAGCGACAGAAACGGCGGCGACCGGCTCTCGGCTCCGGTGGAAAACGTGGTTAGAGGACGAGTTAGACGCGGGGAGGAGGGGCAAACGACAGCGGAGCTCACATTGGTCTCGCGAAGAAGCCCAGCGTGGTCGGGGAAGCGTCGGAGGCGGAGAATCGACGGGCGGCGATCGCCGGGGCAGAGGACGATGATGAGCTCGATGGCGACATTCCTGGTCGTCCGGCGCTGTGTGACTTGGTGAAGAGGAAGAGGTCGTCGCGGCGGAGCTCTCGTACACGTCAGAGGGGCGAGGGGAAGGCGGTGGTTGCGGCAGCAACAAGCGGCGGCGACGGTGGCGCTCGGGTTCGGCGAGAGAGAGGAAGCAGAGGGGAGAAGGGCCTCGGGGATGAGTGAGAGGGGTCGGGGGGGTGGCGTGGCGTTGCGGGGGACGTCCAGGAGAAGGAGGAGGCAGCCAGGCAGGGAGGAGGTGGCCGGCGTGTGGCCACGCGCGCCGGGCACGCGCCCCTGCCTACTGGCGCGAGGAGGAAGGCGACAGGGAGCCAGGCGGTGGTGGGCTGGGCCGAAACAGGAGCTGGGCCGGTGGGCTGAGAGGTGAGCGCCAGGTAATCTCTCTCTCTCTCTCTCTCTATTAGTTTCTGTTTTCTATTTGTTCTGTTTTGTTTTGGTTTAGTAAAAATACTAAACCATTTTATAAAATCCTGAAAATAATTATGTGGCTAGAACTAAAATATACCAAACCACATAAAATGTTCCAGAATTATTGGACATATATTAATTATATATAAAATATGTATCCAATGCAAATAGTTATTGAATTAATTCAAATGGCCAAAACAAATATTTCTGTGACCCCAAAATATTGGTTTGAATTTTACCTCTTACCAATATTTCTATAGAATAGCAGGAACATTTTCTTGGATTCATTTGAGAAGAATTAAATGTTGGTTATTTTTAGAGGTTTTCTGAGGCTTTTGAAAATTCCTCAATTCAAGTTTTATTTGAATTTAAACATGATGCTCACATGGAAGCTAGCATAGGTCAGGCCAGAACTAGGGATGTGACAGTCTTGAAAGGTTCTGGGGCTCGGGTTAGCCTACCCGTGGCCCAGTACTCCGACAGTAGTCCCCGAAGTTGGTGAGGCTTCGAGGATGATAAGTCGCGGGCCTCAACAGTTTCATTCTTCCGGTGGTAGGATTTAGGCCTTGCTCGCCGTCTTCCTTCGAGACGACTAGCCGGAGTCGGACTCACAGAGGGCCGTCCTGCTTCAAACCGACTAGCTGGAGTCGGGTTCGCCGAGGGCCGTCTCGCCTCAAACCGACTAGCTGGAGTCGGATTCGCCGAGGGCCGTCTTGCCCCCCCCCCCCCCCCCAAAGAGTTTGAAGGACGCCGCGGGAACCAGGCGGCGTGCCTGATATGCTTCCCGCGGTCGCCCGCCTCGGCCCCATCGCGCGACGCCACGTGGCAGGGGCAGTCTGCCTGCCCATGCGCGTGACGGGACTGGCCGTCAGGCGGGGCCCGCCACTACTGCGCCTCGGCGCACGAACGAATCCGTTGCGGCCGTGCGGGCGGTTGGGTTCCCCACGTCGTTACTGCGCGCAGTAACTTCGTGGGTAAATCGTGGGGGCGTGGGGTCCTGCGCGCAGTTAATTCCACACCGGCCCATCGGCTTCTCAGCCCGCAGGCCTATAAGTAGGCGGGGGGGCTGGACGGGAAACACACGCGCCCATTCCTCCCTGCTCCCCCGCTTCCTCCTGCTTCTTCTTCCTCCAACCATAACCGCACCAAGCCGCCCCGCATCTGCAGCGATGAGTTCCTCCTCCACCGCCGCGGCTCCTGCCGCGCGTTCCGGCGTGTGGGACGGCTCCAAAGTGGACGACGACACCATCGTGCACCTCCGCAAGATGCGCCGGCTCCCCGGCGCGAACTTGGTGCGAGCCCGCGCCCCGCCGGCGGGGGAAGTAAGGCCGGCGCCGAAGGAGGGCGAGCAGGTCATATTCCGCTCGCACCTCATGCGCGGCCTGGGCCTGCCGGCGAGCGGCTTCCTCCGCTCCTTCTTGGAGTTCAACGGAGTCCAGCCGCACCACCTCACTCCAAACACGGTGGTGCTGCTGGCCGCCTTCGCCACCCTGTGCGAGGGTTTCCTTGGCGTTCTCCCCACCATCGAGCTGTGGGGAGAGTTCTTTCAATCCAAGCCCGGCACGCACGTCACCGGCGTGCCGGCTCAGTGCGGCGCCTTCATCGCGATGCGCAGGTCGACCGCCGACAACCCTTTCCCCCCCATCGCGCTGATCAAGTCGGTGAAGATGTGGCAGCGGTGGTACTTCTACGTGAAGAACGTCGCCACGAAAGGCGACTGGGTCAACCTGCCGCCCTGTGAGGCCGGCGCGCCGGCTGGGAGGCTTCCCAGTTGGTCCCACCGGGCCCAGACGCTGACTCCCGCCGGCGCCGCCGCCATCGCGCGACTCCAGGTGCTGAAGCAGTCGGAAGGCCTGGTCGGGGCCGACTTGCTGGCCGCCTTCGTGGCGCGCCGAGTCCTCCCTCTCCAAGGCCGACCTCATCTGATAGTCAGTTGAGCGGCCGCCGAGACCCGAGTCGGATGTGCACCTGGGACATGCCCCACGCAGAGGTGGCGAACATGGTGAATCACATCGCAAACTGTGAGCTCGTGGAAGATTGGCAGTTCGGCAAGGAGCCGTACTCGCGTGCCAACCCCCCGCCTACGGTAAGTTGTATATTTTGCTTTTCTGTTTTTCTTTGTAGCCGAATCTGACTTCTGATCTTCTTGGGTTTTTCGAGTCAGAACCCCCTCATCCCGCCCGCAGCCGGCGCCACTGGACAGCCCCGCGAGTTCGCTCTAGATCAAGCGGAGAGCGATGTCGAGGACCCCGACTTGGGGGCGGCGGCGATGGAGGCCGACGCCGAAGGCGGAGGAGGAGCAGCGGAAGGCGGCCTCCGGCCCTCGCCGACCTTCGCCGACTGGCCAGAAGACGACGCCGAAGGGGAAGTCGTCCCGCGCCGCCAGCCAAAAGCCGGTCATCCAGGCGCGAGTTCCTCCGCCGGCTTGGCCGGTCAAGTCGGCGCGAAGAAGCGCCGGGCCGCGCCGAGTTCGCTCGGCGGTCGGCCGAAGAAGTTCAAGGGGGCAGCCGCCGCGACCAAGCGGGAGTGTAATGCCCCGGATACAACTTTCCATATTCGTAACTTCAACTCTTGCCTTTTCCGGAGATGCGATATGATTTTCTTCGTGGTTGGATTTTTGTCTTTTGTTTTGCATATTGTTCATGTCTTGCATCTCATCTCATAGCATCATGCGCATTGCATCTGCATGTTTTCATAAAACTCGTAGCCGTTCGGAGTTGCCCTTTCTCTCTTTGCCTCCGTTGTTATTTTGGCAGGCCCTTGTCCTCGTTGACCTCTCGCAGACCCCTCGTGTGCGTGTCCGAATCTTACCCGAACCCAAACCGGTCTGTCGTTACCGATGGATCCGGATCATCCCCAAATGTCTATAAAATATCTCCGTTTTCTTTGTTTGGTCTCTCTAGCCTATTTTTTCGGCCGTCCAATTACGATCGGAGGGACCAAATACCCCTATCCAAAATTCACTTGTGTTATATAAAGACTAACACTAAAACCTAGGGACGTTGTCCCATCCAATCCTCCACCTCGCGCCGCCACTCCTCTTGTCTCCCCTGTTCCTCGGGATCTTCCCCGATCCAAATTTCCACCCAACCCGTTGCCTCCACCTCCCAGATCGATCCAACCAGCGTAGCAGACCACACCTTCCCTCCTCGATTTCATCCTCGATCCACCCAACCATCAGCTCCCCCGCCTCCCCTGTTTGGTCCTCACCGCGTTCGTAGCTCCCCAGCTCCCTTCCTCATCTTGCTGCCAGCCTCCTCGTGCCCGAGTCCCTCGCGCCCGAGCGGGAGAGCTCCGCCCCCGAGCTCCTGCAGCCCATGGCGCTCGTCTTCGGCCTCCCCGACACGGCCCTTCCTCCTCTGCCTCGTCCCCAACGTCCGTGCTGCCGATGACCCTCACCGGAGCCCGGCTGACCGCCGCCAGGGACACCCAGCCGGCTGCCTACGAGCTCCTCCTCCCGCAGGCCCGTACCACGCCCTTCCTCCCCGCCAAGTCCCTCTCGGTCCCCTGCCTCGTTGACCTGCTCTAGTTTGCCGCCGCCTCGCTTGCGCTCGGATCCAGAACCCGCACGTCAAGTCCGCCGCCCGCTGTCGCCTTCCCGGCGAACCACGCCGGCCCGCCGCTTCCCGTGCCTGCCTCTGCCTGCGTCCTCTGCTTCTTCCAGGACGAGGCGCCCGCTCGCCCGCGCCGTGCGTTGACCACGTCGCCAGGCCCAGCAGCCCCCCCTGCTCGGCCTCCCTCTGCTTCCAATCGGGCCTCAGCCCATGGGTGAGCAGCCCCCAACAGCCCCTCTCTTGTGCATGCTTGGCCCAGCAAGTTTCGGCCTGATGTGTGTTTTTTTACTGCTGCGAATTTAACATTATCCAGAGATTTACTGTTTTACAAAAAAGCCCTTGCACATCATGCATGTAATGCCTCATTAACCGCGCATCGGATTAAAATGATTCAAACATGTAAAATGCTTAGTTTTTCTTCTAGTTTCATAATATGCCACTTGCATCCATGTTTAAAATGTTTAAAATGCTGTGTGTTTAAATTTGCTCAAATGCCATGTTAAAATGATTTATTTCATAACTAAATAACCGTAGCTCCAATTTTAATAGACTTTATATGTAAATGGGGTGGAAAAATGCCTAGTTTAACATGGTGCACTTTATTTTCCTGTTTAACAACTTTAAAATATGTTTTAGGGCAGAACAGTACCAAATCAAAAATATGCATATGAGGATTTTCCGGAATTGTTGTTTGTTGTTCCGGCCTCATTTAAACTTGCTTAAATAGTTAGTTTACTTTTGTTACACCCCTTGCCATGTTTAACAACATTTAACATTGTTGTGTACCTAAACGAGATTGAACTAAATAACTCGAATGTGGTGTTTTGTCAATATGCAACTCGTTGCATATTGAGCTCCACTTAACTTGTAGTATTGTTTGTTGCACTTTGCCATGCCATGCCCCATTAAACCGGACATGCATCATATTTGTTTGTGCATCATGCCATGATTATGCTTAAGTGTTTACCATGTTGTTTGTTTCTTTCGGTGTTGCTTCTCAGTTCCGGTAATGTTGTGATTGTGAGGATTCGTTCAACTACGCCCGTTCGTCTTCTTCATGGACTCGTTCTTCTTCCTAGCGGGATTTCAGGCAAGATGACCGCTACCCTGGATCTCACTACTATCATTGCTATGCTAGTTGCTTCGTTCTATCACTATGCTGCGATTCCTATCATTTGTTCTTCAAGCCTGCCCACATTGCCATGAACCTCTAACCTTTGACACCCTTCCTAGATAAACCATTGTTTGGCTATGTTACCGCTTTGCTCAGCCCCTCTTATAGCGTTGCTAGTTGCAGGTGAAGTTGAAGATTGCTCCATGGTGGACAGGTTTATGTTGGGATATCACAATATCTCTTATTTAATTAATGCATCTATATATTTAGTAAAGGGTGGAAGGCTCGGCCTTATGCCTGGTGTTTTGTTCCACTCTTTCCACCCTAGTTTTGGTCATACCGGTGTTATGTTCCCGGATTATGCGTTCCTAACGCGGGCGGGTGATTTATGGGACCCCCTTGACAGTTCGCTTTGAATAAAACTTGTCCAGCAAGACCCAACCTTGGTTTTACCATTTGCCTCACCACCACCAATACCCTTCCCTTGGGTCGGCCAACCCAAGGGTCATCTTTATTTTAGCCCCCCGGGCCAGTGCTTGTCTAAGTGCTGGTCCGAACCGAGCAGCCTGCGGGGCCCCCTCGGGGAAACTCGAGGTCTGGTTTTACTCGTAGCTTGACTTATCCGGTGTTGCCCTGAGAACGAGATATGTGCAGCTCCTATCGGGATTGTCGGCGCATCGGGCGGCTTTGCTAGTCTTGTTTTACCATTGTTGAAATGTCTTGTAAACCGGGATTCCGAGACTGATCGGGTCTTCCTGGGAGAAGGTATATCCTTCGTTGATCGCGAGAGCTTATCATGGGCTAAGTTGGGACACCCCTCCAGGGTATAAACTTTCGAGAGCCGTGCCCGCGGTTATGTGGCAGATGGGAATTTGTTAATGTCCGGTTGCAGATAACTTGACACCAGATCCGAATTAAAACGCATCAACCGCGTGTGTAGCCGTGATGGTCTCTTCTCGGCGGAGTCCGGGAAGTGAACACGGTTTCTGTGTTATGTTTGACGTAAGTAGGAGTTCAGGATCACTTCTTGATCATTGCTAGCTTCACGACCGTTCCATTGTTTCTCTTCTCGCTCTCATTTGCGTATGTTAGCCACCATATATGCTTAGTCGTTGCTACAACCTCACCACTTATCCATTCCTTAACCATTAAGCTTTGCTAGTCTTGATACCCATGGTAATGGGATTGCTGAGTCCTCGTGGCTCACAGATTACTACAACAACAGTTGCAGGTACAGGTTACACGATGATCATGACGCGAGAGCGATGTTTGCTTGTTTGGAGTTATTCTTCTGCTTCTTCTTCGATCAGGGGATAGGTTCCAGGTCGGCAGCCTGGGCTAGCAGGGTGGATGTCGTTTGAGTTTCTGTTTGTGTTTCATCCGTAGTTGGATGTTGTTCTTGTATGTTGTATTGTTGTATTCGTGTGGCATTGTAAGCCTCTTGTATGTATCCCTATCTATTGTGTAATGTTGATGTAATGATATCCACCTTGCAAAAGCGTCTTCAAGATGCGCTTCTATCCTTGTTGGGACCTTCGAGTTCCTTTAGGATAGGGTCGCATCTTGGGCGTGACAAGTTGGTATTAGAGCCTCGACCGACCATAGGAGCCCCCTTGATTGTTGGCCGTTGTTGAGTCTAGAAGAAAACTATTTTGAGTCTTAGGATTATATATATCGGAGAGTAGGATTCTTTTTACTCATCAGCCCCCTTCGTCGCTCTGGTAAGGACTCCTGACGTAGATGTTTTGTCTTTCCTGTCCTCAAATTTCACTAAATTTTTTTTAGGATCACGCGGGTATCTTGGAATCGTTCCGATATTCTTATGACGAGAAGATTGTTCTTGGTGCCTCCTGACATTTAGGGGTTGTGGCAGTGTCCCGGGGAGTTGAGCTCCGAGGTGTTGTCGTCATAATTTTATCGTTGCAGTTCTGGAATACCTGAGTTTTGCCGACATCGAAAATCTCTTTTATGCAGTTGTTGGTGAGATAACCTCGACGCCACCCAGTACTGGGGAGTTCGGGAGTATTGCCATAGCTCGTATAACGGATGCTTTTTGAAGGTTGAGGTACACGATTTCCAAAGTTTTCTTGGTTATGTGTTGACGGATGGATACAGCTTGGATGTAGGTATTGTTAGTTTGAGTGAGATATATTGCTTCCCCTGTATCCCCAACACCAGATTGCATAACCAGAAAGTTTTGGGAGTTCATAGGTGGGAATTCAAGTAGCTCCTAGAATTTCTTTCCGACAGATGCCTGATATGGGATTGGGTAAATCTCTATCATATGTATTTGTTCCGGCTTATTCTGCAAGCCAAATCCTTTGTTTTGTTGTATTTGTGGTATTCGAGTTGCTTCAAAGTCAAGTGTTGAATCCATACCTTTCCCAAACGGTGTTTATTCCATCTTCCCCAAGTTGCCTTTGTTTTCCCGCCCTCCCACCCTTTTTCTTCAAGGACTCAGATTTCTTAACCACGTATCCTTCTATTTGTGGGAAGTCTCTTCATTCTTTTCTTTCAATGTTCTTATCTGGTGATTTCCCATGAAGATGCTCAACAGTTTCAAGTTCATCATCCTTCATTGTTGTTTCTTCTCCGGTGGATCCAATTCAAGCTTTAGATATTCATCATATTCCTTTCCTCGCTTCTAATGCTTCTCATGCCGATGCACCTCTTAATCATTCACTTCTTCCTATTCATTTGTTCTGGAGTGCTGAAGATATCTCACAAGACTTGTGTTTCATTCTCAATCCGTTCAAGATATTTCGAGGTGGTTATCTCTTTCAAGCCATTTAATTGAACCGGTGCAATCTCTCTTTTCAAGCAATTTTTTCAATAGTGTTTCTTTTGAGTAGGCCCTAACCCACAGGTCTTTTCCCAGGATCTTACCTGGCTCTTCTAATTTACCCGGAGCTATTCCCAAATTCTTTTCGAAGTTTGACGTAAGAATGAATTTCATCAGTCAGATGTTTTCCAAGATCGATTTCAAATTAATTTTCGTTGTCAACCTCTTTGTTTTTCATTCTCCCGGAGTATCTCAACAATTCATGGTGGCTCCCATCTTCATTCTCAACATTTGAAGACCGAAGAAGGATTTCTCTTAAATCTTGGTCCATTCTCTTGAATATTCATGGTTCTAGCTTCATGCTATCCTCATAATTGTTTTGATTGTGACAATTCTTTTCTTACCATCCGGAGCATTTCATGAGTTCTTTCCATTTTATTCCTACGAAGGCCATCATGTCATAATTCTTCATTCTTAGCGTGTAGCTATCGTTCTCCGAATCTTACCGGTGAATCGTTTAAATATCCTCTAATCAGTTCATGATCTCTTTGTTCTCATGTATCTAAATCCCCTCAAGTATCTTCATTCATTTTCCAATTCTTCCCGGTGAATTGTGCCTTTGCTACTTTCATTTTCAATTCTTATGGTGGTTCGTTCAAGAATTCACTTCCTTTGTTATCATATCAAATATTCATTGTTTCCAAATCTCACCGATGGTTCCATCAATACCTTCTCAAGTTTACGCTATATCCCTCTTAATCCTTTCTACGAGAATAAGTAATATGCAAAATCCATTGCTTGCCATCAATTTCATTTGATGAAGGATAAGCATACAATAAATCTTATTCATATTTCCTCGAGGTGATTCAATTCTTTTCTTCCAGAGATTGTTCATGATGAAGTAATTCTCGGTTCTAGTGTTTCATCTTTTCCTTTTTCGGAGTTCCATGTTTTCTCGGTTATCTCGTCATGAAGCTCCATCTAAATCATTGCAAGGCTTCACCTTGTGTTTTCAACTTCTGTTTCTTTCTATCATTCTTTTATTGCCGGAGTTCTTCATGGAGGCTCAAGGTGGTGGTTCATCAAGGATTCTTTTCATTCTTCAATTGTTCCTCAAGATTTCTCTCGAAGTTATGATCCGCCAAGCTATACTCTAAAAATAAACATGGTGCCCAACACATGTTTTGTTTTGAGGAGCTCAACTATTCTTCATCTTGCATTCCAAAATGCAATTCTTTCTACCTTATCTTTTGAGATGGTGTTATATCATTCTTGACAACTTTCCTTCATGTTTCATGATTCCCATGTTGTCAAGAATGAGGTATTTTAAATCCATTAATGTCTTTGTTGGAGTTATCTTGTGTCATATTTTACCTACAGCCTTCCCTAAGGAATGTTGCTATTTGTGGTGATTATGCATGACCCAAGCTTGCTCTTTATCCTCTTGGTGGAAGAAGTTTTTTATCTTTTTGGTGCTCTCAATGAAATCAATGGTTTCCATTAGTGGCCGATTGTCACCTCATAGTCTTGAGATGTTTTCCATAAGCCCACTACAAGCTTATTCTTTTCGTTGTTGGTTTTCCAACAACTCCGTTATAACCTTCTTGGAAGGGTGACTTCCAAGCTCATTTGTGGCAGAAGTTGGCATTTTCTCCTACATTCTGTTAATCCAATGATCTATCTTCTATTCTTTCTTCCGGAGGCAATGTGATGTTGCTCTTTTCACTCATCATCTCGAATTGTGAGGATCGTGTTCTTTTTGTGCTTATCCATTTAACCGGAGTGTTGTGTCTTCTCTTCAAGTTCTTTTCATCTTATCAAGTTTTCCTTCATCTATCAGTCGGAGTGCTGCCCAAATTATATCAATCTTATTCCTTCTCTATCTAGTTTTAACCGGAGTGGTTTCAATATCTATCTTATCACTAAACCTCTTGGTTCTCATCGTATCCCTTGTTCCTCTTTTCTAATGGAGTGTTTTCAACTTTGTTCATCTTCGTTGTTTTCTTTCATTCATTTTGCTCAACCTCTCAAGGTTCATGGTTTCACTCGTTGTCGAAGAAGCAACTTAGTTCACCTCTTCTTTTCCTCTTCCGTTTCTCTCGGGTGCCATCCTAGATCTCGGGACGAGATCCTCTCGTAGTGGTGGAGTGTTGTAACGCCCCGGATACAACTTTCCATATTCGTAACTTCAACTCTTGCCTTTTCCGTAGGTGCGATATGACTTTCTTTGTGGTTGGGTTTTTGTCTTTTGTTTTGCATATTGTTCATGTCTTGCATCTCATCTCATAGCATCATGCGCATTGCATCTGCATGTTTTCATAAAACTCGTAGCCGTTCGCAGTTGCCCTTTCTCTCTTTGCCTCCGTTGTTATTTTGGCAGGCCCTTGTCCTCGTTGACCTCTCACAGACCCCTCGTGTGCATGTCCGAATCTTACCCGAACCCGAACCGGTCTGTCGTTACCGATGGATCCGAATCATCCCCAAATGTCTATAAAATATCTCCGTTTTCTCTGTTTGGTCTCTCTAGCCTATTTTTTCGGCCGTCCGATTACGATCGGAGGGACCAAATACCCCTATCCAAAATTCACTTGTGTTATATAAAGACTAACACTAAAACCTAGGGACGTTGTCCCATCCAATCCTCCACCTCGCGCCGCCACTCCTCTTGTCTCCCCTGTTCCTCGGGATCTTCCCCGATCCAAATTTCCACCCAACCCGTTCCTCCACCTCCCAGATCGATCCAACCAGCGTAGCAGACCACACCTTCCCTCCTCGATTTCATCCTCGATCCACCCAACCATCAGCTCCCCCACCTCCCCTGTTTGGTCCTCACCGCGTTCGTAGCTCCCCAGCTCCCTTCCTCATCTTGCTGCCAGCCTCCTCGTGCCCGAGTCCCTCGCGCCCGAGCGGGAGAGCTCCGCCCCCGAGCTCCTGCAGCCCATGGCGCTCGTCTTTGGCCTCCCCGACGCGCCCCTTCCTCCTCTGCCTCGTCCCCAACGCCCGTGCTGCCGATGACCCTCACCGGAGCCCGACTGACCGCCGCCAGGGACACCCAGCCGGCCGCCTACGACCTCCTCCTCCCGCAGGCCCGTACCACGCCCTTCCTCCTATCTCTCTCTCTCTTCCTTCCTCTTTTGTTCACTCTCTCTCACATCTTTCTCTCTGTTCTTGCCGCAGCAAGGAGCATTCGCCCCGCCAAGTCCCTCTCGGTCCCCTGCCTCGTTGACCAGCTCCAGTTTGCCGCCGCCCCGCTCCCGCCCAGATCCGGAACCCGCACGTCAAGTCCATCGCCCGCTGTCGCCTTCCCGGCGAACCACGCCGGCCCGCCGCTTCCCGTGCCTGCCTCTGCCTGCGTCCTCTGCTTCTTCCACGATGAGGCGCCAGGCCCAGCAGCCCCCTGCCCGGCCTCCCTCTGCTTCCAATCGGGCCTCAGCCCATGGGTGAGCAGCCCCCAACAGCCCCTCTCTTGTGCATGCTTGGCCCAGCAAGTTTCGACCTGATGTGTGTTTTTTTTACTGCTGCGAATTTAACATTATCCAGAGATTTACTGTTTTACAGAAAAGACCTTGCACATCATGCATGTAATACCTCATTAACCGTGCATCGGATTGAAATGATTCAAACATGTAAAATGCTTAGTTTTTCTTCTAGTTTCATAATATGCCACTTTCATCCATGTTTAAAATGTTTAAAATGCTGTTTCTTTAAATTTGCTCAAATGCCATGTTAAAATGATTTATTTCATAACTAAATAACCGTAGCTCCAATTTTAATAAACTTTATATGTAAATGGGGTGGAAAAATGCCTAGTTGAACATGGTGCACTTTATTTTCCTGTTTAACAACTTTAAAATATGTTTTAGGGCAGAACAGTACCAAATCAAAAATATGCATATGAGGATTTTCCGGAATTGTTGTTTGTTGTTCCGGCCACATTTAAACTTGCCTAAATAGTTAGTTTACTTTTCTTACACCCCTTGCCATGTTTAACAACATTTAACATTGTTGTGTACCTAAACGAGATTGAACTAAATAACTTGAATGTGGTGTTTTGTCAATATGCGACTCGTTGCATATTGAGCTCCACTTAACTTGTAGCATTGTTTGTTGCACTTTCCCATGCCATGCCTCATTAAACCGGACATGCATCATATTTGTTTGTGCATCATGCCATGATTATGCTTAAGTGTTTACCATGTTGTTTGTTTCTTTCCGGTGTTGCTTCTTAGTTCCGGTAATGTTGCGATTGTGAGGATTCGTTCGACTACGCCCGTTCGTCTTCTTCATGGACTCGTTCTTCTTCCTAGCGGGATTTCAGGCAAGATGACCGCTACCCTGGATCTCACTACTATCATTGCTATGCTAGTTGCTTCGTTCTATCACTATGATGTGCTTCCTATCATTTGTTCTTCAAGCCTCCCCAAATTGCCATGAACCTCTAACCTTTGACACCCTTCCTAGCAAACCATTGTTTGGCTATGTTACCGCTTTGCTCAGCCCCTCTTATAGCGTTGCTAGTTGCAGGTGAAGTTGAAGATTGCTCCATGGTGGATAGGTTTATGTTGGGATATCACAATATCTCTTATTTAATTTATGCATCTATATATTTGGTAAAGGGTGGAAGGCTCGGCCTTATGCCTGGTGTTTTGTTCCACTCTTGCCGCCCTAGTTTCCGTCATACCGGTGTTATGTTCCTGGATTATGCGTTCCTAACGCGGTCGGGTGATTTATGGGACCCCCTTGACATTTCGCTTTGAATAAAACTTGTCCAGCAAGGCCCAACCTTGGTTTTACCATTTGCCTCACAACCACCTATACCCTTCCCTTGGGTCGGCCAACCCAAGGGTCATCTTTATTTTAGCCCCTCCCCCCGGGCCAGTGCTTGTCTAAGTGTTGGTCCAAATCGAGCAGCCTGCGGGGCCCCCTCGGGGAAACTCGAGGTCTGGTTTTACTCGTAGCTTGACTTATCCGGTGTTGCCCTGAGAACGAGATATGTGCAGCTCCTATCGGGATTGTCGGCGCATCGGGCGGCTTTGCTGGTCTTGTTTTACCATTGTCGAAATGTCTTGTAAACCGGGATTCCGAGACTGATTGGGTCTTCCTGGGAGAAGGTATATCCTTCATTGATCGTGAGAGGTTATCATGGGCTAAGTTGGGACACCCCTGCAGGGTATAAACTTTAGAGAGCCGTGCCCATGGTTATGTGGCAGATGGGAATTTGTTAATGTCCGGTTGTAGATAACTTGACACCAGATCCGAATTAAAACGCATCAACCGCGTGTGTAGCCGTGATGGTCTCTTCTCGGCGGAGTCCGGGAAGTGAACACGGTTTCTGTGTTATGTTTGACGTAAGTTGGAGTTCAGGATCACTTCTTGATCATTGCTAGCTTCACGACCGTTCCATTGTTTCTCTTCTCGCTCTCATTTGCGTATGTTAGCCACCATATATGCTTAGTCGTTGCTGCAACCTCACCACTTATCCATTCCTTACCCATTAAGCTTTGCTAGTCTTGATACCCATGGTAATGGGATTGCTGAGTCCTCGTGGCTCACAGATTACTACAACAACAGTTGCAGGTACATGTTACACGATGATCATGACGCGAGAGCGATGTTTGCTTGTTTGGAGTTCTTCTTCTGCTTCTTCTTCGATCAGGGGATAGGTTCTAGGTCGGCAGCCTGGGCTAGAAGGCTGGATGTCGTTTGAGTTTCTGTTTGTGTTTCATCCGTAGTCGGATGTTGTTCTTGTATGTTGTATTGTTGTATTCGTGTGGCATTGTATGCCTCTTGTATGTATCCCTATCTATTATGTAATGTTGATGTAATGATATCCACCTTGCAAAAGCGTATTCAAGATGTGCTTCTATCCTTGGTGGGACATTCGAGTTCCTTTAGGATAGGGTCGCATCTTGGGCGTGACAAGTTGGTATCAGAGCCTCGACCGACCATAGGAGCCCCCTTGATTGTTGGCCGTTGTTGAGTCTAGAAGAAAACTATTTTGAGTCTTAGGATTATATATATCGGAGAGTAGGATTCTTTTTACTCCTCAGCCCCCTTCCTCGCTCCGGTAAGGACGCCTGACGTAGATGTTTTGTCTTTCCTGTCCTCAAATTTCACTAAAAAAATTTTAGGATCACGCGGGTATCTTGGAATCGTTCCGATATTCTTATGACGAGAACATTGTTCTTGGTGCCTCCTAGCATTTAGGGGTTGTGGCAGTGTCCCGAGGAGGTGAGCTCCGAGGTGTTGTCGTCATAATTTTATCGTTGCAGTTCTGGAATACCTGAGTTTTGCCGACATCGAAAATCTCTTTTATGCAGTTGTTGGTGAGATAACCTCGACGCCACCCAGTACTGGGGAGTTCGGGAGTATTGCCATAGCTCGTATAACGGATGCTTTTCGAAGGTTGAGGTACATGATTTCCGAAGTTTTCTTGGTTATGTGTTGACGGATGGATACAGCTTGGATGTAGGTATTGTTAGTTCGAGTGAGATATATTGCTTCCCCTGTATCCCCAACACCAGATTGCATAACCAGAAAGTTTCGGGAGTTCATAGGTGGGAATTCAAGTAGCTCCTAGAATATCTTTCCGATAGATGCTTGATATGGGATTGGGTAAATCTCTATCATATGTATTTGTTCCGGCTTATTCTGCAAGCCAAATCCTTTGTTTTGTTGTATTTGTGGTATTCGAGTTGCTTCAAAGTCAAGTGTTGAATCCATACCTTTCCCAAACGGTGTTTATTCCATCTTCCCCAAGTTGCCTTTGTTTTCCCGCCCTCCCACCCTTTTTCTTCAAGGACTCAGATTTCTTAACCACGTATCCTTCTATTTGTGGGAAGTCTCTTCATTCTTTTCTTTCAATGTTCTTATCTGGTGATTTCCCATGAAGATGCTCAACAGTTTCAAGTTCATCATCCTTCATTGTTGTTTCTTCTCCGGTGGATCCAATTCAAGCTTTAGATATTCATCATATTCCTTTCCTCGCTTCTAATGCTTCTCATGCCGATGCACCTCTTAATCATTCACTTCTTCCTATTCATTTGTTCTGGAGTGCTGAAGATATCTCACAAGACTTGTGTTTCATTCTCAATCCGTTCAAGATATTTCGAGGTGGTTATCTCTTTCAAGCCATTTAATTGAACCGGTGCAATCTCTCTTTTCAAGCAATCTTTTCAATAGTGTTTCTTTTGAGTAGGCCCTAACCCACAGGTCTTTTCCCAGGATCTTACCTGGCTCTTCTAATTTTCCCGGAGCTATTCCCAAATTCTTTTCGAAGTTTGATATAAGAATGAATTTCATCAGTCAGATGTTTTCCAAGATCGATTTCAAATTAATTTTCGTTGTCAACCTCTTCGTTTTTCATTCTCCCGGAGTATCTCAACAATTCATGGTGGCTCCCATCTTCATTCTCAACATTTGAAGACCGAAGAAGGATTTCTCTTAAATCTTGGTCCATTCTCTTGAATATTCATGGTTCTAGCTTCATGCTATCCTCATAATTGTTTTGATTGTGACAATTCTTTTCTTACCATCCGGAGCATTTCGTGAGTTCTTTCCATTTTATTCCTATGAAGGCCATCATGTCATAATTCTTCATTCTTAGCGTGTAGCTATCGTTCTCCGAATCTTACCGGTGAATCGTTTAAATATCCTCTAATCAGTTCATGATCTCTTCGTTCTCATGTATCTAAATCCCCTCAGGTATCTTCATTCATTTTCCAATTCTTCCCGGTGAATTGTGCCTTTGCTACTTTCATTTTCAATTCTTATAGTGGTTCGTTCAAGATTTGACTTCCTTCGTTATCATATCAAATATTCATTGTTTCCAAATCCCACTAGTGGTTCCATCAATACCTTCTCAAGTTTACGCTATATCCCTCTTAATCCTTTATACGAGAATAAGTAATATGCAAAATCCATTGCTTGCCATCAATTTAATTTGATGAAGGATAAGCATACAATAAATCTTATTCATATTTCCTCGAGGTGATTCAATTCTTTTCTTCCGGAGATTGTTCATGATGAAGTAATTCTCGGTTCTAGTGTTTCATCTTTTCCTTTTCCGAAGTTCCAAGTTTTCTCGGTTATCTCGTCATGAAGCTCCATCTAAATCATTTCAAGGCTTCACCTTGTGTTTTCAACTCCTCTTTCTTTCTATCATTCTTTTATTGCCGGAGTTCTTCATGGAGGCTCAAGGTGATGGTTCATCAAGGATTCTTTTCATTCTTCAATTGTTCCTCAAGATTTCTCTCGAAGTTATGATCCGCCAAGCTATACTCTAAAAATAAACATGGTGCCCAACACATGTTTTGTTTTGAGGAGCTCAATTATTCTTCATCTTGCATTCCAAAA
This sequence comes from Triticum timopheevii, assembly GCA_963921465.1. NCBI lineage: Eukaryota > Viridiplantae > Streptophyta > Magnoliopsida > Poales > Poaceae > Triticum > Triticum timopheevii. The sequence goes on from OY997262.1 coordinate 326,193,772, forward strand.
TGCAATTCTTTCTACCTTATCTTTTGAGATGGTGTTATATCATTCTTGACAATTTTCCTTCATGTTTCATGATTCCCATGTTGTCAAGAATGGGGTATTTTAAATCCATTAATCTCTTCGTTGGAGTTATCTTGTGTCATATTTTACCTACAGCCTTCCCTAAGGAATGTTGCTATTTGTGGTGATTATGCATGACCCAAGCTTGCTCTTTATCCTCTTGGTGGAAGAAGTTTTTTTCTTTTTGGTGCTCTCAATCAAATCAATGGTTTCCATTAGTGGCCGGTTGTCACCTCATAGTCTTGAGATGTTTTCCATAAGCCCACTACAAGCTTATTCTTTTCGTTGTTGGTTTTGCAACAACTCCGTTATAACCTTCCTGGAAGGGTGATTTCCAAGCTCATTTGTGGCAGAAGTTGGCATTTTCTCCTACATTCTGTTAATCCAATGATCTATCTTCTATTCTTTCTTCCGGAGGCAATGTGATGTTGCTCTTTTCACTCATCATGTCGAATTGTGATGATCGTGTTCTTTTCGTGCTTATCCATTTAACCGGAGTGTTGTGTCTTCTCTTCAAGTTCTTTTCATCTTATCAAGTTTTCCTTCATCTATCAGTCGGAGTGCTGCCCAAATTATATCAATCTTATTCCTTCTCTATCTAGTTTTAACCGGAGTGGTTTCAATATCTATCTTATCACTAAACCTCTTGGTTCTCATCGTATCCCTTGTTCCTCTTTTCTAACGGAGTGTTTTCAACTTTGTTCATCTTCGTTGTTTTCTTTCATTCATTTTGCTCAACCTCTCAAGGTTCATGGTTTCACTCGTTGTCGAAGAAGCAACTTAGTTTACCTCTTCTTTTCCTCTTCCGTTTCTCTCCGGTGCCATCCTAGATCTCGGGACGAGATCCTCTCGTAGTGGTGGAGTGTTGTAACGCCCCGGATACAACTTTCCATATTCGTAACTTCAACTCTTGCCTTTTCCGGAGATGCGATATGATTTTCTTCGTGGTTGGGTTTTTGTCTTTTGTTTTGCATATTGTTCATGTCTTGCATCTCATCTCATAGCATCATGCGCATTGCATCTGCATGTTTTCATAAAACTCGTAGCCGTTCGCAGTTGCCCTTTCTGTCTTTGCCTCTGTTGTTATTTTGGCAGGCCCTTGTCCTCGTTGACCTCTCGCAGACCCGTCGTGTGCGTGTCCGAATCTTACCCGAACCCGAACCGGTCTGTCGTTACCGATGGATCCGGATCATCCCCAAATGTCTATAAAATATCTCCGTTTTCTTTGTTTGGTCTCTCTAGCCTATTTTTTCGGCCGTCCGATTACGATCGGAGGGACCAAATACCCATATCCAAAATTCACTTGTGTTATATAAAGACTAACACTAAAACCTAGGGACGTTGTCCCATCCAATCCTCCACCTCGCGCCGCCACTCCTCTTGTCTCCCCTGTTCCTCGGGATCTTCCCCGAGCCAAATTTCCACCCAACCCGTTGCCTCCACCTCCCAGATCGATCCAACCAGCGTAGCAGACCACACATTCCCTCCTCGATTTCATCCTCGATCCACCCAACCATCAGCTCCCTCGCCTCCCCTGTTTGGTCCTCACCGCGTTCGTAGCTCCCCAGCTCCCTTCCTCATCTTGCTGCCAGCCTCCTCGTGCCCGAGTCCCTCGCGCCCGAGCGGGAGAGCTCCGCCCCTGAGCTCCTGCTGCCCATGGCGCTCGTATTCGGCCTCCCCGACGCGCCCCTTCCTCCTCTGCCTCGTCCCCAACGCACGTGCTGCCGATGACCCTCACTGGAGCCCGACTGACCGCCGCCAGGGACACCCAGCCGGCCGCCTACGACCTCCTCCTCCCGCAAGCCCGTACCACGCCCTTCCTTCCCTCTCTCTCTTACTTCCTCTTTTGTTCACTCTCTCTCACATCTTTCTCTCTGTTCTTGCCGCGGCAAGGAGTAGTCGCCCCGCCAAGTCCCTCTCGGTCCCCTGCCTCGTTGACCTGCTCCAGTTTGCCGCCGCCCCGCTCGCGCCCGGATCCGGAACCCGCACGTCAAGTCCGCCGCCCACTGTCGCCTTCCCGGCGAACCACACCGGCCCGCTGCTTCCTGTGCCTGCCTCTGCCTGCGTCCTCTGCTTCTTCCAGGACGAGGCGCCCGCTCGCCCGCGCCGCGCGTTGATCGCGTCGCCAGGCCCAGCAGCCCCCCCTGCCCGGCCTCCCTCTGCTTCCAATCGGGCCTCAGCCCATGGGTGAGCAGCCCCCAACAGCCCCTCTCTTGTGCATGCTTGGCCCAGCAAGTTTCGGCCTGATGTGTGTTTTTTTTACTGCTGCAAATTTAACATTATCCAGAGATTTACTGTTTTACAGAAAAGCCCTTGCACATCATGCATGTAATACCTCGTTAACCGTGCATCGGATTAAAATGATTCAAACATGTAAAATGCTTAGTTTTTCTTCCAGTTTCATAATATGCCACTTTCATCCATGTTTAAAATGTTTAAAATGTTGTCTGTTTAAATTTGCTCAAATGCCATGTTAAAATGATTTATTTCATAACTAAATAACCGTAGCTCCAATTTTAATAAACTTTATATGTAAATGGGGTGGAAAAATGCCTAGTTTAACATGGTGCACTTTATTTTCCTGTTTAACAACTTTAAAATATGTTTTGGGGCAGAACAGTACCAAATCAAAAATATGCATATGAGGATTTTCCGGAATTGTTGTTTGTTGTTCCGGCCTCATTTAAACTTGCCTAAATAGTTAGTTTAATTTTCTTACACCCCTTGCCATGTTTAACAACATTTAACATTGTTGTGTACCTAAACGAGATCGAACTAAATAACTCGAATGTGGTGTTTTGTCAATATGCAACTCGTTGCATATTGAGCTCCACTTAACTTGTAGTATTGTTTGTTTACTTTGCCATGCCATGCCTCATTAAACCGGACATGCATCATATTTGTTTGTGCATCATGCCATGATTATGCTTAAGTGTTTACCATGTTGTTTGTTTCTTTCCGGTGTTGCTTCTTAGTTTCGGTAATGTTGCGATTGTGAGGATTCGTTCGACTACGCCTGTTCGTCTTCTTCATGGACTCGTTCTTCTTCCTAGCAGGATTTCAGGCAAGATGACCGCTACCCTGGATCTCACTACTATCTTTGCTATGCTAGTTGCTTTGTTCTATCACTATGATGCGCTTCCTATCATTTGTTCTTCAAGCCTCCCCAAATTGCCATGAACCTCTAACCTTTGACACCCTTCCTAGCAAACCATTGTTTGGCTATGTTACCGCTTTGCTCAGCCCCTCTTATAGCATTGCTAGTTGCAGGTGTAGTTGAAGATTGCTCCATGGTGGACAGGTTTATGTTGGGATATCACAATATCTCTTATTTAATTAATGCATCTATATATTTGGTAAAGGGTGGAAGGCTCGGCCTTATGCCTGGTGTTTTGTTCCACTCTTGCCGCCCTAGTTTCCGTCATACCGGTGTTATGTTCCCGGATTATGCGTTCCTAACGCAGTCGGGTGATTTATGGGACCCCCTTGACAGTTCGCTTTGAATAAAACTTGTCCAGCAAGGCCCAACCTTGGTTTTACCATTTGCCTAACCACCACCTATACCCTTCCCTTGGGTCGGCCAACCCAAGGGTCATCTTTATTTTAGCCCCCCCGGGCCAGTGCTTGTCTAAGTGTTGGTCTGAACCGAGCAGCCTGCGGGGCCCCCTCGGGTAAACTCGAGGTCTGGTTTTACTCGTAGCTTGACTTATCCGGTGTTGCCCTGAGAATGAGATATGTGCAGCTCCTATCGGAATTGTCAGCGCATCGGGCGGCTTTGCTGGTCTTGTTTTACCATTGTCGAAATGTCTTGTAAACCGGAATTCCGAGACTGATCGGGTCTTCCTGGGAGAAGGTATATCCTTCGTTGATCGCGAGAACTTATCATGGGCTAAGTTGGGACACCCCTGCAGGGTATAAACTTTCGAGAGTCGTGCCCACGGTTATGTGGCTGATGGGAATTTGTTAATGTCCGGTTGTAGATAACTTGACACCAGATCCGAATTAAAACGCATCAACCGCGTGTGTAGCCGTGATGGTCTCTTCTCGGCGGAGTCCGGGAAGTGAACACGGTTTCTGTGTTATGTTTGACGTAAGTAGGAGTTCAGGATCACTTCTTGATCATTGCTAGCTTCACGACCGTTCCATTGTTTCTCTTCTCGCTCTCATTTGCGTATGTTAGCCACCATATATGCTTAGTCGCTGCTGCAACCTCACCACTTATCCATTCCTTACCCATTAAGCTTTGCTAGTCTTGATACCCATGGTAATGGGATTGCTGAGTCCTCGTGGCTCACAGATTACTACAACAACAGTTGCAGGTACAGGTTACACGATGATCATGACGCGAGAGCGATGTTTGGTTGTTTGGAGTTCTTCTTCTGCTTCTTCTTTGATCAGGGGATAGGTTCCAGGTCGGCAGCCTGGTCTAGCAGGGTGGATGTCGTTTGAGTTTCTGTTTGTGTTTCATCCGTAGTCGGATGTTGTTCTTGTATGTTGTATTGTTGTATTCGTGTGGCATTGTATGCCTCTTGTATGTATCCCTATCTATTATGTAATGTTGATGTAATGATATCCACCTTGCAAAAGCGTCTTCAAGATGCGCTTCTATCCTTGGTGGGACCTTCGAGTTCCTTTAGGATAGGGTCGCATCTTGGGCGTGACAGGGAGGAGGCGGTCGTGAAGGCCAACCGCTTCCGCAAGGAAGTGAAGAAGCCGCCGCTAGTCTCTGCGTAAGCGTTCACCGTATTTGTCTTGTTTTCTTTGACAAATCTTTTCCGAGTCTTTATATTTCCTTCTTTGCTTCAGGGCCCCTCTCTCTCTCGAGAGGGTCGCCGTCCCCTCTGTCATGGGGTCGGCCGAGACGTCCGCCAATACTCGGCGGATTGACCCCGCCGCCGACCTTCGGGAGGCGACGGAGCGCAACGCGCGGGAGAAGCGCGACGAGGAAGAGGCCGACCGTCTGGACAAGGCGGAGGCTGAGAAAGCGGCGACCTCCGCCCAGAAGAAGCTGGAGGAGGCCGAAGCCGCCGCTGCAGCAAGACAGCGGGCAGAGGAGACCGCGCGCCGCCAATCGGCGTTGCTTGTCGTCCCGCTAAACTCTGCGCCGCCGCTCCCGGAGTTCATAGGGCAGACTGGAGAAGTCGGCGGGGAGCACTCCATCGTGGAGAAGGACGGTGGCGAGGCCTCCACGTCGGGCACGGCCACGCCGCCACCGGCGGGCCCGCCAGTGCCGCCGACTGAGGACGAGGCGGTGGCGAGGCTGCTCCTTCAAGTCGCCGCACCAGTGCGCCGCCGCCTCGAGAAGGCGGTTTCGGCGCCGCGCCCCTTGGAAGCCGGCGTCGCCAGCTCGGCCATTCCAGATGCTGAGGCAACAAGCGCTGCGCCTACTGGATGGGTGCGAGGAGGCGGTGACGGTCCGCTGAACCAGGCGCTCTTGGACGTGCAGGAGAACCTGCGAGCTGAGGGCGAAGCCATCCAGGGTTGCACCAGGGCGCATCTGGTGTCACGAGCGTCTATCCGGGTATGTCTTCTTTTTTTACTTTGTCTTTTTTCGCTCTTCTCTGTGGGGGCGCGCCAGCGCACCAACTTGGTGTAGTCCCCGAGTTTCGGGCCGGCTGCTGAGCAGGCGGCCCGGAACTCAATCTGGCGAGTTCCTCATTTTTGTCTTTGTCTGATTGTTTATCACAGGAGTATCACAACCTCCGTGTCACCGCCTTCAATCGCAACGTTGAGCAGCTAGGGAAGCGGACTGCTGACTTGTCGAAGAGCCGGAGTAAGTTCTTCTTATTTTTCGCGGGGGCGTGCTGGCGCACCCGCGGGCTGTAGTCCCCGAGATTCGGGCCGACTGCTGAGCAGTCGGGCTGGATCTTCCCGGCGACCTTCCTTGTTGACGACTTAACATCCTTTCTCTTTGTTCTTCAGAGGCCAATGCCACTCTTCAGGAGCGGTTGGGCGAAGTCGGCACCGCTCTACGCGCCAAAGAGGAGGAGTGCATCAAGCTCGCCACAGAGCGTGACCTGCTGGCCGCGCAGCTGGCGGAGCAGAAGGAGCTGCTCAAGAAGGCGCAGGATGAGGCGGATAAGAGGGAGGCCGCTCTCCTGGCCGAGTTCGAGAGTGAGCGCTCCTCCTGGACCGACAAGGAGGCGATGCTGACTTCCGGCTTCCACGAGATTGAAGACATTGTCGACGGTGAGTTTCTTTGCTTTTCTTCTTCGAGCCGCCGACTGTAAGTCAGGCCGACTTCTAATTCTTTCTTTTGCTTCTTTCTGTTTTGGGCAGACTTCTTCCCTGGCCAGTCGTAGGCGGTTACCCGAGCCATTGAGGCCGATCGCAAGGCGCGAAGGGCGAATGGCGAGGAGATCACCGCTACCGCCCCCCTGACCGTCGACGAGCAGCTCTTGAGCATCGAGACTCGTCTGCGGCCGGCCCACCAACTGCTGCGCCGGCTTCAACGTGCTGGTGCTCAGGCGATTGCCGCCCTGTGGCCGGGCATGCCAGTTCTGCGTACTCCCAGTCGGACTGCCAACTGGCTGGAGGTCGCAGTTGGCCGTCTTGAGGCTTGGAAGGGTTCCTCAACCCGGGCTGGAGCGCGCCGGGCCTTGGAATTCGTCAAGGCATGGTATCCAGGGCTGGACCTGGACCAACTAGCCGCATTCCGGTCAGAGGCCCAGGCAGAGCTAGCGGCTATGGAAGGCGCCCTCGTCGAGCGTGCGGCGGCGATCGCCGACTACACCGACACCAGCGTCTTCGTTCCTGAGCGGGACGCAAACGGCGAGGATGTGCCTCCGGAGTGGTTCGGGATGAACCCGGACTACGACGAGGACTCGGCGGAGGTGATCAGCTCCAGCACTGTCACACCCTGCATTTTGTAATATTTCATTTGCAATATTAAAGCATGAAAATTTGGACCAACAAAAACTTTTGCATTATTTGGCTTTTATTTGGAGTTGGTTTTCTCTCTGTGCTTCTTTTCAAGTGCTCTTTAAAGTCAACTACTCCACCATCTATATTTCATCTCCTTGCCCCAAACTCCTACCCAATGACCATGCCATGTGTATAGTGCAATATAGAATTTTCTTACAAAAATAATTTGGCCAGAAAGTATTTTCTAAATTTAATTTTCCAAAACCCCCTGAATTGAGGTTTGCACTGTAAGTACTTAATTAAGGGCAGTAAAAATCTTTCCAAAAATATATTTGACTCCTATTAGATATAGGATACCCAGACACCACAAAAATATAATTTTAAAAGTTGTTTTACTATTTTATTTAAAGGCTTTTTCTTAAGGCCAGAAATGGTCTTTAATAGGGAAAAATTATTTTATTGTTTTAAAAATATTTTACAAAAATTAGGGAAACTCAGTGGACATATATTTTCCATATATAAGAGTTTCAACACATGGTCATGTTCAAAATATTGGTCAAATCCCTCTAAAACCCTTTCTGGATATTTCAAGCTTTTGAAATATTTACAAAGGAAATATTCTCCAAAAATTCCAATAAAATTCTATCATCTCACATATGACATAATTGATGATCTTGACAAGTTTCATGTCATGGAGAATAGTATAACCCCATGAAATCCCCTCAAAACCATTTCTGTCCATTTTGAAGTTTGAGCAACTTTACATTGCCAAACATGACCAAATGTTCTCAAACTTGGTGCACATGCTCCAATGGTCTAATGATGCATCTAGACCAAATGGCACAGGTTGGATAAGAAAAAATCTTGGTCAAAGTGCCTCAAAACCCATTCTGACCAGAATCAAATTTGAACTACTTTGTACTGCCAACTTTTTCTCCATGACCCCAACTTTTGTGAGCCTGATCACATGACCAAATAAGGCCACCACACCAAGTGGTGCATCAAGGAGAAGTGATCTACTCATCTGGATCTACACAAATCCATTCCTGCCCATTTTTAGGGTTTGCAAAAGTTGCATTGGCAACTTTGTCCAAATAAGCTCAAAATGGGTGGAAGGCCCTAATTATGTGTGGCATCTCACCCTGTGGAGTTTCATGGCCAGTGGAAATCATTAACTTGCCCAAAACCTCATCAAACACCTTTTGGCAGAATTTTGGAATGCAAATTCCAGCCCCTTCCACTAATCTCCTTGAGCCCATCTTTTTACCACAACCCCTCCTCGTTTCCCTCTGCAACTTGGACGCTTTTCTGCCCGAGGAAGCAATGATGAGGGAGGGGGAAACCCCATTTGTCCTCTCTGGACAGCAGCTTCTCCCCCCTCTCTCTATCTCCTTCTCTCCCCTCGGCCCTCCAGAGCATCCAAGGCTCACTCTAGTTTTGCCCACACCCCCTGCAGCTTCCAGACACTAGTGGACGCGCGCGGACGCGGAAAAGCCGCGGATGCCGGCCAAAGACGCGCTCTGGAGCACGTCATCGCGCTCCCGACCGTTGACGCCGCGTCCCCCGACCACCTCGAGCTTCCCCCGTGCGCCAGTCGATGCCCCTCGACGTCCGCTCCACGCCAGCAGGCCGCCCACTTGCTCCCGCGCCCTCCTCTCTCTCGTGCAGCTCGCGCCAGAATGCCGCCCCGCTCGACCAATGTTCGCGCCACTCCTGTGGCCCGCGTGCAGCTCGCCCCGCTCCTTCTCTCTCTCCCTGGCACCCTACACCACTCCCACGAACACACCCGAGCTCTCCAATCCCTCACTAACGGCCACCCGAGCCGATCCAGCGGGCACCCGTAGGCCACGCCCACGGTGGACCTCGGCCAGCCCATATAAGGCGATCCCGAGCCTCTCTTTCGCTCCCTGTCGCTCCCCCACACTCCAAATCGACCTCCCGTACCACCCAATCATCTCCAGAACCGCCCGAGCTCGAGATCGAGCTCGAGCTCCGCCGCCTCGGCTCGTCGGCGTTCGCGCGGTACAGGCCTCCACCGCCTCCGTTTCTTCTCAATCTGGAACCGCGCGGCCACGCTGACCACTTCCCCTCTCTTTCCCACTCTTTTTGCAGCCGGGAACGACCGGATTCATCGACGCCCGAAGCACCTCCGCCGCGTGACCTCATCGCCGGCGAACCAGGCTGCTCCGGCGACCGTCTCCACCACCACCCGAACGGCGACTCCACCCCGAGTCCAACGGTACCACCTGCGCTCCTTCCCGTGCCCTGTATCGCCGCCGGCGAGCTCGTCGTTGCCTCTGGCCGGAGGTAGATGACGACGGCCGTGGGGCCAGCCCGTCAGCCTCACGCCCTGACGGGTGGGATCCACCCGTGAGGTTTAAAACGCGCGCGCGCGCGCATCGTTTCGCCCGTCGGCTGAAGGCGTATTTCGCCTTTACGCCTTCGACGTGACGGCCCGCGTGGGCTGGTTTCCCCTCTGGGCCTGCTGCCCGTGGCCTCTCTTTCCCAGTGGCACAGCGCCACTTTTCTTTTTCTTTTTCTGTTCCCTTTCCAAAAATTCCACAGGGCAAAATATTTGTCCAAATGAAATGATTCCAACTCCTAAAATCTCAGAATAATCCCACCTATTTATTGATGTAACTTTCATGCACATCCATTACACCTTTTTGCGCTATTCAAATTTAAATTCAAATTTGAACAATAAAACCTCTGTTTGAAAATCCACAACTCTGTTTCCCTAGCTCCAAATTCAAAACCAAGAATTTTCCCCTTCCTAGTTTTTCTCCTAGTATTTTACAAAAATAAGTTGACATTTTTCTGAGCACTTTGACTTTTCTGTTTTTATTATTGCCTTATTTTCCCGTTATTTTCTTGCAACGTTAGATCCCGTATTTGACGAGGTAGCTGAGGAAGAAGGAGGAGCAGGGCCTGAAGACTTTGAAGACCAAGCCAACCAAGGCAAGCAGCCCTTTGACCATGTCTATGAAACCCCTTTTTATGCATGTCATATATATAGCTCTTTATTATTGTTGCATCGGAATCATGGTGAGATGGTGAACCACGTGGGTTGGTTGCCTCCGTTATATCCTCGTTGATACTTGCATTGTGCATGGCCCTACCTTCTTATGAGGGTTATGCCGGTGGGAGTAGATAGGATGCTAAGTAGTGCTACGCAAAAAGGGACGGGGATATGCATGGTGATGGAGACAAAGTATTTTCAAAAGACTTTTCGAAAACCCCATCGGGTGCCACTTATGACCGAGGGAGATGATGAGATGGGTAACCACTTGATGACGAAGTGGTGTACCAAGGCAAGTGTGTGTTGTTTTTGAAAACGGATTAGATTAAAGATTTGATGACTGTCCCAACCTTACATGCGCGACCACTCTACCCTTATATGGGAAAGGGCATTATTGAGTACCTAGACCGATACTAGCTTGGAGCCCGCATTACTAGTGACGGGGGAGAGTTGGTGCTCTCTCTTGGGACGAGGTCATGCCAGGTAGGGCGGCCATGACTGTTTTCACAGGGCACCGGACACACCGTTGGTACCCCGTGCCAGAGGTATGTGATAAGTATGGGAGCGAGGCTCCAAGAAAGTGTTATGTGAAAAGTGGGCACGGGGGTTACTGCCAATCGAGTGGACTCCATGTTAGTGTTGTCTAGGGAAAGGTAGTGATCGGGTGCTTACCCCGGGTACTTGAGGTACCGCGGGTCGTGGATGACACGGAAGTTCCCCGGATCTAGTGGGTAAGGTGTGCAACCTCTGCAGAGTGTAAAACTATTCGAATAGCCGTGTCCACGGTCAAGGACGGTTGGGCGGTGCTGCTTAAACTATGTCCAGAGTTTTCAACCGTATGTGTGTGAGCTGATAAAACTACCTGGGTCAAGTCAAAGGACTTGAAATGATTGAGCTGGGTTGGTGCCCACTCTGTTTATGTTAGATGGGTTGATGCCCACTCTATTTATGTTGATATCTGTAATAGTCCTCATGGTTACTTGAATTCTCTTGATGCATGCCTTATAAAGATGTTGAACATGTCATTGCACTCAAAACTAGCTTTCTGCAAAAATTTACCTACATCATGCATTGTTGTACCTTGAACCAAAACATGGGTTGCTTGCGAGTACATTCAAAGTACTCATTGGCTTGCCACTGGTTATTTAATTGACCAGGCATGGAAGAACCGGAGTTCGAAGAAGAGTTCTTTGGAGACGAACATGCGAACTAGGACGTTTCCCAGTCAGAATGCCTGTAGGGTTAAGGCTGATGGCATGGGTCCTACTTATCGACGACGATTTCCGCTGCTTATGTTTCATTTGATGTTCAGCCCTTAAGGCTTTATCAATGTAAGACTTGACCATCATGGTCACAATTTGTGTAAGACGGTATGTATGGATGTAAGACTCTTGTTATTCAGCTTCTGTGTGTTCAGTGAGCATTGATCTCTGGGATCACTGTACACGTGCATTAGGTGATCACGACTTATGAGTCGGGGTCCCCACAGAGCTGGTATCAGAGCCATCCTGACTGTAGGAAGCCTTAGTTAGCATGGACGTTAGTTAGAGTGAGTCTATCCACAAGATTTCCCGTATACCTATGTTTTATGATAGTATCCCAAACATAGGTCACTTTCCCTCTATTAACCCTTCCCCCTCCACTTTTGTAGATGGCCGTCGTACCCGAGGACTTCCTGACCACCGGATTTCCCGTGCTTCTTGAGGGTAGCCTCAGGAAGTGCCAGTTCACTCGAGCCCCCACCTTCTCCTACCACGAGCACTGGATCAACAGCACCAAGAGGGAGTATCACGTGGAGGTAGTCGTGAGGGCGAACGACTCCCCAACGAGCTGTTTCTTTGAGGGACCCCAGATGGCGACACTGCTCCTCGCCGTGGAGACTGCTGCCCTCAAGGCGCTGACTCGCCTTCGGGATCTCCTGCCAGAGATGGCAAGTGAGCCAGCCACTCGTTACCTGCCTTATCGGAAGGAAGGTGATGACGAGAGCAGCGCGCCGGCCCCACCCTCGGACGAAGGACTTTCTCTCCGTTTCCAGACCTACTTCAGCTTGTGTGTCGACAACCTGGCACAGCACCTGGCCTCGGAGTCGATGGAGCTTCGGAAGGAACTCCACGGGACCAAGGAACTCCTCCGCGTAGCTTAGATGAAGGCGGACAGGATCAAGAAGGATGGAGCACCCCCTGGACAGCCCGTTGTAGCCTATCGAGGCGGGCGACCCCCACAGGTCACACATGCCAAGGGATCACCTCAGCCACGCCGTATGACGGCGAAGGAGTACCGCAACCTCTTCACGACGCCACCGGCAAAGCAGCGCCGTGTTCAACTCCTCCACTCCCCCACTCCCTCAAGTGACGAAGAGACTAAGACAGATGGAGATGAGGAGGAAGACCCAGAGGAGCCAGAATACCCGACCGAGCATTCCACCACTTAGACACTGTTCAGGACTAGGATAGGCCAGTCCGTAACCCTATGGTAGGATAGGTCGTGTACCCCTTATGCGAAGTCGAGTTTTTGTAATGGTTCATATGAAACCATGTTGTGTTGTGTTTGCTTTCAACTTGCTTTGATGAAGTCGTACTTTCCCTTTGGGAACTTGTAAACGGCGACATCCCCCATTTGGTTTTAATGCATGAGTTTGGCCCTTCTGGCCCTTGTTTAACTTCAATTGTGTCACACCACCCCCTTACTAGGCATCCCATCTATATTGCTTTCCCTCATTTTATTTTCCCAATCATGAGACCTTGACCGCTCCAATAGGATGCCTGTTGTAACACGTACTGGTACCTCTACCCAGCCGCAAGAAGCCGGAGGTTCTGCTACGGCAGGAGCCAACCAGGACCAAGCCCAAGGACAGACTCCACCACCGCCACCTCCTCCAAACATGGACATGGCTCAGCTTCTCCAAGCCTTCCGAGAGGAGCGCCAAGCCAACACTGCAGCCCTCCAGATGATTGCTCAAGCTGTCAATCGCCAGCCGGCGGGACACGGCCATGGACGTTCCATGCTGGTGGAGTTCAAGAAGCATGCACCACCCACCTTCATCGGGACTGCTGAACCCCTGGACGCAGACGACTGGGTCCGCACCATTGAGGATCTGCTCGCACTAGTCGGATGCACGGAGGACCGTGAGAAGGTGGCATATGCTGCCCACTGTCTCGGGGGAACTGCCAGAGCTTGGTGGGATGGATTTAAGGCCATGCATGTTGAGCAAGACATCACTTGGGATACCTTCAAGACAGAATTCCGCAAGGCCCACATTCCTTCTGGAATCATGGCCATCAAGAAGCGTGAGTTTCGAGCCCTAAAGCAAGGTAGTAGCACTGTCAAGGAGTACATGCAGAAGTTCAGTGTTCTCTCAAGGTATGCCCCTGAGGATGTCAGCACTGATGCTGCCAAAAGGGAGCGCTTCATGGAAGGCCTTAACCAGACTCTGCAGTACTCGCTTGTTGTGTGTGACTGCCCGACCTTTCCTGATCTGGTGAACAAGGCACTCATGCTTGAGGACAAGCGACGTGCTTTGGATGACACTCGTAAGCGCAAGATGATCAGCAAGGGTAGTTCCAGCAACCAGAAGCCTCGTCCGTGGCAGCCAGCTCCGGTCAAGCCAACCTATCAGCAGCCAAGAGCTCCTGCACCCCGCACCAACTATCCACCTCAGCAGTATGCCAACCCCAGGCCAGCTTACAACAACCCCAATAACAATGCTGGCAAGGGCATCATTCCCAACCAAGTCACTTGCTTTGGATGTGGACAGCCAGGACATTACTCCAAGAATTACCCCAACAAGAAGCCCGACGCCCCGCGCCCCAATGCGCAGAACCCAGGACAAGGCCGTGGAATGCCACCAAGGAACCAAGCTCCCCGCAACCTTCCCAACAACGGCAGGGGTCGTGTGAATCATGTCACTGCAGATGAAGCCCAGGAAGACCCGGACGTCGTGCTGGGTACGTTCCTTGTCAATTCAGCACCCGCAACTGTTTTGTTTGATTCTGGAGCCACGCATTCATTTGTCACCCAAAGTTTTGCATTAAGAAGTGGCATGACCCCTACACCCCTGAATAACCCTATGGTGGTACAAACCCCTGGAGCAGAGATGAGAGCCAATATAGGATGTAAAGGAGTCGGGATTATCATTAACGGGGTAGACTTCCTAGCAGACCTTATCATCCTAAAATCACAAGGCTTGGACGTGATCTTGGGAATGGATTGGCTCAGCAAGCACCAAGGCTTGATAGATTGTGCCAACCAGACTGTCACTATGACCAATGACCAAGGAGTCGAAGTTAAATTTGCCTCCAACTCCTCCTCTACTCAAGCCAACCAAGTCAACTGTCTGACTGAAGTTGGATTGGAGCAAGTGCCGGTAGTATGTGAATACCCCGATGTTTTTCCTGATGAGCTACCGGGAATGCCTCCTGACCGAGACATTGAGTTCATCATCGAGCTCATACCCGGAGCAGGACCCATCTATAAGAAGCCTTATAGAATGGGATCGGAGGAGTTAGCAGAATTGAAGAAGCAGCTGGAAGAGCAGCTGAGGAAGGGATTTATCCGCCCTAGCGCCTCTCCTTGGGGATCACCTGTTCTGTTTGTGGCAAAGAAGGATGGTACCATCCGCTTGTGCATTGACTACCGCTCCCTCAATGAAGTTACAATCAACAACAAGTACCCACTTCCCAAGATTGAAGATCTGTTTGAAGAACTCAATGGAGCCAAGGTGTTCTCCAAGATCGACCTCAGATCTGGGTACTACCAACTGAAAATCAGACCCCAAGATATTCCGAAGACGGCATTTGTAACCAGATATGGCCTGTATGAGTGCACGGTCATGTCCTTTGGATTGACCAATGCCCTGGCGTACTTCATGTATCTCATGAATAAGGTCTTCATGGAATATTTGGACAAGTTTGTCGTTGTCTTCATAGATGACATTCTTGTCTTCTCGAAGTCGGAAGAAGAGCACGAGAAACACTTGAGGATGGTCCTAGACAAGCTTCGAGAGCACCAACTGTATGCCAAGTTCAGCAAGTGTGAATTCTGGTTGCGTGAAGTTGGATTCTTGGGTCATGTTTTAACTGAAGAGGGATTGTCAGTCGATCCCGCTAAGATCGAAGCCGTGACTGAATGGCAATCCCCAAGCAATGTGAAGGAAGTCAGAAGCTTCCTCGGACTCGCGGGATATTACCGCAAGTTCGTTGAAGGATTCTCAAGCATTGCCCGACCCATGACTCAGCTCTTGAAGAAGGACAAGAAGTTCAAATGGACGCCGAAGTGCAAAGAGAGCTTCCAGGAGCTGAAGAAGAGACTGACCACCGCCCCAGTTCTGGCCACGCCAGATATACACAAGGAATTCGTGATATATTGTGATGCATCAAGAACCGGACTGGGAGGTGTTCTGATGCAAGAAGGCAGAGTCGTAGCTTACCTTTCAAGGCAACTACGGCCTCATGAAGAGAACTATGCTACTCATGACCTTGAGCTAGCAGCAGTGGTTCATGCCCTAAAGACATGGCGACATTACCTCTTGGGGAAACGATGTGAGATATACACGGATCACAAAAGTCTGAAGTACATTTTCACTCAAAGGGAATTGAACATGAGGCAAAGGAGATGGCTAGAATTGATCAAAGATTATGACCTCAGCGTTCAATACCACCCTGGAAAGGCTAATGTGGTAGCAGATGCATTGAGCAGGAAGGCTTGCTCCTTGAATGCTATGCTTAAGGACAAGCTACCCGCCTTGTATGAAGAACTTGAAAGCTTTGGAACTGGTTGCACCAGGATTCTTGGCTAACCTCGAAGTTAAGCCTGCCTTGATGGATGATATTAAGGAAGCTCAGAAGGGACACGACAGTATCGAAGGCATCAAGAGGAAGATCAAAGCGGGCAAAGCCCCAAGATTCACAGAAGATGAGGAAGGAATTGTGTGGTTTGGGAATCGCATCTGCGTGCCCAACAAGGTTGAGCTCAAGAACCTGATCTTGCAAGAAGCTCATGACACCCCATATTCCATCCACCCTGGAGGAACCAAGATGTATTAAGACCTGAAGGAAAGATTTTGGTGGCACAGGATGAAAAGGGATATTGCCACCTATGTTGCAAAGTGTGATGTGTGCCAAAGAGTCAAGGTTGAATATCAGCAACCTGCTGGATTACTCCAACCACTCAAGGTTCCCGAGTGGAAATGGGATAAAGTCGGGATGGATTTCATCACTGGACTGCCTAGGTCAAACAAGGGACATGACTCCATCTGGGTCATAGTCGATCATTTGACCAAAGTAGCCCATTTCATTCCTGTTAAGACTACCCAGGATGGCAACCAGCTGGCAACTCTCTACATCAACTGAATCGTAAGCCTTCATGGTGTTCCCAAGGAGATTGTGTTGGATCGAGGAACCCAGTTTACCTCAAGGTTCTGGATAAAGTTCCAGGAGGCCATGGGGACCAAGTTGTCCTTCAGCACTGCTTTCCACCCACAGACCGGAGGTCAGACAGAACGAGTAAATCAGATACTCGAAGACATGCTCCGAGCCTGTGTCTTAGCTTATGGAGCTAAGTGGGAAGACTGCCTCCCTTTCGCCGAGTTCTCTTACAACAACAGTTATCAGGCAAGCCTTCAGATGGCGCCATTTGAGGTGTTATACAGACGGAAATGCCGCACACCCCTCAATTGGTCAGAAACCGGAGAAGGACTTGTCTTTGGGCCTGATATCCTTCGTGAAGCAGAAGAGCAAGTCCATCTTGTCAGAGAGCGTTTGAAGACCGCCAAGTCAAGGCAGAAGAGCTACACTGACTCACGTCGTAGAGACATAAACTTCCGAGTTGGGGACCATGTCTATCTCCGGGTCACCCCTCTCAAAGGAACCCAGCGCTTCCATGTCAAAGGAAAGCTCGCCCCAAGATACATTGGCCCCTTCAAGATCACTGAACGATGGGGAGAAGTGGCTTACCAGTTGGAACTTCCACCTGAACTTTCCGATGTGCACAATGTGTTCCACGTGTCACAACTCCGGAAGTGTCTCCAAGTTCCAGACAAGCCTGATCTTTACAAGGACGTCAATCACCAAGCTATTGACCTTCAGCCTGATTTGACTTACCGTGAGAGGCCCATCTGCATTGTTGATGAGGCTGAGCGACGCACTCGAAGCCGCACCATCAAGTACTTCAAGGTCCAATGGAGCAACCACACTGAAGCAGAAGCAACTTGGGAGCATGAAGACTACCTTAGATCCGAGTTTCCGTATCTCTTTAAAGCCTAGTTTAGGAATCTCGGGGATGAGATTCTTGTAAGGGGGGTAGGTCTGTCACACCCTGCATTTTGTAACATTTCATTTGCAATATTAAAGCATGAAAATTTGGACCAACAAAAACTTTTGCATTATTTGGCTTTTATTTGGAGTTGGTTTTCTCTCTGTGCTTCTTTTCAAGTGCTCTTTAAAGTCAACTACTCCACCATCTATATTTCATCTCCTTGCCCCAAACTCCTGCCCAATGACCATGCCATGTGTATAGTGCAATATAGAATTTTCTTACAAAAATAATTTGGCCAGAAAGTATTTTCTAAATTTAGTTTTCCAAAAACCCCTGAATTGAGGTTTGCACTGCAAGTACTTAATTAAGGGCAGTAAAAATCTTTCCAAAAAAATATTTGACTCCTATTAGATATAGGATACCCAGAAACCACAAAAATATAATTTTAAAAGTTGTTTTACTATTTTATTTAAAGGCTTTTTCTTAAGGCCAGAAATGGTCTTTAATAGGGAAAAATTATTTTATTGTTTTAAAAATATTTGAAAAAAATTAGGGAAACTCAGTGGACATATATTTTCCATATATAAGAGTTTCAACACATGGTCATGTTCAAAATATTGGTCAAATCCCTCTAAAACCCTTTTTGGATATTTCAAGCTTTTGAAATATTTACAAAGGAAATATTCTCCAAAAATTCCAAGAAAATTCTATCATCTCACATATGACATACTTGATGATCTTGACAAGTTTCATGTCATGGAAAATAGCATAACCCCATGAAATCCCCTCAAAACCATTTTTGTCCATTTTGAAGTTTGAGCAACTTTACATTGCCAAACATGACCAAATGTTCTCAAACTTGGCGCACATGCTCCAATGGTCTAATGATGCATCTAGACCAAATGGCACAGGTTGGATAAGAAGAAAGCTTCGTCAAAGTGCCTCAAAACCCATTCTGACCAGAATCAAATTTGAACTACTTTGTACTGCCAACTTTTTCTCCATGACCCCAACTTTTGTGAGCCTGATCACATGACCAAATAAGGACACCACACCAAGTGGTGCATCAAGGAGAAGTGATCTACTCATCTGGATCTACACAAATCCATTCCTGCCCATTTTTAGGGTTTGCAAAAGTTGCATTGGCAACTTTGTCCAAATAAGCTCAAAATGGGTGGAAGGCCCTAATTATGTGTGGCATCTCACCCTGTGGAGTTCCATGGCCTGTGGAAATCATTAACTTGCCCAAAACCTCATCAAACACCTTCTGGCAGAATTTTGGAATGCAAATTCCAGCCCCTTCCACTAATCTCCTTGAGCCCATCTTTTTACCACAACCCCTCCTCGTTTCCCTCTGCAACTTGGACGCTTTTCTGCCCGAGGAAGCAATGATGAGGGAGGGGGAAACCCCATTTGTCCTCTCTGGACAACAGCTTCTCCCCCCTCTCTCTATCTCCTTCTCTCCCCTTGGCCCTCCAGAGCATCCAAGGCTCACTCCTAGTTTTGCCCACACCCCCTGCAGCTTCCAGACACTAGTGGACGCGCGCGGACGCGGAAAAGCCGCGGATGCCGGCCAAAGACGCGCTCTGGAGCACGTCATCGCGCTCCCGACCGTTGATGCCGCGTCCCCCGACCACCTCGAGCTTCCCCCGCGTGCCAGTCGATGCCCCTCGACGTCCGCTCCACGCCAGCAGGCCGCCCACTTGCTCCCGCGCCCTCCTCTCTCTCCTGCAGCTCGCGCCAGAACGCCGCCCCGCTCGGCCAATGTTCGCGCCACTCCTGTGGCCCGCGTGCAGCTCGCCCCGCTCCTTCTCTCTCTCCCTGGCACCCTACACCACTCCCACGAACGCCCCCGAGCTCTCCAATCCCTCTCTAACGGCCACCCGAGCCGATCCCGCGGGCACCCGTAGGCCACGCCCACGGTGGACCTCGGCCAGCCCATATAAGGCGATCCCGAGCCTCTCTTTCGCTCCCTGTCGCTCCCCCACACTCCAAATCGACCTCCCGTACCACCCAATCATCTCCAGAACCGCCCGAGCTCGAGATCGAGCTCGAGCTCCGCCGCCTCGGCTCGTCGGCGTTCACGCGGTACAGGCCTCCTCCGCCTCCGTTTCTTCTCGATCTGGAACCGCGCGGCCACGCTGACCACTTCCCCTATCTTTCCCACTCTTTTTGCAGCCGGGAACGGCCGGATTCATCGACGCCCGAAGCACCTCCGCCGCGTGACCTCGTCGCCGGCGAACCAGGCTGCTCCGGCGACCGTCTCCACCACCACCAGAACGGCGACTCCACCCCGAGTCCAATGGTACCCCCCGCGCTCCTTCCCGTGCCCTGTATCGCCGCCGGCGAGCTTGTCGTTGCCTCTGGCCGGAGGTAGACGACGACGGCCGTGGGGCCAGCCCGTCAGCCTCACGCCCTGACGGGTGGGATCCACCCGTCAGGTTTAAACGCGTGCGCGCGCGCGCACCGGTTCGCCCGTCGGCTGAAGGCGTATTTCGCCTTTACGCCTTCGACGTGGCGGCCCGCGTGGGCTGGTTTCCCCTCTGGGCCTGCTGCCCGTGGCCTCTCTGGCCCAGTGGCACAGCGCCACTTTTCTTTTTCTTTTTTTGTTCCCTTTCCAAAAATTCCACAGGGCAAAATATTTGTCCAAATGAAATGATTCCAACTCCTAAAATCTCAGAATAATCCCACCTATTTATTGATGTAACTTTGATGCACATCCATTACACCTTTTTGCTCTGTTCAAATTTAAATTCAAATTTGAACAATAAAACCTCTGTTTGAAAATCCACAACTCTGTTTCCCTAGCTCCAAATTCAAAACCAAGAATTTTCCCCTTCCTAGTTTTTCTCCTAGTATTTTACAAAAATAAGTTGACATTTTTCTTAGCACTTTGACTTTTCCGTTTTTATTATTGTCTTATTTTCCCGTTATTTTCTTGCAACGTTAGATCCCGTATTTGACGAGGTAGCTGAGGAAGAAGGAGGAGCAGGGCCTGAAGACTTTGAAGACCAAGCCAACCAAGGCAAGCAGCCCTTTGACCATGTCTATGAAACCCCTTTTTATGCATGTCATATATATAGCTCTTTATTATTGTTGCATCGGAATCATGGTGAGATGGTGAACCACGTGGTTTGGTTGCCTCCGTTATATCCTCGTTGATACTTGCATTGTGCATGGCCCTACCTTCTTATGAGGGTTATGCCGGTGGGAGTAGATAGGATGCTAAGTAGTGCTACGCAAAAAGGGACGGGGATATGCATGGTGATGGAGACAAAGTATTTTCAAAAGACTTTTCGAAAACCCCATCAGGTGCCACTTATGCCTGAGGGAGATGATGAGATGGGTAACCACTTGATGACGAAGTGGTGTACCGAGGCAAGTGTGTGTTGTTTTCGAAAACGGATTAGATTTAAGATTTGATGACTGTCCCAACCTTACATGCGCGACCACTCTACCCTTATATGGGAAAGGGCATTATTGAGTACCTAGACCGATACTAGCTTGGAGCCCGCATTACTAGTGACGGGGGAGAGTTGGTGCTCTCTCTTAGGACGGGGTCGTGCCAGGTAGGCGGCCATGACTGTTTTCACAGGGCACCGGACACACCGTTGGTACCCCGTGCCAGAGGTATGTGATAAGTATGGGAGCAAGGCTCCAAGAAAGTGTTATGTGAAAAGTGGGCACGGGGGTTACTGCCAATCGAGTGGACTCCATGTTAGTGTCGTCTAGGGAAAGGTAGTGATCGGGTGCTTACCCCGGGTACTTGAGGTACCGCGGGTCGTGGATGAGACGGAAGTTCCCCGGATCTAGTGGGTAAGGTGTGCAACCTCTGCAGAGTGTAAAACTATTCGAATAGCCGTGTCCACGGTCTAGGACGGTTGGGCGGTGCTTCTTAAACTATGTCAAGAGTTTTCAACCGTATGTGTGTGAGCTGATAAAACTACCTGGGTCAAGTCAAAGGACTTGAAATGATTGAGCTGGGTTGGTGCCCACTCTGTTTATGTTAGATGGGTTGATGCTCACTCTATTTATGTCGATATCTGTAACCAGTCCTCATGGTTACTTGAATTCTCTTGATGCATGCCTTATAAAGATGTTGAACATGTCATTGCACTCAAAACTAGCTTTCTGCAAAAATTTACCTACATCATGCATTGTTGTACCTTGAACCAAAACATGGGTTGCTTGCGAGTACATTCAAAGTACTCATTGGCTTGCCACTGGTTATTTAATTGACCAGGCATGGAAGAACCGGAGTTCGAAGAAGAGTTATTTGGAGACGAACATGCGAACTAGGACGTTTCCCAGTCAGAATGCCTGTAGGGTTAAGGCTGATGGCATGGGTCCTACTTATCGACGACGATTTCCGCTGCTTATGTTTCATTTGATGTTCAGCCCTTAAGGCTTTATTAATGTAAGACTTGAGCATCATGGTCACAATTTGGGTAAGACGGTATGTATGGATGTAAGACTCTTGTTATTCAGCTTCTGTGTGTTCAGTGAGCATTGATCTCTGGGATCACTGTACACGTGCATTAGGTGATCACGACTTATGAGTCGGGGTCCCCACAAGCACCGAGGAGGAAGACGAGGCGGGGGACGGAGACGAGACGGAGGCGCCAGAAGGCAGAGCGGACGACCAGCCTCAGCTCGACCGCGCCTCGAGCAACGAGCCGCATCCGACCGGGCCAGCTGCCGCCGGAGATGACCAAGCCGAGATTGCCCAGCCGGCCGCTCCGGCGCCTGACACCGCCGTCTCCATCGACCCTCCGAACCCGTCTGCCGCTTCTTAGGCTTCCATCTTGTTTTTACTTTATCTGCTTTCATAGTCTTTGAAGAACTTGTTAATTTGCACAATTCCACCCGCGGGGTGTATTTTGAACTTGGCCAGAGGCCTATGTTATGTAAATATCTATCCGACTTCTATCTTTCCTTGCTCGTTGCTCTTTTTTGCCTTTTTCCTTTGCCGTCTTCCCACAGTCGCCGCTTTGCCAGACGGACAACCGCTCTGCGGACTGCCGTTGGGTCAAATGCTTGGCTACCGTAGGAAGGCAAGTACTTGGCCTTTTTTAGAGTTTTTAACAAGTTGGATAGAAGGCGGCAAGCCGACTTTTTAGGAGTCGGCTCTACGAAAAGGGGCTGGAAGCCGGCTTGTGCTATGCGTGTGCTTTGAGTCCTTAGCCATTTTTTGTGCGGGCGCTCATTCTTCCCTACTCGCTGCCCACCAACAGTCGCTCTGCGAGCTGCGGCTTCTGACAGGAGACGGCTTTAAGCGCCGCGCACTACTTGTCCGACTACAGGAAGCATTTTTATAGCACAAGACAGCGAGTCCCCGGGCCGACTCAGTCGAACCCGGTGCCAAGCGGCATATCAAAGAGTAGCATACTCGAAGGCATAATTCTTATCATACAGATACAACAAAAGGGGCAGTCCCCAAGCTCGTCTCGGGGGGCCAAAGTCTCGATACTTTAATACAAAGGATAGCATGGTACATACTGCATTAACTGTAAAATCTTCGGAGAAGATTTGCGTTCCATGGCCGCTCCGACTCTTTGTCGGAGTCGTCCCTCTTGCGTGCTCGGGGCTTCTGAGCATCGATTAGGTAGTAGGAGTCGTTGCCCAGTACTTTGCTGACGATGAAGGGGCCTTCCCAAGGCACCGACAACTTGTGCTGGCCGGCTGTTCGCTGAATCAGCCGGAGCACAAGGTCGCTGAGGGAGTCCTGGACTAGGGGGTGTCCGGACAGCCGGACTATCGATATCCGCCGGACTCCCAGACTACGAAGATAGAAGATTGAAGACAAAGGCTCGTGTCCGGAAGGTACTTTACTTGGCGTGGAAGGCAAGCTTGGCAAATACGGATATGTAGATCTCCTACCATTGTAACCGACTCTGTGTAACCCTAGCCTCTCCGGTGTCTATATAAACCGGAGGGCCGTAGTCCGTAGGACACAACATTACATCTCAACAATCATACCATAGGCTAGCTTCTAGGGTTTTGCCTCATTGATCTCGTGGTAGATCTACTCTTGTACTACCCATATCATCAATATTAATCAAGCAGGACGTAGGGTATTACCTCCATCGAGAGGGCCTGAACCTGGGTAAAAACATTGTGTCCCTCGTCTCCTGTTACCATCCGCCTAGACGCACAGTTCGGGACCCCCTACCCGAGATCCGCCGGTTTTGACACCGACATTGGTGCTTTCATTGAGAGTTCCTCTGTGGCGTCACCAATAGGCTCGATGGCATCTTCAATCTTTGACGCTGTCCAGGGCGAGACTTTCCTCCCCGGACAGATCTTCATATTCGGCGGCTTTGCACTGCGGGCCAACTCTCTTGGCCATCTGGAGCAGATCGAAAGCTACGCCCCTGGCCGTCAGGTCAGATTTGGAAGCCTAAACTTCACGGCCGACGACCGCGGAGACTTGATCTTCGATGGACTCGAGCTACAGCCAAGCGCGCCGCACTGTGACGATGGGCATGATCTAGCTCTGCCGCCGCACAGTGCTTTGGCGGCCGCACTTGAATCCGCCCCGGCTACTTGCCCGGAGCCGATCGCCCATGACGAGGGTCGGTGGATAGACGCCGCCCCGGGGGCTTCAATATCTACGGCGATGGAGCCGAATACCAATCTTGTCCCCCGCGAAACTCGTGATCCCGAGGCGCCGGACTCCTTGCCGGACTCCGAGCCTCCCGCGCCCCTGCCAATTAAACCAGATTGGGCGCCGGTTATGGAATTCACCGCCGCGGACATCTTTCAACACTCGCTTTTTGGCGATATCTTGAATTCTCTGAAGCATCTCTCGCTATCGGGAGAATCCTGGCCGAACTATGGCTAGGACGGTTGGAGTTCGGACGATGAAGAAATTCGGAGCCCACCCACCACCCACTTTGTAGCCACTGTCGAGGACCTAACCGACATGCTAGACTACGACTCCGACGACATCGACGCTATGGACGATGATGCCGGAGACGATCAGGACCCAGCGCCCACAGGACACTGGAAGGCCACCTCGTCATACGACGTCTACATGGTGGACACCCCGAAAGAAGGGGATGGCAAAAAAGCAGCGGAGGAAGATTCTTTGAAGAAGCAGCCTAAACGCCGGCGTCAGCGGCGCCGCTCTAAATCCCGCCACAACAAGAATGGAGAATCCGGCACGGGAGACAATAATACTCCAAAGAGTGCCAAAGACGACCTCCTCCTGCAAGATTTAGCGCAGGAGGATGAAGAAGTACGCCCTCACGAAAGGGCAGCACACGAAGGGGTTGAGGACGATAACTGTATGCCTCCCTCCGAAGACGAGGCGAGCCTCAATGATGACGAATTCGTCATACCCGAGGATCCCGTCGAACAAGAGCGCTTTAGGCGCAGGCTCATAGCCACAGCAAATAGCTTAAAGAAAAAGCAGCAACAGCTTCAAGTTGATCAAGATCTGCTAGCCGATCGATGGACAGAAGTCCTCGCGGCCGAAGAGTATAAACTTGAACTCCCCTCCAAAAGTTACCCAAGACGCAAGCTGCTCCCCCGATTAGAGGAGGAAGCATACGTACCTTTATCACCAGCGCACGACATGGCTGACCGACCACCCCGTGGTCGCGACAGAGAAGCATTCAAGGCCCCAGCCAAGACCGTACCCCGACATCGATCCAGGAGTACGAAGCCAAAAGGGAACGCGCCGGACTTGCGAGACATCTTGGAGGACAAAGCAAGGCAATCCAGATCCATTTATGGATCACGCGGGCGCCCTACGAGCCACGACGAATACCGTCGCGCCGGACATAACGCCGGCCGAGCCGAACACAGCAGACAGCGCTCCCTCGAGCTGCGTCGCGATATTGCCCAATACAGGGGCGCCGCACACCCGTTATGCTTCACCGATGAAGTAATGGATCACCAGATCCCCGAAGGGTTCAAACCCGTGAACATCGAATCTTACGATGGCACGACAGACCCCGCGGTGTGGATCGAAGATTATCTTCTCCACATCCATATGGCCCGCGGTGATGATCTACACGCCATCAAATACCTCCCACTCAAGCTTAAAGGACCAGCTCGGCATTGGCTTAACAGCCTGCCCGCAGAGTCAATTGGGTGTTGGGAAGACCTAGAGGCCGCGTTCCTTGATAACTTCCAAGGTACATACGTGCGACCTCCAGACGGCGACGACCTAAGCCACATTATTCAGCAACTAGACGAATCGGCCAGACAGTTCTGGACACGGTTCTTGACGAAGAAAAATCAAATCGTCGACTGTCCGGATGCGGAGGCCCTTGCAGCCTTCAAACACAACATCCGGGACGAATGGCTAGCCCGGCACCTGGGACAGGAGAAGCCGAAATCCATGGCAGCCCTCACATCATTGATGACCCGCTTTTGCGCGGGAGAGGATAGCTGGCTAGCCCGTAGCAACAATCTCCGCAAAAATTCTGGCAGTCCGGACTCTAAGGACAACTACGGCAGGTCACGACGAATCAAAAACAAGCGCCATACTAACGGCGACGACAAAGAGGATACGGCAGTCAATGCTGGATTCCGCGGCTCCAAACCCGGTCAACGGAAGAAGCCATTTAAAAGAACAACCCCGGGCCCGTCCAATCTGGATAGAATACTCGACCGCTCATGACAGATACATGGCACCCCCGAAAAGCCAGCTAATCACACCAATAGAAATTGTTGGGTGTTCAGGCAGGCCGGCAAGTCAATTGCCGAACACAGTGACAAGGGGCTAAATAGCGACGACGAGGAAGAGACCCGGCCGCCGAACAACAGAGGACAGAAGGGTTTCCCCCCGCAAGTGCGAACGGTGAATATGATCTACGCGACCCACATACCCAAGAGGGAGAGGAAGCGCGCACTACGGGACGTCTATGCGATGGAGCCAGTCGCCCCGAAATTCAGTCCATGGTCCTCCTGTCCGATCACTTTCGATCGACGAGACCACCCGACTAGCATACGCCATGGCGGATTCGCCGCGTTGGTCTTAGACCCAATCGTCGATGGATTTCACCTCACAAGAGTCCTGATGGACGGCGGCAGCAGCCTGAACCTGCTTTATCAGGACACAGTGCGCAAAATGGGCATAGACCCATCAAGGATCAAACCTACTAAGACAACCTTTAAAGGTGTCATCCCAGGAGTGGAAGCCATCTGTACAGGCTCTGTCACATTGGAAGTGGTCTTCGGATCCCCGGATAATTTCCGAAGCGAAGAGTTAATCTTCGACATAGTCCCGTTCCGTAGCGGCTATCATGCCCTGCTCGGACGTACAGCGTTTGCAAAATTCAACGCGGTGCCACATTATGCATACCTAAAGCTCAAAATGTCGGGCCCTCGTGGAGTCATTACGGTCAATGGGAATACGGAACGCTCCCTCCGTACGGAGGAACATACAGCGGCTCTCGCGGCAGAAGTACAGAGCAGCCTTCTACGGC
Source organism: Triticum timopheevii (assembly GCA_963921465.1). Lineage (NCBI taxonomy): Eukaryota > Viridiplantae > Streptophyta > Magnoliopsida > Poales > Poaceae > Triticum > Triticum timopheevii. Next base: position 326,220,403 of record OY997262.1, read on the forward strand.
AATTCTCTAGTCCGGCAACTAAAAAGCCGGACACATTAAAGCGCGCCCGGAGCATCACCAACCAAGACCACCCGGCGCGATCGGAGCACGCGTAGCAATACGGCCCCCACCCTCGCCCGCGTATTATCACAAGAATAACACTCCGCGTACATCATTACGCTTTGGAGATACCATGGGCGCAGGGGAGGGGCTTCACCTCAAGGATGGAAAGGTGCGGCTCAACCGCACCAGGGGCTCGTGCTAGTGCCCCCCTTGGTGTTATTTTTTATCTTTTCTTTTTATATATGCAGGACTCTACCAAATAGAAGCCCTGCCCGTTGGCGAACTTGCCGAACTCACTATACAACAGTCAGGGATTAAAGAATGCGGCGACGACACTCAGGTGGTCTCCATTACGAGCATTAAATTCAATTACATACACCAAGTCTGCGGCTTATCCCTGAAGGGGGACACGCTAATTTAGTCCGAATCCCTTGCTTACCGCACTATTTGTATCAGTTCGCTTTATTAGCAGAACTTCTGTCATAAATAACGCAGCACTTACTTTTTTGCAAGTTTATTACCTTTTCACGGCAATCGCGTTATCCTTTACTAATGTTCACCATGTGACATATTGCACCCATACACTTTGGTACGGCCGAATACACCAGGGGCTTTTGTTCCCCATATTACGGTGTGATTAAGTCTGAACACTTTCACAAAGTGCGGCACCCCGAACTTATAGCATTATATGAATCAGCTCCGAATCATGTCTTGGGTCAATAGTTGGGTTTGCCCGGCTCCTATGTTTTGGTGCCTTACGTTCCGTTCCGTCGGCTAAGGTAGCACTAGGAGAACCACTGCGATTGCGCCCCGGTTCGTCCAGGTTAACGCCTCAGTGGAGAAAGCTAAAACTGACTGGCATGATAAGGCGAGAGACTGGTCGCTGTTCGAGAGGTCTTTTCGGGTCCCTAAAGACTCATGCCGCTTCGAGCGAAGTTCCGGATTATGTCCGACGAAGGCGTGAATAGCGCCCCGGATTCGGTCTTCCGAATACCAGGGGCTTCGCCGAAATTTAAAATTATAGAATTCTATGGCTAAGTGAGAGTGTTCAAGCATTATAAGTCCGGTCGCCTGGTTCGTCGTGTTGAGTGCCTCCCTAGATGGACCCAAAGATGGGAACAAGAGTGCTCAATTTTATCACCGAACACCCCAGCACTCGTGGCTCGGGGGCTGAAGCCAACGACTTGCCATCTCTCAGATTTAACAAATGGCTGCACATAAGGTAATATTTTAAATTAAACAAAGCGTTGCTCATAGCGCATATAAACTTAGTTTTCGGCGCACAGGATAAACACACAGCGAGTTCACTCAAGGATTACATTAAGGGGACACTCATCCGCGATATCGCGGGCTCCCTTCAGGACTACTTTATAATATCGCTCCGGCATACGGTGCTCCTTGCCCGGCGGCGGCGGATCCGTGAGAAGCTTCTCCGCATCCAGCTTGCCCCATTGCACCTTTATGCGGGCAAGGGCTCGACGAGCGCCTTCAACGCAGGCGGAGCGCTTGATCACATCCAGCCTAGGGCATGCATCCACTAGCCGCCGCACTAGGCCAAAGTAGCTGCCAGGCATGGCCTGCCCAGGCCACAGCCGGACTATGAGGCCCTTCATAGCCTCCCCAGCTACCTTGTGGAGTTCGACCAGCTGCTTCAGCTGGTCGCTTGGGGGCACCGGATGGCCGGCCTCAGCGTACGGAGACCAGAAGACCTTCTCTGTTGAGCTCCCCTCCTCGCCACGATAGAACGCAGCGGCATCAGACGCACTACGCGGCAGATCTGCAAATGCCCCTGGAGAGCTCCGAACTCGGGTAAGTATCCGGTAATTTACATTAACATGCTTGCTCTGCATGAAAAACGCCTTACCCGCTGCTATCTTCCTCATGTCCTCTACCTCCTCACGGGCCCTCTGGGCCTCGGCCTTGGCGGATTTGGCACTTTCGAGAGCCGAGGCAAGCTCGGACTCTCGAGTCTTGGAGTCACGCTCCAAACTCTCATGCTTTTTCATGAGAGCCTGGAGCTCTTGCCGAACCTCCGCCACCAGCGCCGCTTGCTTTTCTTGCTCAGTCCGTTCCGTGGCCGCATTGCGTTCGGCCATGGACACGGCATCTCTCAGGGCTGCCACCTCGTTCGTGGCCCCTGCATTGCACATTTTATCCTTGTTAATCTTGTTTGCAACCAAAACCCTTTTCTGTAAGGTACATATTTAAAGTGGTGTTCTTCACCTTCTTTTTCCTTGAGCTGCCTCTTGGCATGGCCGAGCTCTTGCTCCGACCGCTCAAGGTCCTTCTTCAGCGCCTCGACCTCCGCTGTCAATGCGGCAGAAGTCAACAGCGCAGCCTGCAAACCCATATTTTAGAAACCCTATGTATATCTTGTTAAAGATCCTCAGTCCGGCTTTTCTTTCCGAACACCGGACTGAGCATCAGGGGCTACTGTCTATGCGGTGTTATATCGCTTAATTTTAAACTTCTTACCTCAAAGCCTGTTAGAAGGCTGTTGCAGGCTTCGGTCAGCCCGCCCTTGGCGAGCTGGACCTTCTCAATCACCGCACTCATGAGAGTGCGGTGTTCTTCCTCAATGGAGGCGCCTTAGAGCACCTCCAGCAGGTTGTCCGGTGCCTCCGGTTGGACGGAGGCCGCCGGCGTCACGGTCCTGCCCCTCCATCGAGGGGGCAGCTTGCGGACTCTGGAACCATTGCGGGTTACGGAGTCGAGTCCGGCGCAAAGTCCGGGAGGCTGCCTGACGGCGCCTCCGGAGCCTCCTCCTGGCGCGTCCCCCTATGGGATTCCGCCTCGTCGTCTTCGGCGCGTGGGGTAGAGGCAGTCGGGATGGAATTTACATCCGACGGCGCCAATGACCCGCTCATCGAGTCGGGAAAGTCGTCACCGGCCGGACTAAAGAAATAGTGCGGCATTAGAAGGACACTGTGTGACATACTATAATACGGCATATGAATGATCCGGCAACTTACGATTTTGCCGGACGCCGAGCCCTTGGAGGCCACTCCTCCTCGCCAACGCTGATGTTGGCGAAACTGTCCGGGGGGATGGTTCTCCCCCTCTTGGACCCTTCGGCCGCCCCGATTGGGGAGGCCTTCCTCTTCTTCTCCCCCTCCTCTGGGAGAGAGTACTCCTCCTCCTCTTCCTCATCTTCGGGGGAGGAATCCTCGTCGTCGTCACACGCTTGATTGCGGGAACTCTTTCGAGTCCCCGTGGCCACCTTCTTGGCCTTCTTCTCCGGCACCACGTACGGTGCCGGAACCAGCAGCCTTGCTAATTGGGCGTTCACTGGTTCTTCTGGCATGGGAGCCGGACTGATAATCAGCTCGGCCTTCTCCATCCATTCCTGTCAAAGGAAAGAGGTAGATTAAAAACCTCGCTAGAGTCAATCTAAATTACTGCAAGTGTCCCGTAATCGGGTCGAATCACTTACTCCGTCAGTCGGAGACCGCAAGCTGAAACCGCGGTCTTCGGTCGCGGATGCGGGCGCATCAGCGCTCTTGAATAGCACCCTCCAGGCACCTTCATATGTTGTATCGAAGAGCCCGCTCAGCGTTTGGTGCTGTTCCGGATTAAACTCCCACAGAGTAAAAGCCCTTTCTTGGCATTGGAGAATCCGCCAGAGGAGCATGACCTGGACTACGTCGACGAGCCGGAGCCCATTGCTCACCAGCTTTTTGATGCAGGTTCGAAGTCCCGTCACCTCCACCGGGTTACCCCACTGCAAGCCCTTCTCTTTCCAGGAGGTGAGCTGCGTGGGGATTCCAGATCTGAATTCGGGGGCCGCCGCCCATGTAGGCTCGCGCGGCTCGGTGATATAGAACCACCCCGATTGCCACCCCTTGACGGAGTCCACGAAGGTCCCTTCTAGCCAAGGGACATTGGGCAGCTTGCCCAACATAGCGCCTCCGCATTCCGCTTGCGCCCCCTTCACGATCTTCGGCTTGACGTTGAAGGTCTTGAGCCACAGGCCGAAGTGGGGCCGGATGAAGAGAAAAGCCTCGCACACGATGATAAACGCCGAGATGTTGAGGACGAAGTTCGGCGCTAGATCGTGGAAATCCAGGCCGTAGTAAAACATGAGCCCCCGGACGAATGGATGGAGCGGAAAGCCCAGTCCACGGAGGAAGTGGGGAAGGAAAACGACCCTCTCGTGAGGTCCTGGGGTAGGAACGAGCTGCCCCGCGTCGGGCAGCCGATGCGCAATGTTTTCGGAGAGGTATCCGGCGTCGCGCAGTTTGGTGATGTCCTCCTCCTTGGCGGTGGAGGTCATCCACTTGCCTCCCCCTCCAGACATGTTCGGAGAAGGGTCGAGGCGGAATGCGCGAGCTTGAGCGTTGGAGCTTGGGTTCGCAGGGACGGATGAGCAAAGGAGGAAGAAGGCGTAGGTGAGAAGGTAAATCCTTATCCCTTATATATAGGCGGACAAAACTATGCGTCCCTCACCGGCCTGGTAAAACTCGCTTAATCCCCCAAGCGCCACCATCAATGGCGCGGTTGGGTTACCCACGCACGTATTGATGAGAATCCCGGAAAGAGGGGAACACGATCTCTGCTTCGACAGGACGTGCCAAGGAAGCCGCTTCGCTACACGTGCTGAGGTGGAATAGTAAAAACAATTAAAACGAAGGCTTGGCTGCGGTGTGATGTTATGCCGCATAATACGTCAGCAGATTGGATCGGTGTATGTGTTTTATTCTCTCTACGTTGGAGTGTGGAAATTATTTTGCAGAGCCGGACACTATCCTGGTGTTCATTATCTTCTCTGGATTATTCAAGGGAGGAACCCGCCTTGCAATGCCGAACATTATGCACGCCGGACTTATCGTCATTGAAGACTGGTTCAGGGGCTACTGAGGGAGTCCTGGACTAGGGGGTGTCCGGACAGCCGGACTATCGATATCCGCTGGACTCCCAGACTACGAAGATAGAAGATTGAAGACTCCGGCTCGTGTCTGGAAGGTACTTTACTTGGCGTGGAAGGCAAGCTTGGCAAATACGGATATGTAGATCTCCTACCATTGTAACCGACTCTGTGTAACCCTAGCCTCTCCGGTGTCTATATAAACTGGAGGGCCGTAGTCCGTAGGACACAACATTACATCTCAACAATCATACCATAGGCTAGCTTCTAGGGTTTAGCCTCATTGATCTCGTGGTAGATCTACTCTTGTACTACCCATATCATCAATATTAATCAAGCAGGACGTAGGGTATTACCTCCATCGAGAGGGCCTGAACCTGGGTAAAAACATTGTGTCCCTCGTCTCCTGTTACCATCCGCCTAGACGCACAGTTTGGGACCCCCTACCCGAGATCCACCGGTTTTGACACCGACAGTCGCCCTCTTGGAAAGATCTCGGCCTGACCTTCCTGTTGTAGTATCGGCGCAGACTCTGCTGGTAGATGCTGGACCGGCTGAGTGCCAACAGCCGGCCCTCTTCCAGCAAGTCGACGTCGTCTTGACGTGCTTCTTCTGCTTCCTCTTTGTTGTACATGGTGACTCGTGGAGAGTCGAATTCTATGTCCGTCGGGATGACGGCTTCGGCACCATAGACGAGGAAGAAAGGCGTGAAGCCGGTTGACTTGTTTGGAGTCATGCGCAGACTCCAGAGGACAGCTGGCAGCTCCTCAAGCCAACAGCCGGCCGAGCGCTCGAGTGGTTCGACCAGTCGAGGCTTGATGCCGGACAGGATGAGGCCGTTTGCCCGCTCCACCTGGCTGTTTGACAGTGGATGGGCGACGGACACTAAGTCCAGTCGGATGCCCTGCGTCGCGCAGAAACGGGCCAAGGCGCCTTTGGTAAAATTCGTGCCATTGTCGATGATGATGCTGTGCGGTATGCCGTACCGCACCGTGATGTCGGCGATGAAAGTCATTGCAGTCGGACCGTTCAACTTCTTGATGGGCTTTGCTTCTATCCACTTGGTGAACTTGTCCACCACGACAAGAAGATGAGTTAGGCCACCTCGGGCCGTCTTGAATGGTCCCACCATGTCCGGGCCCCAAACTGCAAAGGGCCAGGCGATGGGGATTGTCTTCAGCGCGGAAGCCGGCTGAAGCGGCTTGGAGCGGAACTTCTGGCACCCCTTGCACTTTTGTACTAACTCCTTGGCTTCTTCCAGGGTAGTCGGCCAGAAGAAACCGTGCCGAAAGGCTTTGGCGACGAGTGCTCTTGAAGCCGCATGCTGGCCGCACTCGCCTTGGTGGATGTCTCTGAGAATTGCTTGTCCTTGCTCTGGCTCCACGCAGCGCTGGTAGACTCCAGTGACGCTGCGCCTGACCAGCTCTCTGTTGATTATGGTGTAGGCTGCCGCTCGGTGCTGCACTTGCCGAGCCAAGATTTCATCAGCTGGCAGCTCTCTGCTCACTAGAAACTTGAGGATGGGTTGTGCCCATGAGGGTGCTGCTATTTCTTCAATTTCCACCACCGCGACTTGGACAAGGGCGGCTGGGCTGGGAGGCGGCGGGCTGGAGTCTGCGGGCGCTTGCTGGGTTGACGAAGTCCCCAGGCCGACCGGCGCAGTCCCCGGGCCGACCGGCGCAGTCCCGGGCCGAGTAGCGCAGTCCCCGAGCTGGGATCTGAAGTCTTTGGGCCGGCTTCGTTCATGATTTTCTTGGGGCCGTCTGCTGGGGCTCTTGAGTCGGACCCGACTTCCTCGGGGGGAGTCGGCACAAAGATGGAGTCTGATTCTGGTGAGGACTTGATAGACGGCTTAAGGAGGTGCTGAAGAGCGACGCCAGAAGGTATTGCTTGGCGGGTGGAGCCGACTCGTGCCGAGGCATCTGCTTGGTCGTTGTCATTTCTTGGCACGTGAAGGAACTCGCACCCCTCAAAGTATCCGCTAAGTTGCTGCACCAGGAATCGGTAGCTTGCCATGTTTGCATATTTGGCGTCCCAGTCGCCAGATGACTGCTGGACCACCAAATCGGAGTCGCCGTAGCACAGGATCCGGCGGATGCCGAGTTCTTTGGCAAGCCGGAGCCCGTGAATGAGCGCCTCGTATTCGGCGACGTTGTTGGAGGCGGCGAAGTGGATCTGTAGCGCATACTTGAGCTTGTCGCCTTTAGGGGAGGTGAGGACGACGCCGGCTCCCAAGCCGGTGCGCATCTTGGAGCCGTCGAAATGCATCCGCCAATGGGTGGAGTCGGGCGCTGGCGGCAGGTACTGGGTCTCGGCCCACTCGACAAGGAAGTCGGCCAGTGCTTGCGACTTGATGGCGGTGCGGGGCTGGTAGTAGATGGTGTAGGGAGCCAAATCTATGGCCCATTTGGCTACTCGGCCAGAAGCATCTCGGCTTCCGATGATCTCGGCCAGCGGGGCCGTGCAAACCACTGTAATTGGATGCTCTTGAAAGTAAGGCTTCAGCTTCTTGGCGGAAAAATGCACACCGTAGCACATCTTCTGGTAGTGAGGGTAGTTCTGCTTGGAGGTCGACAGTACCTCGCTCAGGTAATACACCAGTCTCTGGACAGGGAGTGGCTTGCCTTCCTCTTTGCGTTCGACTACAATGAATGTGCTGACTACTCGGCTGGTGGCGGCGATGTACAGGAGCATGGGCTGTTTGGGGGTCCGAGCCGCCAACACAGGGGGAGTAGTCAACATCTTCTTCAGCTGGAGAAATGATTCATCCGCCTTGTGGTTCCACTCAAAGAAGGTGGTCTTCTTCATTAATTGATACAAAGGGAGAGCTTTCTCGCCCAGCCGACTGATGAATCGGCTGATGGATGCCAAACAGCCGATGAACTTCTGCACATCTAACAGTCGGCTGGGTACCTCCATCCTCTCGATGGCCTTGATCTTCACAGGGTTGCACTCTATGCCACGTTCAGAGACCAGGAAGCCAAGGAGTTGGCCGGTTGGTACTCCAAAAATGCACTTCTCAGGGTTGAGCTTGATCTGGAATCGGCGCAGGTTCTCAAAGGTCTCCTTGAGGTCTTCCAGCAGTGTCCCACGCTTCTCCGTCTTCACCACTACATCATCCACATAGACGTGGGCATTTCTGTTGTGTTGCTTGAGGAGGCACTTCTGCATGCAATGCTGAAAGGTGGTGCCGGCATTCCTCAAGCCGAACGTCATGGTCAGGTAGCAGAAGGCTCCAAACGGCGTGATGAAGGCGGTCTTCAGTCTGTCTGCCGGGTTCAGCTTGATCTGGTGATATCCTGAATATGCATCTAAGAAACTCAACAGCTCGCATCCGGCTGTGGAGTCTATCACCTGATCGATTCTTGGCAAGGCAAAGGGGTCCTTGGGGCAAGCTTTGTTGAGGCTTGTGTAGTCAATGCACATCCGCCACTGCTTGTTTTTCTTCAGCACCAAGACCGGGTTCGCCAACCACTCTGGAAAACACACCTCCATAATGAAGCCGGCTGCCAGGAGCCGGGCTATCTCTTCTCCAACAACTCTTCTCTTCTCTTCTGACAGGCGGCGCAAGGGCTGCCTGACGGGCTTCACATCAGGTCGGACGTGTAACTTGTTCTCGGCGAATTCCGTCGGTACACCTGGCATGTCTTTAGGGGACCATGCAAAGATGTCTCGATTCTCACGGAGGAAATCGACGAGCTCGCCTTCCTATTTACTGTCAAGGTTTGTACCCATGATAGCGTACCTCTCTAGGTGCTCCGGGTCCAAGGGTATCTTCTTAGTCTCTTTGGCCGGCTTGAACGAACCCTCAGCTTCCGACTCCTTGGGGTCGGGCGACATCTCCGGCTGCTTGCCGGCCATCGCCACAACCCGATCAAGGAGCCGCTTCTCAGCCACGATCACCAGGGACTCGACCAGCCGACTGCTCTCAGCTGCACAAGCGGACGACTTCCTGTAGTTGCCGGCTACGGTCAGAATCCCCTTGGAACTCAGCATCTTCATCTTGAGGTAGGCGTAGTGGGGGACTGCCATGAACTTGGCCAAGGTAGGTCGGCCAAGCAACGCATGGTAGGGGCTTTCGAGGTCCACTACTTCAAACCAGACTGGCTCTCGGCAGAAATGATCTTTGTCTCTGAAGAGGACGTCTATCAGGATCTTGCCGATTGGTGAGCAGGAAAGGCCGGGTACAATACCATGGAACACAGTCCGGCTGCTCTGCAGCTGTCTCTGCTTGATTCCTAATTTTTCCATGGTATCCTTGTACAGGATGTTGATGCTACTGCCTCCATCTATCAGCACTCGCGAAAAGCGGGCGGCCCGCCTATCAGTGGCCAAGGTGGCACTTAGGACCAAGGCATAGGAGCCCGGATTCGGCATCACCTCTGGGTGATCTACTCTGCTCCAGCTGATAGGCTTCTCGGACCAATGCATAAACTCTGGAGTATTTGATGCTACTGCATTCACTTCTTGCTGCTGCAGCCGCCTGCTGCGTCGATCATCAGCCATACTTGTGAACACCATGTAGGCTCCATGCTCTTCAGGTCTTGCACTACGCCGACTGGCCGAGCAGCCGGCTGCTGGGGCGGTGGTGGAGGCGGCGGCCCAGTAGGCGGGGGAGGAAGGAAGCCGTCTCCCTTGGCGATTCTGGTAAGCCAGTGGCACTTTCGGGTGGTATGGTTTGACAGCTTCGCGCCGCTGTGGAACTTGCAGGGACCATCCAGAGTCTACTCGTAAGAGAAGGCCGGCAACCAGTTGGACTTGCCGCCTTTCTGTCGCTTGGCGGGTGGCTGCCCCTCCGGCTGTTGATCTTCAACTGTTGCAACCTGCCGACTGCTAGAAGTCGGCGGTGGGGCCTTGCGCTTGTTGTCGTTCTGTTGTTGTCGCCGACTGGTGTCTCCAGCCGGAGTTCTGGGAGCCTGAGGGGCCACTTTGTCATCCGCATTAACTTGAATCTCCGTCTTCATGGAGGAGTCAGCTGTGGCGTATTTGTCTGCTATGACCAGCAGTTCGTCGAGGGTTTCCGGCTCGTCGCAGAGGAGCTTGTGCTTGAGGAGGGTGCCCTCTCGGCATCCGGCGGTGAAGTACTCAATAGCCTGCACCTCGTGCACGCCTTTGCAGGAGTTCTGAAGCTCGCCCCAGCGCGTGAGGTAGTCGCGTGTTGATTCGTCAGGGCCTTGCACGCACAAGGAAAGCTGGCGCGGCTTGGGAGGTCACTTGTACGTGCTTGTGAAGTTGCGGATGAACACTTCGGTGAAGTCGACCCAGCTGTTGATGCTGCGGGGTTTCAGACTATTCAACCATGTCTGGGCCGTGCCCTGGAGCATGAGTGGAACATACTTCACGGCGACTCGCTTGTTGCTGTTCGCTATGTTGTCGGTCGTGGAGTAATCAACTAGCTAGTCTTCCGGCTTCACGGAGCCGGTGTACTTGGGTGTGTCTCGGGGGAGCGTGAACCCTTTGGGAAAAGGCTCGTCTCAGATGCGGTGTCCAAAGCAAGGCGGACCCAGCTCATCTTCTTCTTCCAGCGCCAGGGATCGGTGGAGTCGGTAGATCCGGTGGCGAGCGTCGTTTTCTCTGACTCCCTCTCGACGGCCAAGGTGGCCACCGAGAGTCGGATGCTCAACAGGCGGCGGGGAAACTCGCCGTTCTCTTCTCGGTGGGGGAGGCAGGTAGTCGCCCTGCCATTCCACTTCTCTCGGACGGCCGTCTTGGTCGCGCTCGATGGTGATGCGAGTCCGACTGTGGCTGACAGCCGGCTCTTTGTCTTTTCTTCCGCGGACTCCGCCAGTCGGCGTCCGAGACGTCGCGCCTTGATCTCGGCGGGGAGGCAAGTCGTCGTTTAGTTGTTGCGGCGCATCTGTGCGGCCGCCGGCCGCGTTCTACGCAGCAACCGCGTCGAGGAGCTGCTGGACTCGCTCTGTCATCATGCGGCGCTCTTCGCCCTCGAAGTTCTTCAGCTCGTCAGTCGCCGCTTGGGCGGCACGGATGTTCTCCGCAGGGGTGGCGTATACGGGGCGATTGGCCCCGAACAGGTTGGCGATGGTCGCACCACGCTGTCGGACCGCGCCCGGGCGGCTAGGCCCAGTCGGAGCTGGCGAGCTGCCCACGGCGCGATCCATTTCGCGCTGGTAGGCTTCTGACAGGTGCCTCATGCTCGCCAGCTTCTTGGCGCCTTCGATGATCTGAAGGCGGCGTGTCTCCAGTGTCTCAGCATCTGCGTTCTCTGGAATAGGCGCAGTCAGGTCTTGCAGGGCCGTATCGAGCGGGTCCTGAGCTCCTTCACCGGAGCGCTCATCGTGACTGATGACGAGCACTTCCGTGACGGCGCTTACGCCACTCTCCTCTTGAGGGAGCGGCTCGTCGTAGACCACCACATTGGTGGGGAAAGTGTCAAGCGACATAGCGTCGGAGTCGACCAGCAGGCTCGCCTGTGACGTGGAGTTGGTCGAGGAGGCCCGCGAGGAGGCTCTCGGGGCCACCCGTGCTTGCGTAGGATGCAGGCTCGTCGGAGAGGCGAACCTCGCCGACAAGTTCGGCGAGGCAGCTAGCTGCGTAAGCGGCCTCAGCGCCGTGCATCGCGTCAATGCAGACTCCGTCTGGCGAGCCTAGCTGGCTGCGCTCGCCAGGTAGGAAGAGGGTTCCCGTCCAGAACAGATCTCTGGACGACGGTGCACCAGGCCCCACGGTGGGGGCCAAATGTCGGGGGTTGGGTGCGACATATGCCAAAGGATGGCTTATCATGGTGGGGGCGAGTAGAACGTCGCCGGTGCCTGGAAACGGGATGAGGCGTAGACATGCACGCCGGTGGATCTTACCCAGCTTCAGGGCTCTCCGAGGAGATAACACCCCTACTGCTGCTCTGCGGGGTCTCCGCATGGTCACTATGGCAAAGTGAATACAAGGTTGCTCCTAGAGCTGTTTCTGGAAGAAGGAGAAGGCGAGGCTTGCTCTCTCCTTCCGATATGGTCTATCTGGTGCTAGATGATTCCGAACCCTTTGCATGGGTGCCCCGGGGGGTTTATATAGGCCTACCACCTAGGGGTACAAGGGTAAATCCGACTAGGCGTGGGTCCCAGCCGTCTGTCTCTCAGGCGCCGTCTTCTCCGCCGACTCTTGGGGCCCGCCGACTGGTGGGTCCGTCGACTGGTGTGGTACGAGGGCGTCAGCCCTTGTCCGCCGCGGGTGGGTCGTGCCGGCTGCAGATTACTGTAGTCGTGCTTCTAATGACGCGGGCTTGGTCATGGGGTCATGGCAATAGTGCCGCCGCCTGTCGGGTGATCACTGTTGCCATTCCCCTGTCGTGTCTGGTTAATGGCTTGTGGGACCCGCGGGAGGGGCCGGCCGACTCCCAACGGGTCCGACTCTTGGCGCTCTTGCCGTCTTCAGTACTCTCACTGACTAGTGGGCCCGCCGTCTCCGGGCCGTGCAGACAGACCGTCGTGGGCACAGGGCCCCGCCCCAGGAGCTGATGTCAGGGCCGGTATGGCAACAGTGCCGCGCCGGGCGGAGATCTCCGCGAGTACGGTGCACTGTGGCCATACCTGCCTTTAAATAACAGGGTGGTTGGAGTTGCAGGCCGTCTTCCGTTGTCGGCCTCGGGGGAGTCGCCTCTGGGACTCGGCTTATCTTGGAGTCGCCTCTGGGACTCGGCTCGTCTTGGAGTCGCCTCTGGGACTCGGCATATCTTGGAGTCGCCTCTGGGACTCGGCTCGTCTTGGAGTCGCCTCTGGGACTCGGCTCGTCTTTGGAGTTGTCGCGGGTACTTGAGGGGTGCAGTCTGTCCCGATGTCTTGAAAGGTTCTGGGGCTCGGGTTAGCCTACCCGTGGCCCATTACTCCGACACAATGCCAAACTACTCCTGGGCTCCTGGCCCTAGTGTTCGTCTGGTAGAAAATCTTGCAGAGGACCAGCTCCCGCTCCTTCTCTTGCTCCAGGTCCCCGATGTGGTACTGGTGCATCAACCAGTTGGTCCTCTGCTGGTCGAAGTTCTTTTTGGTGTGCAGCACCAGAACCTTTTTTGCTGCCTGTCTGCCGGCCGCTGACCATCACAGGCAAGGTATTGCCGGTCTTGTGCCACATCGCGTGCGTGCCGCACTCCGACTATATCTTGCGACGCGTCCACGTGCCCCTTTTGAACACCCTGTAATTGCGCTGGAAGAAATGCTTCCTTAGGCCACTCAGTGTGATACCTGCAGTATTGTGGAATACAGGTTTTAGTGTACCTAGTTGGCATTTTCATAACATCTTTGGCATGTTGCAATCACTAGTTTCACTTTTTATTAATTGTAAAATTGTAACTGTTTCACCAGGTCTGCGTCTAAAAAGAAAAATAGAGCTATAACCAAAGGAATATGTTTGTGCAAGTAGACGGCCGATCGGTGTCTTACCTGGAAGTTTCTCAGGTTGGGTGTAGCATATGTCATGCTCGCTGTCGATGGTTGGTATGAACAAATCGATGAGAGACTGAAATCTCGCGCTGTCAACACTCACTTTGGCCTCAAGGTGCTCAATCAGCTCCTGATCCGTGGGATCGAACTTGACGCCAGCCGGCAGCACCGGCCAATCCTTCTTCGACTTGCATCGGTAATTCCAGTTATATGGTACTCAATGTATGACCAATCGACTATTTTAAGTGAATGATGAAAGATTTCGACAGAGTAAAAACTCGCGCTTCTTCGACAGTTGCGAGAGTAATTGCCATGCCATTTTGCAAGGGCGCTTGTAAAAACTCTAAACCCTATTCTCCTCTTATTTAATGGATGAGGCAAGTCTTTTGCCTCCGTTTCGAAAAAAAGATTTTGACAGATAAGTGATACTCCAAATATGATGTACGGAATACCCGAACACGCCGCCGGGACTCTTGTGTCACCTCACGCGCAGCGTGTTGTCACGTCAATTCAATGTGTGGACATGATGAATAATTTGACTGACGTATACTAGTACTGCTACTATACTACTTCCTAGTCGTATTTAGTGTCACAATTTATACATAGGTTTAACTAACAAGTACGCACTTGAAGCCTAACTGATATATATGTATATATATGGCTTCTGCACAGCATCTCCATCATCATTATCAGGACATCCTATGCAGGTGAGTTAGGATGCACTTGATCCCAGGAAGGTATCTATCCTTCAAACCAGAGGAGTGCTTCAAACTAACAATAGTACATAATATCCAACAAAAGAGGGTCATGCTACAGCAGCAGAATACATGGCTCAGTCTAGATATCAGCACGAATCAAGTTGTGCATATTTGCTGTTGGCATGAACCACATCGCCGCATGTCGGGTTTGCAAAAGCCATCCATCGCATGGAAGCTTGATGCCTTTCACACACTGAAGATTACCTGGCAACAAGCTGTGTCGACGAATCTCTGGATATGGTGATTCAGGAAACCCATGGTATGATGTGTAAACACAGCCCCCCCCCCTCGCGAATGGAAGTTGCATAGCACAGTAATCATCGCCGGTGATATGGTCAATGATTGGTTGGAGGATCGGATAATTGAGCCCGAGGAACAAGGAGTGGTTGCCGAGGCTGTAAACCCGCCTCCAGTTGAATACACCTGGCCCAACGGAGCTGGGATCTTTCTCGAACACAAAGCAGCCATAGCCATCAATGTCATGAACGCCGCACGCATTGTACTGCATGTGGTTTGATGTAATGGTTTGGTCAATTTGGTATGTGCGAATGAGCATCAAATGACCGCCGTCAGCTGAACGAGCGATAAACCAGCACCCATCGGATGGTATGATTCCAGGTCCTGGAATCATGAAGGCCAGTGCACTTGCGTCTGCTGCAACAATTCAAATTGTAGACCAAAAGGACAAAAATAAACAATCATGTTCAGAGTATGTGTGGAATTAAGATTATTATAACAGTGACACATATCATAGACAGAGAATTGCAATGCCGTGGTCATAATCATACCCCAAGTTAAAAAAATAAGCCAATGGCTTTCATATTCTAGCAACATGTCATGGTTCAAACATCATGTAACAATGAGAGGAAAACAGCTATGACAGCGCCTACTCATATTCTACCATAGCACTTACTACTACTATTCTCATATCAACTCTAAGCAATAACATGCGTTGTTATAAAAAATATAGTAAACGAGAGTAACATATAGCAATCATGATGTTATGCTCATAATATGTATTGTAACAATCATTAGATGCCAATTGTTCTCATATCAACTCTAACAATAACATGTGTGGTCATAAAAATCTAGGAAATGAGAGGAACATATAGCAATGATTTGGTTATAGACATGCTATGCATTCTAAATTTGCAACAAATGAACAGGCAGTCATATTCATAAGGTAAAGATGAGATTAGATAGAACAATTACACAACGATAGATTCCTCCAGTATAGGCAGCCAATCTGTGCGTCGACCGCGTAAACGATGCCATCGTGCACGATAGCATCAGACAGAAATGTTGCCTCAACAGGATTGATGACGAGCCATAACCATGTGTGGTGACCGAATTCCAGATAGACTAATCCCATGTTGAACAAGGCAATGAGCTTGTAATCCATGTAGTCTTCTGATGGTGTGGGCACTTTGCAGATTACAACTTTCTGCAAACAGAGGTCGAGCCAAAAGCTTGACGCGTCTCGTGCGTAGTAGGCAGGAGTGTCCGGCGGGCCGCGAGGCTCGATGTCGGCGGTATCCAACGGTGGAAGGGTGATCTCTCGCTGGGTGTAGATATCCACGAGACGCCACGGACTACCGGTGTGGTGGATGAGGACGATCCAGTTGGCCTTCATGCCCACCCAGTAGTGGCCGCGCATGAAGGACATGTGGGCGGGTAGTGGTAGCATGTCGAGGGGCACCACGGCAACCTCTGTAGGATCGTCAAGTCGGTGTCTGGGCCACCTGCGAGGATCGGGCATCAGCAAGCAGGGTGTCTTGAAAAGAGCCGGTCGGTTGCAGACGAGTAGACGGTACAAAGTCACCGAGCATGCGGCCAGACGGACGGTGCTGAGTAGGTCCATACGACTACAGATCTGCTCCAAGAGAACATCGGGGAGGGAATTCCAATCGCGGCTCTGCGTGTTAGTCGGTTCTGCCATTGGGGTTTTTGGTGCCTGCGAGCTAGCGGGGAAGTGGATTCGGGCGGGCGAGCGAAGAAGCTTCTCCTCGTGTGGCCGAGCAGTGAGCGGGGGGATATGGTACGCGCGAGCTACCAAGGAAGATGGCACGGGCGGGCGGGCAGTGAGCGGGGGTAAATGGTGTGCGGCCGACGATGGGGAAGTGAGGAGGAAGAAGAAGAGAGGAGGAGGAAGAGTGGAAGACAGGGACGAAAGTGCACTAAATCTCAATTCTACTAGTACTACTACCAGGATATAGGCACCGTCCTCCGGAGTGTAAATAGTTACACCGATGACATGTGGGTCTACCACAAGAGGGCCTATATGTCAGTTAATGGAGGACATAGGCGCGTAGGCGTATTTGCAGAAGCGTGCTCTACTGGCAAACATGATGGCAGTACTGGGTAAGGCTGATTTAGTAACACCAACACGCTGGTTCAGCTTATTAACTACGTGTCCCATCTGCTTCAGTGTGTATGGTCACTTCACTGCGAAGACTAGTTGAATAGTTCTCTCTGACCAAGATGGGGAATGATGGATAGTTCACTGCGAAGACTAGCAATACCGGCCCCGGAGATGAAAATAATCCGGATGGCGCCGAAGAAGAATATGACCCTGATCAGCCCACCTTCGAGCAGGCCGAACAGGAAGATGAGCAGGTCAGCCCAGAAGAATAGGCGACGGACGGATACTCGGAGGAGGACAACTACATGCCCCCCTCCGAAGATGAGATTAGCCTCGGTGACGACGAATTCTGCGTGCGTGAGGACCTCGTGGAGTAGGAGCGCTTCAAGCGTAGGCTTATAGCCACTGCAAGGAGCCTAAAGAAGAAGAAGCAGCAACTCCAAGCTGATCAAGACCTGCTCATAGATAGATGGACTGAAGTCCTGGCAGCCGAGGAATACGGACTCGAACGCCAAACGGCTTTCCGGCCACTCCGTGGCCGGGATAAAACAGCATATCAGCCCGAATACCAGCCCGTACCCCCATGCCGATATACTATGGCCCAGGGCAACAGGCAAGACCTGCAAGATATTATGGAAAACAAAGCAGGACAGCCAAGATCAATCTACGGATCGCGGGGGCACGCCCCAGCGCGCGATGATCACATCATCAACAAATCCGGCCGGGCCGAACACAGCAACCCAGACAAATTCGAACTGCGTAGCCATATAGCCCGGCACAGAGGCGCAGCACACCCCCTCTGCTTCACTGATGAAGTGATGGATCATGAATTCCCAGAAGGGTTCAAACCCGTAAACATCGAATCGTACGATTGCACAACAGACCCCGCAGTATGGATTGAAGATTTCCTTCTCCACATTCACATGGCCCGCGGAGATGATCTACATGCCATCAAGTATCTCGCCCTTAAGCTCAAAGGACCAGCCCGGCACTGGTTAAACAGCCTGCCAGCAAATTCCATTGGCAGTTGGGAAAACCTGGAAGAAGCATTCCTTGATAACTTCCAGGGCACATATGTGCGACCACCAGACGCCGATGACCTGAGCCACATTACTCAACAGCCCGGAGAGTTAGCCCGGAAATTCTGGACTCGGTTCCTTACTAAAAAGAACCAAATAGTCAATTGTCCAGACGCCGAAGCCCTGGCGGCTTTCAAGCATAATATCCATGACGAGTGGCTCGCTCGACACCTCGGCCAGGAAAAACCCAAGTCTATGGCAGCTCTCACAACCCTAATGACCCGCTTTTGTGCGGGTGAGGATAGCTGGTTGGCTCGCAGCGGCACCACGCCACATTCCGGCACTTTGAATGGCCGCGATGGTAACGACAAGCCATGGCGTAATAGACATAAGAGATGGAACAACGGCGACAGCACTGAAGACACGGCGGTCAACGTCGGATTCAGCGGATCTAAGTCTGGTCAGTGGAAAAAGCCGTTCGAAAGAAATAATCAGGGACCGTCCAGCCTGGACCGCATACTGGAGCGCCCGTGCCAAATTCATGGCACCCCGGACAAGCCAGCCAACCACACAAATAGAGACTGCTAGGTGTTCAAACAGGCCGGTAAGATAAACGCCGAAAACAAGGACAAGGGGCTGCACAGCGACGATGACGAAGAGCCCCGACGTCCGAATACGGGGGAACAAAAGAAATCCCCCCCAGGTGAAAATGGTCAACATGATCTATGCCACTCACATCCCCAAGTGGGAATGGAAGCAAGCACTACGGGACGTCTATGCGATGGAGCCAGTCGCCCCCAAATTCAACCCATGGTCAGCTTGTCCGATCACCTTTGATCGTAGGGATCATCCTACTAGCATCCATCATGGCGGCTCATCAGCATTGGTCTTAGACCCAATCATCGACGGATTCCACCTCACGCGAGTCCTTATGGACGGCGGCAGCAGCCTGAACCTGCTTTATCAGGACACAGTGTGCAAAATGGGCATTGACCCTTCAAGGATCAAGCCCACTAAAACCACCTTTAAAGGTGTAATTCCTAGAGTAGAGGCCCGCTTTACGGGCTCTATAACACTGGAAGTGGTCTTCGGATCCCCGGACAACTTCCGGAGCGAAGAGTTAATCTTCGATACCGTCCCTTTTCATAGTGGTCACCACGCACTGCTCGGACGAACCGCATTCACTAGATTCAATGCGGTACCACATTACACATACCTCAAACTCAAGATGCTAGGACCGCGCGGGGTCATCACTATCAATGGAAATATGGACCACTCCCTTTGAACAGAAGAGCATACGGCAGCCCTCACGGCAGAAGTACAATGCGGCCTACTCCGACAAACCAATCCGGCGACAACTTCGAGCACCGTCAAGCGAGTCTAGAGCACCCCGCAACAGGATCATCAGGAACGCCAAGAGCGTGATTAGCAGTCCGGCCTCTACTTAAGCCCCTTTAAAGTAGCATTCGTGCCCTGTGTACACAATTACGCACTCAAGATACCATGGGCATAGGCGGAGGCGCATCAACGACTCAGTCAACAGTGCAGGTAACCGCCAACTACCTTCATACTCTTTCCCCCTTACATTTTAGGACACCGCGTTAGTGCAGCATCCTCAGAAGAGCCGAATTGCCGGACTTATATGGGAGAGACATCCAAGGAGGCAACAGACCTTGTGCACAGAAGGAAATACCCAGGTGGAATCTATTTACGATCATTATACCTGCTTTATCTATCTGTACACAGCCTGCCCCTGGATAGGACATGTCATATAGTCCTATTTTATCTCTGCTTAATTCATCCATTGTAAACATACACTTAAACGTATTTTTCATCAATGGGAGATTATATATAGTGTCAGCTTATTATCCTTATTTGAGCATTTTCTTCTCTTATAAATGTTTATTTGATAATAGCATCCGTACACCTTGGTACGGCCAGTTTGCTAGGGGCATCTCATGGCGCCCCATAATATGGCAAATAAAGTCCGAACACTTTCGACAGTGCGGCACCCCGAACTTATAGCACTATATGCATCAGCTTCGAATCATGTCTTGGGTCTACAGTTGGGATAGCCCGGCTCCCTTGTTTTGGTGCCTTACGTTCCGTTATATCGGCTAAGGTAGAGCAGGGAGAACTACTGCGATTGTGTCCCAGTTCTTCCGGACGAGCACCTCAGTAGAGAAAGCCGAAAACTAACCGGCATGATGTGGCGAGAGCTAGTCGCTGTTTGAGAGGTCTTAAAATCCTTAAAGATTTTCCGCTTTAGGTGATAAATCGGCTTCGCCCGATCTAGGCGTGTATAGCGCCCCGATTCGGCCTTCCGGATTCTAGGGGCTTCGCCGAAATTTAAAATTGTAGACTTCTATGGCTAAGTGAAAGTTATAAAGCCGCATAGTCCAATTGCCTTGTTCGCTGCGCCGGACACCTCCTTAAGGGACCAAACATTTGGATAAAGAGTGACCGGGTTTTCCACGAACACCCCAGTACTAGTTATGTGGGGGAGGAAGCCGACGACTGGCCTACTTTCAGAATTTTATAAACAGCCGCACAGAAGGTAATATTTTAAATAACAAAAGCACTACATAGTGCAAGTAACTTCGTCTTTAAATTACAAACATGACAGAAGTGAATTCATTCTAAAATGGCGTCCTTGGTACACTCCTCAACGACAAGACGAGCACCCTTCATCACGCCATCATA
The DNA here is from genome assembly GCA_963921465.1 of Triticum timopheevii. Classification (NCBI taxonomy): domain Eukaryota; kingdom Viridiplantae; phylum Streptophyta; class Magnoliopsida; order Poales; family Poaceae; genus Triticum; species Triticum timopheevii. The sequence goes on from OY997262.1 coordinate 326,240,538, forward strand.
GTACATCTCGGGATGGCGATGCGCCTTGCCCTCCGGCGGCCCGTCCTTGACTAGCTTCTCCGCATCTAGCTTGCCCCAATGCACCTTGACGCGGGCAAAGGCCCAGCGGGCACCCTCGATGCAAATGGATCGCTTGATCACTTCAAGCCGCGGGCAGGCATCCACCATCTGCTTGATCAGGCCAAAGTAGCTACTGGGCAGGAGCTCACTAGGCCACATCCGGACTATGAAACCCTTCATAGCCAGTTCGGCTGCCCTATGGAGTTCGACCAACTACTTCAGTTGGTCACTCAGAAGCATCGGATGTTCGGCCCCAGCATACTAGGACCAGAACAGCTTCTCCGTTGAGCTCCCCTCCTGGGCACGGTAGAACTCCGCAGCGTCTGACACGCTGTGTGGCAGATCTGCAAATGCCCCAGGAGAGCTCCGAATTCGAGTAAGTAAAGAAACGCCTCGTCCACATGTTTGCTTTGCATAAAGAACTTCTTACCCACTGCTATCTTTTTGGCCTCTTGGATCTCCTGCTGTGCTTTCTCGGCTTCGGCCTTGGCGTCTTTCAAATTTACAAGGGCCTTCGCAAGCTCGGCCTCTTTCAACTTCAGATCATGCTCCATGGACTCGCACTAGTTTTGCCCACACCCCCTGCAGCTTCCAGACACTAGTGGACGCGCGCGGACGCGGAAAAGCCGCGGATGCCGGCCAAAGACGCGCTCTGGAGCACATCATCGCGCTCCCGACCGTTGACGCCGCGTCCCCCGACCACCTCGAGCTTCCCCCGTGCCCCAGTCGATGCCCCTCGACGTCCGCTCCACGCCAGCAGGCCGCCCACTTGCTCCCGCGCCCTCCTCTCTCTCCTGCAGCTCGCGCCAGAACGCCGCCCCGCTCGGCCAATGTTCGCGCCACTACTGTGGCCCGCGTGCAGCTCGCCCCGCTCCTTCTCTCTCTCCCTGGCACCCTACACCACTCCCACGAACACCCCCAAGCTCTCCAATCCCTCTCTAACGGCCACCCGAGCCGATCCCGCGGGCACCCGTAGGCCACGCCCACGGTGGACCTCGGCCAGCCCATATAAGGCGATCCCGAGCCTCTCTTTCGCTCCCTGTCGCTCCCCCACACTCCAAATCGACCTCCCGTACCACCCAATCATCTCCAGAACCGCCCGAGCTCGAGATCGAGCTCGAGCTCCGCCGCCTCGGCTCGTCGGCGTTCGCGCGGTACAGGCCTCCACCGCCTCCATTTCTTCTCGATCTGGAACCGCGCGGCCACGCTGACCACTTCCCCTCTCTTTCCCACTCTTTTTGCAGCCGGGAACGGCCGGATTCATCGACGCCCGAAGCACCTCCGCCGCGTGACCTCGTCACCGGCGAACCAGGCTGCTCCGGCGACCGTCTCCACCACCACCCGAACGGCGACTCCACCCCGAGTCCAACGGTACCACCTGCGCTCCTTCCCGTGCCCTGTATCGCCGCCGGCGAGCTCGTCGTTGCCTCTGGCCGGAGGTAGACGACGACGGCCGTGGGGCCAGCCCGTCAGCCTCACGCCCTGACGGGTGGGATCCACCCGTGAGGTTTAAAACGCGCGCGCGCGCGCATCGGTTCGCCCATCGGCTGAAGGCGTATTTCGCCTTTACGCCTTCGACGTGGCGGCCCGCGTGGGCTGGTTTCCCCTCTGGGCCTGCTGCCCGTGGCCTCTCTTGCCCAGTGGCACAGCGCCACTTTTCTTTTTCTTTTTCTGTTCCCTTTCCAAAAATTCCACAGGGCAAAATATTTGTCCAAATGAAATGATTCCAACTCCTAAAATCTCAGAATAATCCCACCTATTTATTGATGTAACTTTCATGCACATCCATTACACCTTTTTGCTCTGTTCAAATTTAAATTCAAATCTGAACAATAAAACCTCTGTTTGAAAATCCACAACTCTGTTTCCCTAGCTCCAAATTCAAAACCAAGAATTTTCCCCTTCCTAGTTTTTCTCCTAGTATTTTACAAAAATAAGTTGACATTTTTCTGAGCACTTTGACTTTTCTGTTTTTATTATTGTCTTATTTTCCCGTTATTTTCTTGCAACGTTAGATCCCGTATTTGACGAGGTAGCTGAGGAAGAAGGAGGAGCAGGGCCTGAAGACTTTGAAGACCAAGCCAACCAAGGCAAGCAGCCCTTTGACCATGTCTATGAAACCCCTTTTTATGCATTTCATATATATAGCTCTTTATTATTGTTGCATCGAAATCATGGTGAGATGGTGAACCACATGGGTTGGTTGCCTCCGTTATATCCTCGTTGATACTTGCATTGTGCATTGCCCTACCTTCTTATGAGGGTTATGCCGGTGGGAGTAGATAGGATGCTAAGTAGTGCTACGCAAAAAGGGACGGGGATATGCATGGTGATGGAGACAAAGTATTTTCAAAAGACTTTTCGAAAACCCCATCGGATGCCACTTATGCCCGAGGGAGATGATGAGATGGGTAACCACTTGATGACGAAGTGGTGTACCGAGGCAAGTGTGTGTTGTTTTCGAAAACGGATTAGATTTAAGATTTGATGACTGTCCCAACCTTACATGCGCGACCACTCTACCCTTATATGGGAAAGGGCATTATTGAGTACCTAGACCGATACTAGCTTGGAGCCCGCATTACTAGTGACGGGGGAGAGTTGGTGCTCTCTCTTGGGACGGGGTCATGCCAGGTAGGGCGGCCATGACTGTTTTCACAGGGCACCGGACACACCGTTGGTACCCCGTGCCAGAGGTATGTGATAAGTATGGGAGCGAGGCTCCAAGAAAGTGTTATGTGAAAAGTGGGCACGGGGGTTACTGCCAATCGAGTGGACTCCATGTTAGTGTCGTCTAGGGAAAGGTAGTGATCGGGTGCTTACCCCGGGTACTTGAGGTACCGCGGGTCGTGGATGACACGGAAGTTCCCCGGATCTAGTGGGTAAGGTGTGCAACCTCTGCAGAGTGTAAAACTATTCGAATAGCCGTGTCCACGGTCAAGGACGGTTGGGCGGTGCTGCTTAAACTATGTCCAGAGTTTTCAACCGTATGTGTGTGAGCTGATAAAACTACCTGGGTCAAGTCAAAGGACTTGAAATGATTGAGCTGGGTTGGTGCCCACTCTGTTTATGTTAGATGGGTTGATGCCCACTCTATTTATGTTGATATCTGTAACCAGTCCTCATGGTTACTTGAATTCTCTTGATGCATGCCTTATAAAGATGTTGAACATGTCATTGCACTCAAAACTAGCTTTCTGCAAAAATTTACCTACATCATGCATTGTTGTACCTTGAACCAAAACATGGGTTGCTTGCGAGTACATTCAAAGTACTCATTGGCTTGCCACTGGTTATTTAATTGACCAGGCATGGAAGAACCGGAGTTCGAAGAAGAGTTCTTTGGAGACGAACATGCGAACTAGGACGTTTCCCAGTCAGAATGCCGGTAGGGTTAAGGCTGATGGCATGGGTCCTACTTATCGACGACGATTTCCGCTGCTTATGTTTCATTTGATGTTCAGCCCTTAAGGCTTTATCAATGTAAGACTTGACCATCATGGTCACAATTTGTGTAAGACGGTATGTATGGATGTAAGACTCTTGTTATTCAGCTTCTGTGTGTTCAGTGAGCATTGATCTCTGGGATCACTGTACACGTGCATTAGGTGATCACGACTTATGAGTCGGGGTCCCCACAGAGCTGGTATCAGAGCCATCCTGACTGTAGGAAGCCTTAGTTAGCATGGACGTTAGTTAGAGTGAGTCTATCCACAAGATTTCCCGTATACCTATGTTTTATGATAGTATCCCAAACATAGGTCACTTTCCCTCTATTAACCCTTCCCCCTCCACTATTGTAGATGGCCGTCGTACCCGAGGACTTCCTGACCACCGGATTTCCCGTGCTTCTTGAGGATAGCCTCAGGAAGTGCCAGTTCACTCGAGCCCCCACCTTCTCCTACCACGAGCACTGGATCAACAGCACCAAGAGGGAGTATCACGTGGAGGTAGTCGTGAGGGCGAACGACTCCCCGACGAGCTATTTCTTTGAGGGACCCCAGATGGCGACACTGCTCCTCGCCGTGGAGACTGCTGCCCTCAAGGCGCTGACTCGCCTCCGGGATCTCCTGCCAGAGATGGCAAGTGAGCCAGCCACTCGTTACCTGCCTTATCAGAAGGAAGGTGATGACGAGAGCAGCGCGCCGGCCCCACCCTTGGACGAAGGACTTTCTCTCCGTTTCCAGACCTACTTCAGCTTGTGTGCCGACAGCCTGGCACAGCACCTGGCCTCGGAGTCGATGGATCTTCGGAAGGAACTCCACGGGACCAAGGAACTCCTCCGCGTAGCTTAGATGAAGGCGGACAGGATCAAGAAGGATGGAGCACCCCCTGGACAGCCCGTTGTAGCCTATCGAGGCGGGCGACCCCCACAGGTCACACATGCCAAGGGATCACCTCAGCCACGCCGTATGATGGCGAAGGAGTACCGCAACCTCTTCACGACGCCACCGGCAAAGCAGCGCCGTGTTCAGCTCCTCCACTCCCCCACTCCCTCAAGTGACGAAGAGACTAAGACAGATGGAGATGAGGAGGAAGACCCAAAGGAGCCAGAATACCTGACCGAGCATTCCACCACTTAGACACTGTTCAGGACTAGGATAGGCCAGTCCGTAACCCTATGGTAGGATAGGTCGTGTACCCCTTATGCGAAGTCGAGTTTTTGTAATGGTTCATATGAAACCATGTTGTGTTGTGTTTGCTTTCAACTTGCTTTGATGAAGTCGTACTTTCCCTTTGGGAACTTGTAAACGGCGACATCCCCCATTTGGTTTTAATGCATGAGTTTGGCCCTTCTGGCCCTTGTTTAACTTAAATTTGTGTCACACCACCCCCTTACTAGGCATCCCATCTATATTGCTTTCCCTCATTTTATTTTCCCAATCATGAGACCTTGACCGCTCCAACAGGATGCCTGTTGTAACACGTACTGGTACCTCTACCCAGCCGCAAGAAGCCGGAGGTTCTGCTGCGGCAGGAGCCAACCAGGACCAAGCCCAAGGACAGACTCCACCACCGCCACCTCCTCCAAACATGGACATGGCTCATCTTCTCCAAGCCTTCCGAGAGGAGCGCCAAGCCAACACTGCAGCCCTCCAGATGATTGCTCAAGCTGTCAATCGCCAGCCGGCGGGACACGGCCATGGACGTTCCACGCTGGTGGAGTTCAAGAAGCATGCACCACCCACCTTCATCGGGACTGCTGAACCCCTGGACGCAGACGACTGGGTCCGCACCATTGAGGATCTGCTGGCACTAGTCGGATGCACGGAGGACCGTGAGAAGGTGGCGTATGCTGCCCACTGTCTCGGGGGAACTGCCAGAGCTTGGTGGGATGGATTTAAGGCCATGCATGCTGAGCAAGACATCACTTGGGATACCTTCAAGACAGAATTCCGCAAGGCCCACATTCCTTCTAGAATCATGGCCATCAAGAAGCGTGAGTTCCGAGCCCTAAAGCAAGGTAGTAGCACTGTCAAGGAGTACATGCAGAAGTTCAGTGTTCTCTCAAGGTATGCCCCTGAGGATGTCAGCACTGATGCTGCCAAAAGGGAGCGCTTCATGGAAGGCCTTAACCAGACTCTGCAGTACTCGCTTGTTGTGTGTGACTGCCCGACCTTTCCTGATCTGGTGAACAAGGCACTCATGCTTGAGGACAAGCGACGTGCTTTGGATGACACTCGTAAGCGCAAGATGATCAGCAAGGGTAGTTCCAGCAACCAGAAGCCTCGTCCGTGGCAGCCAGCTCCGGTCAAGCCAACCTATCAGCAGCCAAGAGCTCCTGCACCCCGCACCAACTATCCACCTCAGCAGTATGCCAACCCCAGGCCAGCTTACAACAACCCCAATAACAATGCTGGCAAGGGCATCATTCCCAACCAAGTCACTTGCTTTGGATGTGGACAGCCAGGACATTACTCCAAGAATTACCCCAACAAGAAGCCCGACGCCCCGCGCCCCAATGCGCAGAACCCAGGACAAGGTCATGGAATGCCACCAAGGAACCAAGCTCCCCGCAACCTTCCCAACAACGGCAGGGGTCGTGTGAATCATGTCACTGCAGATGAAGCCCAGGAAGACCCGGACGTCGTGCTGGGTACGTTCCTTGTCAATTCAGCACCCGCAACTGTTTTGTTTGATTCTGGAGCCACGCATTCATTTGTCACCCAAAGTTTTGCATTAAGAAGTGGCATGACCCCTACACCCCTGAATAACCCTATGGTGGTACAAACCCCTGGAGCAGAGATGAGAGCCAAGATAGGATGTAAAGGAGTCGGGATTATCATTAACGGGGTAGACTTCCTAGCAGACCTTATCATCCTAAAATCACAAGGCTTGGACGTGATCTTGGGAATGGATTGGCTCAGCAAGCACCAAGGCTTGATAGATTGTGCCAACCGGACTGTCACTATGACCAATGACCAAGGAGTCGAAGTTAAATTTGCCTCCAACTCCTCCTCTACTCAAGCCAACCAAGTCAACTGTCTGACTGAAGTTGGATTGGAGCAAGTGCCGGTAGTATGTGAATACCCCGATGTTTTTCCTGATGAGCTACCGGGAATGCCTCCTGACCGAGACATTGAGTTCATCATCGAGCTCATACCCGGAGCAGGACCCATCTATAAGAAGCCTTATAGAATGGGATCGGAGGAGTTAGCAGAATTGAAGAAGCAGCTAGAAGAGCAGCTGAGGAAGGGATTTATCCGCCCTAGCGCCTCTCCTTGGGGATCACCTGTTCTGTTTGTGGCAAAGAAGGATGGTACCATCCGCTTGTGCATTGACTATCGCTCCCTCAATGAAGTTACAATCAAGAACAAGTACCCACTTCCCAAGATTGAAGATCTGTTTGAAGAACTCAATGGGGCCAAGGTGTTCTCCAAGATTGACCTCAGATCTGGGTACTACCAACTGAAAATCAGACCCCAAGATATTCCGAAGACGGCATTTGTAACCAGATATGGCCTGTATGAGTGCACGGTCATGTCCTTTGGATTGACCAATGCCTTGGCGTACTTCATGTATCTCATGAATAAGGTCTTCATGGAATATTTGGACAAGTTTGTCATTGTCTTCATAGATGACATTCTTGTCTTCTCGAAGTCGGAAGAAGAGCACGAGAAACACTTGAGGATGGTCCTAGACAAGCTTCGAGAGCACCAACTGTATGCCAAGTTCAGCAAGTGTGAATTCTGGTTGCGTGAAGTTGGATTCTTGGGTCATGTTTTAACTGAAGAGGGATTGTCAGTCGATCCCGCTAAGATCGAAGCCGTGACTGAATGGCAATCCCCAAGCAATGTGAAGGAAGTCAGAAGCTTCCTCGGACTCGCGGGATATTACCGCAAGTTCGTTGAAGGATTCTCAAGCATTACCCGACCCATGACTCAGCTCTTGAAGAAGGACAAGAAGTTCAAATGGACGCCGAAGTGCAAAGAGAGCTTCCAGGAGCTGAAGAAGAGACTGACCACCGCCCTAGTTCTGGCCACGCCAGATATACACAAGGAATTCGTGATATATTGTGATGCATCAAGAACCGGACTGGGAGGTGTTCTGATGCAAGAAGGCAGAGTCGTAGCTTACCTTTCAAGGCAACTACGGCCTCATGAAGAGAACTATGCTACTCATGACCTTGAGCTAGCAGCAGTGGTTCATGCCCTAAAGACATGGCGACATTACCTCTTGGGGAAACGATGTGAGATATACACGGATCACAAAAGTCTGAAGTACATTTTCACTCAAAGGGAATTGAACATGAGGCAAAGGAGATGGCTAGAATTGATCAAAGATTATGACCTCAGCGTTCAATACCACCCTGGAAAGGCTAATGTGGTAGCAGATGCATTGAGCAGGAAGGCTTGCTCCTTGAATGCTATGCTTAAGGACAAGCTACCCGCCTTGTATGAAGAACTTGAAAGCTTTGGAACTGGTTGCACCAGGATTCTTGGCTAACCTCGAAGTTAAGCCTACCTTGATGGATGATATTAAGGAAGCTAAGAAGGGACACGACAGTATCGAAGGCATCAAGAGGAAGATCAAAGCGGGCAAAGCCCCAAGATTCACAGAAGATGAGGAAGGAATTGTGTGGTTTGGGAATCGCATCTGCGTGCCCAACAAGGTTGAGCTCAAGAACCTGATCTTGCAAGAAGCTCATGACACCCCATATTCCATCCACCCTGGAGGAACCAAGATGTATTAAGACCTGAAGGAAAGATTTTGGTGGCACGGGATGAAAAGGGAGATTGCCACCTATGTTGCAAAGTGTGATGTGTGCCAAAGAGTCAAGGTTGAATATCAGCAACCTGCTGGATTACTCCAACCACTCAAGGTTCCCAAGTGGAAATGGGATAAAGTCGGGATGGATTTCATCACTGGACTGCCTAGGTCAAACAAGGGACATGACTCCATTTGGGTCATAGTCGATCATTTGACCAAAGTAGCCCATTTCATTCCTGTTAAGACTACCCAGGATGGCAACCAGCTGGCAACTCTCTACATCAACTGAATCGTAAGCCTTCATGGTGTTCCCAAGGAGATTGTGTTGGATCGAGGAACCCAGTTTACCTCAAGGTTCTGGAAAAAGTTCCAGGAGGCCATGGGGACCAAGTTGTCCTTCAGCACTGCTTTCCACCCACAGACCGGAGGTCAGACAGAACGAGTAAATCAGATACTCGAAGACATGCTCCGAGCCTGTGTCTTAGCTTATGGAGCTAAGTGGGAAGACTGCCTCCCTTTCGCCGAGTTCTCTTACAACAACAGTTATCAGGCAAGCCTTCAGATGGCGCCATTTGAGGTGTTATACGGACGGAAATGCCGCACACCCCTCAATTGGTCAGAAACCGGAGAAGGACTTGTCTTTGGGCCTGATATCCTTCGTGAAGCAGAAGAGCAAGTCCATCTTGTCAGAGAGCGTTTGAAGACCGCCAAGTCAAGGCAGAAGAGCCACACTGACTCACGTCGTAGAGACATAAACTTCCGAGTTGGGGACCATGTCTATCTCCGGGTCACCCCTCTCAAAGGAACCCAGCGCTTCCATGTCAAAGGAAAGCTCGCCCCAAGATACATTGGCCCCTTCAAGATCACTGAACGACGGGGAGAAGTGGCTTACCAGTTGGAACTTCCACCTGAACTTTCCGATGTGCACAATGTGTTCCACGTGTCACAACTCCGGAAGTGTCTCCAAGTTCCAGACAAGCCTGATCTTTACAAGGACATCAATCACCAAGCTATTGACCTTCAGCCTGATTTGACTTACCGTGAGAGGCCCATCTGCATTGTTGATGAGGCTGAGCGACGCACTCGAAGCCGCACCATCAAGTACTTCAAGGTCCAATGGAGCAACCACACTTAAGCAGAAGCAACTTGGGAGCATGAAGACTACCTTAGATACGAGTTTCCGTATCTCTTTAAAGCCTAGTTTAGGAATCTCGGGGACGAGATTCTTGTAAGGGGGGTAGGTCTGTCACACCCTGCATTTTGTAACATTTCATTTGCAATATTAAAGCATGAAAATTTGGACCAACAAAAACTTTTGCATTATTTGGCTTTTATTTGGAGTTGGTTTTCTCTCTGTGCTTCTTTTCAAGTGCTCTTTAAAGTCAACTACTCCACCATCTATATTTCATCTCCTTGCCCCAAACTCCTGCCCAATGACCATGCCATGTGTATAGTGCAATATAGAATTTTCTTACAAAAATAATTTGGCCAGAAAGTATTTTCTAAATTTAGTTTTCCAAAAACCCCTGAATTGAGGTTTGCACTGCAAGTACTTAATTAAGGGCAGTAAAAATCTTTCCAAAAATATATTTGACTCCTATTAGATATAGGATACCCAAAAACCACAAAAATATAATTTTAAAAGTTGTTTTACTATTTTATTTAAAGGCTTTTTCTTAAGGCCAGAAATGGTCTTTAATAGGGAAAAATTATTTTATTGTTTTAAAAATATTTGACAAAAATTAGGGAAACTCAGTGGACATATATTTTCCATATATAAGAGTTTCAACACATGGTCATGTTCAAAATATTGGTCAAATCCCTCTAAAACCCTTTCTGGATATTTCAAGCTTTTGAAATATTTACAAAGGAAATATTCTCCAAAAATTCCAAGAAAATTCTATCATCTCACATATGACATACTTGATGATCTTGACAAATTTCATGTCATGGAGAATAGTATAACCCCATGAAATCCCCTCAAAACCATTTCTGTCCATTTTGAAGTTTGAGCAACTTTACATTGCCAAACATGACCAAATGTTCTCAAACTTGGCGCACGTGGTCCAATGGTCTAATGATGCATCTAGACCAAATGGCACAGGTTGGATAAGAAGAAATCTTGGTCAAAGTGCCTCAAAACCCATTCTGACCAGAATCAAATTTGAACTACTTTGTACTGCCAACTTTTTCTCCATGACCCCAACTTTTGTGAGCCTGATCACATGACCAAATAAGGCCACCACACCAAGTGGTGCATCAAGGAGAAGTGATCTACTCATCTGGATTTACACAAATCCATTCCTGCCCATTTTTAGGGTTTGCAAAAGTTGCATTGGCAACTTTGTCCAAATAAGCTCAAAATGGGTGGAAGGCCCTAATTATGTGTGGCATCTCACCATGTGGAGTTTCATGGCCAGTGGAAATCATTAACTTGCCCAAAACCTCATCAAACACCTTCTGGCAGAATTTTGGAATGCAAATTCCAGCCCCTTCCACTAATCTCCTTGAGCCCATCTTTTTACCACAACCCCTCCTCGTTTCCCTCTGCAACTTGGACGCTTTTCTGCCCGAGGAAGCAATGATGAGGGAGGGGGAAACCCCATTTGTCCTCTCTGGACAGCAGCTTCTCCCCCCTCTCTCTATCTCCTTCTCTCCCCTCGGCCCTCCAGAGCATCCAAGGCTCACTCCTAGTTTTGCCCACCCCCCCTGCAGCTTCCAGACACTAGTGGACGCGCGCGGACGCGGAAAAGCCGCGGATGCCGGCCAAAGACGCGCTCTGGAGCACGTCATCGCGCTCCCGACCGTTGACGCCGCGTCCCCCGACCACCTCCAGCTTCCCCCGCGCGCCAGTCGATGCCCCTCGACGTCCGCTCCACGCCAGCAGGCCGCCCACTTGCTCCCGCGCCCTCCTCTCTCTCCTGCAGCTCGCGCCAGAACGCCGCCCCGCTCGGCCAATGTTCGCGCCACTCCTGTGCCCCGCGTGCAGCTCGCCCCGCTCCTTCTCTCTCTCCCTGGCACCCTACACCACTCCCACGAATGCCCCCGAGCTCTCCAATCCCTCTCTAACGGCCACCCGAGCCGATCCCGCGGGCACCCGTAGGCCACGCCCACGATGGACCTCGGCCAGCCCATATAAGGCGATCCCGAGCCTCTCTTTCGCTCCCTGTCGCTCCCCCACACTCCAAATCGACCTCCCGTACCACCCAATCATCTCCAGAACCGCCCGAGCTCGAGATCGAGCTCGAGCTCCGCCGCCTCGGCTCGTCGGCGTTCACGCGGTACAGGCCTCCTCCGCCTCCGTTTCTTCTCGATCTGGAACCACGCGGCCACGCTGACCACTTCCCCTATCTTTCCCACTCTTTTTGCAGCCAGGAACGGCCGGATTCATCGACGCCCGAAGCACCTCCGCCGCGTGACCTCGTCGCCGGCGAACCAGGCTGCTCCGGTGACCGTCTCCACCACCACCCGAACGGCGACTCCACCCCGAGTCCAACGGTACCACCCGCGCTCCTTCCCGTGCCCTGTATCGCCGCCGGCGAGCTTGTCGTTGCCTCTGGCCGGAGGTAGACGACGACGGCCGTGGGGCCAGCCCGTCAGCCTCACGCCCTAACGGGTGGGATCCACCCGTCAGGTTTAAAACGCGCGCGCGCGCGCACCGGTTCGCCCGTCGGCTGAAGGCGTATTTCGCCTTTACGCCTTCGACGTGGCGGCCCGCGTGGGCTGGTTTCCCCTCTGGGCCTGCTGCCCGTGGCCTCTCTGGCCCAGTGGCACAACGCCACTTTTCTTTTTCTTTTTTTGTTCCCTTTTCAAAAATTCCACAGGGCAAAATATTTGTCCAAATGAAATGATTCCAACTCCTAAAATCTCAGAATAATCCCACCTATTTATTGATGTAACTTTCATGCACATCCATTACACCTTTTTGCTCTGTTCAAATTTAAATTCAAATTTGAACAATAAAACCTCTGTTTGAAAATCCACAACTCTGCTTCCCTAGCTCCAAATTCAAAACCAAGAATTTTCCCCTTCCTAGTTTTTCTCCTAGTATTTTACAAAAATAAGTTGGCATTTTTCTTAGCACTTTGACTTTTCTGTTTTTATTATTGTCTTATTTTCCCGTTATTTTCTTGCAACGTTAGATCCCGTATTTGACGAGGTAGCTGAGGAAGAAGGAGGAGCAGGGCCTGAAGACTTTGAAGACCAAGCCAACCAAGGCAAGCAGCCCTTTGACCATGTCTATGAAACCCCTTTTTATGCATGTCATATATATAGCTCTTTATTATTGTTGCATCGGAATCATGGTGAGATGGTGAACCACGTGGGTTGGTTGCCTCCGTTATATCCTCGTTGATACTTGCATTGTGCATGGTCCTACCTTCTTATGAGGGTTATGCCGGTGGGAGTAGATAGGATGCTAAGTAGTGCTACGCAAAAATGGACGGGGATATGCATGGTGATGGAGACAAAGTATTTTCAAAAGACTTTTCGAAAACCCCATCGGGTGCCACTTATGCCTGAGGGAGATGATGAGATGGGTAACCACTTGATGACGAAGTGGTGTACCGAGGCAAGTGTGTGTTGTTTTCGAAAACGGATTAGATTTAAGATTTGATGATTGTCCCAACCTTACATGCGCGACCACTCTACCCTTATATGGGAAAGGGCATTATTGAGTACCTAGACCGATACTAGCTTGGAGCCCGCATTACTAGTGACGGGGGAGAGTTGGTGCTCTCTCTTAGGACGGGGTCGTGCCAGGTAGGGCGGCCATGACTGTTTTCACAGGGCACCGGACACACCGTTGGTACCCCGTGCCAGAGGTATGTGATAAGTATGGGAGCAAGGCTCCAAGAAAGTGTTATGTGAAAAGTGGGCACGGGGGTTACTGCCAATCGAGTGGACTCCATGTTAGTGTCGTCTAGGGAAAGGTAGTGATCGGGTGCTTACCCCGGGTACTTGAGGTACCGCGGGTCGTGGATGACACGGAAGTTCCCCGGATCTAGTGGGTAAGGTGTGCAACCTCTGCAGAGTGTAAAACTATTTGAATAGCCGTGTCCACGGTCAAGGACGGTTGGGCGGTGCTGCTTAAACTATGTCCAGAGTTTTCAACCGTATGTGTGTGAGCTGATAAAACTACCTGGGTCAAGTCAAAGGACTTGAAATGATTGAGCTGGGTTGGTGCCCACTCTGTTTATGTTAGATGGGTTGATGCCCACTCTATTTATGTTGATATCTGTAACCAGTCCTCATGGTTACTTGAATTCTCTTGACGCATGCCTTATAAAGATGTTGAACATGTCATTGCACTCAAAACTAGCTTTCTGCAAAAATTTACCTACATCATGCATTGTTGTACCTTGAACCAAAACATGGGTTGCTTGCGAGTACATTCAAAGTACTCATTGGCTTGCCACTGGTTATTTAATTGACCAGGCATGGAAGAACCGGAGTTCGAAGAAGAGTTCTTTGGAGACGAACATGCGAACTAGGACGTTTCCCAGTCAGAATGCCTGTAGGGTTAAGGCTGATGGCATGGGTCCTACTTATCGACGACGATTTCCGATGCTTATGTTTCATTTGATGTTCAGCCCTTAATGCTTTATCAATGTAAGACTTGACCATCATGGTCACAATTTGTGTAACACGGTATGTATGGATGTAAGACTCTTGTTATTCAGCTTCTGTGTGTTCAGTGAGCATTGATCTCTGGGATCACTGTACACGTGCATTAGGTGATCACGACTTATGAGTCGGGGTCCCCACAAGCACCGAGGAGGAAGACGAGGTGGGGGACGGAGACGAGACGGAGGCGCCAGAAGGCAGAGCGGACGACCAGCCTCAGCTCGACCGCGCCTCCAGCAACGAGCCGCATCCGACCGGGCCGGCTGCCGCTGGAGATGATCAAGCCGAGATTGCCCAGTCGGCCGCTCCGGCGCCTGACACCGCCGTCTCCACCGACCCTCCGAACCCGTCTGCCGGTTCTTAGGCTTCCATCTTGTTTTTACTTTATCTGCTTTCATAGTCTTTGAAGAACTTGTTAATTTGCACAATTCCACCCGCGGGGTGTATTTTGAACTTGGCCAGAGGCCTATGTTATGTAAATATCTATCCGACTTCTATCTTTCCTTGCTCGTTGCTCTTTTTTGCCTTTTTCCTTTGCCGTCTTCCCACAGTCGCCGCTTTGCCAGACGGACAACCGCTTTGCGGACTGCCGTTGGGTCAAATGCTTGGCTACCGTAGGAAGGCAAGTACTTGGCCTTTTTTAGAGTTTTTAACTTGGATAGAAGGCGGCAAGCCGACTTTTTAGGAGTCGGCTCTACGAAAAGGGGCTGGAAGCCGGCTTGTGCTATGCGTGTGCTTTGAGTCCTTAGCCATTTTTTGTGCGGGTGCTCATTCTTCCCTACTCGCTGCCCACCAACAGTCGCTCTGCGAGCTGCGGCTTCTGACAGAGACGGCTTTAAGCGTCGCGCACTACTTGTCCGACTACAGGAAGCATTTTTATAGCACAAGACAGCGAGTCCCCGGGCCGACTCAGTCGAACCCGGTGCCAAGCGGCATATCAAAGAGTAGCATACTCGAAGGCATAATTCTTATCATACAGATACAATAAAAGGGGCAGTCCCCAAGCTCGTCTCGGGGGGCCAAAGTCTCGATACTTTAATACAAAGGATAGCATGGTACATACTGCATTAACTGTAAAATCTTCGGAGAAGATTTGCGTTCCATGGCCGCTCCGACTCTTTGCCGGAGTCGTCCCTCTTGCGTGCTCGGGGCTTCTGGGCATCGATTAGGTAGTAGGAGTCGTTTGCCCAGTACTTTGCTGATGATGAAGGGGCCTTCCCAAGGCGCCGACAACTTGTGCTGGCCGGCTGTTCGCTGAATCAGCCGGAGCACAAGGTCGCCCTCTTGGAAAGACCTCGGCCTGACCTTCCTGTTGTAGTATCGGCGCAGACTCTGCTGGTAGATGCTAGACCGGCTGAGTGCCAACAGCCGGCCCTCTTCCAGCAGGTCGACGTCGTCTTGACGTGCTTCTTCTGCTTCCTCTTCGGTGTACATGGTGACTCATGGAGAGTCGAATTCTATGTCCGTCGGGATGACGGCTTCGGCACCGTAGACGAGGAAGAAAGGCGTGAAGCTAGTTGACTTGTTTGGAGTCGTGCGCAGACTCCAGAGGATAGCTGGCAGCTCCTCAAGCCAACAGCCGGCCGAGCGCTCGAGTGGTTCGACCAGTCGAGGCTTGATGCCGGACAGGATGAGGCCGTTTGCCCGCTCCACCTGGCCGTTTGACTGCGGATGGGCGACGGACACTAAGTCCAGTCGGATGCCCTGCGTCGCGCAGAAACGGGCCAAGGCGCCTTTGGCAAAATTCATGCCATTGTCGATGATGATGCTGTGCGGTATGCCGTACCGCACCGTGATGTCGGCGATGAAAGTCACTGCAGTCGGACCGTTCAACTTCTTGATGGGCTTTGCTTCTATCCACTTGGTGAACTTGTCCACCGCGACAAGAAGATTAGTTAGGCCACCTCGGGCCGTCTTGAATGGTCCCACCATGTCCAGGCCCAAACTGCAAAGGGCCAGGCGATGGGGATTGTCTTCAGCGCGGAAGCCGGCTGAAGCCGCTTGGAGCGGAACTTCTGGCACCCCTTGCACTTTTGTACTAACTCCTTGGCTTCTTCCAGGGCAGTCGGCCAGAAGAAACCGTGCCGAAAGGCTTTGGCGACGAGTGCTCTTGAAGCCGCATGCTGGCCGCACTCGCCTTGGTGGATGTCTCTGAGAATTGCTTGTCCTTGCTCTGGCTCCACGCAGCGCTGGTAGACTCCAGTGACGCTGCGCCTGACCAGCTCTCTGTTGATTATGGTGTAGGCTGCCGCTCGGTGCTGCACTTGCCGAGCCAAGATTTCATCAGCTGGCAGCTCTCTGCTCACTAGAAACTTGAGGATGGGTTGTGCCCATGAGGGTGCTGCTATTTCTTCAATTTCCACCACCGCGACTTGGACAAGGGCGGCTGGGCTGGGAGGCGCCGGGCTGGAGTCTGCGGGCGCTTGCTGGGTTGACGAAGTCCCCAGGCCGACCGGCGCAGTCCCCGGGCCGACCGGCGCAGTCCCCGGGCTGACCGGCGCAGTCCCAGGCCGAGTAGCGCAGTCCCCGAGCTGGGATCTGAAGTCTTTGGGCCGGCTTCGTTCGTGATTTTCTTGGGGCCGTCTGCTGGGGCTCTTGAGTCGGACCCGACTTCCTCGGGGGGGAGCCGGCACAAAGATGGAGTCTGATTCTGGTGAGGACTTGATAGACGGCTTAAGGAGGTGCTGAAGAGCGACGCCAGAAGGTATTGCTTGGCGGGTGGAGCCGACTCGTGCCGAGGCATCTGCTTGGTCGTTGTCATTTCTTGGCACGTGAAGGAACTCGCACCCCTCAAAGTATCCGCTAAGTTGCTGCACCAGGAATCGGTAGTTTGCCATGTTTGCATATTTGGCGTCCCAGTCGCCAGATGACTGCTGGACCACCAAATCGAAGTCGCCGTAGCACAGGATCCGGCGGATGCCGAGTTCTTTGGCAAGCCGGAGCCCGTGAATGAGCGCCTCGTATTCGGCGACGTTGTTGGAGGCGGCAAAGTGGATCTGTAGCGCATACTTGAGCTTGTCGCCTTTAGGGGAGGTGAGGACGACGCCGGCTCCCAAGCCGGTGCGCATCTTGGAGCCGTCGAAATGCATCCGCCAATGGGTGGAGTCGGGCGCTGGCGGCAGGTACTCGGTCTCGGCCCACTCGACAAGGAAGTCGGCCAGTGCTTGCGACTTGATGGCGGTGCGGGGCTGGTAGTAGATGGTGTAGGGAGCCAAATCTATGGCCCATTTGGCTACTCGGCCAGAAGCATCTCGGCTTCCGATGATCTCGGCCAGCGGGGCCGTGCAAACCACCGTAATTGGATGCTCTTGAAAGTAAGGCTTCAGCTTCTTGGCGGCAAAATGCACACCGTAGCACATCTTCTGGTAGTGAGGGTAGTTCTGCTTGGAGGTCGACAGTACCTCGCTCAGGTAATACACCAGTCTCTGGACAGGGAGCGCCTTGCCTTCCTCTTTGCGTTCGACTACAATGAATGTGCTGACTACTCGGCTGGTGGCGGCGATGTACAGGAGCATGGGCTGTTTGGGGGTCCGAGCCGCCAACACAGAGGGAGTAGTCAACATCTTCTTCAGCTGGAGAAATGCTTCATCCGCCTTGTGGTTCCACTCAAAGAAGGTGGTCTTCTTCATTAATTGATACAAAGGGAGAGCTTTCTCGCCCAGCCGACTGATGAATCGGCTGATGGATGCCAAACAGCCGGTGAACTTCTGCACATCTAACAGTCGGCTGGGTACCTCCATCCTCTCGATGGCCTTGATCTTCACAGGGTTGCACTCTATGCCACGTTCAGAGACCAGGAAGCCAAGGAGTTGGCCGGTTGGTACTCCAAAAATGCACTTCTCAGGGTTGAGCTTGATCTGGAATCGGCGCAGGTTCTCAAAGGTCTCCTTGAGGTCTTCCAGCAGTGTCCCATACTTCTCCGTCTTCACCACTACATCATCCACATAGACGTGGGCATTTCTGCTGAGTTGCTTGAGGAGGCACTTCTGCATGCAACGCTGAAAGGTGGTGCCGGCATTCCTCAAGCCGAACGTCATGGTCAGGTAGCAGAAGGCTCCAAACGGCGTGATGAAGGCGGTCTTCAGTCTGTCTGCCGGGTTCAGCTTGATCTGGTGATATCCTGAATATGCATCTAAGAAACTCAACAGCTCCCATCCGGCTGTGGAGTCTATCACCAGATCGATTCTTGGCAAGGCAAAGGGGTCCTTGGGGCAAGCTTTGTTGAGGTTTGTGTAGTCAATGCACATCCGCCACTGCTTGTTTTTCTTCAGCACCAAGACCGGGTTCGCCAACCACTCTGGAAAACACACCTCCATAATGAAGCCGGCTGCCAGGAGCCGGGCTATCTCTTCTCCAACAACTCTTCTCTTCTCTTCTGACAGGCGGCGCAAGGGCTGCCTGACGGGCTTCACATCAGGTCAGACGTGTAACTTGTGCTCGGCGAATTCCGTCGGTACACCTGGCATGTCTTTAGGGGACCATGCAAAGATGTCTCGATTCTCACGGAGGAAATCGACGAGCTCGCCTTCCTATTTACTGTCAAGGTTTGTACCCATGATAGCGTACCTCTCTAGGTGCTCCGGGTCCAAGGGTATCTTCTTAGTCTCTTTGGCCGGCTTGAACGAACCCTCAGCTTCCGACTCCTTGGGGTCGGGCGACATCTCCGGCTGCTTGCCGGCCATCGCCACAACCCGATCAAGGAGCCGCTTCTCAGCCACGATCACCAGGGACTCGGCCAGCCGACTGCTCTCAGCTGCACAAGCGGACGACTTCCTGTAGTTGCCGGCTACGGTCAGAATCCCCTTGGAACTCGGCATCTTCATCTTGAGGTAGGCGTAGTGGGGGACTGCCATGAACTTGGCCAAGGTAGGTCGGCCAAGCAATGCATGGTAGGGGCTTTCGAGGTCCACTACTTCAAACCAGACTGGCTCTCGGCAAAAATGATCTTTGTCTCTGAAGAGGACGTCTATCAGGATCTTGCCGATTGGTGAGCAGGAAAGGCCGGGTACAATACCATGGAACACAGTCCGGCTGCTCTGCAGCTGTCTCTGCTTGATTCCTAATTTTTCCATGGTATCCTTGTACAGGATGTTGATGCTACTGCCTCCATCTATCAGCACTCGCGAAAAGCGGGCGGCCCGCCTATCAGTGGCCAAGGTGGCACTTAGGACCAAGGCATAGGAGCCCGGATTCGGCATCACCTCTGGGTGATCTGCTCTGCTCCAACTGATAGGCTTCTCGGACCAATGCATAAACTCTGGAGTATTTGATGCTACTGCATTCACTTCTTGCTGCTGCAGCCGCCTGCTGCGTCGATCATCAGCCATACTTGTGAACACCACGTACGCTACATGCTCTTCAGGTCTTGCACTGCGCCGACTGGCCGAGAAGCCGGCTGCTGGGGCGGTGGTGGAGGCGGCGGCCCAGTAGGCGGGGGAGGAAGGAGGCCGTCTCCCTTGGCGATTCTGGTAAGCCAGTGGCACTTTCGGGTGGTATGGTTTGACAGCTTCGCGCCGCTGTGGAACTTGCAGGGACCATCCAGAGTCTACTCGTAAGAGAAGGCCGGCAACCAGTTGGACTTGCCGCCTTTCTGTCGCTTGGCGGGTGGCTGCCCCTCCGGCTGTTGATCTTCAACTGTTGCAACCTGCCGACTGCTGGAAGTCGGCAGTGGGGCCTTGCGCTTGTTGTCGTTCTGTTGTTGTTGCCGACTGGTGTCTCCAGCCGGAGTTCTGGGAGCCTGAGGGGCCACTTTGTCATCCGCATTAACTTGAATCTCCGTCTTCATGGAGGAGTCAGCTGTGGCGTATTTGTCTGCTATGACCAGCAGTTCGTCGAGGGTTTCCGGCTCGTCGCAGAGGAGCTTGTGCTTGAGGAGGGTGCCCTCTCGGCATCCGGCGGTGAAGTACTCAATAGCCTGCACCTCGTGCACGCCTTCGCAGGAGTTCTGAAGCTCGCCCCAGCGCGTGAGGTAGTTGCGTGTTGATTTGTCAGGGCCTTGCACGCACAAGGAAAGCTGGCGCGGCTTGGGAGGTCACTTGTACGTGCTCGTGAAGTTGCGGATGAAGGCTTCAGTGAAGTCGACCCAGCTGTTGATGCTGCGGGGTTTCAGACTATTCAACCATGTCTGGGCCGTGCCCTGGAGCATGAGTGGAACATACTTCACGGCGACTCGCTTGTTGCTGTTCGCTATGTTGTCGGTCGTGGAGTAATCAACTAGCTAGTCTTCCGGCTTCACGGAGCCGGTGTACTTGGGTGTGTCTCGGGGGAGCGTGAACCCTTCGGGAAAAGCCTCGTCTCAGATGCGGTGTCCAAAGCAAGGCGGACCCAGCTCATCTTCTTCTTCCAGCGCCAGGGATCGGTGGAGTCGGTCGATCCGGTGGCGAGCGTCGTTTTCTCCGACTCCCTCTCGACGGCCAAGGTGGCCACCGAGAGTCGGATGCTCAACAGGCGGCGGGGAAACTCGCCGTTCTCTTCTCGGTGGGGGAGGCAGGTAGTCGCCCTGCCGTTCCACTTCTCTCGGACGGCCATCTTGGTCGCGCTCGATGGTGATGCGAGTCCGACTGTGGATGACAGCCGGCTCTTTGTCTTTTCTTCCGCGGACTCCGCCAGTCGGCATCCGAGACGTCGCGCCTTGATCTCGGCGGGGAGGCAAGTCGTCGTTTAGTTGTTGCGGCGCATCTATGCGGCCGCCGGCCGCGTTCTACGCAGCAACCGCGTCGAGGAGCTGCTGGACTCGCTCCGTCATCATGCGGCGCTCTTCGCCCTCGAAGTTCTTCAGCTCGTCAGTCGCCGCTTGGGCGGCACGGATGTTCTCCGCAGGGGTGGCGTATATGGGCGATTGGCCCCGAACAGGTTGGCGATGGTCGCGCCACGCTGTCGGACCGCGCCCGGGCGGCTAGGCCCAGTCGGAGCCGGCGAGCTGCCCACGGCGCGATCCATTTCGCGCTGGTAGGCTTCTGACAGGTGCCTCATGCTCGCCAGCTTCTTGGCACCTTCGATGATCTGAAGGCGGCGTGTCTCCAGTGTCTCGGCATCTGCGTTCTCTGGAATAGGCGCAGTCAGGTCTTGCGGGGCCGTGTCGAGCGGGTCCTGAGCTCCTTCACCGGAGCGCTCATCGTGACTGATGACGAGCACTTCCGTGACAGCGCTTATGCCACTCTCCTCTTGAGGGAGCGGCTCGTCGTAGACCACCACATTGGTGGGGAAAGTGTCAAGCGACATAGCGTCGGAGTCGACCAGCATCGGGTCGGTGGAGCCTACGGACTCCAAGTCTACGACAGGCTCGCCGGTGACGTGGAGTTGGTCGAGGAGGCCCGCGAGGAGGCTCTCGGGGCCACCCGTGCTTGCGTAGGATGCAGGCTCGTCGGAGAGGCGAACCTCGCCGACAAGTTCGGCGAGGCAGCTAGCTGCGTAAGCGGCCTCAGCGCCGTGCATCGCGTCAACGCAGACTCCGTCTGGCGAGCCTAGCTGGCTGCGCTCGCCAGGTAGGAAGAGGGTTCCCGTCCAGAACAGATCTCTGGACGACGGTGCACCAGGCCCCACGGTGGGGGCCAAATGTCGGGGGTTGGGTGCGACATATGCCAAAGGATGGCTTATCATGGTGGGGGCGAGTAGAACGTCGCCGGTGCCTGGAAACGGGATGAGGCGTAGACATGCACGCCGGTGGATCTTACCCAGCTTCAGGGCTCTCCGAGGAGATAACACCCCTACTGCTGCTCTACGGGGTCTCCGCATGGTCACTATGGCAAAGTGAATACAAGGTTGCTCCTAGAGCTGTTTCTGGAAGAAGGAGAAGGCGAGGCTTGCTCTCTCCTTCCGGTATGGTCTATCTGGTGCTAGATGATTCCGAACCCTTTGCATGGGTGCCCCGGGCGGTTTATATAGGCCTACCACCTAGGGGTACAAGGGTAAATCCAGCTGGGCGTGGGTCCCAGCCGTCTGTCTCTCAGGCGCCGTCTTCTCCGCCGACTCCTGGGGCCCGCCGACTGGTGGGTCCGTCGACTGGTGTGGTACGAGGGCGTCAGCCCTTGTCCGCCGCGGGTGGGTCGTGCCGGCTGCAGATTACTGTAGTCGTGCTTCTAATGACGCGGGCTTGGTCATGGGGTCATGGCAACAGTGCCGCCGCCTGTCGGGTGATCACTGTTGCCATTCCCCTGTCGTGTCTGGTTAATGGCTTATGGGACCCGCGGGAGGGGCCGGCCGACTCCCAACGGGTCCGACTCTTGGCGCTCTTGCCGTCTTCAGTACTCTCACTGACTGGTGGGCCCGCCGTCTCCGGGCCGTGCAGACAGACCGTCGTGGGCACAGGGCCCCGCCCCAGGAGCTGATGTCAGGGCCGATATGGCAACAGTGCCGCGCCGGGCGGAGATCTCCGCGAGTATGGCGCACTGTGGCCATACCTGCCTTTAAATAACATGGTGGTTGGAGTTGCAGGCCGTCTTCCGTTGTCGGCCTCGGGGGAGTCGCCTCTGGGACTTGGCTTATCTTGGAGTCGCCTCTGGGACTCGGCTCGTCTTGGAGTCGCCTCTGGGACTCGGCATATCTTGGAGTCGCCTCTGGGACTCGGCTCGTCTTGGAGTCGCCTCTGGGACTCGGCTCGTCTTTGGAGTTGCCGCGGGTACTTGAGGGGCGCAGTCTGTCCTGATGTCTTGAAAGGTTCTGGGGCTCGGGTTAGCCTACCCGTGGCCCATTACTCCGACACAATGCCAAACTACTCCTGGGCTCCTGGCCCTAGTGTTCGTCTGGTAGAAAATCTTGCAGAGGACCAGCTCCCGCTCCTTCTCTTGCTCCAGGTCCCCGATGTGGTACTGGTGCATCAACCAGTTGGTCCTCTGCTGGTCAAAGTTCTTGTTGGTGTGCAGCACCAGAACCTTTTTTTCTGCCCGTCTGCCGGCCGCTGACCATCACAGGCAAGGTATTGCCGGTCTTGTGCCACATCGCGTGCGTGCCGCACTCCTACTATATATTGCGACGCGTCCACGTGCCCCTTTTGAACACCCTGGAATTGCGCTGGAAGAAATGCTTCCTTAGGCCACTCAGTGTGATACCTGCAGTATTGTGGAATACAGGTTTTAGTATACCTAGTTGGCATTTTCATAACATCTTTGGCATGTTGCAGTCACTAGTTTCACTTTTTATTAATTGTCAAATTGTAACTGTTTCACCAGGTCTGCGTCTAAAAAGAAAAATAGAGCTATAACCAAAGGAATATGTTTGTGCAAGTAGACGGCCGATCGGTGTCTTACCTGGAAGTTTCTCAGGTTGGGTGTAGCATATGTCATGCTCGCTGTCGATGGTTCGTATGAACAAATCGATGAGAGACTGAAATCTCGCGCTGTCAACACTCACTTTGGCCTCAAGGTGCTCGATCAGCTCCTGATCCATGGGATCGAACTTGACGCCAGCCGGCAGCACCGGCCAATCCTTCTTCGACTTGCATCGGTAATTCCAGTTATATGGTACTCAATGTATGACCAATCGACTATTTTAAGTGAATGATGAAAGATTTCGACAGAGTAAAAACTCGCGCTTCTTCGACAGTTGTACGAGAGTAATTGCCATGCCATTTTGCAAGGGCGCTTGTAAAAACTCTAAACTCTATTCTCCTCTTATTTAATGGATGAGGCAAGTCTTTTGCCTCCGTTTCGAAAAAAAGATTTCGACAGATAAGTGATACTCCAAATATGAAGTACGGAATACCCGAACACGCCGCCGGGACTCTTGTGTCACCTCACGCGCAGCGTGTTGTCACGTCAATTCAATGTGTGGACATGATGAATAATTTGACCGACGTATACTAGTACTGCTACTATACTACTTCCTAGTCGTATTTAGTGTCACAATTTATACATAGGTTTAACTAACAAGTATGCACTTGAAGCCTAACTGATATATATGTATATATATGGCTTCTGCACAGCATCTCCATCATCATTATCAGTACATCCTATGCAGGTGAGTTAGGATGCACTTGATCCCAGGAAGGTATCTATCCTTCAAACCAGAGGAGTGCTTCAAACTAACAACAGTACATAATATCCAACAAAAGAGGGTCATGCTACAGCAGCAGAATACATGGCTCAGTCTAGATATCAGCACGAATCAAGTTGTGCATATTTGCTGTTGGCATGAACCACATCGCCGCATGTCGGGTTTGCAAAAGCCATCCATCGCATGGAAGCTTGATGCCTTTCACACACTGAAGATTGCCTGGCAACAAGCTGTGTCGACGAATCTCTGGATATGGTGATTCAGGAAACCCATGGTATGATGTGTAAACACAGCCCCCCCCCCCTCGCGAATGGAAGTTGCATAGCACAGTAATCATCGCCGGTGATATGATCAATGATTGGTTGGAGGATCGGATAATTGAGCCCGAGGAACAAGGAGTGGTTGCCGAGGCTGTAAACCCGCCTCCAGTTGAATACACCTGGCCCAACGGAGCTGGGATCTTTCTCGAACACAAAGCAGCCATAGCCATCAATGTCATGAACGCCGCACGCATTGTACTGCATGTGGTTTGATGTAATGGTTTGGTCAATTTGGTATGTGCGAATGAGCATCAAATGACCGCCGTCAGCTGAACGAGCGATAAACCAGCACCCATCGGATGGTATGATTCCAGGTCCTGGAATCATGAAGGCCAGTGCACTTGCGTCTGCTGCAACAATTCAAATTGTAGACCAAAAGGACAAAAATAAACAATCATGTTCAGAGTATGTGTGGAATTAAGATTATTATAACAGTGACACATATCATAGACAGAGAATTGCAATGCCGTGGTCATAATCATACCCCAAGTTAAAAAAATAAGCCAATGGCTTTCATATTCTAGCAACATGTCATGGTTCAAACATCATGTAACAATGAGAGGAAAACAGCTATGACAGCGCCTCCTCATATTCTACCATAGCACTTACTACTACTATTCTCATATCAACTCTAAGCAATAACATGCGTTGTTATAAAAAATATAGTAAACGAGAGTAACATATAGCAATCATGATGTTATGCTCATAATATGTATTGTAACAATCATTAGATGCCAATTGTTCTCATATCAACTCTAACAATAACATGTGTGGTCATAAAAATCTAGGAATTGAGAGGAACATATAGCAATGATTTGGTTATAGACATGCTATGCATTCTAAATTTGCAACAAATGAACAGGCAGTCATATTCATAAGGTAAAGATGAGATGAGATAGAACAATTACACAACGATAGATTCCTCCAGTATAGGCAGCCAATCTGTGCGTCGACCGCGTAAACGATGCCATCATGCACTATAGCATCAGACAGAAATGTTGCCTCAACAGGATTGATGATGAGCCATAACCATGTATGGCGACCGAATTCCAGATAGACTAATCCCATGTTGAACAAGGCAATGAGCTTGTAATCCATGTAGTCTTCTAATGGTGTGGGCACTTTGCAGATTACAACTTTCTGCAAACAGAGGTCGAGCCAAAAGCTTGACGCGTCTCGTGCGTAGTAGGCAGGAGTGTCCGGCGGGCCGCGAGGCTCGATGTCGGCGGTATCCAACGATGGAAGGGTGATCTCTCGCTGGGTGTAGATATCCACGAGACGCCACGGACTACCGGTGTGGTGGATGAGGACGATCTAGTTGGCCTTCATGCCCACCCAGTAGTGGCCGCGCATGAAGGACAGGTGGGCGGGTAGTGGTAGCATGTCGAGGGGCACCACGGCAACCTCTGTAGGATCATCAAGTCGGTGTCTGGGCCACCTGCGAGGATCGGGCATCAGCAAGCAGGGTGTCTTGAAAAGAGCCGGTCGGTTGCAGACGAGTAGACGGTACAAAGTCACCGAGCATGCTACCAGACGGACGGTGCTGAGTAGGTCCATACGACTACAGATCTGCTCCAAGAGAACATCGGGGAGGGAATTCCAATCGCGGCTCTGCGTGTTAGTCGGTTCTGCCATTGGGGTTTTTGGTGCCTGCGAGCTAGCGGGGAAGTGGATTCAGGCGAGCGAGCGAAGAAGCTTCTCCGCGTGTGGCCGAGCAGTGAGCGAGGGGATATGGTACGCGCGAGCTACCAAGGAAGATGGCACAGGCGGGCGGGCAGTGAGCGGGGGTAAATGGTGTGCGGCCGACGATGGGGAAGTGAGGAGGAAGAAGAAGAGAGGAGGAGGAAGAGTGGAAGACAGGGACGAAAGTGCACTAAATCTCAATTCTACTAGTACTACTACCAGGATATAGGCACCGTCCTCTGGAGTGTAAATAGTTACACCGATGACATGTGGGTCTACCACAAGAGGGCCTATATGTCAGTTAATGGAGGACACAGGCGCGTAGGCG
This sequence comes from Triticum timopheevii, assembly GCA_963921465.1. Classification (NCBI taxonomy): domain Eukaryota; kingdom Viridiplantae; phylum Streptophyta; class Magnoliopsida; order Poales; family Poaceae; genus Triticum; species Triticum timopheevii. The sequence continues at coordinate 326,266,755 of OY997262.1, forward strand.
TATTTGCAGAAGCGTGCTCTACTGGCAAACATGATGGCAGTACTGGGTAAGGCTGATTTAGTAACACCAACACGCTGGTTCAGCTTATTAACTACGTGTCCCATCTGCTTCAGTGTGTATTGTCACTTCACTGCGAAGACTAGTTGAATAGTTCTCTCTGACCGAGATGGGGAATTATGGATAGTTCACTGCAAAGACTAGCAATACCGGCCCCGGAGATGAAAATAATCCGGATGGCGCCGAAGAAGAATATGACCCTGATCAGCCCACCTTCGAGCAGGCCGAACAGGAAGATGAGCAGGTCAGCCCAGAAGAATAGGCGACGGACGGATACTCGGAGGAGGACAACTACATGCCCCCTCCGAATATGAGATTAGCCTCGGTGACGACGAATTCCGCGTGCGTGAGGACCTCGTGGAGTAGGAGCGCTTCAAGCGTAGGCTTATAGCCACTGCAAGGAGCCTGAAGAAGAAGAAGCAGCAACTCCAAGCTGATCAAGACCTGCTCATAGATAGATGGACTGAAGTCCTGGCAGCCGAGGAATACGGACTCGAACGCCAAACTGCTGACAGGCCACTCCGTGGCCGGGATAAAACGGCATATCAGCCTGAATACCAGCCCGTACCCCCATGCCGATATACTATGGCCCAGGGCAACAGGCAATACCTGCAAGATATTATGGAAAACAAAGCAGGACAGCCAAGATCGATCTACGGATCGCGGGGGCACGGCCCAGCGCGAGATGATCACATCATCAACAAATCCGGCCGGGCCGAACACAGCAACCCAGACAAATTCGAACTGCGTAGCCATATAGCCCGGCACAGAGGCGCCGCACACCCCCTCTGCTTCACTGATGAAGTGATGGATCATGAATTCCCAGAAGGGTTCAAACCCGTAAACATCGAATCGTACAATTGCACAACAGACCCCGCAGTATGGATTGAAGATTTCCTTCTCCACATTCACATGGCCCGCGGAGATGATCTACATGCCATCAAGTATCTCGCCCTTAAGCTCAAAGGACCAGCCCGGCACTGGTTAAACAGCCTGCCAGCAAATTCCATTGGTAGTTGGGAAAACCTGGAAGAAGCATTCCTTGATAACTTCCAGGGCACATATGTGCGACCACCAGATGCCGATGACCTGAGCCACATTACTCAACAGCCCGGAGAGTTAGCCCGGAAATTCTGGACTCGGTTCCTTACTAAAAAGAACCAAATAGTCAACTGTCCGGACGCCGAAGCCCTGGCGGCTTTCAAGCATAATATCCATGACGAGTGGCTCGCTCGACACCTCGGCCAGGAAAAACCCAAGTCTATGGCAGCTCTCACAACCCTAATGAGCCGCTTTTGTGCGGGTGAGGATAGCTGGTTGGCTCGCAGCGGCACCACGCCACATTCCGGCACTTTGAATGGCCGCGATGGTAACGACAAGCCACAGCGTAACAGACATAAGAGATGGAACAACAGCACTGAAGACACGGCGGTCAACGTCGGATTCAGCGGATCTAAGTCTGGTCAGTGGAAAAAGCCGTTCGAAAGAAATAATCAGGGACCGTCCAGCCTGGACCGCATACTGGAGCGCCCGTGCCAAATTCATGGCACCCCGGACAAGCCAGCCAACCACACCAATAGAGACTGCTAGGTGTTCAAACAGGCCGGTAAGATAAACGGCGAAAACAAGGACAAGGGGCTGCACAGCGACGATGACGAAGAGCCCCGACGTCCGAATACGGGGGAACAAAAGAAATCCCCCCCAGGTGAAAACGGTCAACATGATCTACGCCACTCACATCCCCAAGTGGGAATGGAAGCGAGCACTACGGGACGTCTATGCGATGGAGCCAGTCGCCCCCAAATTCAACCCATGGTCAGCTTGTCCGATCACCTTTGATCGTAGGGATCATCCTACTAGCATCCATCATGGCCGCTCAGCAGCATTGGTCTTAGACCCAATCATCGACGGATTCCACCTCACGCGAGTCCTTATGGACGGCGGCAGCAGCCTGAACCTGCTTTATCAGGACACAGTGTGCAAAATGGGCATTGACCCTTCAAGGATCAAGCCCACTAAAACCACCTTTAAAGGTGTAATTCCTGGAGTAGAGGCCCACTTTACGGGCTCTATAACACTGGAAGTGGTCTTCGGATCCCCGGACAACTTCCGGAGCGAAGAGTTAATCTTCGATACCGTCCCTTTTCATAGTGGTCACCACGCACTGCTCGGACGAACCGCATTCGCTAGATTCAATGCGGTACTACATTACACATACCTCAAACTCAAGATGCTAGGACCGCGCGGGGTCATCACTGTCAATGGAAATATGGACCGCTCCCTTTGAACAGAAGAGCATACGGCAGCCCTCACGGCAGAAGTACAATGCGGCCTACTCCGACAAACCAATCCGGCGACAACTTCGAGCACCGTCAAGCGAGTCCGGAGCACCCCGCAACAGGATCATTAGGAACGCCAAGAGCGTGATTAGCAGTTCGGCCTCTGCTTAAGCCCCTTTAAAGCAGCATTCGTGCCCTGTGTACACAATTACGCACTCAAGATACCATGGGCATAGGCGGAGGCGCATCAACGACTCAGTCAACAGTGCAGGTAACCGCCAACTACCTTCATACTCTTTCCCCCTTACATTTTAGGACACCGCGTTAGTGCAGCATCCTCAGAAGAGCCGAATTGCCAGACTTGTATGGGAGAGACATCCAAGGAGGCAACAGACCTTGTGCACAGAAGGAAATACCCAGGTGGAATCTATTTACGATCATTATACCTGCTTTATCTATCTGTACACAGCCTGCCCCTAGATAGGACATGTCATATGGTCCTATTTTATCTCTGCTTAATTCATCCATTGTAAACATACACTTAAACATATTTTTCATCAATGGGAGATTATATATAGTGTCAGCTTATTATCCTTATTTGAGCATTTTCTTCTCTTATAAATGTTTATTTGATAATAGCATCCATACACCTTGGTACGGCCAGTTTGCTAGGGGCATCTCATGGCGCCCCATAATATGGCAAATAAAGTCCGAACACTTTCGACAGTGCGGCACCCCGAACTTATAGCACTATATGCATCAGCTTCGAATCATGTCTTGGGTCTACAGTTGGGATAGCCCGGCTCCCTTGTTTTGGAGCCTTACGTTCCGTTATATCGGCTAAGGTAGAGCAGGGAGAACTACTGCGATTGTGTCCCGGTTCTTCCGGACGAGCACCTCAGAAGAGAAAGCCGAAAACTAACCGGCATGATGTGGCGAGAGCTGGTCGCTGTTTGAGAGGTCTTAAAATCCTTAAAGATTTTCCGCTTTAGGCGATAAATCGGCTTCACCCGATCTAGGCGTGTATAGCGCCCCGATTCGGCCTTCCGGATTCTAGGGGCTTCGCCGAAATTTAAAATTGTAGACTTCTATGGCTAAGTGAAAGTTATAAAGCCGCATAGTCCAATTGCCTTGTTCGCTGCGCCGGACACCTCCTTAAGGGACCAAACATTTGGATAAAGAGTGTCCGGGTTTTCCACGAACACCCTAGTACTAGTTACGTGGGGGAGGAAGCCGACGACTGGCCTACTTTCAGAATTTTATAAACAGCCGCACAGAAGGTAATATTTTAAATAACAAAAGCGCTACATAGTGCAAGTAACTTCGTCTTTAAATTACAAACATGACAGAAGTGAATTCATTCTAAAATGGCGTCCTTGGTACACTCCTCAACGACAAGACGAGCACCCTTCATCACGCCATCATAGTACATCTCGGGATGGCGATGCGCCTTGCCCTCCGGCGGCCCGTCCTTGACTAGCTTCTCCGCATCTAGCTTGCCCCAATGCACCTTGATGCGGGCAAAGGCCCGGCGGGCACCCTCGATGCAAATGGATCGCTTGATCACTTCAAGCCGCGGGCAGGCATCCACCATCTGCTTGATCAGGCCAAAGTAGCTACTGGGTAGGAGCTCACTAGGCCACATCCGGACTATGAAACCCTTCATAGCCAGTTCGGCTGCCCTATGGAGTTCGACCAACTACTTTAGTTGGTCGCTCAGAGGCATCGGATGTTCGGCCCCAGCATACTGAGACCAGAACAGCTTCTCCGTTGAGCTCCCCTCCTGGGCACGGTAGAACTCCGCAGCGTCTGACACGCTGTGTGGCAGATCTGCAAATGCCCCAGGAGAGCTCCAAATTCGAGTAAGTAAAAGAAACGCCTCGTCCACATGTTTGCTTTGCATAAAGAACTTCTTACCCACTGCTATCTTTTTGGCCTCTTGGATCTCCTGCTGTGCTTTCTCGGCTTCGGCCTTGGCGTCTTTCAAATTTACAAGGGCCTTCGCAAGCTCGGCCTCTTTCAACTTCAGATCATGCTCCATGGACTCGCACTTCTTGCCGAGGTCCCGGAGCTCTTGTTGTACCTCGTCCACTCTAGCACTTTGCTTTTCGCACTCTTTGCATTCCAAGGCCGCTTTGTCTTCGGCCTCGGAGAGCGCTTTCTTCAGGGATGCCACTTCGGCGGTGGCCCCTGTTTCACAGTCACGATGCTTTGGCGTTAGACTAGCCGATTTGGTCTATCCTCAAATACATAAGACAGGGGAATCACTTACCCTTGTTATCTTCGAGATGCCTCCTCATGAGGTCGAGCTCTCCCTGCACCTGCTCCAGGTCTCGCTTCAGTTCGGCAACCTCGGCAGTACGGGCAGCAGCAGCAAGCAGCACAGCCTGCTTATACACACAAATATTTGTTATTAGACTCATGCGGATTATTATTGATCCTCCGTTTGGTTTTTTCTTTCCAAACACCAAACAGAGTATCAGGGGCTACTACCTATCGGGTGGTAATCTTACACATATTTCTTACTTACCTCAAAGCCTGTCAAGAGGCTGGTGCAAGCTTCGGTTAGTCCGCTCTTGGCGGACGTAACCTTCCGAATCACCGAACTCATAAGAGTACGGTGCTCTTCGTCCATGGAAGCGCCGTGAAGCGCTTCCAGCAAACAATCCGGCGCCTCGGGCGCACCGGAAGTCCTCGATGCCGACGGCTCGCCCTCCCTAATGAGGGGTTGTCCGTCTGAGTTCGGAACCAGTGAAGGTTCCGGGACAGTGTTCGGCTGAGAGCCCGGCCTATTGTGGCTCTCATCGACACGATCCGTGGGGATCTTGAACCCTGCGTGTCTGACATCTGGGACCCCGTCTTGGGGCGTCTCCAGAGTCACCTCCCCCCGCTCTGGGAGCCTTCGGGACAACACCTCCGTGTCATCCGCGGGTTGAGGAGTAGTGGCTGTCGGGAGCGAATTGATCTCCGAACCGCTCAGGGACCCGGAGGAAGATACCTCGGGGTGAGCCCTGGCCGGACTGCACATATGTTCGACGTTAGACAAAAGCTATAGAGTGAAGTTATGATGGAGTGCGGACATTTACGATCGCACTGGGGGCTTCCCCCTGGGCAGCCACCCCTCCTCACTGTGAGCGGCCGTGGCGGAGTAGTCCGGAAGGGACACCTTCCCCTTCTTGGACGCCCCAGCCTTCCCCTCCGGGGCGGCTTTTCTCTTCTTCTCCCCCCAATGCGGGGAGGTGGAATTTCTTCTTGATTCTCCCCGCCTCCACGGGAGGAATCTATCTCGTCGTCGTCAGACGATAGGGGTATGACGGCCTTACGACGTGGGCCCTTTCCGGCCCCCGGGTCCGCCTCCCTAGGCCCCTCATCCTTTCCGGATGGGGCGTCTTCTTCTTCCTCCTCCCCTTCGTGGGAGGAGTCTGCCTCGTCGTCTTCGGGCGAGGCTTCTGGAACAACCTTATGCCGGAGACCCTTTCGGATCCCCGGAGACTTCTTATCGGCCTTCTTCTCCGGCACCTTGTACGGTGCCGGGACCAGCATCTCCGTCAGGAGAGCATCAACTAGGCCTTCTGGCAGCGGAGCCAGACAGTAAACCTGCTCCGCTGTCTCCACATAATCCTAAAGCAAACATGCATAAATACTTAAGGCTTTCGCATGAATATATTGGGAAGAACCGGGTCCGGTGGCAGTCTAAGAACTCACCTGACTAGGAGCCCGCGTGGCGTGAAGCCCGTGGTCCTCGGATGTGGGAGGAGGTACTTCAGAGGCCTTGAATAGCACCTTCCATGCGCCTTTGTGCGTCATGTCGTAGAGCTTCCAGAGCGTCTGGTGTTCGGCTGGGACGAACTCCCACAGATTGACTGCCCGCCTTTGGCATGGTAGAATCCGGCGAATGAGCATTACCTGGATCACATTGACATGCTTGATGTTCTTGTCCTTCATGCTCTTGATGCAGGTCTGGAGTCCGGTCAGCTCCATAGGTTCGCCCCAGGATAGTCCCTTCCTTTCCCAGGAGGTGAGCCGCATGGGGGCTCCAGATCTGAATTCGGGGGTCGCCGCCCAGTTGGCGCCGCGCGGCTCGGTAATGTAGAAACACCCCGATTGCCATCCTTTTACGGTCTCCGCAAAGGAGCCATCCAGCCAGGTGACATTAGGCATCTTGCCCACCATGGCCCCTCCGCACTCCGCTTGCTGGTCATTTACAACCTTCGGCTTCACGCAGAAGGTTCAGCCATAGGCCGAAATGAGGCCGGATGTGGAGGAAGGCCTCGCAACAACGATGAACGCCGAGATGTTGAGGACAAAATTTGGGGCTACATCATGGAAATCGAGCCCGTAGTAGAACATGAGCCCGCGGATGAAGGGATGGAGTGGAAATCCCAGTCCACGGACGAAGTGGGCGATGAATACGACCCTCTCGTGGGGTCCTGGGGTCGGAATGACCTGCCCGGCGTCTGGTAGCCGGTGCGCTATGTCCGCGGCCAAGTATCCGGCCGCCCAAAGATTTGCGATGTGCTTCTCCTTGACGGTGGAAGCCACCCACTTGCCTCCTGCTCCGGACATGTTTAGCTGTGCGGAGAAGACTTGGGCTTGGGTGCTGGAGCTCGAGGGGGAAAGAGTGGGCAAAGGAGGAAGAAGGCGTGGGTGAAAATGGGGAAATCATATCCCTTTATAGAGGAGCCGAAAGCGGTGCGCCTCCCCACTTGCCCGTTGGGAATCGCTTGCTTCCCAAGCGCCACGATTGATGGCGTGGTGGGATTACCCATACTTGTATTGATGAGAATCCTATGCTAAGGGGACACGATCTCTGCTTTGACAAGACGTGTCAAAGAAACCGCCTCGCAATATGCGTTGTGGCTGGTGATGGGAAAACGGTTCGAATAATGATCTGACCATAATAACATGTCACGTCATCGGAAAAAGTTGTCAGCAGATTGCATTTGTGAAATATCATTCTCTCTACAGCGGTGTAAAGATCATTTTGTGGATCCGGACACGATTTGAGTGTTCGATGACTACTTTGGAGTATTCGGAGAAGGAACCCGCCTTGCAATGTCGAAGACAATACTGCGCGCCGGGCTCATCGTCATTTAAGCCTGGTTCAGGGGCTACTGAGGGAGTCCTGGATTAAGGGGTATCCGGACAGCCGGACTGTGTACAATGTCCGGACTATTGAAGCGTGAAGATGCAAGACTCAAGACTTCGGCGCGTGTCCAGATGGGACTCTCCTTTGCGTGGAAGGCAAGCTTGGCGATCCGGATATTGTGTTTCCTTTCATGTAACCGATACCATGTAAACCCTAGCCCTCTCCGGTGTCTATATAAACCGGAGAGGTTGGTCCTTAGAAGGCCGATCACAATTACAATCATACCATCATAGGCTAGCTCTTAGGGTTTAGCCTCTACGATCTCGTGGTAGATCTACTCTTGTACTGCTCATATCATCAATATTAATCAAGCAGGAAGTAGGGTTTTACCTCCATCGAGAGGGCCCGAACCTGGGTAAACATCTGTGTCCCTTGCTTCTTGTTACCATCAGCCTTGACGCACAGATCGGGACCCCCTACCCGAGATCCGCCGGTTTTGACACCGACAGTAGGGTAGCAAGCACAAGAGCCGGGCAACCCAACTATTGACCCAAGAGATGATTCGGAGCCAATGCATATAATGCTATAAGTCCGGGGTGCCAAACGACCCTGAGGGTGTTCGAACTTTGTTGCCGTATTATGGGTACAACAAGGCCCCTGGCATATTAAGGCGTACCGTAGTGTACGGATGCCACTTGACAAAAAATATCAATAAAAAAGAACAGCAAGTAAGCGTCATATAAAGCCGCATGTTGTAATTGAATAATACATCGAGGCATACGAATACAAGTAGTGCGGTAAAAATAAATATGACTTCGGAACCTGCTGAGACCAGGGGGGCTGTGTGCGGATCCAGGGAATAATCGGATGATCATCAAGGGGAATATCTAAGGATTCCCTTATGCGTTCGAGCTATTTTCCTCCTTGGTATGTTCGTCCCTTCATAGGTCCGGTCGCCAGGCTGCCAGGGATGGCCTAGACAAAAGTGGACCTGCAAAGAAAAATGCAAAAAAAATGTGTGCCGCGGAGCGGTTGAGCCGCATTGTGGGGCCTAACCTAGCTTTTGCCTTCGCCTATCGCCGAAGTGGTTAATTGAGCTCTTGACGAGCTGGGCTATCCTGCTGTGGAGTAGTTCGGACACTTTTCACGGTGTGCGGGAGCCTGGCTGTCGAATGAAGGTTCAATTGAAAGATGCCACTCTGCGCTTCTACTGCTGAGGTGGCGGTGCTCTTCGGTATGGAGGGAGCGTTCGGCTTTGCCATTAACTGTTATGATGCCGTGTGGACCGGGCATCTTGAGCTTATGATAAGCGTAATGTGGCACCGTGTTGAATAGAGAAAACGTGGTTCGTCCGGGTAGTGCATGATAGCTGCTGCGAAAAGGGACGATATCAAAGATTAACTCTTCATTGCAGTAATTATCCGGGGGTCCGAAGACTACTTCCAGAGTGATGGAGACTGTACAGTGGGCCTCAACGCCTGGTATGACACCTTTAAAGGTGGTTTTAGTGGGCTTGATCTTTTAAGGATCGATACCCATCTTGCGCATTGTGTCCTGATAAAGCAGGTTCAGATTGCTGCCTCCGTCCATAAGGACTCGCGTGAGGTGGAATCCGTCAATTATTGGGTCAAGGACTAGTGCGGCTGAGCCGCCCTGACGGATATTGGTCGGACGATCCTTGCGGTCAAAGGTGATCGGGCCGGACGATCATGGGTTATATTTTGGGGCGACTAGCTCCGTTGCGTAGACGTCCCTAGGTGTGAACCTCTGCTCCCGTTTGGGAATATGGGTGGCGTGTCAGGACCGGATTTTCGGGATATCAACTTCCCAGAAAATAGCCCTTGTGCTCACCAGCCCCAGGATTACTGTTAGCTGATGAGGCACCAACTTGATACAGAAACTCCAAGCAAAGTACAAAATATGTAGTACAAGGCCATTCTGGCCTATGAGTACAACAAATGGTTTCTAGTGTCTGATGGCGGAAGCGGTTTTTGGATCATCAACATCTATGGGACTCCATTTCCCACAGGAACAGCTGACCAGGTTAACTCCTATCTTCGCGAGGCTGTTGTCACCATTGCGTGGGTTCCAGGGCTGACATCGCAACGCTCCTCTCCAAGCAAGAAATCTGGCCAAGACAATAGTCAAGGACAAGCCAGTGAGTACTTTGAATGTACTCGCAAACATTATGAACACGGGTATAATATAACAAATGATAATCATGCTCTGAAATATTCTATGATCACAATGTTAGTCATGAAATAAAAAACCCATGATGCACGCAAGCAGGTTGTTCATATAAAACATGAATATGCAATCAGAGAATAGAAATAGAATGCACCGATCGGGTGTCTGAAGCGATGCCTCGAAAGGATAATAATATAAAGCATGCCTCAGTCGGGCGTCTGAGCGACACCACATAAAGGGCTTATAGGTAAAATAAGTAACAAACATGCCACAGTCGGGCGTCTGTGCGACACCACATAAAGGGCTTATAAAGTAAACAAATAACAAGCATGCCACAGTCGAGCGTCTGAGCGACACCACAAAAAGGGCTTATAAAGTAAACAATCAACAAGCATGCCACAGTCGGGTGTCTGAGCGACACCACATAAAGGGCTTATAAAGAAAATAATCACCATGAATATCCAGGAGGTAGAACCATCCTAGGGATACTCAATAATTCAAATAATATAAAGAGTTAGTCCATAATAATAATAATCATAATCATCACAAATCACAAGTCATAATCCATGTTCTGGTTTAGCAGTTTCTCCTCCGAAGACCGACATTAAGACCGACACTTGACCCAACCCAGACTCTAGTCCTTAACCATGGACACGGCTATTCGAATAGGTATAATCTCTATAGAGGGTGTACTCTTTATCCACGAGTAATGGATTCCTTTAGTCCATCGGGACTAATTCCGTCTATGGTCTTTTAATTGAAAACACACCTAACCCGCACACACCAGCTTAACTTACCGGTGTCTGGAATCACCCACAACACCTGTCAAGCAAAACTCTAAGTGGGGAGGCTACAAGCTCTATTAGCATGGGATCAAATTTATACCGCGTGCTACTAAGGGGTGCCCCCCTCTCGGTCCCAATCGGAAATACCCATGCCCCCGGACCAGGTGGCATGCCTACCGAATGCATCCGGTATCTTCCACCATGGCCTCTCTGTACGATGTGTGCTAGGGAGGGGTTGACAACTTACTGAACCGTACCCTACCTGCGGCAGGGACAAGTGGTAGTACGAAACAAGTATGGGGGTTACTGGAACAAGACTCGATCTATGGTCGACTCAGGAGGTTTAAGTATTCCCTGCATGAATAGCATAACCAATATATTTCATCCAACAGACAGAATCACCACTCATCATACCTCATCATGCAATATCAGACACACTCGTCTCGACGAGGAACTAGGTACAAGCTTAGGTCTACCCAAGACAGAGACTTTCTCGGCTTCCTTCCGGCAGGCACGAAAAGCATACGAGGATGATCACTATCACAAGCATGTCCATTTGAACAACAAAAATCTTCATTTTGCACTCATGTGCATGGTTGTATCATCACATAAAATATCGAATTCTCCATGTCAAAGTGGTGTGGTAACCGTATCAAACAACACATGAAGATTTTATGCCAGGGTTCAGAATGCTTGCCTTCAAGAGAATGCAAGTGGGGGTGCATTTTTGAAAGTTGCCTTCTTCTTCTAAATCCTATTTTTGAAAATATTCAAATTAACACATAGCTTCAAAACAGTAGAAAAAAGTTGTCTAAATTTTTTTAAAATAAACATGAAATAAAACTAGACAAAATTTGAGAAAGGTAGGAAAAAGAATCAACTCATTTGGAGTTATATTTAAAAAATTATAGCCAGTCAAAGTTATAGTCAAAATCTGTTTTTTAAATAAAATAGAAAAAGAAAAACGTTTCAAAATGAATACACGTAGAAGACGTACTTTGCGTTTACGCCTCCACTTAGCCAGCGTGGACCGGCTCTGGGTCGCTGACAGTGGGTCCCGGGGGCCCACTGGTCAGGTTTGACCGGTCGCCCCCGCCTCCTTCCTCCTATGGTCGAACAGAGGCGGGGCTCCGGCAATCAACGCCGGCGAATGGCGGCTCCCCACGGGCTCCGGAGGGCAGGGATGGATCCGCCAGTCTAGGGCGGTCCTCCTGGTGGTCGAGGGGGTGGCGGGGATGGAAGGAGTTGCCGGTGGCGAGCTTCGCGGTGGACGGTGGCTTCGGGAGATTTGGGGCTTTGGGCTACGGTGGTTCCCGAGCGAGTTTGAGAGGCTGGACAGCTCCGCACGGTCGAGGGGAGGAGGATGGTGGTGTTAGATGGACGGGGGAGGCTCTAGTTGCGACTGAATGGACCGGAGGGCGGCGGCGACTGTACTGGCTGGAGACGGGGAAGAAGGCTTCCCGCCGTCGATGGCTGGCCATGGGGGCTCTGGAGGAGTAGCCTGAGGTTGCCTGAGGACTCGGTTGAGCTCAGGGGTCCTTTTATAGGCGGTCGAGGTCGGTTTCGCGGTGGCCGTGGATAAGCTTGACGGCGAACCGCCGTTCTGTAGCCAGGGGCGCATGGCAATGGCTGGCGGGGTCTGGCACGGCGAGGGGATGAGCTCGAGCTGTTCAGGGCGAGCTGGCGCGCTGGAGTGGCTCAGTGTAACGCCCCGGATCTGATGCGCCAGGTGTATGCCAGTTATTCGCTGTCGTTGCCATGTCATTTGCTTGGGTATTTTATCATGTCATCATGTGCATTGCATTGCATACATGTTCATCTCATGCACCCGAGCATTTTCCCCATTGTCTGTTTTGCAATCCGGCACTCCTATGTCCTCTGGCGCCCCCTTTTTGTCTCTTGTTGTGAGAGGGTGTTAAACATTCTCGGAATGGACTGAGTCTTGCCAAGCGGCCTTGGTACACCACCGGTAGACCGCCTGTTAAGTTTCGTGCCATTTGGAGGTCGTTTGATACTCCAACGGTTAACCGGGTAACCGCAAAAGCCCCGTTCTCCTTGCAGCCCAACACCCCTCCAAAGTGGCCCAAAACCCAGCAAACTCCCCTCCATGCTCTCGGTCGTTTGATCACGATCGCGTGGCCGAAAACCTCTCCTCATTTGGACTCTCCTAGCTCCCTCTACCTATAAATATGTGTCCCTCCCCGAAAATTTCGCAGTCCAACACCCCAAACCCTAGTCTCCACCTCCCTCTCGGCCGGCGGACATGTCCGCGCCCGCCGGACGAAACCGCCACCGCCGCCCACGCCAATCGGGGCGCGCCACATGGCGACTGCGACCGCCCAGCACTGCCGGCCCGCGAGCCCGCAGCAGGCCCTCCGGGCCCGAGCCGCCGCCCGCCGCCTCCCGCGCGTCCCCGCGCCCTCGCGACGGATCCCGCTGCCGGCCTCCTCCGCGCCGCCGCCGCTCCCCGCCGCCTCGAGCGCCGCCGGCGCGCCACCGTGCCTCGCCTCCCGTGCCCGGCCTCCGCCGCCTCTGCCGGCCGGTGTCGAGCCGCCTCCGCCGCCCAGGCCGCGCGCCGCCGCGACCGAGCTGCGCCGCCACCCCGCTCCACCGCCCGTCGACCTCGCCGGCCCCGTCGCCGCCCCACCCTCCGACCGCCGTCGCCGGTCGCCTCGTCGCCAAATCCGGGAGGGTGGACGAGATCCACCCGTCCCACGATCCAAACGCGCTCTCCCGATCCGGATCCCTCCGTCCCGCTTGTCCTCGTCCCGTTGACTTTTTCGGAGTGGTAAATTTCTGCTGTCCCTGATTTTCAACTTTCTGGTGCTATGTTTGACATACCATAACTCCATGCATACTGCTCCGTTTCGCGTGTGTAATATGTCAAATTGTTCGCCTCAACGAGTACTTCACTTCTTTCCATTGCATCATGTTCATTTGAGTCCATCTTGATGCCCTAATCATCGTTGCAAGAGTGCTATGTGATGTTAACCTACTGAAACTGTTATAACTTGATGATTTATCATTTTTGTTGCATTTGATTTGTGCCTCCTATGAGCATGAGCTCTACATGTGTTTTGAACTATGTCATGTCATGTTCATAGTGGTGCCATCCATGTAGTTTTGTGGGTCTTGTAGTGAGTGAATCGAGCTTGTTAAATAGGGTACCTGTTGTTGCTGTTTTGCTAGGCTGATTCTGTTATATTTTGTTGCTATGTAAACCTGCTGCTACAAGTCATTCTATGCATAATCTGGAGATCTTCACTGAGGATGTTTTGTTATACATGTCATGATATATCCATCCATGCCCTTGGTTGCATTTATAGCTTGTTGTAGCTTGTGGTATCTTGCTCCAAACTTGCTAAATAATGTTGCTGTCAGTCTGTTAACATTAAGTTCAATGTTTCCATTATTGTTGCTAGTGATCCATGCACCCTATGAACTTGCTCTTGCCATGCTTAGCTTCACAAACATGTATTCTTACTATTGGTCACCTTTTCATGTCATGTATTGCTCTGTGGTGAGTGGTTCAAGCTCACCAACATGCCTACTTATTGTTGTTCCTGTCATGTATGAATCTGTCATATCATTTGCCATGTTTGCATGGATGCTACCATCTTTTCTGTTGATCTTTAGAATTAGTTCAGTAAGGGAGTTTTGTTCTTTGTCTTTAGTACTAGCATGCCATGCCTTGGTTTTCCATGATAGCTTCCTGTAACATGTTGTTTGATAGCTCTAAACATTGCAACCTGATGTTATTTTTGCTAAGCCTGAAACTGTTATTATTTGCAATCTTGTCATGTCCTTTTAAGCATGTTCTAGTTGTTTCTGGAGATAGCTCAGTGTTCAAGTTTTGTCATGCCTTACCTGTACTTCATGCCCATGTATTTTGTTCTTATCTTGTGGTACTGTAGCATGTTGTTTTGATGCTTGCTAAATGCCTAGTTGCTGTTTTGGACAGCATGCCCTTTAACCTTGTATGATGTGTATGTGTTGAACCGTTGCTCCGTTTTGAGTGTCCTCTATATGAAACTTGCTTGATTTTGCATGTAGTTTCATATTATCATGTTGCATCCATATTTTGAGGTGTTTGCTTGATGTTTGGATGCATTTAGCATCAATGTCATGCTTAACTTGTTTTGCTCATATCTTCTAGGCCGTAGCTCCAAATCTAATGAACTTTATATGTAACTTGACTAGAATTTCGTGTAGTTCATCGTGGTGCATCTTAACTTGCTGTTTAACAACTTGAACATAAGGTTTATTAAGTTCTGAACCAACCTCGAAAGTTGCATATGAGGACTTACCAGATTTGTTATATGTTGTTTCCGGCCTCATTTAAACTTGCCTTGATGTATTGTTCTTGTTTGCATCATCTCTTGCCATGAGTAGCTTCATGTAGCCTTGTCATGCATCATACTTGATTGAGCATCATGTCTTGTTTATGTGTGGTGTGTTTACCATGTTGTGTGCTTCTTCTCGATAGTTCCTGTTTCGTTGCGATCGTGAGGATTCGTTTGTCTACGCTCGGTTCGTCTTCGTGGCTTCATCTTCTTCATGGACTCGTTCTTCTTCCTTGCGGGATTTCAGGCAAGATGACCGCTACCCTGGATCTCACTACTATCATTGCTATGCTAGTTGCTTCGTTCTATCGCTTTGCTGCGCTTCCTATAACTTGTTCTTCAAGCCTCCCCAAATTGCCGCCCTAGTTTCCGTCATACCGGTGTTATGTTCCCGGATTTTGCGTTCCTTACGCGGTCGGGTGATTTATGGGACCCCCTTGACAGTTCGCTTTGAATAAAACTCCTCCAGCAAGGCCCAACCTTGGTTTTACCATTTGCCTCACCTAGCCCTTTTTCCCTTGGGTTTCCGGAGCCCGAGGGTCATCTTTATTTTAGCCCCCCCCCCCCCCCCGGGCCAGTGCTTCTCTAAGTGTTGGTCCGAAACGAGCAACATGCGGGGCCCCCTCGAGGAAACTCGAGGTCTGGTTTTACTCATAGCTTGACTTATCCGGTGTTGCCCTGAGAACGAGATATGTGCAGCTCCTATCGGGATTGTCGGCGCATCGGGCGGTTTTGCTGGTCTTGTTTTACCATTGTCGAAAAGGCTTGTAAACCGGGATTCCGAGACTGATCGGGTCTTCCTGGGAGAAGGTATATCCTTCGTCGATCGCGAGAGCTTATCATGGGCTAAGTTGGGACACCCCTGCAGGGTATAAACTTTCGAGAGCCGTGCCTACGGTTATGTGGCAGATGGGAATTTTTTAATGTCCGGTTGTAGATAACTTGACACCAGATCCGAATTAAAATGCATCAACCGCGTGTGTAGCCGTGATGGTCTCTTTTCGGCGGAGTCCGGGAAGTGACCACGGTTTTGGGTTATGTTTGACGTAAGTAGGAGCTCAGAATCACTTCTTGATCATTGCTAGCTTTACGACCGTTCCGCTTGTTCTCTTCTCGCTCTTATTTGCGTATGTTAGCCACCATATCATGCTTAGTCGCTGCTGCAACCTCACCACTTTACCCATTCCTTACCCATTAAGCTTTGCTAGTCTTGACACCCATGGTAATGGGATTGCTGAGTCCTCGTGGCTCACAGATTACTACAACAACAGTTGCAGGTACACGTTTATGTGATGATCATGATGCGAGAGCGATGTTTACTTGTTTTGGAGTTCTTCTTCTGCTTCTTCTTCGATCAGGGGATAGGTTCCATGTCGGCAGCTTGGGCTAGCAGGGTGGATGTCGTTTGAGTTTCTGTTTGTGTTTCATCCGTAGTTGGATGGTGCTCTTATGTAAGATGATGTTGTATTCATGTGGCATTGCATGCCTTTTGTATGTATCCCCATCTATTATGTAATGTTGATGTAATGATATCCACCTTGCAAAAGCGTTTCAATATGCGGGTCTATCCTTGGTGGGACCTTCGAGTTCCTTTTGGATAGGGTCGCATATTGGGCGTGACAAGTTGGTATCAGAGCCTCGACCGACCCTAGGAGCCCCTTGATTGATCGTGTAGTTTGGTCGTTGTCGAGTCTAGAAGAAAATTGTTTTCTGAGTCTAGTTATATCGGAGAGTAGGAATTCTTATTACTCCTCAGCCACTTTGTCGCTCTAGTGAGGAATCTTGACGTAGGTATTTTGATTTACTCCTCTTCTCCTTCAAATTTTTCTTTAGGATCACGTGGTTAGTTTCGTGAGTTGTCCATCCTCTTTTATCTGGTGCATCTCTCGTCAAGTTGACTCAAATCTCTTTGTCTTTCGCGAGATCAATCCTCAGCTCTTTTTAATCAACGTTGTTTCCCTATTCGAAGTTGTCCTTTATTTTTCCCACCCGCCCTCCCTTCTTCTTCTTGGAACCGGAGTCCGTAATCGAGTATCCATCCTACTCGTGCGAAGTCTTTGCTTTCTTTCCTCAATGATTTCAACCAGTGTTTTTCTCTTCAAGATATTCGTCGGTTCCCCTTTCAAGTTGCCTTTGTTTTCCCGCCCTCCCACCCTCTTCATCCCGGAGTCTGAGTCTCTTTCGAGCATCAATTTCATTCGTGCGGAGCCTCTTCAGTCTTTCGTTAATTATTTCAACCGGTGAATTCTCGTCTCGTTCATCATTCTTCATCTCTTTTCTTTTCCGGTGGATTCAATTCAAGTTTTTCGGGTTGATCACATTCTTTTCCTTGGTTAAAGTGTTCTCCTTGCTCGTTTGCCTCTCGTCATTCAATCATTCCGGAGTGCAGAACACATCTCAGGAGATTCGTCTGCGTTCCAATTAATTCGAGGTTGTCACCCCCCATTCAAATATTTCAATCATTTCGGTGCATCATCTACCTCTTCAACAACCCTTTCCAACGGTGTTTTATTTTAGTGGGCCCTAACCCACAAGTCTTTTCCCAGGATCTTACCTGACTCTTCTAATTCCCCCGGAGTTTTTCTCAATTCTTTTCATTTGTGACGTAAGAATGGATCCCATCAATCACATGCCTTTTCCAAGATCTCTTTCAAATTCTTTTCATTGTTGGCTCAACCCCCTTCGCTTTTCATTCTTCCGGAGTGTTTCAACAAATTATGCAAGGTGTTTCTCGTCGTCATGCGAAGACCAAAGAAGAGTTTTCCCCTAAATTCTGCCCGTTCTCTCGAAGATTCGCGGTTCTAGCTTCATGTTATCAGTCTCGAATTATTCCATTTGTCAGATATTCCTTTGCTTACCCATCCGGAGCATGTCAGGAGTTGTTTTCCATTTCTTTCACCGGAGGCCATCATTCCAGTTATCGTTCTCTATTTATCCCGGTGCTTCATTCAAGTGTTCTTTAATCAGCTCATGATCTCTTTGAACTTTTGCATCTAAATCCCCTCTAGCATATTTGTTCTTCTAATTCTTCCCGGTGATTCAGTCTCTTTCATCAATCATTTTCGAATTCTTACGGTGGTTCGTTCAAGATTCTTTTTCCTTGATTATCATATTAATTCACTCGTTCTTTTCAATTCCAACGGTGGTTCATTGAAGACCTTCCTAAAGGTGGCGCTATGTCATTTCTCAATCCTTTTCAAGAAGAATAAGTAGTATGCAAAATCCATTGCTTGTCATCAATTTAATTTGATGAAGGATAAGCATACAATAAATCTTATTCTCATTTCATCCAAGTGAGTAATCCCTTCCTTCGGAGTTTGTTCTTGATGAATAAATTCTAGTTCCAAGTGTTTTCATCTTTTTTTCCGGAGTTCAATTTCCTCAGCCATTTCGTCGGAACCTCCATCTAAATCATCGCAATGCTCATCTTATTTTTTCATCCTTCATTCTATCTCATCATCCTTTTCATTACCGGAGTTCTTCATGGTGGTTCGTCATGATTTAATTCATTCTTCAAGAGTTCATCAAGATTCTTATCGAAGGAGCTCAAGTATCTTTCTTCCTGCATCTCGAAGTGCAATTAATTCTCTGTGTTCTTTTGAAGCGGAGTTTTGCATTTCTTTGTTCTTCTCAGCTATCCAATCATTTCCGTTTATGGCCAGTTATCACCTTATGATCTTGAGATGTTACCTATAAGACCACAACAAGCTTATTCTTTTCGTTGTTGATTTTCTCGACAACTTCGTTTAAACCTCCCTTCTAAAGATGCTTTCAATTTCATTCGTGGCACAAGTTGTCATTTTCTTCTCCGTTCTTTTCATTCAACTCTTTCAATTCTTTCCGAAGGTTTTCTGTCATGTCTTCATCAAGTGACATTCCATCCTCTCAAGATCGTGTTCTATTCTTTCCATGTTCAGCCGGAGTGCTGCCTAAATCCTTTCAGTCTTATTCGTTTGTTATCTCGTTCTAACCGGAGTGGTTTTATAGTCTATCTGATTCCGTGAGCTCTCGATTCCCGTCATTCTCGTCGTTCCTTTCTTCTTCTCGAGTGCTCTCGATTCTTTGTTTCTTCTCTTGAGTTCTTGTTTTACCTCATTCCTTTTTCCCTTCCGTCTCGGTCCTAAGATCTCGGGACGAGATCCCTTGTTAGTGGAGGAGAGTTGTAACGCCCCGGATCTGATGCGCCAGGTGTATGCCAGTTATTCGCTGTCGTTGCCATGTCATTTGCTTGTGTGTTGCATTTTATCATGTCATCATGTGCATTGCATTGCATACTTGTTCGTCTCATGCACCCGAGCATTTTCCCCGTTGTCCGTTTTGCAATCCGGCACTCCTATGTCCTCCGGCGCCCCCTTTTTGTCTCTTGTTGTGAGCGGGTGTTAAACGTTCTTGGAATGGACCGAGTCTTGCCAAGCGGCCTTGGTACACCACCGGTAGACCGCCTATCAAGTTTTGTGCCATTTGGAGGTCGTTTGATACTCCAACGGTTAACCGGGTAACTGCAAAAGCCCCTTTCTCTTTGCAGCCCAACACCCCTACAAAGTGGCCCAAAACCTAGCAAACTCCCCTCCATGCTCTCGGTCGTTCGATCACGATCGCGTGGCCGAAAACCGCTCCTCATTTGGACTCTCCTAGCTCCCTCTACCTATAAATATGTGCCCCTCCCCGAAAATTTCGCAGTCCAACACCTCAAACCCTAGTCTCCACCTCCCTCTCGCCCGGCGGACATGTTCGCGCCCGCCGGACGAAAGCGCCGCCGCCGGCCACGCCAATCGGGGCGCTCCACGTGGCGACTGCGGCCGCCCAGTGCCACTGGCCCGCGAGCCCGCAGCAGGCCCTCCGGGCCCGAGCCGCCGCCCGCCGCCTCCCGCGCGTCCCCGCGCCCTCGCGACGGATCCCGCTGCCGGCCTCCTCCGCGCCGCCGCCGTTTTGCGCGCCGCCGCTCCCCGCCGCCTCCGGCGCCGCCGGCGCGCCACCGTGCCTCGCCTCCCGCGCCCGGCCTCCGCCGCCTCTGCCGGCCGGCGTCGCGCCGCCTCCGTCGCCCCGGCCGCGTGTCGCCGCGACCGAGCTGCGCCGCCGCCCCGCAGCGGGTCCTCCGCCCCGCTCCGCCGCCTGTCGACCTCGCCGGCCCCGTGGCCGCCCCACCCTCCGACCGCCGTCGCCGGTCGCCTCATCGCCAGATCCGGGCGGGTGGACGAGATCCACCCGTCCCGCGATCCAAACGCGCCCTCCCGATCCGGATCCCTCCGTCCCGCTCGTCCTCGTCCCGTTGACTTTTTTGGAGTGGTAAATTTCTGCTGTCCCTGATTTTCAACTTTCTGGTGCTATGTTTGACATACCATAACTCCATGCATACTGCTCTGTTTCGTGCATGTAATATGTCAAATTGTTCGTCTCGACGAGTACTTCATTGCATCATGTTCATTTGAGTCCATCTTGATGCCCTAATCATCGTTGCAAGAGTGCTATGTGATGTTAACCTGCTGAAACTGTTATAACTTGATGATTTGTCATTTTTATTGCATTTGATGTGTGCCTCCTATGAGCATGAGCTCTACATGTGTTTTGAACTATGTCATGTAATGTTCACAGTGGTGCCATCCATGTATTTTTGTGGGTCTTCTAGTGAGTGAATCGAGCTTGTTAAATAGGGTACCTGTTGTTGCTGTTTTGCTAGGCTGATTCTGTTATATTTTGTTGCTATGTAAACCTGCTGCTACAAGTCATTCTATGCATAATCTGGAGATCTTCACTAAGGATGTTTTGTTATACATGTCATGGTATATCCATCCATGCCCTTGGTTGCATTTATAGCCTGCTGTAGCTTGTGGTTATCTTGCTCCAAACTTGCTAAATAATGTTGCTGTCAGTCTGTTAACATTAAGTTCAATGTTTCCATCATTGTTGCTACTGATCCATGCACCCTATGAACTTGCTCTTGCCATGCTTAGCTTCACAAACATGTATTATTACTGTTGGTAACCTTTTCATGTCATGTATTGCTCTGTGGTGAGTGGTTCAAGCTCACCAACATGCCTACTTATTGTTGTTCCTGCCATGTATGAATCTGTCATATCATTTGCCATGTTTGCATGGATGCTACCATCTTTTCTGTTGATCTTTAGAATTAGTTTAGTAAGGGAGTTTTGTTCTTTGTCTTTAGTACTAGCATGCCATGCCTTGGTTTGCCATGATAGCTTCCTGTAACATGTTTTTTGATAGCTCTAAACGTTGCAACCTGATGTTATTTCTGCTAAGCCTGGAACTGTTATTATTTGCAATCTTGCCATGTCCTTTTGAGCATGTTCTAGTTGTTTCTGGAGATAGCTCAGTGTTCAAGTTTTGTCATGCCTTACCTGTACTTCATGCCCATGCCTTTTGTTCTTATGTTGTGGTACTGTAGCATGTTGTTTTGATGCTTGCTAGATGCCTAGTTGCTGTTTTGGACAGCATGCCCTTTAACCTTGTATGATGTGTATGTGTTGAACCGTTGCTCCGTTTTGAGTGTGCTCTATATGAAACTTGCTTGATTTTGCATGTAGTTTCATATTATGATGTTGCATCCTTGTTTTGATGTGTTTGCTTGATGTTTGGATGCATTTAGCATCAATGCCATGCTTAACTTGTTTTGCTCATATCTTCTAGGCCGTAACTCCGAATCTAATGAACTTTATATGTAACTTGACTAGAATTTCGTGTAGTTCATCGTGGTGCATCTTAACTTGCTGTTTAAAAACTTGAACATAAGGTTTATTCAGTTCTGGACCAACCTCGAAAGTTGCATATGAGGACTTACCGGATTAGTTATATGTTGTTTCCGGCCTCATTTAAACTTGCCTTGAGGTGTTGTTCTTATTTGCATCATCTCTTGACATGAGTAGCTTCATGTAGCCTTTTCATGCATCATACTTGATTGAGCATCATGTCTTGTTTATGTTTGGTGTGTTTACCATGTTGTGTGCTTCTTCTCGATAGTTCCTGTTTCGTTGCGATCGTGAGGATTCGTTCGTCTACGCTCGGTTCGTCTTCGTGGCTTCATCTTCTTCATGGACTCATTCTTCTTCCTTGCGAGATTTTAGGCAAGATGACCGCTACCCTGGATCTCACAATTATCATTGCTATGCTAGTTGCTTCGTTCTATCGCTTTGCTGCGCTTCCTATAACTTGTTCTTCAAGCCTCCCCAAATTGCCATGAACCTCTAACCTTTGACACCCTTCCTAACAAACCGTTGTTTGGCTATGTTACCGCTTTGCGCAGCCCCTCTTATAGCGTTGTTAGTTGCAGGTGAAGTTGAAGATTGCTCCATGGTGGACAGGGTTATGTTGGGATATCACAATATCTCTTATTTAATTAATGCATCTATATACTTGGTAAAGGGTGGAAGACTCAGCCTTATGCCTGGTGTTTTGTTCCACTCTTGCCACCCTAGTTTCTGTCATACCGGTGTTATGTTCCCGGATTTTGCGTTCCTTACGCGGTCGGGTGATTTATGGGACCCCTTGACAGTTCACTTTGAATAAAACTCCTCCGGCAAGGCCCAACCATGGTTTTACCATTTGCCTAACCTAGCCCTTTTTCCCTTGTGTTTCCGGAGCCCGAGGGTCATCTTTATTTTAGCCCCCCCCCCCGGGCCAGTGCTTCTCTAAGTGTTGGTCCGAAACGAGCAACCTGCGGGGCCCCCTCGGGGAAACTCGAGGTCTGGTTTTACTCGTAGCTTGACTTATCCGGTGTTGCCCTGAGAACAAGATATGTGCAGCTCCTATCGGGATTGTCGGCGCATCGGGCGGCTTTGCTGGTCTTGTTTTACCATTGTCGAAATGTCTTGTAAACTGGGACTCCGAGACTGATCGGGTCTTCCTGGGAGAAGGTATATCCTTCGTTGATCGTGAGAGCTTATCATGGGCTAAGTTGGGACACCCCTGCAGGGTATAAACTTTCGAGAGCCGTGCCCGCAGTTATGTGGCAGATGGGAATTTGTTATTGTCCGGTTGTAGATAACTTGAGACCAGATCCGAATTAAAACGCATCAACCGCGTGTGTAGCCGTGATGGTCTCTTTTCGGCGGAGTCCGGGAAGTGAACACGGTTTTGGGTTATGTTTGACGTAAGTAGGAGCTCAGGATCACTTCTTGATCATTGCTAGCTTCACGACCGTTCCGCTTGTTCTCTTCTCGCTCTTATTTGCGTATGTTAGCCACCATATCATGCTTAGTCACTGCTGCAACCTCACCACTTTACCCCTTCCTTACCCATTAAGCTTTGCTAGTCTTGATACCCATGGTAATGGGATTGCTGAGTCCTCGTGGCTCACAGATTACTACAATAACACTTGCAGGTACAGGTTTATGTGATGATCATGACGCGAGAGCGATGTTTACTTGTTTTGGAGTTCTTCTTCTGCTTCTTCTTCGATCAGGGGATAGGTTCCAGGTCGGCAGCTTGGGCTAGCAGGGTGGATGTCGTTTGAGTTTCTGTTTGTGTTTCATCCATAGTTGGATGGTGCTCTTATGTAAGATGATGTTGTATTCATGTGGCATTGCATGCCTTTTGTATGTATCCCCATCTATTATGTAATGTTGATGTAATGATATCCACCTTGCAAAAGCGTTTCAATATGCGGGTCTATCATTGGTGGGACCTTCGAGTTCCTTTTGGATAGGGTCGCATATTGGGCGTGACACTCGGGCGGCGCCGTCCATGGCAGAGACTGCTACGGCCGCCCGCTCGCTGCCACGGCCGACCTGACGGCGGCGTTGTAGGGCGCTAGGGGGGCTTGGATGGTTCTAGCGAGCAGATAAGGACGGGCGTGGCTCTGCGGGCGAGCAACGGCCAGGAGCGCGGGGCGAGTGAATGCGTCGGCTCGGTTGCGCGTGTGCGTCAAAACATGCACTCTAGGCACGCCCAGAGCACGCACGCGAGGTGTTCGGCCAAATGCCAGGGCATGTTAGAGGGCTCGAGTGCTGCTGGTAGTAAATAGGCCTAGGTTAGTGGTAGATAGGAGTTTAGTGGACATGGTGGTTAGGCAAAGCAAGCAGGTCAAGTGTGCAAACTAAAATCTATGTCAAATCTGACCATGCACACAAGGTGCTTGACAAAGTGCCAAGGGTATCTAGGCAACTCTTGGGGTCGCCAAAAGCTTTAGACTAGTGACTCTTTAGGTGATAGAGGGGGTGGCAATGTTAGTTGGTCAATACTAGAAACTTAATAGTGCAAGTTTTTGAGAGAACCAGTTCTGGACAGAAACTGAAAGCTATCATTCCATGGACGAAAAACACTCCAATAGGTCCATTCTCCTGTACTTAAGGGTTTTGTAGGGAGGGCTATAAGAAGGAAAAAGAATCAAGGGAAAAAGGGCAAGTTAAAATATGTTTGCAGTAGAGAATGCCAAACTGGACTAGAGAGCAAAAGAGGATGTGTGACGCCCCGGATTCAATGCACCAGGTGTCTGCCAGTTATTCGCCGTCGTTGCCATGTCATTTGCTTGCATGTTGCATTTTATCATGTCATCATGTGCATTTTATTTTGCATACGTGTTCATCTCATGCATCCGAGCTTTTTCCCCGTTGTCCGTTTTGCAATCCGGCACTCCTATGTCATCCGGCGTCCCCTTCTCGCCTCTCTTCGTTAGCGGGTGTTAAACTTTCTCGGAATGGCCCGAGGTTTGCCAAGCGGCCTTGGTATAGCGCCGGTAGACCGCCTGTCAAGTTTCGTGCCATTTGGAGGTCGTTTGATACTCCAACGGTTAACCGGGTAACCGTAAAGGCCTCTTTCGTGTCCATCCCAACACCCCCTCCAAAGTGGCCCAAAACCCATCAAACTCCCCTCCATGCTCTCGGTCGTTCGATCACGATCGCGTGGCCGAAAACCGCTCCTCATTTGGACTCTCCTAGCTCCGTCTACCTGTATAAACACCTCCTCCCCCGAAATCCCGGGTCTTCTTCCACCCTAACCCTACATCAACTCCACCCGCCGCCGCCGGACAAAAATCCGGGCAGCAGACGTGTCCGCCCGCTCCGCCGGACCAACCCGCCGCCGCCACGTGTCTCCGCCGCCGTCCTCCGCGCCCGCGGCCCGCCGAGCCCACGCACGGCCCGCGGGGCCCATCCGCCACCGGCCGCTGGCCCGCGCGCCGCCCGGCCGGCCCGAGCCTCACCAGCAACCGCCGCCGCCGGTCGCCCGGCCACGCCCCGTCCCCGTTCGCCGCCGCCCCGTTCCCCGCGTCGCCGCGCCCGGCCACGCCGCCGCGCCCGGCCGCCGCCTCCGGCCGCGCCCGGCCCTGCGCCGACCTCCGCCGCGGAGCCGCCCTGCCGCCGAACCGCGCCGCCGGTGCCGTCGAGCTCCGGCGCCGCGCCGCCACTCGCCCCGCGCCTCCCGCGCCCGCCGCCGGCCGGATCCGGTCGGATCCGTTTCGGGGCCACCTCCCCGCGCCTCACCGGCCACCTCTGGCCCCGTCTCCGGCGAGTCTCCGGCCGCCTCGGTTCGCGTGCCCGCGAGGAACCCTAGATCCCGAAGGTTGTTTTCATCACTAAGTCCCTGTTAATTTTGCAAAAACATGCCATGTTCATCATGTTGTATCTGTACATCCGTAGCTCCGTTTCATGCGTGTAATATGTCAAATTGTTCGCCTTGACGAGTACTTCATTTCATTCCATTGCATAATTTTCATTTGAGGTCATCTTGATGCCCGAAATGCTGTTGGAAGAGTGCATGTTGATGTTAATCTGCTGAAACTGTTATAACTTGCTCATTTGTCTTTTTTGCCATGATTGATGTGTGCATCCTATGAGGTTGATTTCTTCATGTGTTTTGATCTATGCCATGCCATCTTTCCAGGGGTGTATGCCATGTATTTTTGTGATCAATGTGGTGACTAGCACAAGCATGCAAACTAGGCTTCGTGATATTGCTGATTTTAGTCCCTGTTCTGCTGTTATTTTGATGCCATGTAAACTTGATGCTACAGAGAGATCCATGCATATATTGAGATACTTCAGTAAGGGTGTTTTGAACATATGGTTATTTTCTATCCATTCATGCCCTTGTTTGCAATTATGGAGTAGCCTAGCATGTCATTTGAGTGCTCTACTTTTGCTTCAAAATGTTTCCTGGCAGATTGTTTACATGTTATTCAATATGGCCAAGGTTGTTATAGTTGATCCTTGCATGCTATGGACTTGTTCTTGACTTGGTTTGTTTTACAAACATGTCTTCTTGATGATGATATGCTTATCTTGTCATTCAATGACTTGTGGTGAGTGAATCGAGCTTGTTAAGTAGGGCACTTGCTGTTGCTGTTTTCCTGACAGATTCTGTTATATTTTGTTGCTATGTAAACATGCTTCTACTAATCATTCCATGCATAATCTGGAGATGTTATATAAACATGTTTTGATCTACATGTTATTCCATATCCATCCATGCCCCTGATTGCAATTGTAACTTTCTGTAGATTGTTCATATCTTGCTCCAAAGTTGCTTGATAATGTTGCTATCAGCCTGTTAACATTAAGTTCACTAGTTCCCATGTGTTTTTCTAGTGTTCCATGCACCCTATGACCTTGATCTTGCCATGCTTAACTTCACAAACATGTCTTCTTACTGTTGGTTGCTTTCCCATGCCATGTATTGCTCTATGGTGAGTGGCACAAGCTCACCAACATGCCTACTTATTGTTGTTTCTGCCATGTTTGAATCTGTAATATAACTTGCCATGTTTACATGGGTGCCATCATATTTTCTATGCCTTTTTAGCTCATGGTCATTAAGGGACTTTTGATCTATGCAATTATTAGATTCATGCCGTGCCTTTGTTTGCCATGATATATTCCTGTAATATGTTGTTTGCTTGCTCTAAACATTGCAACCTGATGTTATTTCTGCTAAACTCAGAAACTGTTATTATTTGCAATCTTACCATGTGTTTTGGAGCATGTTCTAGTGATTTCTGGAGATAGCTCAGTGTTCATGTTTTGTTATGCTTTACCTGTACTTCATGCCCATGCCTTTTGTTATTATGTTGGGATGCTGTAGCTTATTGTTTTGATGCTTGCAAGATGCCTAGTTGCTGTTATGGACAGATTGTTGTTATGACTTGTATAGTGTGTGTGTGTTGCACTGATGCTCTGTTTTGAGTGTGTTCTTTATGAAACTTGCTTGATCTTGCATGTTGTTTCATATTATCATGTTGCATCCTTGTTTTGGTGTGTTTGCTTGATGTTTGGGTGCATTTTGCATCAATGCCATGTTTAACTTGTTTTGCTCATATCTTGTAGGCCGTAGCTCCGAATCTAATGAACTTTATATGTAACTTGACTAGAATCTCGTGTAGATCATCTTGTTGCATCTTAACTTGCTGTTTAACAACTTGAACATAATGTTTATTCAGATCTGGACCAATTTCGAAATTTGCATATGAGGACTTACCGGAATTGTTATATGTTGTTTCCGGCCTCATTTAAACTTGCTTTGATGTGTTGTTCTTGTTTGCATCATCTCTTGCCATGAGTAGCTTCATGTAGCCTCGTCATGCATCATGCTTGTTGTGCATCATGTCTTGTTTATGTGTGGTGTGTTTACTATGTTGTGTGCTTCTTCTCGATAGTTCCCGTTTTGTTGCGATCGTGAGGATGCGTTCGTCTACGTGTGGTTCGTCTTCGTGGCTTCATCTTCTTCATGGACTCGTTCTTCTTCCTTGCGGGATTTCAGGCAAGATGACCGCTACCCTGGATCTCACTACTATCATTGCTATGCTAGTTGCTTCGTTCTATCGCTATGCTGCACTACCTATTACCTGTTTATCAAGCCATCCCATATTGCCATGAACCTCTAACCTTTGACACCTTTCCTATGCAAACCGTTGTTTGGCTATGTTACCGCTTTTGCTCAGCCCCTCTTATAGCGTTGCTAGTTGCAGGTGAAGTTGAAGATTTCTCCATGGTGGACAGGGTTATGTTGGGATATCACAATATCTCTTATATTATTAATGCATCTATATATTTGGTAAAGGGTGGAAGGCTCAGCCTTATGCCTGGTGTTTTGTTCCACTCTTGCCGCCCTAGTTTCCGTCATACCGGTGTTATGTTCCCGGATTTTGCGTTCCTAACGCGGTCGGGTGATTTATGGGACCCCCCTGACAGTTCGCTTTGAATAAAACTTGTCCAGCAAGGCCCAACCTTGGTTTTACCATTTGCCTCACCACCACCTATACCTTTCCCTTGGGTCGGCCAACCCGAGGGTCATCTTTATTTTAGCCCCCCCCCCCCCCCCGGGCTAGTGCTTGTCTAAGTGTTGGTCCGAACTGAGCTGCCTGCGCGGCCACCTCGGGGAAACTCGAAGTCTGGTTTTACTCGTAGCTAGTCTCATCCGGTGTTGCCCTGAGAACGAGATATGTGCAGCTCCTATCGGGATTGTCGGCGCATCGAGCGGCTTTGCTGGTCTTGTTTTGCCATTGTCGAAATGTCTTGTATACCGGGATTCCGAGACTAATCGGGTCTTCCTGGGAGAAGGTCTATTCCTTCATTGATCGCGAGAGCTTGTCATGGGCTAAGTTGGGACACCCCTGCAAGGTTTAAACTTTCGAGAGCCGTGCCCGCGGTTATGTGGCAGATGGGAATTTGTTAATGTTCGGTTGTAAATAACTTGACACAAGATCCGAAATAAAATGCATCAACCACGTGTGTAGCCGAGATGGTCTCTTCTCGGCGGAGTCCGGGAAGTGAACACGGTTTCTGGGTTATGTTTGACATAAGTAGGAGTTCAGGATCACCTCTTGATCATTGCTAGCTTCACGACCGTTCCTTTGCTTCTCTTCTCGCTCTCATTTGCGTATGTTAGCCACCATATCATGCTTAGTCGCTGCTGCAACCTCACCACTTTACCCCTTCCTTTCCCATTAAGCTTTGCTAGTCTTGATACCCATGGTAATGGGATTGCTGAGTTCTTGTGGCTCACAGATTACTACAACAATAGTTGCAGGTACAGGTTATGCGACGATCTTGACGTGAGAGCGATGTTGCTTGTTTTGGAGTTTCTTCTTCTGCTTCTTCGATCAGGGAATAGGTTCCAGGTCGGCAGCCTGGGCTAGCAGGGTGGATATTGTTTGAGTTTCTGTTTATGACTCATCCGTAGTTGGATGTTGTTCTTGTATGTTGAATTGTTGTATTCATGTGACATTGTATGTATTGGATGTATCCCCACTATTATGTAATGTTGATGTAATGATATCCACCTTGCAAAAGCGTTCCAATATGCGGGTCTATCCTTGGTGGGACCTTCGAGTTCCTTTTGGATAGGGTCGCATATTGGGCGTGACAAGTTGGTAATCAGAGCCTCGACCGACCATAGGAGCCCCCTTGATTGTTGGCTGTTGTTGAGTCTAGAAGAAAACTATTTTGAGTCTTAGGAGTATATATATCGGAGAGTAGGATTCTTTTTACTCCTCAGCCCCTTCGTCGCTCTGGTGAGGACTCCTGACGTAGATGTTTTGTCTTTCCTCTCCTCAAATTTCACTAAAAAAAATTTAGGATCACGCGGGTATCTTGGGATCGTTCTGATATTCTTATGACGAGAACATTGTTCTTGGTGCCTCCTGACATTTAGGGGTTGTGGTAGTGTCCCGGGGAGTTGAGCTCCGAGGTGTTGTCGTCATAATTTTATCGGTGCAGTTCTGGAATACCTGAGTTTTGCCGACATCGAAAATCTCTTTTATGCAGTTGTTGGTGAGATAACCTTGACGTTACCCAGTACTGGGGAGTTCGGGAGTATTGCCATAGCTTGTATAACGGATGCTTTTCGAAGGTTGAGGTACATGATTTCCGGAGTTTTCTTGGTTATGTGTTGACGGATGGATACAGCTGGATGTAGGGATTGTTAGTTTGGGTGAGATATATTGCTTCCCCTGTATCCCCAACACCAGATTGCATAACCAGAAAGTTTCGGGAGTTTTATAGGTGGGAATTCAAGTAGCTCCTAGAATATCTTTTCGACAGATGCATGATATGAGATTGGGGTTCGACATCTAGTGGTCCGCCTATCCACGGTCGTTTTTTACAGTGGTCTCGTTGTGTCTTAAAGAACCCTTGGCTATGCTGGTTCGGGGACACTTCGTATGTCATGTGCACTACCTTGTACATGATGGTGCTGTGCGATCGAGCCCGTGTGGGCCCCACCACGAAAACTTCGGACGAAATCTCTATCATATGTTTGTTCCGGCTTATTCTGCAAGCCAAATCCTTTGTTTTGTTTTATTTGTGGTATTCGAGTTGCTTCGAAGTCAAATGTTGAATCCATACCTTTCCTAAACGGTGTTCTCATATTTCTATGGGAGTACTAATCCTTTTGATCATCGAGATTGTCATGTTAATTCTTTTCCTACCGGCGTGCTTCTCTTCGAGATGATCCCATCATTCTCCCCATCCGCAAGATCAATTCTAAGTTTTCTCAACGGTGTTTGTTTCATTCATCCCAAGTTGTCTTTGTTTTTCCCCACTCTCCCACCCTTTTCTTCGAGGACTCATTTATTTTAATCAAGTATTCATTTATTCATGTGAAGTCTCTTCATTCTTTTCTTTCAATGTTCTTATCCGGTGATTTCCCATGAAGATGCTCAACAGTTTCTAGTTCATCATCCTTCATTGTTGTTTCTTCTTCGGTGGATCCAATTCAAGCTTTCGATATTCATCATATTCCTTTCCTCGTTTCTAATGCTTTCTCATGCCGATGCACCTCTTAATCATTCACTTCTTCCTATTCATTTGTTCTAGAGTGTTGAAGATATCTCAGAAGATTTGTGTTTCCATTCTTAATCCGTTCAAGCTATTTGGAGATTGTTATTTCATTCAAGCCATTTAATTCAACCGGTGCAATCTCTCTTTAAAATCATTTTCAACGGTGTTTTCTTTTGAGTGGGCCCTAACCCACAGGGCTTTTCCTAGGATCTTACCTGACTCTTCGAATTATCAGGAGCGATTCTCAAATTCATTTCCAAGTTTGACGTAAGAATGAATTTTCATCAGTCAATGTCTTCTTCAAGATCGCTTCCAAATTATTTTTCATTGTTGGCTCAACCTCCTTGTTTTTTCATTCTCCCGGAGTATCTCAACAATTCATGGTGGTGTTTCTCGTCGTCATTCTCGGATTTTGAAGACCGAAGAAGAGTTCCTCTTAAATCCTTACCCATATGTGTAGTTCAAGTTTGATGCCATCCTCTCATAATTGTTTTAGATTGTGAGAATTCTTTTCACCCATTCGGAGCATTTCATGATTTGTTTCCATTTCTTTCCTCTGAAGGCAATCATGTCATAATTCTTCAATCTCAGCGTGTAGCTATCATTCTCCAAATCTTACCGGTGCATCGTTCAAATAACCTCTAATGAGTTCGTGGCCTCTTCGTTCTCATGTATATAAATCCCTTCAAGTATCTTCATTCGTTTTCCCATTCTTCCCGGTGATTTGTGCCTTTGCTACTTTCATTTTCAATTCTTACGGTGGTTCGTTCAGGATTTCACTTCCTTCGTTATCATATCAAATATTCGTTGTTTCCAAATCACACCGGTGGTTCCATCAATACCTTCTCAAGCTTGCGCTATATCTCTTTTAATCCTTTCAACGAGAATAAGTAGTATGCCAAATCCATTGCTTGTCATCAATTTAAATTAATGAAGGATACGCATGACATAATTCTTATTCTTGTTTCATCCAGGTAATTAATTCCTTCTTCCGGAGTTTGTTCATCAGGAAGTAATTCTCGATTCCAAGTTATACATCTTTCTTGTCCGGAGTTCAAAGTTTACTCATTTCGTAGCTCCATCTAAATCATCGCAAGGCTTCACCTTGTGTTTTCACCTTCTCTTTCTTTCTATCATCTTTTTATTACCGGAGTTTTTCATGGAGGCTCTACATGGTGGTTCATCAAGGATTCTTTTCATTCTTCAATTGTTCTTCAAGATTTCTCTTGAAGTTAAGATCCGCCAAGCTATACTCTAAAATTAACATGGTGTTCAACACATGTTTTGTTTTGAGGAGTTCAAGTATTCTTCATCTTGCATTCCAAAGTGCAATTCTTTCTACCTTATCTTTTGGGATGGTGTTATGTCACTCTTGACAATTTCCTTCATGTTTCATGATTCATATTGTTGTCAAGAATGAGGTGTTTTAAATCCATCAATCTCTTCTTTGGAGTTATCTTGGTATAGATTTCACCTAAAGCCTTCCCTAAGGAATGTTGCTATTTGTGGTGCTTATCAATGATCCAAGCTTTCTCCATATCCTTCTCGGTGAGAGAGTTTTTTTCATCTCTTCGTTGATCTCAAGCAAGCAATGGTCTCCATTAGTGGCCGCTTGTCATCTCATAGTCTCGAGATGTTTTCCATAAGCCCACAACAAGCTTGTGCTTCTCATTGTTGATTTTCCAACAACTCCGTTCGATTCTTCTTTGCAAGGATGCTTTCCAAGTTCACTTATGGCAAAAGTTGTCATTTTCTTCTCCGTCCCTTTATCCCAACAATCTAACTTCTATTCTTTCATTACGGAGGCATTGTGATGTTGTGCTCTTCACCCATCACCTCGTTTTTTTTAGGATCATGTTCTTTTCTTGCTTATCCATTTAACCGGAGTGTTGTATCATCTCTTCAATATCTTTTCATCTCATCAAGTTTTTTTCTCTTTTCTACCGGAATGCTGTCCAAATTCTGTCATTCTTGTTCCTTGGCTATCTCATTATACCGAGGTGGTCACATTCTTTTCGTTCGTGAAGCTCTTTTTTTTCATGTCTTTCAACTTTCAAGTTCTCTTAATGTTCCTTGTTCCTCTTTTCCAATGGATTGTTTGCAATCTCGTTCATCTCTGTTGTACTCTTTCTTTTAAATTGCTCAACCTCTCCAGGTTCGTGGTTTCACTCGTTCGTCAAAGAAGCAACTTAGTTTTACCTCTTATCTTCCTCTTCCGTTTCTCTCCGATGCCATCCTAGATCTCGGGACGAGATATCTTGTTAGTGGAGGAGTGTTGTAACGCCCCGGATTCGATGCACCAGGTGTCTGCCAGTTATTCGCCATCATTGCCATGTCATTTGCTTGCGTGTTGCATTTTATCATGTCATCATGTGCATTTTATTTTGCATACGTGTTCATCTCATGCATCCAAGCTTTTTCCCCATTGTCCATTTTGCAATCTGGCACTCCTATGTCATCCGGCGTCCCCTTCTCGCCTCTCTTCGTGAGCAGGTGTTAAACTTTCTCGGAATGGCCCGAGGTTTGCCAAGCGGCCTTGGTATAGCGCCGGTAGACCGCATGTCAAGTTTCGTGCCATTTGGAGGTCGTCTGATACTCCAACGGTTAACCGGGTAACCGTAAAGACCTCTTTCGTGTGCAGCCCAACACCCCCTCCAAAGTGGCCCAAAACCCATCAAACTCCCCTCCATGCTCTCGGTCGTTCGATCACGATCGCGTGGCCGAAAACCGCTCCTCATTTGGACTCTCCTAGATCCCTCTACCTATATAAACACCTCCTCCCCCGAAATCCTGGGTCTTCTTCCACCCTAACCCTAGATCAACTCCACCCATCGCCGCCGGACAAAAATCCGGGCAGCGGACGTGTCCGCCCGCTCTGCCGGACCAACCCGCCGCCGCCACGTGTCTCCGCTGCCGTCCTCCGCGCCCGCGGCCCACCGAGCCCACGCGCGGCCCGTGGGGCCTGTCCGCCGCCGGCCGCTGGCCCGCGCGCGCCCGACGCCGCCCGGCCGGCCCGAGCCTCGCCGACAACCGCCGCCGCCGGTCGCCCGGCCACGCCCCAACCCCGTTCGTCGCCGCCCCGTTCCCCGCGTCGCCGCGCCCGGCCGCGCCGCCGCCTCCGGCCGTGCCCGGCCCTGCGCCGACCTCCGCCGTGGAGCCGCCCTGCCGCCGAACCGCGCCGCCGGTGCCGTCGAGCTCCGGCGCCGCGCCGCCACTCGCCTCGCGCCTCTCCGCGCACCTCCCGCGCCCGCCGCCGGCCGGATCCGGTCCGGGACCACCTCCACGCACCTCCCCGGCCACCTCCGGCCCCGTCTCCGGCGAGTCTCCGGCCGCCTCGGTTCGCATGCCCGCGAGGAACCCTAGATCCCGAAGGTTGTTTTCATCACTAAGTCCCTATTAATTTTGCAAAAACATGCCATGTTCATCATGCTCTATCTCTGCATCCGTAGCTCCGTTTCGTGCGTGTAATATGTCAAATTGTTCGCCGCGACGAGTACTTCATTTTGTTCCATTGCATCATTTTCATTTGAGGTCATCTTGATGCCCGAAATGCTGTTGGAAGAGTGCATGTTGATGTTAATCTGCTGAAACTGTTATAACTTGCTCATTTGTCATTTTTGCCATGATTGATGTGTGCATCCTATGAGGTTGATGTCTTCATGTATTTTGATCTATGCCATGCCATCTTTCTAGGGGTGTATGCCATGTATTTTTGTGATCAATGTGGTGACTAGCACAAGCATGCAAACTAGGCTTCGTGATATTGCTGATTTTAGTCCCTGTTCTGCTGTTATTTTCATGCCATGTAAACTTGATGCTACAGAGAGATCCATGCATATTTTGAGATACTTCAGTAAGGGTGTTTTGAACATATGGTTATTTTCTATTCATTCATGCCCTTGTTTGCAATTATGGCGTAGCCTAGCATGTCATTTGATTGCTCTACTTTTGCTTCAAAATGTTTCCTGGCATATTGTTTACATGTTATTCAATATGGCCAAGGTTGCTATAGTTGATCCTTGCATGCTATGGACTTGTTCTTGACTTGGTTTGTTTCACAAACATGTCTTCTTGATGATGATATGCTTATCTTGTCATTCAATGACTTGTGGTGAGTGAATCGAGCTTGTTAAGTAGGGCACTTGCTGTTGCTGTTTTCCTGACAGATTCTGTTATATTTTGTTGCTATGTAAACATGCTTCTACTAATCATTCCATGCATAATCTGGAGATGTTATATAAACATGTTTTGATCTACATGTTATTCCATATCCATCGATGCCCCTGATTGCATTTGTAGATTTCTGTAGATTGTTCATATCTTGCTCCAAAGTTGCTTGATAATGTTGCTATCAGCCTGTTAACATTAAGTTCACTAGTTCCCATGTGTTTTGCTAGTGTTCCATGCACCCTATGACCTTGCTCTTGCCATGCTTAACTTCACAAACATGTCTTCTTACTGTTGGTTGCCTTGCCATACCATGTATTGCTCTATGGTGAGTGGCACAAGCTCACCAACATGCCTACTTATTGTTGTTTCTGCCATGTTTGAATCTGTAATATAACTTGCCATGTTTACATGGGTGCCATCATATTTTGTATGCCTTTTTAGCTCATGGTCAGTAAGGGACTTTTGATCTATGCAATTATTAGATTCATGCCGTGCCTTTGTTTGCCATGATATGTTCCTGTAACATGTTGTTTGCTTGCTCTAAACATTGCAACCTGATGTTATTTCTGCTAAAGTCTGAAACTGTTATTATTTGCAATCTTACCATGTGTTTTGGAGCATGTTCTAGTGATTTCTGGAGATAGCTCAGTGTTCATGTTTTGTTATGCTTTACCTGTACTTCATGCCCATGCCTTTTGTTATTATGTTGGGATGATGTAGCTTATTGTTTTGACGCTTGCAAGATGCCTAGTTGCTGTTATGGACAGATTGTTGTTATGACTTGTATAGTGTGTGTGTGTGTTGCACCGATGCTCCGTTTTGAGTGTGTTCTTTATGAAACTTGCTTGATCTTGCATGTTGTTTCATATTATCATGTTGCATCCTTGTTTTGGTGTGTTTGCTTGATGTTTGGGTGCATTTTGCATCAATGCCATGTTTAACTTGTTTTGCTCATATCTTGTAGGCCGTAGCTCCGAATCTAATGAACTTTATATGTAACTTGACTAGAATCTCGTGTAGATCATCTTGTTGCATCTTAACTTGCTGTTTAACAACTTGAACATAATGTTTATTCAGATCTGGACCAATTTCAAAATTTGCATATGAGGACTTACCGGAATTGTTATATGTTGTTTCCGGCCTCATTTAAACTTGCTTTGATGTGTTGTTCTTGTTTGCATCATCTCTTGCCATGAGTAGCTTCATGTAGCCTCGTCATGCATCATGCTTGTTGTGCATCATGTCTTGTTTATGTGTGGTGTGTTTACTATGTTGTGTGCTTCTTCTCGATAGTTCCCGTTTTGTTGCGATCGTGAGGATGCGTTCGTCTACGTGTGGTTCGTCTTCGTGGCTTCATCTTCTTCATGGACTCGTTCTTCTTCCTTGCGGGATTTCAGGCAAGATGACCGCTACCCTGGATCTCACTACTATCATTGCTATGCTAGTTGCTTCGTTCTATCGCTATGCTGCACTACCTATTACCTGTTTATCAAGCCATCCCATATTGCCATGAACCTCTAACCTTTGACACCTTTCCTATGCAAACCGTTGTTTGGCTATGTTACCGCTTTTGCTCAGCCCCTCTTATAGCGTTGCTAGTTGCAGGTGAAGTTGAAGATTTCTCCATGGTGGACAGGGTTATGTTGGGATATCACAATATCTCTTATATTATTAATGCATCTATATATTTGGTAAAGGGTGGAAGGCTCAGCCTTATGCCTGGTGTTTTGTTCCACTCTTGCCGCCCTAGTTTCCGTCATACCGGTGTTATGTTCCCGGATTTTGCGTTCCTAACGCGGTCGGGTGATTTATGGGACCCCCCTGACAGTTCGCTTTGAATAAAACTTGTCCAGCAAGGCCCAACCTTGGTTTTACCATTTGCCTCACCACCACCTATACCTTTCCCTTGGGTCGGCCAACCCGAGGGTCATCTTTATTTTAGCCCCCCCCCCCCCCCCCCGGGCCAGTGCTTTGCTAAGTGTTGGTCCGAACTGAGCTGCTTGCGCGGCCACCTCGGGGAAACTGGAAGTCTGGTTTTACTCGTAGCTAGTCTCATCCGGTGTTGCCCTGAGAACGAGATATGTGCAGCTCCTATCGGGATTGTCGGCGCATCGGGCGGCTTTGCTGGTCTTGTTTTGCCATTGTCGAAATGTCTTGTAAACCGGGATTCCGAAACTGATCGGGTCTTCCTGGGAGAAGGTCTATTCCTTCGTTGATCGCGAGAGCTTGTCATGGGCTAAGTTGGGACACCCCTGCAGGGTTTAAACTTTCGAGAGCCGTGCCCGCGGTTATGTGGCAGATGGGAATTTGTTAATGTTCGGTTGTAGATAACTTGACACAAGATCCGAAATAAAAGCATCAACCACGTGTGTAGCCAAGATGGTCTCTTCTCGGCGGAGTCCGGGAAGTGAACACGGTTTCTGGGTTATGTTTGACATAAGTAGGAGTTCAGGATCACCTCTTGATCATTGCTAGCTTCACGACCGTTCCTTTGCTTCTCTTCTCGCTCTCATTTGCGTATGTTAGCCACCATATCATGCTTAGTCGCTGCTGCAACCTCACCACTTTACCCCTTCCTTTCCCATTAAGCTTTGCTAGTCTTGATACCCATGGTAATGGGATTGCTGAGTTCTTGTGGCTCACAGATTACTACAACAAGAGTTGCAGGTACAGGTTATGCGACGATCTTGACGTGAGAGCGATGTTGCTTGTTTTGGAGTTTCTTCTTCTGCTTCTTCGATCAGGGAATAGGTTCCAGGTCGGCAGTCTGGGCTAGCAGGGTGGATATTGTTTGAGTTTCTGTTTATGATTCATCCGTAGTCGGATGTTGTTCTTGTATGTTGAATTGTTGTATTCATGTGACATTGTATGTATTGGATGTATCCCCACTATTATGTAATGTTGATGTAATGATATCCACCTTGCAAAAGCGTTCCAATATGCGGGTCTATCCTTGGTGGGACCTTCGAGTTCCTTTTGGATAGGGTCGCATATTGGGCGTGACAAGTTGGTAATCAGAGCCTCGACCGACCATAGGAGCCCCCTTGATTGTTGGCCGTTGTTGAGTCTAGAAGAAAACTATTTTGAGTCTTAGGAGTATATATATCGGAGAGTAGGATTCTTTTTACTCCTCAGCCCCTTCGTCGCTCTGGTGAGGACTCCTGACGTAGATGTTTTGTCTTTCCTCTCCTCAAATTTCACTAAAAAAAATTTAGGATCACGCGGGTATCTTGGGATCATTCTGATATTCTTATGACGAGAACATTGTTCTTGGTGCCTCCTGACATTTAGGGGTTGTGGTAGTGTCCCGGGGAGTTGAGCTCCGAGGTGTTGTCGTCATAATTTTATCGGTGCAGTTCTGGAATACCTGAGTTTTGCCGACATCGAAAATCTCTTTTATGCAGTTGTTGGTGAGATAACCTCGACGTTACCCAGTACTGGGGAGTTCGGGAGTATTGCCATAGCTTGTATAACGGATGCTTTTCGAAGGTTGAGGTACATGATTTCCGGAGTTTTCTTGGTTATGTGTTGACGGATGGATACAGCTGGATGTAGGGATTGTTAGTTTGGGTGAGATATATTGCTTCCCCTGTATCCCCAACACCAGATTGCATAACCAGAAAGTTTCGGGAGTTTTATAGGTGGGAATTCAAGTAGCTCCTAGAATATCTTTTCGACAGATGCATGATATGAGATTGGGGTTCGACGTCTAGTGGTCCGCCTATCCACGGTCGTTTTTTACAGTGGTCTCGTTGTGTCTTAAAGAACCCTTGGCTATGTTGGTTCGGGGACACTTCGTATGTCATGTGCACTACCTTGTACATGATGGTGCTGTGCGATCGAGCCCGTGTGGGCCCCACCACGAAAACTTCGGACGAAATCTCTATCATATGTTTGTTCCGGCTTATTCTGCAAGCCAAATCCTTTGTTTTGTTTTATTTGTGGTATTCGAGTTGCTTCGAAGTCAAATGTTGAATCCATACCTTTCCTAAACGGTGTTCTCATATTTCTATGGGAGTACTAATCCTTTTGATCATCGAGATTGTCATGTTAATTCTTTTCCTACCGGCGTGCTTCTCTTCGAGATGATCCCATCATTCTCCCCATCCGCAAGATCAATTCTAAGTTTTCTCAACGGTGTTTGTTTCATTCATCCCAAGTTGTCTTTGTTTTTCCCCACTCTCCCACCCTTTTCTTCGAGGACTCATTTATTTTAATCAAGTATTCATTTATTCATGTGAAGTCTCTTCATTCTTTTCTTTCAATGTTCTTATCCGGTGATTTCCCATGAAGATGCTCAACAGTTTCTAGTTCATCATCCTTCATTGTTGTTTCTTCTTCGGTGGATCCAATTCAAGCTTTCGATATTCATCATATTCCTTTCCTCGTTTCTAATGCTTTCTCATGCCGATGCACCTCTTAATCATTCACTTCTTCCTATTCATTTGTTCTAGAGTGTTGAAGATATCTCAGAAGATTTGTGTTTCCATTCTTAATCCGTTCAAGCTATTTGGAGATTGTTATTTCATTCAAGCCATTTAATTCAACCGGTGCAATCTCTCTTTAAAATCATTTTCAACGGTGTTTTCTTTTGAGTGGGCCCTAACCCACATGTCTTTTCCCAGGATCTTACCTGACTCTTCGAATTATCAGGAGCGATTCTCAAATTCATTTCCAAGTTTGACGTAAGAATGAATTTTCATCAGTCAATGTCTTCTTCAAGATCGCTTCCAAATTATTTTTCATTGTTGGCTCAACCTCCTTGTTTTTTCATTCTCCCGGAGTATCTCAACAATTCATGGTGGTGTTTCTCGTCGTCATTCTCGGATTTTGAAGACCGAAGAAGAGTTCCTCTTAAATCCTTACCCATATGTGTAGTTCAAGTTTGATGCCATCCTCTCATAATTGTTTTAGATTGTGAGAATTCTTTCACCCATTCGGAGCATTTCATGATTTGTTTCCATTTCTTTCCTCCGAAGGCAATCATGTCATAATTCTTCAATCTCAGCGTGCAGCTATCATTCTCCAAATCTTACCGGTGCATCGTTCAAATAACCTCTAATGAGTTCGTGGCCTCTTCGTTCTCATGTATATAAATCCCTTCAAGTATCTTCATTCGTTTTCCCATTCTTCCCGGTGATTTGTGCCTTTGCTACTTTCATTTTCAATTCTTACGGTGGTTCGTTCAAGATTTCACTTCCTTCGTTATCATATCAAATATTCGTTGTTTCCAAATCACACCGGTGGTTCCATCAATACCTTCTCAAGCTTGCGCTATATCTCTTTTAATCCTTTCAACGAGAATAAGTAGTATGCCAAATCCATTGCTTGTCATCAATTTAAATTAATGAAGGATACGCATGACATAATTCTTATTCTTGTTTCATCCAGGTAATTAATTCCTTCTTCCGGAGTTTGTTCATCAGGAAGTAATTCTCGATTCCAAGTTATACATCTTTCTTGTCCGGAGTTCAAAGTTTACTCATTTCGTAGCTCCATCTAAATCATCGCAAGGCTTCACCTTGTGTTTTCAACTTCTCTTTCTTTCTATCATCTTTTTATTACCGGAGTTTTTCATGGAGGCTCTACATGGTGGTTCATCAAGGATTCTTTTCATTCTTCAATTGTTCTTCAAGATTTCTCTTGAAGTTAAGATCCGCCAAGCTATACTCTAAAATTAACATGGTGTTCAACACATGTTTTGTTTTGAGGAGTTCAAGTATTCTTCATCTTGCATTCCAAAGTGCAATTCTTTCTACCTTATCTTTTGGGATGGTGTTATGTCACTCTTGACAATTTCCTTCATGTTTCATGATTCATATTGTTGTCAAGAATGAGGTGTTTTAAATCCATCAATCTCTTCTTTGGAGTTATCTTGGTATAGATTTCACCTAAAGCCTTCCCTAAGGAATGTTGCTATTTGTGGTGCTTATCAATGATCCAAGCTTTCTCCATATCCTTCTCGGTGAGAGAGTTTTTTTCATCTCTTTGTTGATCTCAAGCAAGCAATGGTCTCCATTAGTGGCCGCTTGTCATCTCATAGTCTCGAGATGTTTTCCATAAGCCCACAACAAGCTTGTGCTTCTCATTGTTGATTTTCCAACAACTCCGTTCGATTCTTCTTTGCAAGGATGCTTTCCAAGTTCACTTATGGCAAAAGTTGTCATTTTCTTCTCCGTCCCTTTATCCCAACAATCTAACTTCTATTCTTTCATTACGGAGGCATTGTGATGTTGTGCTCTTCACCCATCACCTCGTTTTTTTTAGGATCATGTTCTTTTCTTGCTTATCCATTTAACCGGAGTGTTGTATCATCTCTTCAATATCTTTTCATCTCATCAAGTTTTTTTCTCTTTTCTACCGGAATGCTGTCCAAATTCTGTCATTCTTGTTCCTTGGCTATCTCATTATACCGAGGTGGTCACATTCTTTTCGTTCGTGAAGCTCTTTTTTTTCATGTCTTTCAACTTTCAAGTTCTCTTAATGTTCCTTGTTCCTCTTTTCCAATGGATTGTTTGCAATCTCGTTCATCTCTGTTGTACTCTTTCTTTTAAATTGCTCAACCTCTCCAGGTTCGTGGTTTCACTCGTTCGTCAAAGAAGCAACTTAGTTTTACCTCTTATCTTCCTCTTCCGTTTCTCTCCGATGCCATCCTAGATCTCGGGACGAGATATCTTGTTAGTGGAGGAGTTGCAGGTACAGGTTATGCGACGATCTTGACGTGAGAGCGATGTTGCTTGTTTTGGAGTTTCTTCTTCTGCTTCTTCGATCAGGGAATAGGTTCCAGGTCGGTAGCCTGGGCTAGTAGGGTGGATATTGTTTGAGTTTCTGTTTATGATTCATCCGTAGTCGGATGTTGTTCTTGTATGTTGAATTGTTGTATTCATGTGACATTGTATGTATTGGATGTATCCCCACTATTATGTAATGTTGATGTAACGATATCCACCTTGCAAAAGCGTTCCAATATGCGGGTCTATCCTTGGTGGGACCTTCGAGTTCCTTTTGGATGGGGTCGCATATTGGGCGTGACAGGATGATTTGCTCAAATCTTTCAAACAACAATAGTGGGTTTTTGCACCAAGATGAATAATATACTCCTACTGAGCTCCCCTAATTTTGGTGGAAGTTTTAAAGAAATATTTAAATAGGTTGTAGTGCAAAGGTGCAATTGGACCAGATTTGAAAACTAGTGGTAAAGCTCAAAATCTCCAAATGACTAAAGGATATTCTTGCATAAAAGTGACTTAGGGATATCATATGTCATCCCCAAATTTTGGTGAGATTTTTAAATGAATTTATCAAAGGGTTGCAGTGCAAATGGGACCCTAAACTTATGAAAACCCATTTTAGAGAAATAAAGCTCAGGGAAAAATAATTATATAAATAATCCCACTGATAAAAAGAATTGTTTTATTTGAGAGGGTAAACAAGTCCAATAATAATTGGAAAGTTTTTACTTGGGGTGAAAACTCCAGAACTTAGAAGAATAGAGAGGTTCTGAGATCAAAAATAAATCCAGAAAAAATGAAAATTTTAATTTCCTGGCAAAATTTTAATAAACAAAATATGGTTAAATTTTTGGGGTGTCACAACTCTACCCCCCTTAAGAAAAATCTCGTCCTCGAGATTTGCTAAGAGTTGTTTCAGAAAATATCATTCGTGTTAGTTGAAACTAAAAAGTTTACTCATAGCACAAACTTTGTGTCATCGGGGTTGGCAGCTATGCCCGGGTTAAAAATGCAATCGCACACCAACATACTTATGCATGGCTACTATTAAAATAGGGGTGCACAAGCAAATAGCATTCAATCATGGCGATACAGGATCACATAATTACAGGGTGTGGACATACTAAGACTCGGTACTACTCGAGCAACTCTAGTCTACCTCGTTAATATCTAGGTGGGCGTGCCTTGTGGACGTCGAAGCTTCTCCACGGTTGTCACCGTCGGGATTAGCTGGAGGGGTTTGAGGGACTGCAGGGTCGGGGTAGCGATGATGACCATCTCGGGGATTGTTGGCCAAAATCCCGCTGGAGCGTGTTCCCAAAAGGCGACAAAGCACTTCTGGGGTCATCAAGGTATTTTGGTCGATGACTGGGGCAGACCTCAAGGACTCGATCAGTTGTCCGAACAGCACGACTGGGTTGTCGGCATTGGGCTCATCTTCTCCTCTTGTCGGGGCTTGGCGGATCAGTTCTCCACGAGATGCGATCAGATCAAGAGTGATTTGATCGAACAGTTCCTCTAGTGCACTTACATAGCGCACCAGATGCAACAACACAGGATCTGTCTCGTGATTTCCGTTGGCAACCTGAGGTGGCCTACCATACCCGTCACGGCTGGGGTAGTAGTAGAACGAGCGACAGTTAACTCTGGGCTACAAGTGCCGGAGTTGAACTACAGCCTCTCGAGCAGCTAGTTGGATGGCTTGTGGCTCAAAGGAAGTTGTCCTTCCAGTGAACCTGTAGGGGCGTTCTGGAGATAGACCCCTACCATAGATGTGCACGGTGGCCCAGAATTGACGGCTTTCACCGCTCATGGGTCCTTGGTACACCACATATTCTGGGGGTTCTTCTAATGCAAAGGCACGGCGGGTGAGGTTTGCTAACACGGTCACAAAACCTCCAAGGCTGGTGGTTGTGGTCTCATTGTGTACGACGGGGCCAGGCATTATAGCTCGGTTTGGGGAAGAGGCTGCGCTGTGCTGTGTTGAGGCTAGCGTGCCCTTTTTATAGAAAAAGGGGACGGAGTCTTCCTTCGCTCGCTTGCGAATGAGACAATTTAGGTGTCAGTCACTGACGCGTGATCGACAGGCTAGGCTGATAGGTTGGGCACCGACTACCAAAAGTGTCGGGGTCACTGTGTGGCTATCTTGCACGAGAAGCTTGGCTGAGGTTAGGTTAAGGTCTGGTGGGTTGGTTAACCTAGGTTTTTTGACCTGGCTAAGATAGGATTAACCAATGGTCATCCTGGCTCTGATACCAAGTTTGTCAGGACCGGATTTTCGGGATATCAATTTCCCAGAAAATGGCCCTTGTGCTCACCAGCCCCAGGATTACTGTTAGCTGATGAGGCACCAACTTGATAAAAAACTCCAAGCAAAGTACAAAATATGTAGTACAAGGCCATTCTGGCCTATGAGTACAACAAATGGTTTCTAGTATCTAATGGCGGAAGCGGTTTGTGGATCATCAGCGTCTATGGGACTCCATTTCCCACAGGAACAGCTGAGTAGGTTAACTCCTATCTTCGCGAGGCTGTTGTCACCATTGCGTGGGTTCCGGGGCTGACATCGCAACGCTCCTCTCCAAGCAAGAAATCTGGCCAAGACAATAGCCAGGGACAAGCCAGTGAGTAATTTGAATGTGCTCGCAAACATTATGAACACGGGTATAATATAACAAATGATAATCATGCTCTGAAATATTCCATGATCACAATGTCAGTCACGAAATAAAAAACCCATGATGCACGCAAGCAGGTTGTTCATATAAAACATGAATATGCAATCAGAGAATAGAAATAGAATGCACCGATCGGGTGTCTGAAGCGACGCCTCGAAAGGATAATAAT
The DNA here is from genome assembly GCA_963921465.1 of Triticum timopheevii. Classification (NCBI taxonomy): domain Eukaryota; kingdom Viridiplantae; phylum Streptophyta; class Magnoliopsida; order Poales; family Poaceae; genus Triticum; species Triticum timopheevii. The sequence goes on from OY997262.1 coordinate 326,310,968, forward strand.
ATAAAGCATGCCTCAGTCGGGCGTCTGAGCGACACCACATAAAGGGCTTATAGGTAAAATAAGTAACAAACATGCCACAGTCGGGCGTCTGTGCGACACCACATAAAGGGCTTATAAAGTAAACAAATAACAAGCATGCCACAGTCGGGCGTCTGAGCGACTCCACAAAAAGGGCTTATAAAGTAAACAATCAACAAGCATGGCACAGTCGGGCGTCTGAGCGACACCACATGAAGGGCTTATAAAGAAAATAATCACCATGAATATCCAGGAGGTAGAACCGTCCTAGGGATACTCAATAATTCAAATAATATAAAGAGTTAGTCCATAATAATAATAATCATAATCATCACAAATCACAAGTCATAATCCATGTTCTAGTTTAGCAGTTTCTCCTCCGAAGACCGACATTAAGACCGACACTTGACCCAAACCAGACTGTAGTCCTTGACCATGGACACGGCTATTCGAATAGGTATAATCTCTATAGAGGGTGTACTCTTTACCCACGAGTAACGGATTCCTTTAGTCCATCAGGACTAATTCTGTCTACGGTCTTTTAATTGTAAACACACCTGACCCGCACACACCAGCTTAACTTACCAGTGTTTGGAATCACCCACGACACATGTCAAGCAAAACTCTAAGTGGGGAGGCTACAACCTCGATTAGCATGGGATCAAATTTATACCGTGCGCTACTAAGGGGTGCCCCCCTCTCGGTCCCAACCGGAAACACCCATGCCCCCGGACCAGGTGACATGCCTACCGGATGCATCCAGTATCTTCCACCATGGCCTCTCTGTACGTTGTGTGCTAGGGAGGGGTTGACAACTTACTAAACCGTACCCTACCTGCGGCAAGGACAAGTGGTAGTACAAAACAAGTATGGGGGTTACTGGAACAAGACTCGATCTATGGTCGACTCAGGAGGTTTAAGTATTCCCTGCATGAATAGCATAACAAATATATTCAATCCAACAGACAGAATCTCCACTCATCATACCTCATCATGCCATACCGGACACACTCGTCTCGACGAGGAACTTGGGACAAGCTCAGGTCTACCCAAGATAGAGACTTTCCCGGCTTCCTTCCGGTAGGCAAGAAAAGCATACGAGGATGATCACTATCACAAGCATGTCCATTTCTAACAACAAAAATCTTCATTTTCCACTCATGCGCATGGTTGTATCATCACATAAAATATCGAATGCTCCATGTCAAAGTGGTGTGGTAACCATATCAAACAACACACAAAGATTTTATGCCAGGGTTCAGAATGCTTGCCTTCAAGAGTAGCAAGTGGGGTGCATTTTTGAAAGTTGCCTTCTTCTTCAAATTCCTATTTTTGAAAGTATTCAAATTAACACATAGCTTCAAAACAGTACAAAAAAGTTGTCTAAATTTTTTTCAATAAACATGAAAATAAAGTAGACAAAATTTGAGAAAGGTAGGAAAAAGAATCAACTCATTTGGAGTTATATTTAAAAAGTTATAGCCAGTCAAAGTTTTATTCAAAATCTGTTTTTTTAATAAAACAGAAAAACAAAAACGTTTCAAAATGAATACACGTCGAAGACGTACTTTGTGTTTACGCCTCCACTTAGCCAGCATGGACCGGCTCTGGGTCGCTGACAGTGGGTCCCGGGGGCCCACTGGTCAGGTTTGACCGGTCGCCCCGCCTCCTTCCTCCTCTGGCCGAACAGAGGCGGGGCTCCGGCGATCAACACCGGCGAACAGCGGCTCCCCGCGGGCTCCGGAGGGTAGGGATGGATCCGCCAGTCTAGGGCGGTCCTCCTGGTGGTCGAGGGGGTGGCGGGGATGGAGGAAGTCACCGGCGGCGAGCTTCGCGGTGGGCGGTGGCTTCGGGAGTTTTGGGGCTTTGGGCTACGGTGGTTCCCGAGCGATTTTGAGAGGCTGGGCAGCTCCGCACGGTCGAGGGGAGGAGGATGGTGGTGTTATATGGACGGGGGAGGCTCTGGTTGCGACTGAATGGACCGGAGGGCGGCGGCGGCTGTACTGGCCGGAGACGGGGAAGAAGGCTTCTCGTCGTCGATGGCTGGCCGTGGGGGCTCTGGAGGAGTGGCCTGAGGTTGCCTGAGGACTCGGTTGAGCTCGGGGGTCCTTTTATAGGCGGTCGAGGATGGTTTCGCGGTGGCGGTGGATAAGCTTGACGGCGAACTGCCGTTCTGTAGCCAGGGGCGCGTGGCGATGGCTGGCGGGGTCTGGCAGGGCGAGGGGATGAGCTCGAGCTTTTCAGGGCGAGCTGGCGCGCTGGAGTGGCTCGGGCGGCGCCGTCCATGGCAGAGACTACTGCGGCCGCCCGCTCGCTGCCACGGCCGACCTGACGGCGGCGCTGTAGGGCGCCAGGGGGGCTTGGATGGTTCTGGCGAGCAGATGAGGACGGGCGTGGCTCTGCGGGCAAACAACGGCCAGGGGCGAGTGAACGTGGCGGCTCGGTTGCGCGTGCGCGTGCAAAACGTGCGCTCTGGGCACGCCCAGAGCACGCACGCGAGGTGTTCGGCCAAATGCCAGGGCATGTTAGAGGGCTCGAGTGCTGCTGGTAGTAAACAGGCCTAGGTTAGTGGTAGATAGGAGTTTAATGGGTATGGTGGTTAGGCAAAGCAAGCAGGTCTAGTGTGCAAACTAAAAGCTATGTCAAATCTGACCATGCACACAAGGTGCTTGACAAAATGCCAAGTGTATCTAGGCAACTCTTGGGGTGGCCAAAAGCTTTAGACCAGTGTCTCTTTAGGTGATAGAGAGGGTGGCAATGTTAGTTGGTCAATACTAGAAACTTGATAGTGCAAGTTTTTGAGAGAACCAGTTCTGGACAGAAACTGAAAGCTATCATTCCATGGACCAAAAACACTCCAATAGGTACATTCTCCTGGACTTAAGGGTTTTGTAGGGAGGGCTATAAGAAGGAAAAAGAATCAAGGAAAAAATGGCAAGTTAAAATATGTTTGCAGTAGAAAATGCCAAACTGGACCAGAGAGCAAAAGAGGATGATTTGCTCAAATCTTTCAAAGAACATTACTGGGTTTTTGCACCAAGATGAATAATATACTCCTACTAACCTCCCCTAATTTTGGTGGAAGTTTTGAAGAAATATTTAAATAGGTTGTAGTGCAAAAGTGCAATTGGACCAGATTTGAAAACTAGTGGTGAAAGCACATTTGCTCCCCGGGTGGTTTTGGTAATTAATGACAACATACTTTGTGGTTGGACTAATGCTTTTATCAAGTATGTTTCAGGAAATTCAATCACATTGGCATGGCAAAAGGACTGAAGAGGTGGACCCCTCAAAATGCTAAGGCAAGCATTGGCAAAAGCTCAAGACTCCATTTTTGGTTTAGTGATCCAAGATCACATTGAGTCCATAGGAAAAGCCAATACTATTAAAAGGGGATGAGGTTATGATGACGATCTGGTTGCTCAAGTGCTTAGTGATACATCTCCTAAACTATCAGCAACTTTCACTGCCATATACACTCATAAGTAGTCTCGGTCCCACCGATATTCCAAACTCAGTCACACCGAGATGAACCACCTCAGCCATAAGCCAAACCCTAGAAAACTCGGATTTTCCGATTCTGAACTCGGTCTCACCGAAACATGAGTTGCCAAGCTTCTATAACCTTCTGTCACCAAATCGGTGTCACCGAGATGATGAAGTCGGTCCCACCGAAATTGGCATGCTCTTGTCATTGCACGAATCGGACTAACCGAGATTGTATTTTCGGTCCCACCGAAAATCCCAACGTTCACATTATTTGAACGATCGGTCTCACCGAGTTGTCCACTTCGGTCCCACCGAGATTGCTCAAATGTGTGTAACGGTTGGATTTTGTGTGGAGGCTATAAATACCCCTCCACCCCCTCTTCATTCGTGGAGAGAGCCATCAGAAAGAACTACCACTCCTACCTTACATTTCTGAGAAGAGAACTACCTACCCTTGTGTTGAGATCAAGTTGCTCCACTCCCACCATATGAAGCTTGATATCTAGCCTTCCCAAGTTGCTTTCCACTCAATCCTTTCTTCCACCACAGCCAAATCAGTGAGGAGAGTTGAGTGTTGGGGAGATTATCATTTGAAGCACAAGAGCAAGGAGTTCATCATCATCTACAACATCTATTACCTTTTGGAGGGTGGTGCCTCCTAGATTGGTTAGGTGTCGCTTGGGAGCCTCCGTCATCGAGATGTGGAGTTGAACCAAGAAGTTTGTAAGGGCAAGGAGATCGCCTACTTCGTGAAGATCTACCCCGAGTAAGGCTAGCCCTCCGTGGGCGTAGGCCATGATGGAATAGACAAGGTTGCTTCTTCGTGGACCCTTCGTGGGTGGAGCCCTCCGTGGACTCTCGCAGCCGTTACCCTCCGTGGGTTGAAGTCTCCATCAACGTGGAAGTACGATAGCACCACCTATCGGAACCACGAGAAAAATCACCGCGTCTCCAAATTGCGTTTGATCTTCTCCACCTCTCTTTACTACATGTGCAATTTACTTTCCGCTCCCTATACTCTAGAATTGCATGTGTAGTGTGCTACTTGACTTGTGTGTTATGCAAAATCTGCCAAAATCTATTCTTGATAAAAGACAGAATTTTTATCTTGTCGAGTAGTCTAATCACCCCCCCTCTAGACACTCTCACCTTCTTCGATCCCTCAATTGGTATCAGAGCTTTGGTCTCCATTGCTTTGGTTTACACACCATTGGAGGAAGATGGACGTGTCTACGTTTGGGAGTGTTAGCCATAGAGTGCCTATTCTTAATGGAGTGTCCTATAACTCGTGGAGGATTGAAATGCTTATTATCTTTAAGACATACAATTTGCGCAAATATATTGAGACCCCCTATGTGCCTCCATTTGACCCCTTGCACCCTACCATGGATGAAGAGCTTGATTTGCTTCGTAACCTTAGAACTGTAAATCTTATCATTAGAGGGTTACCCGATAACTTGCTTAAGCTCGTTACAAACTTTGAGTGCGCCTATGCTATGTGGAAGTTCTTGGAAGAACTTTATCCGGACTACTCTTTGAGAGGTCTTGATGAAATTCTATACAAGACTATTGAATTTGATATGATGCGCCCCAATGATCCCAACTTTGATAAATGCTTCTTTGAGCTTCGTGATCTTATGAAAAAGAAGGGTGATCCCGGTCTTATCAATGTTCTAATTAGAAATGCTCTTGTATTGCATTCCGATGATTATTGTCACATTGACAAAACTAATGCAAGTAGTTATCAAATTGACCTAGGTGTTGATGATGAACAATCTATGGGTCAATATGATGATGAGCATGAGCATGATGATGATTACTCCGATTCGGACACCGAGCTAGACAAGATCATGAAGAGTCTCAATCTTATGGCAAATCTGAGAGACTACATATCCGGCGGAAAAGAGTGGATTCTTGATAGTGGATGCACCGACCACATGACCGGAGACGAAGACATGTTTCGAGAGCTTGCAAAGAACGATGGTCCACGCAAGTATGTGACTTTTGGAGACAACTCCAAGGGTAAGGTACTTGGCCTTGGTAAGGTGGCCATATCTCATGATAGCTCTATTCAAAATGTCATGCTTGTAGAATCTCTTGGATACAATTTACTTTCCGTGTCTAGATTAGCTGACTTTGGATTCAATGTGCTATTCACCGAAGTAGATTGCCAAGTCTTTCGTCGTGACAATCATAACATGGCATTTACCGGTATCCGTAGAGGTGATCTATATATTGTTGATTTCACTAAGAAAGCCCAACCTAGAACTTGCTTCATTGCTAAATCCGCTAAAGGTTGGTTATGGCATAGAAGGCTTGGACATGTTGGTATGCGTAATCTAGACAAGCTGATCAAAGGTGATCATATTCTTGGCGTCAAAGATGTTTTCTTTGACAAAGATAGACTTTGTAGTGCTTGTCAAGCAGGAAAACAAGTAGGTGGAAGTCATCCCGTGAAGAACATCATGACCACAAGGAGACCGCTTGAGCTTCTTCATATGGATCTCTTCGGTCCCAATGCTTACAAAAGCCTTGGTGGTAACTCCTTTGGTCTAGTTATAGTTGATGATTATTCCAGATTTACGTGGGTATTTTTCCTTGATGACAAATCGCAGGTTCAGAGGATCTTCAAAACCTTTGCCAGAAAGGCCCAAAATCAATTTGAGGTGAAGATCAAGAAAGTTCGGAGTGACAATGGAACGGAGTTCAAGAACGCCAATGTAGACTCTTTTCTCGATGAGGAAGGGATTCTACATGAGTTCTCGGCTACGTACACTCCTCAACAAAATGGAGTTGTTGAGAGGAAGAACCGAACGCTCATAGAGATGGCGAGAACGATGCTTGATGAATACAAGACATCGAAGCATTTTGGGGGGGAAGCGGTCGAGACAGCTTGTCATGCTATCAACAGGCTTTATCTTCATAAGCTCCTCGGCAAGACATCATACGAGCTCCTCACCGGTAACAAACCCCAAGTGGGATACTTTCGTGTCTTTGGTTCGAAATGCTATATCCTTGATAAGCATCGTCAGTCTAAATTTGCTCCTAAAACTCATGAAGGCTTTTTTCTTGGTTATGGATCAAACTCCCACACCTACCGTGTCTACAATAATTTCACCCGAAAGGTTGAAGAGACGGTAGACGTGAAGTTTGATGAATCTAATGGCTCGCAAGTAGAGCAAATGCCTATTGATGTAGGAGACAAGGACCCATCGGAAGCCATCCAAGATTTATCTATTGGAAAGATCCGTCCCATGGAAGTGAAGGAGAGTACCTCATCTACATATGTGGAGCCCCCTACCTCACGGCGAGATGAACGTCAAGGCAACATGGAGGCCTCCACAAGTGGAACTCACCAAGATGAGGAAGTGCAACAAGAAGATCCACCACAACCTCCTTCTCCACCGCCTCAAGACAACACCAACAACAATGAAGAAGAAGAAGAGGAAGATGAAGATGATGAGGAAGCTCAGCCACAACCTCAACAAAAGCTATCCCGAGTCCGAGCAAGAGTCAAGAAAAATCATCCCGTGGAACAAATGATCAATGACATCAACTCCGGGAGAATTACTCGCTCTAAAACTCGCTTAGCTAACTTTTGTGAGCATTACTCATTTATCTCTAGTATTGAACCTATGAAGGTAGAAGAAGCACTTGAAGACCCGGATTGGGTGAACGCTATGCACGAAGAGCTACACAACTTCGAGAGGAACAAGGTATGGACTTTGGTAGAGAAGCCCAAGGATGATCAAAACGTCATTGGAACCAAATGGGTGTTTCGGAACAAGCAAGATGAAGATGGACAAGTCATCCGCAACAAGGCTTGTCTCGTAGCTCAAGGTTACACACAAGTCGAAGGTATGGACTATGGTGAGACCTATGACCCCGTTGCTAGACTTGAGTCCATACGCATTCTTCTTGCTTATGCCAATCACCATGATATTACTCTCTATTAAATGGATATCAAAAGTTCTTTCCTAAATGGTGAAATTGAGGAGGAAGTATTTGTGAAACAACCTCCCGGATTTGTGAATCCCAAAAAGCCTAATCATGTTTACAAGTTGCACAAAGCTCTTTATGGTCTTAAACAAGCTCCTAGAGCTTGGTACAAATGCTTGACTAGCTTTCTTCTTGAAAAAGGATTTGAGATTGGAAAGATAGACTCAACACTGTTCACGAAAAGGGTTGATGGTGAACTATTTGTGTGCCAAATATATGTTGATGATATTATCTTTGGTTCAACTAACCCTCATTTTAGCGAGGAGTTTGGAAAGCTCATGTCGGAGAAGTATGAGATGTCCATGATGAGTGAACTCAAATTCTTCCTTGGGTTGCAAATCAAGCAATCTAAGGAGGGTACCTTTGTCTCACAAACAAAGTACACCAAGGATCTCTTCAAGAAGTTCAACATGCAAGAAAGCAAAGGTATGAGAACCCCCATGCCTACAAGTGGACATAATGACTTGACAAAAGATGGAGAATCCGTTGATCAAAAGGTTTACCGATCTATGATTGGTTCTCTACTATATCTTTGTGCTTCTCGTCCTAACATAATGTTGAGTGTATGCATGTGTGCTCGATATCAAGCAGCCCCTAAAGAATGTCATCTTAAGGCTGTTAAAAGGATTGTGAGATATTTGATACACACACCAAACTTTGGCATTTGGTATCCTAAGAGGGCCTCTTTCGACCTTGTTGGCTATTCCGACTCGGACTATGCCGGTGACAGGGTTGATAGAAAGTCAACTTCGGGTACGTGTCAATTTCTTGGTCGATCCCTTGTATCTTGGTCCTCCAAGAAACAAAATTCGGTATCACTATCCACTGCCGAAGTGGAATATATTGCTGCTGGTTCGTGTTGTGCTCAATTGCTATGGATGACACAAACGCTTAAGGATTATGGGATACATGTGAGACATGTTCCCTTGCTTTGTGACAATGAGAGTGCGATTAAGATTGGACACAATCCCGTGCAACACTCTCGAACGAAACATATTGAAGTTCGTCACCATCTCATTCGTGATCACATTGCCAATGGTGACATCAATCTTAAGCATGTTCGTACTGACAAACAACTCGCTGATATCTTTACAAAACCTCTTGATGAGAAGGTGTTTTGTCGCTTAAGGAGTGAGTTGAACATCATTGATGCTTCAAACTTGGAGTGAGAACTCCATTGATGCATGCAAGGCATGAGCCTACTTGACTAATCCTTGATATTTCTCTTATGATGATGATCATATGTCTTGGACACATTTGCCTCCTTGTATTGCATCTAACTCCTTGCAGGTACTTGGATGATCTACATTCCACAAGATTACCACACACTCAAATCATGAGTAATCTTGTCATTGACCAAGTATCTAGCCCTTTGGGATGTTGAGTTCAAGGAACAAAATTCCACATATCCTTTTTGACATCTTATACATCTAGTATTTCACTCTTGTCATCTTGGATATCCTTGAGTATTTCCTTGCTTGCCTAACCCATGTAGGAAGATGAACTACACAAGTGGAAATGGCGCTCCAACTTCACATTCAATGAGCACCTACATCAAGTTCACCTACATGAGCAAAGCAACAACAAGCCAAAGGTATGTTCTTCACATCTTTAAGGAGCTTTGCTCAAAGTCATGAGTACAAGCAGCTTCATAAGATGTGATCACATCGAATGCTTAATCGAAAAATGGCAACCCCATTTTGAGCTTAAACGATGAGTATGACCTATGATCAAATGTTCTCATTTGACTCCTAAGTCAATATACTCAAACATAGGTGACCTTGTCGCCGACCCCTATCTAGATGAAGTACATATGTTTTGAAGTCTTTCTATTTTCTCTTATGTTCTCTCATTGAGTTTTCATTAAAAAAACTTCATCTAGGAATCTTTTTCATTTCTATTCTTCTGTCTTTGTGAATATACTTCTGGCTCTGATCAATTCCTCTAAAATCATTCACAAATTCATTGCAAATCCTTTGAAACATTCCTCGCAAAGTGAGCTGAGTTATTTCTATATTTCCTTGGAATTAAACTCGGCGTCACCGATTTAAATATTTCGGTCTAACCGAAAAGGATCTACCCTAAGTCCCTGACTTTCGGACCCACCGATCCATCTTAATTCGGTATCACCGATTTATTTCTTTCAGGATATCATCTTCTGCAGCTCCACTCAATGATTCTCTATGCATGTTCCTTTTTGCCCTGTTGTGATTCTTAAGGATCCCACTTCTTTCTTTCCATCTTCCCTGACCTTCCTAGTTTGCTGTCCTTTTCGGCACTTGATGTCAAAGGGGGAGAAGACTTAGGGGGAGAAGAGAAGATTTAGGGGGAAAAGAAGAGCAATCTTACCTTAAGGGGGAGAGAATCACATCAAAGCTTTGCCGTGTTTTTCCTTATAAGAGAATTTCTTGCCGTGTTTCACATTGGACATTACAATTGGCGTCATTCTCATTTGGCATCATTCTTTTGATTTTGCCCTTTCCATCAAACCCCTTGATCTGAGAGAACTCAAAGGGAGAGGAATCTTCACAATTGACATCTTATGGAAAGCAAAATCTCTCAGAGTTCATTGAAAATCTTTTAGTTTCGGAGACATGTTTGCTGATTCAAGCTTGTGCTCAATATGAGACACTCTTAATACATGTCATCCCTGGCTTGGTACTCTTGATGTTCTTGCAGTTGGTTGAAGAAATACTCTTGTGTTATCTAACCTTGTTTTCCCAAGTTTATCTCTTCAGGTACAATGCCAAGGAACCTCAAGGTAAGTATATGCACTTTGCAGAATGTGCATGATGGTGACTTGCTTGTGAATACTTGTTTGCAAGAAATCACCATGCACATATGCATTATCACTCACTTCTTTTCATCTGCTCTGATGCATATAGCCAAGCTTCATGTAGCACATCTTGCTTCTCTCTCTTGTGTGCTTGTGGTAGTCCAAAACCATAATTAATGAAAATCTTGCACACTTGTAGGGGGAGCCTGTGTACTACATGTTTGTCAAAGCTTTCGTGATAATTCTGTCTTTCTTTCAATAAGCTTTGATGTCTTGTTTAGTGTGTTGCCATCAATTACCAAAAAGGGGGAGATTGAAAGCACATTTGCTCCCCGGGTGGTTTTGGTAATTAATGACAACATACTTTGTGGTTGGACTAATGCTTTTATCAAGTATGTTTCAGGAAATTCAATCACATTGGCATGGCAAAAGGACTGAAGAGGTGGACCCCTCAAAATGCTAAGGCAAGCATTGGCAAAAGCTCAAGACTCCATTTTTGGTTTAGTGATCCAAGATCACATTGAGTCCATAGGAAAAGCCAATACTATTAAAAGGGGATGAGGTTATGATGATGATCTGGTTGCTCAAGTGCTTAGTGATACATCTCCTAAACTATCAGCAACTTTCACTGCCATATACACACATAAGTAGTCTCGGTCCCACCGATATTCCAAACTCAGTCACACCGAGATGAACCACCTCAGCCATAAGCCAAACCCTAGAAAACTCGGATTTTTTGATTCTGAACTCGGTCTCACCGAAACATGAGTTGCCAAGCTTCTGTAACCTTCTGTCACCAAATCGGTGTCACCGAGATGATGAAGTCGGTCCCACCGAAATTGGCATGCTCTTGTCATTGCACGAATCGGACTAACCGAGATTGTATTTTTGGTCCCACCAAAAATCCCAACGTTCACATTATTTGAACTATCGGTCTCACCGAGTTGTCCACTTCGGTCCCACCGAGATTGCTCAAATGTGTGTAACGGTTGGATTTTGTGTGGAGGCTATAAATACCCCTCCACCCCCTCTTCATTCGTGGAGAGAGCCATCAGAAAGAACTACCACTCCTACCTTACATTTCTGAGAAGAGAACTACCTACCCTTGTGTTGAGATCAAGTTGCTCCACTCCCACCATATGAAGCTTGATCTCTAGCCTTCCCAAGTTGCTTTCCACTCAATCCTTTCTTCCACCACAGCCAAATCAGTGAGGAGAGTTGAGTGTTGGGGAGATTATCATTTGAAGCACAAGAGCAAGGAGTCCATCATCATCTACAACATCTATTACCTTTTGGAGGGTGGTGCCTCCTAGATTGGTTAGGTGTCGCTTGGGAGCCTCCGTCATCGAGATGTGGAGTTGAACCAAGAAGTTTGTAAGGGCAAGGAGATCGCCTACTTCGTGAAGATCTACCCCGAGTAAGGCTAGCCCTCCGTGGGCGTAGGCCATGATGGAATAGACAAGGTTGCTTCTTCGTGGACCCTTCGTGGGTGGAGCCCTCCGTGGACTCTCGCAGCCGTTACCCTCCGTGGGTTGAAGTCTCCATCAACGTGGAAGTACGATAGCACCACCTATCGGAACCACGAGAAAAATCACCGCGTCTCCAAATTGCGTTTGATCTTCTCCACCTCTCTTTACTACATGTGCAATTTACTTTCCGCTCCCTATACTCTAGAATTGCATGTGTAGTGTGCTACTTGACTTGTGTGTTATGCAAAATCTGCCAAAATCTATTCTTGATAAAAGACAGAATTTTTATCTTGTCGAGTAGTCTAATCACCCCCCCCCTCTAGACACTCTCACCTTCTTCGATCCCTCAAGTGGTAAAGCTCAAAATCTCCAAATGACTAAAGTATATTCTTGCATAGAAGTGACTTAGGGATACCATATGTCATCCCCAAATTTTGGTGGGATTTTTAAATGAATTTATCAAAGGGTTGAAGTGCAAATGGGACCCTAAAACTTATGAAAAACAATTTTAGAGAAATAAAGCTCAGGGAAAAATAATCATATAAATAATCCCACTGATAAAAGAATTGTTTTATTTGAGAGGGTAAACAAGTCCAATAATAATTGGAAAGTTTTTACCTGGGGTGAAAACTCCACAACTTAGAAGAATAGAGAGGTTCTGAGATCAAAATAAATCCAGAAAAAATGAAAATTTAATTTCCTGGCAAAATTTTAATAAACAAAATATAGTTAAATTTTTGGGGTGTCACAACACTACCCCCCTTAAGAAAAATCTCGTCCTCGAGATTTGCTAAGAGTTGTTTTTGAAAATATCATTCCTGTTAGTTCAAACTAAAAAGTTTACTCATAGCACAAACTTTGTGTCGTCGGGGTTGGCAGCAACACCCGGGTTAAAAATGCAATCGCACACCAACATACTTATGCATGGCTACTATTAAAATAGGGGTGCACAAGCAAATAGCATTCAATCATGGCGATACAGGATCACATAATTACAGGGTGTGGACATACTAAGACTCGGTACTACTCGAGCGACTCTAGTCTACCTCATTAATATCTAGGTGGGTGTGCCTTGTGGACGTCGAGGCTTCTCCATGGTTGTCACCATCGGGATTAGTTGGAGGGGTCGAGGGACTGTAGGGTCGCGGTAGCAATGATGACCATCTCGGGGATTGTTGGCCACAATCCCGCTGGAGCGTGTTCCCAAAAGGCGACGAAGCACTTCTGGGGTCATCAAGGTATTTTGGTGGATGACTCGGGCAGACCTCAAGGACTCGACCGGTTGTTCGAATAGCACGACTGGGTTGTCGGCATTGGGCTCATCTTCTCCTCTTGTTGGGGCTCGGCGGATCAGTTCTCCACGAGCTGCGATCAGATCAAGAGTGATTTGATCGACAGTTCCTCTAGTGCACTTACATAGCACACCTGATGCAACAACGCAGGATACGTCTCGTGATTTCCATTGGCAACCTGAGGTGGCCTACCATACCCGTCACGGCTGGGGTAGTAGTAGAACGAGCAACAGTTAACTCTGGGCTACAAGTGCCGGAGTTGAACTACAGCCTCTCGAGCAGCTAGTTGGATGGCTTGTGGATCAAAGGAAGTTGTCCTTCCGGTGAACCTGTAGGGGCGTTCTGGAGATAGGCCCCTACCATAGGTGTGCACGGTGGCCCAGAATTGACGGCTTTCACTGCTCATGGGTCCTTGGTACACCACATATTCTGGGGGTTCTTCTAATGCAAAGGCACGGCGGGTGAGCTTTGCTAGCACGGTCACAAAACCTCCAAGGTTGGTGGTTGTGGTCTCATTGTGTACGACGGGGCCAGGCATTATAGCTCAATTTGGGGAAGAGGCTGCGTTGTGCTGTGTTGAGGCTAGCGTGCCCTTTTATAGAAAAAGGGGACGGAGTCTTCCTTCGCACGCTTGCGAATGAGACAATTTAGGTATCGGTCACTAGCGCGTGCTTGACAGGCTAGGCTGATAGGTTGGGCACCGACTGCCAAAAGTGTCGGGGTCACTGTGTGGCTATCTTGCACGAGAAGCTTGGCTGGGGTTACGTTAAGGTCTGGTGGGTTGGTTAACCTAGGTTTTTCGACCTGGCTAAGATAGGAATAGCCAATGGTCAGCCTGGCTCTGATACCAAGTTTGTCAGGACCGGATTTTCGGGATATCAATTTCCCAGGAAATGGCCCTTGTGCTCACTAGCCCCAGGATTACTGTTAGCTGATGAGGCACCAACTTGATACAGAAACTCCAAGCAAAGTACAAAATATGTAGTACAAGGCCATTTTGGCCTATGAGTACAACAAATGGTTTCTAGTGTCTGATGGCGGAAGCGGTTTGCGGATCATCAGTGTCTATGGGACTCCATTTCCCACAGGAACAGCTGACGAGGTTAACTCCTATCTTCGCGAGGCTGTTGTCACCATTGAGTGGGTTCCGGGGCTGACATCGCAACGCTCCTCTCCAAGCAAGAAATCTGGCCAAGACAATAGTCAGGGACAAGCCAGTGAGTACCTTGAATGTACTTGCAAACATTATGAACACTGGTATAATATAACAAGTGATAATCATGCTCTGATATATTCTATGATCACAATGTGAGTCACGAAATAAAAAACCCATGATGCACGCAAGCAGGTTGTTCATATAAAACATGAATATGCAATCAAAGAATAGAAATAGAATGCACCCATCGGGTGTCTGAAGCGACACCTCGAAAGGATAATAATATAAAGCATGCCTCAGTCGGGCGTCTGAGCGACACCACATAAAGGGCTTATAGGTAAAATAAGTAACAAGCATGCCTTAGTCGGGCGTCTGAGCGATACCACAAAAAGGGCTTATAAAGTAAACAATCAACAAGCATGCCACAGTCGGGCGTCTGAGCGACACCACATAAAGGGCTTATAAAGAAAATAATCACCATGAATATCCAGGAGGTAGAACCGTCCCAGGGATACTCAATAATTCAAATAATATAAAGAGTTAGTCCATAATAATAATAATCATAATCATCACAAATCACAAGTCATAATCCATGTTCTGGTTTAGCAGTTTCTCCTCCGAAGACCGACATTAAGCCCGACACTTGACCCAACCCAGACTGTAGTCCTTAACCATGGACACGGCTATCGAATAGGTATAATCTCTGTAGAGGGTGTACTCTTTACCCACGAGTAACGGATTCCTTTAGTCCATCGTGACTAATTTCGTCTACGGTTTTTTAATTGAAAACACACCTGACCCGCACACACCAGCTTAACTTACCGGTGTCTGGAATCACCCACGACACCTGTCAAGCAAAACTCTAAGTGGGGAGGCTACAACCTCGATTAGCATGGGATCAAATTTATACCGTGCGCTACTAAGGGGTGTCCCCCTCTCGGTCCCAACCGGAAACACCCATGCCCCCGGACCAGGTGGCATGCCTACCGGATGCATCCGGTATCTTTCACCATGGCCTCTCTGTACGGTGTGTGCTAGGGAGGGGTTGACAACTTACTGAACCGTACCCTACCTACAGCAGGGACAAGTGGTAGTACGAAACAAGTATGGGGGTTACTGGAACAAGACTCGATCTATGGTCGACTCAGGAGGTTTAAGTATTCCCTGCATGAATAGCATAACAAATATATTTCATCCAACAGACAGAATCACCACTCATCATGCCATACCGGACACACTCGTCTCGATGAGGAACTAGGGACAAGCTCAGGTCTACCCAAGACAGAGACTTTCCCGGCTTCCTTATGGCAGGCACGAAAAGCATACGAGGATGATCACTATCACAAGCATGTCCATTTCTAACAACAAAAATCTTTATTTTGCACTCATGCGCATGGTTGTATCATCACATAAAATATCGAATGCTCCATGTCAAAGTGGTGTGGTAACCGTATCAAACAACACACGTAGATTTTATGCCAGGGTTCAGAATGCTTGCCTTCAAGAGTATGCAAGTGGGGGTGCATTTTTGAAAGTTGCCTTCTTCTTCAAAATCCTATTTTTGAAAATATTCAAATTAACACATAGCTTCAAAACAGTACAAAAAAGTTGCCTGAAATTTTTTCAAATAAATAAGAAAATAAACTAGACAAAATTTGAGAAAGGTAGGAAAAAGAATCAACTCGTTTGGAGTTATATTTAAAAAGTTATAGCCAGTCAAAGTTTTAGTCAAAATCTGTTTTTTTAATAAAACAGAAAAAGAAAAACGTTTCGAAATGAATACACGTCGAAGACGTACTTTGCGTTTACGCCTCCACTTAGCTAGCGTGGACCGGCTCTGGGTCGCTGACAGTGGGTCCCGGGGGCCCACTGGTCAGGTTTGACCGGTCGCCCCCTCCTCCTTCCTCCTCTGGCCGAACAGAGGCGGGGCTCGGCGATCAACGCCGGCGAACGGCGGCTCCCCATGGGCTCCAGAGGGCAGGGATGGATCCGCCAGTCTAGGGCGGTCCTCCTGGTGGTCGAGGGGGTGGCGGGGATGGAGGGAGTCGCCGGCGGCGAGCTTCACGGCGGACTGTGGCTTTGGGAGATTTGGGGCTTTGGGCTACGGTGGTTCCCGAGCGAGTTTGAGAGGCTGGGCAGCTCCGCACGGTCGAGGGGAGGAGGATGGTGGTGTTAGATGGACGGGGAGGCTCTAGTTGCGACTGAATAGACCGGAGGGCGGCGGCGGCTGTACTGGCCGGAGACGGGGAAGAAGGCTTCCCGCCGTCGATGGCTGGCCATGGGGGCTCTGGAGGAGTGGCCTGAGGTTGCCTAAGGACTCGGTTGAGCACGGGGGTCCTTTTATAGGCGTCCGAGGTCGGTTTTGCGGCGGTCATGGATAAGCTTGACGGGAAACCACCGTTCTGTAGCCAGGGGGCGCGTGGCGATGACTGGCGGGGTCTGGCAGGGCGAGGGGATTAGCTCGAGCTGTTCAAGGTGACCTAGCGCGCTGGAGTGGCTCGGGCGGCGTCGTCCATGGCAGAGACTACTGCGGCTGCCCGCTCGCTGCCACGGCCGACCTGACGGCAGCGCTGTAGGGCGCCAGGGGGGCTTGGATGGTTCTGGCGAGCGGATGAGGACGGGCGTGGCTCTACGGGCGAGCAACGGCCAGGGGCGCGGGGCGAGTGAACGCGGCGGCTCGGTTGCGTGTGTGCGTGCAAAACGTGCGCTCTGGGCACGCCCAGAGCACGCACGCGAGGTGTTCGGCCAAATGCCAAGGCATGTTAGAGGGCTCGAGTGCTGCTGGTAGTAAACAGGCCTAGGTTAGTGGTAGATAGGAGTTTAGTGGACATGGTGGTTAGGCAAGGCAAGCAGGTCCAGTGTGCAAACTAAAAGCTATGTCAAATCTGACCATGCACACAAGGTGCTTGACAAAATGCCAAGGGTATCTAGGCAACTCTTGGGGTGGCCAAAAGCATTAGACCAGTGTCTCTTTAGGTGATAGAGAGGGTGGCAATGTCAGTTTGTCAATACTAGAAACTTGATAGTGCAAGTTTTTGAGAACCAGTTACGGACAGAAACTGAAAGCTATCATTCCATGGACCAAAAACACTCCAATAGGTCCATTCTCCTAGACTTAAGGGTTTTGTAGGGAGGGCTATAAGAAGGAAAAAGAATCAAGGGAAAAAGGGCAAGTTAAAATATGGTTGCAGTAGAAAATGCCAAACTGGACCAGAGAGCAAAAGAGGATGATTTGCTCAAATCTTTCAAAGAACATTAGTGGGTTTTTGCACCAAGATGAATAATATACTCCTACTGACCTCCCCTAATTTTGGTGGAAGTTTTAAAGAAATATTTAAATAGGTTGTAGTGCAAAAGTGCAATTGGACCAGATTTGAAAACTAGTGGTAAAGCTCAAAATCTCCAAATGACTAAAGGCTATTCTTGCATAAAAGTGACTTAGGGATATCATATGTCATCCCCAAATTTTGGTGGGATTTTTAAATGAATTTATCAAAGGGTTGCAGTGCAAATGGGACCCTAAAACTTATGAAAAACCATTTTAGAGAAATAAAGCTCAGGAAAAATAATTATATAAATAATCCCACTGATAAAAGAAGTATTTTATTTGAGAGGGTAAACAAGTCCAATAATAATTGGAAAGTTTTTACTTGGGGTGAAAACTCCACAACTTAGAAGAATAGAGAGGTTATGAGATCAAAAATAAATCCAGAAAAAATGAAAATTTAATTTCTTGGCAAAATTTTAATAAACAAAATATGGTTAAATTTTTGGGGTGTCACAACACTACCCCCCTTAAGAAAAATCTCGTCCTCGCGATTTGCTAAGAATTGTTTTAGAAAATATCATTCCTGTTAGTTGAAACTAAAAAGTTTACTCATAGCACAAACTTTGTGTCGTCGGGGTTGGTAGCTACGCCCGGGTTAAAAATGCAATCGCACACCAACATACTTATGCATGGCTACTATTAAAATAGGGGTGCACAAGCAAATAGCATTCAATCATGGCGATACAGGATCACATAATTACAGGGTGTGTACATACTAAGACTCAGTACTACTCAAGCGACTCTAGTCTACCTCGTTAATATCTAGGTGGGCGTGCCTTGTGGACGTCGAGGATTCTCCGCGGTTTTCACCGTCGGGATTAGCTGGAGGGGGTTAGGGACTGCAGGGTCGGGGTAGCGATGATGACCATCTCGGGGATTGTTGGCCACAATCCCGCTGGAGCGTGGTCCCAAAAGGCAACGAAGCACTTCTGGGGTCATCAAGGTATTTTGGTCGATGACTAGGGCAGACCTCAAGGACTCGATCGGTTGTCCGAACAGCACGACTGGGTTGTCGGCGTTGGGCTCATCTTCTCCACTTTCGGGGCTTGGCGGATCAGTTCTCCACGAGCTGTGATCAGATCAAGAGTGATTTGATCGAACAGTTCCTCTAGTGCACTTACATAGCGTACTAGATGCAACAACGCAGGATCCGTATCATGATTTCCATTGGCAACCTGAGGTGGCCTACCATACCCGTCACGGTTGGGGTAGTAGTAGAACAAGCGATAGTTAACTCTGGGTGACAAGTGCCAGAGTTGAACTACAGCCTCTCAAGCAGCTAGTTGGATGGCTTGTGGCTCAAAGGAAGTTGTCCTTCCGGTGAACCTGTAGGGGCATTCTGGAGATAGACCACTACCATAGATGTGCACGGTGGCCCAGAATTGACGGCTTTCACCGCTCATGGGTCCTTGGTACACCACATATTCTGGGGGTTCTTCTAATGCAAAGGCGCGGCGGGTGAGGTTTGCTAGCACGGTCACAAAACCTCCAAGGTTGGTGGCTGTGGTCTCATTGTGTATGACGGGGCCAGGCATTATAGCTCAGTTTGGGGAAGAGGCTGCGTTGTCCTGTGTTGAGGCTAGCGTGCCCTTTTTATAGAAAAAGGGGACGGAGTCTTCCTTCACACGCTTGCGAATGAGACAATTTAGGTGTCGGTCACTGGCGCGTGATCGACGGGCTAGGCTGATAGGTTGGGCACCGACTGCCAAAAGTGTCGGGGTCACTATGTGGCTATCTTGCACGAGAAGCTTGGCTGGGGTTAGGTTAAGGTCTAGTGGGTTGGTTAACCTAGGTTTTTCGACCTGGCTAAGATAGGATTAGCCAATGGTCAGCTTGGCTCTGATACCAAGTTTGTTAAGACCGGATTTCGAGATATCAATTTCCCAGAAAATGGCCCTTGTGCTCACCAGCCCCAGGATTATTGTTAGCTGATGAGGCACCAACTTGATACATAAACTCCAAGTAAAGTACAAAATATGTAGTACAAGGCCATTCTGGCCTATGAGTACAACAAATGGTTTCTAGTGTCTTGGGGGAAGCGGTTTGTGGATCATCAGCGTCTATGGGACTCCATTTCCCACAGGAACAGCTGTCAGGTTAACTCCTATCTTCGCGAGGCTATTGTCACCATTGTGTGGGTTCCGAGGCTTACATCGCAACGCTCCTCTCTAAGCAAGAAATTGGCCAAGACAATAGCCAGGGGCAAGCCAGTGAGTACTTTGAATGTACTCGCAAACATTATGAACACGGGTATAATATAACAAATGTTAATCATGCTCTGAAATATTCTACAATCACAATGTCAGTCACGAAATAAAAAACCCACGATGCACGCCAGCAGGTTGTTCATATAAAACATGAATATGCAATCAGAGAATTCAAATAGAATGCACCGATCGGGTGTCTGAAGCGACGCCTCGAAAAGATAATAATATAAAGCATGCCTCGGTCGGGTGTCTGAGCGACACCACATAAAGGGCTTATAGTTAAAATAAGTAACAAACATGCCAGAGTCGGGTGTCTGTGAGACACCACATAAAGGGCTTATAAAGTAAACAAATAACAAGCATGCCACAGTTGGGCATCTGAGCGACACCACAAAAAGGGCTTATAAAGTAAACAATCAACAAGCATGCCATAGTCGGGCGTCTGAGCGACACCACATAAAGGGCTTATAAAGAAAATAATCACCATGAATATCCAGGAGGTAGAACCGCCAGGGATACTCAATAATTCAAATAATATAAAGAGTTAGTCCATAATAATAATAATCATAATCATCACAAATCACAAGTCATAATCCATGTTCTGGTTTAGCAGTTTCTCCTCCGAAGACCGACATTAAGACCGACACTTGACCCAACCCAGATTGTAGTCCTTAACCATGGACACGGCTATTCGAATAGGTATAATCTCTGCAGACGGTGTACTCTTTACCCACGAGTAACGGATTCCTTTAGTCCATCGGGACTAATTCCGTGTACGGTCTTTTAATTGAAAACACACCGGACCCGCACACACCAGCTTAACTTACCGATGTCTGGAATCACCCACGACACCTGTCAAGCAAAACTCTAAGTGGGGAGGCTACAACCTCGATTAGCATGGGATCATATTTATACCGCGCGCAACTAAGGGGTGCCCCCCTCTCGGTCCCAACCGAAACACCCATGCCCCCGGACCAGGTGGCATGCCTACCGGATGCATCCGGTATCTTTCACCATGGCCTCTCTGTACGGTGTGTGCTAGGGAGGGGTTGACAACTTACTGAACCGTACCCTACCTGCGGTAGCGCAAGTGGTAGTACGAAACAAGTATGGGGGTTACTGGAACAAGACTCGATCTATGGTCGACTCAGCAGGTTTAAGTATTCCCTGCATGAATAGCATAACAAATATATTTCATCAACAGACAGAATCACCACTCATCATACCTCATCATGCCATACCGAACACACTCGTCTCGACGATGAACTAGGGACAAGCTCAGGTCTACCCAAGACAGAGACTTTCTCGGCTTCCTTCCGGCACGCACGAAAAGCATACGAGGATGATCACTATCACAAGCATGTCCATTTCTAACAACAAAAATCTTCATTTTGCACTCCTGCGCATGGTTGTATCATCACATAAAATATCGAACGCTCCATGTCAAAGTGGTGTGGTAACCGTATCAAACAACACACGAAGATTTTATGCCAGGGTTCAGAATGCTTGCCTTCAAGAGTATGCAAGTGGGGGTGCATTTTTGAAAGTTTGCCACGACCGAACTAACGGCGGCGCTGTCGGGCGCCGGGGGGCTTGGATGGTTCTGGCAAGCGGATGAGGACGGGAGTGGCTCTGCGGGCGAGCAACGGCCAGGGGCACGGGGCGAGTGAACACGGCGGCTCGGTTGTGCGTGCGCGTGCAAAACGTGCGCTCTGGGCACGCCCAGAGCACGCACGCAAGGTGTTCGGCCAAATGCCAGGGCATGTTAGAGGGCTCGAGTGCTGCTGGTAGTAAACAGGCCTAGGTTAGTGGTAGATAGGAGTTTAGTGGACATGGTGGTTAGGCAAAGCAAGCAGGTCCAGTGTGCAAACTAAAAGCTATGTCAAATCTGACCATGCACACAAGGTGCTTGACAAAATCCCAAGGGTATCTAGGCAACTCTTCGGGTGGCCAAAAGCTTTAGATCAGTGTCTCTTTAGGTGATAGAGAGGGTGGCAATGTTAGTTGGTCAATACTAGAAACTTGATAGTGCAAGTTTTTGAGAGAACCAGTTCTGGACAGAAACTGAAAGCTATCATTCCATGGACCAAAAACACTCCAATAGGTCCATTCTCCTGGACTTAAGGGTTTTGTAGGGAGGGCTATAAGAAGGAAAAAGAAGCAAGGGAAAAAGGGCAAGTTAAAATATGGTTGCAGTAGAAAATGCCAAACTGGACCAGAGAGCAAAAGAGGATGATTTGCTCAAATCTTTCAAAGAACATTAGTGGGTTTTTGCACCAAGATGAATAATATACTCCTACTGACCTCCCCTAATTTTGGTGGAAGTTTTAAAGAAATATTTAAATAGGTTGTAGTGCAAAAGTGCAATTGGACCAGATTTGAAAACTAGTGGTAAAGCTCAAAATCTCCAAATGACCAAAGGCTATTCTTGCATAAAAGTGACTTAGGGATATCATATGTCATCCCCAAATTTTGGTGGGATTTTTAAATGAATTTATCAAAGGGTTGCAGTGCAAATGGGACCCTAAAACTTATGAAAAACCATTTTAGAGAAATAAAGCTCAGGGAAAAATAATTATATAAATAATCCCACTGATAAAAGAATTGTTTTATTTGAGAGGGTAAACAAGTCCAATAATAATTGGAAAGTTCTTACTTGGGGTGAAAACTCCACAACTTAGAAGAATAGAGAGGTTCTGAGATCAAAAATAAATCCAGAAAAAAATGAAAATTTAATTTCCTGGCAAAATTTTAATAAACAAAATATGGTTAAATTTTTGGGGTGTCACATGGCGTGTATCATATTCACCATTTTACTTTGCGGGGGAAACTTCTTTTGCCCTCCTGTGTTCGGTGGTCGGGGCTCCTCGTCGTTGTCATCGCTTTGTGACCCCTTCTCCTTGCTTTCGGCACTTGACTTGCCGGCTTGTTTGAAGACCCGGCATTCTCTGTTGGTATAATTGGCTGGTGTTACTGGGGTGCCATGGATATGTCATGGACGGCCGAGTATATGGTCCAGACTGGACGTGCCCGGACTGTTTCTTTTGAATTGCTTCTTCCTTTGACCTGTCTTAGAGCCGCTGGATCTAGCATTGACGGTCGTGTCTTCGGTGTTGTCGCCATTATTTCGACACTTGTGTTTGCTGCATCAGGGCTTGCCGTTGTTATCTCTGGATGCAGAAGTTCCAGGCTTGCTTGAGGCGTTGTTGCTACGGGCTAGCCAGCTGTCCTCGCCTGCACAGAAGCGGGTCATGAGTGTTGTGAGGGCTGCCATGGACTTCGGCTTCTCTTGGCCGAGGTGTCGGGCGAGCCACTCGTCCCAGATGTTATGCTTAAAGGCCGCTAGGGCTTCGGCGTCCGCACAGTCGACAATTTAGTTCTTTTTAGTTAAGAACCGAGTTCAGAATTTCCTAGCTGACTCTCCGGGTTGTCGGGTTATGTGACTTAAGTCATCAGCGTTCGGTGGTCGCACATAAGTGCCCTGAAAGTTGTCAAGGAATGCGTCTTCCAGGTTCTCCCAACTGCCAATGGAGTTTCCTGGCAGACTATTCAGCCAGTGCCGAGCTGGTCCCTTGAGTTTTAGTGGGAGGTACTTGATTGCATGGAGATCATCGTCATGGGCCATGTGAATGTTGAGAAGGAAATCTTCAATCCATACCGCGGGGTCTGTTGTCCCATCATATGGTTCGATGTTTGCGGTTTTAAACCCTTCTTGGAATTCATGCTCCATTACTTCGTCAGTGAAGCATAGGGGGTGTGCGGCGCCTCTATGTCGGGCTACATCGTGATGCAGTTCGGATGAATCTGGTCTACTGTATTTGGCCCGGACGAATTTGTATTTAGTATATCCAGCGTGGCGGTCATCGTTATGAGTTGGGGCGCGCCCCCGCGATCCGTAGATCGATCTTGACTGTCCTGCTTTGTTTTCCAATTTGTCTCGTAGGTTATGCGTGTAGCCCTTGGCCTTCGTGTTTTTATTTGTTCGGCGACGGGGTGCGGGATGGTGTTCGGACTGATACGCCGCTTTGTCTTGGCCACGAGCCGGTCGGTCAGCCGCATCCTGTGCTTGTAGTATAGGCTCTAGTGCCTTGTCCTTGAATTGACGTAACAACCTGTGCCTCGGGTAACTTTTGGTTGGGCGCTCGAGTCCGTATTCCTTGGCCGCCAGGACCTCAGTCCATCTATCGGTGAGAAGATCTTGATCATCTTGAAGCTGCTGCTATTTTTTCTTCAGGCTCTTTGCAGTGGCTATAAGCCGGCGCTTGAAGCGCTCCTGCTCGATGGGATCCTTAGGCACGGTAAATTCTTTGTCGCCGAGGCTCACCTCGTCTTCGGAGAGGGGCATGTAATTGTCATCCTCCGAGTCTTCATTCATTGCCTGTTCATCGGGGCTAGCTTGCACGTCCTCCTGTCCGACCTGTCAAAGCTTGGTTGGGCGGGATTTTTTTCGTCTTCGGCATCATCTGGAGTGCTATTATCTCTTGTGCCGGTATCGCAGTTTCTACCCTGGCATGGTTTAGAGCGGCGCCGCTGATGTCGGCGCTTCGGCTGCTTCTCAAGAGGATTATCCTCTATTGCATCCTTTTGATCCTCGCCATTGTTTTCTTTGGGTGTGTCCACCATATATATGTCATATGGTGAGGTGGCTGTCCGGCGCCCTGTGGGCGGTGGTTCCTGTTCTTCTCCGGTGTCGTGGGAAACGAACACCTATGGGGCAGGGGCCCCTTCTCGGTCCGTCAGGGAGCGGAGGGCGCACGAAGAGCAGATCAAGGCGAAGCACGCGAGGGATTTTTTACCCAGCTTCAGAGCTCTCCGGAGAGATAAAACTCCTACTGCTGCTTTGTGGTTGTCTATTGTTCTTGCTCGAGAGCGTGAGCGTTCTGTAGTTTTCGAATGAGTCGAACCCCCTCTACGTTGCGCATGGGCCTCCTTTTATAGGCTAAAGGGGTCACCGACATGTGGCAACGCAACCAGGGGTAGAAATGTAAAAAGAGGGGTTGGTACAACCGCTATCCACAGTGCACCCCACCTAACTCTGACGGCAGGGGACAAGGGCATTTAATGCCCGTCAGATCGCCCAAACAGTGCAGAAAACGACCGTTAGGGGCGCCACCACTTGCCACGATGGCCTTCTCGTCATCTCCACTTGCCACCTTGCACCGCTTGGCTGCACAGCTCCCCGCCACGTGCTCCTGGAACGGTCCTGCGGCGACACGTCGACGGGTGCGCTGGAGCGTAGGCACAGAGTGGTGG
Source organism: Triticum timopheevii (assembly GCA_963921465.1). Lineage (NCBI taxonomy): Eukaryota > Viridiplantae > Streptophyta > Magnoliopsida > Poales > Poaceae > Triticum > Triticum timopheevii. The sequence continues at coordinate 326,335,955 of OY997262.1, forward strand.
CTTCGCCGCGGCAAGCGCCTTGCCGCGGTCGTTGTCTTGTCGCGCCCGGAAGCTTGTCGCTCGTCGGGTCTTGCCGGGACGCGCGGCGCGTCGCAGCAAGTTTCTTGGAATGTCTTGGTTGGCCTTCCCGGCAGGCTCCTCTTGCCGGGGCCTTGTCCTTCCCGGCAAGCTCCTCTTGCCGGGGCCTTGTCTTCTTAGTTAAAACACTTTGTTCTTGAATGGCATCAATGAGAGCCACGGAGGATCTTGGCAGACGTCCGGCAAGCCTTGCCGCGGGGTGCTGCGACTGCCCGTGCACAAGTTCGGGATACTAAGGTACCCCTACATTAGTACACCGACAGGAGCCCCCGGGCCTGGGCCACACACGGTGTCGAGCGCTGTTGGGCCAGGCCCAAAACAGGGCACGGGCACACGCGGCCTGGGTCCACCCCAAATCTAACTCCGTATCCACTGCGCCCTACCGTAACGGCACGCGTCAAACGCGGCGTCGTGGGAGAGATCGTGGGCGATTCTTTAATCGAGAAAGGCGTAACGTTCGCTTCTCCTCTTTATAAGCAGGGGAAACAGGGGTCGTTCCCCCACCTTCGCCACTTGCGGTTTCTTCCTCAGAAAGCTCCGCCGCTCCCCTTCGCTTCCCAAGCCGAAAGAGAGCAGCGCTCCGCCGCCCGTCGCCGCCGCCGCCTCCGCTCTCCTCCACCGCCTCCGCCATGGCTCCGAAGACCGGAAAGAGTGTGAAGTCGGCCGAGGCGCTGCGGCTTGAGGCGCTGCGCAAGGAGCGAGCACTTCCCCCCCCCCCCCCCCCCCGAGCTCACCCCGAAGGCGCTGCGGGAGGAGTTCTATCTCTTCTGGTCGACGGAGACGCGGGCGCATCCGCGCACGCAGACGCTCTCCGCCGAAGCTTCTACTTCCAAGCGGTGCCCAAAAGGGTACTACTTCTTCCCATTGTTCTTCTATTGCGGGCTCTGCCCGCCCTTTTCCGATTTCTTCTGCGATATCATGAACACATACTGACTCCATCTCCTTGACTTCACCTCCAACGCCGTTCTGACAATGGCGGTTTTCGCGCATCTTTGCGAGAACTTCGTCGGAATCCACCCCAACGTTGCTCTTTTCCGCCACTATTTCATGCCCCGGGTCGAGAAAGGAGAGCCCTTGTCTGGCGGGGTCTCCTGGATCTCGAGGGCCGGCAAGAAGGAGGTGTATCTGGAGGGGGAGCTCCGCAGCAAATGGGACGAGTGGAGGGCTGAATGGTGTCGGATTGTTGACTCAGATCCGCAGCCATTCACCAATTTGCGCCAAACCCGGGTAATGCGCGGCGGCGACTGGAGCGCCCTGGCGGCAGACGATGCTAAGCTAAAGATCGCCACCACCAGGATCCTGCGGCTCAGGCTTGCCGGGCTCACTGTAGGGGCTGTTGGCGCGGACTTTCTCCGCCGCCGCATCGCCCCTCTGCAGGAGAGGGGAAGGCCCGCCTGGCTGTTCGGGGGCCCGGCGGATATCATGAGGCTGCGCCCAGGCCTCAATTTTAACTTCACTGTTTTGGAGTTGGACGGGATGCTCAAGGAGCTGTTCAAGCACGACCTCAACCATCCGGAGTGGTTCAGGCTGCCGCAGGGCGTCATCCCACTGTGCAACAACTCCCAGCTCGATCGCATCCGCGCAATGATGCCGGAGTGCGATTCGCACGGGATTATTCCAACTTGGCGGGAGCCCTCCGACGACATCGTGCAGCAATTCTTCGACGGCTTGGTGGAGGTAGCAGTCCGTGCCGACGAGCAGAGGCTCCTCACCCGCGACACCACCGATGACGAGATGCGGTACATCGCCACCAGGGCTGAAGAGGCGGCGGCAGCCACCGCCGCGGGCGAGTTCGGGTTTACTTTGGAGGAGGCAGGGGCAGCCGAGGCGGCAAGCCTTGCCGACCGAGAGGACCTTGGCGGGGAGGTCGTCGGCGAGGGGGAGCCTGAAGCCGAGGCGAGCGAGCCTGCCGGGGGCGCAAGTGGCCAGCCATCTTCGAGTAGCTTGCCGCAGACGGGGCCCTCAGCGCAGCCCCCAGCTCAACCGAGGAGGCGCCTTCGCAGGACCGGAGACATAGCAGGGCGGCAGACGGGCCAACAGCCGTCGCGCCGCGGGACACGCTCCACCGCGCCAAGCACCGCTGACACGGGAGCGTCTCATGCCGCGCCGGCAACTGGAGAGGGGTCTTCTTGGGCCGCCACTTCCGATCCTGCTACAGCTCCTGCCAAGCGTCCAAGGGAGCCTACTCCTCCGCCTCGTCACACAGAAAGGGTACCGGACTTCGACCTTTCCGCGCTCAGCTCCGACGAGGAGGAAGAAGAGGAGGAGGAGTAAGACTTTCTTCCTGTTGTATTTATATTTCTTCGATTCTTGCTGTTTCTTGTCTTGTATCCGATCCGCTTCCCTCCGAACCTCGTTCCATTTCAGGACTCTGGCCGAGAGAGCGGCAAAGAGGGCCAAGGTCCCCGTGGTTGTCATCGAGGACGATCCTGCTGTGACAGCAGAGGACGCATCCGAGACCACCTTGACGGACCCGGCAACCTCTCCCCAAAGCAGCCCCCAGCGCAGCCCCCAGCATAAGTACTTGTTCAATTCCTGTTGTGGGGCGCGCATGGGTGTTCTTTCCTTGTTGACATCTTGATTGTTGATTTGCTTGTGTAGGAGCAGAACATGCCCATCAGGAGCAATCAGAAGCCACTCCAGAGGTGCTATCTGCTTCAACTACGCCACCAAGGGGCGATTCCCCGACAAGGGAGCGCTCTCCGGCAAGGGAGAGGTCCCCGGCAAGGGACGGGACCAGCGAGCCTTCGGTGGTGGAGCCCATGGTCACAGAGCCCAGCACAGGTAACCCTCCCTGTCAGAAATTTTCCCTTGGGTTCTCCTTCTTCTGGTCTTCTTTTTGGATATTTGCTTGACTTTTCCTTCCTCTTCCTGTCTTCAGATCCCCCTTCCACAGATCCGATGGAAACTGAGACCACCGGCGAGGAGGATGCACGCGGCAACACTGATGATGCCGCCGCCACCGAGGAAGAGGCCGGCGCCGACGATCCTGCCGGCGAAGAGGCCGCCAAGGCTGCTGGCGCAGGAGCTGGCGAGGGGTCCGGCGATCGCACTGACGACCCAGAGGGCGCAGGAGCACAAGGTGCTACACCAACCGCCGACCCCTCCACCGCTGATGCAGCACCAGGGTCCGAAGAGCCCCAGCCCGGCGCCTACTTGAAGGCCGGCGAGGGTGTCTTCATCAGGCTTCCTTGGGCGTCGAGCTCCAGGGCGCCGCTCGAGGGAGAGGCTTTTGACGGAGAGGTGCTCGCCTCCGCTGGGCTGACAGTGGTTGACGCACCAAGCAGCAGCAGCGGCGAGTCCGAGGAGGAGCAACTGCTCCGGAAGCTGGTGTCGCTCTACCGCGCCCGACAAGCGAAACTGGAGTCCCGGGAAGCGCTTGTCGCGCAAGCAGGAGTTGACATAGAGAAGCATGCGGAGGAGCTCCAGAGCCGCAACCAGGAGGCCCTCCGGTCCATTGCAGAGGAGAGGGCGCAGCTTGTCGAGGCGCGGAAGGCTTTCATCCTTGAGAAGGCAGAAGCTGAGGAGCAACAGAGGCTTGCCGCTGAAGAGCTGTCCACCCGGAAAGGTGAACTGACACAGCGGAAAGTCAATCTGGACAGCCACGAGGAGGAGCTCGCCGCACGCGAGCAATCACTTGGCGGGGCGCTCAAGGAAGCGAAGCATGCTGCCGCAGCTGCCGAGGCCGCCAAGAAGGAATTGGAGGTGAAGATGACGCAGCTGGAGGCTGATTTGAAAGGGAAGGATGAGGAACTTGCCGCACTCCAGCGCGAACGCGAGAAGGATGCCCTCGCTCATGGCGATCTGCAAGTTCAACTCGCCGATAAGGTCAAGGAACTGAATGCCGCCAAGGACTCAAATGCTGATCTAGAGCTGAAGCTGGTCACGCTGACTGAGACGCTGGACGGCGCCAAGAAGCGAGAGGATGACTTGAAGAAAGAGATCAAGGGCAACGAGGAGCTGCTAACGAGGGCCGCCGAGACTCAAAACACCTTCAGGGCTACGGTGGAGCTCTGGACAGAGGGCCTCGTCAACATTGCTGCAACCATCGACGAGGAGCTGGCGCAACTAGACTTGGCGGGCTTTGGGTACTCCTCCGACGAGAACCTCCAGCCCAGCGCCAAGCTTACTCTGTTCTTCAAGGGCGTGGTGACGGCTCTCCAGCAGCTCCGGGAAAGGATCCCAAAGCAGCTGGCTGACGAGTCGCGCGCAATCTGCGCCAGAGTCTTGGAGAAGGTGCTGGTGAAGGTGCTCTTCCGCAATCCGAACCTCAACCTCACCAACGTCCTCAAGAAGCTGCCGGCGGGTGCTGATCTTGCAGAGCTCAAGGCCCTTGTCGCACCCATTGTGGACAAGGTGAATGAAGTCAGGAGGGTTGACGGCGACCGCGTAGATTAGGCCGCGCGTTTTCTCCTTTTTCTTGCCGCTGCTAGACATGTTACGGGAATAGCTTATTAAAGCGCGGCAAGCTATTATTGTAATATAACTTTATTCTGGGTAATATTTGCTATGTTATTTCCTTTACTTGATTCCCTCCCTTGTATGTTTTTACCCTACGCTTTTAGGGAACTTGCCGGCGCAGGCACCCTTGCCGCGAGCGCTGAGTGCGGAACATCAGCAGCCTGCTGACGGTGTTGCCTCCGGCAAGAAACCTTGTCGGAACTAGTCGCAGCACACTTACGTTGTTGAGCGGACTCGAAACACCTTCAGGGCTGATTGGTTCCTCCGCGGACAGGTTTTCCATACAAAGCACGGTCGTTCAAGGAGGATAACTTAAAAAAATTTAAAAACTGATTGTGCTCAAACTTTGGCAACTTAGCTTTTCTGTCGTCTGCGTCCCGGCAAGGCTATACTTCTTTGAACGACGCCTGGTCCACACCGTTATCCTCTCCTCCCCCCCCCCCCCCCCGGTGAACTTGTGGGCGAAGGAACCTTCTTTTTGAGAAAAAGAAAGAAGATAAAATAAAGATATGGAGCCCGAAGGCTCGTTATTGCTTACCGGGGGCAAGAGCTGCACAAAGTGTCAGATAATACATGCAAAAAGAAAAAGGCATGAAATTTGACAACATTTGCAGAGCATAAGATCTTTATTTATGCGCGGGATCTGCGCCCGGCTTTGTACAAAGGGTTACATGCAACAGCGGCAAGGCTTGTACAAAAGGTGGTTGTCGGAACAGCAGGTTCCGGCAACCGCGCCTTCGGGATAAAACTTACGAAGATGCTCTATGTTCCAGGAATTGCTCACCGGAAAGCCATCTTCGGTCTCAAGGCGGACAGCGCCAGGCCTAGTGACTCGTTTCACCCGATAAGGGCCTTCCCACTTTGGCGTCAACTTGTTGGAATTCTTGGCGGATTGAACGCGCTGAAGAACAAGGTCGCCTTCCTCGAAACTTCTGGCATTAACTTTGCGGTTGTGGTAGCGACGCAAAGCTTGCTGGTAGCGAGCAGCTCGTACAGCAGCCTGAAGACGATCTTCCTCAAGGAGCAGCGCGTCATCTTGCCGCAGCTGCTCTTGCTCAAGCTCATCATAAGCAAGCACTCGAGGCGATCCGTATACGAGTTCCGTGGGGAGAACTGCCTCTGCTCCGTAGATTAGAGCAAAAGGTGTCTGGCCAGTGGCTCGATTTGGTGTCGTCCTGATTGACCAAAGAACCACTGGCAGCTCCTCGATCCAATTTCTTCCGCACTTGCGCAGCCTGTCGAAAGTTCTGGTCTTGAGTCCGCGCAGCACTTCAGCGTTTGCCCTTTCCGCTTGACCGTTGCTTCTCGGGTGAGCAACAGAGGCGAAGCAGATCTTGGCTCCAAGATCTTGGACGTACTGCATGAAGGTGCGGCTCGTGAATTGTGTGCCATTATCGGTGATGATCCTGTTAGGGACTTCGAAGCAGACAATCGACCTGAAGAACTTGACAGCTGACTGTGCTGTCACCTTCCTCACTGCTTCCACTTCCGGCCACTTTGTGAACTTGTCGATCGCAACGTACAAGTACTCAAAGCCTCCGACAGCTCAGGGAAAGGGGCTGAGGATGTCGAGCCCCCAGACCGAAAATGGCCAGGATAAAGGGATCGTTTGGAGAGCTTGAGCTGGTTGATGTATCTGCTTGGAGTGGAACTGACACGCTTCACACTTGGTTACTTGTGCAGTTGCATCCTGGAGGGCTGTCGGCCAGAAGAAATCTTGCCAGAAGGCTTTGCCGGCAAGTGCTCTCGCACCAATGTGGTGACCACATATGCCTCCATGTATCTCCGCAACAGCTCCTGTCCTTCTTCCCGGGAAATGCACTTCAATTTCACTCCGTTGAATCTTCTTCTGTACAGTATGTCATCAACAAACTGGTACATACTTGATTGCGGGGCTACTCTCTCTGCTTCTTCTTGCTCTTCGGGAAGTTCTCCTGTTTGAAGGAAACGGACGATCTGATGTGCCCATGCCGGAGCTTGTGGCTCGACGACAAGGACTAAAGGCGCAAATGCTGCTGCGGGAACATCTGCTTCCACGGCAAGAATCTGTGGCTCGGCCGGAGCTTGATGTTCCTCGGCAAGATTGCCGGGGCAAAACTTGTCGGGGGCGTTTGCTTCAACGAAACAAACCCTAGGGCTTGTCGGAGCAGACTGCCCCTCAGCACTCTTTGTGTTGATTTTGGGGACCTTCTTGGCGGCGGCTTCGGGGAGCTCCGCCGGAAAATAGTCACCAGAAATCAATTTCCTCTTCTTGCTCTGTCCAGTTGATGGTGTTACAGATGGTTGAGTCAGCTTGAGCACAAAAATTCCTGGTTCCACAGGTAACTTGAGTGCGGCGCACTTTGACAGGCCGTCTGCAATGTCGTTCTGAGCTCTCGGAACGTGTTCCATCTGTAGGCCGTCAAAATGCTCTTCCAACTTTCTCACTTCGTCAATGTAAGCTTCCATCAATGGACTCTGATAATCTTTGTTTACTTGGCGGACAACAAGCTGCGAGTCACCCCTGACAATGAGCTTCTTGATCCCAAGGTCCGCAACGATCCTGAGTCCGGCAAGCAAGCCTTCATACTCTGCAGTATTGTTTGTTGCTTGTTCCTTGGGAAAGTGCATCTGGACCACGTACTTGAGGTGCTCTCCGGTGGGTGCGACAAGTAATACGCCGGCACCGGCGCCTTGCAGCGAGAAGGCACCATCAAAGTACATGATCCATTCTTTGCTTGCCTCCTTGACGGGGATGCTCGTCTCCGGAATTTCTTCATCAGGCGTTGGCGTCCATTCTGCTATAAATTCTGCCAATGCTCGGCTCTGAATAGTTGAAGTACTTTCAAACTTGAGGCCAAAGCTTGACAATTCCAGTGCCCACTCGATGATCCTGCCTGTTGCTTCTGGATTCTGCAATATCCTCTTCAACGGAAAGCGAGTGACAACTGTGATCTCGTGTGCTTGAAAGTAATGGCGCAGCTTCCTCGAGGCCATGAGAAGGCCGAAAAGCAACTTCTGCACACCAGAGTACCTTGACCTAGCCCCCTGCAGAAGGGAACTGACAAAATAAACTGGGCGCTGCACCATCTTCTTTCGTTTCTCTTCCTCTGGCTGCATAGATCTATCCTTGTCGGGACCAGAGCTTGACGGGGAAGCCCCCTGCTTGTCGCTGGATTCGCTTGCCGTGGCCGCTGGCTCATCATCTACCTCCCTTTCCGCTACTAACGCAGCACTAACCACTTGATTGGTTGCCGCTAGATACAGCAGCAACTTCTCTTGTGGCTTAGGTGCGACAAGTATCGGAGTGGAGGACAGGTATCTCTTCAAGTCCTGCATCGCAGCCTCCGCTTCCGAAGTCCATTTCATTGGACCTGCCTTTTTCAAAATTTTGAAAAATGGCAGGGCGCGCTCAGCAGACTTAGAGATGAACCTGCTGAGAGCAGCAACGCAGCCGGCAAGCCTTCGCACATCCTTGACGCGCTTCGGTGCTTCGATCTGCTCAATGGCCTTGATCTTGTCGGGATTGGCTTCAATCCCCCCCTGAGATACAAAGAACCCAAGAAGCTTGCCGGAGGGGACTCCAAACACACACTTCTCGGGGTTCAATTTGAGATTGATCTTGCGCAGATTTGCAAAGGTCTCGTCCAAATCTTGGATCAGAGTTGCTCTGTCTTTGCTCTTGACCACTATGTCGTCCATGTAAGCTTCTACATTCCTGTGCAACTGTGGCTCAAAAGCATGACTGACTACTCTTGCAAATGTCGAACCAGCATTCTTTAGTCTAAAAGGCATCCGTACAAAGCAGTACGTGCCACATGGAGTAATGAATGCGGTTTTCTCTTCATCCTCTTCTGCCATGAAGATCTGATGATATCCTGAGTATGCATCAAGAAATAAAAGCAAATCACATCCTGCCGTGGAGTCGACAATCTGGTCAATGCGCGGCAAGGGAAATGGATCTTTGGGACAAGCCCTATTAACATCAGTGAAGTCAATACAGAGCCTCCACTTCCCGTTTGCCTTGCGCACTACTACAGGATTGGCCAACCACGTAGGATGGAGCACTCCTCTGACAAGGCATGCTGCTTCCAACTTCTTGATCTCTTCTGCAATGAATTCTTGACGCTCCACTGCTTGCTTCCTAACTCTCTGCTTGACGGGCCGCGCGTGAGGGCAGACGGCAAGGTGGTGCTCAATTACTTTCCTGGGAACACCGGGGATGTCAGATGGTTGCCATGCAAACACATCGACATTCGCCCGCAGGAAAGCAACGAGCGCGCTTTCCTATTTAGGGTCAAGCGTGGCACTGATGGTGAAGGTACCACCAGTGCCGTCCTCCTTGGCGGCCACTTTCTTGGTCTCTGGTGAAGCTGTCTTTGCCTTCTTGCACTTGCCGGTGGAGCTCGATGGTGCGTCCTCGACGGTAGCGCAGCACCCCGAAGAGGTGCGCTTGCCGGAGTGGGCATCAGAGCTGCTCTTGCCGGACTTGGTCTTCTTCTTCCCCCCGGGAGCTTCAGCGGCAAGTGGTTTGCGTTCTGCTGCGGCTGCTGCTTCCCGGTAGATCTTGTCGGTACAGATAAGGGCATCTTTCTTGTCACCAGGGACAGAAATGACACTTATCGGACCGGGCATCTTGAGCACGTTGTAAGCGTAGTGAGAGGCTGCCATGAACTTGGCGAGCGCTGGACGGCCGAGTATCCCATTGTAGGGCAATGGGAAATCAGCGACGTCAAAGGTGACTCTCTCTGTCCTGAAGTTCAGCTCGCTGCCAAACGTCACTGGCAGTGTGATCTTCCCCTTCGGCTTGCTCCTTCCCGGGTTGATTCATTGGAAAGTGCCAGTCTCTTCGAGCTCGCTGTCGGGGATCTGGAGCTTCTTGAGCACCACGGAGGAGATCAGATTCAGGCCGGCCCCGCCGTCAACCAGCATCTTTGTGACCTTGAGGTTGCGGATAGTTGGTGAAACCAACATCGGCAAGCACCCGACCGCAGTTATGCGATCAGGGTGATCCTCAACATCAAAGATGATGGGCATGCTGGACCACTTCAAAGGCTTGCGCGACTCAACTGATGGTTCTGCTGCATTAACTTCACGCACCCACTGTTTGAGCTGGCGGTGCGAAGTATGCAGAGAAGCACCACCGTCGACGCACAAAACCTCTGTTGCCTTCTGAAACTCCTGCTCGTCGGCCTCATCCTCATCCATCTCTTCATCTTCGTCTTCATCTTCGTCCTTGTCGCGGCCGCGGGGAGGCCTGTCTCCTTGCCGCTGCTTGGACTTGCCGCGGCGCCCTCCACGGCCGGGACGCTTCTTGCCGGATCCTCCGCCACCTTCTTGGGCCTTCTCCTTGTCGCGTCTCTCGTACTCAGCTTTCTGCAGTTATACAAGCTGGTCAACTTTCTTGCAAGTCTGGAGATCATGGCCCTTGGTGCGGTGGATCTTGCAGTATTGCTTGCCGGAGCCGTCCTGCTTGTCGGCGGCCACCACAGCCTCGCCGGAGTTACCAGCTTTGGCCTTCTCGGCGCCACCTCCGTTGCCGGACTGCTCGACAACTAGCACATCTTTAGCTTTCCTCTTTCTATTGTTCCGCCGCCGGTTTTTCTTTGCCGGGGCGGCATCCTCACTGTCAGATCCTTCTACTCCTGCATTCTCTCCGGGGAGTTTCCTCCCCTCCTCACCACGTGCACACTTGTCGTCCAGGGCATATAGCTCACTGACATCCCTAATCTTGCACATTGCCATCTCCTCCCTCATCCTGCGGTTTCGTACGTTCTGATGGAACGCGCTGATGACCGCGGCAGGGTGGACGTCTGGGATGTTGCACTGCACTTGGCTGAATCTCTGTATGTACTTGCGCAAGGGTTCTCCTTCCTTCTGGGCGAGCAGATGAAGATCGCTCTCCTGGCCATGGGGCTTGTGGCCACCTGTGAAGGCGCCGACAAACTGATGGCACAGATCCGCCCATGAGGAGATGGAGTCGTCTGGCAAGTGCATGAGCCACGATCTGACGTTGGGCTTGAGCACCAGCGGGAAGTAGTTGGCGAGGATCTTCTCGTCGCGCCCCCCGGCCGCCTGCACCGCGATGGTGTAGACGCTGAGGAACTCCGACGGATGTATCCTACCATCGTACTTCTCGGGTACATCTGGCTTGAAGTTCTTGGTACTGGGCCACTGTACTTGCCACAGCTCACGAGTGAACGCAGGGCAACCTACCGCGTACGGCAAGTCGCCTGGTTCCCCTGGCGCATGCATATCGACAGTGGGCCCAACGCGCTGGTCTGACTGACGCCGCGCTTCTCTTCGACGCTCGATATGAGTACGAGCGTCTTCTTGTCGTCGTTCTTGAAGAACTTGGCATTGATCGCGACGAGCTCGCGGATCTGACGACGCCGTGGAGTCGGTGTCGAGGTTGACCCGGCGAGTCCGCGATCTTGGCCTTCGGGGCGGGGAGTGCACGGAGGTTGCACCCCCACCGGTCTTGTCGCCACCGGCCTGCGCCTGGACGTCTTGCCGCGGCTTCGACGTGCTCGGTTGCCGGGGAGTGTCGCCGTTGGCAAAGCCGATGAGGCTCTGAATGGTGGCCCTCCAGTCATCGATCTTGTCCGGCGCTGGAGGGTAGTCTAGGAGTAGTTGGGCTCGAGCCAACGCTTCTTCTGGAGTCTTGGGCGGCGGTGGCGAACGGCGCGAGGAGCGAGATATGCTCGTACTTCTAACAGTGTTAGAAGGAGCAACATCCCGTCCAGGCGACCGTACCGTGCTCGCGCCAACATGTTGGCGTGCATGTTGGCCTGGAGCGTCCCGCGATCCTCCAGCTTGGCCTTGTTCCAACGCGAGTACGGTGTTGGGAGCACCATGGCGTTGTCGATCCCGCGCCTCCTGAGAGGGGTGCGGTGTATGTACGGACGCCGAAGCTTGCGGGGCCTTGTCCTTGGATCTGGTGACAATGTGAGCTCCCCCGTCAGCGGCCGTTCCTCCGTCGGCGTCTACTCCACCGCCCGTTTGCTTCGGTGGCGGTGGAATCGACGCGGACGGACCAACCACCTCCGAAGTCTTCTTCTTCGGTGGCATGTCGATGAAGATGTCGAAGTAGCGCGCGCGAACACCGGATTAGGTTCGCACAACCTTGACGCCCCCTACCTGGCACGCCAAAGATGTCGTGGGAAATGAACACCTATGGCGCAGGGGCCCCTTCTCGGTCCGGCAGGGAGCGGAGGGCGCACGAAGATCAGATCGAGGCGAAGCACGCGAGGGATTTTTTACCCAGCTTCGGAGCTCTCCGGAGAGATAAAACTCCTACTGCTGCTTTGTGGTTGTCTATTGTTCTTGCTCGAGAGCGTGAGCGTTCTGTAGTTTTCGAATGAGTCGAACCCCCTCTACGTTGCGCATGGGCCTCCTTTTATAGGCTAAAGGGGTCACCGACAGGTGGCAACGCAGCCAGGGGTAGAAATGTAAAAAGAGGGGTTGGTACAACCGCTATCCACAGTGCACCCCACCTAACTCTGACGGCAGGGGACAAGGGCATTTAATGCCCGTCGGATCGCCCAAACAGTGCAGAAAACGACCGTTAGGGGCGCCACCGCTTGCCACGATGGCCTTCTCGTCATCTCCACTTGCCACCTTGCACCGCTTGGCTGCACAGCTCCCCGCCACGTGCTCCTGGAACGGTCCTGTGGCGACACGTCGACGGGTGCGCTGGAGCGTAGGCACAGAGTGGTGGCTTCGCCGCGGCAAGCGCCTTGCCGCGGTCGTTGTCTTGTCGCGCCCGGAAGCTTGTCGCTCGCCGGGTCTTGCCGGGACGCGCGGCGCGTCGCGGCAAGTTTCTTGGAATGTCTTGGTTGGCCTTCCCGGCAGGCTCCTCTTGCCGGGGCCTTGTCCTTCCCGGCAAGCTCCTCTTGCCGGGGCCTTGTCTTCTTAGTTAAAACACTTTGTTCTTGAATGGCATCAATGAGAGCCACGGAGGATCTTGGCGGACGTCCGGCAAGCCTTGCCGCGGGGTGCTGCGACTGCCCGTGCACAAGTTCGGGATACTAAGGTACCCCTACTTTAGTACACCGACATCCGGCATTGTCGTCCATACCGTCGATGTCTTCGGAGTCGAAATTAAGCATGTCGGTTAAGTCGTCGACAGTGGCTATTAAGTGGGTGGTGGGTGGGTAACAAATTCATTCGTCGTGCGCTTCCCACTCAAGCCGGACATAGTTCGGCCAAGAGTCTCCCGACAAGGAGAGAGATTTTAGTGAGTTTAGCATGTCGCCCAAGGGCGAGTGCTGAAAGATGTCCGCGGAGCTGAACTCCAAGATCGGCACCCAGTTAGATCCGGTGGGCGCGGATACACGCGGTTCGGAGCCTATAGCCGGAGACGAGTCCGAGGGTCCGATGACACAGCCCTCGTTGGAAGTGAAATATGTGTTCAGCTCTATCGCCGTTGAGTGTGCGGCTTCCGTGGCGGGGTCCATCCTCCCGTCTTTGGATGGCACGATCTGCATTGGATCTAAAGCCAGGGCAGTTGCAGGTGTCATCTCCTGAACACCGTTCAATGGCAGATCTAGGTCATGCTCATCGTGGTTGTAGGGTGCACCTATCATGGGCTCGAATCCATCAAAGATCAAGTCTCCGCGGATGTCGGCAATGTAGTTCAGGCTTCCAAACCTGACCTGATGGCCAGAGGCGTAGCTATCGATCTGCTCCAGATGGCCAAGCGAGTTGGCCCGCAGGGCGAAGCCGCCAAATACGAAGATCTGTTCGGGGAGGAAAACCTCACCCTGGACCATGTCATTGTAGATGATTGAAGGAGCCATCAAGCCTTATGGTGACGACACAGTGGAACTCTCAATGAAAGCACCAATGTCGGTGTCAAAACCGGCGGATCTCGGGTAGGGGGTCCCGAACTGTGCGTCTAATGCTAATGGTAACAGGGGGCGGGGGACACAATGCTTACCCAGGTTTGGGCCCTCTCTATGGAGGTAATACCCTACTTCGTGCTTGATTGATCTTGATGATATGAGTATTACAAGAGTTGATCTACCACGAGATCGTAGAGGCTAAACCCTAGAAGCTAGCCTATGGTTATGATTGTTCTTGTCCTACGGACTAAACCCTCCGTTTTATATAGACACTGGAGAGGGCTAGGGTTACACAGAGTTCGTTATAGGTAAGGGAATCTACATATCCGAATTGCCAAGCTTGCCTTCCACGCAAAGGAGAGTCCCACCCGGACACGGGACGAAGTCTTCAATCTTGTATCTTCATAATCCAACAGTCCATCATAAGCATATAGTCCGGCTGTCCGAGGACCCCCTAATCCAGGACTCCCTCAGTGGCAGGTGCTCAAGTACCTCCTCTGACGTGACGCGCCGCACCGCCCTCCTCTTTCTTTATGTCGCGCGAGCATTCCGTCTTGTCACATGCCCCTCGGGTCATTGTGATGATTGCCCTATACGTAGCCCTGCATCGAGCTACATCGGGTAGACTGGCCAGGCATTCAATGCCTCGTCGGTGGAGTGCGCTGCAAGGACAGCTTCTCTAGCCATCATGTGTCCCATCTACTCGGGAAGTCAGACCCCAAGTGCATCACAACTGACGTCAGTGTCCTCTTCAGGGATCTTCTATGGGTATCTTCCTCCATAGGGTCTGCATTTTATACCTCTCAAACTGATCTTTTTTATAGTGCCACATTCCTGAATTTGGTTAGCATTTCACCATGCTGAATTATTTCCAAGTGGGTGCATATATAGAACATATTACGTATACCCTATTATTTAATGTTCTGTCGGCCTCAGATCAAGCCAAGCAGAGATCCACCTGCCGAGGTTCGCCTCCGTGAGCCGCCACATAGCGGAAGAAAAATCCCCCGCCGCCACCATCCCCAAAGTCGAACGAGCTTCATCGGCGAGCCCCTGAGGCGACAGCGAGGGGAGGAAGGGATGTAGGGGAAGGAGGCGGACGGTGATGTCTACTACGTAACCTTCTTCTTGTCGACTCGTGTTGGGCCTCCAAGCGCAGAGTTTTGTAGGACAGTAGCAATTTTCCCTCAAGTGAATGACCTAAGCTTTATCAATCCGTGGGAGGCGTAGGATGAAGATGGACTCTCTCAAACAACCCTGCAACCAAATAACAAAGAGTCTCTTGTGTCCCCAACACACCCAATACAATGGTAAATTGTATAGGTGCACTACTTTGTCGAAGAGATGGTGATACAAGTGTAATATGGATAGTAGATATAGGTTTTTTGTAATCAGAAAATATAAAAATAGCAAGGTAGCAAGTAGTAAAAGTGAGCAAAAATTGTATTGCAATGCTTGAAAACAAGGCCTAGGGTTCATACTTTCACTAGTGCAAAGTCTCTCAACAATGATAACATAATTAGATCATATAACAATCCCTCAACGTGCAACAAAGAATCACTCCAAAGTTTCTATTGGAGAATGTACGATGAAAACGTGCATCAACCCCTATGCATAGATTACCCCAATGTCACCTCGGGAATCCGCGGGTTGGGTGCCAAAACATACATCAAGTGAATCAATAGAACATCCCATTGTCACCACAGATATCCCACCACAAGACATACATCAAGTGTTCTCAAATCCAATACTCAATCCAACATAAAGAAACCTCAAAGAGCAAGACTCAATTCATCACAAGAAGGTAGAGACGGAGAAACACCATATGATCCAACTATAGGAACAAAGCTCGCGGTACATCAAGATCGTGCCAAATCAAGAACACGAGTGAGAGAGAGAGAGAGAGAGATCAAACACATAGCTACTGGTACATACCCTCAGCCCCGAGGGTCAACTACTCCCTCCTCATCATAGTGGTCGCTCGGATGATGAAGATGGCCTCCTGTGATGGTTTTCCCCTCCGGCAGGGTGCCAGAACGGGCTCTTGATTGGTTTTTCATGGCTACAGAGGCTTGCGGTGGCGGAACTTCTGATCTAGGTTTCTTTTCGGAGGTTTCTATATTTATAGGAATTTTTTGCGTCGGAAACAAGTCAGGGGGTTCCCGAGGAGCCCACAAGCCAGCGGGTGCGCCCTATGGGGGGACACCCCCTAGGATTGTGGTTGCCTCGGGACTCTTCTGGCCCAACTCCGATGCTCCATGGGTCTCTTCTGGTCCATAAAAAACCATCATAAATTTTCAGCTCGTTTGGACTCCATCTGATATTCCTTTTCTGTAAAACTCAAAAACAAGGAAAAACAGAAACTAACACTGGGATCTAGGTTAATAGGTTAGTCCCAAAATAATATAAAATAGCCTATTAATTCATATAAAAGATCCAAAACATATAATATAATAGCATGGAACAATCAAAAATTATAGATACGTTGGAGACGTATCAAGCATCCCCAAGCTTAATTCATGCTCGTCCTCGAGTAGGTAAAATGATAAAAAAACAGAATTTTTGATGTGGAATGCTACCTAACATATTTATCCATGTAATCTTCTCTAATGTGGCAAGAATATTCAGATCCATAAGATTCAAAACAAAAGTTTAATATTGACATAAAAACAATAATACTTCAAGCATACTAATATAGCAATCATATCTTCTCAAAATATCATGGACAAAGAAAGTTATCCCTACAAAATCATATAGTCTGGCTATGCTTTATCTTCATCACACAAAATACTTCATCATGCACAATCCCGATTACAAGCCAAGCAATTGTTTCATACTTTTAATGTTCTCAAGCCTTTTCAACCTTCACGCAATACATGAGCGTGATCCATGGATATAGCACTATAGGTGGAATAGAGTATGGTGGAGGTTGTGAGGAGAAGACAAAACAGAAAAAGTCTTACATCAACTAAGCAAATTAATGGGCTATGGAGATGCCCATTAATTGACATCGATGCAAGTGAGTAGGGATTGCCATGCAACGAATGCACTAGAGCTACAAGTGTATGAAATCTCAAAAGAAAACTAAGTGGGTGTGCATCCAACTTGCTTGCTCACGAAGACCTAGGGCAATTTGAGGAAGCCCATCATTGGAATATACAAGCCAAGTTCTGAAAAATTCCCACTAGTATATGAAAGTGACAAAATAGGAGACTCTCTATCATGAAGATCATGGTGCTACTTTGAAGCACAAGTGTGGAAAAAGGATAGTAACATTGTCCCTTCTCTCTTTTCTCTAATTTTTTATTTTCTCTTTTTTTTGTTTGGGCTACTTTGCCCTATTTTTTTATTTGGGCTTCTTTGGCCTCTTTTATTTTTTTGTAGCTTCCATCATCCTTTCCTCATGTGGGACAATGCTCTAATAATGATGATCATCACACTTTTATTTACTTACAACTCAAGAATTACAACTCGATACTAGAACAAGATATGACTCTATATGAATGCCTCCGGTGGTGTACCGGGATGTGCAATGATCAAGAGTGACATGTATAAAAAATATGAACGGTGGCCAAGCCACAAATACTATGCCAACTACATGATCATGCAAAGCAATATGACAATGATGGTATGTGTCATAATAAACGGAACGGTGGAAGTTGCATGGCAATATATCTCGGAATGGCTATGGAAATGCCACAATAGGTAAGTATATGGCTGTTTTAAGGAAGGGTATATGGTGGGTGTAATGCACCGGCGAAAATTGCGTGGTACTAGAGAGGCTAGCAATGGTGGAAGGGTGAGAGTGCGTATAATCCATGGAATCAACATTAGTCATAAACAACTCACATACTTATTGCAAAAATTTATTAGCCATCGAAACAAAGTAATACACACATGCTCCTAGGGGGATAGATTGGTAGGAAAAGACCATTGCTCGTCCCCGCCGCCACTCATAAGGAAGACAATCAATAAATAAATCATGCTCTGACTTCATCACATAATGGTTTACCAATGTGCATGCTACGGTAATCACAACCTTTAACACAAGTATTTCCACCAATCCACAATTACTCACTAGCATGACTCTAATATCACCAGCTTTATATCTCAAAACAATCATAAGGAATCAAACTTTTCTCATAGTATTCAATGCTCTTTATATGAAAGTTTTTTATTATATCCCTCTTGGATGCTCATTATATTAGGACTAAATCCATAACCTAAGAAAATTACCATGCTGTTTAGAGACTCTCAAAATAATATAAGCGAAGCATGAGAGTTCATCAATTTCTTCAAAATAAAACCACCACCGTGCTCTAAAAAGATATAAGTGAAGCACATAGGGTATTCTAATAAACTCACGATAATGTGTGTCCCTCTCAAAAGGTGTGTACAATAAGGATGATTGTGGCAAACTAAAAATCAAATACTCATATCATACAAGATGCTCCAAGCAAAATGCATATCATGTGGTGAATAAAAATAGAGCCTCGAGTAAATTACCGATAGACAAAGACGGAAGAGGGGATGCCATACGGGGCATCCCCAAGCTTAGATGCTTGGTTGTCCTTGAATATTACCTTGGGGTGCCTTGGGCATACCCAGGCTTAGGCTCTTGCCACTCCTTATTCCATAGTCCATCAAATCTTTACCCAAAACTTGAAACCTTCACAACACAAAACTCAACAGAAAACTCATGAGATCCGATAGTATAATAAAATAAATCACCATTTAGGTACTGTTGTGAACTCTTCCTAAATTTATATTGGTGTAATATCTATTGTATTCCAACTTCTCTATGGTTCATACCCTCCGATACTACCCATAGATTCATCAAAATAAGCAACAACACAATGAAAACATAATCTGTCAAAATCAGAACAGTCTATAGTAATCTGGAAACTTCGTATACTTACGTAACTCCAAAACTTTTGGAAAATTAGGAAAATCTAGGAAATTTGTATTATTAATCATATGTCAAAAATTCAGAATTTATCACATTCTAGTGAATTTAAAAAATTATGTTACTGGAAGCAAAAGTTTCTGTTTTTGCACAGAATCAAGTCAACTATCATCCACACTATCCCAAAGGCTCTACTTGGCACTTTATTGAAACAAAAGCTATAAAACATGATTAATACAGTAGATTAATCATGTGGACACACAAAAACAGTAGGGTTAAATGTTGAGTTGTCTCCCAACAAGCGCTTTTCTTTAATGCCTTTCTAGCTAGGCATGATGATTTCAATGATGCTCACATAAAAGATAAGAATTGAAACACGTGAAGGATAAGCTTGCCACCGCTTTTTCTCGTGAGGCCCAAAGAACGCAAAGGAGCCATGGTTCGCATATGTTCCATCAAGACTGAGGCAAATCCTATTTGGCGCTTCAGGCGCCCGTTACAATGCATTTTTGCAAACGGGGCGCCTGAAGCAGTTCGAACTATTTTTCTTGTCTCAGAAACACCAAAAATATGCGCGATTGGGGATTGAACCTGCGACTCCTTCATCGCGAGCGCTCGGCTCTAACCACTAGACCATCACCACAATGGTTCTCAGATCGTTTGTTTTTTCTTTCCTTTATTTCGTTCTGTAGTTCGGTTCATTCCCTTTCTTTTTCTTTTTCTCATTCTTTTTTGTTTTAATTTGAATGCGTTTTTTTATAAAATTCGTGAACCTATTTTTCTTAATTGAAGATATTTTTCAAATTCGCTAAACTTTTCCTAATTTTTTTATTTTTGCTTCAAATTTGATGACCTTTTTTCAAATTCGATGAACTTTTTCTCAAAATCCTTGATTCTTTTAAAAACATTGATGAACTTTTTTCAACTTGTTGAACTTTTTTAGAGTCGATGAACTTTTTTTCAAAGTTGATGAACTTTTCTTCAATCCTATGAATTTTTAAAAATTCAATGAACTTTTTTTGAACTTGTTGAATATTTTTTCAATTTCGACGAACATTATTCGAATTTGTGAACCTTTTTTCTAATTTGATAAACTTTTTCCCGAAATTGATGAATTTTTTTCAAAATCTACGAACTTTTTCCCATTCGATGAACTTTTTTTAAGAAAATATTTGAACTTTTTTTTCAAAGTCGATGGACTTTTTTAGAGTTGATGAACTTTATTCAAATTCGTGAACCTTTTTCCTAATTCAATGAATGTTTTTTTGAAATTGACGAACTTTTTGTCAAAATCGTTAAACTTTTTTTTATTTGATGAACATTTTTTTCAAATTGTAGTTTTTTCAAATTCACAAACTTTTTCTATTTTTGCGAACTTTTTTAAGTTGGCACAAACCTTTTTCAAACTTTTGATTTCTTCCAATTTGTAGTTTTTTTGAATACTTTTTAAATTTATGTTTTCCTTGTCAAATAATTTATAATTGGTATATAATACTACTTTTCAATGTTTGTACTACTGAAACGGTCAAATAGCCTTGTTACCTTAAATAAACAACAAATTGACCTTGTCCTAGTGGTTAACGTGCGTGGCATGCAAGTTGGCAGCCACAGTTGGAATATCAGCCCGGCCGAATAAAACTGGATTTTTTTTTCCTTCAAATTTTGCCTTTCATCAGCCTGCTGGCCGGCCCACTGCGCGTCGCGTGTGAGCGCCAGCAGCGCGAACGGGCGCCTACAGCGCTGAGTAGGAGGTCGGGAGCGCACCCCCCCCCCCCCCCCCCCCTCCCTTCTGGGCCGGCCCATGTGTGGCCGGGACGCCGCCTTTTTTTTTGCGGCTGTTTCCTTTTTTTCCTTTTTTTTATTTTTTTCAATAATTTGGGATATGAAAAAGGTCCTAAATGTCAGAAAAGTTGCTAATTTTGAATGAAACAACCATGATTTTAAAAAAATCATGATTTGCAAAAAGATGATCAGTAATTCAAAAGTTGTTTATGAATTTGGCAAAAATGTTCACAAATTTAAAAATGTTCATGAATTTAAAACAATGTTCATGATTTCGAAAAAATGTTCGTGAAATTGCAAAATGTTCAAAAAATAAGTAAATCATGATTACAGAAAAATGCTCTGGAATTCCAAAATTGTTCACGAATTTGTAAAAAAATGTTCACAAACTTAAAAAAAATCATAATTTAACAAATTCAAACAAATGGTCACTAATTCGAAAAATGTTCACGAATTTGGGAAAAATATTCAAAGTTCAAAAAAATGTTCACCAATTTGGAAAAAATATTCACGATACAAAAAATGTTCGCTAATTCTAAAAATGTTCATGATTTTGAAAAAGTAGTCTCTAATTTTAAAATGTTCATTATTCAGAAAAAAATGTTCATGATTTGAAAAACATGTTCATGGCTTAAAAGAATGTTCACAAATTTCCAAAAAAATGTTCATGAGTTCAAAAAAAAATGTTCGTGAGTTTTTAAGAAATGTTCATAGCTTCAAAAAAAATGTTCATGATTTAAGGGTAGTCAAAATAAAACCACGATTTTGGAAAAAAATATTCATCATTAAAAGACGATTTTAGAAAGCAAATCACGAATTACTGTATTTTCGGAAATTGAAAAACAAGAATAAAAATGAAAATATAAAAGTAAAGAAACACTGAAAAGAAAACAGAAAAAGGAAAAGTAAAAACTAAAAAAGAAAAAGAAAAACATAAAAATCCGGTTCAGGGAAGGTTCTAGAACCTTCCCAAAACCGGTTGGGGTTAAACTCCGAAATGGGCCGGCCAATAGATACGCGCCACGGCGCTCGCGGGGGGAGCTCCAATAGGCCGCTCGCTGCGCCAAAGTGCCGGCGCTTCGCATAGGAGCGGCTAGCGTGGGCCGGCCCATTTACAGTGGCACGCGGCGGCACCTTCCCGAGATGAAAAAATCGCAAAAAGGAAAATCGCGCTAGCGCTTTAACTCGAACACTAGTCTTCACACTAATTGGCATGCCGTGCAAACTAATGCACCATAGACCATCTCATGTTTAATTAGCAGTGCGACAGTTAAAGACGTATAAGACAGAGACTAAACTTAAACATTAATTCGCAGAAAATCCTAAAAACTACAGTCCATTTATTGGGTCGAATCGACGACCTACTACAACTGAATTTTTCGAAATTATGAATATTTTCTTCAAAATAAAAACAATTTTCGAATTTTCGTACAAATTTTGTAAAACAGGAACATTTTGATGATGTGAACAAATTTGAAAAAGGGGAACATTTCTTGAATTTGTGAAAAAAGTAAAAATGTTTACTTTTTAAAATTTCCAGAACATTTTTTAAATTTATGAAATTTTTTGAAAAACATGAACTATTATTGAATTTGTGAACAAATTAGGAAAGCTGGAACATTTTTTCAGTTCCCAAACATTTTTTGAATCTTGGCAACAAATTTTGAAGAATCCTGAACAAATTTGGAAGCGCGAACAATTTTTTAAAGTACGAACATTTTTTGAATTTTGAGAACATATTTTGAAACGGTGAACAATTTTGAAAAATCCTGAACAAATTTGGAAGCGCAAACATTTTTTAAATATGTGAACAAAAAATTGAAATCCGGGACATTTTCTGAATTCCAAAGTTTTGTACTTTTTTGTCTAACGAGAACATATTTTGAATTTTGAGAATAATTTTTTCAAAACTGAAGATTTTTTGGAAACACGAACAAAATTTAAAATTTTCAATTTTTTTTAAAAAAAGAGAAGAAAAGAAAAGAAATAAAAATAAAATCGTAAACATTTTGTAAAACTGCGAACAAGTTCTGAGAAAAAAAACATGAAAAAGAAAAAGAAACAAAAACAAAAAACGAAAAAAAAAGAGAAATGGAAAAACAATAGAAAGCCGAAAAAGAACCAGATAAAAACGATACAAGAAACAACCCGGTTCAGGGAACCTTCTAGAAGGTTCCCAAAACCGGTTGGATGCATTATGTATAAGTGGGCCGGCCCAGGTTTGTCGGTCGCCGCGCTGCCCTGTGCGGTAGCCAGACATTTTGCCGCAGCGAGCGGCGAATAGGGATTTCCTCTCGCGGGCGTAGTACGCGCCGTATAGGATCTTTACTCCTAATGTCTCAGTTGGTAAACTCTCCTTTCCGGGTTTATTTTCGTCCCACCATTTTCGTCCGGTTTTTTTTCGCTGTTTTTTTTTCGTCCCCTCCCACCACCCCCTCTCCCACCTACGCAGCCAAAAAACTAACCCACAAAAAACCATACCTATCGATCCCCTCGACGACACAGAGCCGCCGTCCTCTCGTGTGATCTCGCTGCTGCCACCCTCCGATCCGCTCCTCCTCTCCCGAGGATACGCAGCCGCATCCGCCGACGCCGATCCGGGCAGACGCCGCCGTCGTGGATCACGAGGATCCGGATGATGGGGCAGCAGAGATGGCCA
This sequence comes from Triticum timopheevii, assembly GCA_963921465.1. Taxonomy (NCBI): domain Eukaryota; kingdom Viridiplantae; phylum Streptophyta; class Magnoliopsida; order Poales; family Poaceae; genus Triticum; species Triticum timopheevii. The sequence continues at coordinate 326,358,666 of OY997262.1, forward strand.
CAGATATGTTACGGCGACGACGGCGCCGGATCCGCACCTGCAGCATCCGGATGGAGGCCGGCGACGAACCCTAGCCTAGCCGTCAGCATCGGGATCCAACCCCTGCTCTCGGTGCTGGGGCAAGGCATATGGGGGTGCTTGCTGCCGCAGTGGACCTCGACGCCGGCGACATCTGCAGCATTTCCCTCCCGTCGGGCTGCATGACCTGTACGCCCAACGTACGCCTCCTCCTCCTTCCTTTCCCCTCCCTACCAAGACTGCAGCTTGCTGATGTGTCGATTAGTGGTAGTGATGGATCTAGGACGAGGATAAACTGGCGAATAATCCATCATGGATTAGATTATTTCCTACAGCAGCTTGAACTGGCCTGCATGTTTGGTTGAGCATATATACGCAGTGTGATTAAATCTCGCTAGCAGTCTACACAACACTTGATGGGAGTTTGAAAATAACAGCAACAGCAGCTATCTAATCCTCCCGCCTAGCCTGCATATGAGGAACGAATCAAGCCCTTGTGTCTGTCTCTCTCAATGCGTAAAGCAAGAGCAATCTCTCCCGCCTAGCCTAGGATACATCGCCCGTCACGGATCAGCATCCCCAGGACGTCGCCGCCGCCGTGGATCCACTGCCACGCACAGCTCGGGCCCAAGCCGCGTGCACCCTTTGTCTGGATGTCGATCGGGGGCGACGTGAGGAGGGAGTAGTAGAGGTGAGTGAAGGGGCCGGGGTTGCATCGCCGCCGAGATGCGCGAGGGGATCGGAGCTGTGCAAAGCGGATTCATCGGAGCACTTCGCTCCCGCTGCCTTTGGCCTGATGCTTAGATGGATTGATGCGTAAGTTTGAATCCTTTCATTTTTCACTTCTCTAATGGGTGGCTGATGGCTTAATGCTTTGATGGATCGATGCATGCTAGAACTGGCTGATATGTGCGTGTGTGTGCACATTTTTTTTCTTTTGATTTTTGTAGAGATTGGTTCAGCTTCTCTGCTTATGGATTTCTTCTTTCTTCTGTCTATGTTTGTCACTCTGTTGCTGAATGATCTGGTGATTTTCTTTTTCTTTGTGTGCATAGATGTGATGTATGCACGTCATGGTACACATAGGGTTTTGATTTGCTTTCCTTGACAGCAGAAGATGTTATTACGATGAGCCAGGTCATGGTACACAGGCTAACTAAACAAGCTTCTGCTGTTTTATTGTTGGTCGTTCCCGTCCACTGCTGCCAACAGTCAATTTTCTGCAGTGTTTTTATTTCTTTTTCTTCCATCCAAAGCTCCTTTTTGCCAGTGATTAATTAGTTGATGCATGTGGAGATTTTCGATACTAGGAGAACCAAGTTTAAATATGTGCAATTCCATCTATCTAGCATCAAAGTCGGGTGAGGTTAGACTACAAGAAAGACTAGATATTAAGCTTGTCCATTTGGTTATATGTGTGTGTGATTGAAAAATAATGGTTTAGATATGAATTGCTACAGTTTTATATAACACTCTTTGATCTGTGCTGCTAGGTCTGCCGCTGCGTGCATGACAACATGAGGTGTCGCAATCGGCGTGGTATGCTGGTGGATGATGCGACGGTGAGATGGTTGGCAAGGATTATGAGAGGTCGGCGATCAGCACTCCTTCCTCTCTTCCCCGTGGAGAAGATGGCCTGCAGCTCATTGACTACTGAGTTCCCTCGAGTCTCTCTTTCTTCCGACAAGGTCAAGTTCAGTTTTCTGGTGACCATGTTTATTAAATTCTTTGGTAGAATCCATATTGATTCTAAGATGACATTATAGTGCATTTTTTCCAGACATATGGTTTTTCATCATCTGGTGTATGTCGATATAGCACAGCCCACACATACCCTCCTACCCTGAGTAAATCTGAATCCCCATATTTCGTTCTGAACTCCAAAATGTTGTACTCAAATGGCTTGACCCCAGATCCATGTTCTGGACTCTTGATATTTTGTGAGGCCTTTTCATTTAGCTGCTCAATCTACGTATGCAGAAAACCACTCTCTGGATGCGTGCATTTCTAGCTGTACCTGAAGCTCTCTCCAACAATCTCCTTCTCCATCCATACTTATTTCATAATTCAATAGGATTCCAAACAAACCTTGTGTTTATCACAATACCTATTTGAAAATATCTTTCGAAAAAAGTAAGCTCACCCAGGATGACAAATATAGTCACAAAGTTTTTTGGTTCTTCGGTGTTGATAAAAATAACACCTTTTTTCTATTTCCTCTGATCCTTGTTTAGTAATTACAACTCTCATGTTGTATTTGCTTTACTGTTTTCACCTCACCGTGAGTATCTTTTTGACTCATTCTTTGCTCACTATTGTTCAGATTCTACATCAAGGCTTGTGGCTTACCTTATGGATCTTAATTAAGTCACCCCTTGTTATTTCCTGAGGTGCTACCTCATCATTATTAGGTGGCTTCTTTTTTCCATTTTGTGGTAGTTGGTAGTTGTGTAGTACATGGATGGGGGAGCTACTTATTTAGCCTATCAAAGAATTATCTCACTAGATGTACGTAGGGAAAGAGAGCTCTTCTATTAACACTCCTAGCACTGGATATAGGGTAAGCTTTTTTTCAAGTTGTTTATAATCTTGTGCTGGAAAATAACAATCATAATTGCTAGGCATTTGCCATATTGCCATGCTAACTGAAAATTGATGTAATCTTTGGTATAAAATGTTGTAGCTTGTTCTTTTGTACTTTCATACACTTGTACTGACTACACATAATGTCAAATGATGCGAGTGTCTGTATATATCATCTATGGAGTTGCTTGTGCTATTGGAATTTCACTAGCTGCTCCAGAGGTATGCTTTGTGAAAATACTTCATTAGTGGAGTGTGATATAGATCAATGGAGTGTGATATAGATCAGTTTTCTTTTTGTATTCATTTCTGCTATTGTTTCCTCTGTTCCTTTGATGGTTTCGACGACTCTTCCTATATAATATCATAAAATATAGTTTTTCAATCACACACGCAATTTACAGTGGCGAGCTACCAGAATTTTTTTGTGTCGAAAAATAGAGTTTTGAGTGGTTCTGTACTCTTTCGAATGTAATTTTTGTTTGAAAATTTCAAGAATTTCTTCCAGTTTTATAAATGAACTCCTGCATTAAGGTGTCCATAATTGTTTTACAATGTGGAGTTTTGTGAATCCAAAAAAAATGATTGGCATAGATAACCACTACATACAGTACATGAAGGTTGGTTGTGCATGGAGAATGAGGTTAGTATTGTTAGAAGTTAGAACTGAGAGTTTTCCAGCACATGACGGTTGCGGCCGTCTTCCAGCATATTGCTGCTTTTCAGCAGAACAAGATGTTCGTCTCTTTGTCTTATGGACTTCAATAAGGTTGATGGTAGCTTGCTCAATAGGTTAAGGGAGACCCCACAGATTTCTAATGACCCCACAGGGTATTCTTGCTGGCGCCGCCGCTGGCAAAGGAGCGTGGTTGACAGGAGGAGCCGGGGAGGCATGACGGTGGACATGTGGATGTTATCGTGGCATTGACACATTTCGCTCTACCAACACTGCACACCAACGTGACTGAATGTTATCGTGGCTTAGATGCCCTATCAAATTCTTGCTTGACATTTTGGTTTTGTATGCTCAGATGTATGTTTCAGTTCCTACATGGTATTTCTCATGTGGAGTTGAAACCACACTTGGTTGGTCCAATAGCAAATAATCCTATATTTCACTCTGAAATCATATTGCATATAGAGTGATGTTACGTTCTTGTGCAAATTACTGCACACATATACTGGAGTTACCTGAAAAAGTCTCACACTTGGGCTCTTGCAAGTAACACTGTCACTCGCTTGTAGAGTTTGCAAGTGGTTATAATTGTCATACTACTAGGTAACGACCTTACTCAAATCAGCCTTGACCTTGTATAATATACATAGTTATTTGGTGCATGGTAATTTTTAGTGAATTTGATCAAAACTGTTATTTTAAGTACATTTGTACTTTAGTTGTTTATTCAAATAAATTTCCCAGTAAGTTGATTTTCCAGGATGGTCATAACGTTGACATTATGAATTGATTTGTGAATTAGCACAAAACCACAATAACAGTTGGGAGGCTGCTTTGTATCCCTAGACCCACACCCACACCCGACCGTCATCTCCCATTTTCCTCAGTATCACGACCTGATGCGACGTTGGCAGCGCGATCAGTCGGAGGAGGCCAGCGGTGACGATGACGGATCTGCGATGGGGAAAGGTCGCTCGTCGCCGCGGCACCAGCAATTCCACGATCGCATAATACCCGCATGTTGATGACCTCCAGGACTCTCCGGCCTCCTCCCTCTAGGTACCTCTCCAAACCCTAACTGTTTCTCGGGTTCACAGTTTATTACTAATACTACTATTGTTTAATTAGATGGTAACATAAAACTTGGAGTGTCTGATAGGAGTTCTTATTCACTGTTTGAGATGCTAACTGGGATGGAGGGAGTAAAAAATGCCTAGAATAAAGAAATGATGAATTGTATTGTACACATTATTGTAGTTACAGATTATGTTTAAAATCGATCATTACTTGGGATGCTCCCAACTTGTAGGGTCGATGGGACATTAAATTGCCATATTGATTTTCCCTCTTCTTCACGTGTTAGGAATATATCTTTAACAATAGAATTTAATATTTGTGGTTTCACATGCAGGAAGAGACAGGATCATATCAATCACCAGTGATGGAGTCATGTGGTGGTTGCCGTCGTGCTAAATGTTGGTGTAGTGTAAAATTCCTGAGTTAGACATTATGGTACAATACTAATTTTAGGATTGTTGCCAATCATATCCGTCTGTAGCTATATCACATTGCAAAATTCCATGAACATTTGGTCCACATTATTTTTCTGTTATATTGTTCCTGCCCAAGCATGGATGCAGGTGGACGTGGGTGCCGCGCCTGCCACCAAGGATGTAGGGTTCACGCTACAACCGGTGAGGGATGGTAGGCGCGCTAACCGCACTGCAGCCTTACAGTTTTTCCTAATTTATTTAGGTATGCGAGGTCAATTTATAATTCACATATATGCTGAAATTTTGACTTCGAAGGACCATCACTGAAGTTATATGCTGAAATTTTGACTTCGAAATTCAGCACTGAAGTTATATGAAGTTTCTTGCGAGAGCTATATCATTCTTTTAGTACTACTGATTAATTCCCATGAGTACCAATGGTGAGATTTTCAGGCGTAAATACTAGATGTGATTCTCATTGCTGGCAATCTTCATGAATCTACCAAGGAGAACATTGCAATACTAATTGTTGCACAGGTGTTCTCAACACCGACTAGCAACAAGAGAGAATGATTGTTCAATGCTCACCGTTGTAAGCTTGATTCAAGAGGAGTTTCTGATAGAGGCAAAGGTGTCCCGTCTTTCGATGAGATGGTGGATTTCGCTTTGGTGGAAGTCGACTTTGATGATCCGACTACGAACGTGCAAGGACGTCGCGCCTTAGCAATCGCTAAACCAACTCCGAGAGGTTATTGACCACGCCGGAGCACGATCAACCTGACCACGAGGGTCTGTTTCCTGCGAGCAAACGAAGAACAAATAAGAAACTAAGATTGCAATCTAGATATTGCGAATATAAGATGAAAGCTTTATTGATCAAGGTGGGGTTCTGTGACGCCTTTATCTGGTCTTTGAACACAAACGAAGTACGCGAAGTTGCAGCTATGGCGAACTTTTAATCTAAACAAAACTCAAAGTCTAAACGGTGCCCTAAGGGCTGTATATATGGAGGAAGAGGGGGGAATTTCGTGGCCCTTGGTGGAGGGGTCTGAAATCAATCCTATCTCTTGTTTCCCCACACATACGGACTCTAAAAATAGTGTATACTTATGTATTTCGAAATTACATGGGCCTGGCCCAATAATAAGGTGACGCGGCACCTAGAATAGCCTCGGAACGAAATTTATGAAGTGGCATCTTGTATATTTCGTCCAAGGCTTCATGCACCCATTAAGGTGGCTTCAAAGTCCTGAAATCATCACTTGTAACTCCGTTCTTGTTCCCCTTGCGCATGCCATCATCTCCATGCTTGTTCGTGCTCCAATGTTCATCCTTCTCCAAGCTAGGCCCTTCATTTGTAAGCAAAACAAATGTATCCAATTTAGGCAGCATCATATTCTCATGAACATTAGAATCATTACCAAGAAATGAAAGTACCTGATAATTTAATTGGCGTGCGCGAGCTCTAGTAATTGGTCCAGTATATGTAGCAGTAGGGGTTGTGGGTGTAACAATGGTATTGATGTCCTCATCATCCTCCCCTTCTTGAAATGAAGTCGTCCTCGACGGAAGCTCATCTTCCTCACCCAAATAAGGCTTCAAATCTGCAATGTTAAAAGTGGGACTAACCCCAAAATCTGTAGGCAGCTCAAGTTTATATGCATTATCATTTATTTTCTCCAACACCTTAAAAGGACCATCAGCACGAGGCATTAGCTTTGATTTGCGCAAATCAGGAAATCTATCCTTACTCAAATGTAACCAAACAAGATCTCCAGGTGCAAACACAACATGTTTTCTACCCTTATCTCCAGCAAGTTTATATTTAGCATTCATATGCTCAATGTTTTCCTTAGTTAACTCATGCATTTTTAAAATCAATTCAGCACGTTGTTTAGCATCAAAATTAACCTTCTCCGAAGATGGAAGAGGTAACAAATCAATAGGTGCACGAGGTAGGAAACCATACACAATTTCAAAAGGGCACATCTTAGTAGTAGAATGCAATGAACGATTATAAGCAAATTCAATATGAGGCAAGCATTCTTCCCACATTTTCTTATTATTCTTCAAAACAGCCCTAAGCATAGTAGACAATGTTCTATTGACTACTTCAGTTTGTCCATCAGTTTGGGGGTGACAAGTAGTACTAAAGCAGTTTAGTCCCCAACTTAGCCCATAAACATCTCCAAAAGTGGCTAAGAAATTTAGTATCACGATCTGAAACAATAGTATTTGGCACACCATGCAAGCGAATAATTTCACGAAAGAACAAATCAGCAACATTAACAGCATCATCGCTTTTATGACATGGTATAAAGTGTGCCATTTTCGAGAATCTATCCACGACAACAAATATGCTATCCCTCCCCTTATTTGTTCGAGGTAAACCTAAAACAAAGTCCATAGATATATCCTCCCAAGGAACACTAGGTACAGGCAAAGGCATATATAAACCATGAGGATTGAGTTGTGACTTAGCTTTTTGACATGTAGTGCAGCGAGCAACAAAGCGCACAACATCCCGTCTCATCTTTGGCCAAAAGAAATGTGTAGCAAGTACGTCCTCTATCTTCTTCACGCCAAAGTGTCCCATTAATCCTCCTCCACGCGCCTCCTGCAACAACAAAAGACGAACGGAGCTAGCTGGAATGCATAGCTTGTTAGCTCGGAATACAAAACCATCATTAACGACGAACTTGTTCCATGTTCTACCTTCGTTACAATTCTGCAATACATCTTTAAAATCAGCATCATGCACATATTAATATTTGATGGTCTCCAAACCAAATATTTTGAACTCAAGTTGTGAAAGCATAGTATTGCGATGAGACAATGCATCAGCAATAACATTTTCTTTACCCTTCTTGTGTTTAATGACATAAGGGAATGTCTCAATGAATTCAACCCATTTAGCATGTCTAGGATTCAGTTTAGCTTGACTTTTAATATGTTTCAAAGATTCATGATCAGAGTGTATAACAAATTCTTTGGGCCATAAATAATGTTGCCATGTTTCTAAAGTCCGAACAAGAGCATATAATTCTCTATCATAAGTAGAATAATTCAGACTAGGCCCACTCAATTTTTCAGAAAAGTATGCAACAGGTTTGCCATCTTGTAATAACACATCTCCTAATCCAATTCCACTAGCATCACATTCAAGCTCAAAAGTCTTATTAAAATCAGGAAGTTGGAGTAAGGAGCATGTGTCAACTTATCTTTCAATACCGTGAAGGCTTCTTCCTGTGCGGTACCCCAAAGAAAAGGCACATCTTTCTTTGTAAGCTCATTAAGAGGTGCAGCAATGGTGCTGAAGTCTCTCACAAAACGCCTATAGAATCCAGCGAGGCCAAGAAAACTCCTCACTTGTGTGACCGTTTTGGGTTGCGGCCAACTCTCAATAGCTTCAATCTTGGCTTTATCAACTTCAATTCCCTGTGGAGTAACAACATAGCCAAGAAAAGATACTCGGTCGGTGCAAAAGGTGCACTTCCCAAGGTTACCAAACAAACGTGCATCACGTAAAGCAATAAAAACGGCACGTAAATGTTCCAAATGTTCCTCCAAAGATCTGCTATAAATCAGTATATCATCAAAATAGACTACCACAAATCGTCCAATAAAAGCACGTAAAACTTCGTTCATTAATCTCATGAAAGTACTAGGTGCATTAGTTAACCCAAAAGGCATGACTAACCACTCATATAATTTAAACTTAGTTTTAAATGTCGTTTTCCATTCATCTCCCAATTTCATACGAATTTGATGGTATCCACTACGCAAATCAACTTTGGAGAATATTGTAGAGCCACTCAATTCATCAAGCATATCATCTAGCCTAGGAATAGGATGACGATAACGAATAGTAATATTATTAATGCCTCTACAATCAACACACATACGTGATGTACCATCCTTTTTCGGCACTAGAATAATAGGAACAGCACAAGGACTAAGGGATTCACGTATATAACCTTTGTCGAGCAGCTCCTGTACTTGGTACGGTATAATGCACGGTTGGGTAATGATGCACCGGGAATTAAGTCAATCTGATGCTCAATCCCTCGAATGGGAGGTAATCCCGATGGCACATCTTGTGGAAAGACATCAGCGAACTCCTGCAAAATGTTAGTGACAGCAGGAGGCAAAGAGAAGGCACGTCCTCAAATGAAAATAATGCCTCTTTGCACACAAAAGCATAGCAAACAGATTTGCTGAAATCTAGCTCATCAATATCATATTTAGTGGCAAGTAAACATGCACTTTTCAATTTAATTTCAGAAACAACACTAGATGGTTTACTATTAGGCTTCATTTGTTGCTCAAATTCTTTTGCCACAATCTGATTTTCACTCTTATTTGTCTCCTGTTTTGCTTTATTAGCTCTATTAATATCATCTTTCAAAATGGAATCAGGAGTCATAGGAAGCAAAGTAATATTTTTATCCTTATGAACCAGAGTATAATGATTGTTTCTACCATGGTGTACAGAATTTTTATCAAATTGCCATGGTCGACCAAGTAATAAGGAACATGCTTGCATAGGTACCACATCACAATCAACATAATCAGCATATGTAGAGATACTAAAATGCACACGAACAATACGTGTTACCTTAACCTTGCCGCTGTTGTTGAACCATTGGATGTAGTAAGGATGTGGATGTGGTCTTGTGGTGAGAGATAGCTTCTCCACCATCTCCGTGCTAGCCAAGTTGTTGCAGCTCCCTCCGTCTATGATGACGCGCACAAAACGTTCCTTCACAACTCCCTTTTGTATGGAACAAATTGTGCCTCTGATTTTGCTCAGCTTGTGTGACCTGCACACTCAAAATACGTTGAGCAACTAAACATTCATACTTGTCAGCGTCTTCAGGAGCCATGTATTGCGTTCATGATCAGAATCAGCTCCACCGTGTTCTTCACTTGTAATAAGCGCCAAAGTCTCCTTATGATAGTCACTAGCGGACTCATACCCACCATCCTCAGTAGCAATCATTACACGCTGAGATTTGCATTCTCTCGCATAATGACCTCTTCCCTTACAACAACGACAAATAATATCACTTGTGTGCCCTGTTGATGCCATGGAAGAAGAAGAGCTCTGTGCAGGCCCGGCAGGTGCGCTCTTGGCAGATAGTGGTGGTTGTGCCTGCTTTCTTGTATCACGGCTGTAGGTGGCACCTGATGGAGGTGCTGGTGCAGTGGAAGTAGAAGATGCACGCGGTGTCCATGATGAAGGTCGACCTGCAGAAAAGTTAGTTCGCGCCAATGCCTGTCGATCCTGCACTTCACGTTCAGCTTTACAAGCAAGATGGAATAAAAGAGTGATATTAGTATACTCCTTATACTCTAGAATGGTCTGAATCTCTCTATTTAATCCACCCATAAAACATGCAAGCATAGCTTCATTCTCCTCAACAATACCACATCTAATCATGCCAATTTGTAATTCCTGATAATATTCTTCTACAGAATTTTTCCCTTGTCTTAAACGCTGCAATTTTTGAAGCAATTCACGTTGATAATATGGTGGAACCCAACGAGTACGCATAGCAGATTTCAAAGCAGCCCAAGTAGTTGGAATAGGATATAATCTACAATATTCAGACCACTATACACATGCAAAACTAGTGAAAGCACAAACAGCAGCAACAACCCGTCTCTCCTCGGGATATTGTAAACATGTAAAACGTTGTTCAGTTTCTAACTCCCAAGTAAGATATATACCAGGAACATATCTACCCTCAAATGGTGGAATATTCAATTTCAGTTTAAGAATATGGTCATTATCTCGTACCTGAGGTGGTGGTGCAGGCCTACCATTGCGAATATATACCTGAGGTCGACCTGCTAGTGGTGGTGCTGGTGGCTGCACGTAGTTCTAATTTTGATCAACCTCATCCTCGTAATAGCCCTCCACCTCTGCAGTAACAGCAGGAGCTACAGAAGCACCAACAGCAGTAGCAGCGGCACCAGAATTTTGTCCTGGCTCAATAGGAACACGATGTGCTCGCCCTACTGTATCGCGGCGTAGAGCTGGTTGTGGGAGACGTTTGAGTAATTCATCAAACTTAGCGTCCAACTTGGTGTCAATTGACTTCTCAATGTCATCCATCTTCTCCATTGCCTTTCCAAAGCTGGCCATCACGTCTTTCACCTGTTGACCCAACATTTGATGAAACTTATCATGAAGCTCCTTGTTCGTCATGTTCTCCTAGTCAATCTCGTCGGCTTGTCTTCCTGCCATAGTTAGCAGCAATAGAAACAGACAAGAATATGATCCTACAGACTACTGGAATATGGTGGTGGTGGGGTGTCACAAATCCGTCAAGCAAATCTCAAATTCTTACCAATTCTTACCCAGCAGCAGGTGGTGATTGGCAACCGTTGTAGTCAAAACTCTCAAAGCTTGGATAGAGCGATTACCAGGGAGAGTCAAACGCACGACGTAGATGTATGTGGAGCTGGGAAGGCTTATAATATGGTAGCAAAAAGGGTCAGCAATAATCAATTCATAGATGCAAAGTTGAATAAAAGCTCAACGACGGTACTGTGCTGGTCCTAGGCTAGACCGTGCTAGAGGTGCGAGCCTAGAACACTAACAAAATCACGGCGTGGCACGTAATCAAGGGAGGAGCACACTTTGATTTTTTTTCTCTTTTTTTCACTTTTTTCCTCTTTTTTTTTGCTCCGCAACAAATTTTTTTCAAAAAAGTCTACCAATGGCCTAAAAACTGCCTAGCCAGAATTTTCCAAGCTTAGTTTTTTTTTTGAAACTGGATCTATTTTTCTTGTATGGGTAGCATGGAAGTTGGGGAATCCGACTTGTTGACGATTCGTAGTATCGCGTGCTCTGGACTCAAAGATAAAGGAACAAATACTGGACTCTGACTAGGACTGGTGGCGGAGATGAATCTGGTGGAACTCGCACTGGTGATGGTATATGAGGTGGTATATGTGGACTCGGATTGGTGGTGGTATATGAACTCGGATTGGTGGTGGTATATGGACTCGGATTGTGGTGGTATATGGACTCGGATTAGTAGCGGATAAGCGGTGGTGGTATATGGCAGGGCGATGATGATGGTGCGGCGGCGGCGTGAATACTCGTGAACAGAACTCGAAACTCTAAAGACTAGACGCTAAGACCAGCAACTTGACACGACGAAGCAACCGCAAATTCAACAACGCAAATACAGAAAAGATTATGCAAGGGCTCAGATTGGTTCGGATAGGATGAACTAACCTTAATTTTTGTTGGCTTTTTCGTGGACTATAGGTATGAAGAAACAGACTCGATCTAAACTACGAAAAACTGTAAAATCTCACCAAGCAAACTGAAAATCTGATACCACTTGATAGAGGCAAAGGTGTCCCGTCTTTCGATGATGATGGATTTCGCTTTGGTGGAAGTCGACTTTGACGATCCGACTACGATCGAGCGAGGACGTCGCGCCATAGCAATCGCTAAACCAACTCCGAGAGGTTATTGACCACGCCGGAGCACGATCAACCTAACTACGAGGGTCTGTTTCCTGCGAGCAAACGAAGAACAAACAAGAAACTGAGATTGCAATCTAGATATTGCGAATATAAGATGAAAGCTTTATTGATCAAGGTGGGGTTCTGTGACGCCTTTGTCTGGTCTTTGAACACAAACGAAGTACGCGAAGTTGCAGCTATGGTGAACTTTTAATCTAAACAAAACCCAAAGTCTAAACGGTGCCCTAAGGGCTGTATATATGGAGGAAGAGGGGGAAATTTCGTGGCCCTTGGTGGAGGGGTCCGAAATCAACCCTATCTCTTGTTTCCCCACACATACGGACTCTAAAAATAGCCTATACTTATGTATTTCGAAATTACATGGGTCTGGCCCAATAATAAGGTGACGCAACACCTAGAATAGCCTCGGAACGAAATTTATGAAGTGGCATCTTGTATATTTCGTCCAAGGCTTCATGCACCCGTTATGGTGGCTTCAAAGTCCTGAAATCATCACTTGTAACTCCGTTCTTGTTCCCCTTGCGCATGCCATCATCTCCATGCTTGTTCGTGCTCCAATGTTCATCTTTCTCCAAGCTAGGCCCTTCATTTGTAAGCAAAACAAATGTATCCAATTTAGGCAACATCATATTCTCATGAACATTAGAATAATTACCAAGAAACGAAAGTACCTGATAATTTAATTGGCGTGCGCGAGCTCTAGTAATTGGTCCAGTATATATAGCAGTAGGGGTTGTGGGTGTAACAATGGTATTGATGTCCTCATCAGTTTCTCAATGTTGTACATGTAGGCTGTGAGTAACAGAAATAATACCTACTTGTTCACTCATTTCCTGTACCTATGATTCATTTGCCACTGTTCAGTAGAGTTCAGTTATGTGCTTCAATATTAGGAACTCATCATCTTCTAAAACATACTGTTGCCTACTCAAACGTATTTTGTTCCTTTTTGTTTCCAACAGATTTTGTATAAAAACACGTGTACAATAGAAGCGGCAGAACCTGCATTGGACCGTCCTCATTAGCTTTGTCCATTTTTTCCAAAGAAATAACACTTCTGCAGTCCTACGCATTCAGAAATACGATTTAGTGTGCTATTACAATCCTCGTAATCGCACGCTATATTTTCTGTGGGAATTTCTGTCATCCATTCTGATTTTGAGGCAAATATATCAGTTATTTTTTTTGTTCTAGCAAGGTACCATATACATGTTATGAAGTTCTCCTTTGCCTTTCAGGTCAACCACATAGGCAGGAGGGAATTCATTTATCAATAAAAATAAATTTGTTTGAGGGGATGTTATCTTATTTATCCATATAACCAAATGAACACTATGATGAACTTAACATCTCTCTATCATTATTTTTGTAAGATGCAAGCGATATAAATTTTAAAAAGCCCATGACAACGCACGGGCAGTCTACTAGTTCCCATAGTAGAGGTCCCGAGGACTGATCCAAAGCGCAGTGCGTGTCCGGCGCAACGTTGGGCCGGCGCTCGGCTGAAAACATTTTCCTAACAAAAACAAAAACAAAAAACATAAGAAAGGCCCGGTACACGGAAAGCCTAGCTGGTGGGCGCCCTACACCGAGCGGAGCGTATGGTGTCCACGCTCACCGTCCACGCGCCGCCCACCCCCTTCCCTTTCTTTTCCTCCAAGACACGGAAACCTTCCGGAACCTCCCGCTTTTCCCGAAACACCCCCGCCCGCGTGCCCGGCGCTCGCGAGACCCCAGGGGTAGTCTCGTACTTCCACGCCCCGCCGCGCCGCTAGACCGGTCTATACAACACATTCCCCACGAAGCCGCCCGCAGCCAGAAAGGCGAGCAAAAGTTTCACTTGGCCTCCCCAACCTCGAGTCCTCCGGCGAGTCTCTGCTTGCGTGCGGCGGCGGCGATGGCTTCCTTCTCCGAGGCTCCCCCCGGCAACCCTGACGCCGGCGCCAAGATCTTCAAGACCAAGTGCGCGCAGTGCCACACCGTCGACGCCGGCGCCGGCCACAAGCAAGGTAAGACGCCGATTCCCCCCGACGCCTCGGCGTGTCTGTCTATTCTCCCCTGTCCCGCGCCGTGCCGTTTGGGGGAGATCCGAATGGCTCCTTCCTGCGCGTGTGGAGCGGTGGTTGGGATCAGATCGGATGCTGCGCGGATAGATTTGTGTGTGTGCTCTTCGTGCTGTCAGAAGGAGCGCTTAGATCTGTTGCGGTTGGTGATGGGGCGGTCGATTGAGCAGTGGATTCGTAGCTCTGCTTATGCTTAGCAGACGATGGCTAGATGTTTCTTCCCGATTTCTGGTGCTTGCTCTACTGTAAATCTACATGTGCCTAGAGGTTACCTGTTGCTCAAATCGTGATCCAGTCTAATAGGGGTAGAGCATGCCTCTCCGATTGTCTGTTGCTTTGAATTGGTTATTATTAGTCACCTGCTTTGTGCATTAGATTACTGCTGCTGAGCTCTCTTTGCTTGGGATTAATTTGCTGATGTTATTGTCTGTGCTTGTGACTATTGTATTGCAATCATCTCATAAGATGTTAGGGATCTGCTTATTTTGTGATTGATCAAAGACATTCATAGTTCCTTCGTCAAGCTAATGTGTGATGCAAGCTGATTGACTGAAATGGACTAGTTTTGTTACATTTCTGGTGATTTTCATGATTTGTTATGTAGCGCAGTGTCTCCTGTAAATGATTTTAGGATTCAACCTCCATGATATCCCATCTTACTATGTATACATGAGCATATGATCGAAGGTTTTGTTGTTGATATTAAGCATTTTGTTTGTCCTTGCAGGTCCAAACTTGCATGGTCTGTTTGGGAGGCAGTCGGGTACCACCGCTGGTTACTCCTACTCTGCAGCAAACAAGAACAAGGCTGTGGAGTGGGAGGAGAACACTCTGTATGACTACTTGCTTAATCCTAAGAAGGTATGCTTATTGATCACTTGCATTACTTCAGAAGTTCCATTTACTTGTGGTTGTGCTCCTTTGTCAGGACGACAATATGAAGTATTCTCAAATTGTGATTTGTACTTGCTTACAAAACTGTATAGAAGCTTATCTATGTCACTAGCGTATGTATAATCTAGGGACCTATGTTACCTAATTTGCTATTACTCCCTCCGTTTGGAATTACTTGTCGCAGAAATGGATGTATCTAGACGTATTTTAGTTCTAGATACATCCATTTTCGCGACAAGTAATTCTGAACGGAGGGAGTACATCAATGAATTTCATCTGTGGAAAAGCCGTAGAGAAGCCTATGGAGATATGCCAAACAGAACCTTGGTTTCTGATTGAACTGTGTTAATATTTTGGTTACTTGCATAATCCACTATCCAAAGTCCAAACATCACCTCTTATTTGTAGTGATGTCCAAGCATTCCAAAACAGATCTGCAGCTAGTCCCGCTGTAGTATCTGATTTCCTTCTGTCCATGTCTGAATGGTTTGCTATGTTCTTCTCTGGATTATAATTTGTAGTATGTTACTAGTATTATCTATATGGACAGTTTTGATTTTTGGGAACTTTAATCTTGTTTACATAACCCTTGATTCATATTCTGGCTGTTGTTCTGATAAATGGTTTTGCCTTGATGTTTTTAGCATCAGCCTCTATGCTCGCATTCAGTTCGTAGCATGCCCTTGACAATTCTCTTCTCTTGAAATGTATCTTTAACACAAACCTTGTTATTCCCATGCAGTACATTCCTGGAACCAAGATGGTCTTCCCTGGGCTGAAGAAGCCACAGGACCGTGCTGATCTCATTGCGTACCTGAAGAAAGCCACCTCCTCTTGAAAGGGCATGATGATGCTATGATCTTGTCATGGCGAGTGAATTCATTTTGCAGTAAAATAAGAATATTAGACATTAATAGTCACTCTGGTTTGATGGGGTGTGATCCACGAGACAATTATCTTGCGAATTTTGTTTTCATGATATGGGTTTCATATCACTAGGTTTAGTTGGTAAAATCTTCGTCAATCTTTTGATTCAGTTGCTGGAAAACCCCAGTACGCATGTTTTGACCACCAGGTGGCGGTGGGACTGGAATGCACACCCATGTTGATGAACATGAGATCTTTAAAATTGATATAAAGCTTTCTGCCTGTGTTATGGATTCGTCAAATCTGGACTCTTTATTCTGCCAAATGTTGCCTGTCCTATGTGTATTTCCACTCGTGACTTTTACTGGTGCGTATCTAGGTCTTTTGCTTTTTAGAGCAGATCAAGCAACTGCGGTATCGCAAATTCTATAAACAGATGCTGCATAACTTAAACTAGCAGTTTGTGCAATATCTCTACTCTCATAAAAAACTGAGTTGGTGATGATGGTAAAAACTGAGTTGGTGATGATGGTAAAAACCGAGTTGGAGATGATGGTGTGCCTGTCATCCTACAATATAGACCTATATTTAACGATAGAAAGCAAACTATGACAATTTCACATTTACATATAATAGCATCTCTAGCCGCGTGCCTCACCGTCCTCAGGAGCTTGTTTTTCGCTGGGTGCGCCTAAAAATTGGCCCAGTCGCGCGCCGGCGGATCCAGCCCGAACTCGGCATGCCGGGGCAATCGAATTTGGCGCGAAAGAAAGGCGGGCCTGCTGAGTCAGCCACCCACGCACCTTGTCATCCTCATCGCCTCGGTTTTGTGCGGGAATCAATGCAGGCTGCCTGCCGCTCAGCCTTCTGCCGATCAGCCTTTCATTGATTCCTCACGGGTGGCGCGGACGTGGCGACGCTCCGCCTCCCGCCACGTGTACACACGGCGCCCATCCCCCAGCCGCTTTATAAGCAGCGTGCCCCCCTCGCTTGAGCCGCACCCCACCTACAGCCGTCGAGCTCTCTTCACGCCGTCCAACTCTCTTTCCCGACGCTGCCGATGTTCCTTCCCTCTCATCTTTTCCAAGCCGCAGCGATGGGCGAGAGGTTCCCCGATGATGGGGCGGCGGCCAATGGCTTCGGCCGTCGCTCGCTGCACGAGTGGGAGGCGTACCTCCTATTCGAGGCCAACGCACCGACGCTGCCTGACATGCGCGCCCCGGGGCGGTGGAGGCTCAGCGCCGGTGGCGTCCCCATCCCCTCGCTGCCCGACGTCGACGTGCGCCCCGACTACTTCGCCGACGAGGCCGCCTGCGTGCGGGCGTCGCTGACGGAGGAGCAGCGGGCCCTCCCGCAGTATGCCGCCGACAACCACGAGGCCTGGGCGGCGTACTTCCAACACCGGCAGGTGCAGCAGCTGGCTTTCACCAATGGGGCGCCAGTGGCGCGGGGGTCAAAGAACAGCGACGACCGCCACCTGTGGTGGGGTGCCCTCAGCCGCACACTCCACGCCGTCGTCCAGCACCTCGAGGGCGGCAACGACCCACCATTGGCGTACCCTGCCGTCCCGGTCCCCCGCTGGAGCGGTGGCCAATGGATGCCGCGCCGGGCCGGCTCCTCCTCCGGCTCGTCCGCGTTGCTCGGCGTCAAGGTCGATCCCGCAGAGACTGCCGAGACGCCGCTCGACCGGCGCACCCGCAGCGCTGGCATCTTCATCAACGAGGGAGGGCGCGCCTCCTCCTCCTCTGCTCCTCCCCGCTTCGTCAAGCCGAAGATAGAGTCAGGCCTCGCCGTCGTGAAGACGGAGCCAACGCTCGTCGACATGAAGGCGGAGCCAGGGCTCGACCACGCGGCGGCCTTGAAGGGGCGCGCGAAGACTGGGCGCGGACGGAGCTGGAGCGCCAGCGCCGCGCCTTCGAGCAGTTCACCGCTCGGCGCCGTGGTCGCGACGAGGGAGGCGTCGTCGTCCTCGACGACGACAGCGGCGACGATGCGCCGCCTTCGCCAGGGTGACCCTAGGCAAGGGTCCAGCAGTGGCGTCCGCGTGAAGGAGGAGAAGGACGACGACGACGGCGGCGACGGCGACCTTGCCTCTCTCAGCGCCTTTTTCGGCCTGTAGTCACGGCCCTGCTTTGTTTTTTTAAGTATTTTATCTATGTACAAAACTATTTAAATTCGCCAAGATAATGTAATGTTTTGTCGAATATATGTCCCGTTCGCTGAATTTTAGACAAGTAACTGTTCAAAAAATAATAATTTAAAATAGCCGCCTGGGGCCGATCCTGGGGGCGTCGGTTGGGAATCAGATCGCCCCCAGGCCAATTTTTAGCACCGGTTCGCCCCCAGACGGCGGTTTTTCGAGCCGCCTGGGAGGCCAACGACTGGAGATGCTCTAAGACCTTCCCTCATTCATCCTTTATCTTCCAGAATCTCATTGTCGAGCAATTAAAATAGAAAGCAAACTATGACAATTCCACATTTGCATATAAGACCTTCTCTCATTCATCCTTTATCTTCCACAATCTCATTGTTGAACAATTAAAAAAGGAAGCCGTTGCCGGCGTCGTCTATCCCCATGCTCCCACTCAGTCTGATCACCTACCACCACTATGCTTCACTCCTTCTCACCTTATCTCTCCTCTTTCTCGTCTCCCCCACTCCGCTCAGTTTGAGTTGTTGGGGCATGTCAACGTGCTTGTGGAGGTCATAGTCGGAGAGGATCCGCATCAATGGTGTATGTGCTGAGTTATGTAAACCTACACATATCGTTAGTTTTTACACATGTGATTACTCCCGCATGGGTCAATAACAACAATTTTTTTAAATAAATGCATCTTTGTGTTCCGTGCAATGCACGAGCATCAAAGAGGCGACGATTCGGTACTTCGGCTCATCTGCACCCCGTTAGAAAAAATCATAAAAAAATAAAAAATTCTATAAATTTCAAATTTTTTTGCATGGTAGAAATATTATCGCGTGAGGTCCGCTCCAATTTTTTAGATAATTTGGACATCCGAGCAGCTCTCAGCAAAAAATACAAATCAGGTCAGAATAGTGCGTGAACACTAAACATTTTTGCATCGAATTTGTCTTTTTGCCGAGAGTTGCTTAGATGTTCAAATGATTTTAAAATTGGAATGGACCTCACGCATCAAATTATCTATCACACAATTTTTTGATTTTTTAGTATTTAATTTGATTTTTTTCGCCAGGGCGGGTGAAACTGAGCCTCGGCTCAGAAGTGGATTACCGCTCATCTAAGGCAAATTATTAAGCTAGTTCACGAGGGAAAATCTGAAGAAGCGTCACAAACCTCGATGGGGATTCGGGCTATAACGGCAAATTATGTAAGTGCCTACTCATTTAAGGCAAAGGAAATGTATTGCCTACTGATCTAAGGCAAAGAAAAGAATGGAGGGTAAAGCAGACCTCCCATGGGTTTGTAAACTTGAATGTGGATACTTCTTTTGATCATGATCAGCTGCCGTTATCAGGGACGGTAAAGAAAACTTCATTGTAGGTGAAAATTGAAAGATTGAATGCCGTGCGGATGTGCTGACGATGGAAGCGTTAACACTTAGGTTTGGATTATTGCTGGCACGAAAGGCGAGTTGTAATCGTCCTATTATCAATTCTGACAACATGAAAGTCATTGACATAATAAAGAACGGATGACATTCTGCGGAGCGGCGGCTTATCTTTGAGGATTGTTTCTTATGGCTTGTAATTTTCCTCTTATTAGTTTTGAACACTGTAATAGAGAAGCGAACAAGGTAGCTTATGAGCTTTCTAGAGTAGCAAAATGCTCCATGACTAGGGATTGGATCGAGGAGCCCACGGAAAATATTATATCTCTTCCGATAGACAATGTAAATATTATTTCTAATTAATATAGTTGATGTTTTTTAAAAGATAGAGTTAATACTAGCTTAAAAAATTAATGAAAACCTAAATCTACTCATCATCATCACCGGTCTTCTTGATGTGGAGGTGGTACTCCATCAGCGAGTTGGACAGGACGTCCGATTGTATTACTCCCGCGTCGCTGCCACCCGTGCCTCGACACCTTCTCCTCCGATGGCAGCCGTCTTCTTCGACTCGTACCACGCGCACTCCGTCTCCGGGACTCACTTGGGCGTTGGCCAGAATATCTTATCGAGTCGGTCGAAGTTGCTTCACGCCCGCTGACCACCGATGCAGGAGTGCATGCCGCACTCACGAACTTGCACCTTGCGCCACTCCTCCACCTCATCGTCATGGCGACGCTTGTGAGGCGGCGAGTCGCTGAGGCCCCCTCGGCCACCCCTCCCGCGACTAGCACTTGACATGGGCGAGGTTTGGGTGGCTACGCGCGTGTCAAACAGCTACCGGATATGAACCCTAAAACGGGGTCGCTACGGTATATATGCAGGAATCGGGTGCAGTTTACGGGCCGCCCGTAAAATTTTTACGGGCTGAACCATTTTTTCGATATCCAGTCGGCTGTTTTTTATTTGCGCGAACTGTAAGTCCGCCCGAAAATTAACGGGCTGGTGAGCTTTTAAGGGATATGCTAGATATGCTCTTTGACTTTGATTTCCCGGAACTAAAATATATCTAAATACATCCATTTCTTTGACCAGTATTTCTGAACGGAGGGAGTATATAGTAACCTGTGGGCGTTTTTGTATATGTACTCTTGAATTTTCCAGTATAAATCTGAGAAGATAAGTAACCAGTGCCCTCACAGTACAAACTGTACTCTGAATTTTTCAAAGTATAAATCTGAGATGATAGGTAAGTAACAAGTACTCTCACAGTACATATCAAAATTTCTGACAGAACACACTAGACGTTCAAATACAGAGGTAACTAGTCTGTTCAATCAAGGATGGCATGATGTGGGCGACATCCTCATGGTGGACTTGTGTCCATGGGCTACGACACAGTGACAACGTTTGCTCCAGCGCTGGCACTGAGCTTGGAAGGTAGTCCAAGAGCGGATGTAGATTGTGGTCTGCATCGACAACATCTGAAAGATGGTGAATCATGTGTTGGGTTTGTGGATTTTGGATGGTAGGTATGTTTCCTCCTCTGATGTGTTAGTCGAGCGGGAATGCCAGATCTGAAATTTGATGGCGTGTCCGGGGTGTTGCCCTGGCCTGATTCGTTCAACGGTAATGATTTCTCCTTTGGCGAGCCACCTTGGAGGTCCGCAAAACTGCATATCAGCGATGGAGCCGCTTCAAGCTCGGGTGAGGAGGTGATCCAGCATTATTTTTCTTTGGTGGCTGCTGTGGTGGTGCCAGAGGCAGGTCACGGGTGTTGATGTGAAGTCAGAGGATTCTTCGGTCTTGATTGTAATTTTCTTTCTTGGTTGCTGTTCCTTTGTGCAAAGGCTAGCGTTTTGCTATCTTTTCAAATTTATCATGTCGGTGTTTACGTGGCTTGTACTATGATTTTTATGATATAAATGATGTTGGTGTTTATGTGGCTTCTACTATGTTTTTTATGATATAAATGAGACACGTATTAGCATAAAAAAGGAATCCAAGAGCGCCATTGAGAAAATGGGCTTATTAAAACTAGTCATACTCAGTATTAAAAAAATGTAATTTGGTCTAAAAACCCAAATATTACCTCTCTCTTTCCTAGGTTTCTCGACAAGAATCTAAATTTAATTACATCTAAGTGGTTCAAAACATAAAAAATGAACGAAAAACAAGAACATCATTTCGTGAACTTTCATGACTAAATGTTAGTTGCCCTGTGATGTAGGGTGGAACCCTATGGGGTCGATCTTTCACGAATTGGAGGGTCCCGCCACAGACACGGGAAAGAACAGGGAGAAATCATAAGAAAAACACTCAAGAACAAGTCTAATCACACATCCACTAGACAATTAAACACACATGATCCATAGGATACATGAACAACAAAGAAAAAAAATACAAGGTAAAGTTCATCCCAAATCCAAAGGAGATGGGGCCTTGATGATCTAGGTAGATCCTTCCCACAAATGGGGTCTTGAATCCCTCGGGATCTTCTCACACGCTCACATGGAGGTCTTGAACTCCAGAGTGGTCTCTCTCTCAGGAGGAGAAGGTAAGAAGCAAAACTCAACTTAGATGAGCTATCATAATGCTAACCCTAGAAATGAGGAGGGGGAGGTCTGTTTATAGTCTAAGCCATGAAGGGGTAAGTGGGAGAGGGATACAAGACCAAAGGCCCGGCTGCGCACAGGCAGGGGCGGACGTCCGGTGGCTCGCGGGGGTCCGAACGTACGGAGGGCGTCGGACTTCCTACAATTGGCTTCTGGACATGGGGCACCGGATATCCGGTGGGCGTCGGTCGTTCGGTCGCTGGTACTTGTCGGACGTCCGGTGGTCGTCGGTTGTCCGGCTGCTGTAACACTCTTCGGCTATAGTTCTTCTGGCTGTCTGGTCTGCGTCAGGTACCGGATGTCCGGTGGCTGTAGCTTGCAGAAACTCCATTTCTTCCGTCTTCGCTTCCACGCTTCCCTCACGGATGGTGTAGGTGATCCTTGGCGCTTGCACTCCTCTTTGTCGTTTGTGAAGCTCCGGCAATACATATGCATGCACACGAAAAGAATGTCATGTAATATACCATCTTCGAAGGGTTCAAGTGAACACGTGTAAAAGAGATGATTCACCTTTATGTATGTGAGGTAGAGGTCGCACGTTTCACTTACCAAACGGACTCTTGACATGATGATGTCCGTAGATGCTCCGCATCACCTTGTAACTCGAATGAGTTGCTAGCAGATTTGTTGGGGACGATAAGCTAACACGAATAGACTTGCCTTTCACTTGCTTTGGCATATTTTGGTGAATTGTCAACGTTATATATAGTGAAATTTTAGAGGTAAGTTAATGATTTAAAAAGTCCAAATGAAGTCTGGTTGATACGGTCCACCACAAGTGGAACTTAACCAGTGATATGTTTGCTCTAGGCAAAGACAAACAAAACATATGTTTATAGAATATTTTCGGCAACCTAAAAGCCTCAAAATGGCTAAAACTGGCAAATTTTTCGCTAAATGGAATAATCCGGATGAAAAGCTGTGAAGTGGAGGTAATTATAGTGTAAAAAATTCTACAAGTAGGAGGTAACACTGGAATTTACACTTATAAATGCTCTATAAGTTTATAACTATTGTCAAAGGTGCATATATGAGACCATATGAATGTAAGACAACATCTGGAATATATTTCAGGACAAAATGAGCAGAAGAGTACACCCACATTACACACCTTTTTTCCACCATAAAAGCAACCACATTACACACCTTTTTTCCACCATAAAAGCAAGACAATATTTGCTTCGTTTTTTTTTGACGCGTCACAATAGAAAGCGTGTGATATGTTTCGTTAAGAAATACTATGTGATACGTTCAATAGAAAGTGTGTGAGGTCAAATTTATCTATCTTAGATAACTTATAAATGCAAATATTTATACAGTTTAGCTAGGTTTTTATGAAATTATATTTATTAAACAAATATATGGTACATTTATCTATGCAAAAGAAAGAAATGATCAAAACAGAACACGATGATTTTACTTAAGACCAAGGAAGCCATCTTCCTGTCCAGGAATAAGATAAATGCGGGCGAAGAAAAATGAAAAGTCGAAATGGTTGCTGCTAGTACTATAGGCAGATGTGCACTGGAGTATGAGGAATTTTTCTGTCCTGAGAAAGCACCGAGATCGGTCGCTGGGAGGCCCCGCCGCCGGACACTCTCAAGGTGAATTTTGATGGAGCTTTTGATGAGGCGAGTCAAGTGGCAGCGGAGGGTGGGAGCTGCAGCCGGCAGAATCTGCTTTGCACGATGCACTTCATTCTGAAGCTCTGGCTTGCACTTATTACGCCGGCTGCGGATTGCGGGATGTCGAACATGATTGTTGAATCTGATTCTCAGGTGCGGTGGACGGCTGGAGGTGCACCCACGCTACGTACCGTGTCGACACCAGTGACCAGTCTCGCCTACTGCGGTCCGTAAGGTAGCAGATAGTGAACGACGATCCGAGGGATCACTAGACCATGAAGCATCCGAATAGGCGTGGAGCTCTAATGAGCTGGAACGGGGAAAGAAAAGACGTCGAAAGATCGTGCCACGAAGATATCGTAGAGATAAGGTGACTGTAGTGAACCGAAGTGGGAGCAGAAACAAACTGACTCAGAACATGGACATGATAGGAGATATCTGGACGAGTGACAGCAAGATAGACAAGACTCCCAACAAGATGACGATAATGTGTCAGATCAGATAAGGGCTCACCATCAGAAGCACGAAGGTGAACATTGAGCTCCATAGGAGTCTCAGCGGTGCGCTCATCACTAAGAGTCGCACGAGTGAGAAGATCCTGGATATACTTTTCTTGAGAAATAAAGAAGCCATCAGAGGTAGAAGAAACCTCAATCCCAAGAAAGTAGCGAAGAGGACCAAGATCCGACATACGAAACTGCTCACTAAGATGTGCCGTGACAAAGGCAATGTACTTAAAGTCATCACTAGTGATAATCATGTCATCAACATATAGCAGAAGAGTCCTACCACGAGGAGAAAGGTGGACAAACAACGCTGGATCATGAACACTGGGCGAAAAACCAGCGACAGTCACGACAGAGGCGAAACGCTCAAACCAAGCACGGGGGGCTTGCTTAAGGCCATAGATAGAGCGGCCAAGACGACAAACCATGCCATCAGGAACAGACTACCCAGGTGGTGGCTGCATATAAACCTCCTCACGCAACTCACCATTTAGAAAGACATTCTTCACATCAAGCTGAGACACAGACCAATGGCGAATAGAGGCCACAACAAGAAGTGTGCGAACAGTGGTCATATGGGCCACAAGAGCAAAAGTCTCATCGTAATCACGACCATGCTCCTGCTGAAAACCACGAGCCACAAGACGAGCTTTATAAAGCTCAAGAGAACCATCAGAGCGAGTCTTAATCTTATAGACCCACTTACAAGTGATGGGACGAACACGGGGAGGAAGAGAAACTAGATCCCACGTGTCGGTGCGCTCAAGGGCGGCAATCTCCTCTGCCATCGCAAACTGCCATTCAGGATGAACAACAACATCTTGATAAGAAGTCGGCTCAAGAACGGTCGAAAGACCATAGCGATAAGGAGAATATCAATCAGGGGGCGGACAAGGCCGAGAGCGAAGACTGTAAGTCGGCTGAGAGGAGGAAGACACACCAGAAGTAGAGGGCACATTAGTAGACTCATCCACAACACGTGAACGACGAGTATAATGGAAAGGAAAGGAGGAAAGAGGTGGAACCACTGGAGGTGGAGACGGAGAATGTAACGGTGATGAAGGTGTAGAAGTGGAAGGTATCGGTGATGAAGGTGGAGAAGTGGAAGGTGTCGATGATGAAGGTGGAGAGTCATGCGAGGAGTGGGAAGAAGAACCCGTAGGAGAGGACGGTGTCCGATCTGCAACGGCGGGACAAGGAATAGGAATACTGGGCATAGAGGGAGGTGTATCCGGAAATGTAAGAAAAGGGATCTCCTCCGTGGAAAAGACATGATTATACGATATGCATCACACAATCTCAGATTCATCTATTCAACCAACACAAAGTACTTCAAAGACGCCCCAAAGTTTCTACTGGAGAGTCAAGACAAAAATGTGTGCAACCCCTTATGCATAGGTTCATGGGCGGAACCCGCAAGTTGGCCACCAAAACATACGTCAAGTGGCACATGATATCCCATTGTCACCACAAATAAGCACGGCAAGACATACATCAAGTATTCTCAAATCCTTAAAGACTCAATCCGATAAGATAACTTCAAAGGGAAAACTCAATTCATCACAAGAGAGTAGAGGGGGAGAAACATCACAAGATCCAACTATAATAGCAAAGCTCGCGATACATCAAGATCGTGCCATAGAGAGAACATGAGAGAGAGAGAGAGATCAAACACATAGCTACTGGTACATACCCTCAGCCCCGAGGGTGAACTACTCCCTCCTCGTCATGGAGAGCGCCAGGATGATGAAGATGGCCACCGGTGATGGATTCCCCCTCCGGCAGGGTGCCGGAACGGGCTCCCGAGAGGTTTTTGGTGGCTACAGAGGCTTGCGGCGGCGGAACTCCCGATCTATCTTCTCCATGGATGTTTTTAGGGTACGTGGGACTATATAGGTGAAAGAAGTCGGTCGGGGGAGCCTCGAAGGGCCCACGAGAGGGTAGGGCGCACCCAGGGGGTGGGCGCGCCCCCCTGTCTCATGGCCTCCTCGATGATCCCCTGGCTTGCACTCCAAGTTCCTGGGATTGGTTCTGTTCCAAAAATAACTTTTCTGAAGGTTTCATTCTGTTTGGACTCCGTTTGATATTCCTTTTCTTCGAAATACTGAAACAGGCAAGAAAACAGCAATATGGGCAGGGCCTCCGGTTAGTACGTTAGTCCCAAAAATGATATAGAAGTGTAAAATAAAGCCCATAAACATCCAAAAGGGGTAATATAATAGCATGGAACAATCAAAAATTATAGATACGTTGGAGACGTATCAAGAGCCATCAGAACGTGCCTACACTTCCAGCATTCATTTTCTGAGAGAGAACCACCTACTCATGTGTTGAGGTCAAGATATTCTATTCCTACCACATGAATCTTGATCTCTAGCCTTCCCCAAGTTGCTTTCCACTCAAATCTTCTTTCCACCAAATCTAAATCCTATGAGACAGAGTTGAGTGTTGGGGAGACTATCATTTGAAGCACAAGAGCAAGGCGTTCATCAACAACACAACATTTGTTAATTCCTGGAGAGTGGTGTCTCCTAGATTGGCTAGGTGTCACTTGGGAGCCTTGACAAGATTGTGGAGTTGAACCAAGGAGTTTGTATGGGCAAGGAGATCGCCTACTTCGTGAAGATCTACCCTAGTGAGGTAAGTCCTTCGTGGGCGACGACCATGGTGGGATAGACAAGGTTGCTTCTTCGTGGACCCTTCATGGGTGGAGCCCTCCGTGGACTTGCGCAGCCGTTACCCTTCGTGGGTTGAAGTCTCCATCAACGTGGATGTACGATAGCAACACCTATCGGAACCACGACAAATCTGTGTCTCCAATTCCGTTTGCACACTCCAATCCCATCCCTTTACATTCTTGCAAGTTGCATGCTTTACTTTCCGCTGCTCATATACTCTTTGCATGCTTGCTTGTTATGTATTGTGATTGCTAAACTTGTGCCAAAACTCCACTTCAACTTAAAGAAATTAAAAACTGTAAATTTTTCACTTAGTGTCTAATCACTCCCCCTCTAGACACCTCTTCTCGATCCTTTCAATTGGTATCAGAGCTTTGGTCTCCATTGCTTTGGTTTAAACACCATTGGAGAAGATGGATGAGTCTACTTTGGAGAGTGCCTATACTTGATGGAGAGTACTTTCATGAGTGGAAAAATGAGATGCTTGTGATTTTCAATGAATATCATTTGAACAAGTATATTGCTAGCCCTTGTGCACCTCATGTTGATCCTATGCATCCCACCCTTGATGAGTCAATTGACATGATTCACAATCTTAGAACTGTTAATCTTATCACTAGAGGCTTGCCTAGAAACTTGATTGGAAGTTTGCCTACTCTTGAGTGTGCCTACACTATATGGAAATTTCTTGAGGAACGTTTTCCAAATTATTCCTTGAAAAATCTAGATGAAATTCTCCATAAGTCTATTGCCTTGAGTAAGATGAATTCCTATGATCCTATGTTTGGTGATTGTCTGTTTGAGCTTACAAACCTTATGCGTGCCAAAGGAGATGTTGGAATTATTAGTGATATTATTTCCGAAGCTATTAAAATTCATAAAGAAGAACATTGTCAAACTCACTCTAACGAATCACCCTCTCTAGGGATTGATCCACCACATGATGATGTTGAACATGGATACTATGATGAGGATGATGATAGTGACCTTGATCTTGATGATGCAATGAGACACTTTGGTCTTATGGCAAATCTTCGGGGATATATGGCAGGAGGAAAGGAATGGGTTCTTGATAGTGGATGTACCAATCACATGATAAGAGATAAAGATATGTTTCGTGAGCTTGCTAAAAATGACGGCCCTCGAAAGTATGTCACTTTCGGTGACAACTCAAAGGGTAATGTGGTTGGCCTCGGTAAGGTGGCCATATCACATGATAGCTCACAAAATGTCATGCTCGTTGAATCTCTTGGATACAATTTACTTTCAGTATCTAGACTTGCTGATTTCGGTTTTAGTGTCATATTTACTGAAGTAGATTGCCAAGTGTTTCGTAGAGATAATCATAATATGGTCTTTACCGGTATACGTAGAGGTGATCTTTACATCGTTGATTTCACTAAAAAGGCTCAACCTAGAACTTGCTTTATTGCTAAATCCTCTAAAGGCTGGTTGTGGCATAGACGACTAGGTCATGTGGGCATGCGAAACCTTGACAAGCTTATTAAAGGAAATCATATCCTTGGCGTTAAGGATGTCATATTTGATAAGGATACACTTTGCAGCGCTTGTCAAGCAGGTAAACAGGTTGGAGGAAGGCATCCCGTGAAGAACATCATGACCACAAGGAGGCCACTCGAGCTACTTCACATGGATCTTTTTGGTCCCAACGCTTACAAAAGTCTCGGTGGAAACTCTTTTGGTCTAGTTATAGTTGATGATTTTTCAAGATTTACGTGGGTGTTCTTTCTCGATGATAAATCGCAGGTCCAAAAGATCTTCAAAAACTTCGCTAGGAAGGCCCAAAATCAATTTGAAGTGAAGATCAAGAAGGTTCGCAGCAACAACGAAACGGAGTTCAAGAACACAAATGTGGACACCTTTCTTGACGAAGAAGGGATTTCACATGAGTTCTCAGCTACGTACACACCTCAACAAAATGGAGTTGTTGAGAGGAAGAAACGGACGCTCATCGAAATGGCGAGAATGATGCTTGATGAGTACAAGACGCCGAAGCACTTTTGGCCAGAAGCGGTTGAGACAGCTTGTCACGCAACAAATCGCTTGTATCTTCACAAGCTAGTCGGCAAGACGACATACGAGCTCCTCACCGGTAACAAACCCCAAGTTGGATACTTTTGAGTATTCGGCTCAAAGTGCTACATTCTTGATAAGCATCATCGTTCTAAATTTGCTCCTAAGTCTCATGAAGGTTTCCTACTTGGTTATGGCTCAAACTCTCACACTTACCGTGTCTATAATAATTTCACCCGAAAGGTTGAAGAGATGGTAGATGTGAAGTTTGATGAATCTAACGGCTCGCAAGTAGAGCAATTGCCAATTGATGTAGGAGACAAAGATCCTTCGGAAGCAATCCAAGACTTGTCTATTGGCAAGATTCTTCCAACGGAGGTGAAGGAGAGTACCTTGTCCGTCCAAGTGGAAGCTTCCACCTCACGACAAGGTGAACCAAGAGTTGATACGGAAGCATCCACAAGTGGGACACACCAAGATGAAGAAAACGAGGAAGTACACCAAGATGAACGCCAACAACCTCCTTCTCCACCACGACAAGAGAACGACAACGTCAACAATGAAGAAGGCCAAGAAGAAGAAGAAGATGAAGAAGATGTTCCACCAAGATCCAAGCAAAAGCTTTCATGAGTTCGAGCAAGAGTTGCTAAAGACCATCCCATCGAGCAAATCTGCAATGATATCCAAACCGGGAGAATCACTCGCTCTAAAACTCGTTTAGCTAACTTTTGTGAACACTATTAATTCATATCTAGCATTGAACCTATGAAGGTTGAAGAAGCATTGGAAGATCCGGATTGGATAAACACCATGCATGAAGAGCTACACAACTTTGAGAGAAATCAAGTTTGGACATCGGTTGAGAAGCCCGACAACAACCACAACATCATCGGTACCAAATGGGTGTTTCGCAACAAGCAAGATGAAGATGGACAAGTAGTTCGCAACAAAGCACGTCTCGTCGCCTAAGGCTACACTCAAGTCGAAGGTACGAACTATGGTGAGACATATGCCCCCGTTGCTAGACTTGAGTCCATTTGCATCTTACTTGCCTATGCTAATCACCATGATATCACCTTGTACCAAATGGACATTAAAAGTGCTTTTTCTAAATGGTGAAATAGAGGAGGAAGTTTATGTTAAACAACCTCCCGGCTTTGTCAATCCTAAGAAACCTAATCATGTTTACAAACTTCACAAAGCTCTTTATGGTCTTAAACAAGCTCCTAGAGCGTGGTATAAATGCTTGACCAAGTTCCTTATTGAAAAAGGCTTTGAAATTGGAAAAATTGATTCTACTCTTTTTACTAAAAGGGTTAATGGAGAACTATTTTTGTGCCAAATCTATATTGATGATATTATATTTGGTTCAACTAACCCTCACTTTAGTGAAAAGTTTGGAAAGCTAATGTCGGAGAAGTTTGAGATGTCTATGATGAGTGAACTCAAGTTCTTTCTCGGTTTGCAAATCAAGCAAACTAAGGAAGGTACCTTTGTCTCTCAAACAAAGTACACCAATGACTTATTCAAGAAGTTCAATATGCAAGAATGCAAAGGTATGACTACACCCATGCCTACTAGTGGACATCTTGATTTGACCAAAGATGGTGAACCGGTTGATCAAAAGGTTTATCGCTCTATGATTGGTTCACTGTTATATATATGTGCTTCACGTCCCGATATTATGCTAAGTGTGTGCATGTGTGCACGATATCAAGCCGCCCCTAAAGAATGTCATCTTAAGGCCGTGAAAAGGATAGTGAGATACTTAATTCACACACCAAATTTTGGCATTTGGTATCCAAAGAGGGCCTCTTTTAATCTTGTTGGCTACTCCGACTCGGACTATGTTGATGACAAGGTTGATAGAAAGTCCACTTCGGGTACTTGTCAATTTCTTGGTAGATCTCTTGTGTCTTGGTCTTCCAAGAAACAAAACTCGATATCCTTATCCACCGCCGAAGCGGAATACATTTCCGCTGGTTCATGTTGTGCTCAATTACTTTGGATGACCCAAACTCTTAAAGATTATGGGATATATGTGAAACATGTTCCATTTCTTTGTGACAATGAAAGTGCTATCAAGATTGCTCACAATCCCATGCAACACTCCCGAACTAAGCATATTGAAGTTCGTCATCATTTCATTCGAGATCACGTTGCCAAAGGAGACATTAATCTTAAGCATGTTCACACCGACAAGTAATTAGCAGATATATTCACTAAACCACTTGATGAGAAAGTGTTTTGCAGGTTAAGAGGTGAATTGAACATCATTGACGCTTCAAACTTGGAGTAGGAACTCCATTTGGATACATGCAAGACATGAGCCTATGACTAATTCTTGACATTTCTCTCATGACTTATGTCTTGGACATATTTGCACCTTGCATGTTATCTAATCCTTGTAGGTACTTGGATGAATCTAAATCTATGAGATTGCAACTCACTCACATCTTGAGCAATCTCTACATCACCAAGTCTCTACACAATGGTGGTTGAAGACAAGGAAGCACGAAACCATTCAAACATATCCTTTGACAAATTTGTTATTGAGATTCATGATTGTCATTTTGGATACACAAGTGCTCTTGCTTGCAAAAACTAACCCATGTAGGTAGATGAACTCAAATTCCAAAGTGGTGCTCCCAACTCTTGATGAGCTACATCAACCTTGAGCAACCCACATAAGTTCAACTACATGATCACGATCAACACCACCACCCAAGGTATGTTATTCCATCTTAGAGAAGCTTTACTCCAAGTCATGAGTCAAAGCAACTCGACAAGATGTGAATACATCAAGATGCTTAAACGAAAAATGGTAACCCCATTTTGAGCTTAAACGATGAGTATGACCTATGATCAAGTGCTCTCACTTGACTCCTAAGTCAATATGCTCTAACATAGGTGACTTTGTCACTGACTAACTCTAGATGAAGGTTTCTTGTGTTCTTCTCTGTGCTCTTGCATTTGTCTCATGCATATTTGTTTCCCCTTTCAAAAAGAAAACTTCATCTAGATTTCTTTTCTGTTTCCTTTTGTTCTGCATTCCCTGCATCCAATTCATTGCAAATCTTTCTGTTAATTCCTTGCAAATCCTTGTGAGATCTTTCTCGTCTAGTGAGTTGAGGTGACAAGTGTTTTATCTGTGATGAACTCGGTCACACCGGTATATTGACTTTGGTCCAACCGAAACCTTTCGGTGCAACCGAAGCATAAAACTCGGAGCCACCGATTTCACGGCAGGAAAGACATTTTGCCACTTGTTCTTGCATTCTTCTTGATCCAGCTCCACTCAATGAATCTTGTCCTCTACCAGCATCACATTCAACTTTCTGCTTTGTTCTGTGACTCAAGGACTAAACCCATTCGTGACAAAAATCCAGAAGAACCCTTCTTGGAAATTGATGTCAAAGGGGGAGAGAGAGATCACATCAAAGCTTAATCTTATCTATAGGGGAGAGAATACTCAAGCGGAGAGAGAGTAATAATCAAGGATTCCAGATGCTTGGTGTTCAATAGGAGAGAAGTCACATGTCTTTAAGAGGGGAAAAGACATGTTCATATTGGTTTGCTTGCATTAGCTCTGTTTCTTTTCTTTGAGCTCTGATTTTCTGTTCCCTATCTTCTCCCAATATCCCATGCTAGATTCATGGGGAGCAAGACATCTAAGGGAAGGAAATCCTTGAATTCATTGCACATCTTTACCTTTGGGGACATGTCTATGTTCAATGTGGTACTTAGTACTCACTCTACATGTCATCCCAGTCTTGGTTCTCTTGTGGTTTCTTTTGTTTGCTCTGGCTAGTAGGTGCATCTGTGTTATCTAACCTTGTTTACGCAGGTTCATTCCATCCTAAGCCAACTCAAGACCACAAGGTAAGTATATGCATCACAATCATGTGTATGAGGTTTTCTTGCTGATGTACATACTGTTTGCAAGAAGGACTCATGAGCATGAAGGTACATTTCCCATATTCACATCTTTTGCTCTCATGCATATAGCCAAGATACATGTAACACATTGCTTACTTTGTCATGCTTATGCACTCACATGCTCCTATATTCCATATTTACATGATTGCATACATGTAGGGGGAGCCTATGCATGTTACATGTCTTTCCAAAGCTTTACTTGTTATTCTCTACATCTTTATCTAAAGCTTTGATGTATGTTGTCATCAATTACCAAAAAGGGGGAGATTGAAAGCACAAGTGCTCCCTGGGTGATTTTGGTAATTTATGTCAACATATCTCTTTTTGGACTAATGCTTTTATCCAGTATGTTTCAAATAAGTTCAACAATGAAGTGGCATGGACTAGAGGAAGTGGAACCCCTTCAAGATGCTAAGGAAAAAGGATTGGCTCAAGCTCCAAGAAACAAGACTCTACTCTTTCTATTTTAGTGATCCAAGATCACATTGAGTCTATAGGAAAAGCCAATACTATCAAGAGGGGATGAGGTGTTGTTTAATGGCTTGCTTGCTCAAAGTGCTTAGTGATATGCTCCAAAGCCCTCAACTACTTTCTCACATCCACATATGACCCGAACCAAAAGTCCAACTCGGCCCCACCGATTCATTCTATCCGGCGCCACCGAGTTCAGATGTCATAGCCACTGCCACAAACCCTAATCAAGTCGGTCTCACCAATAGGGATCTCGGTTTCACCGAGATGGGATTTTAATCTCTCTGTATGTATCCATTACCAAAATCGGCCCCATAGAGTTTGTGTAATCGGTCCTACCGAGATTACAATGCAAACTCTCTATTCCTCTTCGTAACATTTCGGTTCAACCGAGATGAGCGAATCGGTCCCACCGAGTTTGCCTGACCAACTCTCTGGTTAGCTTGTTACCAAAATCGGTCCCACCGAGTTTGAGTAATCGGTCTCACCGAGATTACGTTATGCCCTAACCCTAACCATATCGGTCCCACTGAGTTGCATGTCGGTCCCACCGAAAACCCTAACGGTCACATTATTTCCTAAATCGGTCCGACCGAGTTTCACGATTCGGTCCCACCGAGTTTGGTAAGTTGTGTGTAATGGTTAGATTTTGTGTGGAGGCTATATATACCCCTCCACCCACTCTTCATTCATGAAGAGAGCCATCAGAACGTGCCTACACTTCCAGCATTCATTTTCTGAGAGAGAACCACCTACTCATGTGTTGAGGTCAATATATTCTATTCCTACCACATGAATCTTGATCTCTAGCCTTCCCCAAGTTGCTTTCCACTCAAATCTTCTTTCCACCAAATCCAAATCCCGTGAGAGAGAGTTGAGTGTTGGGGACACTATCATTTGAAGCACAAGAGCAAGGAGTTCATCAACAACACACACTTCTTGGAGAGTGGTGTCTCCTAGATTGGCTAGGTGTCACTTGGGAGCCTCCGACAAGATTGTGGAGTTGAACCAAGGAGTTTGTACGGGCAAGGAGATCGCCTACTTCGTGAAGATCTACCCTAGTGAGGCAAGTCCTTCGTGGGCGACGACCATGGTGGGATAGACAAGGTTGCTTCTTCGTGGACCCTTCATGGGTGGAGCCCTCCATGGACTTGCGCAGTCGTTACCCTTCGTGGGTTGAAGTCTCCATCAACGTGGATGTACGATAGCACCACCTATCGGAACCACGACAAAAACATCAGTGTCTCCAATTGCGTTTGCACACTCTAATTCCATCCCTTTACATTCTTGCAAGTTGCATGCTTTACTTTCCGCTGCTCATATACTCTTTGCATGCTTGCTTGTTATGTATTGTGATTGCTAAACTTGTGCCAAAACTCCACTTCAACTTAAAGAAATTAAAAACTGCAACTTTTTCACTTAGTGTCTAATCACCCCCCTCTAGATACCTCTTCTCGATCCTTTCTGCACCTGACCAATGAAATGACGGAATTTATCCCCAAGATAAATCTGAAACTCCGATATCATATATCCATCTATCAACCAAGTTATAGCAATATCCAAAATAATCTAAACCATCACATAGCCATAACATAATCTTCGAGGATAACAAAATACTAAGAGCATGCTGAATCCAAGAACAATAATACTACTACTCCACTAGCAAGAACAAGCTATCCAGCTAAGATCCACATGCAAGCATCATCTCCAAAATAATACTCCAAAGCAACATACCAACTACCATCATGATGAAAATAATACTAGCCACTAACAATCCAATGGCAACATGATATCCATCAACTGCAAGCATAAATCCTAGTAATCCAAATAGTAGAATGGCAATAGCAAGATCAAAACAACTCCAAGAAATGCCATGCAGATAGTCATGTATCTAAAGCAATATTTTAAATAAGTTCAAATAAAGAAACCATGTTATTGCATTGCAGTCATGCAAGTGGAGGGTGTGGCTTTCCTGGGAGGGAGGGATTCACCGGGAAGAAGGGCAAGGAACTCACGGAAAGAATCGCCGGAAATCCTTCTCTCTCGGAGGAGCTGAATAGAGAGGAAGGGCATAATGGGCATTTTTAGAAGGTGACAACATCATGAAAATGATACCAACAGAACTGGCTCGACAAGACGAAGAAGTGGGCTTTGGAACCACCTCATTTGGAGTTGCGAGCAAAAAGATATAAGGGTTTGACTGCCAAAGGCCTATTTGTAAGAAAAATCTTCACAAATGGCCCCTGATTGAAAAATAGAACACACATTTGCTGAAATACGCTTTCAGAGAAGTGAAAGCGCATTTCGGCCTGAGGCCTCAGCAGAATACGTCTTCAGCGAATGAAAACCACCAGGCAGAAGGTGCCTCCACTTATCCACGTCAGCGGGTCCGCGGGGTCAACGCGCAGAGGCTGATGAGCAGGACCCACTGGCAGGGGGTCCTCTTCAACATATCGCCCACGCCTGCCCGCGGCAGAGCCGGTGCCCGACGGTGACTCCGGGCAGCTCCAGCCACCTCCCGCATTGTGCCGCCTACCGGCGTGATCAGCGGGATGAGCCGCATACCACTGGACCATTGGTGCTTGCTGGAGAGGTTAGGGTCGAGCAGGGCTACCGTGGTGGCGGACGGCAGCATCGGGCATTGATGGGTTTGCGGATAGAGGCCACCGAAGGAGGGGAAGAGATGCTAGGGTGGTGCGCCGGTGGCTGGGTGATCTACTGGTGGAGGAGGAAGGAGTAGAGGAGCTCGGACTTGAGCTAATTTAGGAGAATGGCTACGGCGGCCATGGTGGCAATGGAGGGCAAGGAGGAGCTCTGGGGCTCGGGTGAGAGGATAGGGAGGGATCTAGGAGGTCGTGGGTGAGGAGAGACGCGGTTTGGAGCAGCCTTAAATAGGCAGGGAGGGGAAGACAGAGCCTGGCGCCGCCACAGTGCGCTGCACAGCTCCGCCGATGGCCGAGCTTGTCTCAGGGGAGATGGAGAGCGACGTGAGCGAGCAGAGGAGGCTCATGGGGAAGAGATGGATCCAAGAGACAATGAGGAAGAGGCCGAGACGAGCTCAGAGCCAAACGGGGCAAGTGCACCCGTGGGTGCTCGTTGGCTAGCTCCAGCGAGGAGGTTTCAAGAGGGGGCAAAGGGTCGAGGGCAACGAGAGAGAGCATGGGAGTCAGGTCGGCACCAGCGGACGCGAGAAAACCGTTGAGGCGGAGCTGCCCGACGCTCAAAGCGTGCCTGCTGTCGCCAGAGCGCGTGAATGGCATTGCCAGGGCGGCAATCACCGCAGGAACTGGCATGGAGGGGACGAGAGAGGCTATCATGATATGTCTGGTGATTAGTCCCTGCATCACTAAGACAGAGGGAGGTGATAGCTTGGGAAGAGGAGCACTGGAGAGATGTGAGGGTTCACTGAAAGATTGAAGGATCAATCTGGATCAGGGTATTGTGCTCAATAGAGAGGAGCTATGAGACAAAGATGATGTCTGGGGTGTTTAGCTTAGGAAGGACTATCATCCTGTGTAATTAGAGGAGAAATGGACCACAACTTAACATAGTTGATTTGTAAGTGCATATTTGGTCCAGAAAAGGGATTTGGATGATGCACTCACATAGAGTAGCCACTTGAGCTGAAACTTGGCAATGCAGGGTGATATGGACATATGAAGATGATGTAGAAATTTCATGCCATTTGGACTTGCCAAAATGGTACTTGCTTCACAAACATCCTCCCTGTCCAGAAACTTGAAATAATATTGGTGATAAAATGGCTTGATGAAATGGTCCCAAATTTGGTGGAGAGATGTTATAAGGGTAGGAGCATGATCTGGTAATTTCTCAGAATTAATGAAGCAATATAAATACTTGCTTCACAACCTAAAAATATTATCAGAATCAAAGATTTGAAGCTGTGCTCACATTGATAATTGTATGGAGCTAAAAATTGGAGAAGGGTAAAGATATGAGCACATGAAGAGGCATGCAAAATTTCAACTCATTTGGATACTCCTAGATAGTACTTCCTTCACAATGGCTTTTGTCTGACAGAAACTTTGAAAAATCAATAAGGAAGACTCACTAGGCAAATGGAGTTGAATTTTTTGCATGAGGCAATGATTTGGACATAAAAGAATTCCCAAAAAGTTTGGGAGCAAACAAGATAAGATAAATGGCACTTCCTTCACAAAATGTCATGCAACACAGAATAGAAAAAGGAATATTAGGGAATTATTTTTGATCATGGCAAGAAAGGATTTTGACATATTTGAGCAAGATATGACCCAAACAATTTATGAGAAATATTTGGGAGTTTTGGGAGTGGCAGAGATATAAATTGCTTCACAAGCTAGAGCAAATGAGGTTATTCCTTTAATAGAAAAGGAATATTGCCCAAGAAAAGAATTATGGAGTCTGGCTAGAATGGAAATGGCATTGTCTTGGAAGGAGTTTGAGGATGATGAGCCACTTGGGAGAAGAAGAAATGATGATCTCCCAGGTTTCAAGTCCACAACTGATCCAAAAAGAAAATCAAGGAAAAAATCAAACAAATCAAAAGAAAAAGAAGAGGGCCAAAAACCAGGCTGTTACAGAGAGTGGTCGCCATATAACCTTGGATGGGGATGAATTGTGTGCTCGGGGGAGCATGTGTGCAGTGTGTGTGTGTGTGTGTGTGTGTGAGTGTGTGTGTGTGTGAGAGAGAGAGAGAGAGAGAGAGAGAGAGAGAGAGAGATACTGAGAGAAATCAAACCTATGGAGAGAATGTGTGTGTATGTGATGAAAAGCTACATGCTAAATAGGGTTTTCACGAAGAGATTGTGCGTGCGAGATACAGAGCGACGTGCGGGCCTTGAGGCGAGCAGGGGCCGGGTGAGGGTGTCAAAATGTGTGCGTTGATGCATGTGTTACATGCGATCGTGCGAGGGACGGACGAATCGAGAGAGATGGTTGTTGTGTTACGGATGCTCCTCTCTCTCTCTCTCTCGGTCCCCCCCTCTCTCTCTCTCTGGCACACACACAAGTACTAATAGAAGACCGTTCTCTCATGTATACACAATGTATCTGCATCTCTCCATGTCTCACTCATGCCTGATCATTTGCACATTCACACCTCTCTATGTCTCTATCACATGCACACCGTCTCCACATTGCCCTTCCACCACAACACACATATGGACACATACACACGTTCTCTCTTAGTCACACACACACACACACACACACACACACACACACACACACACACACACACACACACAATCAGTGTTAAAAATGTCTAGGGCGCACCTAAAACGTCCAAATCCAAATAAGCACGAACTGAAGCTAATTTCAAATATATGGAAATATTATAGCGTGAAGAACTTTTCCAGGAAAAAAAGTAGAGTAATATTCGGGGATTGTTTTCACACACAGAAAAAGGTTCGGTGGATATCCTTCGAGCACAACACGGTGACGCACCGTTCGATCAACCACGCGGCCGCGGTGCACGCTCTTGCACATGATTCCGTATCAATGCCGTGCTAACTAATATGGTAGTATAAGCGCTGCCTCAGTCTAATGTTTACGTGTACTAGTACGATGTTCTTTTAAGTTTGACCAACCCTATATAAAGCTAAACTAAGCTCACATACACGCACTCATCAATATGCCTCCGCCGCCGTTGTGCATGCCGGAGCCCGCCTGCTCCGGCCGACCATTTCTAGCCCATCACCGTCGTGTTCCCGCCATGGCGCCATCCCTTTGCCATGAAGCCGAAGGCTCGCCCGCTCACGTCATCTGCAGTCCCTTCTCGCGATGCCGCCGCGCTGCCAAGCACGTGAGCAGCTGGTGGAGTCACGTCTATGCCCGCAGCGTACGGAGAGGAGGACGAGCGCGTGCTCCAGCACGCCGGCGAGGAGGAGCTAGCGTATCATTGTCGTCTCCGCCCACGCGGAGGAGGATTGCATATGTGGAATCTACCTTCGAGATATTAAATGTCGCGTGGATCCTGCAATCTGAAGGAACAATTTGGGTTAGTCGACTCTTGTGAGCTGTTGGATGCAACATGGACGGCCAGAAGGGCTTTTCAACCTCTGAAATTGATGCACTGTTCATCTTCTGTCATAGGCATCGAGCCGCCATCCTGCCACAGGCCTAACCGCCTGCCGCTGCCGCCCCGCCCTCCCCTGAACCACCTGCCACCGCCATGCTCCCCCACCCCCGCCATCCGTTTAACCCCGGGCACGATCCATTTTTTCCGGCGAACTACATAAGATAGATCATGGGCACTGAGGGAGTCCTGGATTAGGGGGTGTCCGGACAGCCGGACTATCAATATCCGCCGGGCTCCCAGACTACGAAGATAGAAGATTGAAGACTCCGGCTCGTGTCCGGAAGGTACTTTCCTTGGCGTGGAAGGCAAGCTTGGCAATACGGATATGTAGATCTCCTACCATTGTAACCGACTCTGTGTAACCCTAGCCTCTCCGGTGTCTATATAAACCGGAGGGCTTTAGTCCGTAGGACAACATTACATCTCAACAATAATACCATAGGCTAGCTTCTAGGGTTTAGCCTCCTTGATCTCGTGGTAGATCTACTCTTGTACTACCTCCATCGAGAGGGCCTGAACCTGGGTAAAAACATTGTGTCCCTCGTCTCCTGTTACCATCCACCTAGACGCACAGTTCGGGACCCCCTACCCGAGATCCGCCGGTTTTGACACCGACATTGGTGCTTTCATTGAGAGTTCCTCTGTGTCGTCACCGATAGGCTCGATGGCATCTTCGACCATCAACGCTGTCCAGGGTGAGACTTTTCTCCCTGGACAGATCTTCATATTCGGCGGCTTCGTACTGCGGGCCAATTCTCTTGGCCATCTGGAGCAGATTGAAAGCTATGCCCCTGGCCGTCAGGTCAGATTCGGAAGCCTAAACTTCACGGCCGATGACCGCGGAGACTTGATCTTAGACGGACTCGAGCCACAGCCAAGCGCGCCGCATTGCAATGATGGGCATGATTTAACTCTGCCGCCGGACAGTGCTTTGGTGGCCGCACTCGAATCCACTCCGGCTGCTAGCCCGGAGCCGATTGGCCACGACGAGGGCCGGTGGATAGACGCCGCCCTGGGGGCTTCAATATATACGGCGATGGAGCCAAATACCAATCTTGTCCCCTGCGAACCTCGCGATCCCGAGGCGCCGGACTCCTCGCCGGACTCCAAGCCTCCCGCGCCCCTGCCAATTAAGCCAGATTGGGCGCCGGTTATGGAATTCACCACCGCGGACATCTTTCAGCACTCGCCTTTTGGCGATATCTTGAATTCTCTGAAGCATCTCTCACTATCAGGAGAATCCTGGCCGGACTATGGCCAGGACGGTTGGAGTTCGGACGACGAAGAAATTCAGAGCCCACCCACCACCCACTTTGTAGCCACTGTCGAGGATCTAACCGACATGCTAGACTACGACTCCGATGACATCGACGCTATGGACGATGATGCCGGAGACGAACAGGACCCAGCGCCCACAGGGCACTGGAAGGCCACTTCGTCATATGACGTCTACATGGTGGATACCCCAAAAGAAGGGGATGGCGAAAAAGCAGCAGAGGAAGATTCTTTGAAGAAGCAGGCTAAACGCCGGCGTCAGCGGCGCCGCTCTAAGTCCCGCCACAACAAGAATGGAGAATCCGGCACGGGAGACAACAACACTCCGGAGAGTGCCGAAGACGATCCCCTCCTGCAAGACTCAGCGCAGGAGGACGCAGAAGCAAGCCCTCACGACAGGGCGGCAGACGAAGGGGTTGAGGACGATAACTATATGCCTCCCTCCGAAGACGAAGCGAGCCTCAACGATGATGAATTCGTCACACCCGAGGACCCCGTCGAACAAGAGCGCTTCAGGCGCAGGCTCATAGCCACGGCAAATAGCCTAAAGAAAAAGCAGCAACAGCTTCAAGCTGATCAAGATCTGCTAGCCGATCGATGGACCGAGGTCCTCGCGGCCGAAGAGTATAAACTCGAACTCCCCTCCAAAAGTTACCCAAGACGCAAGCTGCTCCCCCGATTAGAGGAGGAAGCATACACACCTTTATCACCAGCGCACGACATGGCTGACCGACCGCCCCGTGGTCGCGATAGAGAGGCATTCAAGGCCCCAGCCAATACCGTACCCCGACATCGATCCAGGAGTACGAAGCCAAAAGGGAATGCGCCGGACTTGCAAGACATGTTGGAGGATAAAGCAAGGCAATCCAGATCCATCTATGGATCACGTGGGCGCCCTACGACCCACGACAAATACCGTCGCGCCGGACATAACGCCGGCCGGGCCGAACACAGTAGACAGCGCTCCCTCGAGCTGCGTCGCGATATTGCTCAATACAGGGGCACCGCACACCCGTTATGCTTCACTGATGAAGTAATGGATCATCAGATCCCCGAAGGGTTCAAACCCGTGAACATCGAATCTTACGATGGTACAACAGACCCCGCGGTGTGGATCGAAGATTATCT
The DNA here is from genome assembly GCA_963921465.1 of Triticum timopheevii. Taxonomy (NCBI): domain Eukaryota; kingdom Viridiplantae; phylum Streptophyta; class Magnoliopsida; order Poales; family Poaceae; genus Triticum; species Triticum timopheevii. The sequence goes on from OY997262.1 coordinate 326,400,649, forward strand.
TCTCCACATCCATATGGCCCGCGACGACGATCTGCACGCCATCAAATATCTCCCACTCAAGCTTAAAGGACCAGCTCGGCATTGGCTTAACAGCCTACCCGCAGAGTCGATTGGGTGTTGGGAAGACCTGGAGGCCGCGTTCCTTGATAACTTCCAAGGTACATACGTGCGACCACCAGACGCTGATGACCTAAGCCACATTATTCAGCAGCCAGACGAATCGGCTAGACAGTTCTGGACACGATTCTTGACGAAGAAAAATCAAATCATCGACTGTCCGGATGCGGAGGCCCTTGCAGCCTTCAAACACAACATCCGAGACGAATGGCTAGCCCGGCACCTGGGGCAGGAGAAGCCGAAATCCATGGCAGCCCTCACATCGTTAATGACCCGCTTTTGCACGGGAGAGGATAGCTGGCTAGCCCGCAGCAATAACCTCCGCAAAAATTCTGGCAGTCCGGACACCAAGGACAATCACGGCAGGTCACGTCGAATCAAAAACAAACGTCGTACTAACGGCGACGACAAAGAGGATACGGCAGTCAATGCTGGATTCCGAGGCTCCAAACCCGGTCAACGGAAGAAGCCATTCAAAAGAACAACTCCGGGCCCGTCCAATCTGGACAGAATACTCGACCGCTCATGCCAGATACATGGCACCCCCGAAAAGCCAGCTAATCACACCAACAGAGATTGTTGGGTGTTCAGGCAGGCTGGCAAGTTAATTGCCGAACATAATGACAAGGGGCTAAATAGCGACGACGAGGAAGCGACCCGGCCGCCGAACAACAAAGGACAGAAGGGTTTCCCCCCGCAAGTGCGGACGGTGAATATGATTTACGCGACCCATATACCCAAGAGGGAGAGGAAGCGCGCACTACGGGACTTCTACGCGATGGAGCCAGTCGCCCCGAAGTTCAATCCATGGTCCTCCTGTCCGATCACTTTTGATCGACGAGACCATCCGACTAGTATACGCCATGGCGGATTCGCCGCATTGGTCCTAGACCCAATCGTCGATGGATTTCACCTCACAAGAGTCCTAATGGACGGCGGCAGCAGCCTGAACCTGCTTTATCAGGATACATTGCGCAAAATGGGCATAGACCCATCCAGGATCAAACCTACTAAGACAACCTTTAAAGGTGTCATCCCCGGAGTGGAAGCCAACTGTACAGGCTCTGTCACACTGGAAGTGGTCTTTGGATCCCCGGATAATTTCCGAAGCGAAGAGTTAATCTTCGATATAGTCCCGTTCCGTAGCGGCTATCATGCCCTGCTCGGACGAACCGCGTTCGCAAAATTCAACGCGGTGCCGCATTACGCATACCTAAAGCTCAAGATGCCTGGCCCTCGTGGAGTCATTACGGTCAATGGGAATACGGAACGCTCCCTCCGAACGGAGGAACATACAGCGGCTCTCGCGGCAGAAGTACAGAGCAGCCTTCTACGGCAATTCTCTAGTCCGGCAATCAAAAAGCCGGACACATTAAAACGCGCCCGGAGCAACAACAACCAAGACCATCTGGCGCGATCAGAGCACGCGTAGCAATGCGGCCCCAACCCCCGCCCGCGCATGATCACTAAAATAACACTCCGCGTACATCATTACGCTTTGGAGATACCATGGGCGCAGGGGAGGGGCTTAATCACGAGGACCAAAAGAGTGCGGCTCGACCACACAAGGGGCTCATGCGATCGCCCCCCTTGTCTTTGTTTTTTATCTTTTCTTCTTTTGCATACACAGGACTCCATTAACCAGAAGCCCTGTCCGACGGCGAACTTGCCGAATTCACGATACAACAGTCAGGGATCAAAGAAGGCTGCAACGAACACTCAGGTGGTCTCCGTTACGAGCATTAAATTCAATTACGTACACCAAGTCTGCAGCTTATCCCTGGAGGGGGACATGTTAATTTAGTCCAAACACCTTGCTTACCGCACTATTTGTATCAGTCCGCTTTATTAGCAGACCTTCTCTCATAAATAACGCAGCACTTCCTTTTTGCAAGTTCATTACCTTTTCATGGCAACTGCGTTATCCTTTACAAATGTTCACTATATGACATATTGCACCCGTATACTTTGGTACGGCCGAAAACACCAGGGGCTTCTGTTCCCCATATTATGGTGTGATTAAGTCCGAACACTTTCACAAGTGCGGCACCCCGAACTTATAGCATTATATGAATCAGCTCCGAATCATGTCTTGGGTCAATAGTTGGGTTTGCCCGGCTCCTATGTTTTGGTACCTTACGTTCCGTTCCGTCGGCTAAGGTAGCACTAGGAGAACTACTGCGATTGCGCCCCGGTTGAGCCGGGTTAACGCCTCAGTGGAGAAAGCTAAAACTGACTGGCATGATAAGGCGAGAGACTGGTCGCTGTTCGAGAGGTCTTTTCGGGTCCCTAAAGACTCATGCCGCTTCGAGCGAAGTTCCGGATGATGTCCGATGAAGGCGTGGATAGCGCCCCGGATTCGGTCTTCCGAATACTAGGGGCTTCGCCGAAATTTAAAATTATAGAATTCTATGGCTAAGTGAGAGTGTTCAAGCATTATAAGTCCGGTCGCCTTGTTCGTCGTGTTGAGCGCCTCCCTAGATGGACCCAAAGATGGGAACAAGAGTGCTCAAGTTTATCACCGAACACCCCAGCACTCGTGGCTTGGGGGCTGAAGCCAACGACTTGCCATCTCTCAGATTTAACAAACGGCCGCACAGAAGGTAATATTTTAAATTCAACAAAGCGTTGCTCATGGCGCATATAAACAAAGTTTTCAGCGCACAGGATAAAAACACAGCGAGTTCACTCAAGGATTACAGTAAGGGGGCACTCATCCGCAATATCGCGGGCTCCCTTAAGGACAACTTTATAATATCGCTTCGGCGTACGGTGCTCCTTGCCCGGCGGCGGCGGATCCGTGAGAAGCTTCTCCGCATCCAACCGGCCCCATTGCACCTTTATGCGGGCAAGGGCTCGACGAGCGCCTTCAATGCAGGCGGAGCGCTTGATCACATCCAGCCTGGGGCATGCATCCACTAGCCGCCACACTAGGCCAAAGTAGCTGCCAGGCATGGCCTGCCCAGGCCACAGCCGGACTGTGAGGCCCTTCATGGCCTCCTCAGCTACCTTGTGGAGTTCGACCAGCTGCTTCAGCTGGTCGCTTGGGGGCACCGGATGGCCGGCCTCAGCGTACTGAGACCAGAAGACCTTCTCCGTCGAGCTCCCCTCCTCGCCACGGTAGAATGTAGCGGCATCAGACGCACTACGCGGCAGATCTGCAAACGCCCCTGGAGAGCTCCGAATTCGGGTAAGTATCCGATAATTTACATTAACATGCTTGCTCTGCATGAAAAACGCCTTACCCGCCGCTATCTTCTTCATGTCCTCTATTTCCATATGGGCCTTCTGGGCCTCGGCCTTGGCGGACTCGGCCCTATCGAGAGACGAGGCAAGCTCGGACTCTCGAGTCTTGGAGTCACGCTCCAAACCCTCATGTTTTTTCATGAGAGCCTGGAGCTCTTGCCGAACTTCCGCCACCAGCGCCGCTTGCTTTTCTCGCTCAGTCCGTTCTGTGGCCGCATTGCGTTCGGCCACGGACACGGCATCCTTCAGGGCTGCCACCTCGTTAGTGGCCCCTGCATTACATACATTATCCTGGTTAATCTTGTTTGCAACCAAAACCCTTTTCTGTAAGGTACCTATTTAAAGGGGTGTTATTCACCTTCTTTTTCCTTGAGCTGCCTCTTGGCGTGGCCGAGCTCTTGCTCCGACCGCTCAAGATCTTTCTTCAGCGCCTCGACCTCCGCCGTTAACGCGGCAAAGGTCAACAGCGCAGCCTGCAAACCCATATCGACATATTTTTTAACAACCCTGCGTATATCTTGTTAGATCCTTAGTCCGGCTTTTCTTTCCGAACACCGGACTAAGCATCAGGGGCTACTGTCTATGCGGTATTATATTACTTAATTTCAACCTTCTTACCTCAAAGCCTGTTAGAAGGCTGTTGCAGGCTTCGGTCAGCCCGCCCTTGGCGAGCTGGACCTTCTTAATCACCGCACTCATGAGAGTGCGGTGTTCTTCCTCAATGGAGGCGCCTTTGAGCGCCTCCAGCAGGTTGTCCGGCGCGTCCGGTTGGACGGAGGCCGCCGGCGTCACGGTCCTGCCCCTCTTTCGAGGGGGCTGCTCGCCGGACTCTGGAACTGCTACGGGTTCCGGAGTAGAGTCCGGCACAAAGTCCGGGGGGCTGCCTGACGGCGCCTCCGGAGCCTCCCCCTGGCGCGTCCCCCTGTTGGATTCCGCCTCGTCGTCCTCGGCGCGCGGGGTAGAGGCAGTCGGGATGGAATTCACATCCGACGGCGCCAACGACCCGCTCATCGAATCGGGAAAGTCGTCACCGGCCGGACTAAAGGAACGGCGCGGCATTAGAAGGACACTACATGACGTTCAATATACGGCGTATAAATGGTTCGGATACTTACGATCCCGCCGGACGCCGGGCCCTTGGAGGCCATTCTTCCTCGCCAACATTGATGTTGGCAAAACTGTCCGGGGGGATAGTTCTCCCCCTCTTGGACCCTTCGGCCGCCCCGATTGGGGAGGCCTTCCTCTTCTTCTCTCCCTCCTCCGGGAGAGAGTACTCCTCCTCCTCGTCTTTGGGGGAGGAGTCCTCGTCGTCGTCGTTAGACGCCTGATTGCGGGAACTCTTTCGAGTCCCCGCGGCCACCTTCTTGGCCTTTTTCTCCGGCACCACGTATGGTGCCGGAACCAGCAGCCTTGCTAAATGGGCGTTCACTGGTTCTTCTGGCATGGGAGCCGGGCTGATAAGCAGCTCGGCCTTCTCCATCCATTCCTGTTAAAGGAAGAGGCAGATTAAAAACCTCGCTAGAGTCAATCTAATTACTACAAGTGTCCCGTAATGGGGTCGAATCACTTACCCCGTCAGTCGGAGACTGCAGGCTGAATCCGCGGTCTTCGGTCGCGGATGCGGGCGCATCAACGCTCTTGAACAACACCCTCCAGGCGCCTTCGTACGTTGTATCGAAGAGCCCGCTCAACATCTGGTGCTGTTCCAGATTAAACTCCCACAGATTAAATGCCCTTTCTTGGCATGGGAGAACCCGCCGGAGGAGCATGACCTGGACCACGTCGACGAGCCGGAGCCCATTGCTCACCAGCTTCTTGATGCAGGCTCGAAGTCCCGTCACCTCCACCGGATCACCCCACTGCAAGCCCTTCTCTTTCCAGGAGGTGAGCTGCGTAGGGATTCCAGATCTAAATTCGGGGGCCGCCGCCCATGTAGGCTTGCGCGGCTCGGTGATGTAGAACCACCCCGATTGCCACCCCTTGACGGAGTCCACGAAGGTCCCTTCTAGCCAAGGGACGTTGGGCAACTTGCCCAACATAGCGCCTCCGCATTCCGCTTGCGTCCCCTTCACAACCTTCGGCTTGACGTTGAAAGTCTTGAGCCACAGGCCGAAGTGGGGCCGGATGCAGAGAAAGGCCTCGCACATGACGATAAACGCCGAGATGTTGAGGACGAAGTTTGGCGCCAGATCGTGGAAATCCAGGCCATAGTAAAACATGATCCCCCGGACGAATGGATGGAGCGGAAAGCCCAGTCCGCGGAGGAAGTGGGGAAGGAAAACAACCCTCTCATGAGGTCCTGGGGTAGGAATGAGCTGCCCCGCGTCGGGCAGCCGATGCGCGATGTTTCCGGAAAGGTATCCGGCGTCGCGCAGCTTGGTGATGTCCTCCTCCTTGGCGGTGGAGGCCATCCATTTGCCTCCCCCTCCGGACATGTTCGGAGAAGGGTCGAGGCGGAATGCGCGAGCTTGGGCGTTGGAGCTTGGGTTCGCAGGGATAGATGAGCAAAGGAGGAAGAAGGCGTAGGTGAGAAGGTAAATCCTTATCCCTTATATATAGGCGGACGAAAACATGCGTCCCTCACCGGCCTGGTAAAACTCGCTTATCTCCCAAGCACCACCATCAATGGCGCGGTTGGGTTACCCACGCACGTATTGATGAGAATCCCGGAATAAGGGGAACACGATCTCTGCTTCGACAGGACGTGCCAAGGAAACCGCTTCGCTAAACGTGCTGAAGTGGTACAGTAATTCAAACAAAGGCTTGGTGCCGGTGTGATGTCACGCCGCATAATACGTCAGCAGATTAGATCGGTGTATATGTTTTATTCTCTCTACGTTTGGAATGTGGAAATTATTTTGCAGAGCCGGACACTATCCTGATGTTCATTATCTTCTCCGGATTATTCAAGGGAGGAACCCGCCTTGCAATGCCGAACATTATGCACGCCGGACTTATCGTCATTGAAGACTGGTTCAGGGGCTACTGAGGGAGTCCTGGATTAGGGGGTGTCCGGACAGCCGGACTATCAATATCCGCCGGGCTCCCAGACTACAAAGATAGAAGATTGAAGACTCCGGCTCGTGTCCGGAAGGTACTTTCCTTGGCGTGGAAGGCAAGCTTGGCAATACGGATATGTAGATCTCCTACCATTGTAACCGACTCTGTGTAACCCTAGCCTCTCCGGTGTCTATATAAACCGGAGGGCTTTAGTCCGTAGGACAACATTACATCTCAACAATCATACCATAGGCTAGCTTCTAGGGTTTAGCCTCCTTGATCTCGTGGTAGATCTACTCTTGTACTACCCATATCATCAATATTAATCAAGCAGGACGTAGGGTATTACCTCCATCGAGAGGGCCTGAACCTGGGTAAAAACATTGTGTCTCTCGTCTCCTGTTACCATCCGCCTAGACGCACAGTTCGGGACCCCCTACCCGAGATCCGCCGGTTTTGACACCGACAGGCACCCTGCCACCCTAATATAGATACCGGGGTAGCTTCTCTGCCATCTCCTTCCTTCGCTCCGTCGAACTTATTTCACAAATCAACTGACCCAAATTTTACTACTAGTACGTATTAAGTACAGTAGGAACATGAAGATACGAGCAGTAGTACCAACTACAAGAAGAACAGTAGTAAGACATACTAGTACTACTGTATGTACTAAAGAGTCCAAATAACGAGAAAGAACATAAACATAGTTCTCCTGGGGGCTCAGCACAACACACCCCTGAAATAAAACTAAGCAACTAGTCCGCTTGACACTGCAGTAGAACCAGCATGAGCAACGGCACTGCCACCTTACTCGGAGTCCGAGTCCTTCTTCCTCTTCCTCTTTGCCGACACTTCTTTGCTTGAACCGGACACTGGGATCTACTTCTTCATCCAACCCTTGTAGATATTTAAACAAAGGTAGGCATCCGTTGCTGCGTACACGATGTGATCTTCATCTATTGTCTTCGACTCCCATGCATGATGAAACTCCGGGTGAGGTTTCTTCAGTTGAGCGTATGAAGGATCAATCATGGCTGCTGCCAGTGTCAGCATTGAAGGCTAAGAGGAGGACACCAGGCCTGCCTTCCGGAGATCGAAGGGCCAGCCTACAATGAGGCCTATTCGACCCAGGACTCTCTTGTCATTCGTAAAGTCTACAATAACAAATTTCACTCTTTTGTCCTTGAGGAAGAACTCTAATTCCTGGCACCTAACGTCGGCATGGCATATATGGTAGACCAAGCACACATTATGTACGCAAACCTGGATCACAGCGCGCTTCTTCTTCTTTGCCTCCTTTAGAAGCTTCTCGCTTTCCAGGACTGTGGTGTACTCAACATCTACCCCAGCGACCCACTCATCCTTTGAACGTTTGAACATGCGTAGGAAGCGAGCAAGGCATGCTTCCACCATCGCGGATCTACGGGTGTAGATGACGATGAACTCATCGTCGGTGATGGTTCTAACCTTGTACTTACCGGCGATCATGGAGATTTGGGAGGCCATGGATTTTGGAGGCGGGTTAGGAGAAGTTGAACCGGTTTAATGTGAAAGGACGAGATGACTGGGAGCGAACTGTTGTAAGGTAGAAGACGGGGATGAGTAGGGCATGTGAACAACGTGGGGTGGTGGCTTGCCCGGTGGATAAACGGCTGCATGCCCCAAAGAGTTCTCAAGTACTATGCGGGACCCACTAGATGTCATGTCTACTAGACCCATATCGTAGGCCTGACGGTATAGCTTCTGCGTGTTTGCACGCCATGCCAACGCGTGCATGCAACTGCACTTAATTCCGTCAACCGTCGTGCCTCCCACGACCTTCGCCTCCCTCGCGCGGTCGCGCCCTTTGAGACTTCAGACGGCTATAAACGAGCAATTTTTTTTGCCTACTCTGCATGCATGATACTCCCTCTAGTGCTTTTTACTCCGTGTAACATTTGTGTCAAGTCAAAGTTTGCAAAGTTTTGACCAAATTTATACTAAAAATAACAATATATACAATACCAAATATATATTTTATGAAACTAGATTTCATAATGAGTATAAAAATATTGATTTGGCACTATGAATATTGATACCTTTTTCTATAAGTTTGGTCAAAGTAGAGGTACATTGACTTCAGACAAAACTTATATGCACAATGCAGACTAGTTCCTCCGTCCAGGTGCGTGCCATGTCCTATCTAGTCATCACAACAAGGTTAGCTACTAGAGTACTTATACATCCCTTCTAGTTTAAAGGGCTCGATTCAAAAATTTCACCTATTCTTACCAAGATAGAGGCGGTGGAATAGTTTTTGTAGTCTGCAGAAGTACTCAATTAATGCTCTCGTTCTTCAAAAAATATGTTTACCAATGCATTATCACATTGCATGCATGCATGAACACTAGTAAATGACAAAGATTTTTACATGCATTAGTTAATATTCTCTTTAGGCTACTCATAGTGGAAAGTATCATATACTAGTATCATGTGCATGATACTAGTGTATGATACGGGACTACCTTTATAGTGCCATGCATGACACAAAGTAGCATAGTATTTAATATGATACAGTATCTATCTATATTACTCTAACCCCCCTCTCTTCTTTAATTCTTTGCCACATCAGCATGTTTGTTATTCCCGTGTGCATGATTCTAGCTAAGATACGACCACATGGCCAGCCTTAATCATCACATGCAATAATTTAGTGCACCTTGAAATCTGAACATGTGTGGGGCGTGTATGTTTTTAATGACATGAGACTATATCTAGCCCGACGTGCAAGATGACTTATTATGAACCATTCCCCATACCTTCAGGAAGCCCGTTTGTCTTTGAATCTTTTCCTCTCCATGTGTGAAAACAATCTGCCTGCTTGACTCTCCTTCTCCCTCCGGCAGTCCCACCACTCCACCCAGTGTGGAAAAAAATCTGCATGCACTCTCCTCCCCCCGCGCTCGTCCAATTCGTTGTGACCAGCAATATTTCCACCCCTTCCCTCCCCCGTAATTTACTCCAACAAATATACCCACGCAGCTGTTATGTTAATCACACAACATATGTTACGTAGGTGTGCCATTGCTCGCTATAAATATTGCGCCTCCCACGACATTCGGAAGAACGCTCACGTTCATCGCTATCTCCTCCCCCTCCCTCTCATGTCGACCACCATGGCATCACCCCTCCCAAGCCCTAGGCACCCCTCGCCGCACCACGCGGAGGGTCACACATCACCATTCCATTTCTCGCTGCCACTAGTCAAGGAGGACACGTCGGTGTTCCTCTCCTTGCAGTGACGCGTCGGCGTTCCCAGTCTCGCCAGCACGCGCGTCGGAGGACGCATCGGCTCCTCGCTACGAGGAGAACATCGCGTCGACCGCCGACCCCCCATCCTTGAGGATCTTTGGAAAGAAATGGAGGTCGCCTTGTGGGAGGCTTTGCCTCCGTTAGAGCGCACCAAAATAGATACGGATAAGAAGGCCGAGGAAGAGAAGCGTGCCGCGAGGCATGCTGCCTGGCAGGCCTATGTCGCATCCGAGAGAGTCACGCAATTGGCTCTTTGGTAGAAGGCTCGTGCAAAAGCCTTGAGGGTGGTGGAGGACGCTTGTACCAAAGCCCTGAGTGTAGTCGGGCCCAAGCGCCTCATCTACGCTTGGCGGTACGTGGACCGGGTGCACGCTTCCAGCGAGGAGGAGTACCTATTGGCACCGGATCACCACACTGGTGAGATCAAGCTCGCCCGCCGGCAAGCCGCCAATCAGCACCTCACGAGTTGCGAGGTTGAGGAAGAGGCGTTGTGTCGGTGCGCTGGGTAACGGCCGCGCACCAGGGCACTCATGGGGCGCCGCAAGCGCTCCTGCAAGCACCGTGGCTTTTATTAGGAATAATTTAGTATCGTAAGGCGATCCCATTAGTTTCGGGACACAAATGATAAATCCCAAATGTTAGGGAATTATTAGCGTCCTTAATTAAGTATCTAAAAGGAAAAGTTTGGAACCTTGTGTATCCGTACGCAGTTTGTAAGTACGTGCATATAACACAAACTTAACTATATATCGCACTACACGTCTATCTCTATATATGCTTGCATACTGTGCTACTACTATTACTTATGTACGTGCAAATACACGTTTTAACATTACTATGCAGTTTTTGTAAAAGTAGAAAAACAACACTAGTCAAGCTTGTGAAAGGATTCAATGCAAAAGAAGTGCAAAAATGCTTGTTTGGTTGTTTACTTTTAGCTTCCTTATCTCTGGTTATTTCTCTATCGTACTTTATACGGAGTATCTCACTGGTCGGGAAGACATGCAAATTCTCAAACCCCTTCGTACACCATGTATCGTATTTTTTGCCTAACAAGTTGTGCCGTGTAATTGGAATTCCACCTTGAGTACTACTACTATGAGTACCAGGGGCTAGTTCTTTTAGGATTCTAGATTAGTAATCCCATAACTACTACTTCCGTCCTGGTTTATTGGTCCCCATTATAATCTGTGTCAAATCTCGACCATAAATTTAACTAATGAAATGTTTATGCATGTCACCAAATATGATATAACTTTTGTTGACATGCACTAACATTTTATCACTTAAATCTTGGTCAAAATTTAGCACAAAATTACAATGGTGACTAATACACCAGGTCGGAGGTAGTAGATTAGAAGCCGAAATCAATGAGTGAGGCGCCTTATGTTACTCTCCACTGTAACTAGTCTTATGGGAAAAGCCAGGGAAGAGACGACTTATTTTTTAAGCCGCCAAAAGAACTGGCCCTAGGAGTAGTAGCTAGGGATACTAGGAGTAGTATCTAGGGATTGAGTGTGCGAGATGAACCGGACAAAGTAAATGCAGAGAGATGAAATGCAAAAAAGATAGAGGGATGTGATGGTTGCTTGTCCGTTTATTTTACCAGACCACTAATTACTGGGAGTGGTGGGGTTTTGTGATATGACGGCTTTAATGCCGCGCCAAGAGCGGGGTGAGACTCCCGTACAACACCGCCCTCTACACTAGTACTACATCGGTCGTGGTTTATTAGTCCCCATTGAATTTGACTGAAGATTTAACTGATAAAATGTTAGTGCATGTCAACAAAAATAATATCATTGGATTCGTATTTGAGATATAATTTTTGGTGACATGCATGAGCATTTATCATACTATCTATAATGTTAGTTAAATTTATGGTCGTACTATATATAGTAAGGTGCCCGTGCGTTGCACGGAACAGTGAAATGCATTGATTCAGGAGTTGTTTATTTTGACAAAGTATGTGGGGGTCATCTCATGTGTAACGAGTATCGATAGGTTTCTTCGGATATTATTTCTTCTCTAGAGCTCACAAACATTCGGGTGAAATAGATAAAAAGTATCTTTTGCAAACAAAAGCGTTCAACTGTTCAACCTGCATCCAACACTTGTGAAGAAATAACACTTATTGTGTGCTCTGTAAGAAATGATCTTTAAGAATTAGTTTTTGAGTATGGATTCTATTTTTTTTCTAGACCACCATGAATGTACTCCCTCCGTCTAGGTGAATAATCCATCTTAAGTTGTGCACCGTGACCAAGAATGAGGGGAAAACGAGAGAACTTAATGTTTAATTTTCAATTAATAGCATTGCATGCAATGAACTAACCGCTGCATGTCGTGTTTGGTAGTCTCGAGTCACTGAAAACACCCCACATCTCTTATTGGTTGATATGTCAAGAAACAAGAAATGAGGTGGGAGTTAATGCACCGCGCCTAAGTGTTTTGTGATTAATTGGTTTTTGTAAGGTGAGTTAGAGCAAGTACAATAAGGTACAGTCAGCAGGCTATAAGAAATAAAGTAATATTTCTAATGCTTAGTTGGAGGAGAGAGTATAGGAGAGAGAATGTAAGGCTGGTTGTAACGGAGAGTTACATGCACTAGTTTCATGCATATGATACTAGTGTATGACACTACACCCGTAATGCCTAGTATCATATGTTGGTATCGTAGATGACTACATTTATTACCATGCATGACACATAATAGCACATCATTTAACATGATACGGTATCATGATATGATACTCAACCATCTCTTTCTTCATTTAATTCTATGTCACCTTATCAATATTGCTTAGTTGGCATGCATGATACTACTTATGATACTCCCATTAGGGCAGCCTAAGCGGGCTCTCATACAAGGGCCAGCTACAACACGTGCTCCTAGGAACTATGTGAGAGTGGGAAGTGGGCCATGTATTAATAAAGTAGCATATACTTATAGCTAATTGTTATACATGTTGGCTATAAGTTGGCTATAGATGACATGGTACTTTCTTATAGTCAACAGTTGGCTATACTATTAAGTATTAACCATGCTCTTATACACCTAGACAGAGGGATTAAATCAGGATGACTTGGAAGGGGCAGAGGAGATGTAAGAAATGGTTCATCATAAGTCTTTCACCATTACTGTAGTAAAAGTTCTCAATTAATCTCATAAATGGTAAGCGAGAACTCTAATGGAGCAAAAGCATACATGGAAGATTCTAGACTAAACCATAAATGGATACACTTTTATTCAAGAGCGATACTCTAATAGATCAAGATCATGCATGGAAGGCTCTATACTATATAAATAAGAAGTCTCCACATGCTTAGACAACAGATTAGATTGAGCGAAGACTAATGATGAACATTTGACTTGGTAATGCATATGACCAGGTGAACCTCCTTGGAGTCCCCGTGCACCGTCTTGGGGTGAAAATCATACCAGACGTCTTTCATGTCCACATTGCCGAGAACGGAGCAGCTCTGCACAGTCCTAGTCAGCGTGATGGAGGCGGCGTGGGTGCCCTCGTACCTCGGAGGGGCAGTAACAGTGAGCACACACCCATACACCGGCCTCGTGTCAGCGTCAGTGGCGTTGCCCCTGGCGCACACTACAGAGATGGGGCAGCAGTCTGCGTGGGCCTTGCCAGTGTCCACGGACAAGAGGAAGACACTGCTGTCCTCCTCCGCGACTAGCAGGCGGCGGTGATCCTCCAGCGACCCGGCACGGCGATCGGGTAGCACATCTCGTACTTGATGTTCACCGCCGCGGGTCAGTAGTGAGTGATGGACGGTGCCGTGAGGTGATGCACGAGGCTCGCCGGCGAGACCTCAAACGGCGGCATGCACTCATAGCAGTAGCAGGGCGCGTGCGTCTGGAACTATGCTCCACCAGCGAGTGTTGGTCGATGTACCTCTCGCAGCCGAAACTCTTGTAGACACAGGGCACCTTGCAGGCATCGACTAGACCGTCCATGAAACGGGAGTGGCTGTAGGGGACGTTGCGCCCACTGAATGGAGTGCAGGAGGGAGTGGCTGTAGGGGACGCTGCGCCCGCCGAATGGAGCGTAGGAGTAGCACATGAAGCAGTAGATGGTGTCCTTAGTACTCCCTAGTACTCCCTAGTCTCTACTCTTATAAAAAACTGAGTTTGTGATGATGGTGTGCCTGCCATCTTGTAATATAGACCGTCTGATCTATATCTGACGGATAGAAAGCAAACTATGACAATTTTACAAAAGATACCCGCACCTCTCTCCACATTTACAGATAAGGCATTGCCTCGTTCATCCTTATCTCCCACAACCTCATTGTTGAGCAATTAAAAAAGGAAGTCTTTGGAACAATCTGGCATGGTGGCCGCTACCGGCGCCGTCCATCCCCATGCCTCCGCCCAGTCCGACCAGCAGCCACCACCACGCCCCACTCCTCCTCACCTTATCTCTCATCTTTCTCGAGATATCATTTTTTTGACGAAATTCTCGAGATACGATTTTTTCAATAAAATTCTTGAGGTATCGTTAGTTTATACACATGGGATTACTCCTGCATGGTTCAATCACAACATGTGTTTTGTAAAAAAAATGCATGGGTCAGGACCCCGATCCTAAGTCACATCGATCTAGCATGTAACACATCATATCACTTTGCCGCCTCACGCACGGTATCCCCACGGGTGCCACCTTACCTAGCCCGGGACTGTTTGCGCCTTTTGGCTCACATATATGATAGTGTCGCTAGCATCCATATGACAGAGAACCGTGCCGACATGACTAGTCATAAACCCAAGGTGGCACTAACTTACAGGGACAAGCATACATGACCCAGCAATGCACGTGTCGGTCAACAACGTGTGCAACCGAGTCGTAGCAAGCTACAAGGACTCCGGTAAGACATCGCGTGGCATTTCCCTGAAGTACAGACAAAGGAGCAAAGAAGGACACATGCCGATAATCCCATGTGCTCCGGAGCAGTAGCAAGCTACCATGGCTAAGTGGAAGCACTAGGAGACATTTCCCCATAAGAGAGGCTACCTAGAATAAACAACTAGGTGTCGGATCCCACACATAACAATACACGTTACACGTACGCATAACATGCACGATATGTGTAGGTACAACATGGCATCACAACATAACTCAACAACTCATATAGATATAGGCCCAGAAGAGACGTCATAGTATTTATGACAACAAGGGTCACATGACCCAACATACAGAGCATACAAGCAACAGCAGCATAACATGTCTGAGTATAGACAACTACAAATGGAAAAGGTTGAGAAGCCTGACTATCCACATGACCCTCCCAAGGGTATAAGATTGTAGCTGAGGTAAACAAGCTAAACATCGAAGTCCATGCGGAACTACTAGTGAGACTGGAGTCTCTCTGCAAAAACATAAATTAGGAAAATGTGAGTACAAATGTACCCAGCAAGACTGACATCAGAACTATCTACATATGCATCGGTATCAACAAAGGGGTGGTGGAGTTTAACTACAGCAAGCCAGCTTTGACAAAGTGGCTATCCTGAACTACGACTGCTGGTAACTCTTTGAGGTGGCACACATGAGTCCACATATTCACCATATCAATACACCACTATGGATCCGCTCCCGTCTCCCTACGAGAAGGCCATCCATAGAACTCACGCTTATCTTGTTCATTTTAGAGTATCCACTTTCACTTGTCTATGAACACTGTAAGCGTTCCAAGTAGTCCATATCCGCGGACGCGGTTATTCGAATAGATCATATATATAACCCTGCAGGGGTGTACTTCTTCACACATGTTTCCACCACTTAGCATCTGCACATGACATGTGCTCGACAGACTTCAAGCGAAAGCCGACATGGGTGTATACCATGACCTAACTAACCACACAAGTCTCTAGTCCAGGTTTATCGCCTATTTGGGTTCCATCCACAAGGAAATCCGGCCGGGGTTTCCACTACAGCCGCAAACGATGTGTTCAGGGTTCCCGAGTCACCAAATGGGAGACTCAGTAGACCGGGCCACGTACCAGCCGCATCATATAGCCCACCCCTCTAGTCAGTGCTATGCAGGGCCTCCAGTACACTACAAACACTAGAAACTACTTGCAACTCCTGGACAGAGGACATGGGGTTAATAAGTTGAGCGGGGTCATATTTCAGGGCCTAACGTGTGGTAGTAGCTGTTCTTGGATCACAAACACGAAACTCAGTTCCTGAGGATGGTTTCAATGAGACAACCCACCATGTATTTCTACATGGCATCTCACTATTTCCTTTACCAAATCATGTTCACACACTTAGCTCTCAACAGTAGGACATGATGACCACATTCCAATTCATCCCCGATGAATCAGACCTGACACAACTCTAAGCAATAGCAGGCTTATCAAGCAAGCATAAATGAGTAGGCACATCATGGCTCAAACAACTCCTACTCATGCTAGTGGGTTTCAACTACTTACTGTGGCAAAGACAGGTCATGCAGAGGAATGGGGTTCAACTATCGCAACATGTAACAGTTGAATCATTGTTGTCCTAATGCAGTAAAAGAGAGCAGGACCAAGAGAGTGGGATTGTATCAGAGTGATCAAGGGGGTTTTGCTTGCCTGGCACTTCTAAAGATAGTATAGTTCTTCATTGGTGTCATCGAACTCATCGTCGGAACAACGTCTACTGAGGGGGATCAACATCGGCAAACAGAGAAGGAACACAATCAATGCAATGCAACAATATGATGCATGAATGTGACATGGCAATATGCTGTGATTTGAGCTAATGCAGCTAGCAACAGAAGGGTTTGAGTTTATTTGAACCAAAGGTTCAAATTCAAATTCAAACTATGAATTTCCAAAGTGCATTAACATGTTTTGATCTATACAGCAAGGTTAAGTTGCTTTGTCATGCATGAAACAAGTACAAATGGATAGATTGGATTTTTCTGATAATGTTTCATATATAAATTTTTCCATTTGGAGTTATGGTTGATTTTCTATGATTTTTAGAAGTTTAGGCATTTTTATGGATTTTCTAATTATTTGGAATTAAACTAATTCCAGAAAAGGAATTACCGCGTCAGCACTATGTTAGGATGACATCACCTATTCAACGGGGCAGCCCAGGTCAAACTGACCAGTGGGGCCCATGTGTCAGTGTCTAACTAAACTAACCTCCCGCGTGTCAGTGTCTAACTAAACTAACCTAATTTAATTAGCAGGGCGGGGACCATATGTCAGTGACCAGACGTGGTGGCGAGGTGCGGGATTCCTCCTCCGGCGACCAAATGGCCGGCGGAGGGCATCTACGTGATGCAGACGCTCATCCTCATCGAGTGGTGGTGGTGGTTGGGCTTGGGGTGTCCAGAGTCATCGCCGGCATCGACCTTGGCGGTTGCTGGAGCTCAGACGAGCTCGGGGTCTAGGTTACGGCGGGCGAGTAGTGCGTCCAAGGCATCTACGAGCCCTACGTGGCGTGGGGAGCAAGCTGGGCACGATGGCCAGGCCGTTAGGTGGCCGGAGGCACGTCGGAGGCAAGCAAAGGCGGCGGTGCATGCGGGTGAGCTCGGTGCGGTGTTTACGGTGAACGAGGTAGAGAACGGAGAGGAGGAGGACGGACAGCAGCTCACGGCGATCATGGTGGAGTGGACGGCGAGCTTGGAGGTGGTCGGAGCTGAGCGCGGTGGCGAGGGGGATCTCCGGCGATGGGCGGTGAAGGCGAGCTCGGGAAGGCATCTGCGGGGTGTGCGAGCACTTGGGATTGGCTGGCTCAGTGTAGTGGACTGCGGGGGAGCTCGGGGACATGGCGAGGCGACGAGGGAGCGTCGGTGGCTGCGGCTTCACGGTGGCGCGGACGTGGCTACACCGGCCATGGCAGGGAGAGGGTGAGAGAGAGGGCAGAGGGGGGAGTGAGACATCCAGGGGGTCGGGGCAGCGCCGAGGCGTCACAGTGTCCTTGGTGACGCAGGCGAGAAGGTGCGGCGCTGCGGGCGCGCGGGCGTTGTCTCCCTCCTCTACCTACTCGCAGAGGTAGGTGATGACTGGCACGGGCCAGGTGGGCCGGCCCAGCCAGGTGAGTGGCCTCTGGCCTTTCTCTCTCTCTCTCTCTCTCTCTCTCTCTCTCTCTCTCTCTCTCTCTTCTGTTTTCTATTTATGCTGCTCTATTTTGAATTAGTAAAAACAATACTAAATCATTTTGTAAAATGCTGAAAATAATTGTGGGCACTTTGTAAAATATTTCCAATAGCCCTCAAATGCTTTCAAGATTATTTGGAAATTTAAAATATTTTATAGAATTTAGATGTCCAAATTCAAATACTTATGATTTAATTAAAAAATCCTGAGTGTCCTAATAAAGTGTGCATCATTTTTGGCAGAGGTTCTAGAGCAATTCAAAAATGATGAACATTTAACAAGGGCATTTCAGGTTCATCGAAAACATCTTTAGTAAACCCTAGTTGAATTAAGTAGTGATGTTGGTTTCTGCCATCCCCATTTCAAGTTTCAGAAAAATTTAAACATGATGCATCACACTAGCTAGTCAGAATGCAGATACTAACTAGGGTTGTGACAACTCACCCCACTAAACAAGAATCTCGTCCCGAGATTCTAGACGCGAGGTAAGAAGACAGAGGGGACACAAGCTATCACCATCTTCTTGATCCGGCTGCCCTGCTCGAAGATGTTGATTCATTTCTTCATATTGATCTTGGAGTCTTTGCTTTCGAGATCTTCATCCAACATGATGATGACAGAAAGAAACTCTACAGAATTCAATCTTCTTGAAGATCGAGCAACTAAAAAACAACTCATGGAATGGGACGTGGAAACATCTCTTGATCCGGAACACAAAACTTACATCAAGAGGGATGGATAGTAATAGATGGCGAAAGTTCGATTTGGTAGGCAACAACTCCACGCTTAAGAAGATGGTGGACGGGGTCTAGGTAACGAGGAGTTAATTGCCATGATTCCATACACTACAAAAAAATACACTTTCGTGATGATACGTGTTTGTCACAGTAGGTCACGTTTTCTGTCATGCATGTACATCCATGACAATTTTATGACAAAATCGAGATAGTCATACCTGTTCTATCGTAGAAGTGTTCCATGACATTACCAAAATTATCATCACGGAAGTGTCCACTTCCATGACGATAGATCGTGCATCATAGAATTGCTTTAGTCAAGGGTAACAGACACGTGGCATCCACCGTAACGGGTCGCCGTTAAGCTTCGGGTTTTGATTTTGATCCGATAACCCGTTAACAGCCTAGACCAATGAGGATTTTCCACATGTAAAATTATCAATGGCCAGAGGAACCACGTGTCGGCTCACCGTTGGGACAGATGTCATACACTCATTGGACTGAGGGCGCCTATGATACGTCGACACGTGGCACAACCCAATAAAGGCCTATTCCTATGAAAAGGCCGGCCCATTTGACTCGGTCAAAAGGTAGCAGGCCGGCCCACGGAAGGCCTGTTAACGGCCTGTTTGCATATAGCCCATTTACATCCCGCTAACTCACGGCCCGTTACGGCCTATCCGAATTAGGCCTAGTAGCGTCATCTGGGTCGTCCAATATGATTCCATCCTGTTGTAACTTCCGGCCTATGTATGTCCCATGACGTCTTTCGGCCCATGTGAGGCCTTTGTAACTCTTGGCCCATTAACGGGCCATGGTGAAACTGGCATGTAATGAACAGTGTATCGCTTTATACCCATTAACGGTCCATTATTCCATTGGGCTGTTTCCATCCCGTGTTATATTTTGGCCTTCTCAGGGCCCATTTATTCTTGGGCTCATTTCCAGCATTCGGTTACTTACGGCCCCTTACTGGCCTTTTCTGCTTGTGGGCCAAATTCAGCCCGTGGTTACAGTCAGCCTGTTTGTGGCCCGTTAATCCATTGTGCCGTTTCCATAGCGTCATCAAATACGGTGGATTAACAACCGCCCGTTATGGTCAGCCCATGAATGGATGATTCCAACTCTAGCCCGTTTACGACCCATAATGCAGTCCGTTGTTGGCCCATGTTTGGCCATTCAATCATACAGCCCATAGAAGGCCCATTGATGCTATGCCCCGTAGAAGGCCCATTGTTTCTATGGCCCGTAGAAGGCCCATTGTTTCTATGACACGTGGGAGGCCCATGTTCACTACAGTAAATATGTAGCCCATGGTTATTGTGGCCTAGTTTCAAAAAATAGGTTATTGCGGCCACTAGGAAACCGCGGATAAAGAACTGCATTGACTACAAGCAAAAAAATAAACAAGAAAACAAGGAAATAAAAAAGGAAGCAACTTACGCTAGGCTATCACGGCTATTACACATATTACATCCACTGGGCATCAAAGTTCGCCACCAGTGCAAATATAGGGAACAAAGCAGCATATCACATACACTGGTTGTCAAAGTTGGAGACCAGTGCAAATAAACGCCATAGCAAAACAAGTCCAAAACTGAAACCACTTCACAAGAGCTCAAGAAACAATATCCTGGGTACCCATAATGCTGGCAATATGCTTAGCAAGCTTATTAACTTTCTCTTGTTTGGCGCTTAAATCCTCCAGCGCTTGCTGTTGCACCAAAAAATATGCATCTAAATTCTGCAGGGACTTCCTCAGTCCTTCGGCTTCTTGCCGCGGCACAACTGACTGATGCCTTTTAGCTTGTAGCTGACACTGAAGAAGCCGAAGTGATTCAGGCAGCGAGTTCAAAGAGCTTGTGCCAGTGGTGCTGGCCAGTAACTCGAACACTATATCAACGCAGGACTGTGGGGTTGTCTCACTATCTACAAGATCATTTTTATCACGTTTCTTGGAGACCAACAGGGTTGTCTCACTATCTTGAACCTTATCTGCATTACTTTCTCTACCATTACATAGTGGGGTGCTCTTCTCCAATATTCTATTCGCATTCTACAAGAGAAACAAGCAGACACATCACAGGTATAGCATGTAGTATATGAAACTCATTTTGGTAAACCGGTTCAGTAGTAAGGTGGACATGATAACATCATGAAACAAACATATATCTATGTACTATGGTCACTGTATTGTCCATATCATTCTAGTTTATGTTGCCAAATCAAGATAGAGACACAGTTAAAATCATATATTTTTAAGACACAACAGCCTAGACAGAATATAAGTGTGAGAAACTACACAACACTGGCAATACTTGTAATGTGCATCACATGAGAACATAACTATTTATACAACTGAAACTGAAATCAACATAGAGCAAGAAGTTAGAACAACAATCCAATTAAAGAAATAGGTTTAAAACATACCTGTTGCGCCATTTTAGTTTCAATTGGATCCTTCAAATTTGAAAGTAGTTGGTATGAGTAAATACAGTGATGCAAGAGCAAAGGGGTATGGACCATAGCTACAGAATCTCACCTGAGAACAATTGCTCTTCTACTTTAAACGTGGAGTTTGGGTTCGCTGTGGTGGTCTTCGTGCTTTGGGCACTGCAGTTGCTTTACAAACCGCTCGTGTGGGGGTACTCTATGGTGGACATGGCGTTGTGTCAACTAGAAGTGGATTACTATTCGTTGGGGTTGGGGTTAGATGGGTTGTAGCTGGTTCTTTGTCTAACGGTGTAAGTGTGCAATCTAGAAGAGTCTCGATTATGTGTGGTGGGGCTAGTTCGTGGGCCAGTACAACCATGGATCTATATGCATGGACGGGTAGCAGCGTCTTTTGTGAAGAACGGGTTTTTGCTCCCTTAGATACTGCCATCATCCCCCCCAATTCGAATGACTGATAAACAAGAAAAGAAGTTGAACATACATACATTGTATGATAGACAGATGTGGTAATTCACATATATGTTGCCAAAACAAACAAGACAGCATGACACAATTTCACATATATGATGGCTAACTAAACAGGATAGCATGGCACAGTTTTAGATATATGATGGATAACTTAACGTGATATAATGGCATAATTCAACATATGATGAGTATCTAAACAGGATGACATGACAAAACTATATGATGTTGTAAAATAGGTTGGGATGAAATTATTCACATACATGTTGTCTAAGTATATAGGATGGCATGATATAATTGACGTAATTGATTCATATACTAAGCAGCCGGCACTCGCATGTATGATCTCTAAACTAAGCAGATGGAATTGAATATTGTGCATATGATATCTAAACTAAACAATGCAAGAAACCATATGCATGATATGAGAAATATAAACATTGCAAATTAGAGCATACACCTCAGGTGGGATATAGGACTGGTCATCTGTCTCTGAATCCTCCTATGAGGAGCTACCTGTAACCATCGAGATTTATGCTTCAACAGATAGCATTGCCTGCTCTGAATACCTTGTTTTCACTCCTAATTTTTTCATAACCGGCTCAAATGGCTGATACACATGAAGAGTAGTTCAATATACACAGATTGTCGACAAATGGAATACGTAATGAAAAAAAAGGATGGCGTGAGATAATTCACATATATGATGCCTGGCTACATGGCGGTGCATAATTCACATATATGATAACTGGCTGAAAAAATGGCATTGCATAATTCACATATCTGATATAGAAAGCAAACAGGAGGCATTCACACAAAGTATGTCTAATCTAAGCACATGGCATGGCAATGCAAGACACCATATGCATGATATGAGCAATATAACCCTGCCAAATTAGAGCATGCGCCTCAGGGGGGATACGACTGGTCATCTGTCTCTGAATACTCCTCTGAGGAGCTATCTGTAACCAGCAAGAAATCTGCATCGACAGGTAGCACTGACTACTCAGAAGACCTTGTTTTCACTCCAGATTTTCCCATGAGCGACTCAAATGGCTAATGCAGAGGAAGAGTAGATGAATGTATAAAAATTGTTGAAAAATGGAATATATTATGAAAAATATATGGCACGATACAATTCACATATACGATGACTGGCTAAACATGATGGCATTGCATGATTCACGTATATGATGCCTGGCTAAAGAAGATGGCATTGCATAATTCCCATATACTCCCTCCGCTCCTAAATATTTGTCTTTTTAGAGATTTCAAATGGACTACCACATACGGATGTATATAGACATATTTTAGAGTGTAGATTCACTCATTTTGCTCCGTATGTAATCACTTGTTGAAATCTCGAAAAAGACAAATATTTAGGAACGGTGGGAGTATGATATAGAAACCAAACAGGTGGCATTCACGCAAAGCAAATCTAACCTAAGCTGATGACATATAAGATGTATAATGTAAGCAATGTGAGGCACCATATGCATGATATGACCAACATCAGCATGCCAGGTTAGAGCAAACACCTCAGGGGGTAAATAGGAGTGGTCTGCTCCCACTGAATCCACCTCTGAACAGTTATCTTCCTGTGGAATACAATCTGGAATGGCGGGAGGGGCCCCCACTTCGCCCACCATGGAGCGGCGTCTGCATGACATTATATTCCCACGCAACGGTCTTCTCTTTTTCTCTACATGTTCAGTACGGTTGTGTACAATAACTGACATGCATAATAAAAAAACATAGTTAGATTATGTAAGTTCTAAGGGGTGCATGCAGAAATCAAGACTGATGGTAGCAAACGAGTGGATAGATCCTAAACTAATGATAGCAGGTAGATTATGGCTTAAGTTTAAAAAGATAGACGATGGATCATCTACTGTTTGTTGCCCACCCAACATGAACCACATAGAACACCCCAGATGAACATGATAGTAGACAAATACTATTCGTTGCTGCGTCGATATGTGCCCCACCGGCATTTTAAAACTCAAGTTTGAACATTAGTTTGGACCTGACTCAGAGTCTAAGAGGTGAACAGGACAATAAAGTAGCAGGTAATAATAACCGTTGTATAACGTAAGCAGACACGAAAGAGTGTGACCTCTCTTCTAGAACTGTGTAGTCCTCAGGTCCATCTGCTCAGTTGATGATTGTAATGCAGTTGGCGTGGCTGCCGGCAATGGGGAAGATAATTTGAGGCGGCGAAAGAAAGTCTGCAAGGGGAATCTCTACGGCAGTGAACGCTTCCGTCGATGGTGCACCTCAGGTGGGGTGGATGATGGCACAGCAGGAGCAGGACATAACACACAAAGTTTTCGTTGACACCTATCAGAAAATGAAGTAAATCTGTAAGGGCTCCTTAGAATTGTAGGATTCTGTAAACACAGGGACAGGAAAAACACAAGAATAGGATAGGAATGCATGTGCAAAACATGCATTTGCAAACATAGGACTTCTGTCAACCTGGGTGTTTGGTTCACATGAATTGGAAGAACACATAAATGGAGAAACATGGTCAAATTAAAGTCAAACCACATGAAAATGAAAAAAAAATAAGAATCTTATTATGCCAGTAATGCAATTAGTCCTGTTCTCCATGCATATTAATTTGAAAAGGACGTCCAAGTGGATATTAAAATTCCTACATATTTTCCTTGAAAGAGACACCAAAGGAAAAAAGTCCTTCAGTTTTGCTTTGCTCAATTCCTTCTAACCAAATGCACAAATAGTAGTACCATAGTAAAGTTTCCAATTCCTATGTTTTCCTTCACTTTTTCTTTGAAACAGTGGCGATTCTAGTAGGCAGTCTTCAACAGGCTGAAGCCTGCCCACGATATATTTTGTGAGCTTAGATTTGGTCCACATTAGTATCATATAATGGCTATCTTGCTAAATCGATTAAAATTGTGGTTCAAAAGAGCATTTAGTTTTCTCCCTGTTAAATTTTTGTGACCATGATTCATTTATTTATAGATTTGTAACTGCTTGGAACCAAAGGATCCCTGAGGGATCGACATGAATGCAGAGTAACAAAGTGATGCAATGAGTGTACAACCTATTTGGCATAGCCTTGTCGACCTCAGCATCATTGGGTTGTACATGGAGGATGGTGATGCTGGTGTGACTGTCGGAGGCGGGGAAGAAGATCTGAGGCCCCTGGATACGGTGCCGAGGGTACTGCTCTGCTGTGATGAATGGTCTCGTCGTTGGAGCAGCTCTAGTGAGGTGTACGACGATGAGGCTGAAGCAGGACAAGACAGACAACGTTAATCTGAAGTGGGACTCTAATATCATATACAATAGATGATGTAAAATACATCACCAAAAAGTGCTAGATGTAAAATGCATCAGCCACGCCACGACTACTCCGACAGATGCTGTAAATACTGTTCACTCTAAACTTAACTGAAGAAACTAAAATTTACAGTCGAAACTGAATTTTACTGTTGAAACTGATTGAACTAGTAGCAGATCATTGCAATAGAAGTTTAGGGCATTCGAACACTAGTAGCAGAGAAGCAGAGATCTAAATCAGCAGTCGCTCGAGTAGGGAACACACTAGCAAAGAGAAACTCGTGCAGCAGCACCACGAGCAAGTGCTAAGGCAGCAACTCCTATAGCTGCCAGAGGTCATGCAACAGTAGCAACAGAAGCGCGAGAGAGAGAGAGCAAGAGCGGAGCAGCAATATGAACAAGAGCAAGAGCGGAGCTGCAACGCGACCGACAACAATTGCAGAGCAGAGCAGCAGCACAAACGAAAGCAAGAGCAGTGCAGAAGCGCGACCGACAGCAAGAACAGAGCCGCAGCGTGAGCGAGAGCCGGAGCAGCAATAGCTAGTGCTGGTGTGGAAGCCGCCATCGAGGAATCAACGACATGGGGGAGAGACGTCGTGGTTGAAGTGGCCGGCAAATGCGCCGTCGATGGAGACCCCCATGGCTGCTCGGTATCGAGCACCGGCAGCACCATGAGATCGAATAAAAGATAAAATGCAACAGTGAGTGGAAAACCTCCTTGGTGGCACCGAGTAGGCCTCGGCTTCATCAAAGGAATTGGTGAGGGTGCTGCGATTCTGGTGGGGCAGGTCAAGACGGTGATGGGGATGGAGTTGGCGTGATAGACAAGGCGAACGTCAGGGCAACTCCTTGTAGGTGGAGGATGGGGCAGTTGATCCGGCGGGATGACGAGATCGACGATGGATCCTCATCCGGTGCGGTGGATGAGGGACGGCGAGCTGTTGCGGTGGACGACATCGTCCAGGAAGAGTCTCCGGCTGGGCGGCGGTCGGGAGGCCTACGGAGGAGCATGGAGTTGCACGGGTTTTGGCGGCCTCAGTGTACGAATGGGGGGACGAAGGGGAAGGTAGGGGGAGCTATGGCTTAGGAACGCGCTTGTCCAAAATGTAGGGTAAGTTACGAACATACCCCCACCAGTTTTGACCACGCGATGTCGAGGCAGCATTTCTGGGTGAGGGGTGGAAGGGGGATTTTGCATGTCTGGGCTGCGGGACCGATTTCGGATGAGGAGGGAGTTCTCGCGCGCGTCAAAATTTCAGGATAACCTGGCATGGCGCGGGTTGAAGAGGCGGGAGTTTCACAGCAGAAGAGACAAAAGATACTCGAGCTTGAAAATTTCGGGATAACAAGGCGCAGATTCCATGTTCGGCAGAACAAACTTAACATGTACAAAAAACAATTCATACAAGACACAAGAGAGTCATGTCCTATAAATGCCATTGAAAAAACTACAAAAAAATGTAATTTTTTTTGGGAGAACAAGATTACCCTGTAGAATACCAAATCAATTTGCACTTCCCTCAAGAACAACAAAAACAAATCATATCCCACCACAAGAAAGAGTCATGTCCCTTTTTATATGATTACAAATGCCAGGATCTCGAATTTCAATTTTTGAATCCATGTTATGGTGAATTTGAATATATATCGTTAGGTGACCTTGCCATTATAATGGATGTAGTCCTACATTTTGATCTTCCATCTTATATGAACATTTTACTCCACCCTATGAACATATATATTTTCGTCTACCATATGGACTAAATTTGAATCAATTTTCCTTATTTGAATATGATTGTTGTCAAGTTATACCATCATTTAAATATTATCTTGATAATAGAAAACATGCATATAGCAGTAATCATATTTCACTATGAACTACTTGTACCATACGATCTCCAATTCAAGTATTTGTATCCATTTTATGTTGAATTCAAACCGCAGTACATTGGTCTAGGTAGCGAGATGTTCGGGATAATCTAAACTCTATTTTCATATGAATAATTTTTGGCCGAATTGGGACAAGTTTTGGTATAAGCTTCTTGCAAACCAGAGATTCTATCAACAAGCCTCGTGGTTCCGAGAGGAAACGTGTCACCTTTATGTGCGAAACGATATACATTGCTTCCCCCTGATTTTCTTTACATAGGCAACATAGAACTGTATGACTGCCCTGTTAAATTTTGGAATTATTCCAGGTTCGTTTGGCCTTTTTTATACACTAGCAAAACATGCCCATGCGTTGCAACGGAAGGAAAAAAAGGAATCTTTCATACACACATCTGACAACATCAACAAACAATATTCTTAAAAAAATCTTTATTGACACAATTTCAAATGATATGAAATCAACTTTAAGCCTCTACTTTACATAAAACTCATATCAACAGTTTAATGTGCATCATTGTATAGGGGTTGGCAGTGTACTACGCAAAACAGAGAAGATGATTATGTACCTATTTTAACCTTTAGTATATGGTAGTTGATAGGAATCAACATCCCCTATAGTGTCAATAATAGATTATGTGAGAGCATCAAACTGTCATATGTACTAAATTTGAATAGGGTAGAAAACGTATATAATAGACATTTAATAATTGCCCCACATAGAGAAGATATTAAGTCAGTTTACATTTTGTTAAATTTTGGAATTATTCCGGGTTCGTTTGGCCTTTTTATACATTAATTGAGTTTCTGGACATTTAATGTGCATAATTCAAATTTGAACTGCAAGCACATGCTCTTGTGCACCAAAGTTGGTTGAAAAATCACATGTGTGTCCTTGGGTGATTTTCTAGGTCCCATGAAAGAAATCAGAATGAAATTCAAACATCTGGGCGTCGTGACTCGGCCAAGAACATTGAGAAACTTGGTTTTTAAATTCATGTAAATCCAAAACTCGCCTGGAAATCATGAAACTTGGCATGGTGTCATGTCATGGCACTAACATGCTGTGGTAAAAAACTTGGCCGAATTGGAACAAGTTTTGCTATAAGCTTCTTGCAAACCGGAGCTTCTCTCAAGAAGGTTGTGATTTAGAAAAAATTCTTTTGCCAGCCTGAAATTACCTGATGGCACTGTCACTTGTGATCACTCTCAAATGGAGTTTAAAGGAAGAATGTGCACCTCTCGGGGTATTACTATGGGTTTTGATCTGAAATATTTGCTGCATCCTGTGCCAGGTCTGGAGGCTCTAACTAAACCTTTCATTGTGGAGGCGAGGGATAATGTGGTCAAGCATATGCCAATGGATAAAGCTCCTGGACCTGATGGATTCAATGGTTTGTTTTTCAAGAAGTGTTGGCATATTATCTGTAAGGAGTTCTATGCTTTGGCTCAGGATTTTTATGATGGTAGGGCCCAGCTAGAAAATATCAATGGTTCCTACATCACTTTGGTCCCTAAAAAATAATTTCCTGAGGCTGTTGGGCATTTTAGGCCCATCTCCCTCACATGTATGGGAGTTAAGTTCTTGTCCAAAATGGCTGCTAACAGATTCTAGGAGTTAATTATGGTCTGCATACACAAGAATCAGTATGTCTTCATCAAAACCAGGACACTTCAGGACTGCATAGGTTGGACACTGGAATATCTTCATCAGTGTCACCAGTCTAAGAGGCCAATCTTAATTTTGAAGCTTGATTTTGAAAAAGCTTTTGACTCAATTGAGCATGAGTCCATTGTTGAGATTATGAAGCACAAAGGTTTTAATGCCAAATGGATTGGCTGGGTCATGCAGCTACTTTCAACTAGTACTTCTTCTGTTCTTTTAAATGGTGTGCCTGGCAAGCAGTTTAAGTGCAAAAAAGGAGTCAGGCAAGGGGATCCTGTGTCCCCCCTTCTTTTTGTCCTTACTGTAGATCTTCTTCAATCTGTAGTTAATGCCATGCTGCATAGGGGTGAAATTCAGTTGCCTATTCCATGCCATGACAAGGACTTTCCTATTGTTCAATATGCAGATGATACACTGCTCATTATTCCTACTGTTGAGGCTCAGTTGTTGGCCTTG
Source organism: Triticum timopheevii (assembly GCA_963921465.1). Taxonomy (NCBI): domain Eukaryota; kingdom Viridiplantae; phylum Streptophyta; class Magnoliopsida; order Poales; family Poaceae; genus Triticum; species Triticum timopheevii. The sequence continues at coordinate 326,429,399 of OY997262.1, forward strand.
AAGAAAATGCTCCTGGTATTTTCCCAATCCACTGGACTAGATTTGAATTACCACAAATCCTGTATGATTCCCATTAATGTTAGTCAGGAGGAAACTACTAGGTTGGCTGCTGTGTTTGGCTGTCAGGTGGGCACCCCGCCCTTCACCTATTTTGGCCTCCCTGTTGGAACAACCAAACCTAAGATGTCTGATCTTATGCCTCTTGTTGATTGTATGGAAAGAAGAATGTCTGCTAGCTCTTCCTTCCTTGCTCAAGGTGGGACATTACAATATTTTAACTCTGCTCTGTCCTCATTGCCTATATTCTTCCTCTGTAGTTTGCTAATCAACCCAGGCATTCTGAAGCAATTGCAAAGAATTCAGAGGCAATGCCTTTGGAGGAAAAACAGGCAGGAACCTGCTCCCTCCCTTGCTGCCTGGGAGCTTATCTGTAGGTCAAAGAACAAAGGAGGGCTGGGCATTTTAAACCTGGGTATACAAAATGCTGCCCTTATGATGAAGCACGTGCACAAGTTTCTCAATAGAGCTGATATTCCTTGGGTTAATCTTATTTGGAACTCTTACTATCATGAATTAGTGCCCCATGGAACAGCCCCCTGTGGCTCCTTTTGGTGGAAGGACATTCTCAAGTTTCTTGATAAATTCAGAGAGTTTTCCTGGGTCCAGGTTAACCAAGGAGATACTGCTCTGTTCTGGTTTGATAAATGGAAAATTGGTGATTCAGTGTTGCCTTTACAGAACAGGTCCCCAAGGCTTTTTTTTTATGTCAAGGACCCTATGGTTTCTATTAAAGATGGCCTTCTTTGTTCTGATCTCATTGCCTGGTTTAACCTCCCTCTGTCTGAGCAAGCTTTTAGGAATTTAACTCTTTGCAGTCCCTCATTGTTTCCCATGAGAGGAATCCCAACTCTAATGATGTCTGGTTTTACCATGGCTCTGTCAAGCCTTATACTCCAAATCTCTTTTACACTACCATGCACTCTCACCTCTCCTTCAACCCATTACTTTTGTGGGTGTGGAAGAGTTGCTGCACGATGAAGATTAAAGTGTTTGCTTGGATGCTTATAATGGACAGATTAAACACAAAGGATATGGTGGAGAGAAGGCACTGGCATATTGATGATGGGATACAATGTGTGCTCTGCCTAACTCAGTCTCGGGAGGATAGAGACCATCTTTTCTTCACATATAATTTTAGTCAGCGTATATGGAACTACTTGCAGATTGATTGGGGTTTGGGCACTACAATGTATGAAATTGCTGTACACGCTAGGAGGGATTTTTCCAAACCTTTCTTTGCTGAGGTGGTCTTTACTGCACGCTGGAATATCTGGTTGATCAGGAATGGGAAGTTGTTCAGGAAGGAAAGGCCAAGTTTTAACCGTTGGATGGGTGCTTTTATTCATGATATGTCTCTGCTTGCTCATAGAATCAAGCCTAGGCTCAGGGATGATCTAGTTAGGTGGGTGACTTACCTGCCCCCTTGATGTATACTTTCTTGTACCTCTTTTGTAATTAGGTGAGTAGTCCTCCCCCCCTTTTTCTTTGCTGGTTACTTTTGGTAACCACTTGTAAAAGTTCTATATTTGTGGAATAAAATTGCAAAGGCTGTGGGGAGTTTCCCTACAGTTCCCAGTAAAAAAAAGAAGGCTTGTGGTTCTGAGAGGGAACGTGTCACCTCTGTGTGCGAAATGATATACGCTGTCCCCTTGATTTTCTTTACAGAGGCAACATAGAACTATACGACTGTCGTGTTAAATTTTAGGATTAGTCCGGGTTCGTTTGGCCTTTTTATACATTAATTCAGTTTCTGGTCATTTAGTGTGTATAATTCAATTTTGAACTACAAGCACAAGCTCAGGTGCACCAAAGTTGGTTGAAAAATAACATGTGTGTCCTCGGGTGAATTTCTAGGTTCCATGCAAGAAATGGGAATGAAATTCAAACATCTGGGCATCATGGCTCGGCCGAGAACATTAAGAAACTTGGTTTTAATTCTTGTAAATCCAAAACATGGAAAATCATGAAACTTGGTATGGTGTCATGTCATGGTACTATCATGCTGTGGTAAAAAATTTGGCCGAATTGGAACAAGTTTTTGTATAAGCTTCTTGCGAACCGGAGCTTCTCTCAAGAAGGCTCATGGTTCTGAGAGGAAATGTGTCACCTTTGTGTGCGAAATGATATATGTTGCCTCCCCTTGATTTTCCTTACAGAGGCAACAAAGAACTATATGAGTGTCGTGTTAAATTTTGGAATTATTCTGGGTTCGTTTGGCCTTTTTTATACATTAATTGAGTTTCTGGTCATTTAGTGTGCATAATTCAAATTTGGACTACAAGCACATGCTCCAGTGCACCAAATTTGGTTGAAATCACTTGTGTGTCCACGGGTAAATTTCTAGGTCCCATGCAAGAAATGGGAATGAAATTCAAACATATGGGCGTCGTGGCTCGGCCAAAACATTGAGAAACTTGGTTTCTTAATTCCTCTAAATCCAGAACACACATGAAAATCATGTAACTTGGCTTGGTGTCATGACATGATACCAAAATGTTGAGGTAATTTTGCTGTCCGATTTGCGAAGGCGCACACATTAACAATCAACAAAGTCATTTTGGAACAAGTGTTGTCATGTTACAATCGGAAACACAAGTATTATTGAAACCACGAGCGTTCTACTTACCATTTATGTACCGCCACGCGTCCCTTTTTTTATTAGCTAGGAGGCGCCATGCAGGGTAGCTATTTGAGTATGGGAGGCGTGCAATCAGACCCCTGCACATGCTTATCGGGAGGAGAGCACTTTGACCTCCATCTGCCGCCCACCTCTCTCCCAAGGTCTCCACTAATGGCGCCCGAGCACCTGTTTAATGGCGTGGCTATGTCTCACTTGACTGAGATTTAAGAGAAAAAAAGAAAATCTGAAAAGAAAATTTTGCACGGATCTTGATGTAAGATCTGACGGACCTATATAACATCTACTGCGACTTATAGCAAGACTGATGAATATATAAGGACGACGACAATGGATAATAATTTTCTTACATATCTAGGAAGATAATTAAAAAAGCCACATGCGGCTATGCCCGAAATACACAAGGGCAAAAGAAGAAGGAAGACGCATACAATGATCTGGCTCGCTGATCTCTACTTTCTTGATGCACTGCAGGTCGCAGAGACTAGTTCTCGCGGCGACCGGCGATGATCTCTTTCATCTGTTTCTTGTCCTTAATACGCTACTCGGTAGCATCCACGGATTCCTCCACCAGCCTTCTGCGCTCTCGTCCATAAGTTTCTTGACGATGATGCCCGTCCTCTTCAACAAGGCAGTGGTCTCCTCCGCCCGCTTCGCCCTTCCGGCGATCTTCGCCCTCAGCAGGTCGCGCTCGGCATGGAGCTTCGCATTACCCTCCCCTAGTTGCCGGATGATGCCGGTAGCCTATTCAAATGAGGCTTTCATGTTGTCCTGCAACCTCGCCCAGCAGGAGATCTGATCCATTTGGCTATGGACGATCGCATGCATGCACCTGTAAGAGTCCTTGCCTGCCCGCGAGACATTTTCCCAAGCCGCTGCGGTGCGGGAGGACATCTCTGCTATATTTGCGGTGCAGCGGACATCTCGGCTGCATTCACGGTGTAGCGGGACATGTCTACTGCTTTCGCGGTGCGGCCGAACCAGTCTGATGCATCGACGGTGCAGCAGGACCTCCGTGCTGCTTCGTCGGTGCAGCAGGATCTCTGTGCTGCTATTACCGCACGGCAGGACATGTCGGCTGCTTTTGCGGTGAGGCGGGACATCTCTCGTGCTTCCACTTCCATGCTCGCCTCTCCCTGGTGGTAATCTCTCGACCCAGAACTCACGCTGGTGATGGCAGATGCAAGGGAATGATGCTGAATGACTTGTTTGTTTTTGTGGATGAGGAGTTGAGGAGGAATGTGCAGTCATCTTGGCATAGTAGTATTTATAACCGAGTACTAATACACTCCTAAGTGGGACACCGTTTAGGTTGTGATTGTGTGAACAAGTTTGCAATTAAATAGAGTGGTAGTAATTTGGAATGTGACGAGACGCAAGCTCAAAATTTATTGACGGTTCTAGTTTCGAAGTGCGGCACTATTCCCGGATGGCGTAACATGGGCACGTGTTCTTGGCCGTGGTGTAGCAGTTTTGTAATATGTCATGGTACTTCTTTTTCTACTACTCTGTACATGCAATAACTGGCACCGTCAGATACATATCTTACGATTATTGGGGCGTTCGACGGGAATAGCCTCGTGGCGAGCTATATACTAGTCTTTTTTCACATGCATTACATCGACACATATCATCTCTCTCCCTCTTTCCCATGCACACACCTAGTCTCGTGGGACTTCTCGCACACACCTTCTCTAGCTCCCTAGGTCGATGCCACCCACATACACTTGTACTCTGAGTTTAGTATGTTATACATGAAGAGAAGAGGTGCACGCATGCACTCGTCCTCTCTCACACACGCGTATGTAGCTACGAATTGTAGCGTTCTCAACCATCCGATTGGATCTATCATAGGTCCCCGTTGCTCCTTGGCCTTGGGATTGAGAAGTTTAAAACGTGGAGGCTAAGCTGGAGGCGCGAGGTTTTGGTTAATGTGCGGGCAGCACACGACACCAACACGACACGAGCTTCGTCTGCCTGATGCGCAGTCGGGTGAGTACTACTAGTAGTAGTACTACTTTCACGTGTCGCGTCATCTCGCACAAGTATGCAACACTTCTTGAATAAACAAGCATATAAGCTGCTTATACTTCTTACCCAAAGGATCTTTATATCCAACAGACACAAAATATCCGTTCAACCATTCGAAATTACTTTAACTGCTGATCTAATGTCAAAGTAATTGCTGCATCACCACAAAAACCCACCATCTCTTAAGCTAAAGTAGACCGAGCTAACCCCTATATCAGCATATTACTAAGATAAACAGAAGGCACTGTAGAATCATTTAGGAGGTGAGCTTGTCAATCTGAATGTGGAGGGACACCGTCCTCGAAACCCAGCCCCGGCCAGCAGCTTGGGCGGAACTGTGAAGAAGGTCAGCTCCTGCACGGCGACGTCACCGGGATCCTTGCTGCTTGTCACCTCAATTTCCACCTTAACAGCATCGGTCCTGCCTTTTGGATCCCCGAGCAGGCCGTTCGCCCATAGCTTTGCCGTGTAGTGCAGCAGTGGGGACGCCCCTGCTTTGATGCAGACGACCGACACGGCGATAGGTGCGTCGATGTCGAGCACGTCGCCGACCAGGAAATACGCGCGGCCGTCGTCCTCCGCGAACAGCAAGAGCCATGGCTCCGACACTGGCACTTGCAGCTGGAGCACCTAGCTGTACTGGATCCTGTGCATGGGCATGGGATGCACGGTGCTAACGTAGTGGGAGAGCAATGGCAGCGGGCCTTTGTAGCTGTAGACGGGTATGGGGCATTTGCAGGGCGCAAGTAGACACACGCTCTGGTGATCGGCGAGCTTGTGGTAAGTGACGTAGAGCCCACAACCTTCGTGTGGGCAGTCCACCCTCACCGACAAGAGGACGACGTCCATCACCGTGTTCTGCACATCGAAGCCACCGCCGTGCTCGCACTTCTGGCACTGCCGCTAGTTCCCGGGGCGCTCGCTGCAGCCATCTGCGCAGGCCAGGTGCCCTGCCTTGCACTGCACAAATCAGTCAAACAACACATCAATCAAGAAACCCACACCTTGCTCGATCAGCCGAACGGATGAGGTCTATTCAAACCTCATACACTGGAGGCTTCAAGGGGCGGAGGCACAATGGGCAGTGGAGCAAGATGAGGTCCATAGAGACCATAGAGAGCTCCATCGTCGGGTCCTATTCCGTCGGCATGATTTCGCCCTCCTCTTGCATAACCATCTCTCGCTTTAGGGACGGGGGCATTACAAAGTTTTACCATCATATATTCATACTACTTCAAGGTGCATTAAATCAACACATGCAAGTATCAAAAGGAAAGTCACGGCATGCATGCATGCATTGTAATTAATGCATCAATAAACTCAAATTATTGAAATATATCAAGTGCACTGCTTTGATGTGTCACGTTAACTCGTACAACAAGGAGAAGTTTGATTACAACGCCCTCTCCCTCTCCCATGAGCGTGGTGGCTTGCAGGACTAGGAGAAGCTTTCGCTACATGCTCTCCCTCCCGCACGCGATGGACATGCAACAGTTCATTCAGTGTCAGATGGCCAGAAGCACACTAGTAGTACTCCACTGCAGTAGTACCATCATTGTTCGACTTCCCCAAGAGGCGAAGAGCCAAACGCAACCTGGACGCACGTGTGGCAGTTTCATGTGTAGAGGAGGTAGTATAGTGACATAGTCTAGGATAGCGTGTACCGTGCCTCTAAGCTTAAAATCGTTGGAGTCGGCTCCATGCTATGAGGCTGTCTTGAAGCATTGATTAAAATAATCTTATGGCCCTGCCTATCATCCTGGTGATTGTAGTTTGCACGCTCATCTGGTCAAGACAGGAATATACTCCATATATTTTAATTTGTGGTGCGGTAAATGTTAGAGGTTGCAGCAAATATACTGTACACTGTGGGTCTTTTAGCCAAGTTTACAGGCAAGCATGTGGGGCCGTTTCTATGATGTGTCACGTCAACTCGTACAAAGGGGAGAAGCTTGATTTTATTACTACACGCCCTCTCCCTTGCCCATGCGCACGGTGGCTCGCACACGAGGAAAGATATTTTTTACTACTACAATAAGCTATCCCTCCTGCACGCGGTGGACGGACATGCAATAGTTGATTCGATACTATAGAAGTAGTAACATCATTGTTCGTCTTCTCAAAGAGGCGAAGAGCCAAGCGCAACCTGAACGTGGCGGTTGCGAACCCTCGCGTGGCAGTCTTTGCGTAGGGGTGGGGCGTGGTGCCGAGCCTTGAAGCACGCATATAGCCAAGCTCTTGCATGAGACAAAATTGCCATGTAAGCAGGCTATAAGCTCACTATTGTACTTGCTCTTAATAGTATAGCCCTATAAATAGGAAAGGAGGGACTACTCCCTCCGTTCCTAAATACTCCCTCCGTTTTTATTTAGTTCGTGCATTAGCTTTGGTAAAAGTCAAGCTTTATAAACTTTGACCAAGTTTATAAAAAATACGTTAACATAAGCAATAATGAATCAATACAATTAGATTTATTATTGAATGCACTTTCACATGATATATATTTGTTATGATAAATTTTTATATTATTTTTTATAAACTTGGTCAAACTTTATGAAAATTTAACTTCAGTCAACTCTAATATGCATAGTAAATAAAAACGGAGGGAGTATTTGCCTTTCTAGAGATTTCAACAAGTGACTACACCCTAAATGAGTACATACAGAGCAAAATGAGTGAATCTACACCGTAAATAAATACATAGTTCTCTCATTTTCCTCTCCGCCTTGGTCGCAGTGCACAATATTGAGTATACCACTACTGACTAGTCTCCTTTTGACACGCATTTATGTTGATACGGCTTGAATGCCAACGAGGGAGAGGGTAGTTGTTCCTGAAACCTTGAATGGTCAATGATGCCTCTGCATTCAATTAGGATGCAGAGGTAGGAGTAAGTAACTATAGAAGCAGAATGGAGCCAGCATGATGTGAATGCAACACAGTTTGGACCCTCATAAAGCTGCCCCACCTTTCCAATCCATCTACTCCTAGTCTCTGCGCAACACTGCCCACTCCAATCCAAGACCAAGACCAAGTGACTAGAAGCCACAAGCACCCATGGCGTCGATGGACGCGAGCGGCAGTCGGCTATGCCGGATCGTCCAAGACACCGACTTGTGGCCCCGCACCATGTAGTGTTTCCAGACGGTGCCGGCGACTGCCGGCGTCATAGCCCTCGTCGACGCCGGCTGCCCCTCTCGCATGTGCCAGATGATGGTCGACTCCATCCGCAAGTTCACTGCCGTCAAGAAGCGTGCGGACAACCTTACCGTACTGCTCCAGCCCGCGCGCCCAGGCTCCTTGTTGCCTGCCACCCTCATCGGCCTCCAAGGTGACAAACTCTTTGAAGCACTGGTCGCTCTGCACCTGTCGGAGGTCGCGATGAAGAATGTGCACCTCGAGACCGCGCTCGCCGTGCAGCGCCTCGCCATGCAAGAAACTGTCGACCTGCACAGCCACGTCTACGAGGAAATCGTCTACATAGGCCACTACAAGGCCAGCGAGGACAGAAAGACGTTGGCCTTCTTCCAGCGGTTGGAATCTTTGGACGCCATTGTTAAGAAGCACGTCGACCTGGCCACGAAATCCGCTGCTACTTAGCCACCGTTCGATGGGCCGGCGCCTTGAGTCGAGGAGGTGGACGTTGTCGATGGATGCATCTTTCTTCTTGCCTCATGTAACCAGCACTGCATCGCCTAGTGGCCTTAATGTTTTATTAGTGTATGGCATTTTTATTCTAGTCGTAAATGACATGTGTGATCCCTTGCTCTTATTTGGCATTAATTATATGCAGTATCACTGTCTTCAACCTGGTGTACTACCTAGGTCCAGGTTTATTAGTCCCTTTTGTAATTTTTGCTAAATTTTGACCAAAGATTTAACTAACAAAATGTTAGTGCATGTCAACAAAAATTATATCATTTGATTTGTATTTGAACATTGTTTTCAGTGATATAATTTTGGTGACATGCATGAACCTTTTGTTAGTCAAATTTATGGTCAAAATTTGGAACATATTACGATGGGGAGCAATAAACCAGGACGGAGGTAGACTGGTCCATCACCTCGTGTTTTGTGTCTAATTTTGACTTCAGCGACCCAACCTACATCAAGGGGTGCTGTATATATTGGCATGACAACCAAACTTATATATTCAAAACTGAGCATTACTACAAGTCACGAGTTCAAAACAAGAAAGTGGAATAAGTACAACATGCCTGTGCCGTTCGCATCGCACCCCCACACGGTCGCGGTGCACAATGTAGTAAATGACTAGTCTCTTCTTAACCCGCATTTACATTGATACGACTTGAATGCCAAGGAGGGAGAGGGTAGCGGTTCCCGAGATGTTGAACGGTCAATGATGCATCCTCAATTAGCATGCATAGGGAATTGATTGGAGAAGCATAATAGAGCCAGCATGATGTGAATGCAACAGAGTTTGGACTCTCATATAAAGGCGCCCCACCACTCCAATCCATCTACCCCTAGTCTCTGCGCAACGCTGCTCACTCCAATCCAAGACCAAGTGACCATAAGCCACAAGCACCTATGGTGGCGATGGATGCGAACGGCAGTCGTCTATGCCAGATCATCCAAGACGCCAGCCTGCGGCCCGCACCGCACAGCATTTCCAGACGGTGCTGGCGACCGCCGGCATCGTAGCCCTCGCCGACGTGGGCTTCGCATCTCGCATGGACGACATGATGGTCCGCTCCATCCACAAGTTCACCACCGTCAAGAAGTGTGTGGACGACCTTGACATACTGCTCCAGCCCGTGCGCCTAGGCTCCTTGTTGCCTGCCACCCTCATCGTCCTCCAAGGTGACGAACTCTTTGAAACACTGGTGGCCCTGCAGCTGCCGAAGGTCGCTATGAAGAATGTGCACCTCGAGGCCGCGCTCGCCATGCAGCGCCTTGCCATGCAAGAAACTGTCGACCTGCATCTATGTCTACGAGGAAATCATCTACATAGGACACTACAAGGCCAGCGAGGATAAAAAGACATTGACCTTTTTCTAGCGGCTGGAATCTTTGGACGCCATTGTTCATAAGCATGTTGACCTGGCCACGAAAGCCGCTGCGACTTAGCCACCGTCGGTGGGCTGGCGCCCTGAGTCGAGGAGGTGGACATCGTCGATGGATGCATCTTTCTTCTTGCCTCATGTAACCAGCACTGCATCGCCTCGTGGCCTTAACGTTCTATTTGTGCATGGCACTTTTATTCCAGTCGTAACATTTTCACTATGAGGTGGGGCCGCAGTTGAGCAAACCGACCATCGGCAAATCCCATCCCGCCCACCGCACATCAGCTGAGTTAGAATTAGAAGAGAGAAACGAGGGAGAAGAGCTAGCTATAGCACAGATGTTGTTGTTAGATGAGACTCGTGTTGATAGACTATAAGTACTGAGTACTCACACCTCTTTATTTTAGGGAAAAAGTAGTCGTACGTCTAGTACCACTAGTTGGGTGCGTGTGACCTATACTTGTCATCACTTTAGGTCTCCTTTTCGAACCGCAGCTACGCTTTATAGTACATATGTTTCACGCATTTATCCTCCTATATGTACTCCTAGGCTATTTCCACAGGCTCCCTTTTGCCGACATGTAGGACATAGAGCATCTGGGTCATAGTGCATGCACGACACGGAGCATATGCAACCATGCCGGCATACTTTACATTGTAGACCTCACAAGTTACATGCAAACCCCGTGCATAACAATAAATAAATAAATGAATTATTACATGCAAACTGGATTATTTTCATAGAAACCGGAGCACGTTCATTAAATTTTGGACATAACGCATTTATAGAAAATGACCGGACCTAAACCAGTCTAAGGGCCTCTTTGATTCGCATGATACTGAAAACACGGGAGTGGAGAAAGTATGATGGCAATGAACCAAGACAAGGAGGAAGAGGAGTAGTACTGTACATGCAACAAACTGGACTGTAGCACATTGTTTTTTTTGGCCATATCACCGCATTGTTTTCTATGGCCTATCGCCTGCTGGTTCACTGGGCTGCCGTGGTTCGCACTCCTCTGATGTGAGTAGTAGTACTAGTATATAGTACACTATATATACCGCATGAGTCTTTGCTCCTTATTACGTACGTCGCCGACATGTGGGAGAGCCAACATCCGGGTCGATGTGTCATGCACCAGATTAGAGTGGGGAACAGAAGGGGGGCATCACCCCGGTCGTAGCGCCGGTAATTCATGACTATAGTGAGTAGTCATATCACAAGACCCTGTCTTTCCAGCAGTAACGCACTGTCAAATCGCACAGCCCTACCTTTCCAGCAGTAAGTTACTCCCTCATCCTCCTCGCCTCTCTGTCAAACCGCCTACGTGAAAACTGTCACGCGTACTGCCCGGGAAAAGCCCCACCCTCAACTTTTAACTACTCATAGTATAATTTTGAATTGATTAATTGCGCCATGGAGCAGAAAACCAAAAGAAAAATGCAGTACATGTAAACAAATACAGTTCAAGCTCTAGCCAGCTATTCGGAATGTAAACCGTGCATATACGTATAGGTTACTTCAAAGTACTGAGTCCATTGATGCAATGTGGTCAAACTATACCAACGATATCTCAAAGCCAAAATAGTTCGAGCTTGTTTGTTCTATATAAATACTAGTATTGTATGTTTATTCACCCGTGGGGTTGTTCAATGAATGGAGGGCCGAGAAGCACAAGTGAAAAATACTATTACTATACTAGTAACTAGGAGTTGTACAGTTAGTCACGTTACATAGGGAGTTTCTTTTCTTTCATGCTACATACACAAATTGAAATGCTTGTTGTGGAGAGAAAAAGATAATCACTCCACTATATATAGGCAGGGGCCTGAGCGCTTGCTTTACTAGGGTTGCTCTCTTCATTCTCTCATCCTCTCCAGATCTAAACAAGACAGTGGCAACAACATTTTCTCTCTGCTCACCGCTGGTCACATATCCGGTCGGATCCCTTCGACTAGTGTGTAGAGAGGACTAGTGCATCGTTCACGCGGTCATCGGCGGCGAGGGAGGAAACCCACAGCTGCCGGCGGGTCCCGATCCTCTGCCCGCGCTGTTCTCTTTGACACAACACCGGCCTGGGAGGTCCTCTGACCCTTCTTCCTCCCTGCCGTATTGCGTGCAAATCCGACCTGCCGCCGCCGACATCCCAATGACCCTCAAGTATAAGTTCTTCGAAAGCGGCCTTACTTTACTGCCCCAGCTCCACACATGTCTGCATGTGCATCTTTTCGATTTAGCTACACTTGAATCGACTGAATTGACTTTTGGGTTAGTCGATTTTCAGGTGGTGGTGGTGGTGGGGGGGGGGGGGGGGGCTCACCGGAGTTAAGGAAGAACCAGCCGCAACGGGGAGGGGCTCGCCGGAGAGGTACCCCACTATCTATCTTAGGGTTAAGGGTGGGGGCAGTGGTCGCCGACGGTGGTGGGGCGGTGGTGTGGGGATCGCCGGAGAAAAAGCTCGATGCCGAGGGGGGGCTAGAGGGATGGCCGGGGTGGTGGCTGACCGTCGGTGGGGAGTGGTTTCGTGGATGGCGTGGCGGCGAGGCAGTGCCGCCGGCGGGGCCGGCGGTTCGGCCGGTGGTGGATGGCGGCTCAGGGGGGTGGAGCTTGAAGATGAACTACAGGCTCTTGATTTCGTATCCAACGGCTGGAAAATCGACTGAACAGAGATGAAAAAGTCAGTCGACTGATGTGTAGCCACACCCGCATCTTTTTCTACTTCCATGAGGTCTTCCAAAGCCACCTAAATTTTTAGTACTATTGGAGGTAAAGCTACTTCATGCAGTCGAATCTAGGACTTGGTTCAAACAACGAAGAAAGGGGGAAAAGTCGTAGCATGAATCTAGGACTTGATTCAAAGAGGAAATAACAGGGGGAAAGTAGTAGAGACTGGATACCCAACCGGTCTCTTGGTTGAAAAGGGAAATAAAGGGAAAAGGCAGTACAAACTGGATAAGGAACATATCTGTTATTGGTTGAAAAAAGGATAGAAAGTGGCGGTTGGTGGACAAGTCAACAGAGTATGTCCAGGATTAGATTTGCTGCCCTCATATAGTAAAAGGTCTCCAGGATTAGATTTTCTGTCCTGACAGAGTATGAACAAACTCGGCATCACCACTTTATGCCTCCTTGTAGGTACATTGTGCTGATGCATCCACTGTCGCATGTCCTGATACCAATTTTTTTTGTTGTTAATGTAAGGGTGCATGTAAAATGAAGCGATCACACTGTTACCTTAAGGACATTTCTAACCAGTGTTATTGTTAATCTAATGCCTCCAGTGATATGATGAAATTAAACTGTGTTACAAATGGTACTCCTGCTGTTTTCCCGGTTATGATAAGTAAGTTGCTTATTTACACTGCTGTCTGTCCTGGTGTCCCCACGGTCCAATGCCCTTAAACCAACTCTTTAGCTGTTGTTGATCTACTATATCTGGTAAACAAGCAATGCCACCATTAAAGTAATCCCATATTTTACGAATGTCATTGTGTCGGGGAAACAACACCTATGGGATCACGAGGATCCCTTCTATGGTTGGTAGGGAGAGGACTGCACAAAGAGCAAGTCTGGTGATCAGCACGAGGGATTTTTACCCAGGTTTGGGCCGCTGAGGAGCATAAAACCCTAGTCCTGCTTTGGGTGTACATTTAGTGTTCTTGAGTTTTTAGACTAGCTGCTGTGCATGCCTAGTCAAAAAAGTCTGAATCCTTCTCCAGTACGCGTCGGGCCTCCTTTTATATGTCAAAGGGGTCGCCACAGTGGCACATAGGAGGTGTAAAGTAGCTACAGTGTACAAGCTTATCGCTGACGTTGTAGGACAAACACATTAAATGCACTGCTTAGTGCCCTCCAACTTTATCCGGGACAGTAATAGAACCCGTCCCGTCCATCGCCGCCTCACTCTGCCTTGACACGCGTCCAGGCCGACGAGGCATGCAACGCCAAGCTGACTAGCTGGTCATTACGCTGGCGCCATGGTAGGATCTTCACAAAGATCTGCATGCCACCACGCATGTGCTTGCCTAGTTGGCAGGCTGGTCACCATGCTAGAACGGCCATGAGGTGGTGAAACCTTGTCGGGCGCGGACCTAACCGTGGCCCCGCAATTTTCCCCGGCAAGGGTCTTGTCGGAGCCTCGCAGTCGTCCCCGGCAAGGGCCTTGTGTCGGTGTCAAAACCGGCGGATCTCGGGTAGGGGGTCCCGAACTGTGCGTCTAAGGCTAATGGTAACAGGGGCAGGGGACACGATGTTTACGCAGGTTCGGGCCCTCTCAATGGAGTTAATACCCTACTTCCTGCTTGATTGATCTTGATGATATGAGTATTACAAGAATTGATCTACCACGAGATCGTAGAGGCTAAACCCTAGAAGGTAGCCTATGATTCTGATTGTATGTTGTCCTACAGACTAAACCCTTTGGTTTATATAGACAATGGAGGGGGCTAGGGTTACACAGAGTCGGTTTACAGAGAAGGAGATCTACATATCCGAATTGCCAAGCTTGCCTTCCACGCAAAGGAGAGTCCCATCCGGACACGGGACAAAGTCTTCAATCTTGTATCTTCATAGTCCAACAGTCCGGCCAAAGTATATAGTCCGGCTATCCGAGGACCCCTTAATCCAGGACTCCCTCACCTTGCCGGGGGTCTTTTTCTTCTAGTCTCCACGTAGACCTGCAGGCACCAGTCTTCACAAAGATCTGCATGCTACTACGCACGCACCCCCGAGTCTTGGCCTTGACGTTGTCGATGGTGCCAGAGCTCTCAGCTTCAAGGGTGGTGGCCTTGCTGGTGCTTTGCAAGCCCTCCGGCAAGGCTCTCATCAGGGCTACATAGGCTGCCCCGGCAAGGGTGTTGCCGGGGGAGGTCAAGCTTGTCTTCTGCTCTTTATTCACTGGCTTGAATGCTGCCTTGGAAGTCTTGTATCATACCTTCTACTGCCCCGCCAAGCCTTGCCAAAGGTGTGGCTATGATTGCCCGTGCACAAGGGGCATAGAAGGGCCCATACTTATGTACACCGACAGGAGCCCCTGGGACTGGGCCACACATAAGCACGAAAGCGTCATTGGGCCAGGCCCAAAACAGTGCGCGGGCATGCGTGGCAGGGATTAACTGCTGTAATCTTCTCGTCAGTTGCGCTTCCCCATAGTCCGCATTGAGTGCGTGACGTGGGGGTCGTGCGTGGAACAGTCGCAGCACGCCTGTGATGCCTCACATCAATAGTAAAGAGGCGGCCCGCGCCTTCCCCATAAACAGAGGAATCCGCACGGGAGCTGCTCATTTACCCTTCTTGACTTTCCAAATCTAGGAACCACCGCTCCCTTCTTCTTCCTCGAGGCCGAACTAGATCCCTTGCTTCTGCTCGCCGTCACACTCTCACTGCTCTTGACCCTTCGCCCCCCTCTCAGCCGCCATGGCGCCCAAGACGAGCAAGGGCAAGGGAGTGGCCACGGCCACCGAAGGAAGGAGGTGCCGGAGAGCGAACTGGTGAAGCTACAGAAGAAGCACACTGTATTCACCTCGACGATCGACGCGCTCACGCTCAGGGATCGATTTTGGTGCCTATGGGGGAGAGAGAAGTTGGGGCATCCCGCCATGCGCATCATCCCCGCTCCCTTCGCCAAGCCCGATCTAAATAAATATCCTTTCTTCATCGATTACTTCTACTGCGGGCTCTGCCCCCATTCTTAGATTTCTTCAATGACATCATGCACACCTTCGGCTTCCACCTTCTGGATTTCACGCTGAACGTTGTGGCATGCATGGCCCTCTTCGTGCACCTTTGCAAGGGCTTTGCCGGGGTGGTCCCCAACACGGCGCTCTTCCGCCATTATTTCGTCCCTCGCCTCCAGCCAGGAGACGCCATCTCTGGTTGCATCACTTGGATCCCAAGGGCCTTGAGCAAGAGCACGTACCCGAAGGGGGGGCAGAAGGAGAAGTGGGATGAATGGCGGAACCGGTGGTGCTGGATCATGGAGGAGGATCCGTAGCCATTCTGTCAGGTCTGTCAGAAGCTGCCGGTCCGTGGCAAGCATTGGGGCGAGTTCGACATCAACGATAAGAAGCTCACGGTCGCCACTACCAAAATCCATTGCCTCAAATCAGTCGGGCATACGCTTGAGATGGTTGGAGCCGACTTCCTCTGTCGCTGCATCGCTCGTCTGCACAACAAGGGGAGGTCGTCTTGGGACTTCAAGAATGCGGCAGACGTAATGAGGCTTCGCCCCGGCCTGAACTACAATTTTACGGTAATGCAGCATGCGTCCCTCTGCCAGAATCTATTTGAGCTCAAGGTCGACAAGGCCAGCAAGGCTGATAAGGCCGACAAGGCTGACAACCCTTTTAGGTTGCTGACAGGGGTGGTCCCCTTGAGCAACAATTCTTTCCTGACCTCCATCATCGCCATGATGCCAGTGTTCAACGCCCATGGCCTGGACCCGACCTGGGACGAGCCAGAAGTGGTGCTGATGCAGGAATTCTTCGACAACTTGTCAGCGAAGTTCATCCGCAACGAGCCGCAACTCATCCGCCCCACCACCAAAGAAGAGGTGGCATACATCGCCAGCGGGGCGGAGGAGGCATCACTTGCTGAGGAGGCCGACAGCGTTGGCACCATGGAGGACGAGGACGACTAGGCCGATAAGGAGAAGGAGTTTGCCGGGTGGAAGGAGTCTGCCGGAGAGCACAGTGGCGTGGGCGCTGGGGTTCCCCCTGCTGATGAGGCGGCCGAGGAGTCGGCCAAGGAGGCAACTGATGCGCATGAGCCTTCAGCCCCAAAGAAGAAAAGTGTCCTGCGGCGGGCCATCTCTGGCGAGCCAGTCAAGAGCTCCAGCAAGGGAGCGGCCGACAGGGCCGTGCAGCGGCAAGAGGTCTAGGCCCAACCCATGCGTCACACAAGGGCGCGGCTCCGGCAGCAACGAAGGAAGACGCGACATCAAAGAAAGCTGCAGCCGCTTCCTCCTCCTCGACAACGAAGAAAACTGCGGTTGCCGCCTTGTCCTCGACCAAGCGGCTTAGGACCCCATCTCCTCCTCCTCCCTTCACAGACACAATATCGACGGCCGATTACTACCTCGCGTCCTTTAGCCCGAAGAGGAAGAGGAGGCCAGAAGGGGAAGATGAGTAAGCATCTTTCCTCTTTATTCATCCCCTGATCCTCCATTGTTTTATTCTGACTTGATCTTGTCTTCGCAGTAATACGGAGACGCTGGCCCAGAGGATGGCAAAGAGGGCCAAGGCTTTGAAGGGATACGAACCCCCGGCAGGCACTTAAAGTGTGCCGGTGACCATCACAACCAGCCCGGATGCCAGCCCTCAACGCAGCCCCCGATCCAGCCCCCAGCGTGAGTCCGTTACTCATTTCCCGTTGGCGGGCGGCGGAGTGTGCATCTTCAGTGCTAACCTTGTTGGGTTCACATGAGGAGAGCGGCAACTGGAGGAGCCACTGAGGGCCACCCCTGACACGCCGCTCCCATCAACCACGCCACCCAGGGGAGGGTCCCTGGCAAGGGCATCCAGCATCGGGCCCACGCGCATGGAGGAAGAGGCGGTAAGCACAGGTGCCGGCGGCTTTGTCCCGGCAACGAGCGTTGCTGGGGAGGGAACCACTCCTCCTCACCTTGTCACAGGTAAGCCGCGCCGTCTTTGCCATGTGATTTTCTTTCTTTTTCCTTTTTGCTTTTCTGCATTTTGATTTTGGTTTCGCCTCACTTTCCCTTTCGGCCTTTAGATCCCCTCTCGACGGTCGAGATGGACATCGATGCCATCATTGAGGAGACTGCCAAGGACGCCGCTGCTGAGGCCGCCAAGGTTGCCGTCGACGAGGCCGCTAAGGACGCGCACGAAGAGGCCGCCAAGGGGTCTGCCGGGGAGGCCAGCAAGGAATCCAATGACCGTACTGATGGCAATTCTGCCTCAGGAGCGCCTGGCGCTGCACCGGCCCTGGAGCCTTCTGCTGCCGGGAAGAGGGTGGTTGATGATCAACTATCAACCTATGAAGCCCCCACCTCGAGCAAATACCTAAAGGTGGGCAATGACCTGTTCATCAGCATCGTAGGAACGGCGAGCACGGGAGCGCCTACCAAGGGGAGGCTTTTGATGAAGAAATCCTTGCCACTGTCGGGCTCTAGGTTGTTGATGAGCCGAGCGCCAGCGGCAGCAGCTCCAAAAGAAGACCAGATCCTCCAAGCCATGAGCACCAATTTCCAGAAGCTTCAGGAGCTTTGTCATGCTCGCAGGGAGAAAGCGGACTCCATGATGGAAGCCGTGGATAAGGCGGAAGCAGATTTCCAGGAGTGCGTCGCTCAGATGAAGACCTGGTTTGCCGATGCCCGGCAAGATCAGAAGGCCGCCCAGGATCAGCTGAGCGAGCACTAGCACGAGCTCCTCCTGAAGCAGGCTGACATCAAGAAGGCCCAAGAGGTGGCTACTGCGCAGGCCGCCAAGGATGAAGCTGACCAGAGGCAGCTTCACGTCCTGCTTGATGATACGTCCATTTTGCATCATGTTTTCTCACTGTTATTTATAATGTTTTTATCCATAATAATGCTTTTTGGAGTAATTCTAATGCCTTTTCTCTCATAATTTGCAAGGTACACACCAAGAGGGAGAATTCTAGCAGCTGGAAATCTGGACCTAAAAAATCTATGTCAGGCTACTTATTCTGCACAACTCCAAACAAGCTGAGCCTTCAGGGAGAATTTTTATGGAATATTTAAGGAATATTGGAGCAAATAACTACGAGAGCAGGCCCACCAGGTGGGCACAACCCACCAGGTGGGCACAACTCCTCGGTCCACCTCCGGTGCCCATCATCTGGTATATCAGTCATTTTGACCTAGAAAAAATAGGGGGAGGACATTCGGGACGAAGCGCCGCCGCCTCGAGGCGGAACTTGGGCAGGAGCACTTTTGCCCTCTGGCGGAGCGATTCTGCCGGGGGAACTTCTCTCCCGGTGGGGGGAAATCATAGTCATCATCATCACCAACAACTCTCCCATCTTGGGGAGGGCAATCTCCATCAACATCTTCACTAGCACCATCTCATCTCAAACCCTAGTTCATCTCTTGTATTCAATCTTGTTATCAAAACTATAGATTGGTGCTAGGGGTGACTAGTAGTGTTGATTACATCTTGTAGTTGATTACTATATGGTTTATTTGGTGGAAGATTATATGTTCAGATCCATTATGCTATTTAATACACCTCTGATCATGAGCATGTTGATTATTTGTGAGTAGTTACTTTCGTTCTTGAGGTCACGGGAGAAATCATGTAGTAATCATGTGAATTTGATATGTGTTCGATATTTTGGTAGTATGTATGTTGTGATTCCCTTAGTGGTGTCATGTGAACGTCGACTACATGACACTTCACCATAATTGGGCCTAAGGGAATGCATTGTGGAGTAGTAAATAGATGGTGGGTTGCGAGAGTGACAGAAACTTAAACCCCAGTTTATGCACTATTCTGTAAGGGACCGATTGGATCCTAGAGTTTAATGCTATGGTTAAAATTTATTCTTAATACTTTTCTCATAGTTGCGGATGCTTGCACGAGGGTTAATCATAAGTAGTAGGTTTGTTCAAGTAAGAACAACACCTAAGCACCGGTCCACCCACATATGAAATTATCAAAATAGCGAACACAAATCAAACCAACATGACGAAAGTAACTAGAGGAAATTCCCGTGTACCCTCAAGAACGCTTTGCTTGTTATAATAGACCGTTTTGTCCCTTCCTTTGTCTAAAAAGGATTGGGCTAACTTGATGCATACTTATGTTTACTATCGTTACTTGCTCGTTACAAATTATGTTGCTATCAAACTACTCGCTACTTACAGTTTCAGCACTTACAGACATTACCTTACAAAAAACTACTTGTCATTTCCTTCTGCTCCTCGTTGGGTTCGACACTCTTACTTATCGAAAAGAGCTAAAATTGTTCCCCTATACTTGTGGGTCATCACTTGACTCCCAAGAATAAGACCTTGTCGCCCATGAAGAGGCGCTTGCCGACAAGCTCCACGGCAAGGACGAAGAGATCAAAAAGCTTGTCGCGCAGCGGACCCAGGAGTTGAAGCAGGAGCACAAAAACTCACTTGATGCTTTGGCCCTGGACCATGCCAGCAAGCTAAAGGAGGCCATCAACAGTGTTGAGGCCATGGAGGCCGCCAAGAACGAGCTGGCCGGCAAGGTGGAGAAACTGGAGCTGGAGCTGGAGGAGCATAGGAAAGAGGTCTCCACACTGAAGAACAATAGGGACAAGACCCTGAACACCTTGTCGGAGCTGCAGGTCGCCATATCCGACAAGACCAAACTGCTCTCCAAGGCCAACAACTCCATTGCCAATCTGAAGCTGAAGCTGACCACCTTGGAGGAGACCCTCACAGAAAGCACAGCCCGTGAAAAGGCCCTGGCCAAGGACCTCCAGGATGAGAAACTGCTGCCGCAGAGTGCTGTCGCCACCCACAACAACTTTGTGGATGGCATGAAGGTCTAGACCACGCGCCTCATTGATGTTGTGAAGAGGCTCACCACGCAGGTGTCCGTCATGGGGATGCCAAGCTTCAGGTTCTCTGGGGAAGAGAATGTGAGCCAAAGCGCCAGGTTGACCCTATTCTTTGAGCGCATCCTCGACACCCTGCCACTCCAACCGGGCAACCCATCTAGCCAACGAGGCCCGGAAGCTTTGCCGGGGCGCCCTCCTCAAGGTGCTCACCAAGGTGGCACACTGGAATCCCGACGTCGACTTCACCAAGGCACTTGAGAGCTTGCCAGAGGACGCAGACCTCAAGGAGCTTGAAGAACTTGTCGAGCCCATCGCTAGCTGCATTGACAGAGTCAAGAGGTTGGAAGTCCAGCGCCGGGATTAGGCACTCCGCTCTTTATTGCCGCTACAAATTCATGCCCAAGATGATTTCATCTTAAGTTAGAAACGCGACAACCATCTATGTAATACAACTTGCTATGTTTTGAACTGAATGCATGCTATCTTCTTGCTTGATCTCTTTTTGTATGTACTACACCCTTCGCCCATTTGATAGGCTTGTTGGTGAACGCACCCTTGCCGCAAACGCATTGTGGAACAGATCCTTAGCAGCCTGCTTGGGGTGTCGCTGCCGGAAAGACACCTTGCCGCTCCTAGTGCAACCACTTGAACCGCTGAGCGGACTCAAAACAGATGAAGGGCGCTACTACTTGTGGCAGGATTCCTTCGCATGTAGGTTTTCCATACAAAATGAAATCCTTTGAGGAAAATAACCTTATATTTAAAGAAAACCACTCAAAGTTTGACGTGACTTAGCTTTTCGCTGTGGCGTTCTTTTCTGCAAGATGCTGCTTTGAACGGCGCATGTTGGTGCCCATCCTCTCTATGCTCCCCGGCAAACCTGTATGCGAGGGAATCTTCTGTCCTTTGAGAAAAAGAGAGAAGAGAAAATAGGAACATGGAACCTTGGCGGTTCATCAGTATTTGCTAGAAAAGATAGTACAAAATCTCTGACAGGCATGCACATATATGTATATGAACATGGAAATCTACAAGAACTGTACATATAGGCAATTATTCAACTGTGTAGAGGGTCTATGCCTAGCTTTGTACATAGGGTTACATGCCTTGATGGCAAGGCTAGTACAAAAAGGGGGTTGCCGGGGTCCCAGCAACCGCGCCTTATGGTAATATTTGAGAAGGTGTTTGATATTCCAGGAGTTACTCGATGGAACACCATCTTCGGTCTCCGGGCGGACGGCGTCGGGCCTGGTGACTTGCATTACCCAATAAGGGCCTTTGGATAGCAACCCTCCACTCTTCTTGCTTCTCCATAGCAGGAGGAAAGTTTAGGAGTAGCTGTGCTTGTGCCAATGCTTCTGCTCGCATGGGTGGCTGCGACAAACGCGAGGAATGGGAGGTGCTCGAACTTCTAATTACGTTAGAAGGAGCTCCATCACGGTTCAGCAGTCGCGTGCCCTTTTTGCCAACATCTTGGTGTGCATGTCGGCCCTGCGCATCTTGAGAATGACGCTGAGGGATCTTGCCGCGACGATGCCCGGGGTCACCAACATCGCAACGCTGCTCGTCGTGCACGACCTAGGAGGACCGCGGTGCGTGTGTTGGCGGGGTCGTCTTACTACCCTTGGAGGTCCCCGCGCCGCCTGTGGGCAGCACGGCTCCGTCCTTGGATGCGGCGGCGCGCGGATCGTCGTAGGGGCTGCAGACGATGCCGCTCGCCTAGTTGCTTGTACCAGAATGATGTGGATTGTCTTGATCCCCTCTGCCACCAGTGTCTGCCCTGTCGCCCGTTCGCGGTGGCACGGGCAGACCGGCTCCAGATGAACTGATCGCCGTGATCGTCTTCTTCTTCAGGGCCATGGTGATGAAGAGATTGACGTACTAACTACCGGACCAGATTTGCACAACATGTCCCCCTACCTAGCGCGCCAAAGATGTCGGGGAAACGACACCTATGGGATCACAAGGATCCCTTCTACAGTTGGCGGGGAGAGGATTGCACAAAGAGCAGGTCTAGTGATCAGCACGAGGGATTTTTACCCAGTTCGGGCCGCTGAGGAGCGTAAAACCCTAGTCCTGCTTTGGGTGTATATTTAGTGTTCTTGAGTTCTTATACTAGTTGCTATGCATGCCCAGTCCAAAAACATTGAATCCTTCTCCAATACGCCTCGGGCCTCCTTTTATATGTCAAAGGAGTCACCACAGTGGCACACAGGAGGTGTAAAGTAGCTAGAGTGTACAAGCTTATCGCTGACGTTGTAGGACAAACACATTAAATGCGTTGCTTACGTGCCCTCCAACTTTATCGGGGACGGTAATAGAACCCGTCCTGTCCGTGGCCGCCTCACCCTGCCTTGACATGCTTCCAGGATGACGAGGCATGCAGCGCCAAGCTGACTAGCTGGCCGCTGCGCTGGCGCGGTTGTAGGATCTTCACGAAGATCTGCATGCCACCACGCAGGTGCTTGCCTAGTTGGCAGGCTGGTCGCCATGCTGGAACAACCGTGAGGTGGTGATACCTTGTCGGGTGCGGGCCCAGCCATGGCCCCACAATTGTCCCCGGCAAGGGTCTTGTCGGGGCCTCGCAGTCGTCCTCGGCAAGGGCCTTCCCGGGGGTCTTTGTCTTTTCGTCTCCACATAGACCTGCAGGCCACCAGTCATCACAAAGATCTGCATGCTACTATGCACGCGCCCCTGAATCTTGGCCTTGACGTTGTCGATGGTGCTAGAGCTCTCAGCTTCAAGGGTGGTGGCCTTGCTGGTGCTTCGCAAGCCCCCCCGGCAAGGCTCTCGCCGGGTCTATGTAGGCTGCCCTGGCAAGAGTGGTGCCGGGGGAGGTCTAGCTTGTCTCCTCCTCTTTATTCCCTGGCTTGAATGTTGTCTTGGTAGTCTTGTATCTTACCTTATACTGCCCCGCCAAGCCTTGCCGCAGGTGTGGCTACGACTGCTCGTGCACAAGTAAGGGGTACAAAAGGGCCCATACTTATGTACACCGACACATTGTTGAACATAATGCTTCCGGTAACATGAAGCATTGCTGGCGTTTTAAAATTTCTATTGTCCTTGTGTGATTACCATGAACATAATCAAGATGCTTCTTTTTCATTCCGTGTATGTTTTGTATCTTGTTATTGACTAGGAACTATTTTCCTTCAATCTTTTTGTGTAGATAGGGATATCGATTTCACCTTGTTGCTATTGTGGCCTTTTGGTGAACTAGACAAAACACTTTTTTTTGGAATAAGTGTCTTGTGCAGTTCAACTAAAATGTCACGTGGGCAACATCTCTGAATTTTGGGGGAACTGCACAAAATGGTGATTGGAGTTTCCAAAATCTCTGTCAAATTCTGCTGGTAATCCCGTGCAACATTTTATTAGCCTTTGCAAGATGAGTCATCACTATCACCACAATGGCACTTTATTTTAGTGGAACTGCACTAAGGGATAAGAAAATTATAGTTGCACATTACATGAGCAGGACGACCAACCTTAATGTTGCTCAATTTTAGTGCAACTACTAAAGAAGAACCTGCAAGCTCATGAGAGCAACTACTTCCTGCTAGCTGAATGATGCAATCTTTGCTTCATTTCAGGTGAACTGCAAAAAAAGTCGCATGAATTGAATCATCCGAGTGGAGTTGCAGGTTCACCACATCAAGTCGTGACGGCATAGGGCCCCTCACACCAGTCAGTATTGTCCTTTATCAACATGGTGCTTTGTCATATTGTGCTAACGTTGTATTTTTTAATAAAGCTATTCTATTGCAATCTTTTCTTGTTTTGGAAATAAAGTTTGCTTCAACTAGTGGCACTATTATAGCAATCACGCTCTTTCTTATCTGTGGAAACAGGAATACTCAATTACAGATGTTGTGATGGTCAAGAGCATTCACCAAGTTCTTGGGTTGTATGACATGGCTAGCCAAGATGGATTTAATCCTGATATTCACTTTATGAAAAGGCTCTAATGGGTTGGTTCTGAATCTTGCAAGCTGGGAATCAATGAGATGTGTAGGCATCTTTATTGTACTTATTATTTGAATCTTATTTGTTAGTTCTGAATCTTGCAAGTTGGGAAACATGGTATGATGATGCAGAGGACATCAACCATAACAAACTGTTCAAACTTGGTAGTATTGTCTATGTGAAAGGGCGGCAAATGTTGCTGATCGTGTGCGTCCTGAGAATAATAATTCTAATTGTTGTGCATGTTGATCCCGTGGCACTGATAGAATGAACCAATGCATTGCTTGTTATTACAGTACGAATACAGACCCGCTCGTGAACTGACGTATGGCCGAAATAGGTTTCGTAATGGAGGCGCTCGAATGCGCCGAGGGTGCATGTTCTGTCGGGCGTGCAGTGGGCGAGGGAGGGGTAGTAACTATTCTCACCTGTACACACTCAGTTTACTGTTGAATCCAGTTCCCCAAGAGCCGAAAATAAACTGCCGCCGCCGCCTACCCACTCATTCACTTGAAGAGACTCCAATGGCGATCCGAGGGGTGAGCCTGCTTGATATGGACTTCAGCAAGGAGTTCACCTTTGAGTTCGCCGTTCAGTCCCATGGCTGCACCAAGTTGAATGTGATGTACACCAATGATCCGGACTCAGTGAAGCTCTGCCTCGCCGAGTTCAAGTAGTACCTACAGGAAGAGAAAGCACAAGGTCACATGACTAGACCTTGTGCACATCCATTCGTCTCCTGACAGGGACCAGTGGATTGCCGTCGCCCAGGTATGCATGCGGGACGAGGTTCTCGTCTACCATTGTTGTAGTGCCATCAGAGGTTTTGGAGCATTCTCCCATTCATCGGCAGTGCCGAATGCACCTTCACTACATTGGAGAGAAGGAATAACGCGACGATTCGGCCATCTGGTGCAACAAGCTTGTCGACATCCAGAAGCAATACAAGATCATCGGCAACGGGAAGGAGAAGGACTCTGTGGTTGACCTTGCCGAGACCATCATCAGCCCCTGTTATGCTAACATGAAAGAAGACAACGATACAAAAGACCTGAACACGTGCGATGTACCTATGAATCTAGCCTACATAACCTACGCGGACAAGGATGCATATGCATGCTACGACATGTACAGGCGAATCTTGGACATGAGGGCGTGTCTGCTTCCTGTAACCGACGAGTACAAGGACAGCCGCAACATCATGATCAAGCATGCCAGGAAGGTCTAAAGGATGTACTTTATCTGTTTAGGCACATTTATCATCTGAGTGTTTCATGCATTAGCCTATGTGTCGTAATTATCTGTTTTGTCCGAAATATTTCGTCCAAGAACCCATTAACCTGTTTGCTTTTTTAGTGGCTATTTGCTTATGTAAGTAACTAGTTCATTGGGTTGTCGTGCTTTGAATCTCCATCCTCCCAACATATTCCCCATCTCAGGTGGACCTAGCAGGCCTCGTACAAAGACATCTGGGACCAACCACCTATCTATTTGTATTTCTTTATTTTGTTCAATCTTTTGTCCTCTTCCTATACATTGGCTGACGGCCCTGCCGCGCATGCCTTAGTGACCCATCATATCCTATGGCGTTGGCAGGCCATCCCTTTACTCCCACACATTGTCCGACGGCGGCAGCTCCATCGCCCCTGCACCCGAACAAGTCAACCCTCGTACTCCCCTCCACCTACGTCTTACCCCGCTCTGGTTCGTTCGGTCCAAGGTCACGACATCGTCCTCCGCCTTGGTGCTCTCGCCACAGCGCTGCCGTATGGTTTTCCCTACATGGTCAGCAAAACAAGAGGAATTAGGAGATGATAGTTCGTCGAGAGGCTGACAGTCCCGGGCCCACCAGGTCCATGGCCTAGGTTTTGTTGTTTAACATGCGCAACCCACGACATGTTTCAACTTTTTTTGGATCTAGCAGGTATCAAGCGGCCTCTGGGCCTCCCAGCCTAGCTTGTCTATAACATCAGCAGCCCAAGTTATGTTTGTTTTTTCAAGACGACGCACAACTCACTTCTATTTTTCTATAAGAATGCAAAAATTGAACCTATGTTTTCCCTTCTATAATAGTATATATTTATATTTATATCTTATTTTATTACATATATATATAATAGAAAGAACATAAGGTTCCATTAAACCTGTCGTTCGTCCAACCAATTTATAGACCTTCCCACTTCCTTTATTTTTCGTTTTCATTAATCCTATATCTGAATTTTCTCCCTCTTTCTTTTGCGATGTAATATGAGTTTTCTCCCAGTACTTTTCCTAGAACCAACTCAACTGTCCGACGTCTAGCCTAAAAAATAATAATACCCCACGTCCTATTAACTCATCAAATTAAAATGATATTTTATTTCAAAAATCAAAAGTTCTTACAAAATAATAATAATAATTGTTTATATATAACTTGGCAAGTTAACTCCTGGTGATTACGTACATAGCTTGCAAAGATTTTACTGACTAATGTAGGAATAAACATGCAATCATGTGTTTATGTTTTTATAACATTTCTCCGTCCAACCCAACATGATATTTTCACCCAGCCCACCCAGTCCATGGATTTAGAGAAAAATGCAAATGGGCATTAAATTCTACCATAATATATAAATGGGCTACATAGACGCTACATCGTTGTTTCACCCAGCCCACCATAGGGACTAAAAAACCAATGGATTGGCTGACATGTGGGCCAGTAGGTCGAAGCCTAAGCACTTTCGCAAAATATAAAAATACAAAGGTCGAAGCCTAAGCAAGGCGTTGGATTTACATCCAACGGCCGACATTCTTCTTTAATCTCTCGTCTTCTTCCCCAGAGCTGCTGGGACCGCCTGCTCCAGCCTCCGGCATCCAGCGGTGCTGTTTTGCGCGCCTCGCAATGAAATGCTACCCCACTGATGGCCAGGCCATCCCTCCACTCCTCCGCACCTCCTGTTATTCTCTGTCGAGTGTAGGCCCACCCCGCACCCAAACCTGTCAAGTTTCCCACTACTCTTTGTCTGCGACTCCATTGCCGCATCTTCGCCATCTTCGGGGTGTTCCAGTCTGGGGCCTCACCATCGTCCACCGGCTTGGTGCGCTTTGCACGGTGTGGTCAACATGGTCAACAAACGAGAGTCATCGGAAGATGACTGTACGTGGAGAGGCTGATAGTGGGGACGCACCACGCCCATGGATGCATGCATGCAACTGCATCCTTTTTACCCTAAAAATAATATTTTCTTCCCCTGACAGCTGGGACCCACCAGCTACATCTTCGCACGCAAGGAAGTGTGTCCTTATTACTGAAAAAAATGATTCTTCCCCCTGACAGCTGGGACCCACCAGCTATATCTTCGCACACAAGGAAGTGCGTCCTTATCCTCCCTGTCAGCTCGAACCCACCGGAAGTGCCTCCTTATTAAGCAGAAAAAAATGAATACTCCCCCTGCTAGCTGGGACCCACCTTGGTGGGAGGCTGACTTATGGGCCCACTAAGTTGACAGGGACGGAGGGCTTTGTCAACTTAGTCAATATGAACAATTCTAGCTGCAGTGACCGTACGATGTCCATCCAACGGCCATCGTGCTTCTTCAACCTCTGGTCTTCTTGCTGCAGCCGCCCAAAGCAGCGCCGATCGTGCCGCCTGCTCCTACCTCCCGTGGCCAGCTGTGATGCCGCGGAGGCCTCACTGCCCCCTACTACTCCCGCCGCTGGCCAGGCCATCCCTCCACTCACCCACGTCTTCCCCGGCTCCGCGTCGTCCCCTTCCTAGGCCTCGCCGTCGTCCACCGCCGTGGTGCTCTCCACGTGGCGTGGTCAACGTGGTCAAGGAACGACTTCCATCGGAAGAGTACTGTACATGGAGAGGCTGACAGTTGGGTCCACGACCACAGCCCAGTTTTTTTGTGATTTGCCAAGTAAGTCGCTTTGTCAGGCCTGTTGGGCTGCAAATCTTTCAAGACGAGGAGAGCTTTCATTTGGCTGGCCGAGAAAATGGCCCATCAGTAATGAGAAATGGGTTGTACATTTTTAGAACACATCAAACCGGCAATTAGTTTCGAATATCTTTTTTTCATTTTGAGATTTTAAATTGCATTAATTTTTATGCGTGGAGAATTTGTTGGATTTCATATTGATATACATTTATATTTAAAATCAGTTTGAATGTGAGTCGAAATTTCGGGATTAAAAACAGTTCGAACCGCACCGAAATATGAAAAATTTTGTATAATTTTTTAATCGTGGCCACAATATGGGCTGTAATGCTAACAAAAAGAATATGGGCTCCAAAAAAACCTTGAGAATTAGCAAATGGGCTGTAAATTATTAGAAATAATGGCAGGTGGGTTGTATGTTGTTTTCCACAGATTTGAGGCTTTCCTAAAAAAAAGGTTGACGCACAAGCAGTGACTGTTGGATGTCCATCCAACGGCCGTCGTGCTTCTTCAATCTCTGCTCTTCCTGCTCCAGCCACTCAAACAAGCGCCGGCGGGACTGCCTGCTCCCTCCTCCCCGCGGCCGGCTGTGCTGCCGCGCAGGCCTCACCGCCCCACCGTACTCCCATCGCTGGCCTAGCCATCCCTCTACTCACCCACACCTGCTGTTATTCTCCGGCGACAACAGACGAACCAGTAAATCCTCGTACAGTCGTACTCTCCTCCGCGTGGGAAACAACTGCCGAGTCTTCCCTGCCTCCGTGTCGTTCCCTTCCTAGGCCTCGCCATCATCCACCGCCCTGGTGCTCTCAGCGCGGCCTGGTCAACATGGTCAATGACCGACATGCATCTGAAGTGGACTGTACGTGGAGAGGCCGACAGCTGGGTCCATGGCCGCACGCAAGGAAATGCCTCCTTATTACGCGCAAAATAATGATTCCTCCACCTGACATCAGGGACCTACCGAAAGGGCCTCTGTATTTCGTGAAAAAAACGTTACCGCCGCTGACAGCTCGGACCCACCAGCTATATCTTCGCACTCAAGGAAGTGCCTCCTTATTACGCACAAAAAAAATGAATACTCCCCCTGTTAGCTGGGACCCAGTATAGTGGCAGGCTGACTTGTGGGCCTACTAAGTTGACGGGGACGGAGGGCTTTGTCAACTTAGTCAATATGCACGATTCTAGCTCCAGTGACCGTACGATGTCCATCCAACGGCCGTAGTGCTTCTTCAACCTCTGGTCTTCTTGCTCCAGTCTCCCAAACCAGCGTCGGTCGTGCCTCGTGCTCCTGCCTCCCGTGGCGGGCTGCAATGAGGCGGAGGCCTCACTGCCGCCTACTACTCCCACCGCTGGCCAGGCCATTCCTCTACTCACCCACACCCCCTGTTATTCTGCGACGACAGCAGCCTCACACCGCAGCGAACCAGTGAACCCTCGTACTCCTCTACGCGTGGGCATCCACTGCCGCGTCTTCCCCGGTTCAACGTCGTCCCCTTCCTAGGCCTCGCCGTCTTCCACCGCCCTGGTGCTCTCGGCGCAGCATGGTCAACATGGTCAAGGAACGGCTTCCATCGGACGTGGACTATACATGGAGAGGCTGACAGCTGGGTCCACGGCCGCAGCAAGGAAGTGCCTCCTTATTACGCGCAAAATAATTATTCCTCCACCTGACAGCGGGGACCCACCGGACGGGCCACCGTATTTCACGAAAAAAACGTTTCCCGCTGACTGCTGGGACCCACCAGCTACACCTTCGCACGCAATGAAGTGCGTCCGGGCAAAAAAACAAAATGATTCGCCCCCTGACTGCTGGGACCCACCAGCTACACCTTCGCACGCAAGGAAGTGCGTCCGGGCAAAAAACACAAAACGATTGCCCCCTGACTGCTGGGACCCACCAGCTACATCTTCGCACGAAAGGAAGTGCCTGACAGTCAGGACCCACCTGGTCGAAGCGTACGCAGCTTTGTCATTCTGGTCGCGAATGTGTACGTACATATATACTGGTCTATGTAGAGACACACACGTGTCGCAGTAGAGGCGCGCAAGTGTCGTAGTAGAGGCATGCACGTAGCATGTACATGTAGGTACACGGACAGTGCGCAAGAAAGAAAATACGGCCACGTATGTGTACATACGGGCGGGGTCTCGAACGCCTACTCGTGCATACGTATGGCCAGCGCTCTTGTACATGGTTGGGTCGGAACGGAGAAACATCATCGTCGTTGTATTCATGCGGAGCCAACTGGCTGGGTCGGAACGGAATGCGTCGTCGTGTTCATCGAGAGGGCTTGGACGGAACAGGCGATGGAAATGAGGCCTGGCATACCACAGAACGGAGGAAACGGCCTTGTGTTCGACCAGCCATGTTCGAAACAGGATCCTGTTCATTGGGAGGGGTCTGGCGTACCGCAAAACGGAGGAAACGGACCTCCTACGATCGAAACAGGGGTCCTGTTGATCGGGAGTGGTGTGGCGTACCGCAAAACAGACGAAACGGACTTGTGTTGGAGCGCTACGGTCAAAACAGGGGTCCTGTTCATCGGGAGGGGTGTGGCGTACCGCAAAACGGGACTCCACGGGATACTGTTCATCTCCACTGTCGACCTCCTCCAGCCTCCACGGGCTACTATTCATCCACCGTCGACCTCCTCCAGCCTCCACTTGTGACTGTTCATCCACGGGCTCTTGTTCATCCAGCCTCCACCGTGGGCTACTCCACCGGCTACTATTAAATCACCCCTCTCCACAGGCTCCTGTTCAACCACCCCTCCACCATCTACTGTTCATCCATCCCTCCACCGTCTACTGTTCATCCAGCCCTCCACGGTGTCGTAATGTTCATCCAGCCCCAACCGGCTCGATCGATCGGGGTCCTGCTCATCCAGAGGCAACGCCACGGGTCCTCTTCATCCACTCCCACCACTCACTATTCATCCAACCCCCCACCCCCCCACAACGCTCACTGTTCATCCAGAGAGGCAGCATCGATCGGCTTCAGTTAGCAGCAATAGCAAAGGAATTGCTCGACCGGGTTCAGTTAATAGCCATCGATCCATCGCTCGGGTTTCGTAACGCGTAGCCTGCACTGCAATAGCTCGGGTTCGGTTAGAGCCCAATGCCTCGCTCGGGTTCAGTTAGAGCCAACGCCTTGCACACACGCGCGTACATGTACAAGAGAAACGCGCATCGCTCGGCCCCCGACCACCCACCGTAACCGGGAACTCCCCAAAATTTTCCTCTCCCTTGCTTCTACCACGGTTTTTTTCCGTCATGGACGACCCAAAGAATGTCATGCAGCAGCGTCTCCGGCCTGCCTAGGACGAAAATCCCATTTTCTATCATGATTTTTTGTCATAGAAGTAGGATCCCACCACATCTATGATGATACCGGGTTTTGTCACAATTATCATCATAGAGGTGTCATATGTATGACAGGAAAAAAATTCGTTCGGCCCAAAATGTCACGGATGTGTCTTTTTTTTGTAGTGTAATCACATAGCAATGTGAACTAGATTATTGACTCTAGCAAACCCTTTGGGTGTTGGTCACATGACGATGTGAACTATGGGTATTAATCGCATACAGATGTGAATATTGGTGTTAAATCACATGGTGATGTGAACTAGATTATTGAATCTAGTGCAAGTGGGAGACTGAAGGACATATGCCCTAGAGGAAATAATAAAGTTATTATTTATTTCCTTAATTCATGATAAATGTTTATTATTCATGCTAGAATTGTATTAACCGGAAACTTAGTACATGTGTGAATACAAAGACAAAACTTATAGTCCCTAGTATGCCTCCACTTGACTAGCTCGTTAATCAAAGATGGTTATGTTTCCTAACCATAGACATGTGTTGTCATTTGATGAACGGGATCACATCATTAGGAGAATGATGTGATGGACATGACCCATCCGTTAGCTTAGCATTATGATCGTTACAGTTTCATTGCTACTGCTCTCTTCATGACTTATACATGTTCCTCAGACTATGAGATTATGCAACTCCCGAATACCGGAGGAACACTTTGTGTGCTACCAAACGTCACAACGTTAATGGGTTATTATAAAGGTGCTCTACAGGTGTCTCTGAAGGTGTTTTTTGGGTTGACATAGATCAAGATTAGGATTTGTCACTCCGTGTTTCGGAGAGGTATCTCTGGGCCCTCTCTGTAATACTCATCATTATAAGCCTTGCAAGCATTGTGACTAATGAGTTAGTTGCGTGATGAAGTATTACGGAATGAGTAAAGAGACTTGCCGGTAATGAGATTGAACAAGGTATTGAGATACCGACGATCGAATCTCGGGCAAGTAACATACCAATGACAAAGGGAACAACGTATGTTGTTATGCGGTTTGACCGATAAAGATCTTAGTAGAATATGTAGGATCCAATATGAGCATCCAGGTTCCGCTATTGGTTATTGACCAGAGATGTGTCTCGGTCATGTCCACATAGTTCTCGAACCCATAGGGTCCGCAGGCTTAACATTCAATGGCGATTTGTATTATGAGTTTATAAGACTTGATGACCGAAGTTTGTTCGGAGTCCCGGATGAGATCACGGATGTGACGAGGAGTCTCGAAATGTCCGGGAGGTAAAGATTCATATATTGGAAGGTTGCATTTGGACATCAGAATGGTTCCGAGTGGTTCGGGTATTTTTCCGATCAATAACCGAATTGGACTAGGGGAAGGGGCCGGCCTCCCTCTTTCCTTCCCCCTCTCTCTCCCTTAACTTTCCCTCTGGTGGAAGAAAGGAAAAAAGGGGGGCCGAATCCTACTTGGACTAGGAGTCCATGTAGGACTCCCCCCTGGCGCGCCCAAACCTGGCCGACCTCCTCTCTCCCTCCCTCCTTTATATACGTGGCCAGGGGGCACCCCAATAGCACAACAGACAACGCAAGTTGATCTTTTAGCCGTGTGCGGTGCCCCCCTCCACAGTTACACACCTTGATCATACCGTTGCGGAGCTTAGGCGAAGCCCTGCGCCGGTAGCATCATCAGCACCATCACCACACCATCGTGCTAACGTAAATCACCCTCAGCATCAACTGGGTCAAGAGTACGAGGGACGTCATCGAGCTGAACGTGTGCTGAACGTGGAGGTGCCGTACATTCGGTACTTGGATCGGTCGGATCATGAAGACGTACGACTACATCAACCGCGTTGTCATAATGCTTCCGCTTTCGGTCTACGAGAGTACGTGGACACACTATCCCCTCTCATTGCTATGCATCACATAGATAGATCTAGTGTAATCGTAGGATTTTTTTTGAAATTACCACGTTCCCCAACAAACTCAACAACTCATATAGATAAAGGCCTAGAAGAGCTGTCATAGCATTTATTACAACAAGGGTCACATGACCCAACACACAGAGCATACAAGCAATGGAAGCATCACATGTGTGAGTACAGACAACTACAAATGAAAAAGGCTGAGAAGGCTGACTATCTACATGACCCTCCCAAGGGTACAAGATCATAGCTGAGGTAAAGAAGCTAAATGTCGAAGTCCACGCGGAACTACTAGTGAGACTGAAGTCTCTCTGCAAAAACATAAATTAGGCAAACATGAGTACAAGTGTACCCAGCAAGACTTACATCAAAACTATCTACATACGCATCAGTATCAACAAAGGGGTGGTGGAGTTTAATTGCAGCAAGCCAGCTTTGACTCAGTGGCTATCCTGAACTACGACCACTGGTAACTGATGTCTAATAGAACTACGTCGGTATTTCCCCAAAGAAGAAGGGATGATGCAGTATAGCGATGGTAGGTATTTCCCTCAGTGATGAGACCAAGGTTATCAAACCAGTAGGAGAACCTCCTCACACCACGTAAACAGCCCCTGCACACAAATAACAAATACTCGCAACCTGACGTGTTAAAGGGGTTGGCAATCCCTTTCGGGTACAACGCCTCAAGATAGGCAAATAACATGAGGTAAAGGTGGTAGATAGGATAAATAGATCACGGAACAAATAAATTGCAGCAAGGTATTTTTGTATTTTGGTTTAATAGAAATGAAAATAAATGCAAAGGAAAATAGACCGCAAAGGCAAATATGATGAAAAGAGACCCGGGGGCCGTAGGTTTCACTATTGGCTTCACTCGAGAAAAATAGCAAACGGTGGGAAAACAATTACTATTGGGCAATTGATAGAACTTCAAATAATCATGATGATATCCAGGAAATGATCATTATATAGGCATCACGTCCAAGATTAGTAGACTGACACCTGCCTGCATCTACTACTATCACTCCACACATTGACCGCTATCCAGCATGCATCTAGTGTATTAAGTTCATGGAGAAACGGAGTAATGCAATAAGAACGATGAAATGATGTAGACAAGATCTATTTATGTAGAACTAGACCCCATCTTGTTATCCTTAATAGCAACGATAAACACGTGTCGTTTCCCTTTCTGTCACTGCGATCAAGCACCGTAAGATCGAACCCATCACAAAGCACATCTTCCCATTGCAAGATAAATACATCAAGTTGGCCAAACAAAACCCAAATTTCAGAGAAGAAATACGAGGCTATAAGAAATCATGCATATAAGAGATCAAAGAGGACTCAAATAACTTTCATGGATAAAAACATAGATCTGGTCATAAACTCAAAGTTCATCGGATCCCAACAAACACACCGAAAAGGCTTACATCATATGGATCTCCAAGAGACCATTGTATTGATAATCAAGAGAGAGAGAGAGAGAGAGAGAGAGAGAGAGAGAGAGAGAGATGAAGCCATCTAGCTACTAACTACGTACCCGAAGGTCTAAAAAGAACTACTCACGCATCATCGGAGAGGCACCAATGGAATTGGTGAACCCCTCCGTGATGGTCTAGATTGGATCTGGTGTTTCTGGACTCTGCGGCGGACGAAATTGATTTTCTTGACTCCCCTCGGGTTTCTGGAATATTGGGGTATTTATAGAGCAAAGAGGCGGTTTAGGGGGCACCCGAGGTGGGCACAACCCACCTGGGCGTGCCTGGGCCCCCAGGCGCGCGCTGGTGGGTGCTGCCCCCTCGGAGCACCCCCAGGTGCTTTCCTGGCCCACTGGATGTCTTCTGGCCCAGAAAAAATCCCCAAGAAGTTTTGTTGCGTTTGGACTCCATTTTATATTGATTTCCTGCGATGTAAAAAACATGCAGAAAACAGCAACTGGCACTGGGCACTATTTCAATAGGTTAGTACCAAAAAATGATATAAAATGATTGTAAAACATCCAACAATGATAATATAACAGCATGGAACAATCAAAAATTATAGATACGTTGGAGACGTATCAGCATCCCCAAGCTTTATTCCTGGTTGTCCTCGAGTAGGTAAATGATAAAAACAGAATTTTTGATGTGCAATGCTACCTAACATGTTCATCACATTTCCTTTCCTTATAGCATGGACATTTGGACTTTTATATGATTCAAAGCAATCGTCTAGTTTTGACATGAAGACTTTAATACTCAAGCATACCAACAAGCAATCATGTCTTTCAAAATATCAACACTAAAGCAAGTTATCCCTAGCCCATTATGCTCAATCATTGATCCATTCATGAAACACACTCGAATATTAGCTACACCCAATGCTCAAATACGACCATAGTGCCCCTTAGTTGGTGCTTTATAAGAGAAGATGGAGACTCAAATTCAAAATAAAAATTGCATAAGTAATATAAAGGCCCTTCACGGAGGGAAGTAGGGATGTGTAGAGGTGCCAGAGCTCCCAACAACGAAAACGACTTAGAGCTCCCAACACTTTCCATGCTAGATACATCATAGGCGGTTCCCAAACAAAAAATAAAGTTTATTCCTTTTTCCACCATTACTTTCACTTTCCATTTCTAACTGTATCCACGGGTGCCCTCCATACCAACACTTTCCAGGGAATTTATTATTTGACAACATAAAGTAAATTCACTTTTCATTTTGGGACTGGGCATCCCTAATACCTTTGTCGTACTCTCATGCAATGACAAGTGAATAAACACTCATCGTGAGAATAACACATCTAGCATGGAAAATATTGGCCACCCCTCACCGCCTCGCGAGCGGTAGAGCACACAAAAGACAAATTTATTTTGAAAATTAGAGATGGCACATGAAAATTTGCTTAGAATGGCATGGAAATACAACATATAGGTAGGTATAGTGGACTCATAAGGCAAAACTGGTTTAAAGGGTTTTGGATGCACAAGTAGTGATCATACTTAGTGCAAAATGAAGGCTAGCAAAAAGATTGAGAAGCGACCAACCAAAAAGCAAAAAATCTGGTACCCAAGCATTAAGCATAGGTAACACCGAATAATGCACCACAAGTAGGATATAAATTTCATTGCATAACTATTGACTTTCGTGCTTGCATAGGGAATCACAAACCATAACATCAATATTCTTACTAAAGCACAATTACTCATCAACACGACTCACATATCATATCGTCATATCTCAAAACCATTACTAAGAATCAAGTTTATTTCATCCAATGGTCTTCATGAAAGTTTTTATTATATCCTCCTTGGATATCTATCACTTTGGGACTATTTTCATATGTTGCTTTTGATAAGCTCACACAAATTTAAGTGAAGAACATGTGCATAATATTTCTGTCTCTAAAAATAATCTAAGTGAAGCAAGAGAGAATTTCTGAAAATTTTACTAACTTCCAAATAAATCTAAGTGAAGCATGAGAGCATTTCTTAAAAAATAACAAAGAACGCCGTGCTCAAAAAGATATAAGTGAAGTACTAGAGCAAATCCATGGCTCTAAAAATTTAAGTGAAGCATAGGAGCAAGCATAGCATAATTTTTGGCTCTCTCAAAAAGGTGTGTTCAGCAAGGATTCAACATTTAAAACACAAAGCAAAACAAGAAAAGACTCATATCATACAAGACGCTCCAAGCAAAACTCATAATATGTGATGAATAAAAATATAGTTTCAAGTAAAATACCGATGGTTGTTAGAAGAAAGAGGGGATGCCACTTGGGGGCATCCCCAAGCTTATTTGCTTGCTACTTCTTTGAATATCATCTTGGTGTGCCTCGGGCATCCCCAAGCTTAGCCTTTTGCTAATCCTTATTCCTTCATCCATCGTAAGATCACCCAAAACTTGAAAACTTCAATCACACAAAACTCCAACAAAACCTTCGTGAGATCCATCAGTATAAGAAAGCAAACCACTACTATAAGTACTGGTTCAAACCTATTCTTATTTTGTTTTTGCATTATATCTACTGTATTACAACTTTTCTATGGCAAAAATCATCAAAGAAAACTATAGAATCATCAAAACAAGCACACAACGCAGAGAAAACAGAGTCTATCAAAAATAGAACAGTCTGTAGCAATCTGAATATTTAGAATACTTATGTAACTCCCAAAACCTTTAGAAATTAGGAACACCTGACTAATTTGTTTATTAATCTTCTTCAAAAAGAATCAACTCAAAAGCACTTTTCTGTGATTTATGAAAACTATTTTCGTTAGTGCATAAGTTTCTATTTTTCAGCAAGCTCAAATCAACTTTTACCCAAATCAACCCAAAGGCCTTGCTTGGCACAAACACTAATTTAAACAACAAAAACACATATAACCAGAGGTATATTTGGGTATTTTATTAGAAACAGCAAGAAAACCAGAAACCAAAAAGATACAAGTTGGGTTGCCTCCCAACGAGCGCTATCGTTTTATGCCCCTAGCTAGGCATAATGCGCAGGATCTAAATTTTGTCATCCTTAGCTAGATCCATAATATTCCCTCATGATTGATTCATATGGTGGCCTAATTCTTGTTCTAGGGAAGTGTTCCATTCCCTTCCTTAGTGGAAACAGAAATTAAATATTGCCTTCTTTCATATCAATCATGGCACCAATCGTACGTAAAAACGGTCTACCAAGAATAATTGGACAACAAGGATTGCAATCAATATCAAGAACAATAAAATATATAGGCACATAATTCCTATCTGCAAGAATAAGAACATCATTAATTCTTCCCATAGGCTTTTTAATAATAGAATCCGCCAAGTGCAAATTTAAAGAGCATTCTTTAATATTGGTAAGACCAAGCACATCGCATAAAGATTTCGGAACTGTAGAAACACTAGAACCCAAGTCACATAAAGCAAAACACTCATAGTTTTTAATATTGAATTTCATAGTAGGTTCCCACTCATCATGCAATTTTCTAGGAATTGAAACTTCCAATTCCAACTTTTCTTAAAAAGCTTTCATCATGGCATCAACAATATGTTTAGTAAAAGCTTTATTTTGTTCATAAGCATGGGGTGAATTTATCATAGATTGCAACAAAGAAATACAATCAACCAAAGAGAAACTATCATAATTAAGGTCTTTGTAATCCAAAATAGTGGGCACATCACTAGTTAAAGTCTTGACCTCTTCAAACTCACTTTTGTCAACTTTCTCAACAAGATCTTCACCCTCCGAATCATAGGGACGCCTTCTAACTAAAGTTGACTCTTCTCCAGTCCCTTTTTCATCAATTGTAATTTTACTAAACGAAGAATCAATAGAAGAAACGCCAATCATTTTAAGATTTTCATCACTTTTACGATAGTAATCACTAAAAAACTATCTTTTAGCTCTAAGCATAGAGGTTCTTTTCTTACTTTCATCCATAGAAACATAAAGAGATTTAATTGATCCTTCAACTTTAGGCACAATTTTTTCATCTTGAGAGTTTCTACATCATGAGACATTCTATCAATACTTCTAGACAAATCATCAATTTTATTCAACTTTTCTTCTATCGAAGTATTGAAAGCTTTTTGATTATTGATAAATTCTTTAATATTGTTCTCATGATCAGAGGTGTTTCTATTATTATTATAAGTAGGATTACCATAGGAGTTACCATAATTATTAGAGGAATTACTAGGAAAAGGCCTAGGATTAATACCTCTATAAGCATTGTTATTGAAATTGTTTTGTGAGACAAAATTCACATCAATGGCATCACTATTTTGCTCAATCAAAGTAGACAAGGCACATCATTAAAATCAATAGGAGCACTTTTATTAGCAACCAACTTCATAAGAGCATCAACTTTTTCACTGAAAGAATCTATTTCTTCTACTGAATTGACTTTTTTACTAGTAGGAGCTCTTTCGGTATGCCACTATGAGTAATTTGCCATACTATTGTCTAGAAATTTAGTAGCTTCACCCAAAGTAATTTCCATAAAAGTACCCCCGCGGCAGAATCTAAAATATTACAAGAAACAAAATTCAATCCCACATAAAAATTTTGTATGATCATCCAAAGATTTAACCCATGAGTTGGGCAATTCCTTAGCATCAATTTCATCCTTTCCCAAGATTGTGCAACATTCTCATCTTCAAGTTGCTTGAAATTCTTGATATAGGTTCTGAGGGAAATGTTTTTTGCGGGCGGAAAATACTTAGTTATAAAAGCATCCTTGCACTTGTTCCAAGAATCGATACTATTGCGAGGCAAAGAAGAAAACCAAATTTTTGCACGTTCTCGCAAAGAAAAAAAAATTCAACTTCACAACATCATTGTCCAGATATTTTTTTCTTTTGCATATCGCATAACTCCACGAACATGTTAAGATGGGACGTGACATCCTCATTAGGAGTACCGGCAAATTGATCTTTCATGACAAGATCCGACAAAGCGGTATTAATATCACAAGCCTCCGCACTAGTGGAGGGAGGAGAAATCGGAGTGCTAATAAAATCATTGTTGTTGGTATTTGAGAAATCACACAACTTGGTGTTCTCTTGAGTCATGATGACTTCACAATAAGATTGCACTCAAAAACAGATCTAGCGAGAAAACGGCGAACGAAAAAATAGGGCGAATAAAATGGCAATTTTTTGTGAAGTGGGGGAGAGGAAAATGAGAGGCAAATTTGCAATAATGTAAATTGCAAGGAGATGATATTTGTGATTAGGAACCTGGTTGATGTTGAAGATCCTTCCCAGCAACGGCGCCAGAAATTCCTTTTGATTTCTGCTAGAACTACGTCGGTATTTGCCCAAAGAGGAAGGGATGATGCAGTATAGCGATAATAGGTAGTTCCATCAGTGATGAGACCAAGGTTATCGAACCAGTAGGAGAACCTCCTCACACCATGTAAATAGCCCATGCACACAAATAACAAATACTCGCAACCCGACGTGTTAAAGGGGTTGTCAATCCCTTCCGGGTACGGCACATCAAAATAGGAAAATAATGTGAGGTAAAGGTGGTAGATAGGATAAATAGATCGCGGAACAAATAAATTGCAGCAAGGTATTTTTTATTTTTGGTTTAATAGATCTGAAAATAAATGCAAAGGAAAATAGACCACAAAGGCAAATATGATGAAAAGAGACCCGGGGGCCGTAGGTTTCACTAGTGGCTTCTCTCGAGAAAAATAGCAAACAGTGGGAAAACAATTACTGTTGGGCATTTGATAGAACTTCAAATAATCATAACGACATCCAGGCAATGATCATTATATAGGCATCACATCCAAGATTAGTAGACCGACTCCTGCCTGCATCTACTACTATTACTTCACACATCGACCGCTATCCAGCATGCATCTAGTGTATTAAGTTCATGGAGAAACGGAGTAATGCAATAAGAACAATGCCATGATGTAGACAAGATCTATTTAAGTAGAAGTAGACCCCATCTTGTTATCCTTAATAGCAACGATAAACACGTGTCATTTCCCTTTCTGTCACTGGGATCAAGCACCGTAAGATCGAACCCATCACAAAGCACATCTTCCCATTGCAAGATAAATAGATCAAGTTGGCCAAACAAAAACCAAATATCGGAGAAGAAATATGAGGCTATAAGCAATCATGCATAGAAGAGATCAAAGAGGACTCCAATAACTTTCATTGATAAAAACATAGATCTGATCATAAACTCAAAGTTCATCGGATCCCAACAAACACACCGCAAAAAGGCTTACATCATATGGATCTCCAAGAGACCATTGTATTGATAATCAAGAGAGAGAGACAGAGAGAGGAATCCATCTAGCTACTAACTACAGACCCAAAGGTATACAAAGAACTACTCACATATCATTGGAGAGGCACCAATGGAATTGGTGAACCCCTTCGTGATGGTGTCTAGATTGGATCTGGTGTTTCTGGACTCTACGATGGCTAGAATTGATTTTCTCGACTCCCCTAGGATTCTAGAATATTGGGGTATTTATAGAGCAAAGAGGTGGTTCAGGAGGCACCTGAGGTGGGCACAACCCACCTAGGCGCGCCCTGGTGGGTGATGCCCCCCTCGGAGCACCCCCAACTGCTTTCCTGGCCCACTGGATGTCTTCTGGCCCAGAAAAAAATCCTCAAGAAGTTTCGCTGCGTTTAGACTCCGTTTGATATTGATTTCATGCGATGTAAAAACATGCAGAAAACAACAACTGGCATTGGGCACTATGTCAATAGGTTAGTACCAAAAAATAATATAAATGATTGTAAAACATCCAAGAATGATAACATAACAGCATGGAACAATCAAATATTATAGATATGTTGGAGACGTATCAGTAACTCTTTGAGGTGGCGCACATGAGTCTACATATTCACCATATCAATACACCACTATGTATCCGCTCCCGTCTTCCTACGATAAGGCAATCCGTAGCACTCACGCTTATCTTGCGCATTTTAGAGTGTCCACTTTCACTTGTCTATGAACAATGTAAGCGTTTCAAGTAGTCCGTATCCGCAGATGCGGCTATTCGAATAGATCATATATATAACCCTGCAGGGGTGTACTTCTTCACACATGTTTCCACCACTTAGCGTCTGCACACGACATGTGCTTGACAGACTTCAAGCGAAAGCCGACGTGGGTGTAGACCATGACCTGACTAACCACACAAGTCTCTAGTCCAGGTTTATCGCCTATTCGGGTTCATCCACAAGGAAATCTGGCCGGGGTTTCCACTACAGCCCCAAACAATGTGTGCAGGTGTCCTGAGTCACCAAATGGGTGACTCAGTACACCGGGCCAGTTACCTGCCGCATCATAGCCCACCCCTCTGGTCAGTGCTA
Source organism: Triticum timopheevii (assembly GCA_963921465.1). Lineage (NCBI taxonomy): Eukaryota > Viridiplantae > Streptophyta > Magnoliopsida > Poales > Poaceae > Triticum > Triticum timopheevii. Next base: position 326,471,647 of record OY997262.1, read on the forward strand.
CGCGCGGCCTCCAGTACACTACAAACACCAGAAACTACTTGCAACTCCTGGACAGAGGACAAGGGGTTAATAAGTGAAGCGGGGTGATATTTCAGGGTCCAACGTGCGGTAGTAGCCATTCTTGGATCACAAACACGGAACTCAATTCCCGAGGATGGTTTCAATGAGACAACCCACCATGTACTCCTACATGGCCTCTCACAGTTGCCTTTACCAAATCGTGTTCTCACACTTAGCTCTCAACAGTAGGACATGATGACCGCATTCCAATTCATCCCCAATGAATCAGACCTGACACAACTCTAAGAAATAACATATATATCAAGCAAGCATAAATGAGTAGGCACATCATGGCTCAAACAACTCCTACTCATGCTAGTGGGTTTCAACTATTTACTGTGGCAAAGACAGGTCATGCAGAGGAATGGGGTTCAATTACCGCATCATGTAACAGTTGAATCGTTGTTGTCCTAATGCAGTAAAAGAGAGCAGGAGCGAGAGAGTGGGATTGTATCGGAGTGATCAAGGGGGTTTTGCTTGCCTGGCACTTCTGAAGATAGTATAGCTCTTCATGGTGTCATCGAACTCATCGTTAGAACAACGTCTACTGAGGGGGAACAACACCGACAAACAGAGAAGGATCACAATCAATGCAATGCAACAATATGATGCATGAATGTGACATGGTAATGTGTTGTGATTTGAGCTAATGCAGCTAGCAACAGAAGGGTTTGAGTTGATTTGAACCAAAGGTTTATATTCAAATGCAAACTATGAATTTCCAAAGTGCATTAACATGTTTTGATCTATACAGCAAGGTTAAGTTGCTTTGTCATGCATGAAACCAGTATTAATGGATAGATTGGATTTTTCTGATAATTTTTCATATATAAATTATTCCATCTGGAGTTACGGTTTTTTTCTATGATTTTAAAAGTTTTGGCATTTTTCTAGATTTTCTAATTCTTTGGAATTAAACTAATTGCAGAAAAGGAATTACTGTGTCAGCACTACGTCAGGATGACGTCAGCTAGTCAACGGGGCAGCCCAGGTCAAACTGACCAGTGGCGCCCGCGTGTCAGTGTCTAACTAAACTAACCTAATTTAATTAGCACTAACCTAGGTTAATTAGCAAGGCGGGGCTTGCATGTTAGTGACACAGGGGGTAAAATCCCTGGTCAAACCGGGCCTAAGCCATTGGCGGCTCAACGCCAGCGAGGCTAGACGCGGTGCAAGGTGCGGGATTCCTCCTCCGGCGACCAAATGGCCGACGGAGGGCGTCTACGTGATGTGGACACTCGTCCGCATCGAGTGGTGGTGGCGGTTGGGCCTAGGGTGGCCGGAGTCATCACCGGCGTCGACCTTGGCGGTTTTCGTAGCTCGGGCGAGCTCGGATTCAAGGCTAAGGCGGGCAAGGCGGTGCATGCAAGGCATCTACGAGCCCTATGCAGCGTGGGGAGCAAGCTGGGCATGATGGCCGGACCATTAGGTGGCCGGAGGCACGTCAGCGGCGAGCAGAGGTGGCGGCGCGTGCGGGTGAGCTTGGTGCACTGGCTACGGTGCACGAGGAAGAGGATGGAGAGGGCGGATGGGCAGCAGCTCACAGCGGTCGTAGTGGAGTGGATGGCGAGCTTGGAGGTGGTCGGAGCTGAGCCGATGGTGAGGGGGATCTCCGGCGATGGGGGGTGAAGGCGAGCTCAGGGAGGTGTCTCCCAGGCGTGCGAGCACTCGGGGCTCTGCTGGCTCGGTGCAGTGGACGGCGGGAGCGCTCGGGGACACGGCAAGGCGGCGAGGGAGCGATGGTGGCCGTGGCTTCACGGCGGCGTGAGCGCGGCTACGTCAGCCATGGCAGGGAGAGGGCGAGAGAGAGGGCAGAGGGGGGAAGTGAGACGTCCGGGGGGTTAGGGTGGCGCCGAGGAGAAGGGCCGAGGCGTCACGGTGGCCTCGGTGACGCAGGCTAGCAGGGAGGTGCGTGGAGTCGTGGGCGCGCGTGTGTTGTCTGCCTCCTCTGCCTATTTGCAGAGGTAGGTGATGACTAGCACGGGCCAGGTGGGTCGGCCCAGCCAAGTGAGTGGCCTTTGGCCTTTTCTCTCTCTCTCTCCCTCTCTTGTTTTCTGTTTTCTGTTTTCTATATATTCTGCTCTGTTTCGAATTAGTAAAAAAATACTAATTCATTTTGTAAAATCATGAAAATAATTGTGGGCACTTTTGAAAATATTCCCAACAGCTCTCAAATGCTTTCAAGGTTATTTGGAAATTTAAAATATTTTATAGAATTTAGATGTCCAAATCAAACACATATGATTTAATTCAAAAATCTAGAGTGTCCTAGAAAAGTGTGCACCATTTTGGCAGAGGTTCTAGACCAGTTCAAAAATGATGAACATTTAAGAAGGGCATTTCAGGTTCATTGAAAACATTTTTAGTAAACCCTAGTTAAATTAAGTGGTGGTGGTGGTGGGGGGGGGGGTTATAACATCCCCATTTCAAGTTTCACAAAAATTAAGCATGATGCATCACACTAGCTAGTCCTAATGCAGATACTAACTAGGGTTGTGACATTTATCTTGAATGTCAACATGCATTAAAATGATTGTGATGTAGTATGTCAGAATGGTATCCTCCTCTGAATAATTCAAGTGGCTTGACTGGCACACGTTCACACATGTAGTTCATTCAAAACCAATGCAACCTTCATGATATTTATGTTCGAGGTGTTTATATCCTACTCATGCTCATCGTCAATGTTAAATATTCACAATGCATGATTATGATCGTTGTCACTCTCCAGTTGGTGTCTTGTCAATCTATTTGCTAGCGTGCGTCTATTCTAGGCGGGAATACTGCTTCTGCATCCAAAATCCTAAAACCTAAAGTTATGCCAGGTGAGTCCACCATACCTCCCTATATACGGTATTACCCCGCCATTCCAAGTTAATTTGTATGTGCCATCTCTAATCATTCAAATAAACATTTGTTTTGTGTGCCTGTACCGCTCATGAAGTGATGGGGCGGTCAATATCTTCCATGCTAAGCGGGTTATTCTCATGATGGGTGTTGATTCACTTGTCATTGCATGAGACAGGATGGTAATTGGGATGCCCAGTCCTGTAAATAGAAGCAAAGAAAAATATAATAAAACAAACTCCACCTGGAAAGTTGATTGTTTGGAGGGCATCCGTGGATTCGGCTAGCTATGACTTATGTTGTATGGTTGAGGGGGAGTAAAATTTTCATTTCCACATGGGAACCGCCAATAATTTGTTTAGCATAGAAGATATTGAAATCCTTTGTCGTGACGTTGACAGGAAAATCACACCACTCAAAATGTATTCATCTATGTTTTAAGCTTTGAGCTCTGGCACCTCTACAAATCTCTGCTTCCCTCTACGAAGGGCCTTTCTATTTACTTTCATGTTATTTACTTTTATTGTTGAGTAATCACCGCCTCATTTAAAGCACCAATTTTGATTGCGCTATTGCCATTCTTAGTTTAACATGCATTGAGTCTAGTTAATGTTGGATATGAGCATGAATGGACCTCTTCTACCCTGAATTACAATATTTAGCCGATGCTTGTACTTCGGAGGTTCTCTCCATTTATGTTGTGCGGTCCCATAAAGGGCTAGCAAGATACCATGTTATCATATTATATCATGATTGTTTTGAAAAATTGTTGGCATCCGAGATATAATATTATTGCTCACAAGTTGATTGTTTTATTGTCATGAGTAAATGTGAGATCTCATTGTTATCATTCATATGGTTAGTTCATAAACTTTGCTAAAACCTGAATACTAGTTAAGCATATATACAATAACAGAACAAAAGAGTTTGTAAAAAAATTATTTATCACTTTCAGTTTATCAACTGAATTGCTTGAGGAGAAGCAATGAGTTAAGCTCGGGGATTTGATACGTCTCAAACATATCTACTTTTCCAAACACTTTTGCTATTGTTTTGGAATCTAATTTGCATGATTTGACTGAAACTAACCCAGACTGGCGCTATTTTCAGCAGAACTACCTTGGTGTTATTTTTGTGCAGAAATAAAAGTTCTCGAATTGGGTTGAAAATTTATGGAGAATTTTTCTGCAATGTATAAAAATACTGCCAAAAAGATCTACTAGAAGGGGCCATCACAGAGCCAAAAGCTCAGGTGGTGCGCCCCCTAGGGCGCGCCTGCCAGGCTTTATAGGCCCCATGAGCCTCCGTTTGCCCTACCTCCAAGTCCATAAGTACTGTCTCGTGGAGAAAACAATCAAAGAGAAAGTTTTATTGCATTTTATGATATGGAGCCGCCACCATCTCCCATTCATCATCGGGAGGGATGATCTGGAGTCCGTTCGGGGCTCTGGAAAGGGGGATTTGTCATCATCGTCATCATTCACCCCATCAATAATTCCATGATGATCACCGACTGAGTGAATTCCTGTCAGATCCCTCGGTAGGGGTCCAAGCGCAGTTGGAAGTCATGGAACGGTGGTCACATGATGGGTTTACCCAGGTTCGGGCCTCCGAAGAGTAATACCCTATGTCCTGCTAGTTTTTGTGATTCATAATGGAGGGATACCTCATGCGAGGGGTTACAATGGTGTATGAGATTTCTACCGAGAGTTCTCCTATCTGAGGACAGATGATCAAGAGAACCCTAGACCTCCCTTTATATAGACTGGAGAGGCCTAGGGTTTACATGCTAGATGCCATCTGGGGCGTTGCCGCCCTCTAGTCTTGGGCATCAAGAAGGTCGTCTGGCCTCCTAGGGTTAGTGCCATGTCGTAGGCTTGTTGGGCCCCCTTGTGGTGGATGAGACCGGGATCCTTGGCATTAGCCACCCCTAGTATAGGACCCTATCAGTAGCCCTGAGCATGGTGGAAGTTGACACATGGGTCATAGGCCTCCGGCGGGCTCCCTTGTCGATTCGTCTTCCTAGAGCCTGACTGCAGTGATACCGGCTTGATAGGTCACAAGAAGATTGATGCCCGCCCTTCGAGGACATCGCCAGTCAATGTTGCTATAGCTATAGGCCACCTCGTCTTGACTTTAATTTTGATCGGGGGCACCACCTTTTACCTGAACCGTCGCTTCAGCAAGTGGATTGAAATGGGTACGCGTGACTCATCACGGTAATTGGGCTTTGATTCCCGCATCTGTGGGACGTGAATGGGAACCGCCCATAGGTCATCGGATATGTGGCGCGCAGGGGCGCCTCAATTATCGGCTCACCCGTAGTGGGTCATAAGAGCAGTGGGGTGAACATGATCCATTTCATCTTCTCCCACTCCCTTGTGCCTTCGCTTCCTCACGCCTCTGCTTTTACTTGCTTTGCTCCACTGCCATAGCAACGTTCGTTGTTTTTGGGCCCACCATTTCCTCCCATGAGAAATGAGAGATGGGTCAATCATGTCATTCCACTGGGCCAGCTGTGTGTGGACGACCAGGGAGGTGGAGAAGAAATGGAAAGTGGAAAGCTCTGGTGCCGCTGTCGAGTCGCAACCTAGCGCGCAGCTCTTCACCAACTGATGGACTCACTCCATAATCTCTGACGGGGATGTCCATAAGCTGAAGGCGGAGGGGTCATTTCTATCTGACCTCTAGTATCAGATTCCCCTTTCTACAGAGGTATTCTCGGTGTTGCCGAGTGGCGCGCGCATCCTGCATCTAGACTTCTATGGAGGAGGCATTTGCTTCCCCCTGCATCCCTTCATGCAGGGACTCCTCTTCTTTTTCAGTATGCAGCTTCACCACCTCAACCCCAACAACATCCTGCACCTCGCGAATGTTATCATGTTTTGTGAGTTCTTTCTGGTGGCTGCCCTCAGTTTGACCTCTTCCGGCGTCTGTTCTGCATCAAGGGCCAAATGAGTGGTGGCTCCATTCGTGACATTGGTGGGGCTAACCTCCAGCTACAGCCCCACTCCCCTACTTTCCCATGGCTTTCCCAAGATCGATGGGGGCCTGACACAAGAAATGGTTCTATGTATTCGGCCTTGTAACTCACTCAACCAACCCTGTAGTCATCAACTTAACTCTCACGTTTCCCATGTTATTCACTCAACCAACCCTGTCTATGAAGCATAGCAAAATAAGTACAACGTTCCCGGGCATTGGTAACATGGGGATTGGGTTCAACCCACCACATGATACTACTCAAGAACATTACTCAATTCACCTACTTGCATGCATGGTGGGGAGGATAACAACTAATGCAATAAAAATCATAGGTATTATAATACATGATCAAATGACTTGCCTTGGTGACGATATTCAAACTCTAGAGACTCGTAGTAACAAGCCTCACACTCCGGGTAGTCTACCAAAACAAACAAGACATACATGAGCAATTCATCATACAAATAATACTACAACAACAAGTATAACTAATAATAACACAATCATTGAAACACGCAAAAAAACCAAAACCAAAACCAAACAAAAACAATAAAACTTAATGCAAAGCTTTACTACTAGTAAAGCGAGCTACTTCTAAGTTTTCTGCCACTAAATTTTTTTTAACAGAAGAAAATAAACTTTTTAGTAAATAACATAAAGGAAAATCCTACATAAAATTTATGCAAAACGAATCACATTAAAATCATTTCTGAAACTCTTATAATGCTCAAAATAAGTTTTCTAGTAAAACAAAAGGAAATAAAATACTAAAAATACATTTTTAAAACAAATAAAATTTCTACTGCTAACTTCACAGAAACAAAAGTGAATAAGTCAAAAAGAACAAAAGAAAAAAATAAAGCAATTAAAATAAAAGAAAATAACACAAAACCTATAAAACACTAAAAATGTACTGTTTTCATTAAAACCTAATTTTAAATAATACAAAATTTTCGCCAATTCAATCCTACTGATGCACAATGTCACAAAGAACCGGTAGCAAAAAGATTCACTAAAAAATATTGCTCCTAGCTTAAAATATAGCCAAAGTAGTGTTTTGAACAAATTTCATGCAGATTCAAGTTCAAAGTTCAAATCTAGTCAAACTTGATATCTACAGAAACATTATAAAATTTCTAAGCTAATGCAAAAAGAATCAAATTAAAATACTAAAAATCTTAGGAGATATGATTTTCTAAAACTGAAACTATTTCGGGGTTCTCGATCTAGATCCAACGGCGAGGGGGCGTTCCGGTGCTCACCGCGGCGGCGGTGAGGTCGACGGCGAGGTAGGGCAGCGGTGGTCAAGGTTGTCGGGGTGCCAGGAGGTCTGGATCTCATGCGAGTAGCTCCCAAGATGCAGACGTCGACGAGGAGTTGGGTGGTGGAGGCAGAGGTTAGGGTGGTTGGAGTCAGGCGGGGCGAGCGGTGGTGTGTGGCGGCAAAGGGCTTCTCTGGCGAGCAATAGTGGCAGCGTCGGTGCGAGAAAGAGAGGGGTTTAGGAGGTTTTTGTCGAGGGAAGATGGTGCTTTATAGATGGGTGGTGGCGGTGCAGGGGGCGGTGATTTGGTGCCGATTCGGGGAGATCCGGCGGGCAGTGGCGGAAAGGAAGGAGATCAGCATTGGGGAAGGACGGTGGCCGTGACATTGGGTGAATGTGCAGTGGGGCCCCGGGCCAGAGAGAGAGAGGAGATCGGAAAGTGATCGGTGACCGATCCGGATCGGATTAGGTCCGATCGGTGGATCTGGGCCGAATCGGTCGCGATGGGCGGGGCGATAAGTTTCCCTTTTTTTTTTCCTATTTTAACATTTTGATGGAAAATAAAAAAGAAAAATAGAGAAAAGGAAAAATGTTTTATATAGACAGTATATATATATATATATATATATATATATATATATATATATATATATATCAAAATGATCAGAAAAATAAAACCTAAAAGATGAAATATATTCAGAGGCAAAATAAAAACTTTATAAAATTAACTTTTTCCAAAATTTCAAAAAGAACCAAATTTGAATTTCATTTCTTTTGGCATTATTTTCTTGTGACTTTCTGGGTGTCATATTAGCTCATCTCATACTTGTTGATCCAATTAGTCTATCAGGAAATGTTGAATGAAAATTCCACTACCATTTTAAAATGAATTCAAATTCCAACAAAAACTCAAATGCCTCTGAATTTTCAAATGCCACTCAATTTCAAGAAAAAATGCAGTAGATGGTTAACTAATATTGTAAAAAATTCCAAATTGAAAATTTGGGATGTTTGCATTGTGCCATTGTTCAAGTAGCTTCTCTTGCTTTGACGTCTTGCACAGGTCTCCTAGCCTTGTGCTCCTTCCTCATGCTAGTTTGAGCATGAGGGGTCAGTTGGGGGCTCTTGAGCCATTGCAGCTGAGCTGTCGTTCTTCTTCTTGAAGTGTGTAGGGGAGACCTCTACGCATTCTTGTTCACTTTCCGGGATGTCGGCCTCAGCCTGCTCCAGGTGGGCGACCTCCGCTGCATACACGTTCTTGGTGGCACTGGAATCAGTGATGACCCTGTTCTCGCCAGCATCTTAAGCTTTATATAGGCATAGCATGGTATGGCCATGAATTTGACGAATGTTGGCCTTCCCAGGAGGGCATGATACCCCCCTTTGAATGGGATCACTTCAAAACATAGCTTCTCAGCCCGAAAGTTGCCCTCTTTTCCAAAGATGACCTCCTCAGTGATTTGGCCAAGTGGTTCGACCTTCTTCCTTGGGAAGATGTTGTCGAAGTGTGTAGGCGAAGGTCATTGATAACCAACAAGTATAGGGGATCGCAACATTTTTTGAGGGTAGAGTATTCAACCCAAATTTATTGATTCGACACAAGGGGAGCCAAAGAATATTCTCAAGTATTAGCAGTTGAGTTGTCAATTCCACCACACTTGGATAACTTAATATCTGCAGCAAAGTATTTAGTAGCAAAGTAGAATGGAAGTAATGGTAATAGTAGCAAAAGTAATAGTAGTAGTTTTGTAGTAATTGTAACAGTGACAACGGTAAACTAACTAAGCAAAGAGCAATATGTGAAAAGCTCGTAGGCATTGGATCAGTGATGGATAATTATGTCGGATGCGATTCCTCATGTAATAGTTATAACATGGGGTGGCACAGAACTAGCTCCTGTTCATCAATATAACGTAGGCATGTATTCCGAATATAGTCATACGTGCTTATGGAAAAGAACTTGCATGACATCTTTACCCTCCCGTGGTAGCGGGGTCCTATTGGAAACTAAGGGATATTAAGGCCTCCTTTTATTAGAGTACCAGACCAAATCATTAACACTTAGTGAATACATGAACTCCTCAAACTACGGTCATCACCAGTAAGTATCCCGATTATTGTCACTTCGGGGTTAACGGATCATAACACATAATAGGTGACTATAGACTTGCAAGATAGGATCATTATCCATGAAAACATAATAGGTTCAGATATGAAATCATGGCACTCGGGCCCTAGTGACAAGCATTAAGCATAGCAAAGTCATAGCAACATCAATCTCAGAACATAGTGGATACTAGGGATCGAACCCTAACAAAACTAACTCGATTACATGGTAAATCTCATCCAACCCATCACCTCCAGCAAGCCTACGATGGAATTACTCATGCACGGCGGTGAGCATCATGAAATTGGTGATGGACGAAGGTTGATGATGACGATGGCGACGGATCCCCCTCTTCGGAGCCCTGAACGGACTCCAGATCAGCCCTCCCGAGAGAGTTTAGGGCTTGGCGGCGGCTCCGTATTGTAAAACATGATGAATCCTTCTCTCTGATTTTTTTCTCCCCGAACGTGAATATATGGAGTTGGAGTTGAGGTCGGTGGAGCTTCAGGGGGGCCATGAGGTAGGGGGCGCGCCCCCCACCCTTGTGGACAGGGTGTGGGCCCCCTGACAATGATTATTTCGCCAATATTTTTTATTAAATCCCAAAAGTTGCTCCGTGGATTTTCAGGTCATTCCGAGAACTTTGATTTCTGCTCAAAAATAACACCATGGCAGTTCTGCTGAAAACAGCGTCAGTCCGGGTTAGTTCCATTCAAATCATGCAAGTTAGAGTCCAAAATAAAGGCAAAAGTGTTTGGAAAAGTAGATACGACGGAGACGAATCAACTCCCCCAAGCTTAAACCTTTGCTTGACCTCAAGCAATTCAGTTGATAAACTGAAAGTGATAAAGAAAAACTTTTACAAACTCTGTTTGCTCTTGTTGTTGCAAATATGTAAAGCTAGCATTCAAGTATTCAGCAAAGATTATGAACTAACCATATTCACAATAACACTTAGGTCTCATGTTTACTCATATCAATGGCATAATCAACTAGCGAGCAATAATAATAAATCTCGGATGACAACACTTTCTCAAAACGACCATAATATGATATAACAAGATGGTATCTCGCTTGCCATTTCTGAGACCGCAAAACATAAATGCAGATCACCTATGAAGATCAAGGACTGACTAAACATTGTAATTCATGGTAAAAGAGATCCAGTCATAGTCATACTCAATATAAATTAATAGTAATGTATGCAGATGACAGCGGTGCTCTCTAGCGGGTGCTTTTAACAAGAGGATGATGACTCAACATAAAAAGTAAATAGATAAGCCCTTCGTAGAGGGAAGCAGTGATTTGTAGAGGTGCCAGAGCTCAATTTTGAAATAGAGATAAATAACATTTTCAGCAGTATACTTTCATTGTCAACGTAACAACCAAGAGATCTCGATATCTTCCATGCTACACACATTATAGGCGGTTCCCAAACAGAATGGTAAAGTTTATACTCCCCCTCCACCAACAATCATCAATCCATGGCTTGCCCGAAACAATGGGTGCCTCCAACTAACAACAATCCTGGGGGAGTATTGTTTGCAATTATTTTGATTTGATTTGAGCATGGGACTGGGCATCCCGGTGACCAGCCATTTTCTCGTGAGTGAGGAGCAGAGTCCACTCCTCTTTAGAATAACCCGCCTATCATGGAAGACACAAACATCCCTAGTTGATACATGCGTTGTTCGAGCATACAAAACAGAATTTAATTTGAAGGTTTGGGGTTTGACACATACAAATTTACTTGGAACGGTAGGTAGATACCGCATATAGGAAGGTATGGTGGACTCATATGGAATAACTTTGGGGTTTATGAATTTGGGATGCACAAATAGTATTCCCGCTTAGTACAAGTGAAGGCTAGAAAGAGACTGGGAAGCGACCAACTAGAGAGCGACAACAGTCATGAACATGCATTAAAATTAATCAACACTGAGTGCAAGCATGAGTAGGATATAATCCACCATGAACATAAATATCATGAAGGCTATGTTGATTTTGTTTCAACTACATGCGTGAACATGTGCCAAGTCAAGTCACTCGAATCATTCAAAGGAGGATACCACCCTATCATACCACATCACAACCATTTTAATAGCATGTTGGCACGCAAGGTAAACCATTATAAACTCCTAGCTAATTAAGCATGGCATAAGCAACTATAATCTCTAATTGACATTGCAAACATGTTTATTCATAATAGGCTGAATCGGGAGCGATGAACTAATCATATTTACAAAAACAAGATAGGTCGAGTTCATACCAGCTTCTCTCATCTCAATCAGTCCATCATATATCGTCATTATTGCTTTTCACTTGCACGACCGAATGGTGTGTATAATAATAATAGTGCGCGTGCATTGGACTAAGCTGGAATCTGCAAGCATTCAATTCAAGGGAAGACAAGGTAATATGGGCTCTTGGTTAAATCAACAATAATGTAAATGAGAGCCACTCAACATTTTCATTATGGTCTTCTCCTCTCGACCCCCACAGAAAAGAAAAGAAATAAAACTATTTACACGGGAAAGCTCCCAACAAGCAAAAGAAGAACGAGAAATCTTTTTGAGTTTTCTTTTAATTGCTACTACTAAAGGCATGGAAAGTAAACTAGCTAAAAGCTACAATTATTTTTTTGTTTTTTCTTAAGGTTATTCAAACACACAAGAAGAAAGCAAGAAAAGAAAATAAACTAGCATGGATAGTACAATGAAAAAGAATGAGCACCGATAACTAGAATGAGTGTGTGACCATGAATGTAATGTCGGTGAGAAATACGTACTCCCCAAAGCTTAGGCTTTTGGCCTAAGTTGGTCTATGCCCATGGATCAAAGTGGTAGCTGGGGTCATACTGAGATGCAGCAGCCATTGCCTCACGAGCTGCAGCTTGGAGGCGGGCTGCCTCCGTCCTCTTCTCGTACTCGTCCGCCTCCTCCCTGGTTATAAAGTATCTCCTTTTTGCCTGAAAGTCAAAGAAACCAGGAGCAGGGAGAGCAAAATGGACAGTGCAACGCCTGTCAAAGATTAGTCGATACTGGAGGAATTGTTCATTCCTCTCAAGAAGCTGATGGCTAACCATGGCATTATAATCTAAATAAGCAGGAGGCAACTCGATATCCCCTTCATGTATGGATATCTCAAGAAAATTAGCTACACGATTTGCATAAATTCCACCAAACAAATCTCCAATTAAACCATTATTATGCAACCTATGTGCAACGATGGCCCCCAGGTTATATTGTTTATCTCCTAACACCGCATTCCGGAGAACACTAAGATCAGGAACACACAGGTGACATGCCTCATCCTTACCATTTATGCATCTACCTATAAAGAAAGCAAAATAATGTATAGCAGGAAAATGAATGCTCCCTATGGTAGCTTGTGCTATTTCTCTGGATTCCCCCACAGTGATGCTAGCAAGAAAATCTTTAAATTCAGATTTGCGAAGTTCACTAGCACTACCCCATTGCGGGAGTTTACAAGCAGTAGTAAAATCTTCTAAGTCCATGGTATAAGATTTATCATAAAGATCAAACAGGACATTGTGAGAATTGCGCGAAGATGTAAATTTAAACCTTCTCACAAAGGAATCAGTTAAATGCTAGTATTGAGGGCACTAATCTTGCATGAAGTCCTCAAGATCAGCATTATGCACATATGCATCAAATTCATCCTTGATGCCTACTTTGACCATAAACTCCTCTGACGGCCATTCACAAGGCCGCACGTAAGCTTCCCTCAGTGGTTCATCGTCCTGGTCACGTATTGCGAGCCTGGGTCCTTGCTTCCTTGAAGAACCACCTTGGTACATTTTCCTAGACATATTTCTTTCTCTGAAAAATTTCTGAAAATTTTAGTAACTCAAAATAAAAGTGAACCAAAACTCAACAAAATTGATAGCAACTACTCCCACAAGTGCCTAGAGACTAGTATCATGCATTAGAACTACTTGGGACCAAATAAATTTGACATGCAAGCTCAAGAACAGGGTCACCTTAGAAGCAAGAATTTGCAATGAATAAAGTACTAGAACAAAAATTAATTGGACCATTGGAGGAGTCACATACCAAAGAACAATCCCCCAAAGCAGTTTTGTGAATGGAGCTTTGAGCAAGGAGATCGAAAATGGCAGCAAGATGAGCTAGAACTCGTGCTTGAGCTGGATGGTGATTTTTTGGGAGGAAGAAGGAGAGTATGGGTGCCGGAATAAGTGGAGGGGGTCCACTAGGGGCCTACGAGGCAAGGGGCGCGCCCCAGGGGGGTGGGCGTGCCTTGGACCCTCGTAGCCAGGTGCTTGCCCCCCTGCTGTGTTCTCAGTGCCAAATATTCTAAAATACTCTAGAAAAAATCATATTTCATTTTCAGGGCATTTGGAGAACTTTTATTTTCGGGGTATTTTTTATTGCATGGATAATTTAGAAAACAGACAGAAAATACTATTTTTGCTTTATTTAATATAAATAACAGAAAGTAAAAGGAGGGTACAGAAGGTTGCGCCTTCTAACTTCATCCATCTATGCTTGTCAAAAGTAATCCACTAACAAGGTTGATCAAGTCTTGTTAATAAACTCATTCTGAATCGCATGAAACCGGAGAAATTTCAAATAACACTAGGTTACCTCAACGGGGATATGAACATCCCCAATAATAAGAATATCATATTTCTTCTTGACAGTAGGGAGAGGAAATTCAAAACCTCCAATAATAATTGATGGAATTTTTCCAATAGAATTGATACTGTGAACTTGAGGTTGTTTCCTCGAAAAGTGTACCGTATGCTCATTACCATTAACATGAAAAGTGACATTGCCTTTGTTGCAATCAATAACAGCCCCTGCAGTATTCAAAAAGGGTCTACCAAGGATAATCGACATACTATCGTCCTCGGGAATATCAAGAATAACAAAGTCCGTTAAAATAGTAACATTTGCAACCACAACAGGCACATCCTAACAAATACCGACAGGTATAGCGGTTGATTTATCGGCCATTTGCAAAGATATTTCAGTAGGTGTCAACTTATTCAATTCAAGTCTACGATATAAAGAGAGAGGCATAACACTAACACCGGCTCCAAGATCACATAAAGCAGTTTTAACATAGTTTCTTTTAATGGAGCATGGTATAGTTGGTACTCCTGGATCTCCAAGTTTCTTAGGTATTCCACCCTTAAAAGTGTAATTAGCAAGCATGGTGGAAATTTCATCTTCCGGTTTCTTTCTTTTATTCGTAATAATATCTTTCATGTACTTAGCATAAGGGTTCACTTTAAGCATATCAGTCAAATGCATACGCAAAAAGATAGGTCTAATCATTTTAGCAAAGCGCTCAAAATCCTCATCATCCTTTTTCTTGGATGGTTTAGGAGGAAAAGGGATGGGTTTCTGAACCCATGGTTCTCTTTCTTTACCGTGCTTCCTAGCAATGAAGTCCCTCTTATCATAACATTGATTCTTTGATTGTGGGTTATCAAGATCAATAGCTGCCGGCGTTCTGGGAACGAGGGTACCCAGACTTGCCTACCTGCGGCCTGCGGCGTGGCTCAAGGAGTGGCCCAGTACGGCCCATCTTCATCAACGCACGCTCAAGACCCTCGCGAGGGGCCAAGCCTCGCAGGGTGGACGACAGGAGGCTTCCTCGGGCACGGCCTCGTCAGGCTGGCTCACGAGGAGGCGGAGAGATCAAGGCGGGGTACCTCGCGAGGGGCCCATGATGCAAGCCATGAAGACCAAGGCCAGGCGGGGCGCCAGGCGGGCGCCGTCCTGCGCAGAGTCCTTGTTTCCTCTTTGGTGCAAAGGGGGCAAGCGCAGGCGAGAGTATCAAGCAAAGGCAACCATTTCGGTGCAACAAGACCAAGACCAGCAGGACGACAGAGCGGAGGTCATCGTGGAGCCCAAGCCAGCGTCATCGTCGGGGTCTTTGGCACGCGAGGACCAACTTTAGTTAGGATAAGTGTACTAGATGTTCCCCTTCAAAATGGCTAATTGTTGGCGCCCTTCCCGCTCAATATTTAGGGAGAGGCCCAGGGCCTCCGCCTATAAATAGGACTAGCCACCCACAGGGTAGGGGGGATCCGCATCTAAGACACACACACAGAGAGAGAGAGGCGATTGAATTCCCCCTAGCAGTTCATCGGCCCAGCCTAGAACAGACCCTCGCGAGGCTGTTCTTCCTTGTATTGTTCATCATGAGCCCCTGAGGCAATCCACACACCACAAATTGGAGTAGGGTATTACACCACAATGGTGGCCTGAACCAGTATAAATCTCGTGTCCCTTGTGTTGCTCTTCGTGTAGTTTTAGATCCTTGCGAGGCGACGAGACATGGGTAGGCAGTAGGTGTGATCTCCGCGCGCACCCCAGAGTTTGAACCTTAAGGGTCTGCCGGAACCCGATATCCGACATTTGGCGCGCCAGGTAGGGGTTCGCCGGAGCTTTCCCTTCCACTTACCCGCTCTCTGCCAACACCGCGGTCCACCCTCATGATGGGCAACGCGCCGCCCGCTCCGGTCGCCAGCACGGGGGCCAGGGGGGCCCCGAGCCTTGGCCCCCGCCCTGCGACAGGTGTAGTGGCCAAACAAGTTCAAGCCGGAGATGCCACCGCGCTACGACGGCACGGCCGATCCGCTGGCTTTCCTGCTGGCATACGAGGAGGCCGTCCTCGAGGCCGGGGGCGATGACAGGGTCATGGATAACTAGTTTCCCATGGCCCTCACTGGCGTCCCGCGCATGTGGATGCTCCACCCGCCGACGGCTTCTGTGGCCTCCTGGGAGGAGCTGCGCGGCCTCTTCCTCGCCCAGTACGCTGCACCGGCGCACCCGGTCGTCGCAGCTCTCCTAGGCGGCTCGCAGGCGCCACCTTCAAGCCGCCACATCAAGTTATTCGTCCGCCAAATCGGCGCCGCTTCCACGCCGCGTGGGGCGCCTCCGAGCTGGGCGGTACCCAAAGTCGATCTGGCCTTCAGCTCGGAGGATCACCCCTCCAACTCGGCCTGCTCGGGCGCGCTCCCAATGCTATGTACCCCCACCATCTGTCAGTTGGCCATCACCAGGACCCTCATCGATGGCGGTGCTGGCCTCAGCATGCTCTTAGTGGAGGCCTTCAGCCTCCTCCACGTGCCGCCGGAGCGGCTGCAGCCCAGCAAGCCCTTCTCGGGCGTCGGAGGCGGCTCCACCGGCTCCCTGAGGCAGATCCACCTTCCGGTGACCTTCGGCACCTACGACAACTTCCGCACGGAGCTAATCGACTTCGACATCGCCCCCATTGGCCTCCCATACAACGCCATCTTGGCTACCCGGCACTAGCCCGGTTCATGGCCGCAACTCACCCAGCGTACAACCTCATGAAGATGCCCGGGAATAGCGGCATCCTCACCGTGTCTGGAGACACAGGGGACGTGTTGCAAGCGCTCAAGCTTACCTTCAAGGCCGCGGCGGTGGTGCAGCCCGCCAGCTCAGACGCCCCCGAGCCCAAGGGGGCTGCACCAGCTAAGAAGAAGCAGCTATTTACTCAGGACAAGGCGGAAATGAAGCAGGTGCTGGTCGACGAGGGCGGATCTACCAGTGCCACCTTCACCATAGGCGCCAACCTCGAGCCCGAACAGGAGGAAGCCTTGGTGAAGTTCCTACGCGTGAACAAGAAGGTATTCGCGTGGGAACCTGATCAGCTAGCAGGGGTCCCGAGAGGCATAATCGAGCATCACCTCAACGGTGCCCCAACGTGTGCCCCGTGAAGCAGAAGGCGAGACGGCAGTCCACTGAGAAGCAAGCTTTCATCGTCCAAGAGACCCGCAAGTTGGAGGTGGCAGGGCTCATTCGCGAGGTCCGCTACCCAGATTGGATGGCTAACCCAGTTGTCGTGCCGAAGAAGGGGGAAAGGAACGCATGTGTGTCGACTTCACCAACCTCAACAAGGCCTGCCCGCAGGATCCATTCCCGCTCCCTCGCATCAACCAGATCGTCGACTCCACCACTGAGTGCGACTTGTTGTGCTTCCTGGATGCCTTCTCAGGCTACCACCAGATCAAGATGGCAGTAGAAGATGTAGAAAAGACGGCTTTCCTGACCCCGTGCAGAGTGTACTGCTATGCGTGCATGCCGTTCGGGTTGCGCAATGCTGGTGCGACCTTTTAGCGGCTGATGCACATCGCCTTGGGTCGGCAGCTCGGGAGGAATGCTGAGGCTTATGTTGATGACACTGTGGTGAAGTCTCGGGAGGCAAAAACCCTGATACAGGACTTGGAGGAAACCTTCGCGAGCCTTAACAAAGTGGACCTGCGGCTCAACCCGGAGAAGTGTGTGTTTGGAGTCCCCTCGGGCAAGCTCCTAGGTTTCCTCGTATCCCACCGGGGCATCGAGGCCAAACCAGAAAAGGTAAAAGCAGTCAAGGACATGAGCCCGCCGAAGACCCTCAGAGAGATGCAGCAGCTCACCGGGCGCGTGACTGCACTAGGGCGTTTCATCTCCAAGCTGGGGGAACGAGCGCTGCCCTTCTTCCAGCTGATGAAGAAGAAGGGCCCCTTTGAATGGACTGAAGAATCCGACAAGGCGTTCCAGGATCTCAAAAGGTACTTAACCAGCCCTCCGGTGATGGTGGCTCCGCGTCCTCAAGAGCCCTTGGTGCTCTACCTTGCGGCCACCCCCTACTCTGCCAGCGTGGCCTTGGTGGCTGTTAGGGAGGAGCGTAGGACCAAGACCGCGGCAACCGTCCGGGTCAAAGAAAAGCAGGACCAAGGGGGCCTCATAGAGACCGTGGCTGCAGCCGAGAAGGACCAGCCACAGCAGGGAAGCACACCCAGGACAGAAGAGGCCCCTCATCTAAGCGACCAGCCGCCTGGGGCTCCATCGTCTCGGGAGGCGCCAACAGCGCCAGCACTCCCCATCTCGTCGAGCACCCTGTGTACTTCGTCAGCACAGTGTTGCGGGACGCGAGGGCGCGGTACCCCATGCCTCAGAAACTCCTCCTCGCGCTGCTGGTTGCCTCGCGCAAGCTGCGGCACCATTTCCAAGGCCATCCCATCAAGGTCGTCTCAGCATATCCCTTGGAAAGGGTGCTCAGAAGCCCCAACTCAGCCGGAAGAGTCGCAGAGTGGAACATCGAGCTGCAAGCGTTTCAGATAGAATTCAGCACAACCAGAGTCATCAAGGGGGCCGCGCTTGCGGACTTCATAGCTGAATGGACGGAAGCGCCAGGCCTTGAGGCTAGCGAGGATCGATCACTCTCCCCAGGAAGCGAGGCACCGGACGGATGGTCATGTACTTCGACGGGGCGTTCTCCCGACACGGCGCAGGGGCTGGTGCGGTGCTCGTATCTCCCACTCAAGACAAACTCTTCTACGCCGTGCAACTCTGTTTCCAGCACGGAGAAAAGGTCTCCAACAACATAGCAGAATACGAAGGCCTGATAGCAGGCCTGAAAGCCGCAGTCGCCCTGGGGGTGAAGCGCCTCACCATCAAGGGCGATTCGCAGCTCCGTGTCAACTTCTCCAACAAAGTATACGAGCCGAAGGACGAGCACATGGAAGCCTACCTCACGGAAGTCCGTAGGATGGAGAAGCAGTTCTGGGAGCTGGAGTTGCAGCATTGCCTTGCGGCACCAATCAAGAGGCTGATGACATCGCCAAAAGGGCATCCAGGTGGCTTCCTCAGGAGCCCGGCGTCTTCGAGGAGCGGCTCTTCAAGCCCTCGGCAACGCCTTCACTGTCAAGCACAGCGCAGCCTCAGGGGGGGCTCCCCCAGCCCCCTGCCTCGGGAGCCCCGGTCTGCAGCCCGACCTTAGGAGTGCGCCTGCTCCTGGCGCTGGAGCCTCAGGAGGGGTGCTGGATCACAGAGCTCAGGAGTTACCTGACACGAGGCACATTGCCGGAAAAGGAGGAGGAAGCGGAACGTGTGGCACGACAGGCCACGACATATTGCCTTAAAGATGGAGAGCTCTACCGGAGACGACCGAACGATGTGTCCCTACGTTGCATTTCCAGGGAGCAAGGGAAGGAGCTACTGGCAGACATACATGGTGGGGTCTGTGGTCATCACTCGTCGTCACGAACTCTCGTTGGCAAGGCGTTCCGCAGCGGGTTCTATTGTCCCACGGCACTCAATGATGCTATGGAACTGGTGAAAGCTTGCGAGGCCTGATAGTTCCATGGCAAGCAGATCCATCAGCCGACGGGGGGTCTGCAGACTATACCCCTCTCATGGCCATTTGCAGTCTGGGGGTAGATATCCTGGGTCTGTTCCCTCGGGCGCCAGGAGGCTACCGCTACCTCTACGTCGCCGTGGACAAGTTCACTAAGTGGGCTGAGGTGGAAGCCGTCCGCACCATCCCCGCAGGCTCCACGGTCAAATTCATCAAGGGCCTCGTGAGCCGATTCGGGATGCCGAACCGCATCATCACCGACAACGGTTCGCAGTTCACCAGTAACCTCTTCAAAACATACTGTGCTAACCTTGGAACGCAGATATGCTACGCTTCGGTGGCGCACCCGTGAAGCAACGGTCAGGCCGAGCGAGCCAACGTGGAGGTCCTGAGGGGCCTCAAAACCAGGACCTTCAAGAAGAAGCTGGAAGCCTGCGGCAGGGGCTGGCACGACGAGCTCCAGTCTGTGCTATGGTCAATCCGCACGACCGCAACCAAGCCGACTGGCGAGACCCCGTTCTTTCTGGTCTATGGAGCTGAAGCCATTCTCCCTCACGAGGTCAGACGTCATTCCGCGCGGGTCTTGGCGTTCGATGAAGCGCAGTAGGACGCCATGCGGGGGACGGACCTCGTGCTAGGGGAGGAACATCGCCGAGAAGCCGCACTGCGGGCAGCAAGGTACCAACAAGCACTGCGGCGATACCACTGCCGCAACATCTGCCCCAGGACTCTTGAGGTAGGGGATCTCGTGCTCAGACGGTTTCTCTCCAGGGAGGGACTGCACAAGCTCTCTCCCATGTGGGAGGGCCCGTTTAAGGTTGTTCATGTTTCCAGGCCTGGCTCCGCACGCTTGGAGACCCTGGAGGGGGTGCCCATCCAGAACACATGGAACATCCAACATCTCCGAAGATTTTACCCATGAAAAAGGCCCGGTGCCTGTGAAGAAGGCGAATGACTGTGAAGAAGCCGCATTTTGGAAAAGGCCCGGTGCCTGTGAAGAAGGCGAATGCCTGTGAAGAAGCCGCGTTTTGGAAAAGGCCCGGTTCCTGTGAAGAAGCCGCGTTTTGGAAAAGGCCCGGTGCCTGTGAAGAAGGCGAATGCCTGTGAAGAAGCCGCGTTTTGGAAAAGGCCCGGTGGCTGTGAAGAAGGCAAATGCCTGTGAAGGTCGCCGCCCGTGACACTCTCACGTAATAATGAGTGGGGCTATACACGCCCCGGAGTCTCCGGAGAGCCGCCCTCGGGCCTCGGGGGCTCCCGCCCATGCCCAGTGGCAGCACTTAGCTCCGTGCTGGTGAGAAGACGTCAAAGACTAGACTAGGTGCCGGACGCGGCTTCTTTCATTTGCTTTCCGCAGTTGGCTTGTTTGTTTCTATTTGAAGTTTTTCTGAGGCTGTTGCCATTTCGAGCTCGCGACCCTTCGTCCATTTCACTTATTTGTTTCGTTTTCTCTCGCGCAAAGTCTCACGAGGGAGGAGCATGGGCACCATCGCGAGTGTTTTTCTGCCCAGGGGTTTGGAACTTCCCCGTCCGAGTCCGCTGCGGGAGCACCTCTCCCATTCTGTGCCCCACGGGCATCGCAACACGGTCACGGGGCTTGAGTTGGTTGCCCTCGTTACCAAGGTTGGAGACTACCCCTGCTGACTAAACTCTACAGGACACAAGGCGAAGGACGAGGCCCTAACCCCGGGAGGCGAGAACCCCGGCGAGCTCCCCCCAAGATATGTGATTTCCGTGCATAGACACGCAGAACGAAAACACAACACATAAACAGTAGAAATAGTGCACCAATTAAACAGCGACAGTTCAGCACGCCCCGTGGGGCACCGAATTACATTCTTTTCGCGCAGGAGAGAAAGGAAAGCAAAAGGGGGGACGACTTGCCCGGCGACGACTCTCAGTGAAGGCTCGTACTGCCTCTGGAGCTCAGCTGGATTCCACCTCCCGCTTCACCGGAGCGCGGCGTCGGGCTGACCCGCTGCCCTCTCCTAGGCGAGCGCGACGACGAGGGGGCTGGTCGCGACCGCCACTAGAGGAGCTGCCATCCGAGGGGGAGTCACCAGAGCTTGGCGGGCCACGGGCACTGCTGCCCGCGCGCCCTCCGCCACCTTCACCCCGACCAATGCCGGGGTTGGGCGCGCGGCCGCGGTCATCATCTTCGGGGCAACATCCGGCACGGCGGCCGTCTTCCTCGAACACCCTCACGTAGAGGGTGGCGTCGCTGTCGAACTTGAAGTGTAGAGTGCATCGGCGGCTCAGGCCACGCGCACGGGCAAATGTCTGCCAGCCACGGGTCAAGGCCGCCTCCCCGGCGGTGGAGACCTCTAGAGTAGCCCAAGAGGCCCTGCTGCAGCAGCCATCCGCCTGAAGCCAAAGGCCGCCCGGGGCACCAACCGGAAGTTCACCTATGAAGAAGCAGGGGAGCTGGAGCCAGGTGCCAGTCGGGTCCGCTGACCACACGACGAACTCCGGCAGCACCTCCGCCCAGTGAAAGCGCAGCCTTGAGGGTCGCGCAGCCTCAGCGTACCTCTCGTTGGCGGCCGAACGCCCACCGCCGCGTAGATGGCTGTCCCCGCGGCCATGGGAGGCCGCGGCGGAGGCCGTAGGGTGCTTGCGAGGGCAGCCCCGGCCACGCTTGGTTGGAGGAGAGCCAAGCCCTTCCTGGCGGGCCTTTCCCTTCTCCGCAGCCGAGAACCTCTTCGGCGGGGCCATGGGGATGGCGAGCGGCCAAGAAGGAGAAGGGGAGTAGCAAGAAGGGGTGAACTGGAAGGGCTCGCGCCGTTCCGTACATATAGCCGAGGGAGGCCAACCGACGGCCAGTACGATCGCAGGTAATCATGACTCGTTTTGCGTGCAGAGACTTGTCAAATCGTGCAGTTACAGAGGCGTCGTGGGGGCGCTAGGACGCCCACGTCCAATCAACCGCCACACGGCACCCAAGGCCGCAGGCTATTGGGGCCCGCGGCGCTTCGCACTTGCCCCTTTGCTTCTCTGTTAAGCCAAGTCCAAGCGTGCCTTGGGCCCGGGGGCTACTGTCGGTGTTCTGGGAACGGGGGTACCTGCGGCCTGCGGCCTGTGGCGTGGCTCAAGGAGTGGCCCAGTATGGCCCATCTTCATCAACGCACGCTCAATACCCTCGTGAGTGGCCAAGCCTCGCGGGGCGGACGACAGGAAGCTTCCTCGGGAACGGCCTTGTCAGGCTGGCTCGCGAGGAGGCGGAGAGATCAAGGCGGGGTACCTTGCGATGTGCCCATGACGCAAGCCATGACGACCAAGGCCAGGAGGGCTCCAGGCGGGCGCCGACCTGCGCAGAGTCCTTGTTTCCTCTTTGGTGCAAAGGGGGCAAGCGCAGGCGAGAGTATCAAGCAAAGGCAACCATTTCGGTGCAACAAGACCAAGACCAGCAGGACGGCAGAGCGGAGGTCATCGTGGAGCCCAAGCCAGCGTCATCGTCGGGGACTTTGGCAGGCGAGGACCAACTTTAGTCAGGATAAGTGTACTAGATGTTCCCCTTCAAAATGGCCAATTGTTGGCGCCCTTCCCGCTTAATATTTGGGGAGAGGCCCAGGGCCTCCACCTATAAATAGGACTAGCCACCCACAGGGTAAGGGGGATCCGCATCTGAGACACAGAGAGAGAGAGGCGATTGAATTCCCCCTAGCAGTTCATCGTCCCAGCCAAGAACAGACCCTTGCGAGGCTGTTCTTCCTTGTATTGTTCATCATCAGCCCCTGAGGCAATCCACACACCACAAACTGGAGTAGGGTATTACACCACAATGGTGGCTCGAACCAGTATAAATCTCGTGTCCCTTGTGTTGCTCTTTGTGTAGTTTTAGATCCTTGCGAGGCGACGAGACATGGGTAGGCAGTAGGTGTGATCTCTGCGCACACCCCAGACTTCGAACCTTGAGGGTCTGCCAGAACCCAAAATCCAACAATAGCAGGTTCAACCTCTACATCATTATTATTGCTAGGTTGAGCATCAACATGAACATTACCATTAACATTATCACTAGGTTCATGTTCATCACCAGATTGTGTTTCAACATCAGAAATAGAAATATTATTGGGATTCTCAGATGTGTCTACAACGGGTTCACTAGAAGCATGCAAAGTCCTATCATTTTTCTTCTTCTTTTTAGAAGGACTTGGTGCATCAACATTATTTCTCTGAGAATCTTGCTCAATTCTCTTAGGGTGGCCCTCAGGATACAAAGGTTCTTTAGTCATTTTACCTGTTCTAGTTGCTACTCTAACAGCAAAGTCATGTTTATTATTATTCAATTCATGGAGCAAATCATTTTGAGCTTTAAGCACTTGTTCTACTTGAGTGGTATCCATAGAAGCATGTTTACTAATCAGTTTAAGTTCACCCTTAACTCTAGACATATAATCACTCAAGTGTCCAATCATATAAGCATTACTTTTCAATTGTCTACCAACATAAGCATTGAAGTTTTCTTGTTTAGCCATAAAGTCATCAAACTCATCCAAGCATTGGCTAGCAAACTTAGTAGACAAGATTTCAACTTTATCATATCTATAGAGAGAATTTACCTTTACTACCTGTGTCGGGTTATCAAGACCATGTATTTCTTCAATAGGTAGTATATTAAGGCCATGTATTTCTTCAACAGGAGGTAAATTCTTAACATCTTCAGCTCTAATACCCTTCTCTTTCAGAGATTTCTTTGCCTCTTGCATATCTTCAGGACTGAATAGAACACCTCTTTTCTTCAGAGTTGGCTTAGGAGTTGGTTCAGGAAGTGTCCAATTATTTTCATTAGCCAACATATTATTCAATAGCAATTCAGCTTGATTGACAGTTCTTTTTTCCCTGAAAACACAACCAGCACAACTATCCAGGTGGTCTCTGGAAGCATTGGTTAGTCCATTATAAAAGATATCAAGTATTTCATTTTTATTAAGAGGATGATCAGGCAAAGCATTAAGTAATCGGAGAAGCCTCCCCCAAGCTTGTGGGAGACTCTCTTCTTCAATTTGCACAAAATTATATATTTCCCTTAAGGCAGCTTGTTTCTTATGAGCAGGGAAATATTTAGCAGAGAAGTAATAAATCATAATCTGGGGACTACGCACACAACCAGGATCAAGAGAATTAAACCAAGTTTTAGCATCACCCTTTAATGAGAACGGACATATCTTAAGGATATAGTAGTAGCGAGTTTTCTCATCATTAGTGAACAGGGTGGCTATATCATTTAACTTAGTAAGATGTGCCACAACAGTTTCAGATTCATAACCATAAAAAGGATCAGATTCAACCAAAGTAACTATCTCAGGATCGACAGAGAAATCCTAATCCTTATCAGTAACACAGATAGGTCAAGTAGTAAAAGCCGGGTCGTATTTCATTCTAGCATTTAGAGACTTCCGTTTCAGCTTAGCTAATAATTTCTTAAGATCAGATCTATCATTGCAAGCAAGAAAATCTCTAGCAGTTTCTTCATCCATAACATAACCCTCGGGCACAACAGGCAATTCATATTTAGGGGGAGAATCTTCATCATTACTTTCATCAATATTATCAGTTTCAATAGTTTCATTCTCTCTAGCCCTAGCAAGTTGTTCATCAAGAAATGCATCTAATGGCACATTAGTATCAAGCATAGAAGTAGTTTCATCATAAGCATCAAGCATAGCAGAAGTCGCATCACCAATAACATGCGACATATCAGAATTAATAGCAGAAGCAGGTTTAGGTGTCGCAAGCTTACTCAAAAAAGATGGTGAATCAAGTGCAGAGCTAGATGGCAATTCCTTACCTCCCCTCGTAGTTGAGGGAAAATCTTAGTTCTTTCGTCTTTCAAGTTCCTCATAGTGATCAGCAGATATAAATCCCAAGTGACTCAAAGAATAGAGCTATGCTCCCCGGCAACGGTGCCAGAAAATAGTCTTGATAACCCACAAGTATAGGGGATCGCAACAGTTTTCGAGGGTAGAGTATTCAACCCAAATTTATTGATTCGACACAAGGGGAGCCAAAGAATATTCTCAAGTATTAGCTGTTGAGTTGTCAATTCAACCACACCTGGATAACTTAGTATCTGCAGCGAAGTATTTAGTAGCAAAGTAGTATGGAAATAACGGTAACCGTACCAAAAGTAATAGTAGCAGTTTTGTAGTAATTGTAACGGTGACAACGGTAAAGTAACTAAGCAAAGAGCAATATGTGAAAAGCTCGTAGGCATTGGATCAGTGATGGATAATTATGTCGGATGCGATTCCTCAAGTAATAATTAAAACATAGGGTGACACAGAACTAGCTCTAGTTCATCAATATAATGTAGGCACGTATTCCAAATATAATCATACATGCTTATGGAAAAGAACTTGCATGACATCTTTTGTCCTACCCTCCTATGGCAGCGGGGTCCTATTGGAAATTAAGGGATATTAAGGCCTTCTTTTAATAGAGTACCGGACCAAAGCATTAACACTTAGTGAATACATGAACTCCTCAAACTACGGTCATCACCGATAAGTATCCCGATCATTGTCACTTCAGGGTTAATGGATCATAACACATAATAGGTGACTATAGACTTGCAAGATAGGATCAAGAACTCACATAAATTCATGAAAACATAATAGCTTCAGATATGAAATCATGGCACTCGGGCCCTAGTGACAAGCATTAAGCATAGCAAAGTCATAGTAACATCAATCTCAGAACATAGTGGATACTAGGGATCAAACCCTAACAAAAATAACTCGATTACATGGTAAATCTCATCCAACCCATCACCGTCTAGCAATCCTACAATGGAATTACTCACGCATGGTGGTGAGCATCATGAAATTGGTGATGGAGGAAGGTTGATGATGACAACGGCGATGGATCCCCCTCTCCGGAGCCCCGAACGGACTCCAGATCAGCCTTCCCGAGAGAGTTTAGGGCTTGGCGGCGGTTCCGTATCATAAAACATGATGAATCCTTCTCTCTGATTTTTTTTCTCCCCGAACGTGAATATATGGAGTTGGAGTTGAGGTCGGTGGAGCTTCAGGGGGCCCACGAGGCAGGGGCTCGCCCCCACCCTCATGGACAGGGTGTGGGCCCCCTGATGTTGATAATTTCGCCAATATTTTCTATTAAATCCAAAAAGTTACTCCGTGGATTTTCAGGTCATTCCGAGAACTTTTATTTCCTCACAATAATAACATGGCAGTTTTGCTGAAAACAGCGTCAGTCCGGGTTAGTTCCATTCAAATCATGCAAGTTAGAGTCCAAAACAAGGGCAAAAGTGTTTGGAAAAGTAGATACAACAGAGACATATCAGTCATAGACCCGTTACAAGGATGCCCATTTTTTGAAGTGTTGCAGCATACATGATGTTGAGGCCGAAGCCCCGTCCACGAGTACTTTGGCAGCTGGCAGCCCCCGATGACGGGGTCGACGACGAGCGCATTCCTCCCTGGATTGGGTTTGTAGTCTGCGTGGTCTTTGAGCCCAAAGGAGATAGTATGGCTTGACCAGTCCAGTAGCTGTGGCACTCCGAGGACTAGGGCGTAGACCTCTCGCATCAATTGCTTCTAGACCTGTTTGGACCCTGGGCCTAAAAAAATCATGTTCACTGCATGTGTGCCAGATTTATCCTTTCGGGCTCCTTTTGAAATCCTGTGGGAGGTCGTGCGCATGTTGCGATCATCCTTGGTGTCTCAGCTCTTTCTGTCCCTTCCTGTCTTCTCTTGGGTGAGTTTCTCGTTCAGGTGGCACTCACATGCTGAGTGAAATGCTCTGTAGGCTCTGTGCTTGTGGAATTTGCAAGGGCCAATCATGATCCTCTCGTATGTGTGGGACACGTGCTTTGTATTGCGTTCATGTTTGGCTTTCTTGCTACCTACTAGGTCAGCCTCCTATCTTGTTGTCATCGTTGGTGGACGCTCCTTCCATTTGAATCTGTGGTTCAGGCCGCGTGAGGGAGTCCTGGACTAGGGGGTGTCCGGATAGCCGGACTATCATCATCAGCCGGACTCCAAGACTATGAAGATACAAGATTGAAGACTTCGTCCCGTGTCTGGATGGGACTTTCCTTGGTGTGGAAGGCAAGCTTGGCGATACGGATATGTAGATCTCCTACCATTGTAACCGACTCTGTGTAACCCTAGCCCTCTCCGGTGTCTATATAAACTGGAGGGTTTTAGTCCGCAGGACACAACCATTACAACAATCATACCATAGGCTAGCTTCTAGGGTTTAGCCTCCTTGATCTCGTGGTAGATCCACTCTTGTACTACCCATATCATCAATATCAATCAAGCAGGAGTAGGGTTTTACCTCCATCGAGAGGGCCCGAACCTGGGTAAAAACATCGTGTCCCTTGTCTCCTGTTACCATCCGCCTAGACGCACAGTTCGGGACCCTCTACCCGAGATCCGCCGGTTTTGACACCGACATTGGTGCTTTCATTGAGAGTTCCTCTGTGCCGTCACCGATAGGAAGGATGCCTCTTCCCGTCTTCAAGGACGGTATCTTCGCCAAAGGAGCCTTGGCCGCCGGCCAAACTATCCGGCTAGGTGGTTTTCTCATGACCGCCTGTTCGGCCACCGCTTCGACAATGACCTCTCAGGTCGTCAAAAGCAATCTTCATGTCAACTCGGAATTCGCCGAGCAGCTGGATCCAATAGAGCTCTTGTCCGTGAACGAGCTCTTGGATCGCGTCGCCGCCCTGGGAGTCACTACAGACTACAATCAGATTGGGCTTAAAACCGATCTGAGAGAGATTAACTCTCCCCAGGTTACCCACCATGTTGAAGTGGTAGAGGAACAACGCGGCGACTCTTCTCCTGTATTGAAAACTAGTCATGTCCGGGCTCACGAACCCTCCATGCCGGATTCCCGCGGAGGGATGGACTTCGATCAAGCACTGAACCTAAAGTCAGGCATCGGACCGGACTCGTTGGACAATGTTCAGCAATCCAAGCTTCCAAATTCGGAAACTTCTCGGCCCTTGAGCCTCGAGATGGGTAGGGTTGCGGACTCAATTCCACCCACCCACCCAGACATATGCGATCTATCTCTAATCCGGCAAGAGCCCGCTGAAACAGTACATCATTACTGGGCCAGATTCCTCCTGGTTATGGACAGGATAAAGGACTACCGAGAGGAAAACGCAATTTCAATTTTCTGCAATAATTGCACGGACGAGGGAATCTTGAACACCGTCAGTCGTCGTCAAATTACACGCTTCGCCGACCTGGCGTCCATAGTATGAAAGTACTGTGCGATGGAGAGTTTCCGGAAAACCGGAACTAAGTTTTGGGACAATCCGGCCCCGAATACAACTCTAGTCCGTAACAAAAGGGTGCATTACACTCAGGCACCAGGTACAAAAACCAAAAAGCAAAAACCCCATAAAGGGCACGGAACCGTACTGGAAGGATGGCTCAGCGGACCCTGTAAAATTCACAGTACAAAAGGCGCCACCCCAACACATAGCCTTCGAGCATGTTGGATATTGCGGCAGGTGGCCAAAAGTGGCGAGGAGCTCTTAGCCCCGGAAAACCACTCCAACAGTACCAGTACGGTGTCAACAGTCTTCGAGACTTTCGCATCAAATAATATGCGAAAACGAACAATCCGCAGCCTCGCCGAAGTCTACCAAGTAGCAACAACAAATCCATGGAGCGACACGGCCATCACCTTCAACGCCAGCGACGAACCTAAATTCCGAACAGCCCGAGCACCAGCCGCATTGGTCCTCAGTCCAATAGTGGACGGCTTTCGTCTTACCAAGGTACTCATGGATGGTGGCAGCGGACTAAACCTCATCTATGAGGAAACTCTTCAAAAAATGGAAATAGACTGGAGCCGCATTGAGTGAAGCAGCACAACCTTTAGAGGAATAATCCCTAGCCGGGAAGCGTGCTGACAGGAAAAATCACACTTGATGTGGTGTTCGGCTCGCCGGAAAATTACAGGTCCGAAGAAGTCACGTTCCATGTGGCCCCGTTCAGCAGCGGATATCACGCTATATTAGGACGAGAGGCATTCACAATTTTTCAAGCCATACCCCATTACGGGTACATGAAGCTTAAAATGCCTAGGCCCGGCGGAATAATCACTCTCGTTAGTGATCCGGACATAGCACTCCGCGCCGAAAACAAGACAGCCGCATTAGCCCTGGAGGCACTATCCGAAGCCCTAGCGGCAGAAGAACTCACTGCGCTGCGCTCTACGGTGAATTGGGACGATGTGATACTCGATAAGAGATCCAAGTCCACCTCCTTTAAACCAGCGGACGAAATAGTCAAATTCCAGGTCCATCCAACGGACCCAACAAAGACGGCCTCCATCGGGGCACAGTTGAACCCTGATGTAGATGCCGCACTGCGAGAATTCCTTCGGGAAAATTGGGACATCTTTGCATGGCACCCTTCAGATATGCCAGGAATCCCACGCAGATTGGCAGAACACAGCCCAAACATCCTAAAAGGATTCAAGCCAGTCAAACAGGCTCTTCAGCGATTTTCCGAACCCAAGAGACAGGCAATGGGAGAAGAGCTAGCCAAACTATTGGAAGCCAGATTCATCAGACATCAAACATCCGGACTGGCTAGCAAACCTGGTAATGGACCAAAGAAGGACAAATCCTGGCGCCTATGTGTCGATTTTAAAGACCTCAACAAGGCTTGCCCAAAGGATCCCTTCCCCCTTACCCGCATCGACCAAATAATCGATGCTACTGCAGGGCACGATTCATTGTGCTTCCTTGACGCATACTCCGGCTACCATCAAATCAAGATGGCGAAAGCGGACCAAGCCGCAACGACATTCATTACTCCATATGGACCATTCTGCTTCAACACGATGCCCTTCGGACTTAAAAACGCCGGCGCAACATATCAGCGCACGATTCAGACATGTCTGGCTACCCAGATCGGCAAAACAGTAGAGGCATACATAGACGACGTAGTCGTCAAAACCAAACACGTCGAAACTCTAATAGACGATTTGAGGCTCACATTCGACAACCTCCGAGCATATGACAATAAGCTGAATCCGGAAAAATGCGTTTTCGGCATACCAGCCGGAAAGCTCCTGGGCTTCATTGTATCCGGTAGAGGAATTGAAGCAAACCCAGCCAAGATCCAAGCTCTGTCACAGCTGGATATTCTAAAAGACCTCAAACAAATACAAAAATTGACTGGATGCATGGCGGCTCTAAGCCGCTTTATCTCCCGTTTGGGAGAAAAGGCATTGCCCCTCTTCAAAAACCATTGTACTACGTATCCACTGTCTTAACTCCCTGCAAGTCCCGTTACCCGCACTATCAAAAGATAGCGTATGCGGTGTTCATGGCATCCCGGAAGCTCCGACACTACTTTCAAGGGTGTTCGATAACAGTGGCCTCCGAAGTACCCCTCAACGACAGTATAAACAACCGCGACGCGACGGGCAGGATTGCAAAATGGGCCATTGAGCTCTTACCATTCGATATAACTTACAAACCTCGGCGAGCTATAAAGTCACAAGTTTTGGCTGACTTTATTGCTGAATGGACTGAAGCCGAACTCCCTAAAGAGTACGGCGCATACTCCAATTGGATTATGCACTTCGACGGCTCCAAAATGTTGGCCGGATTGGGGGCTGGCATCATATTGACGTCCCCAACCGGGGACACAGTCCAATACGTACTTCAGTAATGTACACGGACTCCAACAATGCAGCCGAATATGAGGCCCTCCTACATGGCCTCCGGATGGCAATCTCCATGGGCATTCAACGCCTAGAGGAGCGCGGGGATTCAAACCTTGCAATATCCCAAGTAAATGGAGACTTTGACGCCAAGGATCCGACAATGGCAGCCTATCGTAACGCTGTCCTAAAAATGTCAGCACGTTCGAAGGACTCGAATTCCACCACGTAGCCCGGGATAATAACCAAGCAACCGACGTATTGGCACACATCGGCGCAAAACGTGACGCTGTCCCTCCAAACATCTTCCTGGAACGGCTCTTTAAGCCATCCGTACTATGGGAAGAGGAGTCCGGAAATAACAAATCGGAAGCAGCCGCACCACCCAACACAGAACAATCTGACATAATCGGCGATTCAGCCGATGAAATAACACCTTCAGCCCACGAAATAATGGCAGTAATCACCCCGTGGACAGAGCCATTCCTCGCCTACTTGCTTAGGCAGGAACTTTCCGAAGACCAAAATGAGGCCTGCTGCATAGTTCAGCGATCTAAAGCCTACAAGGTCCACGAGGGAGAACTCTATAAGAAAAGCACAACCGGAGTCCTTCAAAGGTGTATCTCCGAAGAGGAAGGGCGAAACCTTCTGGCTGAAATTCATGCCGGACTAGGCGGACACCACGCCGCAGCTCGGGCCCTTAGGAAAGGCATTCCGTACAGGATTTTATTGGCCGACGGCCCGAGCAGATGCTCAGGACCTAGTCCAAAGATGCGTCGGTTGTCAGCTCTTCGCTAATCAGAGCCATATGCCACCCACCGCCCTCAAAACTATACCCATTACCTGGCCGTTTGCGGTCTGGGGGCTTGACATGGTCGGACCCCTTAAAGGGGGAACCCACAAGCAAAAATACCTATTGGTCATGGTGGACAAATTCACCAAATGGATAGAGGCCAAGCCACTTAAAACGGCCGAGTCCGGACCAGTGATAGACTTCATATCCGGTGTAGTACACCGTTATGGCGTCCCCCATAGCATCATTACCGATAACGGCATGAACTTCACGGCCGACGAGGTTAAATTATGGTGCAAAAATATGGGCATTAAGCTCGATTACGCATCAGTCTATCATCCTCAAACCAACGGTCAAGTGGAACGAGCAAATGGTCGAATAATGAGCGGCATCAAACCCAGACTAGTGCGGTCCCTTACGGAATCTAACACGCACTGGGTAGAGGAGCTTGACTCCGTACTCTGGGGGCTGTGGACAACGCCCAACCGGACTACCGGATTCACACCATTTTTTAGGTATACGGCGCAGAGGCAGTTTTGCCCTGCGACATTATTCATGACTCACCTCGAGTGCGCATGTACGAAGAAAGAGAAGCCGAGCTAGATCGGCAGGACAGTTTGGACGCATTGGAGGAAGAACGCGACGTCGCAAAGGCTCGTGCATTCTATCAGCAGCAGGCTCAGAGATATCAAAGCAGAGAAGTACGGGCTAAAACTTACAATGTTGGCAAACTAGTTCTACGCCTGCCGGACAAGAAAAAGGACAAGCTCAAGCCCAAATGGGAAGGCCCTTTCATTATCGATCAAGTCCTGACCGGCGGGGCGTACCGCCTCCGAAATGCATCGGACAACCGACTCGAGCCGAACCCATGGAACGCAACCCGTCTTCGAAGATTCTACGCCTAGCACCGGACTAAGAGTTTGTCTCCTTCCTCCGTCCAAATTTTTACATTTTAGCTGCCTTTCGTTTTCTCTTTTCTCTCAACCTTTTCATAAAAGCCTTTAAAGGCCTACTTGCGCATTGTTCGCACACGCTTGATGTGCTATCCGCACTCATTATACCTGGGGGCTTCTTTACCAGAAGCTTATTTATACGGGCTTCATGCCCAGCACATGTGCCAAACTTCCACATGTACCTTTTATTCACCATTATATGCATCGATATGACTTAAGTTTTGGCCAAGCTGGGTTGCCTTGCTCCTGTGCTTACCCCTACGTTCCCAATTGTTCGGCTAGGAGGTAAAGGGAGCACCTCTGCGATTGTTACTGCCGGGTCAGCCGGATGTGTACCTCAGACTGGGTGAAGCCGAAAGCTAGCGTTCTTAAGGGAATATTCGGTCGGTGACTTAAAAGATGATTTTTTACCTATTTATCTATCTGCCCCCAGATGTTTTCCTGCTCTTTTCGCAGTCCGGACATGCACTTTAGGGCATGCCTCCCAGGGAAAGGAACCCTTAACGGAACTATTCTCCCTGGAAGATGTTTCTTACTAACCATGTAATATAACATAACTAGTTGGGCACTTGTCTAATAAAGCACTAATGACCCCTACGCCTGGTCTCCATGCATGCCCCGGTTTTTCTTAACCGAGAAGGTATTCGGACACACTCCGGACTCTAGGGTCCCGAGGTTGAAGCGAAAAGGTCGGCAAAGACAAACGATCTACAATCCTGCTAGAAGGCATTTTACATGTCATTTTAAATACATTGTCAAATCGACTGACTGTATTCCTCCTCAATCCCGTCTAACAGGCTGTCTAATTTACAGTCCCGTTGGGAATATTTAGCGGCCAACTCTACTTGGCCGTACACTAAGCTCACAGGGATCTCCTTCCCATCAGGCCCCACAGGTCCGACCTTGTCCATGTGGTTGGGATCCGCCTTCTTGTACCGCGTCTTCACCATGGCCCAGGCCTCCCTGGCACCTTGACGGCAGGCCGATATCTTCCATAAACGGAAGCGCTGCCGCGCTCCTTGAAGCTTCTCTGCAAGCTCTCCAAGGCCCTCGGGTAGGGAGAGGGACTGCCATAAGGCCTGGACGACGCCGCTCATCGCCTGCTGAACTCGTTCGAGCAGTTGCACCAGCTCGGGAAGTTGATCACCCGTTGATACGGGCATCTCCTCCGCAGGGCGACCTGTGAGCACACCTACAGACATATTCCTGTCAATTGACTTCCTCGCCGAACTCTTCTTTTCAAAGGAGTTCGCTCAAGCACTTACTATAGATGCCGCGACGAAGCCGCTGATTCTCCTTCACGGAGCCAGACAGCTCGGCCCGAACACCTTTCAGCTCTTCTCCAAGCTGGGCGTGGGCATCCTGGAGTTTGTTCCTTTCCTGCTGCACCTTCGTCAGCACCCTCTCGCCGGCCTTCAGCTGGCGCAGCGGTTCTTGCTTGTCCGGATCCAGTCCGGCAACACCTGCAATATCATTGTCAGACTTACACGCACGCCGCACACCACTTATCTTTTTGAAATAATGTGTTACCAGGAGGGGTCCCTGTGTTTCCTCCTGCGGCAGTGAGTGCGCCCTCAAGTTGGGCCTTACACTCTTGCAGCTCCTGAGACAATTGGGTATTCTTCTCTGTAAGATCCTGCATATCAAATGATCCTTAAATCAGTTACTCTAACTACTTTAAGTCTCGGGGGCTACTGGCATATACAACTATTAAAATCTCTTACCCGTATGTCTTTTACATACTGCTCCGTGGCTCTGGTCAAACCATCTTGAGCAGCATGGAGGTGCGCGTCCCCCCCGTTAAAGGTATTCAACGCCTCAGGGGAGAAGCACGCGTCATGAA
This sequence comes from Triticum timopheevii, assembly GCA_963921465.1. NCBI lineage: Eukaryota > Viridiplantae > Streptophyta > Magnoliopsida > Poales > Poaceae > Triticum > Triticum timopheevii. Next base: position 326,506,297 of record OY997262.1, read on the forward strand.
AAACTGTCCGGCGGCGCCTGTGGTTCATGGCGCTCTCCACCTCAGACCTGGTGGCGGACAGTCTGTCGGCATCCTCCGTTGGAGGAGTATCCGGCTCGCGCCTTGCGCTCGCCTCCCCCTCCAGACCAGGTGTTGGAGCCTGGCTGGCAGAGGCTTGGTTGGCAACCTCTACGCCCATAGTCCGGCGGGCACTCTTTCTCCTGCAAAAGTCATGAGCATTCAAACACTTCCTAGGAACTTTGTCCTAAATAATAACCGTGAGCTATACCGTTGCGGCGACGTTTCGATCCGCGCCGCACTCCTCTTCCGCCTGCTGGGCTGGACTGACCCTTGTTGGCCAGCCGCCGCGGGTTCGGCTTCCCGCCTTGAAGGCGCCTCCTGCAAGACACCATCGTATACGGTGGTCAGAAATGTGCAAGGACAAAATAATGGTGTTAGGACTTCGGTCACAATCACCTGGGGAGCCGGAGATAGGCCGGGGTAGTCAGCCGTAATGGCGACTAGAGCATTGTCCATGCTGAGTTGATGGAACACCCCGTCGATTAGCTCCACCTTTATGTCCGGATCCTCTTCGGAGGCCGGATCAAGGGATCTTTCCGGATCCTCGGGTTGTGGAGCCGGATTATGTATGCCCTCCACATCCCGACGCAGCTCCTGCGTCGAAAACGTACAGTAAGGTACTTAACTTTGAAGGCGTGGGTCGGATAGATAAAGTGTCCGCTTACCCAGCGCTGAGGGTTATTCATGGAGAACCCGTTCAATGGGCTCGTCTGGAGAAGGTCCTCCTTCTCCCCCTTGTACAGACCGGATAGAATCTTCACCAGATCTTCGGCCGATCCCGGCCCTTCGCGGCCATGACGAGTGGCGTCATTCTCCCTGTTGAAATCCCACATGGGGTGGCCCCTGTATTGCAGCGGCTGCACCCCCCGCATAATGCACATGGCCATGACTCCAATCATGGTCAATCCGGAATGGGCCAGTAACCTTATCCGGCCCATCAAATAATGGACGCTCTTGTCTTCCTCCAGCTGGGGGCTCCGCGGACGCCAACTCAGGCGTTTCTTCAGGGGAGCATTGCTGAACTCCGGGAGGCCGATCCGAACAGGGTCCGGCAGCGGAGCATCTTCTACATAAAACCATTCTGAAGGCCAGTCTTCGAACACCTTCTTAGGGGTTTCGGATGGATATCCGGTCCCGGTGATGCGCCATATTTCGGCACCGCCTACTTGATATATGGATCCCTTGTGAGAGCGGGGTACGAGGCAGAACAACCTCTTCCACAGCGCAAAATGGGGCTCGATGCCCAGGAATAGCTCGCAAAGAGCTACGAAACCCGCGATATGCAGAATAGAGGCAGGCGTGAGGTGATGGAGCTGGAGTCCGTAGAACTCCAGAAGCCCATGGAGGAACGGATGTACAGGAAATCCAAGCCCCCTTATCAGATAGGGGACGAAGCATACCCGCTCCCCTTTGTTGGGACTAGGGGTGGCCTCCGCTTGCTTCCCACCTTTGTAGGTGGCTAGCCCGGCTCAAACCGGGACCATAAAGGCCGGAGGAAGATATCCCTCCGCTTGGAGCGTCACCAGCTCGTCGTGCGGGACAGAACATCTCCTCCAATCTCCTGGCAGAGGGCTGGGAGTGCGAGAAGAGGAGCCGCATTGACGGTCCATGATGGAATGGATTTTTGGTCAGAAGCGCTGCGATGAGTACTTGCGGAAGGAAGATGGTGTGATTTGGATCTGGATTCTTGCCTCTCTTATAGGCAGATTATTTGCACAGCCAGGGGGTAAAACATAAAAGATACCCTGGCTTTTTGCATTCGTGCGACGCGTGGAAGAAGGCCATTATTGGGCGTGGAAGCCAAGAAGCGCAACATTGATAAGGAAGCCGGACACTGTTCGGCAGGTACATGGAATTTGAAGGAGAACCCGCCTTGCAATGCCGAAGACAATATATGCGCTGGAATCGTCGTCATTGAAGCCTGGTTCGGGGGCTACTGAGGGAGTCCTGGACTAGGGGATGTCTGGATAGCCGGACTATCATCATCAGCCGGACTCCAAGACTATGAAGATACAAGATTGAAGACTTCGTCCCGTGTCCGGATGGGACTTTCCTTGGCGTGGAAGGCAAGCTTGGCGATACGGATATGTAGATCTCCTACCATTGTAACCGACTCTATGTAACCCTAGCCCTCTCCGGTGTCTATATAAACCGGAGGGTTTTAGTCCATAGGACACAACCATTACAACAATCATACCATAGGCTAGCTTCTAGGGTTTAGCCTCCTTGATCTCGTGGTAGATCCACTCTTGTACTACCCATATCATCAATATCAATCAAGCAGGAGTAGGGTTTTACCTCCATCGAGAGGGCCCGAACCTGGGTAAAAACATCGTGTCCCTTGTCTCCTGTTACCATCCGCCTAGACACACAGTTCGGGACCCCCTACCTGAGATCCGCCGGTTTTGACACCGACACCACGCCTGGTGTGGCCTGCCTTGCCCTGTGCCCTTATTAGCCCCTCTGGTTGCTTGTAGTGGCAACCGGTGCAAGCCGTCTCCTCGCTTGTGGTGAAGATGTTTGCGATCTTCATGAGGGAGGCTGTCAGGCAGTTGTTCTTGCGCCTTCTTTCTATCAATCTTGTGCCTTAGCATGGGGTCCAATGCTCCATTGATGAATGCTTTGATGGTCGTGCCGCTAGAGATGTTTGGTATTGTGTTTTCTTCGTGAGCCATCATGCGATGAAGTCGCACAAAGGTTCTTGCGCTCCTTGTGTTATATTGTAGAGGTCTACCCGGCTTCTTGGCTGGTGGTACATGCCTTCGAAGTTGTTGAGGAACTCATGCTCAAAGTCTGCCTAGTTGTGGTTGGAGTTTGGTGGAAGCCCGTTCAGCAATGACCATGCCGATCCTGAAAGGCACAACACGACATGGCGGGGGTGTTTTCGATGTGACCGTGTGCTATCTCCACGAACGTCTGGTAGTCATTGAGCCAGAGGTTGGGTTTTGTGTCGCCCGAATATTTTTCGACCCCGCGCACAATAAATGGCTATGGGAATTGGTGTGTGATGACCTCATAACCAAATTATGCGGGCGCAATGCCAGATGTTAACCAAGGTATCGAGTCTGGCTCGTAGCACTCCATGGCTCGGGCTCTTAGGTGATCGTGAAGATCTAGGCGAAAACCAAGGCGTTCATGAATGGACCCCTCTTGGCTTCTTGCCTTCCTGTTTGTATTGTGTGTCGGAGGTCATTGGCGCATAACATCTCATTGTGCCTCTCAGAGTCACCTGTCACCTGATCCTCTGGTGCTGGTTCCTCGTTGTCCGATGTAGGATGCTCTTTGTGTTGTTTATTTGCTTTTCTTGAAGCTCGACCATCCTGTGCACGTCTTTGATGAGGCCGACGAGGATTTCGGGGCCCACGAGTGCGGCTCCGAGCTTGTTTGCCAATTTGACTGCTTCTTGTATGCTCTAAGCTGATGTGGGGAGCTCTGTTGACCCTTTTTGCTAGTGATCTCCTCGTCATCCTCCCTTTCGTCGGCCTCTGTATCTTGTTGGCAACCTCCATGGCTTGCTTGTCTAGTGTTGTATATTGTTGTTTTTCTCTTTTCTTCATATGCTTTCGTCAACGTGTGGTGTGTGGCCCCGGACGTGAGGATTTCGTGGAGCTTGTCCTCCGGGGTTTTGGGCGGGCTGCCTTCTCAGGCAATTGGACTTGGGAGTTTTGTGGTTCTTTTCGGTGCCATTGACGTGGTGGTTGAGTGTGGCATGTTGTCGCTTGCCTTGTCCTGAACTTCACTTTGTAAAATGAGAATGGCTGTGGGACTTATAGCTCGACCCCGCTCTCCATCTCCTGCCAAATGCGGGATTCCAGGGTATTTTGTTGTTCATTGTGGCCTTATGCTCTGGAGATCCAGTTTTAGCTAGTGAGGTCATGGTGTCTCCGGCCTCAACCTCTTCTGGTGAGGTCGGCTCACTGTCTGTGTCCTCACAGTCCGATAATGATAGTAGGTCTGTTGTGTCGATGCTGCAATCTGAGATCGTTTCGTCAAGGAAATAATCTTCCGGCGCCTCGTTGATGTGGCAGTTCTCACACACCATGGCAACAAGTTGTATATTCTTTTGGAGACGTTGGTGGTTCTCATGCTGGTATGTAACCTACGCATTCCTTAATCCAAACGGGAAGCGATCGGTGGGATCGGTCACCAAGGACACCGGGATCGGAAGCCCGTCGTGTCCTCTGGGTTGGACCAGTGGTAGGCATAATCGAAGGTCACCGCGGGTGTTGGTGACAAAGGCTTCGTTGCCGATGTGGATGATGCGTGTGGGACGAATCGATGGATTGACATCGACTCAACCCGCATCGTTCATAGTGAATGTCAGGGAGCCGAAGGTCAGGCTTTCGCCTGGCGGTAGGCCGCCGGAAGCAGAAAAAGATCTGATCCTTGATCGGTCTCCAGCCGGCGCCGCCCGTGCCTGACATGCCAAGTGACAGAGTGAATTCCCGTCAAATCCCTCGGTAGGGGTCCAACCGCAGCTGGAAGTCATGGACCGGAGGTCACACGAGGGGTTTATCTAGGTTTAGGCCTCCGGGGAGTAATACCCTATGTCATGGAGGTTTTGATGATTCATAATGGAGGAAAACCTTGTGCGAGGGGTTGTAATGGTGTACGAGATTGCTACCGAGAGTTCTCCTATCTGAGGATTGATGATGAAGAGGAACCCTAGACCTCCCTTTATATAGGCAAGAGAGGCCTAGGGTTTACATGCTAGATGCGATCTGGCGCGTTGCCTCCCTCTAATCTTGGGTGTCAAGAAGGTTACCTGGCCTACTAGGGTTAGCACCATGTTGTGGGCCTGTTGGCCCCCCGTGTGGTGGACGAGGCCGGGCTCCATGGCATTAGCCACCCCTGGTATAGGACCATGTCACTCACCGCCGGGAGTGAGTAATCCCTTCGTAGGCTTGCTGGACGGTGATGGAATTGCATGAGATTTATCATGTATTCGAGTCAATTTTTTAGAGCATGATCCCTAGTACTCACTATGTTCTGATATTGATGTTGCTATGACTTTCTGAAAGCACAAGTTCTCCCTTGGTGATTTTGGTAATTAATGTCAACATATCTCTTGTTGGACTAATACTTTTATCTAGTATATTCAGATGAGTTCAACAATGGCGTGGTAAGGACAAGAGGATGTGGAGCACCTTCAAAATACTAAGAATAAAGATAGGCAAAAGCTCAAGACTCTTCATTTCTATTTTAGTGATCCAAGATCACATTGAGTCCATAGGAAAGCCAATACTATTAAAAGGCGATGAGGTGTTGCTTAATGGTTGATACGTCTCCAACATATCTATAATTTTTGATTGTTCCATGGTGTTATATTATCATTCTTGGATGTTTTACAATCATTTTATAGCAACTTTATATCATTTTTTGGGATTAACCTATTGACATAGTGCCAAGTGCCAGTTGTTGTTTTCTGCCTTTTTTACATCATAGGAAATCAATATCAAACGGAGTCCAAATGGAGCAAAACTTTTTGTGGATTTTTTTTGAACCAAAAGACATCCAATGGGCCAAAGAAGTATCGAAGAGGGGGGCCGAGGTGAGCACAAGACACCTGGGCGCGCCTGGAAGCCCTGGCGCGCCCTGGTGGGTTGTTCCCACCTTGATGACCTCCTGCACCGCCTCTTTGCTATATAAATACCCCAATATTCCAGAAGCCCTAGGAGAGTCGACGAAAATCAATTCCAGCCGCCGCAAGTTCCAGAACCACCAGATCCAATCTAAACACCATCACGGAGGGGTTCATCATCCTCATTGGTGCCTCTCTGATGATGCGTGAGTAGTTCATTGTAGACCTACGGGTCCGTAGTTAGTATCTAAATGGCTTCCTCTCTCTCTCTCTCTCTTGATTTTCAATACAGTGGTCTCCTAGATATATATTTGATGTAACTCTTTTTGTGGTGCGTTTGTTGGGATCCGATGAACTTTGAGTTTATGATCAGATCTATGTTTTTATCCATGAAAGTTATTTGAGTCTTTTGATCTCTTATATGCATGATTACTTATAGCCTCGTATTTCTTCTTCGAATCTTTGGTTTAGTTAGGCCAACTAGATTGATTTTTCTTGCCATGGGAAGAGGCGCTTTGTGATGGGTTCGATCTTACGGTGCTTGATCCCAGTGACAGAAGGGGAACCAACACGTATGTATCGTTGCCATTAAGGATAACAAGATGGGGTCTATTTCTACATAAACTAGATGATACCCCACGCGTTGCTGCGGAAATTTTGGTATGTCACAATTGCAAGTAGTAGAAGTTGTACTAATGACATTTTTCTTGATTACAAATGAAGGTGATCTCTCTAGTGATAAACTAATTATGAATTTAGGCAACATAATTAGTAATTTTAGGTAGAATCTATAGTGTAGTTTGTAAGAAGCTGCATGCATTGTTGATGATGTAGTGTGTTAATTAGGTCGTCTCATAAGGAAATTCTCAAAGATATAACAAAGAACACTGCATCTTGTATATGTGATTTAATATGAAACATTGGGATGAATTCATAAGAAAAAAGTAGGATTGATGAATGTGAACAAAAAAGTATGTCTCAATTTTTGTGCTGTCAAAAGATATATATAGAAGGTAACTATATATGTTAAGAAATCATATTTGCGAACTAAATTGATAGTCTCAGAGTAGATAAATATAATAATCCTTTCCAACTGATCCGTGCATCTTAAAAATCAAGAACCATTTTGGAGCTGTAGGAATAAGGAACAAACTCATACATTCTATTGGCTCATCAAAAGCAGTAGATATATAGGACATATCTTTGCCATGCATCTATTTCACTTGATGATGTCATCACAGAGATTACGTCACTACAGTACTACGTGCTTCATAGAATTAGTGAAAATCATGGATTTAAGGGTCAGAAGTCGATGGCCTCATGCATGGACATGGTTTTTTCATGCACAAAGTTTCTTTTGCCTCCACGTTGCACCCTGATACAAAACCCTTCTGCACGTATGGATGTTTCGTCTATCTTTTGGAAATAGGATCAGAATATATCCAAGGAAATATCATCAATCGAACAGTAAAGAACTCCATTGGTGCGTCGAGACAACACTGAAAGCTGCAAGAAGATTTTTTTTCTTTATCAGCCAATACAGCCAGAACGGAAATAACCCTGATACAGTCAATTAAGAACAGCTGCTATGAATATAATGTAGCAAAAAATGGTATGGCAGTCCAAGAAAAACATACTTGATATGATTCCCAATATGTTAAGTGATAACATGCTTGTATTTATCCACTCCGGGGTACAGTTTTATCTGAGATACATCAGAGGAGAGAGGGGAGATACACACACGCTTTACACAACAAACGATGGTGCCTGATCCTATCTTTACGTGTGCTGATGATAGATACATGTGGCATGTTTGCATGCATGGCCGCTTGACCAGAATGGCCCGTGAGACTTGCTCATATGAGAAACGACCATGCAGATTATCTTGAGATCGCCAGAACAAAGTCTTGAATTTTCCTCTGGTCGCCAATTGCATAATCTAAAAAACATTCTATTACCTCCCAACCATACGGAGTACTATCCATGCAGGGACACATGTTGTACATTGGCTTCTGGGTGAATTCAGAAAAACAGTGATGGACTGGGTTAGCTTGAACCGATGATGACGATGGCACTGACATCACTATCAACACTTCAGCTTCTAGGCAACGACCAGATCGAGACTCGATGTCGGCAAGACTGCAGCGTTGGCTACGACTCTTGGAGGAAGTGAAGTTGGGTTTGGAAAAGGGGGCAGCCGGAAGAATAGTAGAGCTGTGAATGGGCTCTTGATTTCGAAGTGGTTTATAGATCGAAGGGGAGAGGTCCAAGGGTCAGCTTAATGGATCAGCGCCTGTTTGGTTGCCTAGATCATAACTTATTTAGGTAGCTGGTCGTTTACCTCGGCAGCCCGATGGTCGCCTGCCTTGCCTTTTCCTTGTGTGCATGCACTGCACCTAGTACCAAGAGGAGAGGAAGGGACAAACCTGCATGCTGGAGGGTTCCCCGTTGCCTGTATGTAGCCGACTGGTCGTCTGCCTCGCCAGTTTTCTCTACATGCACCTAGTGCTGTGAGAGACGAAAGGACAAATCCGCATGTAACTGGTGGGTTGTGGGGAAGTAGTGTGCGAAGCTATGGTAGCAGTAATTGCAGCGCTGATTGTAAGACACTATATAAAATAATGATAATAGCAAATGATGTGGCTTCATCATATGTCAGAAAATTCAGTAGTGGGAGCTGATGTGGCAAGAATGATGATGTGGATAGCTTGCATGTTTAGAGAAATAGGATAGTGGGGTTGAACTATTTAGGTATTATAGATAGATCTTTCTACATCATGTCATCGTTCTTATTGCATTACTCCGTTTCTCCATGAACTTAATACACTAGATGCATGCTGGATAATGGTCGATGTGTGGAGTAATAGTAGTAGATGCAGGCAAGAGTCGGTCTACTAATCTTGGACGTGATGCCTATATAATGATCATTGCCTGGATATCGTCATGATTATTTGAAGTTCTATCAACTTCCCAACAGTAATATTTTTACCCACCGTATGCTATTTTTCTTAAGAGAAGCCACTAGTGAAATCTACAGCCCTCGGTTCTCTTCTTAATCATATTTTCCTTTGAGATCTATTTGATTTGCTTTTATTTTCAGATCTATTAATCCAGAAATCCAAAAATACCTTGCTGCAATCTTTATTTATTTATTTCATCTCGCGTTCCCGCGAGAGCCATTTATCCAATCTACTACAATTTTACCTATTTTTTGCCCGTGAGGGATTGACAACCCCTCTCTTACGTTCGGTTGCAAGTATTTGTTCTTTGTGTGGCAGGAGCTGTTTACGTGGGGTTGCGTGGTTCTCCTACTGGTATGATAACCTTGGTCTCATCACTGAGGGAAATACCTACCGTTGTTGTGCTACATCATCCCTTCCTCTTTGGGGAAATACCTACATAGTTCAAGAAAACATCAAAAGGAAATTCTGGCGCCGTTGCCGGGGAGACATCATCAACATCTACCAGGTTCCTAATCACAAATCTCATCTCCTTTCAATTTACATAATTTACCTGTCATTTTACTCTCTCCCACTTCATAAAAAATTGTTTTTTTATTCGCTCTCTTTTGCGTTCGCCATTTTCTCGTCAGATCTGCTTTTGAGTGCAATCTTGTTGCGTAGTCACCATGACTCAAGAGAACACCAAGTTGTGTTATTTCTCCAATACCAACAACAATGATTTTATTAGCACTCTGATTGCTCCTCCCACCACTAGTGCATAGTCTTGTGATATTAATGCCGCTTTGCTGAATCTTGTTATGAAAGATCAATTTTCCGGTACTCCTAATGAGGATGTCGCGTCCCATCTTAACACATTCATGGAATTATGCGATATGCAAAAGAAAAAAGCTGTGGACAATGATATTGTGAAGTTGAAATTATTTTTGTTTTCTTTGCAAGATCGTGCAAAATTTTGGTTTTCTTCTTTGCCTCGCAATAGTATCAATTCTTGGGATAACTGCAAAGATGACTTTATTACTAACTATTTTACGCCCACAAAAATTATTTCCCTTAGAACCCAGATCATGAATTTAAAGCAACTTGAACATGAGCATGTTGCACAATCTTGGGAAAGGATGAAATTGATGCTAAGTAATTGCCCAACTCATGGATTAAATCTTTGGATGATCATACAAATCTTTTATTTGGGATTGAATTTTGTTTCTAGAAATCTTTTATATTCTATCGCGGGTGGTACTTTTATGGAAATTACTTTGGGCGAAGCTACTAAATTTCTAGACAATATTATGGCAAATTATTCACAATGGCATACTGAAAGAACTCCTACTTGTAAAAAAGTTATTTCGCTTGAAGAAATTTCTTTTGAGTGAAAAAGTTAATGCTCTTATGAAATTGGTTGCCAATAAAAGTGCCCATATTGATCTTAATGATGTGCCTTTGTCTACTTTGATTGAGCAAAATATTGATGCCATAGATGTGAATTTTATCTCACGAAACAATTTTAATAACAATGCTTATAGAGGTAATTTTAATCCTAGGACTTTTCCTAGTAATTCCTCTAATAATTATGGTAATTCCTATGGTAATCCCTCTTATAATAATAATATGAACACATCTGATCTTGAGAATAATATTAAAGAATTTAGCAATACTCAAAAAGTTTTCAATGCTACAATAGAAGAAAAGCTGAATAAGATTGATGATATGTCTAGAAGTATTGATAGAATTTCTCATGATGTAGAAAATCTCAAGATCAAATTTTTTGTGCCTAAGGTAGAAGAATCAATTAAAACTCTTTATGTTTCTATGGATGAAAGTAAGAAAAGAACCGCTATGCTTAGAGATAGAAGAGAATTTTTAGAAAAAGCGTTTTTTAGTGATTGCTTTCATAAAAGTGGTGAAGATATTAAAATGATTGGTGTTTCTTCTATTTATTATTTGTTTAGGAAAATTAAAATTGATGATAAAGGGACTGGAGAAGAGTCAACTTTAGCTAGAAGGAATCTCGATAATTCGAAGGGTGAAAATCTTGTTGAGAAAATTGATAAAAGTGGGTTTGAAGAGGTCAAAACTTTAACTAGTGATGTGCCCACTCTTTTGGATTACAAAGACTTTAATTATGATAGTTTCTATTTGATTTGATTGTATTTCTTTGTTGCAATCCATGATAAATTCACCCCATGCTTATGAACAAAATAATGCTTTTACTAAACATTTGTCGATGCTATGATGAAAGCTTTAGAAGAAAAGTTGGAATTCAAAGTGTCAATTCCTTTGAAATTACATGGTGAATGGGAACCTACTATGAAAATCAAGATTAAAAATTATGAGTGTTTTGCTTTATGTGACTTGGGTTCTAGTGTTTCTACAATTCCGAAATCTTTATGTGATGTGCTTGGTCTTACCGATATTGAAGAGTGTTCTCTAAATTTGCACCTGGCGGATTCTACTATTAAACAACCTATGGGAAGAGTTAATGATGTTCTTATTCTTGCAAATAGTAATTATGTGCCCATATATTTTATTGTTCTCGATATTGATTGCAATCCGTCTTGTCCAATTATTCTTGGTAGACCGTTTTTACATGCTATTAGTGTCATGATTGATATGAAAGAAGGCAATATTAAATTTCATTCCCCACTAAGGAAGGGTATGGAACACTTCCCTAGAACTAGAATTATTCCACCATATGAATCAATCATGAGGGCATCATATGGATCTAGAAACAAAAATGACAACACTTAGATCTTTGCATTATGCCTACCTAGGGGCGTAAAACGATAGCGCTCGTTGGGAGGCAACCCAACTTGTACTTTTTGCTTTTTGGTTTTCTTGTTGTTTTCATTAAAATACCAAATTATGCCTCTGTTTAGATGTGTTTTTTTGGTTTAAGTTAGTGTTTGTGCCAAGCAAAGCCTTTGGGATAATAGATAGTTGATTTGATCTTGTTGAAAAACGGAAACTTCTACACTCAGAAAAATAATTATCATAAATCCCAGAAATGTGATTTTACTCTGATTTTTTACACACGATTGATATATGAATTTACCACATTGTCCTAATTTTTCAGAATTTTTGGAGTTACAGAACTATACAAAGTTCCTTGATTACTACAGACTGTTCTGTTTTTGACAGATTCTGTTTTCGTTGTGTTATGTGCTTGTTTTGATGATTCTATGGTTTCCTATGAAGAGTTTTTGCCATGGAAAATTTAAAACACAGTAGATATAATACAATAACAAAATATGAATGGTTTTCAACAGTACTTAAAGAAGTGATTTGCTTTCTTATACTAACGGATCTCACGAAGGTTTTGTTGAGTTTTGTGTGATTGAAGTTTTCAAATTTTGGGTGTGATCGCGATGGATGAAGGAATAAGGATTAGCAAAAGGCTAAGATTGGGGATGCCCGAGGCACCCCAAGATAATATTTAAGAAGTATAAAGTAATTAAGCTTGGGGATGCCCCCGAGTGGCATCCCCTCTTTCTTCTAACAACCACCGGTATTTTACTTGGAGCTATATTTTTATTCGTCACATATTATGAGTTTCGCTTGGAGCATCTTGTATGATATGAGTATTTTGCTTGTTTTGCTTTGTCTTTTAATTATTATATCCTTGCTGGACACACCTAGTTGAGGGAGCCAAATTTATGCTATGACTTGTTAGAATTGCTCTCTATGCTTCACTTAAATCTTTATGAGCTATGGAATTGCTCTAGTGCTTCACTTATACCTTTTTTTAGCACGGTGTGCTTTAATATTTTTGAAGAAATGCTCTCATGCTTCACTTAGATTTATTTGAGAGTTAGTAAAAATTTTAAGAAATTCTCTCTTGCTTCACTTAACTTATTTTGAGAGAAGAAAAATTTTATGCTCATGTTCTTCACTTAAATTTGTTTGAACTATCAAAAGCAACATATGAAATTAGTCCCAAAGTGATAGATATCCAAGAGGGATATAATAAAAACTTCCATGAAGATCATTGGACAAAATAAACTTGATTATTTGTAATAGTTTTGAGATATGATGATAGTGATATGTGAGTCATGTTGATGAGTAATTATGCTTTAGTAAGAATATTGGTGTTAAGGTTTGTGATTCCCTATGCAAGCACGAAAGTTAATAGTTATGCAATGAAATTGCATCCTACTTGTGGTGCATTATTCGGTGTTAGTTATGCTTAACGCTCGCTGAGGGAGTCCCAGACTATGGGGTGTCCGGATAGCCGAACTATCATCATCAGTCGGACTCCAAGACTATGAAGATACAAGATTGAAGACTTCGTCCCGTGTCCGGATGGGACTTTCCTTGGCGTGGAAGGCAAGCTTGGCGATACGGATATGTAGATCTCCTACCATTGTAACCGACTCTGTGTAACCCTAGCCCTCTCCAGTGTCTATATAAACTGGAGGGTTTTAGTCCATGGGATAGAACAACAATCATACCATAGGCTAGCTTCTAGGGTTTAGCCTCCTTGATCTCGTGGTAGATCCACTCTTGTACTACCCATATCATCAATATCGATCATGCAGGAGTAGGGTTTTACCTCCGTCGAGAGGGCCCGAACCTGGGTAAAAACATCGTGTCCCTTGACTCCTGTTACCATCTGCCTAGACGCACAGTTCGGGACCCCCTACCCGAGATCCGCCGGTTTTGACACCGACATTGGTGCTTTCATTGAGAGTTCCTCTGTGTCGTCACCGATTGGCTCAATGGCTCCTTCGATCATCAACAACAACGATGCAGTCCAGGGTGAGACTTTTCTCCCCGGACAGATCGTCGTATTCGATGGCTTTGCACTGTGGGCCAATTCGCTTGGCCATCTGGAGCAGATCGAAAGCTACGCCCCTGGCCGTCAGGTCAGATTTGGAAGTTTGAACTTCACGGATGACATCCGCGGAGACTTGATCTTCGATGGATTCGAGCCACAGCCGAGCGCGCCGCACTGTCACGATGGGCATGATTTAGCTCTGCTGCCGGACAGTGCCCTGGAGGCCGCACATGAGTCCGCTCCGACCCATAATTCGGAGCCGATTGCGTAGATCGAGGATGGGTGGCTAGACACCGCCTCGGGGGCTGCTACCTCTACGGTGATGGAGCCGAATACCGACCTTGTCCCTCGTGAAGCTCGTGACTCCGAGGTACCGGACTCCTCGCCGGACTCCGAACCCCTCGCGCCCCTACCAATCGAATCCGGTTGGGCGCCGATCATGGAGTTCACCGCTACGGACATCTTTCAGCACTCACCTTTTGGCGACATCCTGAACTTGCTAAAGTATCTCTCGTTATCAGGAGAGCCCTGGCCGGATCACGGTCAGGACGGTTGGGATGTGGACGACGAAGAAATTCAAAGCCCACCCACCACCCACTTCGTAGCCACAGTCGATGACCTAACCGACATGCTAGACTTCGACCCCGAGGACATCGACGGTATGGACGACGATGCCGGAGACGACCAAGAACCAGCGCCTACTGGGCACTGGAATGCCACCTCAACTCACGACGTATACATGGTGGATACACCAAAAGGAAGCGATAACAAGGAACAATAGGATGCGGCGAAGGATGATTCCCCGAAAAACAACCAAAACGGCGACGCAAGCGCTGCCCGAAGTCCCGCCTCGATAACAACAGCACCCATACTGACCCAGCCATAGAGCAGGGCGAACCAGTGGACGACGAACATCCCACCAAGCAACCATCTGAACAGGATGAATTGGACGAGCAACCCATCCCCGGCGAAAACAACAGTCCAGACGATCTCACGCCGGACACATCACCGGAGCATAAGAACCTTCACAAAAGGCTCGTCGCCACTACAAGAAGTTTGAAGAAGCAGAAGCGGAAGCTCAAAACAGCAGAAGACGTACTCAGAATAAGATGCAGCACCAGCGACCCGAGTACATCCGTGGTCAGGGATGGAAATGGGAAATCACAACGCAGAAAAGATCAGCGCCGGAATAAGGAAAATGGCTCAAATAGCACGGCGGTCAACGCCGGGTTCAAAAGCTCTCGGCCGAATAACAAAACACTGCCTCTTAAGGACAACAGTGACAAGCTATCCAACCTAAACAAAATCTTGGATAGGATATGTCAAATCCACAGTACCCCCGGGAAACCTGCAAACCATACCCACAGAGATAGTTGGGTCTTCAAGCAGTCCGGCCGACTTAACGCCAAACACAAGGGGCTCGACACACCAAGCGAAGACGATGATGAACCCCACAAGCAGAGCGCCGGAAAACAGAAGACTTTCCCACAAGAAGTCAAAACAGTGAACTCACTTCAAGTGATAACAAGGAAAAATAGTGCGGCACCTACTAAAATACGCGCCGCACGGTCCACCCCAGCGGAGTCCCGAAATTGGATGTCAAAACCAATTACTTTCGACCATCAGGATTACTCCAAAAGTATTCAAAACGCAGGAAGGACTGCTTTGATATTGAAGCCCATAATCGACGGACTCCAATTTACACAAGTCCTAATGGATGGCGGCAGCGATATAAACCTGCTCTATCCGGACACAATCCGCAGAATGGGGATAGACCCTACCAAAATTCGCCATAGCAGCACTTCCTTTAAAGGAGTGATGCCAGGCCCTTACGCCAATTGCACGGGCTCCTTACTACTAGAAGTTGTGTTCGGTTCATCCGACAACTTCCGTCACGAAAAGCTAATCTTCCATATCGCCCCATTTAAAAGTAGCCATCAAGCACTATTGGGACGCGAAGCTTTTGCCCGCTTTAACGCAATACCGCATTACGCGTCTCTTACACTTAAAATGCCCGGTCCACGCGGCATCATCTCATTAAAAGGTAACTTCGAGTGTTCCTCGACCACGGAAGAACGTGAGACTGCCTTAACAGCCACACACTAATCCGGCCTTGCTAATCAAAGCCCCTAAAAAGAGGTCATTCAGACCCCGGACATGGTTACGTGAGTCCGGCATAAATAAACTAGGGGCTTCCTAGCCGCACACCCCTTTACAAGGGGCTGCGCGCATGAACAATGAGAGCCAATAAAGCTCAACTTTATTCATTTTTTAAATCATACTCTGTTTTAAATACATTTTTTGCACGATATTTTTCCAAACTAAGTTCTTCTCTTTTACAGATGAACAACGTGCTACACCCGTCCAGGATACAGCACAACGGAGACACAGGCGCAGACGTGCAGCAGGGACCCATTGCAAGGATTCTTTTCAGATTAAGACCCTGCGTAAACCTTTCTTACTGTCTCTTGTTGATACAGATCCCCGGTTTCCTACCATAACCGAGGAGGAGGCTGGCGTTTTGGCATCGGCCGCGTCAGAAGTTCTCGCCCGTACCTGGACACTAGGCGCTTAGGGCATTGTTCTGCCCGTTATCATAAAGACCGAATACCTAAGGGAGTGTTCGGCGTCTCGAGTTAGGCCTTATATGCATCAGCTCCGAATCATGTCTTTGGTCAAATGTTGGGTTTGCCGGGCTCCTGTGTTTTGCTGCCTTACGTTCCGCTCCATCGGCTAACGCGGCACCAGGAGAACTACTGCGATTGTGCCCCGGTTCGGCCGGGCGAGCACCTTAGTAGAGAAAGCCGAAAACTGACTGTCATGATATAGCGAGAGACTGGTCAACCACTCGATCGACTACTGGAATGTTTAGAATTCCTCCGCTTTGACGAAGGACCGCTTCCCGATCAGGCACACACGCGCCCCGAGTTCGAAGAGCGCGGTGCCTCTAGGGGCTATATAGTAGCCCCACCATCGAGCTCCTATGGCTAAGTGAAAGTGATAAAGCATTATAGTCCGGTTGCCTAGTTTGCTACGCTACCACCTCCTTCACAAGACCAAGACATTGGATTAAGTGTGAAAATGCGCTTTTTTGCAAACACCCCCGCACCATGTGCGTGGGGGCTGAAGCCAAAGACTACCATCTTTCAGGTTATACATACATATACATTAACGGCCACACAGGAGATATTTCAATACTTGAACGCACAAGTATAAAAAGCCGTTACATTACAAATATGGTTTCACAAGCATTGTTGAGGAAATCATTAACTGGTAGCTGCTCGGTTGGCTGGCGAGTAGGGGATTACTCGGCTAATCGGCAAGTTAATCGGCCATTTAATCAATTAATCGGACGATTTATCGGTTTATCGGCTACTCGGTGACCCTACGAGTAGGGATTAATCGGCAAGTTAACTGGTTAATCGGATGAATTCTTGAACAAGGTTCACAAGTCATACATGTAATTTGAACATAACATTTTTGGAGCACTGCGACTCTATTAAACGAGCGCCCTGCAGGACTTCCTCAAAATAGTGCTCTGCGGGTAACCGGCTTTTGTCCAAGCCCCGGGATGCAACATCGGTGGCATCCATCTCCGCCCAGTATGTCTTAACACGGGCGAGAGCCATCCGTGCACCCTCTATGCATGTCGACCGCTTCATCGCCTTGATATGCGGCACTGCCCCAAGGAATTGCTGCAATAAGCCAAAATAACTCTTCGGCTTGGGCCTTTCCGGCCACAGATGAGCCACCACATCCGTCATGGCAAATCCGGACAATCTGTTCAGCTCAGCCCACTCAGCCAACCGATCGGTCAACGGAAGTGGACGCTCCGGACTATGGAATTGAGAACAAAAAAGCTCTTCCATTTCGTGATCCTTCTGGCTTTGGAAGTGCACGACTGCGTCCGCCGCACTCGCCGCCAAATTCAGATAAGGATCCTCCGCACCCCACAACTGGCCCAACTGAGCATACTTTGGATCCGTGAACTTCCTACGCAGCAGAAAGGGCTTTCCAGCCGCAATGTCTCCGGCCTGACGCAGTTCCTCCTTTATAGCCCGCATTGCAGAACGGGCATCCTTGGCTTCGGCGGTGGCCTTCTTTAGGTCCTCTTGCTCCGCTTGGCATTCTCCTTCAAGAACCTCATAGCGGTCAGTAGCATCTTTTAGTTTCACGGCCATTCCGGCCATCTCCTCCCTGCTTCGGCAGTGAGCAGCCTTTTCGGCTTTTAGCTCCTCCGCTGCCTTCGAGGCAGCCGCATCACTTTTTCTGGCTCGCTCCTTGGCTCGAGCAAGCTCTGCCCGAAGGTCCTCCACAGTAGTGGTACCATCTGCATCAAGCTTACATGTTGTAAGGTGTGGGCATCAGCTCCCTTACCAGGTGACCACGGAGAAACCACCTACTTTGCGACTCGTCAAGTCGTTTATTGACCAGCGCGATGTCCGCATCCACAACGTCGAGTTGCCGCTTCAGCTCGGCAACTCTATCAGTTCGGCTGGCCACCGAATGTTCCGCCACCTGCATAGGACAGGCGACATTTTATAACTGAGTTATGATCCTCGGCACGCTGTCGCTTTCGACAACATACTGAGTCTCAGGGGCTACTATCTATACAGGGCGCACTCTATGTGCAAAACTGCCAAAAGGTATGTCATTTTTTGCATACCTCAAACCCCGTTAGTAAACTTCCGACGGCCTCATGCAACCCGCTCTCGGCGGATGAGATCCTTTCAATCACCATACTCATTAATGTGCGGTGATCTTATGAGATAGACGCCCTCTCGAGCAGATCCTGCAGCTCCACCGGCCGTACTCCAGTTGGTGCCGAACTCCCCGGCCCCGCTGGACTCGGGGAGACCCTCCGTGACGACACCTCAGGGTCGTCCGCCCCGCCTGACGGGGCGGCAGATGGAGGCGTTTCGCTCTCCATCATCTCCGGACGAAGGTCCCCCGAGGATGAGCTCTACTGAGAAGGGCTGAGATCCGAACTACAAGGTAAAAACTTCGGTTATCCTTAGAAATAAAATGGGGATGTCCCTTATTACAAAACTCCCCCTTTTCTACTTACGGCTCGCTGGAGGGCTGATTCCTTTGGGGAGACTGTGCGGCCGGGACTCCTCCTGGCACAGGACCTTCCGGTGCAGATTTCTTTCCCCGCTTCGAGGCCTCGGCCTCCGGGTCTTCGGAAGCGGTCCTCTTCTCCCCCTGCAGGGAGGGATTCTTGATTCCCCCTTGCTAAGAGCCTCCTTAGCAGAGGCGGTAGTTTCCCTGTTCCCCCCTTCGCCCTCCTCCGAAGGCGCAACCTCCAACATTTTGATTAACACGGGATCCGGCGTGGTCTCAGGGAGGGGGGTCGGACACCGTATCAGTTTTGCTTGCGCTATCCACTCCTGTCCAAGGGATAGCTGGTTAAAAGGCAAATCCATGATAAATAAATGGACGGTATGTCCAGACACAGGGCTACTTACTTGAGTATCCGGGCGATTGCAGCTTTAGCCGGCGTCCTCGGTCAAGTCCGGACACATCTCTTGTGATCCGAAGAATAGTTTGTACATCTCCACGGGTGTCGTACCCATGAAGTGTTGGAGAACTCGAGTTCCCTCTGGATTGAATTCCCTCAGGCGGAGGGGGCGATGTTTGCAGGGCAGAAGACGCCGAATCAGCATAAATTGCGTCACCACGACCAGATTGATCTCCCTCTCTTGGAGGTCTCGAATCCGGCCCTGCAATAGGGGTACGTCCTTGGACGGACCCCAGTCAAGCCCTTTGTTGACCCATGACGTCAGCCGTTGTGGAGGGCCTGAGCGAAAGGCGGGCGGCAGCCTCTACCTGCTGCCCCTGGGAGCGGTGATATAGAACCACTCCTGTTGCCACAAGCCGAGCTCCTCCTGAAAAGAGTCCTCGGGCCATGGAGCATCGGCCCTCTTGCTTATAACCGCCCCGCCGCACTCTGCCTGATGCCCCTCAATCATCTTCGGCTCCACGTTGAAGGTTTTGAGCCACAAACCGAAGTGAGGGGTAGTGCGGAGGAAGGCTTCGAAGACAACAATAAATGATGAGATGTGGAGGATGGACTCCGGATCCAAGTCGTGGAATTCTAGCCCATAGTAAAACATGAGCCCCCTCACGAAGGGATCCATTGGGAAGCCTAAACCCCGACGGAGGTGAGACACGAACACGACACTCTCGCCAGGCTCGGGAGTAGGAATGACTTGCCCTTGGGCAGGCAACCTATGTGAAATCTCGTAGGTTAAGTACCTGGCGTCTCTCAGCTTTAGCACGTCCTCTTCCGTGACGGAGGAGGGCATCCACCGGCCCTGTAGGTCGGAGCCGGGCATTGTCGAAGGTCCGGAGTGCCCGAATCTGGAGCCCTGGGTGTTGGAACTCGGGGCGAGGGGCGGATTCGATTGAGGATTGAAGAAAAAGAATGGGCCTTGGTCTCATTATAAAGAGGGAGACTACCAAGAGCCGTCCCCGTGACCGTTTGGAACTCGCCTTCGATGGAGGGGGCGTGGAAACGGGCGCGGTTGGGTTACCCACGTCCGTATTGATGAGAATCCCGGAATAAGGGGGGCACGATCTCTGCTTTGACAAGACGTGCCAAGGAAACCGCTTCGCTAAACGCGCTGAGGTGGTATAATAAAAACGATTCGAGTAAAAGCTTGGTTGTGGTGTGACGTCACGCCGCAAAATACGTTAGCAGATCGAACTTGTGTAGATATTATTCTCTCTACGGTGGTATGTGGAATTTATTTTGCAGAGCCGGACACTATCCTAGTGTTCACAATCTTCTATAAATTATTCGGAGGAGGAACCCGCCTTGCAATGCCGAAGACAATATGCGCGCCGGACTCGTCATCATTGAAGCCTGGTTCAGGGGCTACTGAGGGAGTCCCGGACTAGGGGGTGTCCGGATAGCCAAACTATCATCATCGGCCGGACTCCAAGACTATGAAGATACAAGATTGAAGACTTCGTCCCGTGTCCGGATGGGACTTTCCTTGGCGTGTAAGGCAAGCTTGGCGATACGGATATGTAGATCTCCTACCATTGTAACCGACTCTGTGTAACCCTAGCCCTCTCCGGTGTCTATATAAACCAGAGGGTTTTAGTCCATGGGACAGAACAACAATCATACCATAGGCTAGCTTCTAGGGTTTAGCCTCCTTGATCTGGTGGTAGATCCACTCTAGTATTACCCATATCATGAATATCAATCAAGCAGGAGTAGGGTTTTACCTCCGTCGAGAAGGCCCGAACCTGGGTAAAAACATCGTGTCCCTTGTCTCATGTTACCATCCGCCTAGACGCACAGTTCGAGACCCCCTACCCGAGATCCGCCGGTTTTGACACCGACACTCTCTTATGAGATTCTTCATTTCTTGGTTGGATGCTTCCCAATCTTTTGCTAGCTTTCATTTGCACAAAGTATGATCACTACTTGTGCATCCAAAATCCTTTAAACCAATTTTTGCCACATGAGTCCACTATACCTACCTATATGCAGTATTTTCGTGCCATTCTAAGCAAATTTGTATGTGCCATCTCTAAATTTCAAAATAAATTTCTCTTTTGTATGCTCGTACCGCTCATGAAACGGTAGGGGGTGGCTGATATATTTCCATGATAGATATGTTATTCTCAAGATGATTGTTTATTCACTTGTCAATGCACGAGAGTATGGCAAAGGAATTAGGGATGCCCAATCCCGAAAGGAAAAAAGAATTTACTTGATGTTGTCAAATAATAAATTCCTTGGAAAGTGTTGGTATGGAAGGCACCCGTGGATATGGTTAGCCATGGAGAGTGAAAGTATGGTGGAAAAAGGAATAAACTTTATTTTCTGTTTGGGAACCGCCTATGATATATCTAGCATGGAAAGTATTGGGAACTACTCGATCGTTTTCATTGACAGGAAAATCATGCCACCCAAAATGTTTTATCTCTATCTTTTTTTCACTTTGAGCTTTGGCACCTCTACAAATCCCTACTTCCCTCTACGAAGGGCCTTTCTATTTACTTTATGCAATTTTTATTTTACTTGAGTCTTCATCTTCTCTTATAAAGCACCAACTAAGGGGCACTATGATCGTACTTGAGCATTGGGTGTAGCTAATATGTGAGTGTGTTTCATGAATGGATCAATGATTCAGCATAATGGGCTAGGGATAACTTGCTTTAGTGTTGATATTTTGAAAGACATGGTTGCTTGTTGATATGCTTGAGTATTAAAGTCTTCATGTCAAAACTAGACTATTGCTTTAAACCATATAAAAGTCCAAAGGTCCATGCTACAAAGAAAAGAATATGTGATGAACATGTTAGGCAACATTCCACATCAAAAATTCTGTTTTTTATCATTTACCTACTCGAGGACGAGCAGGAATTAAGCTTGGGGATGCTGATACGTCTCCAACGTATCTATAATTTTTGATTGTTCCATGCTGTTATATTATCATTCTTGGATGTTTTACAATCATTTTATAGCAACTTTCTAGCATTTTTGGGACTGACCTATTGACATAGTGCAAAGTGCCAGTTGTTGTTTTCTGCTTTTTTTACATCGCAGGAAATCAATATCAAATGGAGTCCAAACGCAGCGAAACTTTTTGTGGATTTTTTTGGACTAGAAGACATCCAATGGACCAAAGCAGAACCGAAGAGGGGGCCTGGGTAAGCACAAGAGACCTAGGCGTGCCTGGAGGCCCAGGCGCGCCCTGGTAGGTTGTGCCCACCTCAGTGACCTCCCGCACCGCCTCTTTGTTCTATAAATACCCCAATATTCCAGAAACCCTAGGGGAGTCGACGAAAATCAATTCCACCCGTAGCATGTTCCAGAACCACCAGATCCAATCTAAACACCATCACGAAGGGGTTCATCAGCCTCATTGGTGCCTCTCCGATGATGCGTGAGCAGTTCATTGTAGACCTACAGGTCCGTAGTTAGTAGATAGTGTTGGGGAACGTAGCAGAAATTCAAAATTTTCTACGCATCACCAAGATCAATCTATGGAGATTCTAGCAACAAGAGAGGGAGAGGATGAGCATCTTCATACCCTTGAAGATCGCTAAGCGGAAGCGTTACAAGAACACGGTTGATGGAGTCGTACTCGCGGCGATTCAAATTCCGGAAGATCCGATCTAGCGCTGAACGGACGGCGCCTCCGGGTTCAACACACATACAGCCCGGGGACGTCTCCTCCTTCTTGATCCAGCAAGGGGAGAGGAGAAGTTGAGGGAGAACTCCGACAGCGCGACGGCGTGGTGGTGGTGGAGCTCGTGGTTCTCCAGCAGGGCTTTGCCAAGCACTACGGAGGAGGAGGAGGTGTTGGAGGAGGGAGAGGGCTGCGCCAGGGAAGAGGTGCAGCTGCCCTCCCACCCCTCCACTATATATAGGGGCAAGGGGAGAGGGGGAGGCACCCTAGGGTTTCCCCTAGGGTGCGGCGGCCAAGCAGATTGGATCTCCCTAGGGAAAATCCTAGGGAGACTTGCCCCCCAAGCCAAGCAGGTGGAGGATTGCCTCCCAAGCCAGGTGGAGGCACCCCACCTCCCCAAATAACGTGGGAAAGGGTGTGGGGGGCGCACCACCCCTTAGTGGGCTGGTTTGCCACTTCCCCTTTGGCCCATGAGGCCCTCCAACACTTGCCGGGGCTCCCGAAACACCTTTCGGTCATGCTGGCCATAGCCTGGTACCCCCGGAACACTTCCGGACTCCAATACCCTTCGTCCAATATATCGATCTTCACCACCGGACCATTCCGGAACTCCTCGTGACGTCCGGGATCACATCCGTGACTCTGAACTACCTTCGGTAAACACATACTATTTCCCATAACAACTCTAGTGTCACTGAACCTTAAGTGTGTAGACCCTACGGGTTCGGGAATCATGCAGACATGACCGAGACATCTCTCCGGCCAATAACCAACAGCGGGATCTGGATACCCATGTTGGCTCCCACATGTTCCACGATGATCTCATCGGATGAACCACGATGTCGGGGATTCAAGCAATCCCGTATGCAATTCCCTTTGTCAATCGGTACGTTACTTGCCCGAGATTCGATCGTCGGTATCCCAATACCTCGTTCAATCTTGTTATCATCAAGTCACTTTACTCGTTCCATAATGCATGATCCCGTGACTAACTACTTAGCCACATTGAGCTCATTATGATGATGCATTACCGAGTGGGCCCAGAGATACCTCTCCATCATACGGAGTGACAAATCCCAGTCTTGATTTGTGCCAACCCAACAGACACTTTCGGAGATACCTATAGTGCACCTTTATAGCCACCCAGTTACGTTGTGACATTTGGTACACCCAAAGCATTCCTATGGTATCCGGGAGTTGCACAATCTCATGGTCTAAGGAAATGATACTTGACATTAGAAAAGCTTTAGCAAACGAACTACACGATCTTGTGCTATGCTTAGGATTGGGTCTTGTCCATCACATCATTCTCCTAATGATGTGATCCCGTTATCAATGACATCCAATGTCCATGTTCAGGAAACCATAACCATCTATTGATCAACGAGCTAGTCAACTAGAGGCTCACTAGGCATGTTGTGGTCTATGTATTCACACATGTATTACGGTTTCCAGTTAATACAATTATAGCATGAACAATAGACAATTATCGTGAACAAGGAAATATAATAATAACCATTTTATTATTGCCTCTAGGGCATATTTCCAATAGTCTCCCACTTGCACTAGAGTCAATAATCTAGTTCACATCACTATGTGATTGTAATGAATTCAACACCCATGGGGTTTGATCATATCGCGCTTGTGAGAGAGGTTATTAGTCAACGAGTCTGAACCTTTCAGATCCGTGTGTGCTTTACAAATCTCTATGTCATCTTGTAGATGCAGCTTCCATGCACTACTTGGAGCTATTCCAAACAACTGCTCTACTATACGTATCCGGTTTACTACTCACAGTCATCCGGATTAGTGTCAAAGTTTGCATCGACGTAACCCTTTATGATGAACTCTTTTACCACCTCCATAATCAAGAAAATTCCTTAGTCAACTAGTTACTAAGAATAAGTTTGATCACTGTCATGTGATCCATTCCTGGATCACACTTGTACCCCTTGACTGACTCATGGCAAGGCACACTTCAGGTGCGGTACAAAGCATAGCATACTGTAGAGCCTACGTCTAAAGCATAGGGGACAACCTTCGTCATTTCTATCTATTCTTCCGTGGTCAGGTCTTGAGTCTTACTCAATACTCACACCTTATAACACAGCTAAGAACTCCTTCTTTGCCGATCTATTTTGAACTCCTTCAAAATCTTGTCACGGTATGTGTTCGTTTGAAAGTACTATCAAGCGATCTTGATCTATCCTTATAGATCTTGATGCTCAATGTTCAAGCAGCTTAATCTAGGTTTTCCATTCAAAAACACTTTTCAAATAACCCTATATGCTTTCCAGAAACTCTACATCATTTCTGATCAACAATATGTCAACAACATATACTCATCAGAAATTCTATAGTGCTCCCACTCACTTCTTTGGAAATACAAGTTTCTCATAAACTTTGTATAAACCCAAAATCTTTGATCATCTCATCAAAGCGTATATTTCAACTCCGAGACGCTAACTCCAGTCCTTAGAAGGATTGTTGGAGCTTTGCATACTTGTTAGCATCTTTCAGGATTGTCAAAACCTTCTGGTTGTATCACATACAACCTTTCCTCAAGAAAATCGTCGAGGAAACAATGTTTTGACATCCTATCTACAAGATTTCACAAATAATGTAGTAACTGCTAATATAACTCCAACAGACTCTTAGCATCGCTACGAATGAGAAAGTCTCATCGCAGTCAACTCCTTGAACTTGTCAAAAAACATCTTAGCGACGAGTCGAGCTTTCTTAATGGTGATACTTACCATCATTGTTTGTCTTCCTTTTAAAATCCATTTGTACCCAACAGCCTTACGACCATCAAGTAGTTCTTCCAAAGTCCATACTTTGTTTTCATACATGGATCCTCTCTCAGATTTTATGGCCTCAAGCCATTCGTCGGAATCCGGGCCCACCGTCGCTTCTCCATAGCTCGTAGGTTCATTGTTGTCTAGCAACATGACCTCCAAGACAGGATTACGTACCACTCTGAAGTAGTACGTATCCTTGTCAACCTACGAGTTTTGGTAGTGACTTGATCCGAAGTTTCATGATCAATATCATCAGCTTCCACTTCAATTGGTGTAGGCGCCACAGGAACAACTTCATGTGCCCTGCTACACACTAGTTGAAGTGACGGTTCAATAACCTCATCAAGTCTCCACCATCCTCCCACTCAACTCTTTCGAGAGAAACTTTTCCTCGAGAAAGGACCCGATTCTAGAAACAATCCATTTTGCTTCCGGAACTGAGACAGGAGGTATACCCAACTGTTTTTGGGTGTCCTACGAAGATGCATTTATCCGCTTTGGGTTCGAGCTTATCAGCCTGAAACTTTTTCACATAAGCGTTGCAGCCCCAAACTTTTAAGAAACGACAACTTAAGTTTCTCTAAACCATAGTTCATACAGTGTCTTCTCAACGGAATTGCGTGGTACCCTACTTAAAGTGAATGCGGTTGTCTCTAATGCCTAACCCATAAACAATAGTGGTAATTCGATAAGAGACATCATGGTATGCACCATATCCAATAGGGTGCAGTTATGATGTTCGGACACATCATCACACTATGGTGTTCCAGACGGTGTTAGTTGTGAAACAATTTCCACAATCTCTTAATTGTGTGCCAAACTCGTAACTCAGATATTCATCTCTATGATCATATCATAGACATTTTATCCTCTTGTCACGACGATCTTCAACTTCACTCTGAAATTACTTGAACCTTTCCATAATTCAAACTTGTGTTTCATCAAGTAAATATACTTAGCATCTACTCAAATCATCTGTGAAGTAAGAACATAATGATACCCACTGCGTGCCTCAGCACTCATTGGACTGCACACATCAAAATGTATTACTTCCAACAAGTTGCTTTCTGGTTCCATCTCACTGAAAATGAGGCCTTTCAGTCATCTTGCCCATGTGGCATGATTTGCATGTCTCAAGTGATTCAAAATCAAGTGAGTCCAAACGATCCATCTGTATGGAGTTTCTTCATGCATATATACCAATAGACATGGTTCACATGTCTCAATCTTTTCAAAAATGAGTGAGTCCAAAGATCCATCAACATGGAGCTTCTTCATGCGTTTTATATCAATATGACTCAAATGGCAGTGCCACAAGTATGTGGTACTATCATTACTATCTTATATCTTTTGGCATGAACATGTGTATCACTACGATCGAGATTCAATAAACCATTCATTTTAGGTGCAACACCATTCAAGGTATTATTCAAATAAACAGAGTAACCATTATTCTCCTTAAATGAATAACTGTATTGCGATAAACATAATCCAATCATGTCTATGCTCAACGCAAACACCAAATAACAATTATTTAGGTTTAACACCAATCTCGATGGTAGAGGGAGTATGCGATGCTTGATCACATCAACCTTGGAAAAACTTCCAACACATATCGTCATCTCACCTTTAGCTAGTCTCCGTTTATTCCGCAGCTTTTATCTCGAGTTACTAACACTTAGCAACCGAACCGGTATCTAATACCCTGGTGCTACTAGGAGTACTAGTAAAGTACACATTAATATAATGTATATCCAATATACTTCTGTCGACCTTGCCAGCCTTCTCATCTACCAAGTATCTAGGGTAGTTTTGCTTCAGTGACCGTTCCCCTCATTACAGAAGCACTTAGTCTCGGGTTTGGGTTCAACCTTGGGTTTCTTCGCTAGAGCAGCAACTGATTTGTCGTTTCATGAAGTATCCCTTCTTTCCCTTGCCCTTCTTGAAACTAGTGGTTTTACTAACCATCAACAATTGATGCTCCTACTTGATTTCTACTTTCGCGGTGTCAAACATCGCGAATTGCTCAAGGATCATCATGTCTATCCCTGATATGTTATAGTTCATCACGAAGCTCTAGTAGCTTGGTGGCAGTGACTTTGGAGAACCATCACTATCTCATCTGGAAGATAACTCCCACTCGATTCAAGCGATTGTAGTACTCAGACAATCTAAGCACATGCTCAACGATTGAGCTTTTCTCCCTTAGATTGCAGGCATATGAAACTTGTCGGAGGTCTCACACCTCTTGACGTGGGCACGAGCCTGAAATCCCAATTTCAGCTCTTGGAACATCTCATATGTTCCACGATGTTTCAAAAATGTCTTCGGTGCCTCAATTCTAAACCGTTTAACATTACGCACTGAACTATCACGTAGTCATCAAAACGTGTATGTCAGTTGTTCGCAACATCCACAAACGACGCTCGAGGTTCAGCACACTGAGCGGTGCATTAAGGACATAAGCCTTCTGTGCAGCAATGAGGACAATCCTTAGTATACGGACCAAGTCCACATAATTGCTACTATCAACTTTCAACTAAATTTTCTCTAGGATCATATCTTAAACAGTAGAACTAAAGCGTAAGTTGCGACATAATTTGCAAAGACCTTTTGACTATGTTCATGATAATTAAGTTCATCTGATTATTTAATGAACTCCCACTTAGATAGACATCCGTCTAGTAATCTAAGTGATACATGATCCGAGTCAACTAGGCCGTCTCCGATCATCACATGAGAGGGACTAGTCATCATCGGTGAACATCTTCATGTTGATCGCATCTGCTATACGACTCATGTTCGACCTTTCGGTCTCTTGTGTTCCGAGGCCATGTCTGTACATGCTAGGCTCGTCAAGTCAACCTAAGTGTTTTTCATGTGTAAATCTGGCTTACACCCGTTGTATGCGAACGTTAGAATCTATCACACCCGATCATCATGTGGTGCTTCGAAACAACAAACCTTCGCAACGGTGCACAGTTAGGGGGAACACTTTCTTGAAATTTTATGAGGGATCATCTTATTTATGCTACCGTCGTCCTAATCAAATAAGATGTAAACATGACAAACATCACATGCAAATCATAAAGTGACATGATATGGCCAATATCATCTTGCGCCTTTGATCTCCATCTTTGAGGCGCGGCATGATCACCTTCGTCACCGGCATGACACCATGATGTCCATCATCATGATCTCCATCATCGTGTCTTCATGAAGTTGTCTCGCCAACTATTACTTCTACTACTATGGCTAATGGTTAGCAATAAAGTAAAGTAATTACATGACGTTTTCAATGACACGCAGGTCATACAATAAATTAAGACAACTCCTATGGCTCCCGCCGGTTGTCATACTCATCGACATGCAAGTCGTGATTCCTATTACAAGAACATGATCAATCTCATACATCACATATATCATTCATCACATTCTTTTGGGCCATACCACATCACATAGCATACCCTGCAAAAACAAGTTAGACGTCCTCTAATTGTTGTTGCATGTTTTACGTGGCTGCTACGGGTTTCTAGCAAGAACGTTTCTTACCTACGCAAAGCCACAATGGTGATATGCCAATTGCTCTTTACCCTTCATAAGGACCCTTTTCATCGAATCCGATCTGACTAAAGTGGGAGAGACTGGCACCTGCTAGCCACCTTATGCAACAAGTGCATGTCAGTCGGTGGAACCTGTCTCACATAAGCGTACGTGTAAGGTCGGTCTGGGCCGCTTCATCCCACAATGCCGCCGAATCAAGATAGGACTAGTAATGGTAAGAAAATTGTACAAACCATCGCCCACAACTACTTGTGTTCTACTCGTGCATAGAATCTACGCAATAGACCTAGCTCTGATGCCACTGTTGGGGAACGTAGCAGAAATTCAAAATTTTCCACGCATCACCAAGATCAATCTATGGAGATTCTAGCAACAAGAGAGGGAGAGGATGAGCATCTTCATACCCTTGAAGATCGGTAAGCGGAAGCGTTACCAGAACGCGGTTGATGGAGTCGTACTCGCGGCGATTCAAATCGCGAAAGATCCGATCTAGCGCCGAATGGACGGCGCCTCTGCGTTCAACACACGTACAACCCGGGGACGTCTCCTCCTTCTTGATCCAGCAAGGGGAGAGGAGAAGTTGAGGGAGTACTCCGACAGCACGACGGCGTGGTGGTGGTGGAGCTCGTGGTTCTCCAGCAGGGCTTCGCCAAGCACTACGGAGGAGGAGGAGGTGTTGGAGGAGGGAGAGGGCTGCGCCAGGGAAGAGGTGCGGCTGCCCTCCCACCCCTCCACTATATAAAGGATCAAGGGGAGAGGGGGAGGCACCCTAGGGTTTCCCCTAGGGGGCGGCGGCCAAGCAGATTGGATCTCCCTAGGGAAAATCCTAGGGAGACTTGCCCCCCAAGCCAAGCAGGTGGAGGATTGCCTCCCAAGCCAGGTGGAGGTGCCCCACCTCCCCAAATAACGTGAGAAAGGGTGTGGGGGCGCACCAACCCTTAGTGGGCTGGTTTTCCCCTTCAGCTTTGGCCCATGACGCCCTCCAACACTTGCCGGGGCTCCCGAAACACCTTTCGGTCATGCTGGCCATAGCCTGGTACCCCCGGAACACTTCCGGACTCCAATACCCTTCGTCCAATATATCAATCTTCACCACCGGGCCATTCCGGAACTCCTCGTGACGTCCGGGATCACATCCGCGACTCTGAACTACCTTCGGTAAACACATACTATTTCCCATAACAACTCTAGTGTCACCAAACCTTAAGTGTGTAGACCCTACAGGTTCGGGAATCATGCAGACATGACCGAGACATCTCTCCAGCCAATAACCAACAACGGGATCTGGATACCCATGTTGGCTCCCACATGTTCCACGATGATCTCATCGGATGAACCACGATGTCGGGGATTCAAGCAATCCCGTATGCAATTCCCTTTGTCAATCGGTACGTTACTTGCCCGAGATTCGATCGTTGGTATCCTAATACCTTATTCAATCTTGTTACCGGCAAGTCACTTTACTCGTTCTATAATGCATGATCCCGTGACTAACTACTTAGTCACATTGAGCTCATTATGATGATGCATTACCGAGTGGGCCCAAAGATACCTCTCCGTCATACGGAGTGACAAATCCCAGTCTCGATTCGTGCCAACCCAACAGACACTTTCGGAGATATCTGTAGTGCACCTTTATAGCCACCCAGTTACGTTGTGACATTTGGTACACCCAAAGCATTCCTACGGTATCCGGAAGTTGCACAATCTCATGGTCTAAGGAAATGATACTTGACATTAGAAAAGCTTTAGCAAACAAACTACACGATCTTGTGCTATGCTTAGGATTGGGTCTTGTCCATCACATCATTCTCCTAATGATGTGATCCCGTTATCAATGGCATCCAATGTCCATGGTCAGGAAACCATAACCATCTATTGATCAACGAGCTAGTCAAATAGAGGCTCACTAGGGACATGTTGTGGTCTATGTATTCACACATGTATTACGGTTTCCAGTTAATACAATTATAGCATGAACAATAGACAATTATCGTGAACAAGGAAATATAATAATAACCATTTTATTATTGCCTCTAGGGCATATTTCCAACAGCTAGATGGCTTCCTCTCTCTCTCTCTCTCTCTCTCTCTCTCTCTCTCTCGATTCTCAATACAATGGTCTCTTGGAGATATATTTGATGTAACTCTTTTTGCGGTGTGTTTGTTAGGATCTGATGAACTTTGAGTTTATGATCAGATCTATGTTTTTATCCATGAAAGTTGTTTGAGTCTTTTGATCCCTTATATGCATGATTACTTATAGCCTCGTATTTCTTCTTCGAATCTTTGGTTTAGTTAGGCCAACTAGATCTATTTTTCTTGCCATGGGAAGAGGTGCTTTGTGATGGGTTCGATCTTACGGTGCTTGATCCCAGTGGTAGAAGGGGAACCGACACGTATGTATCATTGCCATTAAGGATAACAAGATGGGGTATATTTCTACATAAATAGACCTTGTCTACATCGTGTCATCGTTCTTATTGCATTACTCCATTTCTCCATGAACTTAATACACTAGATGCATGCTGGATAGCGGTCAATGTGTGGAGTAATAGTAGTAGATGCAGGCAGGAGTCGGTCTACTAATCTATGACGTGATGCCTATATAATGATCATTGCCTAGATATCGTCATGATTATATGAAGTTCCATCAATTTCCCAACAGTAATTTGTTTTCCCACCATATGCTATTTTTCTCGAGAGAAGCCAATAGTGAAATCTACGGCCCCTGGGTCTCTTCTTAATCATACTTGCCTTCGAGATCTATTTTATTTGCTTTTATTTTCTGATCTATTAATCCAAAAATACAAAAATACCTTGCTGCAATTTTTATTTATTTATTTATTTCATCTCTCATTCCCGCGAGATCCATTTATCCAATCTACTACAATTTTGCCTATCTTTTTGCCCGTGAGGGATTGACAACCCCTATCTTACGTTGGGATGCAAGTATTTGTTCTTTGTGTGCAGGAGTTGTTTACATGGTGTTGCATGGTTCTCCTACTGGTACAATAACAGTGGTCTCATCATTGAGGGAAATACCTATCGTTGTTGTGCTACATCATCCCTTCCTCTTTGGGGAAATACCGATGTAGTTCAAGCAAACATCAATGGTCTACTTGCTCAAAGTGCTTAGTGATATTGCTCCAAAAGCCTCAGCTACTTTCTCATTTCCACATATGTCCAAAACCTCAAATTCAAACTCGGCCCCACCGAAATGATCCATCCGGCGCCACCGAGTTCAGTTGACATAGCCACTGCTAGAAACCCTAGACAATTCGGTCACACCGATATGGATCTCGGTCTCACCGAGATGGCTCTGCAAACTCTCTGTTTCCCTTTGTAACATTTCGGTCTCACCGAAATGAGCGATCGGTCCCACCGAGTTTGCTTGACCAACTCTCTGTTTGTTCTTTGCTGAAATTGGTCTCACCGAGTTCAGGCAATCGGCTTCACCAAGTTGATGTTTGCCCTAAGCCCTAGCACATCGGTCCCACCGAGTTGATCTCGTCGGTCCCATCAAGATTCCTAACATTCACATTTTGAACTAAATCGGTCTCACCGAGTTCTTCTATTCAGTCTGACCGAGTTGGGTCAAATTTGTGTAGTGGTTGGATTTTGTGTGGAGGCTATATATACCCCTCCAGCCCCATCTCCATTTGAGAGAGAGCCATCAGAGTGTGCCTACACTTCCACTACTCATCTACTGAGAGAGAACCACCTACTCGTGTGTTGAGACCAACACATTCCAATCCTACCACAAGAATCTTGATCCCTAGCCTTCCCCAAGTTGCTTTCCACTCAAATCATCTTTCCACCATAGCTAAATTTGTGAGAGAGAGTTGAGTGTTGGGGAGACTATCATTTGAAGCACAAGAGCAAGGATTTCATCATCAACACACCATTTATGACCTTTGGGAGAGTGGTATCTGCTAGATTGATTAGGTGTCGCTTGGGAGCCTCCGACAAGATTGTCGAGTTGAACCAAGAAGTTTGTAAGGGCAAAAAGATCGCCTACTTTGTGAAGATCTACCCAAGTGAGGCAAGCCCTTTGTGAGAAATGGCCATGATGGGATAGACAAGGTTGCTTCTTCGTGGACCCTTCATGGGTGGAGCCCTCCGTGGACTCGCGCAACCGTTACCCTTCGTGGATTGAAGTTTCCATCAATGTGGATGTACGATAACACCACCTATCGGAACCATGCCAAAAATCTCAGTGTCTTCATTGCGTTTGCACACTCTAATCCCATCCCTTTACTTTCTTGCAATTAGCATGCTTTACTCTTTCCGCTGCTCATACTCTTGCCATGCTTGCTTGAAGTGTATTGTGAATGTTTGAACTTGTGTTAAAACTCCACCTCAACTTGAAGAAACTTAAAAATTGCCACCTTTACTAGTTGAGTGTCTAATCACCCCCTCTAGACACCTCTTCTCGATCCTTTCAATTGGTATCAGAGTATTGGTCTTCATTGCTTTGGTTTAATCACCATTGGAGGAAGATGGATGAGTCTACAATTGGGAGTAGTAGACGTAGAGTGCCTATGCTTGATTAAGAGTTCTATAGTGCTTGGAATAATGAGATGCTTGAGATTTTCAATGAATATAATTTGAACAAGTATATTACTAGCCCTTGTGCACCTCCTATTGATCCCTTGCATCCTACCCCTGATGAGTATCTTGACATGACCCGCAATCTTAGAACCATTAATCTTATCATAAGAGGATTGCCTAGAAATTTGCTTATATGCTTGCCTACATTTGAATGTGCTTATACTATATGGAGATATCCTGAGGAGCAGTTTCCAAACTATTCCTTGAAAAACCTAGA
The DNA here is from genome assembly GCA_963921465.1 of Triticum timopheevii. Classification (NCBI taxonomy): domain Eukaryota; kingdom Viridiplantae; phylum Streptophyta; class Magnoliopsida; order Poales; family Poaceae; genus Triticum; species Triticum timopheevii. The sequence goes on from OY997262.1 coordinate 326,540,023, forward strand.
TGAGATTCTTCAAAAGTCCATTGCTTTTCATAAAATGAATCCTAGTGATCCTAAATTTGATGATTGTCTATTTGAACTTCGTGACCTCATGCGTGCCAAAGGAGATGTTGGAGTCATTAGTAGCATCATCTCACAAGTCATTAGAATCCATAAAGATGCATATTGTTATGGTCATACATCTAATGAATCACCTTCTCTAGGTGATGATCATTCACATGACGATGTTGAACATGGATACTATGATGAGGATGACGATAGTGACTTTGATCTTGATGAATCGATGAGACACTTTGGTCTTATGGCTATCCTTCGTGGTTACATGGCAGGAGGTCAGGAATGGGTTCTTGATAGTGGATGTACTGATCATATGACTGGAGACAAAGATATGTTCTGGGAGCTTGCTCAAAACACCAGTCCCCAAAAGTATGTCACTTTTGGTGACAACTCAAAGGGTAAGGTAGTTGGCCTTGGTAAGGTGGCCATCTCCCATGACAGCTCTATCCAAATTTTTATGCTCATTGAATCTCTTGGCTACAATTTACTTTCCATATCTAGATTAGCAGATTTTGGTTTCAATGTTCTATTCACTGAAGTAGATTGCCAAGTGTTTCGAAGAGATAATCATAATATGGTCTTTACCGGTATATGTATAGGTGATCTATACATTGTTGATTTCACTAAGAGAGATCAACCTCGAACTTGCTTAATTGCTAAATCTTCTAAAGTTTGGTTATGGCATAGAAGGTTAGGTCATGTGGGCATGTGAAATCTTGATAAGCTTACTAAAGGTGATCATATCCTTGGCGTAAAAGATGTCATATTTGACAAGGATAGACTTCGCAGTGCTTGTCAAGCAGGAAAACAAGTTGGAGGAAGTCATCTCGTGAAGAACATCATGACCACGAGAAGACCACTTGAGCTACTTCACATGGATCTTTTTGGACCCAATGCCTACAAGAGTCTCGGTGGTAACTTGTTTGGTTTAGTCATTGTTGATGATTTTTCCAGATTTACGTGGGTGTTCTTTCTTGATGATAAATCGCAGGTCCAAAATATCTTCAAGAACTTCGCCAGGAAGGCCCAAAATCAATTTGAAGTGAAGATCAAGAAGGTTCGAAGCGACGACAGAACGGAGTTCAAGAATGCCAATGTGGATACCTTTCTTGACGAACAAAGAATTTCACATGAGTTATCGGCTACCTATACACCTCAACAAAATGGAGTTGTTGAGAGGAAGAACCATACACTTATTGAGATGGCTAGAACGATGCTTTATGAATACAAGACACCAAGACACTTTTGGGCGGAAGCACTTGAGGCAGCTTATCATGCTACGAATCGACTATATCTTCATAAGCTTATTGGCAAGACGGCATACGAGCTTCTCACCGGTAACAAACCCCAAGTTGGATACTTTCGAGTATTTGGCTCAAAGTGCTACATTCTTGATAAGCATCGTTGTTCGAAATTTGCCCCTAAATCTCATGAAGGTTTCCTACTCGGTTATGGCTCAAACTCTCACACTTACCGTGTCTACAACAATTTCACCCAAAAAGTTGAAGAGACGGTAGATGTGAAGTTTGATGAATCTAATGGCTCGCAAGTAGAGCAATTGCCAATTGATGTAGGAGACAAAGATCCTTCGAAAGCAATTCAAGACTTGTCTATTGGCAAGATTCGCCTAGCGGGGGTGAAGGAGAGTACCTCGTCCATTCAAGTGGAAGCCTCAACTTCACGACAAGGTGAACCACAAGTTGACATGGAAGTATCCACAAGTGGAACATGTCAAGATGAAGAAAACGAGGAAGTACAACAAGATGAACCTCATCGACCTCCTTCTCCACCTCCACGAGAGAACAACAACGTCAACAACAACGAAGAAGGATAAGAAGAAGAAGAGGAAGAAGACAATGAAGAGGATGTTCCACGCTGGCCTAAACAAAGGCTCTCACGAGTTAGAGCAAGAGTCTCAAGAGATCATCCCGTCGAACAAATCTTTGATGACATTCAAACCAGGATAATCACTCACTCTAAAACTCATTTAGCTAACTTTTGTGAACATTACTCATTCATTTCTAGTATTGAACCTATGAAGGTTGAAGAAGCTCTTGATGATCTGGATTAGGTGAACGCTATGCATGAAGAGCTATACAATTTCAAGAGGAATCAATTGTGGACATTGGTTGAAAAGCCGAACGACAACCACAACGTCATTGGAACCAAGTGTGTGTTCCGAAATAAGCAAGATGAGGATGGACAAGTTGTGCGCAACAAGGCCCGTCTTTTTGCCCAAGGCTACACTCAAGTCGAAGGTATGGACTATGGTGAGACATATGCCCCCGTTGCTAGACTTGAGTCCATCTGCATCTTACTTGCTTATGCCAATCACCATGACATCACTTTGTATCAAATGGACATTAAAAATGTTTTTCTTAATGTTGAAATTGAGGAGGAAGTCTATGTTAAACAACCTCCCGGCCTTTTCAATCCTAAGAAACCTAATCATGTCTACAAACTTCACAAAGCTGTTTATGGTCTTAACAAGCTCCCAGAGCATGGTATAAATACTTGACCATGTTTCTTATTGAAAAAGGCTTTGAAATTGGGAGGATTGATTCTACACTTTTTACTAAAAGGGTTAATGGTGAATTGTTTGTGTGCCAAATTTATGTTAATGATATCATATTTGGTTCTACTAACCCCCATTTTAGTGAAAAGTTTGGAAGGCTAATGTCGGAGAAATTAGAGATGTCTATGATGAGTGAACTCAAATTTTTCTTGGTTTGCAAATCAAGCAAACTAAGGAAGGTACCTTTGTTTCTCAAACAAAGTATACCAAGGATCTTTTCAAGAAGTTCAACATGCAAGAAAGCAAAGGTATGAAAACACCCATGCCTACTAGTGGACATCTTGACTTGACTAAGGATGGCAAACCGGTTGACCAAAAGGTTTACCTCTCTATGATTGGTTCATTGTTATATATATGTGCCTCCCGTCCCGATATTATGCTAAGTGTGTGCATTTGTGCATGATATCAAGCGGCCCCTAAAGAATGTCATCTTAAGGTTGTGAAAAGGACAGTGAGATACTTAATTCATACACCAAACTTTGGCATTTGGTAGGAGGTCTTCTTTTGATCTTGTTGGCTACTCCGATTCAGACTATGCCGTTGACAAGGTTGATAGAAAGTCTACTTCGGGTACTTGTCAATTTCATGGTAGATCCCTTGTGTCTTCGTCCTCCAAAAAACAAAACTCGGTATCCTTATCCACCGCCGAAGCGGAATACATTGCCGTCGATTCATGTTGTGCGCAATTACTTTGGATGACCCAAACACTTAAGGATTATGGGATACCTATGAAACATGTTCCATTGCTTTGTGACAATGAAAGTGCTATTAAGATTACTCACAATCCCGTGCAACACTCTCGAACTAAGCATATTAAAGTTCCTCATCATTTCATTCAAGATCATGTTCCTAAGGGTGACATCTATCTTAAGCATGTTCGTACCGATACGCAATTGGCGGATATATTCACCAAACCGCTTGATGAGAAAGTATTTTTCCGTTTGAGAGGTGAATTGAATATCATTGATGCCTCAAACTTGGAGTAGGAACTCCATTTGGATACATGCAGGGCATAAGCCTTTTATGACTAATCCTTGATATTTCTATTATGATGATGATCATATGTCTTGGATCTATATTTGTACCCTTGCACGTTAACTAATCCTTGTAGGTACTTGGATGAAGCCCAAATCTATGAGATTGCAAGTCACTCGCATTTTGAGCGATCTCTACATCACCAAGTCCCTACTATATGGATGTTGAACACAAGGAAACATGAACTCACTCAACATATCCTTTGACAATTTCAATATATCAAATTTCATTTGATATCAAGTTTCACGATTGTCATCTTGGATACACAAGTGCTTTTCCTTGCAAGACTAACCCATGTAGTAAGATGAACTCAAACTATAAGGGGTGCTCCCAACTCTTGATGGACTACATCAAGCTTGAGCATCCAACACAAGTTCGACTACATGATCAAGATGAACATCACAACCCTAGGTATGTCACTCCATCTTAGAGAAGCTTTGACCCAAGTCATGAGTCAAAGCAACTCAACAAGATGTGAATACATCAAAATGCTTAACCAAAAATGGTAACCCCATTTTAAGCTTAAACGATGAGTATGACCTATGATCAAGTGATCTCACTTGACTCCTAAGTCAATATACTCTAACATAGGTGACTGTCGCCGACCATATCTAGATGAGGTTCTCTAGTGTTTCTATGCCCCTTGTATTTTCTCTGCATGTTTTCTTGCTAGAGTATTTCCCTTCTTATTTAAAAAAACTTCATCTGGATCTCTTTTATTATGTTTTTCTCTGTAACTTCTGTGTCTAATTCATTGCAAATCTTTCAGTAAATTCTCTGCAAATCCTTGTGAGATTTAATTTGCCAAGTGAGCTGAGTTGATAAAACTTTTCCTCTGCATTGAACTCAAACTCACGGATCCAAGCCTATCGGCTAGACCGAACTATAAGAATATCTTGTAGACAGTTCATCAGTACAACCGACATGTACTACTTGGTCTGACCGATATGCATCATCCATGACACTACCACCTCGGTGTCACCGATGGAAACAGATCGGCCTTACCGATTTCACTTCTGAGAAAACTTTTTGCCATTACCTTCTACACATTTTCTTTCAGCTCCACTCAATGATTCTTATCCTCTACCGACATCTCAAGCTACATGCTGCTTTGTAGTGTCTCTCCAGGACCAAATCTACTTGAGTCAAATTTTTGAAGAAACCCTTCTTGGAAACTGATGTCAAAGGGGGAGAGAGAGAACATCAAAGCTTAATCAAAGCTTAAGAGAGAGAGAGAGAGAGAGAGAGCATTAAAGCCTCTTCTAAAAAGATGCACACTTACAAAGAGGAGAGAAGTCACATGTATTTTTGAGGGGAAAGACATGTCAATATTTGGTTGATCTTAGCTATTGCAAACATTCATGTTGCTTTGCACCATTTCCTTCTCTGATTTTTCTTGCCCTGATTTTCTCTTACCCTACCTTCTCCCATTATCCAATATCGGATTTAGGGGGGAAAAGAGTCTATTTCTAGGGAAGAAAATGTTTTGGAATTCATTGCATATCTTAAAATCTTTGGGGACATGTCTACATCCAAATGAAGTACTAAGTACTCACCCATTACATGTCATCCCAGTCTTGGTACTCTTGTGGTTTCCTGAAATTGCTTTAGTTAGAGTGTTCTTGTGTTATCTAACCCTATTTTATCAAGTTCACCTATTCCAAAGCCAGCTCAAGACCACAAGGTAAGTATATGCATCACACTCATGTGCATCATGATGTCTTGTTGATGTACATATTGTTTGCAAGAAGGATTCATGAACATGAAGGTACACTTCCTTTTATCTACATCATTTGCTCTGATGCATATAGCCAAGATACATGTAACTCATTACTTGCTCTGTCATTTTTATGCATTCACATGTACTTATATTCTATCTTTACATGATTGCTTAATTGTAGGGGGAGCCTATGCATGTTACATGTCTTTCCAAAGCTTTACTTGTTACTCTTCATATCTTTTTTTTTGAAAGAAAGTTCGAGCTTTATTCATTAGAAATAATCATTACATCGTTTATGAGGATTGGTACAATTGCATTATGTGGTTCCTCAAACCAATCAGAAATGAATGAAAATCTAGCCAACTTGGCAAGTTCATGAGCAACTTTATTTGCTTCTCTATTACAATGCTCGAATCTAGAAATAGGAAAATCGCAAGCTAAGTGAAAACAGTCATCAAAAATTGCAGCTGCTGCCCCCGACGATCGTCCTCCTTCGTTCATGGTCTCGATCACCTCCATATTATCCGAGTTAATAATTATGCGATTACAACCCGTCCTTTGCGCAAGCGATAGGCCAAATTTTAACGCCAAAGCTTCAGCCATCAACACATCTGCACACCAGTCAATCTTACAATTTCCCCCACCGATGAACCTACCTTTGTCATCTCTTAAGACAGCCCCAATCGTACCGCTGAGAAGGTCGTGATCAAAAGAAGCATCAACGTTAAGTTTAACAAATCCCGTCGGGGGATTAGACCATCCTCCTCTTTTAATGGAAGCCTTCGGCGAGGAGGCATTAACAAAATTGGCAGCGAGAGCGCGTATCCCCATGGATATCTGTTGTGCATTGTGAGTAGTCTCATTGTGTACCAATTTGCGCCTTTCCCACCACAAGTACCAGGCTGATATGGCAATCATGTCACGCACATTACGAGTGCCCATAATACATAGTTCCTGATCTGGTAATGAAAGTAAATATTCCAAGATTGCCTCACCCGCATAGTCTATTTTACAAGCTCTGTCGATAATATCGTCCATCCCTAGTCTTCTCCAGACTTCTTTTGCTCTGTCACATAGAAACAACAAATGTTTTGTGTCTTCTAGCCCAGATGAGCATGCAGGACACTTAGGCGAGACTTTCACATGTCTATTAGCTAAGTTAACACGACACGAAATAGTGCCGTGAAGTGTACGCCAAATAAATATTTTAACCTTTGCTGGACAAGCAAGTTTCCAAATCCTCGCCCAAATAGGATCGACCGTGGTACGTCCCATCCCATTGGTATGTCGTTTACTCTTCATATCTTTATCTAAAGCTTTGATGTATGTTGTCATCAATTACCAAAAATGGGGAGATTGAAAGCACAAGTGCTCCCTGGGTGATTTTAGTAATTAATGTCAACATATCTCTTGTTGGACTAATACTTTTATCTAGTATATTTCAGATGAGTTCAACAATGGCGTGGCAAGGACAAGAGGATGTGGAGCTCCAAAACCTTCAGGCACTTTCTCATTTCCGCACATATGTGCAAAACCTCAAAGTCAAACTCGGCCCCACCAAAATGATCCATCCGGTGCCACCATGTTCAGTTGACATAGCCATGATAATCCCCAAGTGCAAGGAATCATCGTAGCAATTTCCAAAGGTGGAAGTGATTAGTATGGAGTGTCAAACCCACAAGGAGCTAAAGGTAGGATCAATGTTCTCTCAAGTCCCATCTACCACTGATACGACTCTACGTACACCGAACCTTTGCTTCCAACTAGAAACAAGAAATAAAACTATGTTGTGGATATGAAGAGGATAACTTTGCATGATATCGGAGAGCTAAAATATAAAAGTAGGTCTTGTTATCATGAAGTTAGAACATAGTACTACATATTATAGATAGTGAGTGTGGAATAATGATGGGTCGGTGTGCGGAATTATCCTAGGCAATTGTTAACAAGACCGGTAATCACTATTGCAATTTCATATGAGGGAGAGGCATAAGCTAACATACTTTCTCTTCTTGGATCATATGCACTTATGATTGGAACTCTAGCAAGCATCCGCAACTACTAAATATCATTAAGGTAAAACCGAACCATAGCATTAACATATCAAGTCCCCTTCATCCCATACACAACAACCCCTTACTTGGTTTTATGCTTCTGTCACTCAAGCAACCAACTATAAGCGAATCATGAACGTATTGCAACACCCTACAGCGGGTATCCCTCACGCTTGCGCGACACGGAGGGCACAATAGGACAACAATAAAATAAAACATACAACTCATACCAATCTAGATCATCAATCAACCCAAAGACAAAGGAAATCTACTCAAAACATCATAGGATGGCAACACATCATTGGATCATAATATGTGGCATAAAGCACCATATTCAAGTAGGGATTACAGCGGGGTGCGAGAGAGTGGACCTCGTAAAAGAGATGATGATGGTGATGATGGTGGTGATGTTGATGAAGACGATCACCGCGGGGATGATTCCCCTCCCAATGGCACTCCGGTGCCACCGAGAGAGAGGAGAAGAGGTTCTCCCCCTTGTGCTTCCTGCTCCATGGCCTCCCCCTAGATGGGGAAATGTTCTCCCTCTGGTCCTTGGCCTTCACAGTGATGATGGCCCCTCTAAGATCCTCTTCCATGGCCTCCGGTGATGATGGACCCCTCCGGCAGGGTGCCAGAGAGGGCCTAGATTGATTTCTCATGGCTACAGAGGCTTGCGGCGGCAGAACTTCCGATCTCTCTTTTGTTCTGGGGTTTCCTCGATTTATTGGAGGGGTTGGCATTGATTTCACGTCAAGGGGCCCCACAGGGGGTGCATGAGGCAGGGGGCGCGCCCTAAGGGGGCGCCCTCCACCCTCGTGGTGCCCTTGGGACTCCCCTCCGGTAGTTTTTCATTCCAGTATTTTTTATATTTTTCAAAAATATTCTCCATTTATTTTCAGCGCATTCCGAGAACTTTTATTTCTGCACAAAAATAACACCACGGTAGTTCTGCTGAAAACAACATCAGTCCGGGTTAGTTATAATCAAATCATACAAAAATCATGTAAAATATTATAAACATGGCATGAATACTTCATAAATTATAGATACGTTGGAGACGTATCAAGCCACTGCCAAAAACCCTAGACAATTCGCTCACACCGATATGGATCTCGATTTAACCGAGATGGCCCTGCAAACTCTTTGTTTCCCTTCATAACATTTTGGTCTCACCGAAATGAGCGATCGGTCCCACCGAGTTTGCTTGACCAACTCTCTGTTTGCTCTGTGCTAAAATTGGTCTCACCGAGTTCGGTCAATTGGCTTCACCGAGTTGATGTTTGCCCTAAGCCCTAGCACATCAGTCCCACCGAGTTGATCTCGTCAGTCCCACCGAGATTCCTAACGTTCACATTTTGAACTAAATCGGTCTCATCGAGTTCTTCTATTCAGTCTGACCGAGTTGGGTCAAATGTGTGTAACAGTTGGATTTTGTGTGGAGGTTATATATACCCCTCCACCCCCATCTCCATTTGAGAGAGAGCCATCAGAACGTGCCTACACTTCCACCACTTATTTTCTGAGAGAGAACCACCTACTCATGTGTTGAGACCAAGACATTCCAATCCTACCACAAGAATCTTGATCTCTAGCCTTCCCCAAGTTTCTTTCCACTCAAATCATCTTTCCACCATAGCCAAATCAGTGAGAGAGAGTTGAATGTTGGGGAGACTATCATTTGAAGCACAAGATCAAGGAGTTCATCATCAACACACCATCTATTACCTTTTGGAGAGTGGTGTCTCCTAGATTGGTTAGGTGTCGCTTGGGAGCCTCTGACAAGATTGTGGAGTTGAACTAAGAAGTTTGTAAGGGCAAGGAGATTGCCTACTTCGTGAAGATCTACCCGAGTGAGGCAAGTCCTTCGTGGGCGATGGCCATGGTGAGATAGACAAGGTTGCTTCTTCGTGGACCCTTCATGGGTGGATCCCTCCATGGATGCACGCAATCGTTGCCCTTCGTGGGTTGAAGTCTCCATCAACGTGGATGTACAATAGCACCACCTATCAGAACCACGCCAAAAATCTCCATGTCTTCATTGCGCTTGCACACTCCAATCCCATCCCTTTACTTTCTTGCAATTAGCATGCTTTACTCTTTCCGCTGCTCATACTCTTGCCATACTTGCTTGAAATGTATTGTGAATGTTTGAACTTGTGTTAAAACTCCACCTCAACTTGAAGAAACTTAAACATTGCCACCTTTACTAGTTGAGTGTCTAATCACCCCCCTCTAGACACCTCTTCTTGATCCTTTCACTTTGCTATGCTCAGATCTGAACCCTTTATGTTTTCATGATTATATTTGAGTTCTTGGTACTGTCTGCTAATTATGTGCACTTGTTATTGTTCTGAACCGTAGACCCCGAGGTGACAATAATTGGGATACTCTTCGGGGATGACTGTAGTTCGAGGAGTTCATGTATTCACTGTTGGGAAACGTAGCATGCAATTTCAAAAAATATCCTACGCCCACGCAAGATCTATATACGAGATGCATAGCAATGAAAGGGGGAGACTGTGTCCACGTACCCTCGTAGACCGAAAGTGGAAGCGTTAACTTAATGCGGTTGATGTAGTCGAACGTCTTCTCGAATCAACCGATCAAGTATCGAACGTACGGCACCTCCAAGTTCTGCACACATTCAGCTCGATGACGTCCCTCGAACTCTTGATCCAGTAGAGGCACGAAGGAGTCGATGAGTTCCGTCAGCACGATGGCATGATGACGGTGTTGGTCAAGTGATCCACGCAGGGCTTCGCCTAAGCACTATGACAATATGACCGGAGGATTAAACGGTGGAGGGGGGCACAACACACGGCTAAGACAATTGATGTGTCTTGGGGTGCCCCCTTGCCCCCGTATATAAAGGAGGAGAGGGGAGAGGGCCGGCCCTATGGCGCGCCCAAGTGGGGGGAGTTCCACTAGGACTCCTAGTCCTAGTCGGCTCCCCCTTCCATCCAACGGAGAGGGGAAAGGTGAAAGAGGGGGAGAGGAAGAAGGAAAGGGGGATTCCCCCTCCCCTAGTCCAATTCGGACTCCTATGGGGTACGGCCACCTCCCATGGCCTTCCTCCTCCTCTCCCCTATGGCCCATGAGGCCCATTAACTTTCCCGGGGGGGTCCAGTAACCTCCCGGTACTCCGAAAAATTCCTGAACCTTTCCGGAACCATTCCGGTGTCCGTATATAACCTTCCAATATATCAATCTTTACCTCTCGACCATTTAGAGACTCCTCATCATGTCCATGATCCCATCCGGGACTCTGAACAACCTTCGGTCACCAAAACACATAACTCATATAATACATATCATCATCGAATGTTAAGCGTGCGGACCTGATACGTCTCTAACGTATCTATATTTTTGATTGTTCCATGCTATTATATTATCCGTTTTGGATGTTTATGGGCTTTACTTTACACATTTATATCATTTTTGGCACTAACCTACTAACCGGAGGCCCAGCCCGTATTGCTGTTTTTTTTTTTGCCTATTTCAGTATTTCAAAGAAAAGGAATATCAAACGGAGTCCAAACGGAATGAAACCTTCGGGAGCGTGATTTTTGGAACGAACGTGATCCAGAGGACTTGGCGTGCAAGCCAAGAAGCAGTCGAGGCGGCCACAAGGGTGGAGGGCGCGCCCACCCCTACAGGGCACGCCCCCTATCTCGTGGGCCCCTCGGGCGGCCACTGACCTACTTCTTCCTCCTATATATACCCACGTACCCCGAAAACATCCAGGGAGCCAACGAAAAACAATTTCCACCATCGTAACCTTCTATATCCACGAGATCCCATCTTGGGGCCTTCGCCGGCGCTCCGCCGGAAGGGGAATCGACCATGGAGGGCTTCTACATCAACACCATAGCCCCTCCGATGAGTTGTGAGTAGTTTACCACAGACCTTCGGGTCCATAGTTATTATCTAGATGGCTTCTTCTCTCTTTTTGGATCTCAATACCATGTTCTCCCCCTCTCTTGTGGAGATCTATTCGATGTAACTCTTTTTGCGGTGTGTTTGCCGAGATCCGATGAATTGTGGGTTTATGATCAAGTTTATCTATGAGAAATATTTGAATCTCCTTTGAATTCTTTTATGTATGATTGAGTTATCTTTGCAAGTCTCTTCGAATTATCAGTTTGGTTTGGCCTACTAGATTTATCTTTCTTGCAATGGGAGAAGTGCTTAGCTTTGGATTCAATCTTGCGGTGTCCTTACCCAGTGACAATAGGGGTTGCAAGGCACATATTGTATTGTTGCCATCAAGGATAACAGGATGGGTTTTATATCATATTGCATGAGTTTATCCCTCTACATCATGCCATCTTTCTTAATGCGTTACTCTGTTCTTATGAACTTAATACTCTAGATGCATGCTGGATAGCGGTCGCTGTGTGGAGTAATAGTAGTAGATGTAGGCAGGAGTCGGTCTACTTGTCACGGACGTGATGCCTATATACATGATCATACCTAGATAATCTCATAATTATTCGCTTTTATATCAATTGCTCGACAGTAATTTGTTCACCCACCGTAATACTTATGCTATCTTGAGAGAAGCCACTAGTAAAACCTATGGCCCCCGGGTCTATCTTTTATCATATAAGCTTTCAATCTACTTTTATTTGCATCTTTACTCTTCCAATCTATATTATAAAATACCAAAAATATATTTATCTTGTCATACTATCTCCATCAGATCTCACTTTTGCAAGTGGCCGTGAAGGGATTGACAACCCCTTTATTGCGTTGGTTGCGAGTTCTTTGTTTGATTGTGTAGGTGCGTGGGACTTTTGAGGAGCCTCCTACTAGATTGATACCTTGGTTCTCAAAAACTGAGGGAAATACTTACGCTACTATTGCTGCATCACCCTTTCCTCTTCAAGGAAAACCAACGCAAGCTCAAGACGCAGCAAGAAGGATTTCTGGCGCTGTTGCCGAGGAGGTCTTCGCTCAAGTCAAGAGATACCAAGTACCCATCACAAACTAATCTCCCTCGCATTTACATTATTTGCCATTTGCCTCTCATTTTCCTCTCCCCCACTTCACCCTTGCCGTTTTATTTGCCCTCTCTTTCCAAACCTCTCTCTCTCTTTCGCTTGCCTTTTTCCGTTTGCTCGTGTGTGAAATCTTTTACCTTGTCGTAATGGCTAGTCCTCCTATCCTCGTTATCACTCCCGAACATGAAATTCTTAATTTTAAGCAAAGGGAGGGAGAAAATTTAAAAGATGCTTGGCATAGAATTTGCAATGCTCAAAAAAATCTACTAGGAAGCTTTCTACTTCCGTACTTCTTCGCAATTTTTATGTCGGCATTACTCCTTGGAATAGATGCGTTCTTGATACCGTTACCGGAGGGGATTTCTTGAGTAGCCATACGTTTGATGCTTATAATGCCATGTTAGATTTGTTTGGCCCACCACCTCTTTTGTTAATGGAACTGTTTTAACCTTGGAACATGTGATGCAACGACTTGAAATTATTGAAAATAAAATTGCCACTGTTGAGTTGATTAAAAATTTGGATAAGAAGATTCATAATCACATTACCCAATATGGATCTAGGGTTGGAGTTACTTTGAAATTTTTAAAAGAGAAAGAACCTATAGTTAATGAAAAAATAGATCTAGACTCTGCAAGAATCGGTAAACTTGAGGATATCATTACCAACTTAGGGTCGGCGTTTTCTTCCGTGAAAACACTCCAAATCCTCCTACAAAAACTGCCAAATTTATTTATGTTCCTAAAAATAAGGGTGAATCTTCTAGTAAGGGGAATGCGGATCTCAAATCAATAAGTATTCATCCCAATTGTCTCTCTATCATTAAGGAACCTTTTGCTACGAATGAATTTCTTGATTTCTTGCCTAAGGGTTTAATCATTGCTAAAAAGGGATAAAACCCTAAAAATTATAAGTGCTCTATTGAGGAATTGAGTGCCAAAGATGGCACTACTTAGATCTATATTCGCTTTTATGCCTAGCTAGGGGCGTTAAACGATAGCGCTAGTTGGGAGGCAACCCAATTTTATTTGTGTTTTTTGTTTCTGTTTTTGTTTAGTAATAAATTTCGCATCTACCTTCTGTTTAGATGTGTTTTTATGTTTTAATTAGTGTTTGTGCCAAGTAGAACCTATAGGGTAACCTATGGTGATAGTTAATTTGATTCTGCTGAAAAACAGAAACTTTGCGCGCACGAAATTAGTTTTGTTAAATCACAGAAACGTTATTTTACGTTGATTCTTTTGGATGCAGATCAATAGACAAATTGTCCAGGACTTCCTATTTTGGTAGGATTTTTAGAGTTCCCGAAGTTTGCGTTAGTTACAGATTGCTACAGACTGTTCTGTTTTTGACAGATTCTGTTTTTCGTGTGTTGTTTGCTTATTTTGATGCATCTATGGCTAGTATTAAGTGGTATTAACCATAGAGAACTTGAAATACAGTAGGTTTAACACCAATATAAATAAAGAATGAGTTCATTACAGTACCGTATGTGGTGGTTTTGTTTTCTTTCACTAACGGAGCTTATGAGATTTCCTCTTGAGTTTTGTGTTGTGAAGTTTTCAAGTTTTGGGTAAAGATTTGATGGACTATGGAATAAGGAGTGGCAAAAGCCTAAGCTTGGGGATGCCCATGGAATCCCAAGATATTCAAGAGTAGCCAAAAGCATAAGCTTGGGGATGCCCCCGGAAGGCATCCCTCTTTCGTCTTCGTTCATTGGTAACTTTACTTGGAGTTATATTTTTATTCGCCACATGATATGTGTTTTGCTTGGAGCGTCGTGTATGATATTAGTATTTGTTTTTTAGTTTTCCACAATCATCCTTGCTGTACACACCTTTTGGGGAATCCCACCTGATTGAAATTTATTAGAATACTCTATGTGCTTCACTTATATCTTTTGAGCTAGATAGTTTTGCTCTAGTGCTTCACTTATATCTTTTAGAGCACGGCGTTGGCTTAATTTTGTAGAAATTGCTAGTCTCTCATGCTTCACTTATATTATTTTGAGAGTCTCTTAGAACAGAATGGTATTTGCTATGGTTATAAAATTGGTCCTAGAATGGTAGATATCCAAGTTGGGTATAATAAAAATTATCATCAATTTGATACTTGATAATTGTTTTGAGATATGGAGGTAGTGATATTAAAGTCATCCTGGTTTGGTGATTATGAATTTAAAGAATGCTTGTGTTGAAGTTTGTGATTCCCGTAGCATGCACGTATGGTGAACCGCTTTGTGATGAAGTTGGAGCACAATTTTATTTATTGATTGTCTTCCTTATGAGTGGCGGTCAGGGACGAGCAATGGTCTTTTCCTACCAATCTATCCCCCTAGGAGCATGCGTGTAATACTTTGTTTTTGATGACTTGTAGATTTTGCAATAATTATATGGGTTCTTTTGACTAATGTTGAGTCCATGGATTATACGCACTCTCACACTTCCACCATTGCTAGCCTCTCTTGTGTCACGCAACTTTCGCCGGTACCATACACCCACCATATACCTTCCTCAAAACAGCCACCATACCTACCTATTATGGCATTTCCATAGCCATTCCGAGATATATTGCCATGGAACTTTCCACTGTTCCGTTTATTATGACACACGTCATTATTGTCATATTGCTCTTTGCATGATCATGTAGTTGACATCGTATTTGTGGCAAGGCCACCTTCATATTTTCATACATGTCGCTCTTGATTCATTGCATATCCCGGTACACCGCCGGAGGCATTCATATAGAGTCATATTTTGTTCTAGTTTTGAGTTGTAATCTTGAGTTGTAAGTAAATAAAAGTGTGATGATCTTCATTATTAGAGCATTGTCCCAGTGAGGAAAGGATGATGGAGACTATGATTCCCCCACAAGTCGGGATGAGACTTTGGACTTTACAAAAAGAAAAAAGAAAAAATAGAGAAAGGCCAAAAAGAAAAAAAAGAAAGGCCAAAAAGAAAAAAGAAGAAAAAAGAAGAAGAAAGAAAAGAAAAAAAGAGAAAAGAAAAAAAGAGAAAAGAAAAAAAAGAGAAAAAAATGAGAGAAAAAGAGAAAAGGGACAATGCTACTATCCTTTTACCACACTTGTGCTTCAAAATAGCACCATGATCTTCATGATAGAGAGTCTCCTATGTTGTCACTTTCATATACTAGTGGGAATTTTTCATTATAGAACTTGGCTTGTATATTCCAATGATGGGCTTCCTCAAAATGCCCTAGGTCTTCGTGAGCAAGCAAGTTGGATGCACACCCACTTAGTTTCTTTTGTTGAGCTTTCATACATTTATAGCTCTAGTGCATCCGTTGCATGGCAATCCCTACTCACTCACATTGATATCTATTAATGGGCATCTCCATAGCCCGTTGATACGCCTAGTTGATGTGAGACTATCTTCTCCTATTTGTCTTCTCCACAACCACCATTCTATTCCACATATAGTGCTATGTCCATGGCTCACGCTCATGTATTGCGTGAAAGTTGAAAAAGTTTGAGATTACTAAAGTATGAAACAATTGCTTGGCTTGTCATCGGGGTTGTGCATGATTAAATACTTTATGTGATGAAGATAGAGCAATAGCCAGACTATTTTGTAGGGATAACTTTCTTTAGCCATGTTATTTTGAAGACATGATTGTTGTGATTAGTATGCTTGAAGTATTACTATTTCTTATGTCAATATGAACTTTTATTTTGAATCATTTGGATCTGAACATTCATGCCACAATAAAGAAAATTACAATGAGAAATATGCTAGGTAGCATTCCACATCAAAAATTCTGTTTTTACCATTTACCTACTCGAGGACGAGCAGGAATTAAGCTTGGGGATGCTTGATACGTCTCCAACGTATCTATAATTTTTTATTGTTCCATGCTATTATATTACCCGTTTTGGATGTTTATGGGCTTTACTTTACACATTTATATCTTTTTTTGGACTAACCTACCACCGGAGGCCCAGCCCGTATTGCTGTTTTTTTGCCTATTTCAGTATTTCAAAGAAAAGGAATATCAACCGGAATGAAACCTTCGGGAGCGTGATTTTTGGAACGAACGTGATCCAGGGGACTTGGAGTGCAAGCCAAGAAGCAGCCGAGGCGGCCACGAGGGTGGAGGGCGCGCCCCCTATCTCGTGGGCCCTTCGGGCGGCCACTGACCTACTTCTTCCTCCTATATATACCCACGTACCCCGAAAACATCCAGGGAGCCAACAAAAAACAATTTCCATCGCCGTAACCTTCTGTATCCGCGAGATCCCATCTTGGAGCCTGTCGGATTTCGGGTTTCGGCAGACCCTTGAGGTTCGAACACTGGGGTGCGCGCGGAGGTTTCGCCCTCTACCTACCTGCACCCCGCCGCCTTGCTAGGACCTAAACTACGAAAGGAACAACACAAGAGACACAAGGTTTATACTAGTTCGGGCCACCATTGTGGTGTAATACCCTACTCTAGTTTGTGGTGTGGTGGATTGCCTCTTAGGCTGATGATGATGAACAATACAAGGAAGAACAGCCTCGCGAGGGCCTGTTCTTGGCTGGGGCGATGAACTGCTAGGAGGAGTTCAGTTGCCCTTCTCTCTCGCTGTGATGCTACTTGATTCTAGCTCCTGGATTCTAGATGCCCCTACCCTGTGGGTGGCTAGTCCTATTTATAGGCGAAGGCCCTGGGCCTCTTCCCAAATATTGAGCGGGAAGGGCGCCAACAATTGGCCATTTTGAAGGGGAACATCTGGTACACTTATGCTGACTAAAGTTGGTCCTCGCCTGCCAAAGGCTCTGGTGGTGACGCCTGCTTGGGCTCCACAATGACTTCCTTCCTGCCATTGGGCTGGTCTTGGTCTTGTTGCACCGAAATGGATGCCTTTGCTTGATGCTCTCGCCTGCGCTTGCTCTCTTTGCACTAAAGAGGAAAGGAGGACACTGCGCAGACTGGCGCTCGCGTGGCGCCCTTGGTCGTCATGGCTTGCGTCATGGGCACCTCGTGAGGTACCCCGCCTTGATCTCTCCGCCTCCTTGTGAGCCAGCCTGATGAGGTCGTGCCTGAGGAAGCTCCTTGTCGTCCACCCCGCGAGGCTTGGCCCCTCGCGAAGGTCTTGAGCTTGTGTTGATGAAGATGGGCCGTGCTAGGCCCCCCTTTTAGCCACGCCGCAGACCGCAAGCAGGCAAGTCTGGGGACCCCTATTCCCAGAACGCCGACAGTAGCCCCCGGGCCCAAGGTCATGATTACCTGCAACAGTGGAGGTCGGCGATTGGTCTCCTCTGGCTTTAAGTACGGCACGACGCGTGCCCTTCCAGTCTATCCCCTCTCGCTTCTCCTTCTTCTTCATGGCTCCGTCGAGGAAGTTCTTGGCCGCAGAGAAAAGAAAGGCCCGCCAGGTTGAGCCTGCCTCTCCCCCGCCCAAGCGCAGTCGAGGCCGCCCTTGCAAACACCCTGTGGCCACCACAGCGGCTCCCCACGGTCGTGGAGGTGACTTCCGACACGGTGACGGGCGGCTGGCCGCGGCCGAGGGGCGTGCTTCGGCCGCGCGTCCCCTAGGCCGCGCTTTCACGCTTTGGAGGTGCTGCCGGAGTTCGTCGTGTGGTCGACGGAGCCGACTAGCGCCCGGCTTCAGCTCCCTCGCTTCCTCCTAGGTGAGCTCCCGGCTGGCGCCCCGGGCTGCCTCTGGCTCCAGGCTGATGGCTGCTGCAGCCGGGCCTCATGGGCTTCGCTGGAGGTCTCCGCAGCCGGGAGCCTGGCCTTGACCCGCGGCTGGCAGACGTTTGCCCGCGCACGTGGCCTGAGCCGTCGGTGCACCCTACACTTCAAGTTCGACGGTGATGCCACCCTCTATGTGAGGGTGTTTGGGGAAGATGGTCGCCGCGCAGGGTGCTGCTCTGAAGATGACGACCGCGGCCGGGGACCCAGCCCCGGCGAGGACGGAGAGGACAGTGCGCGCGTGGTTGGCGGCGCCCAGGGTTCCTTGAGCTTTACTGGTTCTTCTTCGGGCAGCGACTCTTCTAGCAGTGGCCGCGGTCAGCCTCCACGCCGTCGTGCCTGCTTGGAGGGTGGTAGCGGGTCTGCCCGCCGTCGCGCCTCGGTGAAGCGCGAGAGAGAGTCTGCCTGAGCCCCGGAGGCGGCTCGAGTCTTCCCTGCGGGCCGGTGTCGTGCGAGCCATGACTGATTTGTTCTTTCTTTTCCTTTTTCCTGCGTAAAAAAGGCAGTAGTGTGGGGCCCCGTGGGGGCGTGTTTGGATTAGCGCTGTTAATCATTGCACTATTTTCGTTATTTCGGTATTGTGCTTTCCGGCCGCACGCCTGCGCATAGGTAGTTCCCAGCCTCAGCCGTGGGGGCGACCGACCCAGGTCCTGTGTTCGTGTCGCGGTGCCCGTGAGGCACGGACTGGAGGGGTGCTCCTGTAGTGGGCCCGGGTTGTGAAACCTTGAACGATAAGGACAGAAACACTCGTGAGGGCGCTCGAGCTGCCCCCTCGTGAGACCTTGCGCAAGAGAAATCGAGGCAGGAGGGCGAAAAGTCGGAGAGCCATAAGTCAAAGACGGCGACAGTTTCAATAAAACCTCAAATGAGAATGAACTAGCCAACTGCAGAAAGAAAATGAAAAAGCCGCGTCCGGCACCTAGTCTAGTCTTCGACGTCTTCTCACCAGCGCGGAGCTAAGTGCTGCCACTGGGCGTGGGAGGGAGCCCCAGGGCCTGAGGCCGGCGCTCCTGAGACTCCGGGTCGTGTACAGCCCCAACTCATTATTACGTGAGAGTGTCACAGGCGGCGAGCTTTACAGGCGTTGGCCTTCTTCACAGGCTCCGGGCCTTTCTTGGGGGAAGCAAGCTTCACGGGCATTGGCCCTCTTCACAGGCTCCGGGCCTTTTCCAAAAAGATAATCTTCACAGGCATTCGCCTTCTTCACAGGCTCTGGGCCTTTTCCCAAAAGATAATCTTCACAGGCATTCGCCTTCTTCATAGGCTCTGGGCCTTTTCCTAAAAGATAATCTTCACAGGCATTCGCCTTCTTCACAGGCTCTGGGCCTTTTCCCAAAAGATAATCTTCATAGGCATTCGCCTTCTTCACAGGCTCTAGGCCTTTTCCCAAAAGATAATCTTCACAGGCATTCGCCTTCTTCACAGGCTCTGGGCCTTTTTAGGGGTAAAACCTCCGAAGGTTCTGGATGTTCCATGCATTCTGGACTGGCACCCCCTCCTGAGTCTCCAAGCGCGCGGAGCCGGGCCTGGAAACATGAACAACCTTGAACGGGCCCTCCCACATGGGAGAGAGCTTATGCAGTCCCTCCCTGGAGAGAACCCGCCTGAGCACGAGGTCCCCTACCTCAAGAGTCCTGGGGCGGATGTTGCAGCAGTGGTATCGCCGCAGTGCTTGTTGGTATCTCGCCACTCGCAATGCGGCTTCTCGGCGACGCACCTCCCCTAGCACGAGGTCCACCCCCCGCATGGCGTCCTACTGCGCCTCGTCGAACGCCAGGACCCGTGCGGAACGACATTTGACCTCGTGAGGGAGGACCGCTTTGGCTCCATAGACCAGGAAGAACGGGGTCTCTCCAGTTGGCTTGGTTGCGGTCGTGCGGATGGACCACAACACGGACTGAAGCTCATCGTACCAACCTCTGCCGCAGGCTTCCAGTTTCTTCTTGAATGTTCTGGTCTTGAGGCCCCTCAGGACCTCCGTGTTGGCCCGCTCGGCCTGGCCGTTGCTTCGGGGGTGCGCCACTGAAGCGTATCATATCTGCGTTCCAAGGTTAGCACAGTATGTTTAGAAGAGGTTACTGGTGAACTGCGAACTATTGTCGGTGATGATGCGGTTCGGCAACCCGAACCGGCTCACGATGCCCTTGATGAACTTGACCGCTGAACCTGCAGGGATGGTGCGGACGGCTTCCACTTCAGCCCACTTGGTGAACTTGTCCATGGCGATGTAGAGGTAGTGATAGCCCCCTGGCGCCCGAGGAAACGGGCCCAGGATATCCAGCCCCCAGACTGCGAATGGCCATGAGAGGGGTATAGTTTGCAGACCTCCTGCCGGCTGATGGATCTACTTGGCATGGAATTGGCAGGCTTCGCAAGCCTTCACTAGTTCGACAGCGTCATTAAGTGCAGTAGGCCAATAGAAGCCGCTGCGGAATGCCTTGCCCACGAGGGTCCGTGATGATGAGTGGTGCCCACAGTCTCCACCGTGTATATCCGCCAGCAGCTCTTTCCCTTGCTCCCTAGAGATGCAACGTAGGGACACATCATTTGGTCGCTTCCGGTAGAGTTCTCCATCACTGATGCAGTATGCTGTGGCTTGCCGCGCCACACGCTCCGCTTCCTCCTCCTTCTCCGGTAGTATCCCTTGCGTTAAGTAACTCCGGAGCTCTGTCATCCAGCACCCCTCCCGAGTCTCCATCGTCAGGAGCAGGCGCGCTCCTGAGGCTGGGCCACAGACCGGGGCTCCCGAGGCAGGTGGCTGGGGGAGCTCCTCCCGAGGCTGCACCATGTTTGATAGTGATGGCATGGCAGAGGGCTTGAAGAGCCGCTCCTCGAAGACGCCAGGCTCCTGAGGTAACTGCCTGGATGCTTGTTTGGCGATGTCATCGGCCTCCTGATTGGTGCCACGGGGCACATTGTCGGTGTCAAAATCGGCGGATCTCGGGTAGGGGGTCCCGAACTGTGCGTCTAGGCGGATGGTAACAGGAGACAAGGGACACGATGTTTTTACCCAGGTTCGGGCCCTCTCGATGGAGGTAAAACCCTACTCCAGCTTGATTGATATTGATGATATGGGTAGTACAAGAGTGGATCTACCACGAGATCAAGGAGGCTAAACCCTAGAAGCTAGCCTATGGTATGATTGTTGTAATGGTTGTGTTGTCCTACGGACTAAAACCCTCCGGTTTATATAGACACTGGAGAGGGCTAGGGTTACACAGAGTCGGTTACAATGGTAGGAGATCTACATATCCGTATCGCCAAGCTTGCCTTCCACGCCAAGGAAAGTCCCATCCGGACACGGGACGAAGTCTTCAATCTTGTATCTTCATAGTCTTGGAGTCCGGCTGACGATGATAGTCCGGCTATCCGGACACCCCCTAGTCCAGGACTCCCTCAGTAGCCCCTGAACCAGGCTTCAATGACGATGAGTCCGGCGCGCATATTGTTCGGCATTGCAAGGCGGGTTCCTCCTCCGAATAATTCATAGAAGATTGCGAACACCAGGATAGTTTCCGGCTCTGCAAAATAATTTCCACATTCCACCATAGAGAGAATAATATGTACACAAGTTCAATCTGCTGACGTATTTTGTGGCATGACGTCATACCACCACCAAGCCTTTACTTGAATCGTTTTTTATTATACCACCTCGGCGCGTTTAGCGAAGCGGTTTCCTTGGCACGTCTTGTCGAAGCAGAGATCGTGTTCCCCTTATTCCGGGATTCCCATTAATACGGATGTGGGTAACCCAACCGTGCCCGTCGCTACGCCCCCTCTATCGGAGGCGAGTCCCGAACGGTCACGGGGACGGCTCTTGGTATTCTCCCTCTTTATAATGGGACCAAGGCTTGTTTCTTTTCTTCAATCGTCAATCGAATCTACTCCTTGCCCCGAGTTCCAACACCCAGAGCCCCAGATTCGAGCCCTTCGGACCTTCAACAATGTCCGGCTCTGACCTACAGGGTCGGTGGATGCCCTCCTCCGTTACGGAAGAAGACGTGCTAAAGCTGTGAGAGGCCAAGTACCTGTCTTACGAGATTTCGCACAGGTTGCCCGCCGAAGGGCAAGTCATCCCCACCCCCGAGCCCGGCGAGTATGTCGTGTTCGTACCCCACCTCCGTCGGGGTTTAGGCTTCCCGATGGACCCTTTCGTGAGAGGGCTCATGTTTTACTATGGGTTGGAATTCCACGACTTGGCTCCAGAGTCCATCCTCCATATTTCTGCATTTGTCGTCGTTTGCGAAGCCTTCCTCCGCGTCACCCCTCACTTCGGCTTGTGGCTTAAGACCTTCGACGTGAAGCCAAAGATGATCGAGGGGCGTCAAGCAGAGTGCAGCGGGGCGGTTGTGAGCAGAAGGGCCTACGCTCCATGGCCCGAGGGCTCTTTCCAGGAGGAGCTCGGCTTGTGGCAGCAGGAGTGGTTCTACATAACCGCTCCCAGGGGCAGCATGCAGAAGCCGCCGCCCATCTTCCGCTCGGGCCCTCCACAGCGGCTGATGTCATGGGTCAGCCAAGGGCTCAACTGGGGGCCACCAAAGGACGTGCCCTATTGCAGGGCCGGATTCGAGACCTCCAAGCGAGGGAGATCGATCTGGTCGTGGTGATGCATGTCATGCTGATTAGGCATCTCCTGCCCTGCAAACGCCGCCCTCTCCGGCTGTGGGAGTTTAATCTGGAGGGACCACGGATTCTCCAACTCTTCATGCATATGACACCCGTGGAGATGTACAAATTATTCTTCGGATCACGAGAGGCGTGTCCGGAATTGACCGAGGACGCCGGCCTAAGCTGCAATCGCCCGGATACACAAGTAAGTAGCTCCGTGTCCGGACATACCGTTTATTTGCCTTTCTATGATTCGCCTTTTGACCAATTTCCTTCTAAACAGGAGTGGATAGCGCAAGCAAAACTGATACAGTGTCCGGCCCCCCTCCCAGAGACCGCGCTGGATCCCGTGCTGGTCAGGATGCTGGAAGTTGTGCCTTCGGAGGAAGGCGAAGGGGAGAACAGAGGAACTACTGCCTCAACCAAGGAGGCTTTTGAGGAAGGGGGGATCGAGAATCCCTCCTTCCAGGAGGAGAAGAGGACCGCCTCCGAAAACCAGGGAGGCCAAAGCCCCGAAGCGGGGGAAGAGATCTTCACTAGAGGGTCCTGCGTCCGGAGAGGCTCCGGGCGCACAGTCTCCCTTAAAGAATCAGCCCTCCAGCAAGCCGTAAGTGGGAAAAAAGGGAGTTTTGTAATAAGGGACATCCCTATTTGTGCTTCTGAGGATAACTTAGGTTTTTACCTTATAGTTCGGATCTCCGTCCTTCTCAGATGAGCTCGTCTTTGGGGGAACTCCGTCCGGATATGATGGAGAGCGAGACGCCTCCATCTGCTGCACCATCTGATAGGGCGGACGAGCCTGAAGTGTCATCACGGAGGGTATCCCTGAGTCCGGCAGGGCCGAATAGTTCGGCACCAACTGGTGTGCAGCCGGGGGAGCTAAAGGATCTGCTTGAGAGGGCGTCTATCTCAGAAGGTCACCGTACACTGATGAGTGCGGTGATTGAAAGAATCTCATCCACCGAAGGCGGATTGCGTGATGCCATCAGGAGTTTGCTGGCGGGGTTTGAGGTACGTAAAAATGACATACCCTTTGACAGTTTTACACATAAAGTGTGCCCTGTATAGATAGTAGCCCCTGAGACTCGGTAGGGTGTCGAGAACAACAGCGTGCCGAGGATCAAAATCCCAGGTATTGATTTTCGCCTTTCCTATGCATGTGGCAGACAATTCGGTGGCTAGCCGGACTGATGGAGTTGCTGAACTAAAGCGGCAACTCGATGTCGCGGATGCGGACATCGCGCTAGTCAACAGGCGACTTGACGAGTCACAAGGTAGGTTTCTTCACCGTGGTCACCTAGTAAGGGAGTCGAAGCCCACCCCTTACAATATGTGTGCTTGACGCAGATGGTGCCGCTGCTGGGGAGAGCCTTCGGGCAGAACTTGCTCAAGCCAAGGAGCAAGCCAGAAGGAGTGATGCGGCTACCACGAGGGCGGCCGAAGAGCTAGAAGCCGAAAGGGCTGCACACTGCCGAAGCAGGGAGGAGATGGCCGAAATGGCCGTGAAGTTAAAAGATGCTACCGACCGCAATGAGGTTATTGAAAAGGAGCGCCTAGCGGAGCGAAAAGACCTAGGGAAGGCCACCGCTAAAGCCAAGGATGCCCGTTCTGCAATGCGGGCTATAAAGGAGGAGCTGCGCCAGGCCGGAGACATTGTGGCT
This sequence comes from Triticum timopheevii, assembly GCA_963921465.1. Lineage (NCBI taxonomy): Eukaryota > Viridiplantae > Streptophyta > Magnoliopsida > Poales > Poaceae > Triticum > Triticum timopheevii. The sequence goes on from OY997262.1 coordinate 326,564,427, forward strand.
GGCAAGCCCTTTCTGCTGCGCCGAAGGTTTACAGATTCAAAGTATGCTCAGCTTGGCCAGCTGTGGGGTCCGGAGGATCCTTATATGGACTTAGCGGCAAGTGCGGCGGATGCCGTTATGCACTTCCGAAGTCAGAAGGATCACAAGATGGAAGAGCTGTTTTGGTCTCAATTCCATAGTCCGGAGCATTCCCTTCCGCTGACCGATCGGTTGGCCGAGTGGGCTGAGCTGAATAGATTGTCTGGACTTGCCATGACGGATATCATGACTCATGTCTGGACGGATAGGCCCAAGCCGAAGAGTTATTTTGGCTTATTGCAGCAATTTCTTCGGGCAGTGCCGCATATCAAGGCGATGAAGCGGTCGGCCTGCATAGAGGGTGCACGGATGGCCCTCGCCCATGTGAAGACACATTGGACAGAGATGGATGCCACCGCTGTTGCGACCCAGGGTTCGGACGAGAGCCGGTTACCCGCCGAGCACTATTTTGGGGAAGTTCTGCGTGGTGCTCGTGTAATAGAGTCGCAGTGCTCAAAAAATGTCACGTTCAAATGAACGTTTTGGTTTGTAAAACAATGTTTATGATGTAAGCACTTTTTGGTACTTGTGCGTTCAAGTATTAAAATATCTCCTCTGCGGCCGTTTATGTATACGTGTGTATAACCTGAAAGATGGCAGTCATCGGCTTCAGCCCCCACGCACAAGGTGCGGGGGTGTTCGCAAAAATAGCGCATTTTCACACTTAATCCGACATCTCGGTCCTGTGAAGGAGGTGGTAGCGTAGCAAACGAGGCAACCGGACTATAATGCTTTATCACTTTCACTTAGCCATAGGAGTTCGAGGGTGGGGCTACGATATAGCCCCTAGGGGCACCGCGCTCTCCGAATTCGGGGCGCGTATGTGCCTGACCGGGAAGCGGTCCTTTGTTAAAGTGGAGGAATTCTAAACATTCCGGTAGTCGATCGAGTGGTTGACCAGTCTCTCGCTGTATCATGACAGTCAGTTTTCGGCTTTCTCTACTGAGGTGCTCGCCCGGCCGAACCGGGGCACAATCGCAGTAGTTCTCCTGGTGCCGCGTTAGCCGATGATACGGAATGTAAGGCAGCAAAACACAGGAGCCGGGCAAACCCAACATTTGACCAAAGACATGATTCGGAGCTGATGCATATAAGGCCTAACTCGAGACGCCAAACACTCCCTAAGGTGTTCGGTCTTTATGATAGTGGGCAGAATAATGCCCTAAGCCCCTAGTGTCCAGGTACACGCAAGGTCCTCTGACGCGGCCGATGCCAAAACGTCAGTCTCCTCTCTGGTTGTAACGAGAAACCAGGGGATATATAGCAACAAGAGACAGTACAAAAGGTTTACGCAGGGTCTTAATCTGAAAAGAATCCTTGCAACGGGTCCCTACTGCACGTCTGCGCCTGTGTCTCCGTTGTGCTGTATCCTGGACGGGTGTAACACGCTGTTCATCTGTAAAAGAGAGGAACTTAGTTTGAAAAGTAATCGTGCAAAAAATGAATTAAAAATCGAAATATGAATGAATAAATAAAGCTGAGCTTATATTAGCTCATACGTATAGCCCCTTGTAAAGGGGTGTGCGGCTAGGGAGCCCCTAGCTTATTTATGCCGGACTCATCTAGCCGTGTCCGGGGTCTTGAACGACCTTTTAATGAGATGATGTCGCGTGGACCGGGCATTTTAAGTGTAAGAGACGCGTAGTGTGGTATTGCATTAAAGCGGACAAAAGCTTCACGTCCCAATAGTGCTTGATGGCTACTTTTGAATGGGGCGACATGAAAGATTAGCTTTTCGCGTCGGAAGTTGTCAGGTGGCCCAAACACAACTTCTAGTAGTAAGGAGCCCGTGCACTTGGCGTAAGGACCTGGCGTCACTCCTTTGAAGGAAGTGCGGCTATTTCGAATTTTAGTAAGGTCTATCCCCAACTTGCGGATTGTGTCCGGATATAGCAGGTTTAAATCGCTGCCGCTATCCATCAGGACTTGTGTAAATTGTAGTCCGTCGATTATAGGATCCAATATCAAAGCAGTCCATCCTGCGTTTCGAATGCTTCTGGAATAGTCCAGGTAGTCGAAAGTAATTGGTTTTGACATCCAACCTCGAGGTTCCGCTGGGGTGGACCGTGCGATACCTGCTTTGGCGGGTGCCGCACTGTTGTTCCGTATCGTCACCTGAAGTGAGTTTACTGTTTTGACTTCTTGTGGGGAAGTCTTTTGTTTTCCGGCGCTCTGCTGGTGGGGTTCGTCATCATTCTCGCTTGGCGCGTCGAGCCCCTTGTGTTCGGCATTGAGTCGGCCGGACTGTTTGAAGACCCAACAATCTCGGTGGGTGTGGTTTGCAGGCCTTCCGGAGGTGTTGTGGATTTGACATATCCGATCCAAAATTTTGTTCAAGTTGGATAGCTCGTCACTGTTGTCCTTAAGAGGCAGTGTTTTGTTGTTCGGCCGTGAGCTTTTGAATCCGACGTTGACCGCCGTGTTCTTTGGGCTTTTTTCTTTATTTCGGCGCTGATCCTTTCTGGGCCGTGATTTTCCGTTTCCATCTCTGATTTCGGATGTACTCGGGTCGCTGGTGCTACATCTTGCTAGCCAGCTGTCTTCCCCCATGCAAAAGCGGGTCATGAGGCTTGTTAGCGCGGCCATTGTTCTCGGCTTTTCTTGGCCGAGGTGTCTGGCGAGCCATTCGTCTCGGACATTATGTTTAAAAGCTGCTAAGGCTTTGGCATCCGGACAATCGACTATTTGGTTCTTTTTGGTAAGGAACCTGTTCCAGAATTTGCGCGCTGACTCTCCGGGCTGTTGAGTTATGTGACTTAAATCGTCTGCATCTGGAGGGCGGACATAAGTCCCTTGAAAATTTTCTCGAAACGCGTCCTCTTGCTCTTCCCAACTTCCAATAGTATTTTCTGGGAGGCTTTTGAGCCAATGCCGAGCTGGCCCTTTGAGCTTGAGGGGTAGATATTTTATGGCCTGGAGATCATCTCCTCTGGCCATGTGTATGTGGAGGATGTAATCCTCAATCCAGACTCCAGGGTTTGTTGTTCCATCGTATGCCTCTATCCTTACGGGTTTGAACCCCGCTGGAAATTCTTGATCCAGCACCTCATCGGTGAAACATAGTGGGTGTGCGGCGCCCCTGTATTTGGGTGTGCCGTTGTCATCGAACACTCGGCGTGTTGTGTTGCTTCCGGGGGCCCTCTTTTTTGGCCCATAAATGGACCTGACCGGGCCGTCTGTTTTCCGAGGATCATGAGTCGGCTTGTGTGGGGCGCCGCCTATCGCTTTTGGCCTGTCGTCTGGTCGTCTATCCGGCCAGGCGACCTCTTTGCTTTTTGGCTGTGGGGGCTCTATGGCCTCCTCGTCGAATTCTGGCAGCAGCTTGCGCTTCGAGTAGCTCTTTGTTTGGTGCCCATTGCCATATTTGTCCACGGTCTTGAGTACTTTGCTCCACCTCATTCTGAGTATGTCTTCCGCTGTTTTGAGCTTCCGTTTTTCCTTCTTCAGACTTCTTGTAGTGGCGACGAGTCTTTTGTGAATGTTCTTATGCTCCGGTGGTGTGTCCGGAGTGAGGTCGTCTAGACTGTTGTTCTCGCCGGGCATGGATTGATTATCCGATTCATCCTATTCGTATGGTTGCTTGGTTGCATGTTCGTCGCCCGCTGGTTTGCCCTGCTCCATTGTTGGGTCATTAGGAGTGCTGTTTTGGTCGAGGCGGGACTTAGGGCGGCGTCTGCGTCGCCGTTTTGGTTGTTTGTCAGCGGGATTATCCTTTGCCGCGTCCCGTTGTTCCTCGTTATCGCTTCCTTTTGGTGTGTCCACCATATATACATCATGGGTTGGGGTGGCCTTCCAGTGCTCGGTAAGCGCTGGTTCTTGGTAGTCTCCGGCATCGTCGTCCATACCGTCGATGTCTTCGGAGTCGTAGTCTAGCATGTCGGTTAGATCGTTGACAGTGGCTACAAAGTGGGTGGTGGGTGGGGTTTGAATTTCTTCGTCGTCCGCATCCCAACTATCCTGACCGCAGTCCAGCCAGGGCTCTCCTGATAACGAGAGATGCTTTAGCGAATTTAGGATGTCGCCAAAGGGTGAGTGCTGAAAGATGTCCGCGATGGTGAACTCCATGATCGGCACCCAATCGGATTCGATTGGCAGGGGTGCAGGAGGTTTGGAGTCCGGCAAGGAGTCCGACGCCTCGGAGTCACGAGCTTTATAAGGGACAAGTTCGGTATTCGGCTCCATCACCGTAGAGGTTGCAGCCCCCGAGGCGGTGTCCAGCCACCTGTCCTCGATCTGCGCGGTCTGCTCCTAACTATGGGTCAGAGCGGACTCGTGTGCGGCCTCCAGGGCACTATCCGGCGGCAGAGCTAAATCATGCCCATCGTGACAGCGCGGCACGCTCGGCTGTGACTCGAATCCGTTGAAGATCAAGTCTCTGCGGATGTCGGCCGGTAAGTTTAGGCTTCCAAACCTGACCTGATGGCCAGGGGCGTAGCTTTCGATCTCCTCCAGATGGCCAAGCGAATTGGCCCGCAGTGCGAAGCCGCCGAACACGAAGATCTGTCCGGGGAGAAAATTCTCACCCTGGACGGTGTCGTTGTTGATTGAAGAAGCCATCAAGCCTATCGGTGACGACACAGAGGAACTCTCAATGAAATCACCAATGTCGGTGTCAAAACCGGCGGATCTCGGGTAGGGGGTCCCAAACTATGCGTCTAGGCGGATGGTAACAGGAGACAAGGGACACGATGTTTTTACCCAGGTTCGGGCCCTCTCGATGGAGGTAAAACCCTACTCCTGCTTGATTGATATTGATGATATGGGTAGTACAAGAGTGGATCTACCACGAGATCAAGGAGGCTAAACCCTAGAAGCTAGCCTATGGTATGATTATTGTAATGGTTGTTTTGTCCTACGGACTAAAACCCTCCGGTTTATATAGACACCGGAGAGGGCTAGGGTTACATAGAGTCGGTTACAATGGTAGGAGATCTACATATCCGTATCGCCAAGCTTGCCTTCCACGCCAAGGAAAGTCCCATCCGGACACGGGACGAAGTCTTCAATCTTGTATCTTCATAGTCTTGGAGTCCGGCTAACGATGATAGTCTGGCTATCCGGACACCCCCTAGTCCAGGACTCCCTCACACATGCTGCAACTCCAACCCCCAAAACTGCTTTTCCATCCTGCGAACCTCCGCAAGTTAGGCTTTCATGTGCTCATCTTTTGGATCGTACACTTTGTTGGAGAAATTGACGAGGAGCTGCGAATCGCCCTTGATGGTAAGGCGCTTTACCCCTAGGGCAGCTGCGGCCTTCAAGCCTGCTATTAGACCTTCATACTCCGCTATGTTGTCGGAGACCTTTTCACCTTGCTGGAAATAGAGCTGCACGGCGTAGTAGAGCTTGTCCTGAGTGGGAGATATGAGCACCGCCCCAGCCCCAGCGCCATGCCTGGAGAACGCCCCGTCGAAGTACAAGACCCAGCCTTCTGGCGCCTTGCTTCCTGGGGAGAGGGATCGATCCTCGCCGGCCTTGAGGCCCAGTGCCTCCGTCCATTCGACCACGAAATCCGCTAGCGCGGCCCCCTTGATGACTCTGGTCGTGCTGAATTCAAGTTGAAACGCTTGCAGTTCAATGTTCCACTCGGCGACCCTTCCGGCTGAGTTAGGGCTCCTGAGCACCCTTTCCAAGGGGTATGCTAAGACGACCTTGATAGGGTGACCCAGAAAATAGTGCTGCAGCTTGCGCGACGCCACCAGTAGTGCAAGGAGGTGTTTCTGAGGCATGGGGTACTGTGCCCTCACGTCCCGCAACACCGTGCTGATGAAGTACACTGGGTGCTCGACGAGGCTTGGAGCGTCGGTGCCGGTGGCGTCCCCCGGAGACCGTGGCGCCTCCTAAGGCGACGGAGCCTCCAGAAGCTGGTTGCCTGAGGGAGGGGCCTCTTCCGCTCCCAGTGCGCTTCCCTGCGGTGGCTGATCCTTCTCAGCCGTGATAGTGGTCTCTACGAGTCCTCCTTGATCCTGCTTTGCCTTGATCCGGGTAGCTGCTGCGGCTTTGGTCCGACGCTCCTCCCTAACCGCCACCAGAGCTGCGCTAGCGGAGTAGGGAGTGGCGGCAAGGTAGAGCACCAGGGGCTCTTGAGGGCGTGGAGCCACCATCACCGGAGGGCTGGTTAGGTATCTCTTGAGATCTTGGAACGCCTTGTCGGCCTCTTCAGTCCATTCAAAGGGCCCCTTTTTCTTCATTAGCTGGAAGAAAGGCAGCGCTCGCTCCCCCAACTTGGAGATGAAGTGCCCTAGCGCATCCACGCACCCAGTGAGCTTCTGCATTTCTCTGAGGGTCTTTGGCAGGCTCATGTCCTCGACTGCCTTGACCTTTTCTGGGTTGGCCTCGGTGGGACATAAGGAAGCCCAAGAGTTTGCCCGAGGGGACTCCAAACACACACTTCTCCGGGTTGAGCCGCAGGTTCACTGCGTTGAGGTTTGCGAAGGTTTCCTCCAGGTCTTGTATCAGGGTCTTGGCCTCGCGAGACTTCACCACAATGTCGTCGACGTAAGCTTCCACATTCTTCCCGAGCTGGGGGCCCAAGGTGATGTGCATGAGCCGCTGAAAGGTTGCCCCCGTGTTGCGCAGTCCGAACGGCATGCATGTATAGCAGTACACCCCACACAGGGTCAGGAAGGCCGTCTTTTCCACGTCTTTCACCGCCATCTTGATCTGGTGATACCCGGAGAAGGCATCCAAGAAGCATAACAGGTCGCACTCAGCGGTGGAGTCGACGATCTGATCAATGCGAGGGAGCGGGAACGGATCTTGTGGGCATGCTTTGTTGAGGTTGGTGAAGTCGACACACATGCGCTCCTTCCCTCCCTTCTTTGGCACAACCACAGGGTTGTCCAACCAATCTGGATATTGAACCTCGCGAATGACCCCAGCGGCTTCTACCTTGCGGGTCTCCTGGACGATGAAGGCCTACTTTTCAGTGGACTGCCGCCTCGCCTTCTGCTTCACGGGGCGCACGTTGGGGCACACATTGAGGTGATGCTGGATTACGCCCCGTGGGATCCCTGCCAACTGATCAGGCTCCCAGGCGAATACCTTCTTGTTGGCGCACAGGAACTTGACTAGGGCTTCCTCCTGCTCGGGCTTGAGGTTGGCGCCTATGGTGAAAGTGGCGTCAGTGGACCCGCCCTCGTCGACGGGTATCTACTTGGTCTCTGCCTTGTCTTGGGTGAACAACTGCTTCTTCTTTGTTGGCGCAGCCCCCCTGGGCTCGGGGGTCCCCGCCTCGGTGGGCCGTGCTGACGCCGCCGTCTTGAAGGCGAGCTTGAGCGCTCGCAGCGCATCCCCGGTGTCCCCAGGCACGGTGAGGACACCGCTACTCCCGGGCATCTTCATGAGGTTGTACGCCGGGTGAGTCACGGCCATGAATTGGGCCAGTGCTGGATAGCCGAGGGTGGCGTTGTAGGGGAGGCCGATGGGGGCGATATCGAAATCGACCAGCTCCGTGCGGAAGTTGTCGTAGGTGCCGAAAGTTACTAGGAGTCGGATCTGTCCCAAGGAGCTGGACGACCCGGCCCCGACGCCCGAGAAGGGCCGGCTGGGCTGCAGCCGCTCCCGGGGTATGCAGAGGAGGTTGAAGGCCTCAACTGAGAGCACACTGAGGCCCGCGCCGCCGTCGATGAGAGCCCTGGTGACGGCCACCTGGCAGATGGTGGGGGTGCACAGCATGGGGAGCGCACCCGAGCAGGCTAAGTTGGAGGGGTGGTCCTCCGAGCTGAAGGCCAGACTGGCCTGTGGCGCCGACCGGTCCGGGGGAGCCCCCTGCCGCGTGGAGGCGGCGCCGACCCGGCGGACGAATGGCTTGACGTGGTGACTGGAGGGCGGCGCCTGCAAGCCGCCCAGGAGGGCCGCGATGACCGGGGGTGCCGGCGCAGCGTGGTGGGCGAGGAAGAGGCCGCGCAGCTCTTCCCAAGAGGCCACAGAGGCTGCCGGCAGGTGGAGGAGCCATGCGCGTGGAGCACCAGTGAGGGCCATGGGAAGCCAGTTGGCCATGACCCTATCGTCACTTCCAGCTTCGAGGACGGCCTCCTCGTACGCCAGCAGGAAGGCCAGCAGATCGGTCGCGCCATTGTAGCACGGCGGCGTCGTCGGCTTGAACTTATCCGGCCACCGCACCCGTTGCAAGGCTGGGGCCAGGGCTCGGAGCCCCCTGGCCCCAGCACTGGCGCTGGCGACCGGAGCGGGCGGCGTGCTGCCCATCGTGAGGCGGGTCGCGATGGTGGTGGAAGGGAAAACTTCGGCGTACCCCTACCTGGCGCGCCAAATGTCTGATTTCGGGTTCGGGCAGACCCTTGAGGTTCGAACACTGGGGTGCGCGCGGAGGTTTCGCCCTCTACCTACCTGCACCCCTCCGCCTTGCAAGGACCTAAACTATGAAAGGAACAACACAAGAGACACAAGGTTTATACTAGTTCGGGCCACCATTGTGGTGTAATACCCTACTCCAGTTTGTGGTGTGGTGGATTGCCTCTTGGGCCGATGATGATGAACAATACAAGGAAGAACAGCCTCGCGAGGGCCTATTCTTAGATGGGGCGATGAACTGCTAGGAGGAGTTCAGTTGCCCTTCTCTCTCGCTATGATGCTACTTGATTCTAGCTCCTGGATTCTAGATGCCCCTACCCTGGGGGTGGCTAGTCCTATTTATAGGTGAAGGCCCTAGGCCTCTTCCCAAATATTGAGCGGGAAGGGCGCCAACAATTGGCCATTTTGAAGGGGAACATCTGGTACACTTATCCTGACTAAAGTTGGTCCTCGCCTGCCAAAGGCTCTGGTGGTGACGCCTTCTTGGGCTCCACAATGACTTCCTTCCTGCCGTTGGGCTGGTCTTGGTCTTGTTGCACCAAAATGGATGCCTTTGTTTGATGATCTCGCCTGCGCTTGCTCCCTTTGCACCAAAGAGGAAAGGAGGACACTGCGCGGACTGGCGCTCGCCTGGCGCCCTTGGTCGTCATGGCTTGCGTCATGGGCACCTTGTGAGGTACCCCGCCTTGATCTCTCCGCCTCCTCGTGAGCCAGCCTGATGAGGTCGTGCCTGAGGAAGCTCCTTGTCATCCACCCCGCGAGGCTTGGCCCCTCGCGAGGGTCTTGAGCTTGTGTTGATGAAGATGGGCCCTGCTGGGCCCCCCTTTTAGCCACGCCGCAGGCCGCAGGCAGGCAAGTCTGGGGACCCCTGTTCCTAGAACGCCGACAGAGCCTTCGTCGGCGCTCCGCCGGAGGGGGAATCGACCACGGAGGGTTTTTACATCAACACCATAGCCCCTCCGATGAGTTGTGAGTAGTTTACCATAGACCTTCGGGTTCATAGTTATTATCTAGATGGCTTCTTCTCTCTTTTTGGATCTCAATACCATGTTCTCCCCCTCTCTTGTGGAGATCTATTCGATGTAGCTCTTTTTGCAATGTGTTTGTTGAGATCCGATGAATTGTGAGTTTATGATCAAGTTTATCTATGAGAAATATTTGAATCTCCTCTAAATTGTTTTATGTATGATTGAGTTATCTTTGCAAGTCTCTTTGAACTATCAGTTTGGTTTGTCCTACTAGATTGATCTTTCTTCCAATGGGAGAAGTGCTTAGCTTTGGGTTCAATCTTGCGGTGTCCTTACCCAGTGAAAATAGGGGTTGCAAGGCACGTATTGTATTGTTGCCATCGAGGATAACAAGATGGGGTTTATATCATATTGCATGAGTTTGTCCCTCTACATCATGGCATCTTTCTTAATGTGTTACTCTGTTCTTATGAACTTAATACTCTAGATGCATGCTGGATAGCGGTCGATGTGTGGAGTAATAGTAGTAGATGCAGGCAGGAGTCGGTCTACTTGTCACGGACGTGATTCCTATATACATGATCATACCTAGATAATCTCATAATTATTCGCTTTTCTATCAATTGCTCGACAGTAATTTGTTCACCCACCGTAATACTTATGCTATCTTAAGAGAAGCCACTAGTGAAACCTATGGCCCCCGGGTCTATCTGTTATCATATAAGCTTTCAATCTACTTTTATTTGCATCTTTACTTTTCCAATCTATATTATAAAATACCAAAAATATATTTATCTTATCATACTATCTCTATCAGATCTCACTTTTGCAAGTGGTCATGAAGGGATTGGCAACCCCTTTATTGAGTTGATTGCGAGTTCTTTGTTTGTTTGTGTAGGTGCGTGGGACTTTTGAGGAGCCTCCTACTGGATTGATACCTTGGTTCTCAAAAACTGAGGGAAATACTTACGCTACTATTGCTGCATCACCCTTTCCTCTTCAAGGAAAACCAACGCAAGCTCAAGACGTAGCAGGACCCTACGTGTTCGAGAACTATGTAGACATGACCGAGACACCTCTCTGGTCAATAACCAACAGCTCAACCTTGATGCTCATATTGGTTCCCACATATTCTACGAAGATCTTTATCGGTCGAACCGCAATGTCAACATATGTTATTCCCTTTGTCATTGGTATGTTACTTGCCCGAGATTCGACCGTTGGTATCTTCATACATAGTTCAATCTTGTTACCGGCAAGTCTCTTTACTCGTTTCGTAGTGCATCATCCCGCAATTAACTCATTAGTCACATTGCTTGCAAGGCTTCATATGATGTGCATTACCGAGAGGGCCCAGAGATACCTCTCCGATACTCGGAGTGACAAATCCTAATCTCGATCTATGCCAACCCAACAAACACCTTCGGAGATACCTGTAGAGCATCTTTATAATCACCCAGTTACGTTGTGACGTTTGATAGCACATAAGGCATTCCTCCGGTGTCCGGGAGTTGCATAATCTCATAGTCGGAGGAATATAAATTTGATACGAAGAAAGCAGTAGCAATAAAACTGGGCGATCATTATGCTAAGCTAACGGATGGGTCTTGTCCATCACATCAATCCACTAATGATGTGATCCTGTTTATCAAATGACAACTCATGTCCATGGCTAGGAAACTTAACCATCTTTGATCAACGAGCTAGTCTAGTAGAGGCATAGTAGGGACATGTTGTTTTGTCTATGTATTCACACATGTATCAAGTTTCCGGTTAATACAATTCTAGCATGAATAATAAACATTTATCATGAATAAGGAAATATAAAACAACAACTTTATTATCGCCTCCAGGGCATATTATAATAAATGGAGAGTAAATAAAAGAGCAATTATGTAAATACGAGGATTGATGAGAATAGACCCCGGGGCCATAGGTTCATTAGTGGCATCTCTCTCTAAAGCAAGTAATGGCATGGTAGACACATTATTGTTGGGAATTTGACAGAATAACTATCGGTGTCAAAACCGGCGGATCTCGGGTAGGGGGTCCCGAACTGTGCGTCTAGGCGGATGGTAACAGGAGACAAGGGACACGATGTTTTTACCCAGGTTCGGGCCCTCTCGATGGAGGTAAAACCCAACTCCTGCTTGATTAATATTGATGATATGGGTAGTACAAGAGTGGATCTACCACGAGATCAAGGAGGCTAAACCCTAGAAGCTAGCCTATGGTATGATTGTTGTAATGGTTGTGTCCTGCGGACTAAAACCCTCCGGTTTATATAGACATCGGAGAGGGCTAGGGTTACACAGAGTCGGTTACAATGGTAGGAGATCTACATATCCGTATCGCCAAGATTGCCTTCCACGCCAAGGAAAGTCCCATCCGGACACGGGACGAAGTCTTCAACCTTGTATCTTCTTAGTCTTGGAGTCCGGCTGAGGGAGTCCTGGACTAGGGGGTGTCCGGACAGCCGGACTATCATCGTCTGCCGGACTCCAAGACTACGAAGATACAAGATTGAAGACTCCGTCCCGTGTCCGGATGGGACTTTCCTTGGCATGGAAGGCAAGCTTGGCAATACGGATATGTAGATCTCCTACCATTGTAACCGACTCTGTGTAACCCTAGCCTCCTCCGGTGTCTATATAAACCGGAGGGCTTTAGTCCGTAGGACACAACATACATCACAACAATCATACCATAGGCTAGCTTTAGGGTTTAGCCTCCTTGATCTCGTGGTAGATCCACTCTTGTACTACCCATATCATCAATATTAATCAAGCAGGACGTAGGGTTTTACCTCCATCAAGAGGGCCCGAACCTGGGTAAAACATCGTGTCCCTTGTCTCCTGTTACCATCCGCCTAGACACACAGTTCGGGACCCCCTACCCGAGATCCGCCGGTTTTGACACCGACATTGGTGTTTTCATTGAGAGTTCCTCTGTGTCGTCACCGATAGGCTCGATGGCATCTTCAATCAACAACGCTGTCCAGGGTGAGACTTTTCTCCCCGGACAGATCTTCGTATTCGGCGGCTTCGCACTGCGGGCTAATTCACTTGGCCATCTGGAGTAGATCGAAAGCTACGCCACTGGCCATCAGGTCAGATTCGAAAGCCTAAACTTCACAGCCGACATCCGCGGGGACTTGATCTTCGACGAGCTCGAGCCAAAGCCAAGCGCGCCGCACTATTGCGATGGGCATGATCTAGCTCTGCCGCCGAACAGTGCCTTGGTGGCTGCACATGAATCCACTTTGGCCCTTAGTCCGGAGCCGATCGCCCAGATCGAGGACGGGTGGATGGACACCACCTCGGGGGCTTCAACTTCCACGGCGATGGAGCCGAACACTAACCTTGTCCCTCGCGAAACTCGTGATTCCGAGGTGCCGGACTCCTTGCCGGACTTCGGACCTCCCACGCCCCTACCAGTCGAATCGAATTGGGCGCCGGTTATGGAATTCACCGTCACGGACATCTTCCAATACTCGCCCTTTGGCGACATCCTAAATTCGCTAAAGCATCTCTCGCTATCGGGAGAGTCCTGGCCGGACTATGGCCAGGATGGTTGGGATACGGACAACAAAGAAATTCAGAGCCCACCCACCACCCACTTTGTAGCCACTGTCGACGATCTTACCGACATGCTAGACTACGACTCCGAAGACATCGACGCTATGGATGACGATGCCGGAGACGAACAGGAACCAGCGCCTACAGGGCACTGGAAGACCACCTCGTCATACGACATATACATGGTGGACACCCCAAAAGACGGGGACGGCGAAGAAGTAGCGGAGGCAGATTCCTTAAAGAAACAGCCCAAGCGCCAGCGTCAGCGGCGCCGCTCTAAATTCCGCCACAGCAAGAATGGAGATTCCGGCACAGGAGATAATAATACCCCAGAGAGTGCCGAAGATAATCCCCTCCAGCAAGACTCAGCGCAGGAGGACGCAGAAGCAAGCCCCCACGAGAGGGCGGCAGACGAAGAGGTCGAGGATTATAACTATATACCTCCCTCCAAAGATGAGGCAAGCCTCAACGACGACGAATTCGTCGTGCCCGAGGATCCCGTCGAACAAGAGTGTTTTAAACGCAGGCTTATCGCCATGGCAAATAGCCTAAACAAAAAGCAGCAGCAGCTTCAAGCTGATCAGGACCTGCTGGCCGATCGATGGACCGAGGTCCTCGCGGCCGAAGAGTTTAAACTCGAACGCCCCTCCAAAAGCTACCCCAGACGCAAGTTGCTCCCCCGATTAGAGGAGGAAGCATACATACCTTCATCACCAGCGCACGATACGGCCGACCGACCACCCCGTGGTCGCGACAGAGAGGCATCCAGACCCTCCACAAAGACCGTACCCCGGCATCGCTCCAAAAGTACGAAGCCAAGAGGGAACGCGCCGGACTTGCGAGACGTATTGGAGGACAAAGCAAGGCAATCCAGATCCATCTACGGATCACGAGGGCGCCCCACGACCCGCGACGAATACCGTCGCGCCGGATACAATAACCCCGGCTGGGCTGAACACAACAGACAACGCTCTCTCGAGCTGCGTCGTGATATTGCTCAATATAGAGGCGCCGCACACCCGCTATGCTTCACTGACGAAGTAATGGATCATCAAATCCCTGAAGGGTTTAAACCCGTAAACATCGAATCCTACGACGGCACAACAGACCCCGCGGTTTGGATTGATGATTATCTCCTTCACATCCATATGGCCCGCGGCGACGATCTCCATGCCATCAAGTACCTCCCACTCAATCTTAAAGGACCAGCTCGGCATTGGCTTAACAGCTTGCCCGCAGAGTCAATTGGGTGTTGGGAAGACCTGGAAGCCGCATTCCTCGACAATTTCCAGGGCACGTATGTGCGGCCACCAGACGCCGATGACCTAAGCACATAATTCAGCAGCCAGAGGAATCTGCCAGAAAATTCTGGACACGGTTCTTGACAAAGAAAAACCAAATCGTCGACTGTCCGGATGCAGAGGCCCTCGCAGCCTTCAAACATAACATCCGCGACGAGTGGCTAGCCTAGCACCTGGGACAGGAAAAGCCGAAATCCATGGCAGCACTCACATCATTAATGACCCGCTTTTGCGCGGGAGAGGATAGCTGGCTAGCTCGCAGCAACAACCTCAATAAAAATTCTGGCAGTCCGGATACTAATGACCACAACGGCAAGTCACGTCGAAACAAAAACAAACGCCGCATTAATGGCGACAATAAGGAGGATACGACAGTTAACGCCGGATTCCGAGGCTCTAAACCCGGTCAGCGAAAGAAGCCATTCAAAAGAACCACTCCGGGTCCGTCCAACTTGGACCGAATACTCGACCGCTTATGCCAGATACATGGCACCCCCGAAAAGCCAGCCAATCACACCAACAGAGATTGCTGGGTGTTCAAGCAGGCAGGCAAGTTAATTGCCAAAAACAATGACAAGGGGCTAAACAGCGACGACAAGGAGGAGACCCGACCGCCGAACAATAGAGGACAGAAGGGTTTCCCCCCACAAGTGCGGACGGTGAACATGATTTACGCAACCCATATACCCAAGAGGGAGAGGAAGCGCGCACTAAGGGACGTCTATGCAATGGAGCCAGTCGCCCCGAAGTTCAATCCATGGTCCTCTTGTCCGATCACTTTCGGTCGAAGAGACCATCCGACCAGCATACGCCATGGCGGATTCGCCGCATTGGTTTTAGACCCAATCGTCGATGGATTTCACCTCACGAGAGTCCTGATGGACGGCGGTAGTAGCCTGAACCTGCTTTATCAGGATACAGTGTGCAAGATGGGCATAGACCCCTCAAGGATTAAACCTACAAAGACAACCTTTAAAGGTGTCATACCAGGTGTGGAAGCCAATTGTACGGGCTCAGTCACACTGGAAGTGGTCTTCGGATCCCCAGATAATTTCCGGAGCGAAGAGTTAATCTTCGACATAGTCCCATTTCGCAGCGGCTATCACGCTCTTCTCCGACGAACCGCATTTGCAAAGTTCAATGCGGTGCCGCATTATGCATACCTCAAGCTCAAGATGCCAGGCTCTCGTGGAGCCATCACGGTCAACGGAAATACGGAACGCTCCCTCCCAACGGAGGAACATACAGCGGCTCTCGCGGCAGAAGTACAGATCAGCCTTTTTAGGCAATTTTCGAGTCCGGCCGTTAAACGGCCGAACACAGCAAAACGCGCCCGAAGCAATACCAACCAAGACAACATGGCACGACCAGAGCACGCGTAGCAATGCGGCCCTATCCCCCGCCCTCGCATGATTGCAAGAACAACCCTCTGCGTACATCATTACGCTTTGGAGATACCATGGGCGCAGGGGAAGGGGCACGATCACAATGGACCCAGAGTGCGGCTCGACCACACCAGGGGCTCGCAAGTGCGCCACCCTTTTTTATTATTATTTTCCTTCTTTGTATACACAGGGCTCCGTTAACCAGAGGCCCTGTCCGGCGGTGAACCTGCCGAACTCATGATGCAACAGCCAGGGAAGAAAGAAGGCTGCGACGAACACTCAGGTGGTCTCAATTACGAGCATTAAATTCGATTATATACACCAAGTCCGTAGCTCATCCCTGGAGGGGGACATGTTTAATTAGTCCAAATCCCTTGCTTACCGCACTATTTGTATCAGTCCGCACTCATAGGAGACTTCCTTTAATAAATAATGCAGCACTTTTCGACTGCAATTACATTACTTTATATATATATATATATGTTCATTACAGGACATCTTGCACCCGTATATTTTGGTACGGTCTAATACACCAGGGGCTTATGTTCCCCACATTATGGTATGATAAGTCCGAACACTTTCATAAGTGCGGCACCCCGTACTTATAGCATTATATGAATCGGCTCTGAATCATGTCTTGGGTCAATAGTTGGGTTTGCCCGGCTCCCACGTTTTGGTGCCTTACGTTCCGTTCTGTCGGCTAAGGTGGCACTGGGAGAACCATTGCGATTGCGCCCCGGTTGAGCCGGGCGAGCGCCTCAGTGGAGAAAGCTAAAACTGACCGGCATGATAAGGCGAGAGACTGGTCGCTGTTCGAGAGGTCTTTTCGAGTCCTTAAAGACTCACACCGCTTCGAGCGAAGTTCCGGATAAATGTCCGACGAAGGCGTGGATAGCGCCCCGGATTCGGTCTTCCGAATACCAGGGGCTTCGCCGAAATTTAAAATTATAGAATTCTATGGCTAAGTGAGAGTGTTCAAGCATTATAAGTCCGGTTGCCTTGTTCGTTGTGTTGAGCGCCTCCCTAGATGGACCCAAAATTGGGAACAAGAGTGCTCAAGTTTATCCCGAACACCCCAGCACTCGCGGCTCGGGGACTGAAGCCAACGACTTGCCATCTCTCAGATTTTATAAACGGCCGCACAGAAGGTAATATTTTAAATTAAACAAGCGTTGCTTAATGCGCATATGAACAAAGTTTTCAGCGCACAGGATAATACATAGCGAGTTTACTCAAAAATTACATCTCTGGGGCATTCATCCGCAATATCGCGGGCTCCCTTCAGGACAGTTTTATAATGCATTTCGGTCGTACGATACTCCTTGTCCGGTGGCGGCGGGTCAGTGAGAAGCTTCTCCGCATCCAGCCTGCCCCAGTGCACCTTTGTGCGG
The DNA here is from genome assembly GCA_963921465.1 of Triticum timopheevii. Taxonomy (NCBI): domain Eukaryota; kingdom Viridiplantae; phylum Streptophyta; class Magnoliopsida; order Poales; family Poaceae; genus Triticum; species Triticum timopheevii. The sequence goes on from OY997262.1 coordinate 326,581,441, forward strand.
GCAAGGACCCGACGAGCACCTTCAATATAGGCGGAGCGCTTCATGACCTCCACCCAGGGGCACGCATCCACCAGCCGCCGCACGAGGCTGAAGTAGCTCCCAGGCATGGCCTGTCCAGGCCACAGCCGGACTATAAGGCCCTTCATGGCCTCCTCAGCTACCTTGTGGAGTTCGACCAGCTGCTTCAGCTGGTCGCTTGGGGGCACCGGATGGCCGGCCTCAGTGTACTGAGACCAGAAGACCTTCTCCGTCGAGCTCCCCTCCTCGCCACGATAGAATGCGGCGGTATTGGACACACTACGCGGCAGATCTGCAAACGCCCCTGGAGAGCTCCGAATGCGGGTAAGTGTCAGGTAGTTTACATTAACATGCTTGCTTTGCATGAAAAATGCCTTACCCGCCGCTATCTTCTTTACATCTTCAACCTCCTGAAGGGCCTTATGGGCCTCGGCCTTGGCAGACTTGGCACTTTCGAGAGCCAAGGCAAGCTCAGATTCTCGAGTCTTGGAGTCACGTTCCAAGCTCTCATGCTTCTTCATGAGAGCGTGGAGCTCTTGCCGTACTTCCGTCACCTGTGCCTCCTGATTTTCTCGCTCTGCCCGTTCCGCGGCCGCACTGCGTTCGGCCGCGGACACAGCCTCCTTCAGGGCTGCCACCTCGTTCGTGGCCCCTGCGATACCCATATTATCCTTGTTAATTTTATTGCAACCAAAATCCTTTTCTGTAAGGTAACTATTCAAAGTGGTGTTACTCACCTTCTTTGTCCTCGAGCTACTTCTTGGCATGGCCGAGCTCTTGCTCGGACCGCTCGAGATCCTGCTTCAACGCACCGACCTCCGCAGTCAGTGCAGCAGAGGTCAGCAGCGCAGCCTGCAAACCCATATTGACATATTTTAAGCAACCCTGCGTATATCTTCTTAGATCCTCAGTCCGGCTTTTCTTTCCGAACACCGAACTGAGCATCAGGGGCTACTGTCTATGCGGTATTACATTACATAATTATAACTTCTTACCTCAAAGCCTATTAGAAGGCTGCTCCAGGCTTCGGTCAGCCTGCTCTTGGCGAGCTGAACCTTCTGAATCACCGCACTCATGATAGTGCAGTGTTCTTCCTCGATGGAAGCACCTTTAAGCGCCTCCAACAAGTTGTCCGGCGCCTCCGGTTGGACGGAGGCCGCCGGTGTCACAGTCTTGCCCTTCTTTCGAAGGGGCCGCCTGCCAGACTCTGGAACCGCTGCAGGTTCCGACGTAGAGTCCGGCGCAAAGTCCGGGAGGCTGCCTGGCGGCGCCTCAGGAGCCTCCTCCTGATGGGTCCCTCTCTGGGATCCCACCTCGGTGTCCTCATCGGCACGGGGGGTAGAGGCAGTCGGAAGTGAATCCACATCCGACGGGGCCAACGACCCGCTCGATGATGCGGGGAGATCATCATCGGCCGGACTGCGGACAGTATGCGGCATTAGTAGGACACTAGGTGACGCGCAAGAAATTGCATATCAGGGATCCGGATACTTACGATCTCGCCGGAGGCCTGGCCCTTGAAGGCCACTCCTCCTCGCCAACGACGGTGTTGGCGGAACTGTCCGGGGGAATAGTCCTCCCCCTCTTGGACCCTTCGGCCTCCCCTATTGGGGAAGCCTTCCTCTTCCTCTCTCCCTCCTCCGGGAGAGAGTCTTCTTCCTCCTCCTCGTCTTCGGGGGAGGAATCCGCCTCGTCGTCGGACGCTTGATTGCGGGAACTCTTTCGAGTCCCCGTGGCCACCTTCTTGGCCTTCCTCTCCAGCACCACGTGCAGTGCCAGAACCAGCAGCCCTGCTAGGCGGGCGTTCATTGGGTCTTCGGGCATGGGAGCTGGACAGATGAGCTGCTCAGCCTTCTCCATCCATTCCTGCCAAAGGAAAAGAGAGATTGAAACCCTCTTAGAATCAATTTGTTTACCACAAGTGTCCCGTAAAGGGGTCGAATCACTTACCTCGTCAGCTGGATGCTGCGATCGAAATCCGCGATCTTCCGTCGCGGATGCGGGGGCTTCGGCACCCTTAAACAGCACCCTCCAGGCGCCTTCCTACGACGTGTCGAAGAGCCCGCTTAGCGCCTGGTGCTGTTCCGGATTGAACTCCCACAGATTGAATGCCCGTTCTTGGCATGGGAGAATCCGGCGGATGAGCATGACTTGGACCACGTCGACGAGCCTGAGCTTATTGTTCACCAGCTTCTGGATACAGGCTCGGAGTCCCGACAGCTCCTTCGGATTGCCCCACAACAAGCCCTTCTCTTTCCAGGAGGTGAGCTGCGTGGGGATGCCAGATCTGAACTCGGGGGCCGCCGCCCACGTGGGTTTGCGCGGCTCGGTGATGTAGAACCACCCCGATTGCCACCCCTTAACGGAGTCCACGAAGGCCCCTTCGAGCCAAAGGACGTTGGGCAACTTGCCCAACATGGCGCCTCCGCATTCCGCTTGCGTGCCCTTCACAACCTTCGGCTTGACGTTGAAGGTCTTGAGCCACAGGCTGAAGTGGGGCTGGATGCAGAGGAAGGCCTCGCACACGACGATAAACGCCGAGATGTTGAGGATGAAGTTCGGCGCCAGATCGTGGAAATCCAGGCCGTAATAGAACATGAGCCCCCGGACGAAAGGGTGCAGTGGAAAGCCCAGTCCGCGGAGGAAGTGGGGAAGGAAGACGACCCTCTCATGGGGCCCAGGGGTAGGGATGAGCTGCCCCTCGTCGGGCAGCCGGTGTGCAATATCGCTGGAAAGGTATCCGGCGTTGCGCAGCTTGGTGATGTGCTCCTCCTTGACGGTGGAAGCCAACCACTTGCCTCCCCCTCCGGACATGGTCGGGGAAGGTTAAGACGAGATGCGCGAGCTTGGGCGTTGGAGCTTGAGTGCGCGGAGGTGGATGAGCAAAGGAGGAAGAAGGCGTGGGTGAAAAGGTGAATCCTTATCCCTTATATAGGCAGGGCGAAGACTATGCGCCCCCCACCAGCCTGGTAAAACTCGCTTATCTCCCAAGCGCCACCATCAATGGCGCGGTTGGGTTACCCACGTCCGTATTGATGAGAATCCCGGAATAAGGGGAACACGATCTCTGCTTCGACAAGATGTGCCAAGGAAACCGCTTCGCTAAACGTGTTGAGGTGGTATAATAAAAAACGATTCAAGTAAAAGCCTGGTAGCGGTGTGATGTCATGCCGCATAATACGTCAGCAGATTGGACTTGTGTACATTTTATTCTCTCTACAGTGGAATGTGGAATTTATTTTGCAGAGCCGGACACTATCCTGGGGTTCATGATCTTCTCTGGATTATCAACGGAGGAACCCGCCTTGCAATGCCGAACATTATGCGCGCCGGACTTATCGTCATTGAAGCCTGGTTCAGGGGCTACTGAGGGAGTCCTGGACTAGGGGGTGTCCGGACAGCCGGACTATCATCGTCCGCCGGACTCCAAGACTACGAAGATACAAGATTGAAGACTCCGTCCCGTGTCCGGATGGGACTTTCCTTGGCGTGGAAGGCAAGCTTGGCAATACGGATATGTAGATCTCCTACCATTGTAACCGACTCTGTGTAACTCTAGCCTCCTCTGGTGTCTATATAAACCGGAGGGCTTTAGTCCGTAGGACACAACATACATCACAACAATCATACCATAGGCTAGCTTTAGGGTTTAGCCTCCTTGATCTCGTGGTAGATCCACTCTTGTACTACCCATATCATCAATATTAATCAAGCAGGACGTAGGGTTTTACCTCCATCAAGAGGGCCCGAACCTGGGTAAAACATCGTGTCCCTTGTCTCCTGTTACCATCCGCCTAGACGCACAGTTCGGGACCCCCTACCCGAGATCCGCCGGTTTTGACACCGACACCGGACGATGATGATAGTCTGGCTATCCGGACACCCCCTAGTCCAGGACTCCCTCAGTAGCCCCTGAACCAGGCTTCAATGACAATGAGTCCGGCGCGCATATTGTTCGGCATTGCAAGGCGGGTTCCTCCTCCGAATAATTCATAGAAGATTTGTGAACACCAGGATAGTGTCCGGCTCTGCAAAATAAATTCCACATTCCACCGTAGAGAGAATAATATGCACACAAGTTCAATCTGCTGACATATTTCGTGGCATGATGTCACGCCACTACCAAGCCTTTACTTGAATCGTTTTTTATTATACCACCTCAGTGCGTTTAGCGAAGCGGTTTCCTTGGCACGTCTTGTCAAAGCAGAGATCGTGTTCCCCTTATTCCGGGATTCCCATCAATACGGACGTGGGTAACCCAAACGTGCCCGTCGCCACGCCTCCTCTATGGAAGGTGAGTCCCAAACGGTCACGGGGACGGCTCTTGGTATTCCTCCCTCTTTATAATGAGACCAAGGCTCATTTCTTTTCTTCAATCCTCGACCGAACCTGCCCCTCGCCCCGAGTTCCAACACCCAGAGCTCCAGATTCGAGCACTTCGGACCTTCAACAATGTCCGGATCCGACCTTCAGGGCCGGTGGATGCCCTCCTCCGTCATGGAAGAGGACGTGCAAAAGCTGAGAGAAGCCAAGTACTTGACCTACGAGATTTCGCATAGGCTGCCCGCCAAAGGGCAAGTCATTCCCACTCCCGAGCCCGGCGAAAGCGTCATGTTCGTGTCCCACCTCCATCGGGGTTTAGGTTTCCCGATGGATCCTTTTGTGAGAGGGCTCATGTTTTACTATGGGCTGGAATTCCATGACTTGGCTCCGGAGTCCATCCTCCACATCTCGTCCTTCATTGTCGTCTGCGAGGCCTTCCTCCGCACTACCCCCCACTTCGGTTTGTGGCTCAAAAATTTTAATGTGGAGCCGAAGATGGTCGAGGGGCACCAAGCAGAGTGCGGCGGGGCGGTCGTAAATAGGAGGGCCAATGCTCCATGGCCCGAGGGCTCCTTCCAAGAGGAGCTCGGCTTGTGGCAACAGGAGTGGTTTTATATTACCGCTCCCAGGGGCAGCAGGCAGAAGCCGCTGCCCATCTTCCGCTCGGGACCTCCACGACGACTGATGTCATGGGTCAACCAAGGGCTCAACTGGGGGCCGTCAAAGGACATGCCCCTATTGCAGGGCCGGATTCGAGACCTCCAAGCAAGGGAGATCGATCTGGTCGTGGTGATGCAGGTCATGCTGATTAGGCGTCTCCTGCCCTGCAAACACCGTCCTCTCCGGCTGTGGGAATTTAATCCGGAGGGACCACGAATTCTCCAACACTTCATGGGTACGACACCCGTGGAGATGTACAAATTGTTCTTCGGATCAAGAGAGGTGTGTCCGGAATTGACCGAGGACGCCGGCCTAAGCTGCAATCGCCCGGATACACAAGTAAGTAGCTCTATGTCCGGACATACCGTTTGTTTGCCTTTCTACGATTCGCCTTTTAACCAATTGTCCTATAAATATGAGTGGATAGCGCAAGCAAAACTGATACGGTGTCCGGCCCCCCTCCCAGAGACCGCGCCGGATCTCGTGCTGGTTAGGATGCTGGAGGTTGCGCCTTCAGAGGAAGGCGAAGGGGAGAACAGAGGAACTACCGCCTCTACCAAGGAGGCTTTTGAGAAAGGGGGGATCGAGAATCCCTCCTTCCAAGGGGAGAAGAGGACTGCTTCCGAAGACCCGGAGGCCAAAGCCCCGAAGCGGGGGAAGAGATCTTCACCAGAGGGTCCAGCGTCCGGGGAGACCCCGGCCGCACAGTCTCCTCTACGGAATCAGCCCTCCAGCGAGCCGTAAGTAGAAAAAAGGGAGTTTTGTAATAAGGGACATCCCTATTTGTGCTTCTGAGGATTAACTTAAGTTTTTACCTTGTAGTTCGGATCTCAGTCCTTCTCAGATGAGCTCGTCTTCGGGGGACCTTCGCCGGCAGATGATGGAGAGCGGGACGCCTCCATCCGCCGCGCCGTCAGGTGGAGCGGACGACCCTGAGGTGTCATCACGGAGGGTATCCCCGAGTCCGGCAGAGCCGAAGAGTTCGGCGCCAACTAGTGTACGGCCGGGGGAGCTGAAGGATCTGCTTGAGAGGGCGTCTATCTCAGAAGATCACCATACATTGATGAGTATGGTGATTGGAAGAATTTCGTCCGCCGAAGGCGGGTTGCATGATGCCGTCAGAAGCTTGCTGGCGGGTTTTGAGGTATGTAAAAATGACATACCTTTTGATAGTTTGACACATAAAGTGTGCCCTGTATAGATAGTAGCCCCTGAGACTCGGTAGGTTGTCGAGAGCGACAGCGTGCCGAGGATCAAAATCGCAAGTTTTAATTTTCGCCTTTCCTATGCAGGTGGCGGATAGTCTGGTGGCCAGCCGGACTGATGAAGTTGCCGAACTAAAGTGGCAACTCGACGTTGCGGATGCGGACATCGCGCTAGTCAACAAGCGACTTGACGAGTCGCAAGGTAAGTTTTTTGTGTTGAGGTCACCTAGTAAGGGAGCTGGAGCCCACTCCTTACAACATGTGTGCTTAATGCAGATGGTGCCGCTGCTATGGAGAGCCTTCGGGCCGAACTTGCTCGAGCCAAGGAGCAGGCCAGAAGGAGCGATGCGGCTGCCTTAAGGGCGGCCGAAGAGCTAGAAGCCGAAAAGGCTGCTCACTGCCGAAGCAGGGAGGAGATGGCCGAAATGGCCGTGAAGTTGAAAGATGCTACCGACCGATATGAGGTTCTTGAAAACGAACGCCGAGCGGAGCAAGAAGACCTAAGGAAGGCCACCGCCGAAGCCAAGGATGTCCGTTCTACAATGCGGGCTATAAAGGAGGAGCTGCGCCAGGCCGGAGATATTGTGGCTGGCAAGCCCTTTCTACTGCGCCGGAGGTTTACAGATCCAAAGTACGCTCAGCTTAGCCAGCTGTGGGGTCCGGAGGATCCTTATATGGACTTAGTGGCGAGTGCGGCAGATGCTGTTTTGCACTTCCGAAGTCAAAAGGATCACGAGACGGAAGAGCTTTTTTGGTCTCAATTCCATAGTCCGGAGCGTTCACTTCCGCTGACCGATCAGTTAGCTGAGTGGGCTGAGCTGAATAGATTGTCCAGACTTGCCATGACGGATATCGTGGCTCATGTCTGGCCGGATAGGCCCAAGCCGAAGAGTTATTTTGGCTTATTGCAGCAATTCCTTGGGGCGGTGCCGCATATCAAGGCGATGAAGCGGTCGGCCTGCATAGAGAGTGCACGAATGGCCCTCGCCCATGTGAAGACATACTGGACGGAGATGGACGCCACCGCTGTTGCGACCCAGGGTTCGGACGAGAGCCGGTTACCCGCCGAGCACTATTTTGGGGAAGTTCTGCGTGGTGCTCGTGTAATAGAGTCGTAGTGCTAAAAAAATGTCATGTTCAAATGAACTTTATGGTTTGTAAAATGATGTTTATAATATAAGCGCTTTTTGTACTTGTGCGTTCAAGTATTGAAATATCTCCTGTGCGGCCGTTTATGTATACGTGTGTATAACCTAAAAGATGGCAGTCGTCGGCTTCAGCCCCCACGCACAAGGTGCGGGGGTGTTTGCAAAAATAGCGCATTTTCACACTTAATCCGATGTCTCGGTCCTGTGAAGGAGGTGGTAGCGCAGCAAACAAGGCAACCGGACTATAATGCTTTATCACTTTCACTTAGCCATAGGAGTTCGAAGGTGGGGCTACGATATAGCCCCTAGGGGCACAACTCTCTCCGAATTCGGGGCGCGTATGTGCTTGACCGGGAAACGGTCCTTCGTCAAAGCGGAGGAATTCTAAACATTCCGGTGGTCGATCGAGTGGTTGACCAGTCTCTCGCTGTATCATGACAGTCAGTTTTCGGCTTTCTCTACTGAGATGCTCGCCCGGCCGAACCAGGGCACAATCGTAGTAGTTCTCCTGGTGCCGCGTTAGCCGATGATACGGAACGTAAGGCAGTAAAACACAGGAGCCGGGCAAACCCAACATTTGACCAAAGACATGATTCGGAGCTGATGCATATAAGGCCTAACTCGAGACGCCGAACACTCCCTAAGGTATTCGGTCTTTATGATAACGGGCAGAACAATGCCCTAAGCCCCTAGTGTCCAGGTACGGGCAAGAATTTCTGGCGCGGCCGATGCCAAAACGCCAGCCTCCTCATTGGTTATGGTAAAAAACCGTGGGATGTGAATCAACAAGAGACAGTAAGAAAGGTCTACGCAGGGTCTTAATCTGAAAAGAATCCTTGCGATGGGTCCCTGCTGCACGTCTGCGCATGTGTCTCTGTTGTGTCGTATCCTGGACGGGTGTACACGCTGTTCATCTGTAAAAAGAGAGGAACTTAGTTTGAAAAGAAGTTGTGCAAAGAATGTAAAAATCAAAATACGAATGAATGAATAGAGCTGAGCTTTTATGAGCTCTTTATTGCTTATACGCACAGCCCCTTGTGAGGGGGTATGCGAATAGGGAGCCCCTTGGTTATTTATGCCGGACTCGTCTAGCCGTGTCCGGGGTCTTGAACGACCTTTTAATGAGATGATGTCGCGTGGACCGGGCATTTTAAGTGTAAGAGACGCGTAATGTGGTATTGCGTTAAAGCGGACAAAAGCTTCACGTCCCAATAGTGCTTGATGGCTACTTTTGAGTGGGGCGACATGAAAGATTAGCTTTTCGCATCGGAAGTTGTCGGGTGACCCGAACACAACTTCTAGTAGTAAGGAGCCCGTGCACTTGGCGTAAGGGCCTGGCGTCACTCCTTTAAAGGAAGTGCGGCTATGTCGAATTTTGGTAGGGTCTACCCCCAACTTGCGGATTGTGTCCGGATATAGCAGGTTTAAATCGCTGCCCCCATCCATTAGGACTTGTGTAAATTGTAGTCCGTCGATTATAGGATCCAATATCAGAGCAGTCCATCCTGCGTTTCGAATACTTCTGGAATAGTCCAGGTGGTCGAAAGTAATTGGTTTTAACATCCAATCTCGGGGTTCCGCTGGGGTGGACCGTGCGACACGTGCTTTAGCGGGTGCCGTACTATTGTTCCGTATTATCACATGAAGTGAGTTTACTGTTTTGACTTCTTGTGGGAAAGTCTTTTGTTTTCCGGCGCTCTGCTGGTGGGGTTCGTCGTCATCCTCGCTTGGCATGTCGAGCCCCTTGTGTTCGGCGTTGAGTCGGTCGGACTGTTTGAAGACCCAACAATCTCGGTGGGTGTGGTTTGCAGGCCTTCCGGAGGTACTGTGGATTTGACATATCCGATCCAAAATTTTGTTTAAGTTGGATAGCTCGTCACTGTTGTCCTTAAGAGGCGGTGTTTTGTTGTTCGGCCGCGAGCTTTTGAATCCGGCGTTGACCGCTGTGTTCTTTGGGCTTTTTTCTTTATTTCGGCGCTGGTCCTTTCTGCGCCGTGATTTTCCATTTCCATCTCTGATCTCGGATGTACTCGGGTCGCTGGTGCTGCATCTTGCTAGCCAGCTGTCTTCCCCCGCGCAAAAGCGGGTCATGAGGCTTGTTAGCGCGGCCATTGTTCTCGGCTTCTCTTGGCCGAGGTGTCTGGCGAGCCATTCGTCTCGGACATTATGTTTAAAAGCTGCTAAGGCTTCAGCGTCCGGACAGTCGACTATTTGGTTCTTTTTGGTAAGAAACATGTTCCAGAATTTGCACGCTGACTCTCCGGGCTGTTGAGTTATGTGACTTAAATCGTCTGCATCCGGAGGGCGGACATAAGTCCCTTGAAAATTTGCTCTAAACGCATCCTCGAGCTCTTCCCAACTTCCAATAGTATTTTCTGGGAGGCTTTTGAGCCAATGCCGAGCTGGCCCTTTGAGCTTGAGGGGTAGATATTTTATGGCGTGGAGATCATCTCCTCTAGCCATGTGTATGTGCAGGATGTAATCCTCAATCCAGACTCCGGGGTCTGTTGTTCCGTCGTATGCCTCTATGTTTACGGGCTTGAATCCCGCTGGAAATTCATGATCCAGCACCTCATCGGTGAAACATAGTGGGTGTGCGGCGCCCCTGTATTTAGGCGTGCCATTATCTTCGAACATGCGGCGTGTTGTGTTGCTTCCTGGGGCCCTCTTTTTTGGCCCATAAATGGACCTGACCGGGCCATCTGTTTTACGAGGATCATGTGTCGGCTTGTGTGCGGCGCCGCTTGTCGCTTTTGTCCTGTCATCTGGTCGTCTATCCGGCCAGGCGGCCTCTTTGCTTTTTGACTGTGGGGGCTCTATGGCCTCCTCGTCGAATTCTGGCAGCAGCTTGCGCTTCGGGTAGCTCTTTGTTTGGTGGCCATTGCCATATTTGTCCGCGGTCTTGAGTACTTTGCTGCACCTCATTCTGAGTATGTCTTCCGCTGTTTTGAGCTTCCGTTTTTCCTTCTTCAGACTTCTTGCAGTCGCGACAAGTCTTTTGTGAAGGTTCTTATGCTCCGGTGGTGTGTCCGGCGTGAGATCGTCTGGACTGTTGTTTTCACCGAGCATGGATTGATTATCCGATTCGTCCTATTCGGACGGTTGCTTGGTTGCATGTTCGTCGCCCACTGGTTTGCCCTGCTCTATTGCTGGGTCATTAGGAGTATTGTTTTTGTCGAGGCGGGACTTAGGGCGGCGCCTGCGTCGCCGTTTTGGTTGTTTGTCGGTGGAATTATCCTTTGCCGCGTCCCGTTGTTCCTCGTTGTCGCTTCCTTTTGGGGTGTCCACCATATATACATCATGAGTTAAGGTGGCCTTCTAGTGCTCGGTAGGCGCTGGTTCTTGGTCGTCTCTGGCATCGTCGTTCATACCGTCGATGTCTTCGGAGTCGTAGTCTAGCATGTCGGTTAGATCGTCGACAGTGGCTACAAAGTGGGTGGTGGGTGGGCTTTGAATTTCTTCATCGTCCACTTCCCAACCATCCTGACCGCAGTCCGGCCAGGGCTCTCCTGATAACGAGAGGTGCTTTAGCAAATTCAAGATGTCGCCAAAGGGTGAGTGCTGCAAGATGTCCGCAGCGGTGAACTCCATGATCGGCGCCCAATCGGATTCGGTTGGCAGGGGCGCAGGGGGTTCGGAGTCCGGCAAGGAGTCCGGCACCTCGGAGTCACGAGCTTTGCCGGCGACAGGGTCAGTGTTCGGCTCCATCGCCATAGAGATTGCAGCTCCCGAGGCGGTGTCCAGCCACCTGTCCTCGATCAGCGCGGTCGGCTCCAAACTATGGATCGGAGCGGACTCGTGTGCGGCCTCCAAGGTACTGTCCGGCAGCAGAGCTAAATCATGCCCATCGTGACAGTGCGGCACGCTCGGCTGTGGCTCGAATCCATCGAAGATCAAGTCTCCGCGGATGTCAGCCGTGAAGTTTAGGCTTCCAAATCTGACCTGATGGCCAGGGGCGTAGCTTTCGATCTGCTCCAGATGGCCAAGCGAATTGGCCCGCAGTGCGAAGCCGCCAAATACGAAGATCTGTCCGGGGAGAAAAGTCTCACCCTGGACTGCGTTGTTGTTGATTGTAGAAGCCATCAAGCCTATCGATGACGACACAGAGGAACTCTCAATGAAAGCACCAATGTCGGTGTCAAAACCGGCGGATCTCGGGTAGGGGGTCCCGAACTGTGCGTCTAGGCGGATGGTAATAGGAGACAAGGGACACGATGTTTTTACCCAGGTTCGGGCCCTCTCGATGGAGGTAAAACCCTACTCCTGCTTGATTAATATTGATGATATGGGTAGTACAAGAGTGGATCTACCACGAGATCAAGGAGGCTAAACCCTAGAAGCTAGCCTATGGTATGATTGTTGTAATGGTTGTGTCCTGCGGACTAAAACCCTCCGGTTTATATAGACACCGGAGAGGGCTAGGGTTACACAGAGTCGGTTACAATGGTAGGAGATCTACATATCCGTATCGCCAAGCTTGCCTTCCACGCCAAGGAAAGTCCCATCCGGACATGGGACAAAGTCTTCAATCTTGTATCTTCATAGTCTTGGAGTCCGGCCGATGATGATAGTCCGGCTATCCGGACACCCCCTAGTCCAGGACTCCCTCAATAACATTCACAACTATGATCATTCATGGCATAATTTTCTATAGGCATCACGTCTGTGATAAGTAGACCATAATCCAACTGCATCCACTACTATTACTCCACCCCGAAAACCTTTTTCCAGCATGCATCTCAAGGTATTAAATTTAATAAAAACAAAGTAGTGCAATAAGCAATATGGCATCATGTAGACTGAAAGAAATATAGCAATAAGATTAAACCTCGTCTTTTTATCCTTAGTGGCAACAATGCAAATGTTTGTCTTGTCCCTTTCTGTCACTGGGATATAGAACACCTCAAGATTTACAAAAAAACACCTCTGTGATAATACATGTTTGTCACATTAGGTCACGTTTTCTGTCACGCATGTACATCCGTGACGATTTTATGACAGAATCAAGATAGTCATACCCGTGTTGTCGTAGAAGTGTTCCATGACAATACTCCATGTATCATCACGAAAGTGTTCACTTCCGTGACGATAAATGGCGCGTCATGGAAGTGATTTTGTAAGGGTAACCGTGGCAACCACCGTAATGAGTCACCATTAAGCTATCGGGTGTCGGTTTTGGATTCGAACCCCGTTAACAGCCACGACCAATGACGGTTTTCCATGTGTAATTTCGCATTCGCCAGTGGAACCACATGTCAGCTTTGCATTGTGACAGATGTCATCCATCCAACGTACGAGAGGCGCCTCTTGTACGTCAACACGTGGCACGAACCAATAGTGGCCCATTTAGTGTAAATAGGCCGGCCCACAAGTATATGGATCACAACAATCTTAGAGGGTAGTATTTCACCCAAATTTATTGATTCGACACAAACGGAGCCAAAGAATATTTATAAGCCTCAGCAGTTGAGTTGTCAATTCAACCATGAGAAATCACTTTGTTGCAACAATTTATTAGTAGCACAATAATATTGATAGTAGTGATAGCAAAGTAGCAATAGTAGTAGCAGCAATGGTAGCAAATTTGTAACAAGCAGATTAGTAGTAGCTTGAGCAAAAATCAATAGTATTAAAGTGTAGGCATGGACTGGCGATGGATATTCAGACGAGATTCAATATGTAACTGTCACAACCTAGAGCGATACACAATAGCTCAAACTCATCAATCATATGTAGACTTATATTTCGTATATAGTCATACATGCTTGCGGTAAGAACTTGCATGACATGTTTTGTCCTACCCTTACATGGCAGTGGGGTCCTAATGAAAACTAAGGGTAATTAATGCGCTCCTTTTAATAGAGAACCAGAACAAAGCATTAACACATGGTGAATAAATGAACTCCTCAAGTTAAAGTCATCCCCATTGATATCCCAATTTGAGGTCATCTTAGGGGTCTAAGGCTTAGAACAATGAGAGGTGCATACAACTTGCATGTAAGATCAAGAATGTGAATATATTCATGAAAGCATAACATGTTCATATCTGAAATCATGGCACTCGGGCCTAGTGACAAGCATTAGGCATAACAAAGTCATAGCAACATCAATCTCAAAACATAGTGGATACTAGGGATCAAGCCAGAACAAAACTGACATGATTGCACATATGGAATCTCATCCATCTCCATCTACCCCAGTATGCCTACAAGGGGATTACTCACACATGATTGTGAGCATCATGAAATTGTTGTTAGGTTCTACGGTAGGGTGCGTCGACTGCAAATTAAAATTTTCCTACGCGCAGAACAACCAAGAACACGCTACAGGAGATGGATCACAGATCGTTACCACTAGACACGCAGTACCGTGCAGCAGAAGAAGAGTTGGGGCAGCGCATCTGCATGGATCGTCTCATCCTCGTCCGATCTCCCTCACGCGGCTGGTCGTCCAATCCCATGTACAAGTTCACCGGAGCGGCACAAGTGCACCGCCTCTAACGGTATCCGTGCGTGCAGGAGGAACACCGTGCGGCGGACTGCTAGGTCCGATCACATAGTCGACAGCGAGTGGAGGTGGCTATTCGCAACACATGCAAACCCTAGTCGCAGCGCCGAAGTGATCAACCACCTGAGTGTGCCACACCTCCACTTTATATAGGCGTCCGTCACAGGCTCAACACTTGGGCCTCACACGGACCCTAAAGCCCATAAGTCTACTCGGCCACAATCCGAATACAGCTCGGATCACATCCGACCAGTGTACTCGGATCCGACCTCGTAGGTTCCTTCCCTTAAGCGCGCGACCCCTTAGGTTCAAGTCGGATTGGTCGTGGTTTAGATCGCCTCCGAACTGCACGGTTGGTAGCGGCCTCTAGCAAGGCATGCCAAACACCAAGCAGACTATGAAGCTGGTTAGGCGAACCTGTACAACGTGTCACACTTCTGTTCCCTTTGCCACACCATATATGTTGTCGGGCTCAAGGCGAGATTGTCATCCTTGTGCTAGCCCGACCTCTTTCTCGTTCCAGTGATACCGACCACTATCCGGATTATCTCATAATCCTTGTCGCATGGCCATGCTTATCCTGGTCGGATCACACGAGGGGCCCTGAGTATATCTCTCCTAATCGGAGGGGCAAATCCCATCTTGCTTGACCATGTCTCGCAGCATGGGACTGGACAAACCCAAAACTTACCTTTGTAACTACCCAGTCACGGAGTAGCGTTTGGTCGGCCCAAAGCAAGTCTGTCACCATCCCGAGTACATGCATCAGCTCAGGTCTTAGGACATAGAACGTATGTTGTACTAGAGACTCACAGATGACATATCATTGCGTCTCATAGTTGGGTCTGTCCTACTCGGACCTTATCTCGAGTCGGATCCGACTACGTCGAATCCGACCAGACCTTTCCAAGTCCATATTATCCAGTTAGCATCCAATGCTCCATGGCTAGTGAGACCAAGCCATCGACCGTGTCATATGCTAGTCTATTCGGTTGCGCGTCCACACAGCCCTTTCGACTAGGGACCTTTTAGGACAGTCATCATACAATGCATAGTCCCACAAACAAGTCACGTACTTGTTGATACACATCATTGATAATGTCCAAGGACTATCTTTATTCATAAACACATAGGAAATATCATCATACATGATTGCCTCTAGGGCATATCTCCAACAGTCTCCCACTTGCACTATAGTCAATCAAATAGACATTGAATGCCCATAGCTCTAACGTGCCCCTCATGCTTGGGTTGTGGAAGTGGCTTAGTCAATGGATCTGCAACATTTGCATCCGTGTGGATCTTGCATAACTCTACACCACCATTCTTTACGATCTTTCGTATCAGGTGATATTTCCGATCTATGTGTCTAGCCTTGTGGTGATTCCTCGGCTCCTCGGCTTGTGCGATGGCACCGGAATTATCACAATAAAGTTCCAACGGTTTCACCGAGGCTGGGAAAATACCAAGATCATCCAGAAAATGCCGGATCCAGACACCTTCCTTTGCAGCTTCACAAGCCGCAATGTATTCGGCTTCTGTGGTAGAATCGGCCACCGTATCCTGCCTGGAACTCATCCAGTGCACTGCTCCTCCGTTCAGGACGTACACGAATCCGGACTATGATCGACAATCATCTCTGTCGGTTTGGAAACTAGCATCGGCGTAACCCCTTACGACAAGCTCTTCCTCACCTCCATAAACTAGGAACATCTCTTTAGTCCTTTTCAGGTACTTCAAAATAGTCTTTACTACTACCCAGTGACTCTCACCTCGGTTTGCCTGGTACCTGCTTGTTAGGCTTATTGCAAAAGCAACATCAGGCTTTGTACATATCATGGCATATATGATGGATCCGATTGCCGAGGCATACGGAATCCTACTCATCCTGCTTCGCTCACCAGATGTCGAAGGACTCTGAGTCTCGCTTAGCCTTATACCATGTGAGAGTGGCAAGAACCCTTTCTTCGCCTCACTCATGTTGAACCGCTTCAACACTTTATCTATGTACGTGCTCTGGCTTAAGCCGAGGAGCCTCCTCGATCTATCTCTATAGATCTTAATGCCTAAAATATACACTGCCTCACCAAGGTCCTTCATCGAAAACTTGCCATTCAATGACTCCTTGACCGAGTTTAGCATCGAAACATTGTTCCCGATTAGTAGTATGTCATCCTGAAAGTGCAACTATCCCTAGGTGGTTTTGGTAATTAATAACAACATATAGCTCATTGAGCTAATACTATTCCAAGACTATTATTTCAGGAAAGCTCAATGAATGGCATGGCATGGGTGATGAAAGTGGATCCCTCAAAATACTAAGGACAAAGGATTGGCTCAAGCTC
This sequence comes from Triticum timopheevii, assembly GCA_963921465.1. NCBI lineage: Eukaryota > Viridiplantae > Streptophyta > Magnoliopsida > Poales > Poaceae > Triticum > Triticum timopheevii. Next base: position 326,597,647 of record OY997262.1, read on the forward strand.
AAAAGCTCAAGACTCTTCATTTTACATTTTAGTGATCCAAGATCACATTGAGTCTATCGGAAAAGCCAATACTATCAAGGAGGGATGAGGTATTGCTTAATGAGCCTCTTGCTTCATGTGCTTAGTGATATGCTCCAAAACCCTCAACTATTTTCCCACATCCACATATGACCTAAACCCAAAGCCAAAATCGGTCACACCGAAACTTCCTATCCGGCGCCACCGATTCCACAAGTCATATCCACTGTCACAAACCCTAAGCAAATCGGTCTTACCGATAGGGATCTCGGTCTCACCGAGATGGGGTTGCAATCTCTCTGTTTCCCTTCGTAACGTTTCGGTCTAACCGAAGTGAGCGATCGGTCCCACCGAGAATGCAATGTAAACTCTCTATTTCCTTTTTGTAACATTTCGGTCTCACCGAAAAGAGCAAATCGGTCCCACCGAGTTTACCTGACCAACTCTCTGGAAAGCTTATTACCAAATCGGTCTCACCGAGTTTGTGTAATCGGTCTTACCGAGATTATGTTATGCCCTAACCCTAACCGAATCGGTCTCACCGAGATGCATGTCAGTCCCACCGAAAATCACTAACGGTCACTAGGTTTACTAAATCGGTCCGACCGAGTTTAACAATTCGGTCCCACCGAGTTTGGTAAATTGTGTGTAACCGTTAGATTTTGTGTGGAGGCTATATATACCCCTCCACCTCCTCTTCATTCATGGAGAGAGCCATCAGAACGAACCTACACTTCCAACTTACCATTTCTGAGAGAGAACCACCTACTCATGTGTTGAACCAAGATATTCCATTCCTACCATATGAATCTTGATCTCTAGCCTTCCCCAAGTTGCTTTCCACTCAAATCTTCTTTCCACCAGATCCAAACCCATTGAGAGAGAGTTGAGTGTTGGGGAGACTATCATTTTAAGCACAAGAGCAAGGAGTTCATCATCAATGCACCATTTGTTACTTCTTGGAGAGTGGTGTCTCCTAGATTGGCTAGGTGTCACTTAGGAGCCTCCGTGGAGTTGAACCCTTCTTGGGTGGAGCCCTCCTGGACTAGCGCAGCCGTTACCCTTCGTGGGTTGAAGTCTCCATCAACGTGGATGTACGATAGCACCACCTATCGGAACCACGCCAAAAACATCCGTGTCTCCAATTGCGTTTGAATCCTCCAAACCCTTCCCTTTACTTTCTTGCAAGTTGCATGCTTTGATTTCCGCTGCCTATATACTCTTTGCATGCTTGCTTGAATTGTGTGATGATTGCTTGACTTGTCCTAAATTAGCTAAAATCTGCCAAACTCTAAAATTGGGAAAAGGTTAAGTTTTTATTGGTCAAGTAGTCTAATCACCCCCCCCCCTAGACATACTTCAAGGTCCTACAAGTGGTATCAGAGCCTTGGTCTCCATTTGCTTTGATTTCCATAGCTTTTGGTGATCATAGCCTTGGTTTCACAACCTAGGAGAGTATGGCGTCTAGCGAGGGAAATTATCACCGTAGAGGTCCTTACTTTGATGGTACTAATTTTGCTAGTTGGAAGCATAATATGAAAATGCATATTCTTGGACATAACCCCGCCGTTTGGGCAATTATTTGTATTGGCTTGCAAGGTGAATTTTTCGATGGGAGAGAACAAAACCGTGAAGCTAACGCGGAAGAATTGAAGATGCTGCAATACAACGCTCAAGCTTGTGATATCATCTTCAAAGGATTGTGCCCCGAAGAATTCAATAAAATCAGCCGTCTTGAGAATGCAAAGGAAATTTGGGATACATTGATTGATATGCATGAAGGTACCGAATCCGTCAAGGAATCCAAGTTGGATGTGCTCCAAAGTCAGCTTGACAAGTTCAAAATGAAGGATGGTGAAGGTGTCGCTGAAATGTACTCTAGGCTTGCTCTCATCACAAATGTGATTGCCGGCTTAGGGAGTTTAGAGATGACCGACAAATTCATCATCAAGAAGATCTTAAGAGCATTGGATGGAAAGTATGATACCGTGTGCACATTGATTCAAATGATGCCAAACTACAAAGATCTCAAGCCAACGGAAGTCATTGGAAGGATTGTTGCTCATGAGATGTCACTCAAGGACAAGGAGAAACTTCACAACAAGTCAAGTGGTGCCTATAAAGCCTCAAGTGAAGCCCCCACATCATCAAGTGAGAAACCAACCTTCAGTGAAGAATTGAGCTTAATGGTGAAGAACTTCAACAAATTCTACAAGAATAGAAGCAAAGAAAGAAGCTCCAAATCAAGGTCTTACAATGACAAGAGATCTTCTAGTCGAGAGCGCAATTGCTACAATTGTGGGAGACCCAGACACTACTCCAATGAGTGTACGACACCCTACAAAAGAAGAGAAGATTCTCCAAGAAGAAGGAGCAAAAGAGAAGAATCACCACCAAGAGAGAGGAGGAGTAGAGATGATCGTTATGAACGAAGACCCTCACGGAGAAGCAAGGATTCGGAAATGAAGGACAAGTCATCAAGGAGCTACACAAAACGAAGACATCAAGCTCATGTTGGTGAATGGGTTTCCGGCTCCGACTCCGACAATCACTCCGAGAGAAGCTATCACTCCGACTCCGAATATACTCAAGATGAAGGTGTTGCCGGTCTAGCACTTGTGTCAACCAACTCCTACGACATATTTGATTCACCAAATGAAGGTGTTGGAAGATTCTTCATGGCCAAATTGTTGGGGAACATAGTAATTTCAAAAAATTTCCTACGTACACGCAAGATCATGGTGATGATATAGCAACGAGGGGAGAGTGTTGTCTACGTACCCTCGTAGACCGAAGCGGAAGCGTTGACGCAACATAGAGGAAGTAGTCGTACGTCCTCCCGGTCCGACCGATCCAAGCACCGTTACTCCGGCACCTCCGAGTTCTTGACACGCGTACAACTCGATGACGCACCCTCGATCTCCAATCCAGTAGAGGCTCCAAGGGGGAGTTCCGTCAGCACGACGGCGTGGTGACGATCTTGATGTTCTCCTGTCGCAGGGCTTCGCCTAAGCACCGCTACAATATGATCGAGGTGTAATATCATGGAGGGGGGGCACCGCACACGGCTAAGGAACGATCAATGATCAACTTGTGTGTTCTAGGGTGCCCCCCTACCCCCGTATATAAAGGAGGGAGGGAGGAGGTGGCCAGCCTCAAGGGGGGCGCGCCATAGGGAGGGGGAAACCTACTCCAAGTAGGTTTCCCTCTCTTTTCCTTATCTTATTTGGAGGGGGAAGGAAGGAGTACTAGTATTAGGAAGTAGTACTAGTAGTAGGAAGGAAGAGAGGGGGAAGGAGAAAGGAAAGGGGGGGCCGGCCCCCCTCCCCAATTCGGATTGGGCTTGGGGGGCGCGCCCCCCTCCCTTGCTCCTTCTCTCTTCCTCCTACATGGGCCCAATAAGGCCCATATACCTCCCGGGGGGTTCCGGTAACCTCCCGAAGCTCCAAACTTCTCCGGAGCCTTTACGGTGTCCAAATATATCCGTCCAATATATCAATCTTTACGTCTCGACCATTTCGAGACTCCTCGTCATGTCCGTGATCATATCCGGGACTCCGAACAAACTTCGGTACATCAAAACACATAAACTCATAATATAATTGTCATTGAAACCTTAAGCGTGCGGACCCTACGGTTCGAGAACAATGCAGACATGACCGAGACACGTCTCTGGTCAATAACCAATAGCGGGACCTGGATTCCCATATTGGTTCCTACATATTCTACGAAGATCTTTATTGGTCAAACCGCATAACAACATACTTTGTTCCCTTTGTCATCGGTATGTTACTTGCCCGAGATTTGATCGTCGGTATCTAATACCTAGTCCAATCTCGTTACCGGCAAGTCTCTTTACTCGTTCTGTAATACGTCATCTCATAACTAACTCATTAGTTATATACTTGCAAGGCTTAAGTGATGAGTATTACCGAGAGGGCCCAGAGATACCTCTCCGACAATCGGAGTGAAAAATCCTAATCTCGAATTATGCCAACTCAACATGAACCTTCGGAAACACCTGTAGAGCACCTTTATAATCACCCAGTTACGTTGTGACGTTTGGTAGCACACAAAGTGTTCTTCCGGTACACGGGAGTTGCACAATCTCATAGTTGCAGGAACTTTGTATAAGTCATGAAGAAAGCAATAGCAGTATACTAAATGATCAAGTGCTAGGCTAACAAAATGGGTCATGTCAATCACATCATTCTTCTAATGATGTGATCTCACTAATCAAATGACAACACATGTCTATGGTCAGGAAACATGACCATCTTTGATTAATGAGCTAGTCAAGTAGAGGCATACTAGTGACTATATTTTTGTCTATGTATTCACACATGTATCATGTTTCCGGTTAATACAATTCTAGCATGAATAATAAACATTTATCATGATGTGAGGAAATAAATAATAACTTTATTATTGCCTCTAGGGCATATTTCCTTCAGTCTCCCACTTGCACTAGAGTCAATAATCTAGATTACATAGTAATGATTCTAACACCCATGGAGTCTTGGTGCTGATCATGTTTTGCTCGTGAGAGAGGCTTAGTCAACGGGTCTGCAACATTCAGATCCGTGTGTATCTTGCAAATCTCTATGTCTCCCACTTGGACTTGGTCCCAAATGGAATTGAAGCGTCTCTTGATGTGCTTGGTCCTCTTGTGAAATCTGGATTCATTTGCCAAGGCAATTGCACCAGTATTGTCACAGAAGATCTTCATTGGTCCCGATGCACTAGGTATGACACCTAGATCGGAAATGAACTCCTTCATCCAGACTCCTTCATTTGCTGCTTCAGAAGCAGCTATGTACTCCGCTTCACATGTAGATCCCGCTACGACGCTTTGTTTAGAACTGCACCAACTTACAGCTCCACCGTTTAATAAAAGCATGTATCCGGTTTGCGATTTAGAATCGTCCGGATCAGTGTCAAAGCTTGCATCGAAGTAACCATTTACGACTAGCTCTTTGTCACCTCCATATACGAGAAACATATCCTTAGTCCTTTTTAGGTATTTCAGGATGTTCTTGACCGCTGTCCAGTGATCCACTCCTGGATTACTTTGGTACCTTCCTGCTAAGCTTATTGCTAAGCATACGTCAGGTCTGGTACACAGCATTGCATACATGATAGAGCCTATGGTTGAACCATAGGGAACATTTTTCATTTTCTCTCTATCTTCTGTTGTGGTCGGGCATTGAGTTCGACTCAACTTCACACCTTGTAGCACAGGCAAGAATTCTTTCTTTGCCTGATCCATATTGAACTTTTTCAATATTTTGTCAAGGTATGTGCTTTGTGAAAGTCCTATTAAGCGTCTTGATCTATCTCTATAGATCTTGATGCCTAATATGTAAGCAGCTTCACCGAGGTCTTTCATCGAAAAACTTTTATTCAAATATCCCTTTATGCTATCCAGAAATTCTATATCATTTCCAATTAATAATATGTCATCAACATATAAAACTAGAAATGCTATAGAGCTCCCACTCACTTTCTTGTAAATACAGGCTTCTCCAAAAGTCTGTATAAAACCATATGCTTTGATCACACTATCAAAACGTTTATTCCAACTCCGAGATGCTTGCACCAGTCCATAAATGGAATGTTGGAGCTTGCATACTTTGTCAGCACCTTTTGGATCAACAAAACCTTCCGGCTGCATCATATACAACTCTTCTTCTAGAAATCCATTCAAGAATGCAGTCTTGACATCCATTTGCCAAATTTCATAATCATGAAATGCAGCAATAGCCAACATGATTCGGACAGACTTAAGCATCGCTACGGGTGAGAAAGTCTCATCGTAGTCAACCCCTTGAACTTGTCGAAAACCTTTCGCAACAAGTCGAGCTTTATAGATAGTAACATTACCATCAGCGTCAGTCTTCTTCTTAAAGATCCATTTATTCTCAATGGCTTGCCGATCATCGGGCAAGTCAACCAAAGTCCATACTTTGTTTTCATACATGGATCCTATCTCAGATTTCATGGCCTCCAGCCATTTTGCGGAATCTGGGCTCATCATCGCTTCCTCATAGTTCGTAGGTTCATTATGGTCAAGTAACATGACTTCCAGAACAGGATTACCGTACCACTCTGGTGCGGATCTTATTCTGGTAGACCTACGAGGTTCAGCAGAAACTTGATCTGAAGTTTCATGATCAATATCATTAGCTTCCTCACTAGTTGGTGTAGTTGTCACGGGAACCGGTTCTCGTGATGAACTACCTTCCAACAAGGGAGTAGATACAGTTATCTCATCAAGTTCTACTTTCCTCCCACTCACTTCTTTCGAGAGAAATTCTTTCTCTAGAAAGGATCCATTCTTAGCAACGAATGTTTTGCCTTCGGATCTGTGATAGAAGGTGTACCCAACAGTTTCCTTTGGGTATCCTATGAAGACACATTTCTCTGATTTGGGTTCGAGCTTATCTGGTTGAAGTTTCTTCACATAAGCATCGCAGCCCCAAACTTTAAGAAACGACAACTTTGGTTTCTTGCCAAACCATAGTTCATAAGGCGCCGTCTCAACGGATTTTGATGGTTCCCTATTTAACGTGAATGCGGCCGTCTCTAAAGCATAACCCCAAAACGATAGCGGTAAATCGGTAAGAGACATCATAGATCGTACCATATCAAGTAAAGTACGATTACGACATTCGGACACACCATTCCGTTGTGGTGTTCCAGGTGGCGTGAGTTGTGAAACTATTCCGCATTGTTTCAAATGTAAACCAAACTCGTAACTCAAATATTCTCCTCCATGATCAGATCGTAGAAACTTTATTTTCTTGTTACGATGATTTTCTACTTCACTCTGAAATTCTTTGAACTTTTCAAATGTTTCAGACTTGTGCTTCATTAAGTAGATATACCCATATCTGCTCAAATCATCTGTGAAGGTGAGAAAATAACGATATCCGCCACGAGCCTCAACATTCATCGGGCCACATACATCTGTATGTATGATTTCCAACAAATCTGTTGCTCTCTCCATAGTACCGGAGAACAGCGTTTTGGTCATCTTGCCCATGAGGCATGGTTCGCAAGTACCAAGTGATTCATAATCAAGTGATTCCAGAAGTCCATCAGTATGGAGTTTCTTCATGCGTTTTACACCGATATGACCTAAACGGCAGTGCCACAAATAAGTTGCACTATCATTATCAACTCTGCATCTTTTGGCTTCAACATTATGAATATGTGTATCACTACTATCGAGATTCAATAAAAATAGACCACTCTTCAAGGGTGCATGACCATAAAAGATATTACTCATATAAATAGAACAACCATTATTCTCTGATTTAAATGAATAACCGTCTCGCATCAAACAAGATCCAGATATAATGTTCATGCTCAACGCAGGCACCAAATAACAATTATTTAGGTCTAAAACTAATCCCGATGGTAGATGTAGAGGTAGCGTGCCGACGGCGATCACATCGACTTTGGAACCGTTTCCCACGCGCATCGTCACCTCGTCCTTGGCCAGTGCTCGCTTATTCTGTAGTCCCTGTTTCGAGTTGCAAATATTAGCAACAGAACCAGTATCAAATACCCAGGTGCTACTACGAGCTCTAGTTAAGTACACATCAATAACATGTATATCACATATACCTTTGTTCACTTTGCCATCCTTCTTATCCGCCAAATACTTGGGGCAGTTCCGCTTCCAGTGACCAGTCTGCTTGCAGTAGAAGCACTCAGTTTCAGGCTTAGGTCCAGACTTGGGTTTCTTCTCCTGAGCAGCAACTTGCTTGCCGTTCTTTTTGAAGTTTCCCTTCTTCTTCCCTTTGCCCTTCTTCTTGAAACTAGTGGTCTTGTTGACCATCAACACTTGATGCTCCTTCTTGATTTCTACCTTCGCGGCTTTTAGCATCGCGAAGAGCTCGGGAATAGTCTTGTTCATCCCTTGCATATTATAGTTCATCACAAAGCTCTTGTAGCTTGGTGGCAGTGATTGAAGAATTCTGTCAATGACACTATCATCAGGAAGATTAACTCCCAGTTGAATCAAGTGATTGTTATATCCAGACATTCTGAGTATATGTTCACTGACAGGACTATTCTCCTCCATCTTGCAGCTATAGAACTTATTGGAGACTTCATATCTCTCAATCCGGGCATTTGCTTGAAATATTAACTTCAACTCCTGGAACATCTCATATGCTCCATGACGTTCAAAACGTCGTTGAAGACCCAGTTCTAAGCCGTAAAGCATGGCACACTGAACTATAGAGTAGTCATCAGCTTTGCTCTGCCAGATGTTCTTAACGTCGTCAGTTGCATCAGCAGCAGGCCTGGCACCCAGCGGTGCTTCCAGGATGTAACTCTTCTGTGCAGCAATGAGGATAATCCTCAGGTTACGGACCCAGTCCGTGTAATTGCTACCATCATCTTTCAACTTTGCTTTCTCAAGGAACGCATTAAAATTCAACGAAACAACAGCACGAGCCATCTATCTACAAACAAACATAGACAAGCAAGATACTATCAGGTACTAAGTTCATGATAAATTTAAGTTCAATTAATCATATTACTTAAGAACTCCCACTTAGACAGACATCTCTCTAGTCATCTAAGTGATCACGTGATCCAAATCAACTAAACCATAACCGATCATCACGTGAGATGGAGTAGTTTTCAATGGTGAACATCATTATGTTGATCATATCTACTATATGATTCACGCTCGACCTTTCGGTCTCCGTGTTCTGAGGCCATATCTGCATATGCTAGGCTCGTCAAGTATAACCTGAGTATTCTGCGTGTGCAAAACTGGCTTGCACCTGTTGTAGATGGACGTAGAGCTTATCACACCCGATCATCACGTGGTGTCTCGGCACTACGAACTTTGGCAATGGTGCATACTCAGGGAGAACACTACTTGATAATTTTAGTGAGAGATCATCTTAAAATGCTACCGTCAATCAAAGCAAGATAAGATGCATAAAGGATAAACATCACATGCAATCAATATAAGTGATATGATATGGCCATCGTCATCTTGTGCTTGTGATCTCCATCTCCGAAGCACCGTCGTGATCACCATCGTCACCGGCGCGACACCTTGATCTCCATCGTAGCATCGTTGTCGTTTACGCCATCTATTGCTTCTACGACTATCGCTACCGCTTAGTGATAAAGTAAAGCAATTACAGGGCGTTTGCATTTCATACAATAAAGCGACAACCATATGGCTCCTGCTAGTTGCCGATAACTTCGGTTACAAAACATGGTCATCTCATACAATAAAATATAGCATCACGTCTTTGGCCATATCACATCACAACATGCCCTGCAAAAACAAGTTAGACGTCCTCTACATTGTTGTTGCAAATTTTACGTGGCTGCTACGGGCTTAAGCAAGAACCAATCTCACCTACGCATCAAAACCACAATGATAGTTTGTCAAGTTGATGTTGTTTTAACCTTCGCAAGGACCGGGCGTAGCCACACTCGGTTCAACTAAAGTTGGAGAAACTGACACCCGCTAGTCACCTGTGTGCAAAGCACGGCGGTAAAACCAGTCTCGCGTAAGCGTACGCGTAATGTCGGTCCGGGCCACTTCATCCAACAATACCGCTGAACCAAAGTATGACATGCTGGTAAGCAGTATGACTTATATCGCCCACAACTCACTTGTGTTCTACTCGTGCAAATAACATCAATCCATAAAAACCTAGGCTCGGATTCCACTGTTGGGGAACGTAGTAATTTCAAAAAATTTCCTATGTACACGCAAGATCATGGTGATGATATAGCAACGAGGGGAGAGTGTTGTCTACGTACCCTCGTAGACCGAAGCGGAAGCGTTGACGCAACGTAGAGGAAGTAGTCGTACGTCCTCCCGGTCCGACCGATCCAAGCACCGTTACTCCGGCACCTCCGAGTTCTTGACACGCGTACAGCTCGATGACGCACCCTCGATCTCCAATCCAGTAGAGGCTCCGAGGGGGAGTTCCGTCAGCACGACGGCGTGGTGACGATCTTGATTTTCTCCTGTCGCAGGGCTTCGCCTAAGCATTGCTACAATATGATCGAGGTGTAATATCATGGAGGGGGGCACCGCACACGGCTAAGGAACGATCAATGATCAACTTGTGTGTTCTAGGGTGCCCCCCTACCCCCGTATATAAAGGAGGGAGGGAGGAGGTGGCCGGCCTCAAGGGGGGCGCGCCATAGGGAGGGGGAAACCTACTCCAAGTAGGTTTCCCTCTCTTTTCCTTATCTTATTTGGAGGGGGAAGGAAGGAGTACTAGTATTAGGAAGTAGTACTAGTAGTAGGAAGGAAGAGAGGGGGAAGGAGAAAGGAAAGGGGGGGCCGGCCCCCCTCCCCAATTCGGATTGGGCTTGGGGGGGCGCGCCCCCCTCCCTTGCTCCTTCTCTCTTCCTCCTACATGGGCCCAATAAGGCCCATATACCTCCCGGGGGGTTCCGGTAACCTCCCGGAGCTCCAAACTTCTCCAGAACCTTTCCGGTGTCCAAATATATCTGTCCAATATATCAATCTTTACGTCTCGACCATTTCGAGACTCCTCGTCATGTCCGTGATCATATCCGGGACCCTACGGTTCGAGAACAATGCAGACATGACCGAGACACGTCTCTGGTCAATAACCAATAGCGGGACCTGGATGCCCATATTGGTTCCTACATATTCTACGAAGATCTTTATCGGTCAAACTGCATAACAACATACTTTGTTCCCTTTGTCATCGGTATGTTACTTGCCCGAGATTTGATCGTCGGTATCCAATACCTAGTCCAATCTCGTTACCGGCAAGTCTCTTTACTCGTTCTGTAATACGTCATCTCATAACTAACTCATTAGTTATATGCTTGCAAGGCTTAAGTGATGAGTATTACCGAGAGGGCCCAGAGATACCTCTCCGACAATCGGAGTGACAAATCCTAATCTCGAATTATGCCAACTCAACATGAACCTTCGGAAACACCTGTAGAGCACCTTTATAATCACCCAGTTACGTTGTGACGTTTGGTAGCACACAAAGTGTTCTTCCGGTACACGGGAGTTGCACAATCTCATAGTTGCAGGAACTTTGTATAAGTCATGAAGAAAGCAATAGCAGTATACTAAACGATCAAGTGCTAGGCTAACAAAATGGGTCATGTCAATCACATCATTCTTCTAATGATGTGATCTCACTAATCAAATGACAACACATGTCTATGGTCAGGAAACATGACCATCTTTGATTAATGAGCTAGTCAAGTAGAGGCATACTAGTGACTATATTTTTGTCTATGTATTCACACATGTATCATGTTTCCTGTTAATACAATTCTAGCATGAATAATAAACAATTATCATGATGTGAGAAAATAAATAATAACTTTATTATTGCCTCTAGGGCATATTTCCTTCACAAATGTCCAAAGGTAACACATCCCGAGTATGTTGATTTCAATAGTGATGAAGATGACTTGCTTGTGGATGATGATTTACTTGTTGACAACTCTAGTGATGAATACTATGATGAAACGTCAATTAATCATGCTAATCATGCTAAAATGAATGACAATGATAAGTAGAAGATTGAGCTTCTAACTAAAGAATTAAACTCTCTTAAGTTAGCTCATGAAACTATCTACGAAGATCATCGAGAACTTTTAAGGGCTCATGAGAAGTTACGCTTTGAAAAGCTCAATCTTGAGCAAGAGCATGAGTTCTTAAAAGCAATCAATGATGATCTCCGCAAGAAAAGTTCTTCTTACATTGCCAAGCGTTTACTCTTATCCACTTACATGCCTCAAGTCAAGTCTAGTAACAAGTACAAGAAAGATACTTCCTCTAGTAGTAACAATAATAATGTCAAATCCAATATTGTTGCTTCTAGTAGTTCTCTTGATTCCACTAATGATTCTCTTCGCCAAGTTACACTTGAGCAAGAAAATAGCTTATTGAAGGGAATCATAGACAAAGGTGTTTACAAGAGCCTTGCCGGGAGTAAGCAATTCGAGGAAATTGTACGCAAGCAAGGAAGGCAACAGAAGAATCAAGGTGTTGGTTTTGAACGAAAGTTCAATGCCAATGGAGTTGAGTGGGAAGAAGATCAATACCCCAAGACAAAGTTTGTTCCTCAACAAGAGAAGTATGATCCTACTTCCTTCAAAGGAACACAAGCTCAAGATGATCTTCCACCACAAGACCACAAGAACAAAGGTAAGGACAAGCTTCAAGAAGAGATTGATGCATTTGAAGAAGCACCTAAAGCCTCGTTCAAGTGGGTCCCCAAGACTACGTCAAGTTCTACTTCATCAAGTACAACTACAACTCCAAGGATTCCCATCAAGATGATGTGGATCCCGAAGAAGAAGAACTAGAGAGTTCTTGAGGGTGACTCCGCCAACATTCTTCACTCATATCATTTTGGCAAGAACAAGTGCAATCAACTTCCACATCTTGCACTAGTTCAAGGAGTCACAACCCTCATGTTGGTAAGACAAGGGACAAGGTAACCTAATGATTTCATGGACATCATCTTGTGTGTGCATAACTCTATGTCTATGGATATTCTTGTTTGTTCCTTGTGGGACTAACCCATGTAGGTAAGTTGAAAGTGCAACTCACTCCAAAGGATTGCTCCAAATGATCTACATCAACATTGAGCATCTACATCTTCAACACCTACATGAAGTCATCATCGACAAAACCCAAGGTTAGTTCATCCCTCTAAGGGGGGATCTCACATCTAGGGGGAGATTAACTCTAAAGAATTGAGTCAAAGCAACTCTAATGGTGTGAACACATTAATGCATTATGTAAAAGTGGTAACCCCACTTGAGCTTAAACGATGAGTATGACCTATGATCAAATGTTCTCATTTGACTCCTAAGTCAATATACTCATATATAGATGACCTAGTCATCGCCAATTGTTTGATAGATGCTAGAATTAGTTGTGCATGCTTTGCCACATATTTCATTTGCTATCTTATTGTGTGAGCATGTTGGTGCATATTTTACTCATTCAAGGACATCCACTTGTTGTTTTGATTGTTTGGTGTCTTTTCTTTTTGCCAAGTGGATGGACAAGAATGCCTAAGAACCTTCTTTAGCTATCTATGCTTTTCTCATCTCAAACTCTATTCATGCTACATAACAAAATTTGATCAAGTCAGATTTGAACCACTCTGTGTGAGGAGCACTCGGAGTCCCCGATTCGTCATAGACTTAAACTTCCAAAACCTCTTTGTGGTTCTCGGTCTGACCGATTCTTCCATTTCGGTCTTACCAAGATCACCAAGTTGATCTGAGTTTTCAAGCTCAGTGCAACCGATTTGAACTTTTCGATCTCACCGATTTGCTATAACTGAACACAGTTATGCATCTCGGTGCCACCGAGTTGTTCCACTCGGTCACACCGACAGGGTCGGGCTATATATAGTCACGGGCAAAAATTTGGAAATTTCTCCGAAATCCTTCGCCTGCGCAACAGCTCGCTCTGCCATCATGGTCTCTGGATCGTGACCTCACCGCCAGCAGCCTCCTGTCGCTGGTCTTCGCCGCCGTCAACGGAAATCGTCCCCGCCGTTGCCGCCGTAGCAAGTCCACCGCCAAGTTAGGGTATGGACTTGATCTTTGTGCTATCCACGTCTGATTCCTAGCACATTGTTTTCATATTGATTCTTGCCACGATTGAGATTCTTCTATCCAGTCAAAATGGTCCGTAGTTTAGATGTGATTCAAATTTTTAGGGTTAGGTTTCCATCAAAACCATCTCGGACCCACCGAGTTGAAAAACTCGGTCTCACCGATTTGGCGTATGCCATTGCACTAGTGACTCTCGGTCTGACCGAGAATTACTAATCGGTGCGACCGATTTGAAGATTCTGTGAAACCCTAGCAGTCTCGGTGCCACCGAACTGAAACTCGGTCCAACCGAGATCATCAGTTTAGGCTCCAAAACTGCTTCGGTATCACCGAATTTGAAAATCGGTTGATCCAAAATGCTTTCTGTGTAAAACTAAAACTTAACTTTTGAATCATTCTTTTGCAAAAATCTCTGCATTTTGTGATGCTCATCTTTTCTATCTCATCTATAACTCTTCACAGGGTGAGCAGTCAGCTTGTGCAGTATGTCTGATCAGAGTGACAGTCAGAACAGGTCTGAAGAGCACATGGACTTGAGTGAGGGCACTGGTCCCTCAACTTCAGATGAAGGGAGCAGAAGCACTCCAAGCAATTTGCCTAAGGCTGCAACTAGGCAAAGGAGGAAGAGAACCTCAGAGTCAGAGGATGAGGATTACAAAGCTGAGGAAGATGAGGCCACTTCCAAGAAAGTGGTGCTCAAGAAAGAGTATGGCTCTACACAAAGCACAAAGCCAGTCCTGAAGAAGAAAGTTCCTGTCAAGAGAACTCCAATGCCAAAGGCCAGGCAGTCCACTCAAGTGTCAGCTCAGTCACAACCCAAACAGGCACCTGCAAGGAAAGAGGCACCATCAAAACCTCAGAAAGTCCCCACTGGTGCAACCATGAAGTTCACACTTGAATCAGAGGATGATGGTGATCAGGACAAGAAAAAGAAGAGAGCTAGAATCACAACTGCCAAGGTCCTTGGAAAGCCCTCAATGAGAAGGGATTCTGATGAAGAGGAAGAGGATGCTGCACCAGCACCTAAGGCAGCTAAGCTTATGGGAGATGCAATCAAGTCAGGGGCTGCAACATCCAAGCCCAAAGATGCACCCAAAGCTGCCTCCAAGGCCAAGCAAGCTCCAAAGAGGAATACCAGGAGTATTCCAGCTGCTGAGAAGAACAAGGCCCCAATGCCTAATGTTGCAGAAGATGAAGATGAAGAAGGACAGGTCCTCAGAAAGCTCAAGCCCAAGATACCAGACCACAATGATGCCCATCCTGTGGCTGAGGACATGAGAATCAGGAAGGATTCAGGGCTGAGGCTGTGGAGGATGGAAGACCCATATGCTTCAAGAAGAAGAACTGCTGCTGACTACAGGTTCCACACAAACAGGGCCGGCCCTGAGGGGGGGCAGGGGGCGGTCGCCCCGGGCCCCCGAAATCTAGGTGGGGCCCTCCCGGCCTGCACCGTAATAGGTAGCCAAAGAACTATTCGCAGGTCACGCAACGTTGTCTCGGTTTTCCTTCTTTGAGCTCAAGGTGTATATGCTTCTACATTAGACAGGCCCAAGTAGCAGCAACGTAGCTGGAGCGTCTAATGCATCGGCATAAGGCACGAATCATTCAGGATCCTATTCACGGAAGAAAAGGAATCAATCAGGATCCGGCAGCTTGGAGCCACAAACCTAGAACGCCTCGTCTTTTTCGCCTCGCGCCCTAATCGCGGCAGATATACCCAGCTTTGCTAGAGGATGAGGTCCAGATTGCAAGGAATATGGCTACACGCGAGGGGTGTGGCGTCTGCACACCGGCGCTGGGCGTGTCACCTGTGGATGTGGGCGGTTGCTGGCCGGCCGAAGTGTGTTCCGTAAGTATCGTTAACGATTAGTTTCTGCAGTTTGATACTTTGTTCCTGTGGTCTAGATCTCAAAGAGACCAAGGATGAAGATTGGTGTTCTGGATACTGATTTTGGCGAGTAATTTTTAGATGAACTATGCAATCACCCACTAAATAAGGTAATTAACTCCCGATTTATTAATTTTTAGGTGAACTATCACAATAGTTCGATTTGATTTTGAAGATACGAAAGATTATTTTTTATATCATTTATATAGATTTGCTCATGATTCTAAATTAAGTTTTCAATATTGTTATTTATACTGTCTTACAATTAGTTCGTCTAATAGGGCTACTCTGCATAACGAATGCAAGTTTTTTTGGAGTCAAATGTGACATGTCTGAATCTTTGATTACCTCAAACATATAATGTGCTTATTGTTAGTGTAGTACATCAGAACACTGAACACAATTTTGCCTTTCCAACTATGTCTTTTGATAGGCCGTTAGACACACACAAACACACACACCTTTACTTACTTCCTCCATACGCCATCATATAAATTTTTGGGTTACTCGCGAGATTGCAGTGACGCAAATCCCAAAGTGTTTACAAAACTGATTATTATTGTTATGATTATGATGATTATATTAAGGGGCCCCGAGTTTTTGTTCCGCCCCGGGCCCACAAAATCTCTGGACCGGTCCTGCACACAAAGGAACAGCAGGACTTTTATGAGACCATTCTGTTGGACAAGAAGCCCTCTGTGATATGAGGTGGGTTGACTGGAAATTCATCAGGAAGAATGAGCAGCACTACCCTGGAGTTGAGGACAGCTTTATTGCTTGTGGAGTGGCAAATTTTGTTGGACAGAAGTTTACCAACTGGAATGATGAGCTTATCATGCAGTTCTGCTCCACAGCACACTTTTATCTAGATGGTAGAATTGTGTGGATGTCTGAAGGTACTGGGTACCAATCTACTGTTGAAGAATGGGCAAGTCTGATCAATGCCCCCAAGGAAGAAGAGGATGACTTGGACATATATGCAAAGAAGAAGTTGGGTCACAATTTAATGGCTCACATGTACAAGGAAATTCCAGACAAGGCAGTAGAAACTCACAAGTTTGGATCAGTTCACTATCTGCTATCAGGATTGGCAACCATAAACTGGATTCTGAGGCACACTTTGTTGCCCAAGTCAAGTGACCATAACATGATCAGAGGTCATGCCATCAACATGCTGCATGTGGTTGATGTGCCCCAAAAATTAAAGTCATGAGCCTGATCATTGAAACAATCAAGAGGACTGCAGCAGATCAGAAGAGGAGCTGTGGATATGCACCTCAGATTCAAGAATTGATTAACTCCAAGATGAGCATAGGGAAATATCAGTTGGATAAGGAACATTTTCCAATTTATCCAGACTTTGAGGACAATGAAGTTGTCATGAATGAAGATGATCCACAATCAGTCCAAGCTCAGGAGAAGAAGGAGAAGGCAAAGAAGGAGAAGGCTGCCAAGATGCCAACTCAAGAGGAGGCATCTGAGTATTTCTTGAAAACCAAACAAGAGCAGCTTGGTTACTTGATAGCATCAACTCTGAGGATTGAGAAAGGGTTGGCCACCCTAACTCAAAACCAGGAGAGCCTGGAGAGAATCATGGAACAAAAATTCTATGATCTAGATGTCAAGGTAACTGAGATTCAGTCAGTTGTAGAGCAGTTGCAGGATGACATGCAGGAGAGGAAGGGCAAGACAACCACCAATGTGTTTGCTAGAGTGCCCAGAGCCCAGAGATCAGTTGCAGTGCCAGTGACAGACACTAGAGCAACAACTTCAGCACCAGCTACTGCCCCAATAGTTCTAGTGCAACCAGCTCCAGCATCAACTGAAGCCTTCGTCCAAGGAGTTATCATGACACCACCACCAGAAGATCAAGCCTGAGAGACGATCTAGCACTATGCATTTTCTATGAACTTTTTGGTAACTTGTTGCCAAAGGGGGAGAAAAATGTATAGATCATAGGCTTCGAGAGAGAGTGTTGCTTTTATTATCTCTTGCTTTATTTGGTGGTTTTTCAAACTTTGTTTGCTTTTGGTTGAGATACTATGCCTGTGAGACATTGATGATCATGTGTTTGATCATAAGCTACACTTATGCATGCTTGATATTATCCTATCTATCTTATGTGATCATTCACTATGCTTGGTGATGAGTGCATGTATTCATTGTTTATTATTTTGAGCGCTCCACCAAGATGTATGTGACATGGAAGAGTAACCCATGAGCCTAATTCATTGTGCATTTGCAGTCCAAAGCAAATCTTAAACTATGCACAAATTTAGGGGGAGCTCTTGCTTATCACATACTTCTCAAAGCGACGATGTTATTCAATCTTATTATCATTTGTCGAAGCTTTGATCTATATGTTGTCATCAATTACCAAAAAGGGGGAGATTGAAAGTACAACTATCCCTAGGTGGTTTTGGTAATTAATAACAACATATAGCTCATTGAGCTAATACTATTCCAAGACTATTATTTCAGGAAAGCTCAATGAATGGCATGGCATGGATGATGAAAGTGGATCCCTCAAAATACTAAGGACAAAGGATTGGCTCAAGCTCAAAAGCTCAAGACTCTTCATTTTACATTTTAGTGATCCAAGATCACATTGAGTCTATAGGAAAAGCCAATACTAGCAAGGAGGGATGAGGTGTTGCTTAATGAGCCTCTTGCTTCATGTGCTTAGTGATATGCTCCAAAACCCTCAACTATTTTCCCACATCCACATATGACCTAAACCCAAAGCCAAAATCGGTCACACCAAAACTTCCTATCCATCGCCACCGATTCCACAAGTCATAGCCACTGCCACAAACCCTAAGCAAATCGGTCTTACCGATAGGGATCTCGGTCTCACCGAGATGGGGTTGCAATCTCTCTGTTTCCCTTCGTAACGTTTCGGTCTAACCGAAGTGAGCGATTGGTCCCACCGAGATTGCAATGTAAACTCTTTGTTCCCTTTTTGTAACATTTCGGTCTCACCGAAAAGAGAAAATCGGTCCCACTGAGTTTACCTGACCAACTCTCTGGAAAGCTTATTACCAAATCGGTCTCACCGAGTTTGTGTAATCGGTCTTATCGAGATTACATTATGCCCTAACCCTAACTGAATCGGTCTCACCGAGATGCATGTCAGTCCCACCGAAAATCACTAACGGACACTAGGTTTACTAAATCGGTCCGACTGAGTTTAACAATTCGGTCCCATCGAGTTTGGTAAATTGTGTGTAACGGTTAGATTTTGTGTGGAGGCTATATATACCCCTCCACCTCCTCTTCATTCGTGGAGAGAGCCATCAAAACGAACCTACACTTCCAACTTACCATTTCTGAGAGAGAACCACCTACTCATGTGTTGAACCAAGATATTCCATTCCTACCATATGAATCTTGATCTCTAGCCTTCCCCAAGTTGCTTTCCACTCAAATCTTCTTTCCACCAGATCCAAACCCATTGAGAGAGAGTTGAGTGTTGGGGAGACTATCATTTGAAGCACAAGAGCAAGGAGTTCATCATCAACGCACCATTTGTTACTTCTTGGAGAGTGGTGTCTCCTAGATTGGCTAGGTGTCACTTGGGAGCCTCCGAAAAGATTGTGGAGTTGAACCAAGGAGTTTGTAAGGGCAAGGAGATCGCCTACTTCATGAAGATCTACCGCTAGTGAGGCAAGTCCTTCGTGGGCAACAGCCATGGTGGGATAGACAAGGTTGCTTCTTCGTGGACCCTTCTTGGGTGGAGCCCTCCGTGGACTCGTGCAGCCATTACCCTTCTTGGGTTGAAGTCTCCATCAACGTGGATGTATGATAACACCACCTATCGGAACCACGCCAAAAACATCCGTGTCTCCAATTGCGTTTGAATCCTCCAAACTCTTCCCTTTACTTTCTTGCAAGTTGCATGATTTGATTTCCGCTGCCTATATACTCTTTGCATGCTTGCTTGAATTGTGTGATGATTGCTTGACTTGTCCTAAATTAGCTAAAATCTGCCAAACTCTAAAATTGGGAAAAGGTTAAGTTTTTATTGGTCAAGTAGTCTAATCACCCCCCTCTAGACATACTTCAAGGTCCTACACATCCACATACAAGATCAAAAACACTATCGAGCTCCCACTTAACTTCTTGTATAAACAAGAGTCCTCTTCGCTTTTGATGAAACCGAGACCAATGACAACCTCATCAAAACGAATGTTCCAACTCCGAGATGCTTGCTTCAAGCCATAAATGGATCTCTTGAGATTGCATACCTTACTAGTGCTAGTCGGATCGACAAAACCCTCGGGCTGTATCATATACACGTCCTCGGTTAAATTTTCGTGAAGGAAAGCCATTTTGACATCCATCTGCCATATCTCGTAATCGAAATATGCAACTATAGCTAGTACGATCCTTGCCGATTTTAGCATCGCTACCGGCGAGTAAGTCTCGCCGTAGTCAATTCCTTGAACTTTTCCATAACCTTTAGCGACAAGCCGAGCTTTGTGGATCTGAACATTTCCATCCACATCGGTTTTCTTCTTAAAGACCCATTTGCAACCAATGGCAGTTACACCAGGTGGTGGATCAACCAAGTCCCAGACTTGATTATCATCCATGGATTTTAACTCGGATCTCATGGCCTCCAGCCATGCCTCGGAATCTGGGCTCACCATTGCTTCCGCATACATGGCTGACTCGTCACTTTATAGCAACAATACATCACACACTCTGCGCAATCTATCCGACCTCCGTGGTTCTGGTGTCGCTTCCACTACAGGTTCCCTGACTGACTCCGGTATGATCTCATCACTAGCTGAGCCGTCCCCGAGTGGTCCTCGAATTTCTTCGAGTCGAACCGTCCTCCCACTGGCCTCCCGACTGAGAAACTCTTTCTCAAGGAAAACCCCGTTCCGAGCAACAAACACTTTGTTCTCTTCCCGGTTGTAGAAGCTATATCCCAAGGTTTCCCTCGGATATCCCACGAATATGCATTTATCCAACTTGGGTGTAAGCTTGTCTGACATAAGTCGTTTGACAAATGCTTCACAACCCCAAATCTTTAGAAAAGACAAACTGGGACTCTTTCCGGTCCACATCTCATGTGGTGTCTTGTCTACGGATTTTGATGGTACCCTATTAAGTGTGAAAGCTGCAGTTTCTAGAGCGTATCCCCAGAATGAAAAGGGTAAATCCGATTTGCTCATCATAGACAGGACCATGTCCAACAAGGTCCTATTCCTCCGTTCTAACACGCCATTTCTCTGTGGTGTACCAGGAGGTGTGAGCTGAGGTACTATACCTCGGCTTTTCAGATGATCATCAAACTCCTGGCTCATGTATTCACCTCCACGATCTGATCGTAGAAGCTTTATTGTCTTGCCGAGTTGATTCTCAACCTCGTTCTGAAACTCTTTGAACTTTTCAAAAGTTTCTGACTTGTGCCTCATCAAATAGATATATCCATATCTACTCAAGTCGTCAGTAAAAGTCACGAAGTACTGATAGCCACCTCTGACAGTTGTGCTCATTGGACCACACACATCACTGTGTATAAGCTCCAACAGCTCGGACACCCTCTCGCAACTCTTTGCGAAAGGAGACTTAGTCATCTTGCCGAACAAGCATGATTCACATGTCTCGAACGACCCGAAGTCGGACGAAGTTAGGAGCCCATCATCATGGAGCTTCTTCATGCGTTTCAGACTAATGTGTCCAAGCCGGCAATGCCAGAAGTATGTAAGATTTATCTCATTAGGCTTATGCCTCTTGACATTCACGTTATAGACCGGTTCCTGTTCTAGATTCAATATAAATAGCCCATCAACAATGGGTGCATAGCTGTGGAACATACCATTCAAAAATATCGAACAACCATTGTCCTTTAAATTGAATTCATAACCTTGACTCATCAAACATGAGGCAGAATAATGTTCCGACTAAGTGCAGGAATGTAATAACAATTATTCAATTCCATAATGAATCCGGAAGGAAGCTGGAGCTGCATCGTGCCGACCTCCAACGCAGCAACTCTTGCTTTGTTGCCGACTCTGATGTCAATCTCCCCTTGTGCCACACGCCTAGTTCTTACCAGCCCCTGCATCGATTTGCAAATATGAACAACCGATCCGGTATCAAATACCCAAGAGCTACTAGGTATGTCAGTAAGGTAAATGTCTATAACATATGCAACAAGTGTACCTTTGCCTGAAGAAGCATTCCCGGCCTTCTTGCCATGCTCTGCAAGCCACTTGCTATAGTTCCTCTTGCAGTGACCAGTTTCCTTGCAGTGATAGCAAATGGTCTTCAAGTCCGGTCCAGACTTCGGCGCAGCGGCAGAGGTTACCGTCTCCGTGCCCTTTGCCTTAGCCTTTTTCTTGGACCAACTCTTCTTGAACTTAGCCGATTTCTGCACCATCAACACTTGATGCGTGCCTTTCTTAATATCCTGCTCTGCCACTTTGAGCATCCCATGCAATTCAGTGAGCTTCTTATCCATGCCATGCATATGATAGTTCAAGATGAACGTCCCATAGCTAGGCGGAAGAGAACCCAGAACAGCATCAGTAGCCAGCTCATCCAAGAGCGGGAAGCCCAAACGATCCAAAGCTTGCACATATCCGATCATCTTGATCACATGCGGGCTCAGTGGATCACCTTCCTTCAGCTTGCAATCCATCAAGGATCGCCAGACGTTGAACCTTTCGGTCCTAGCCTGTGTCTGAAACATGCTCTTGAGACTCTCGATCATATCGTAAGCCTCAACATTTTTGAAATGTTGTTGCAAATCGGGCTCCATACAAGCCAGCATCAGACAGCTGATCTCCGTTGATTCATCAACGAGTTTCTGGTAGGCATTCTTAGTTGTGGCATTAGCATTATCGGCAGGTTCCTCTGGAAGTGGATCCTCTAGAACATGTTCCTTTTTATCATGCTTGAGAACAATTCTCAAATTTCTATACCAGGTGTTAAAGTTTGTTCCATTCAGTTTATCCTTTTCCAGAATTGATTTCAATGCAAAGTCGGGTTGAGCAGGTGGTGCCATTGTTCTACAATAGAAAATATGCAATCACTAAGCAATGTGTTTATGTAGAGTAATTCAAGCCTAAACAGGAATACTCCCACTGAAGTCAGCATCCCTCCGCAAACTCTCAGTGATTCAGGATCCGACTAGCGCATGCGACTAGTGAGCTTTAGCATCACTGCTAGCCAACATACCTATCCGGTAAGCAACTCCTTGCTAATCATATCTCTATACGACTCCTGTCGGTCGGGAAGGTATCTCATACCCCGGCTCCCAACCTTCTTTGCCACAAGGACCAAAACAATTTTGATAGCCTTGTCAAGTTAACCTGATGCAGTGCATGTCCGTGTCCGACACGAACCCTTCAGTTCAAGGACACCCAGCAACACCTTTATTTTATGAGCCCACTACTAGACGTACTTGACGTGCGAAGGTGCAACATCGGGGATGGCATTTGCTTGATATTCCTGAGGGATCATTCTACCATTCTAACATGCATAGAAACAAAGAAGCATAGCAATCACATATAAACATATATTGTGAAACAGTATGGCTCCTTCATGGTCGGCTCCGACTCCAATGACAATCTACAAACTCCATCTTGTTTGTCACGCCAACTACTACAACTAGTAATGAATTTTACATAGAGTCACAAGTCGATACGCAGGTCGTTATACAATATAATGACAACACTTTGGCTCCTGCCGGCTGACAAACATGACACGCAGGCCATGTATAATTTACACACATGCATCACATACACATGAGCCATACTATTTCACATCAAACCCTGAAAAATAAAGTTATGCATAGAATCGCATTCTACCGGTTTGTGTGATTGTGTACGAAATACAAGGCGCTACGCACACAGCGGTCCCTTATGCGCGCCGATCACAGATCACATTTTCGGAAATCACAGATCACATCTGAACTCCGATCACGCCGAATTTTCTGATCTAACCGATCTTATCGATAATCGCGAGTCCGATTCGGGTTTACGTTTCACTGTTAACTCCGATGGCGGGTACCGACCGGTAGGGGTAGGTTGTGTCACGACCTCATCGACTCCGATCATCAGAAAACATAACCTCTTCAATCCCCATGTGCAATTGATCTCATCAACCGTGCACATAGCCGATCTCATCAAGAACAATAGATCTCATCTGCTGCCTCCACATATCTAATATGCATACAATCTGAATCCAAATCCTATAGCAGAGGCTCTGATACCACTGTTAGGTTCTACGGTAGGGTGCGTCGACTGCAAATTAAAATTTTCCTACGCGTAGAACAACCAAGAAGATGCTACAGGAGATGGATCACAGATTGTTACCACTAGACGCGCAGTGCCGTGCAGCGGAAGAAGAGTTGGGGCAGCGCGTCCGCGTGGATCGTCTCCTCCTCGTCCGATCTCCCTCACGCGGCTGGTCGTCCGATCCCACGTACAAGTTCACCGGAGCGGCACAAGTGCACCGCCTCTAACGATATCCGCACGTGCAGGAGAAACACCGTGTGGCGGACTGCTAGGTCCGATCACACAATCGGTGGCGAGTGGAGGTGGCTATTCGCAACACATGCAAACCCTAGTCGCAGCGCCGAAGCGATCAACCACCTGAGTGTGCCGCACCTCCACTTTATATAGGCGTCCGTCGCGGGCTCAACACTTGGGCCTCACACGGACCCTGAAGCCCACAAGTCTACTCGGCCACAATCCGAATACAGCTCGGATCACATCCGACCAGTGTACTCGGATCTGACCTCGTAGGTTCCTTCCCTTAAGCACGCGGCCCCTTAGGTTCAAGTCGGCTTGGTCGCAGTTCAGATCACCTCCGAACTGCATGGTTGGTAGCGGCCTCTAGCAAGGCATGCCGAACACCAGGCAGACTATGAAGCTGGTTAGGCGAACCTGTACAACATGTCACACTTCTGTTCCCTTTGCCACACGATATATGTTGTCGGGCTCAAGGCGAGATTGTCATCCTTGTGCTAGCCCGACCTCTTTCTCGTACCAGTGATACCGACCACTATCCGGATTATCTCATAATCCTTGTCGCATGGCCATGCTTATCCTGGTCGGATCACACGAGGGTCCCTGAGTATATCTCTCCTAATCGGAGGGGCAAATCCCATCTTGCTTGACCATGTCTCGCAGCATGGGACTAGACAAACCCGAAACCTACCTTTGTAACTACCCAGTCACGGAGTAGCGTTTGGTCGGCCCAAAGCAAGTCTGTCACCATCCCGAGTACATGCGTCAGCTCAGGTCTTAGGACGTAGAACGTATGTTGTACTAGAGACTCACATATGACATATCGCTGCGTCTCATAGTTGGGTCTGTTCTACTTGGACCTTATCTCGACTCGGATCTGACTACGTCGAATCCGACCAGACCTTTCCAAGTCCATATTATCCGGTTAGCATCCAATGCTCCATGGCTAGTGAGACCAAGCCATCGACCGTGTCATATGCTAGTCTAGTTGGTTGCGCATCCACACAGCCCTTTCGACTAGGGACCTTTTAGGACAGTCCATTGTACTCGTCATTCATAGCTTTGCAACCTCCAAGGTTCAAATGGTGTTTCTTGTTTCTATTTTCTACCGCAGTGCTCTCAATTGTATTCAACTCCGTTGTGTTCTTTCTTTCAAATCTTCAACCTCTCAAGGTTCTTTGGTTTTACTCGTTTGTCAAAGAAGCAACTTAGTTTTACCTCTTCTCTTCCTCTTCCGTTTCTCTCCGGTGCCATTCTAGATCTCGGGACGAGATCCTCTCGTAGTGGTGGAGTGTTGTAACGCCCCGAGACCGACGCTCCAGAAGACTTCCAGCTATTCCGAGATTCGTCGTGTGATTTGTTTTGTTCGTTGCATTCATCCTTGCATCATGTGCATTGCACTCATCCTTATGTTACATGTTACTTTCATGTTGTGTGTGCATCAGCCCTTGCAATCTCTCTCTCAAGCCATACCATGTATCATCACCTCCCACTTCCTTATCCTTTCTTTCATTGTTGCAAGTGTCATTTTTTTCCGCCTCAATAAATGTTCATCTTTTCCCTATAAATCTTGCTCCATGCCAACAATGTCTCTATCAAATTTAAGTCCATTTGGGTTCGGTTTGGTTGGATTATAAATTCATGCAAGTTTGAACTAAATTCAAACATGTTTAAATTTATAGTCTGTAAAATCCCCACACCACTTCTATTTAATTGGGCATATTCCATGGACCCCAGCCATATTTTTATCTCTCCCTAACTCCTCCCCTAGCTCTCTATGCTTTTCTTGTTTTATCTCCTGTTTGAAGAAAAGGAAAGAAAAGCAGCAGTGGGCAGCCCAGCGCAGCTGCAGCGCAGCCCAACATCATCCGCAGCCCAGTCCTAAGGCCCAACTGCACCTAACCCTTCCTAACCCTAGCTCGATGCCCTGCCCGATCCCTTCTGCCTCCTCCCGCAGCGCCTCCATCTTCCTCCCGCAGCGCCTCCATCCTCTGCGCCTCATCTCCCCTCGTTCCCCTGTGCGCCGCCGCCACGCACAGCCATCGCCAGGGAGAGCCTGCCCGATCCCATCTCCCTCCTCTCGATCCCTCCTCCTCATCCCATCGCTTAAGCCCCCACGCATCTCTCCTGAGCGCCTCACGCCCAAGTCCCTCTTCCTCTCCTCGCCGTGCAGCCCTCGTCCCCGCCTCCTCGCCGGCCGGCCGCAGCTCGCCGCGCCCTGCTTCTCCTCTCCTTCGCGACGCTCCCGCCGGAGCCCCGCAGGCCCGCGCCGTCGCCTCCTCCGCATCGAGCCAGGGAGTGGAGCTCCCTGCGCCCGGTCCTCTCGCCGGCTTGCCGCCTCCTGCCTCTGCCGCCAGGCCCGGCCGCCGTCTTCGGCTCCCGAGCGTTCCTCTGCCACCCTGCTTCGTCCGCCGTGCCGTCATGCTGCAGCGCCACCGGCCTCGACCTCCCCCTCGCCGCGACTGCACCCTGCAGGAGCTCCGCCTCCCCTACTTCGCGCCCATGCTCTCCTCCATCACCCACCTCCCGCCGGCTCCTTCTCCCTCACGCCCGAAGCCTTGCTGCTGCCTTTTTGTGGTTGCCAGACCCAGAGCCACGGACGTCTCTGGATCGCCAAGTCCAGGGACGCCATGTTCCACTACTGTCGACCCTCAAGTTCACAAGTACCCTACGGTTACACCAAGTTTGGGTACATGGACCGCCAAGTTCCGCTCCGAACGCCAAGTACCTCGACGCCGAAGACCCGTGTACAACTACTGTTTCCTGCCTAGAACGACTACAGTCGACGTGCATTTCGCCAAGTACCACTACCGGCGAACCCCGAAGGACTTGGATGCGACAAGTTCCTCTCCAAACATGAACGTCTACTTCCACGACGACCCGTGAACCACTACTTCCACTACGACCGTCCCGTGAACGACTACTTCCCTCGACGACTCGAACCGCTCCGAAAACGCACGCTTCGAAGGTATAATCCCGAGATGTACCACTGCCGTCGACCCGTGGGAACCCGATAGTCGCGAGCACCCCACCATCTCTTGCGTGTTCCACACATCTGCACACCTTCCTTTTGCATCGATATCTCAGTGAGTTACCGGAACCGATATGTTGCCGTGGCATCATTTTCGGATAGGTTGTCGTGGCATCATTTTCGGATATGTTGCCGTGGCACCATTTTTGTTTCGCCGCTGTGGCACCCTTTTCGTTCCGCCATGGTGACCAAATGCTCCTTATCATGCTTATGTCAACATTTTCATAAAAATTGCATAAACTTGTATATGTCATCCGCATCATGATAACAACAATTAAAATGTTTAAAACTATTGTTGCATTAAATTGCTAATTGCATATGGGGATTTACCGGATTTGT
The DNA here is from genome assembly GCA_963921465.1 of Triticum timopheevii. Lineage (NCBI taxonomy): Eukaryota > Viridiplantae > Streptophyta > Magnoliopsida > Poales > Poaceae > Triticum > Triticum timopheevii. The sequence continues at coordinate 326,625,044 of OY997262.1, forward strand.
TGTTTTTATATCCGGCCCCATTTAAATTGTTTAGATGGTATAGTTTTTGTTATGCTTCACCTCTTGCCATGTTAACCAACATTTAATCTTGTCTTGTTCATAACCGAGAGAGAACTAAATAATTGATGTGGTGTTTTGTCAATATGCAACTCGTTGCATATTGAGCTCCACTTAACTTGTAGTGTTGTTTGTGCATATTGCCATGCCATGCTATTTAAACCGGACATACATCATACTTGATTGTGCTTCATGCCATGCTTATGTGATGGTTGTTTACTATGTTGTTTGTTTCTTTCCGGGTTGCTTCTCTCGTTAGCTTCGGTTTCGTTCCGGAGTTGTGAGGATTCGTTCGACCACGTCTGGTTGTCTTCTTCATGGACTCGTTCTTCTTCCTTGCGGGATTTCAGGCAAGATGATCATACCCTCGAAATCACTACTATCTTTGCTATGCTAGTTTGCTCACTCTTTTGCTATGCCAATGCTACGATGCCTACCATTTGCTTGTCAGCCTCCCAAATTGCCATGTCAAACCTCTAACCTTTGACACCATTCCTAGCAAACCGTTGATTGGCTATGTTACCGCTTTGCTCAGCCCCTCTTATAGCGTTGTTAGTTGCAGGTGAAGATTGAAGTTTGTTCCTTGTTGGAACATGGAGATGTTGTTCCTTGTTGGAACATGTTTACTTGTTGGGATATCACAATATACCTTATTTAATTAATGCATCTATATACTTGGTAAAGGGTGGAAGGCTCGGCCTCATGCCTGGTGTTTTGTTCCACTCTTGCCACCCTAGTTTCCGTCATATCGGTGTTATGTTCCCGGATTTTGCGTTCCTTACACGGTTGGGCTATTATGGGAACCCCTTGACAGTTCGCCTTAAGTAAAGCTTCTCCAGCAATGCCCAACATTGGTTTTACCATTTGCGCTAACAACCTACCACCTTCCCTTGGGTTCTGCAGACTCAAGGGTCATCTTTATTTTAACCCCCCGGGCCAGTGCTCCTCTGAGTGTTGGTCCGAACCGAGCTGCCTGCGGGGCCACCTCGGGGAAACTTGAGGGTTGGTTTTACTCGTAGCTAGTCTCATCTGAGTGTGCCCTGAGAAAGAGATATGTGCAGCTCCTATCGGGATTTGTCGGCACATTCGGGCGGTGTTGCTGGTTTAGTTTTACCCTGTCGAAATGTCTTGTTGTACCGGGATACTGAGTCTGATCGGAGTGTCTCGGGTGGAGGTTTATTCCTCCGTTAACCGTGAGAGCTTGTCATGGGCTAAGTTGGGACACCCCTGCAAGGTTATAAACTTTCGAGAGCCGTGCCCGCGGTTATGTGGCAGATGGGAATTTGTTAACGTCCGGTTGTAGAAGACCTGAAGTTGACCTTAATTAAAATACATCAACCGTGTGTGTAACCGTGATGGTCTCTTTCCGGCGGAGTCCGGGAAGTGAACACGGTGTTGGAGTTATGCTTGACGTAGGTTGCTATAGGATCACTTCTTGATCATACTTTTATCGACCGTGCTTTGCCTTCTCTTCTCGCTCTCTTTTGCGATTGTAGCCACCATATATGCTAGTCGCTTGCTGCAGCTCCACCTCATTACTCCATCCTTCCTATAAGCTTAAATAGTCTTGATCTCGCGGGTGCGAGATTGCTGAGTCCCCGTGGCTCACCAGATACTTCCAAAACCAGTTTGCAGGTGCCTATGTTACCGAGCAGGTGACGCAACCAAGCTCAAGGAGGAGCTCGATGAAGATCTTGCCCTTTGTGTTGTTTCGTTCTAGTTGATCAGTAGTGGAGCCCAGTTGGGGTCGATCGAGGACCTTTGTCGCATTTGGGGTTCTTCTTTTATTTTGGTTCCGTAGTCGGACCTTGTTTGTATCTGGATGATGTAATGTTTTATTCATGTAATTGTGTGAAGTGGCGATTGTAAGACAACTATGTATCTCTTTCCCTTATGTATTACATGGGTTGTGTGAAGATTACCTCACTTGCGACATTGCTTTCAATGCGGTTATGCCTCTAAGTCGTGCTTCGACACGTGGGAGATATAGCCGCATCGAGGGCGTTACAAGTTGGTAATCAGAGCCTTCCCCGACCTTAGGAGCCCCACTGCTTGATCGTTTTTAGCGGCCGAGTTGTGTCTAGAAAAATGTTTTGAGTCATTTAGGATTATATATCGGAGAGTTAGGAATTCTTTTTACTCCTCAGTCCCTTCGTCGCTCTGGTGAGGTCTCCTGACGTAGAGTTTTGACTCTTCTCTTCTCAAATTTCACTAAAATTTTTTTTAGGATCACGCGAGTATCTTAGAATCGTTCCGATGGTTTTATGATGACAACATTGTCTTGGTTGCCTCCCGTCAGCAGGGTTTTTTTTACTGGAGGTGTCCCGGGGAGTTGAGCTCCAAGGTGTTGTCGTCATAATTTTATCATTGCAGTTCTGGAATACCTGAGTTTAGTACGCCGACATCGAAAATCTCTTTTATGCAGTTGTTGGTGAGATAACCCCGATAACCCAGTACTGAGGTGAGTACGGGAGTATTGCCATGACTCGTATAATGGATGCTTTTCGAAGGTTGAGGTAGACGATTTCCGAAGGTTTCTTGGTCATGTGTTGAAGGATGGATACAGCTGGATGTAGGATTTGTTAGTTTGTGTGAGATATATTGCTTCCCCTGTATCCCCAACACCAGATTGCATAACCGGAAAATTTCGGGAGTTTCATAGGTGGGAATTCAAGTAGCTCCTAGAATATCTTTTCGACAGATGCATGATGTGGGATTGGGTAAATCTCTATCATATGTGTTTGTTCCGGCTTATTCTGCAAGCCAGTCCTTTGTTTTTGTTTTGAGTTGCGGTATTCGAGTTGCTTCAATGTCAAGTGTTGATTCCATACCTTTCCGAAATGGTGTTCTCATACTCCGATGTGAATACCAATCCTTCTCGCCAATCGAGATTGTCATGTCAATCCTTTTCAACCGGCGTGTTTCTCTTCAAGTGGATCCGATCACTCCAACATCAGCAAGACCAATTATCATTTCTTCTCAACGGTGTTTGTTTCATCCGTCTCCAAGTTGCCTTTGTTTTTTCCCGCCCACCCACCCTTTTTCCTCAAGGACTAAGATTTCTTTACCAAGTATCCTTTTATTTTTGTGAAGTTTCTCCATTCTTTTCCGCAATGTTCTTACCCGGTGGTTCTCATGAAGATGTTCTACTAGTTCGTCATTCCTCATTCCTTTCTCTTCTCGGGTGGATTCAAGTCAAGTTTTGTTGATCATACCTTTTTCCTCATTTCAATGTCTTCTCATACCGGTGCACCTCATTATCATTCTACTTCGTGCTATTTGTTATTCCGGAGTGCTCAAGATATCTCGAAGATTCGTGTTTCCACTCTGCATTCGTTCAAGCTCTTTCGAGATTGGTATCTCATTCAAGTCATTTAATTCAACCGGTGCAACATCTCTTTTAAATCTTTTCAACGGTGTTCTTTTGAGTGGGCCCTAACCCACAGGTCTTTTCCCAGGATCTTACCTGACTCTTCTATTTTCCCAGAGCTATCCTAAATTCTTCTCCAAGTTTGACGTAAGAATGAGTTATCATCAGTCAAATGCTTTTCTCCAAGATCTTTCAAATTCTTTTCATAGTTGGCTCAACCTCTTCGCTTTTGATTCTTCCGGTGTGCCTCAATGATTCTTGGTGGTGTTTCTCGTTGTCATTCTCATCATTTGAAGACCGAAGAAGAGTTTCTCTTTAATCTTGCTCTATTCTCTTCAAGATTCATGGTGCTAGCTTGTTGCCATCCGCTCATAATTGTTTTCAATTGTGATAATCTTTTTCACCCATCAGGAGATATTCAAGAGTCTTCTCAGTTTGTCATCCGGAGTCCATCAATTCAGGTTTATTCATTCTCAGCTGTCAGTTATCATTCTCCTATCTTGCCGGTGCATCATTCAAGTATTATCTAATCAGCTCGTGATCTATTCGTTCATTTGTATCTAAATACCCTAAAGTAGCTTCATTCATTTTGCAATTCTTCCCGGTGATTTGTGCATTTGCTACATTCAATTTCAATTCTTGCGGTGGTTCGTTCAAGAGTTCTCTTTCTTTGTTATCATACCAATTCATTTGTTGTTCCAATCCTACCGGTGGTTCGTTGAAGACCTTCTCAAGTTCGCGCTATATCTCTTTTAATCCTTTCTACGAGAATAAGTAGTATGCCAAATCCGTTGATTGTCATCGATTTAATTGGTGAAGGATAAGCATAACATAATTCTTATTCTTGCTCATCCAAGTGATTAATTCCTTCTTTCGGAGTTTGTTCATGATGAATAAATTCTCGGTTTCAGTTGTTTCATCTTTTCTTTTCCCGGAGTTCCAAGCTCTCATCATCACGAAGATCCATCTAAATCATTGCAAGGCTTCACCTTGTGTTTTCAATTTCTCTTTCTTTTCATTCCTTTGGTTTATCGGAGTTCTTCATGGAGGCTCTACATGGTGGTTCGTCAAGGATTCTTTTCACTCTTCAACGGTTCTTCAAGATTTCTCTTGAAGTTAAGATCCACCAAGCTTTACTCTAAAATAAACGTGGTGTTCAACACATGTCTTGTTTTGAGGAGTTCAAGTATTCTTCATCTTGCATTCCAAAGTGCGATTCTTTCTACCTTATCTTCTGAGGTGGTGTTAGGTCATTCTTGATAATTTCCCTTCACGTTTCATGATTCACAAGTTTTCAAGAGTGACATATTTAAATCCATCATTTCCTCTTTGTTCAAGAGATCTTTTCAACCGTCAATCTCTTCATTGGAGTTATCTTGGTATAGATTTCACCTAAAGCCTTCCTTTGTGAATGTTGCTATTTGTGGTGCTTGTCAATGATCCAAGTTATCTCTTTTCGATCTTGATGGAACAAGCTTTCATCTCTTCGTTAATCTCAAGCAAGCAATTGTTTCCGTTAGTGGCCGGTTGTCACCTCATAATGTTGAGATGTTTCCATAAGCCCACTACAAACTTATTCTTTTCGTTGTTGGTCTTACAACAACTCTATTCTAACCTTCTTGCAAGGATGCCTTCCAAATTCAATTGTGGTAAAAGTTGTCATTTTCTCCTCCGTCCCTTTATCCCAACGCTCTAACTCATATTCTTTCGTTACGGAGGCATTGTGATGTTGTGCTCTTCACCCATCACATCGTTTTGTGAGGATCATGTTCTTTTCGTGCTTATACATTTAACCGGAGTGTCGTGTCCTCTTTCAAGTTCTTTTCATCTTATGAAGTCTTGCATCTCTTTTTAACCGGAGTGTTGTCCAAATTTGTTCTTCCTTGTTCCTTGTTTATCTCGTTTCAACCAGAGTGGTTCAATCCCTTCTTGTCCATTGTACTCGTCATTCATAGCTTTGTAACCTCCAAGGTTCAAATGGTGTTTCTTGTTTCTATTTTCTACCGCGGTGCTCTCAATTGTATTCAACTCCGTTGTGTTCTTTCTTTCAAATCTTCAACCTCTCAAGGTTCTTTGGTTTCACTCGTTTGTCAAAGAAGCAACTTAGTTTTACCTCTTCTCTTCCTCTTCCGTTTCTCTCCGGTGCCATTCTAGATCTCGGGACGAGATCCTCTCGTAGTGGTGGAGTGTTGTAACGCCCCGAGACCGACGCTCTAGAAGACTTCCAGCTATTCCGAGATTCGTCGTGTGATTTGTTTTGTTCGTTGCATTCATCCTTGCATCATGTGCATTGCACTCATCCTTATGTTACATGTTACTTTCATGTTGTGTGTGCATCAGCCCTTGCAATCTCTCTCTCAAGCCATACCATGTATCATCACCTCCCACTTCCTTATCCTTTCTTTCATTGTTGCAAGTGTCATTTTTTTCCGCCTCAATAAATGTTCATCTTTTCCCTATAAATCTTGCTCCATACCAACAATGTCTATATCAAATTTAAGTCCATTTGGGTTCGGTTTGGTTGGATTATAAATTCATGCAAGTTTGAACTAAATTCAAACATGTTTAAATTTATAGTCTGTAAAATCCCCACACCACTTCTATTTAATTGGGCATATTCCATGGACCCCAGCCATATTTTTATCTCTCCCTAACTCCTCCCCTAGCTCTCTGTGCTTTTCTTGTTTTATCTCCTGTTTGAAGAAAAGGAAAGAAAAGCAGCAGTGGGCAGCCCAGCGCAGCTGCAGCGCAGCCCAACATCATCCGCAGCCTAGTCCTAAGGCCCAACTGCACCTAACCCTTCCTAACCCTAGCTCGATGCCCTGCCCGATCCCTTCTGCCTCCTCCCGCAGCGCCTCCATCTCCCTCCCGCAGCGCCTCCATCCTCTGCGCCTCATCTCCCCTCGTTCCCCTGTGCGCCGCCGCCACGCACAGCCATCGCCAGGGAGAGCCTGCCCGATCCCATCTCCCTCCTCTCGATCCCTCCTCCTCATCCCATCGCTTCAGCCCCCACGCATCTCTCCCGAGCGCCTCACGCCCAAGTCCCTCTTCCTCTCCTCGCCGCGCAGCCCTCGTCCCCGCCTCCTCGCCGGCCGGCCGCAGCTCGCCGCGCCCTGCTTCTCCTCTCCTTCGCGACGCTCCCGCCGGAGCCCCGCAGGCCCGCGCCGTCGCCTCCTCCGCATCGAGCCAGGGAGTGGAGCTCCCTGCGCCCGGTCCTCTCGCCGGCTTGCCGCCTCCTGCCTCTGCCGCCAGGCCCGGCCGCCATCTTCGGCTCCCGAGCGTTCCTCTGCCTCCCTGCTTCGTCCGCCGTGCCGTCATGCTGCAGCACCACCGGCCTCGACCTCCCCCTCGCCGCGGCTGCACCCTGCAGGAGCTCCGCCTCCCCTACTTCGCGCCCATGCTCTCCTCCATCACCCACCTCGCGCCGGCTCCTTCTCCCTCACGCCCGAAGCCTTGCTGCTGCCTTTTTGTGGTTGCCAGACCCAGAGCCACGGACGTCTCCGGATCGCCAAGTCCAGGGACGCCATGTTCCACCACTGTCGACCCTCAAGTTCACAAGTACCCTACGGTTACACCAAGTTTGGGTACATGGACCGCCAAGTTCCGCTCCGAACGCCAAGTACCTCGACGCCGAAGACCCGTGTACAACTACTGTTTCCTGCCTAGAACAACTACAGTCGACGTGCATTTCGCCAAGTACCACTACCGACGAACCCCGAAGGACTTGGATGCGACAAGTTCCTCTCCAAACGTGAACGTCTACTTCCACGACGACCCGTGAACCACTACTTCCACTACGACCGTCCCGTGAACGACTACTTCCCTCGACGACTCGAACCGCTCCGAAAACGCACGCTTCGAAGGTATAATCCCGAGATGTACCACTGCCGTCGACCCGTGGGAACCCGATAGTCGGGAGCACCCCACCATCTCTTGCGTGTTCCACACATCCGCACACCTTCCTTTTGCATCGATATCTCAATGAGTTACCGGAACCGATATGTTGCCGTGGCATCATTTTCGGATAGGTTGCCGTGGCATCATTTTCGGATATGTTGCCGTGGCACCATTTTTGTTTCGCCGCCGTGGCACCCTTTTCGTTCCGCCACGGTGACCAAATGCTCCTTATCATGCTTATGTCAACATTTTCATAAAAATTGCATAAACTTGTATATGTCATCCGCATCATGATAACAACAATTAAAATGTTTAAAACTATTGTTGCATTAAATTGCTAATTGCATATGGGGATTTACCGGATTTGTTGTTTTTATATCCGGCCCCATTTAAATTGTTTAGATGGTATAGTTTTTGTTATGCTTCACCTCTTGCCATGTTAACCAACATTTAATCTTGTCTTGTTCATAACCGAGAGAGAACTAAATAATTGATGTGGTGTTTTGTCAATATGCAACTCGTTGCATATTGAGCTCCACTTAACTTGTAGTGTTGTTTGTGCATATTGCCATGCCATGCTATTTAAACCGGACATACATCATACTTGATTGTGCTTCATGCCATGCTTATGTGATGGTTGTTTACTATGTTGTTTGTTTCTTTCCGGGTTGCTTCTCTCGTTAGCTTCGGTTTTGTTCCGGAGTTGTGAGGATTCGTTCGACCACGTCTGGTTGTCTTCTTCATGGACTCGTTCTTCTTCCTTGCAGGATTTCAGGCAAGATGATCATACCCTCGAAATCACTACTATCTTTGCTATGCTAGTTTGCTCGCTCTTTTGCTATGCCAATGCTACGATGCCTACCATTTGCTTGTCAGCCTCCCAAATTGCCATGTCAAACCTCTAACCTTTGACACCATTCCTAGCAAACCGTTGATTGGCTATGTTACCGCTTTGCTCAGCCCCTCTTATAGCGTTGTTAGTTGCAGGTGAAGATTGAAGTTTGTTCCTTGTTGGAACATGGAGATGTTGTTCCTTGTTGGAACATGTTTACTTGTTGGGATATCACAATATACCTTATTTAATTAATGCATCTATATACTTGGTAAAGGGTGGAAGGCTCGGCCTTATGCCTGGTGTTTTGTTCCACTCTTGCCGCCCTAGTTTCCGTCATATCGGTGTTATGTTCCCGGATTTTGCATTCCTTACACGGTTGGGCTATTATGGGAACCCCTTGACAGTTCGCCTTAAGTAAAGCTTCTCCAGCAATGCCCAACATTGGTTTTACCATTTGCGCTAACAACCTACCACCTTCCCTTGGGTTCTGCAGACTCAAGGGTCATCTTTATTTTAACCCCCCGGGCCAGTGCTCCTCTGAGTGTTGGTCCGAACCGAGCTGCCTGCGGGGCCACCTCGGGGAAACTTGAGGGTTGGTTTTACTCGTAGCTAGTCTCATCTGAGTGTGCCCTGAGAAAGAGATATGTGCAGCTCCTATCGGGATTTGTCGGCACATTCGGGCGGTGTTGCTGGTTTAGTTTTACCCTGTCGAAATGTCTTGTTGTACCGGGATACTGAGTCTGATCGGAGTGTCTCGGGTGGAGGTTTATTCCTCCGTTGACCGTGAGAGCTTGTCATGGGCTAAGTTGGGACACCCCTGCAAGGTTATAAACTTTCGAGAGCCGTGCCCGCGGTTATGTGGCAGATGGGAATTTGTTAACGTCCGGTTGTAGAAGACCTGAAGTTGACCTTAATTAAAATACATCAACCGTGTGTGTAACCGTGATGGTCTCTTTCCGGCGGAGTCCGGGAAGTGAACACGGTGTTGGAGTTATGCTTGACGTAGGTTGCTATAGGATCACTTCTTGATCATACTTTTATCGACCGTGCTTTGCCTTCTCTTCTCGCTCTCTTTTGCGATTGTAGCCACCATATATGCTAGTCGCTTGCTGCAGCTCCACCTCATTACTCCATCCTTCCTATAAGCTTAAATAGTCTTGATCTCGCGGGTGCGAGATTGCTGAGTCCCCGTGGCTCACCAGATACTTCCAAAACCAGTTTGCAGGTGCCTATGTTACCGAGCAGGTGACGCAACCAAGCTCAAGGAGGAGCTCGATGAAGATCTTGCCCTTTGTGTTGTTTCGTTCTAGTTGATCAGTAGTGGAGCCCAGTTGGGGTCGATCGAGGACCTTTGTCGCATTTGGGGTTCTTCTTTTATTTTGGTTCCGTAGTCGGACCTTGTTTGTATCTGGATGATGTAATGTTTTATTCATGTAATTGTGTGAAGTGGCGATTGTAAGACAACTATGTATCTCTTTCCCTTATGTATTACATGGGTTGTGTGAAGATTACCTCACTTGCGACATTGCTTTCAATGCGGTTATGCCTCTAAGTCGTGCTTCGACACGTGGGAGATATAGCCGCATCGAGGGCGTTACAAGTTGGTAATCAGAGCCTTCCCCGACCTTAGGAGCCCCACTGCTTGATCGTTTTTAGCGGCCGAGTTGTGTCTAGAAAAATGTTTTGAGTCATTTAGGATTATATATCGGAGAGTTAGGAATTCTTTTTACTCCTCAGTCCCTTCGTCGCTCTGGTGAGGTCTCCTGACGTAGAGTTTTGACTCTTCTCTTCTCAAATTTCACTAAAAATTTTTTTAGGATCACGCGAGTATCTTAGAATCGTTCCGATGGTTTTATGATGACAACATTGTCTTGGTTGCCTCCCGTCAGCAGGGTTTTTTTTACTGGAGGTGTCCCGGGGAGTTGAGCTCCAAGGTGTTGTCGTCATAATTTTATCATTGCAGTTCTGGAATACCTGAGTTTAGTACGCCGACATCGAAAATCTCTTTTATGCAGTTGTTGGTGAGATAACCCCGATAACCCAGTACTGAGGTGAGTACGGGAGTATTGCCATGACTCGTATAATGGATGCTTTTCGAAGGTTGAGGTAGACGATTTCCGAAGGTTTCTTGGTCATGTGTTGAAGGATGGATACAGCTGGATGTAGGATTTGTTAGTTTGTGTGAGATATATTGCTTCCCCTGTATCCCCAACACCAGATTGCATAACCGGAAAATTTCGGGAGTTTCATAGGTGGGAATTCAAGTAGCTCCTAGAATATCTTTTCGACAGATGCATGATGTGGGATTGGGTAAATCTCTATCATATGTGTTTGTTCCGGCTTATTCTGCAAGCCAGTCCTTTGTTTTTGTTTTGAGTTGCGGTATTCGAGTTGCTTCAATGTCAAGTGTTGATTCCATACCTTTCCGAAATGGTGTTCTCATACTCCGATGTGAATACCAATCCTTCTCGCCAATCGAGATTGTCATGTCAATCCTTTTCAACCGGCGTGTTTCTCTTCAAGTGGATCCGATCACTCCAACATCAGCAAGACCAATTATCATTTCTTCTCAACGGTGTTTGTTTCATCCGTCTCCAAGTTGCCTTTGTTTTTTCCCGCCCACCCACCCTTTTTCCTCAAGGACTAAGATTTCTTTACCAAGTATCCTTTTATTTTTGTGAAGTTTCTCCATTCTTTTCCGCAATGTTCTTACCCGGTGGTTCTCATGAAGATGTTCTACTAGTTCGTCATTCCTCATTCCTTTCTCTTCTCGGGTGGATTCAAGTCAAGTTTTGTTGATCATACCTTTTTCCTCATTTCAATGTCTTCTCATACCGGTGCACCTCATTATCATTCTACTTCGTGCTATTTGTTATTCCGGAGTGCTCAAGATATCTCGAAGATTCGTGTTTCCACTCTGCATTCGTTCAAGCTCTTTCGAGATTGGTATCTCATTCAAGTCATTTAATTCAACCGGTGCAACATCTCTTTTAAATCTTTTCAACGGTGTTCTTTTGAGTGGGCCCTAACCCACAGGTCTTTTCCCAGGATCTTACCTGACTCTTCTATTTTCCCAGAGCTATCCTAAATTCTTCTCCAAGTTTGACGTAAGAATGAGTTATCATCAGTCAAATGCTTTTCTCCAAGATCTTTCAAATTCTTTTCATAGTTGGCTCAACCTCTTCGCTTTTGATTCTTCCGGTGTGCCTCAATGATTCTTGGTGGTGTTTCTCGTTGTCATTCTCATCATTTGAAGACCGAAGAAGAGTTTCTCTTTAATCTTGCTCTATTCTCTTCAAGATTCATGGTGCTAGCTTGTTGCCATCCGCTCATAATTGTTTTCAATTGTGATAATCTTTTTCACCCATCAGGAGATATTCAAGAGTCTTCTCAGTTTGTCATCCGGAGTCCATCAATTCAGGTTTATTCATTCTCAGCTGTCAGTTATCATTCTCCTATCTTGCCGGTGCATCATTCAAGTATTATCTAATCAGCTCGTGATCTATTCGTTCATTTGTATCTAAATACCCTAAAGTAGCTTCATTCATTTTGCAATTCTTCCCGGTGATTTGTGCATTTGCTACATTCAATTTCAATTCTTGCGGTGGTTCGTTCAAGAGTTCTCTTTCTTTGTTATCATACCAATTCATTTGTTGTTCCAATCCTACCGGTGGTTCGTTGAAGACCTTCTCAAGTTCGCGCTATATCTCTTTTAATCCTTTCTACGAGAATAAGTAGTATGCCAAATCCGTTGATTGTCATCGATTTAATTGGTGAAGGATAAGCATAACATAATTCTTATTCTTGCTCATCCAAGTGATTAATTCCTTCTTTCGGAGTTTGTTCATGATGAATAAATTCTCGGTTTCAGTTGTTTCATCTTTTCTTTTCCCGGAGTTCCAAGCTCTCATCATCACGAAGATCCATCTAAATCATTGCAAGGCTTCACCTTGTGTTTTCAATTTCTCTTTCTTTTCATTCCTTTGGTTTATCGGAGTTCTTCATGGAGGCTCTACATGGTGGTTCGTCAAGGATTCTTTTCACTCTTCAACGGTTCTTCAAGATTTCTCTTGAAGTTAAGATCCACCAAGCTTTACTCTAAAATAAACGTGGTGTTCAACACATGTCTTGTTTTGAGGAGTTCAAGTATTCTTCATCTTGCATTCCAAAGTGCGATTCTTTCTACCTTATCTTCTGAGGTGGTGTTAGGTCATTCTTGATAATTTCCCTTCACGTTTCATGATTCACAAGTTTTCAAGAGTGACATATTTAAATCCATCATTTCCTCTTTGTTCAAGAGATCTTTTCAACCGTCAATCTCTTCATTGGAGTTATCTTGGTATAGATTTCACCTAAAGCCTTCCTTTGTGAATGTTGCTATTTGTGGTGCTTGTCAATGATCCAAGTTATCTCTTTTCGATCTTGATGGAACAAGCTTTCATCTCTTCGTTAATCTCAAGCAAGCAATTGTTTCCGTTAGTGGCCGGTTGTCACCTCATAATGTTGAGATGTTTCCATAAGCCCACTACAAACTTATTCTTTTCGTTGTTGGTCTTACAACAACTCTATTCTAACCTTCTTGCAAGGATGCCTTCCAAATTCAATTGTGGTAAAAGTTGTCATTTTCTCCTCCGTCCCTTTATCCCAACGCTCTAACTCATATTCTTTCGTTACGGAGGCATTGTGATGTTGTGCTCTTCACCCATCACATCGTTTTGTGAGGATCATGTTCTTTTCGTGCTTATACATTTAACCGGAGTGTCGTGTCCTCTTTCAAGTTCTTTTCATCTTATGAAGTCTTGCATCTCTTTTTAACCGGAGTGTTGTCCAAATTTGTTCTTCCTTGTTCCTTGTTTATCTCGTTTCAACCAGAGTGGTTCAATCCCTTCTTGTCCATTGTACTCGTCATTCATAGCTTTGTAACCTCCAAGGTTCAAATGGTGTTTCTTGTTTCTATTTTCTACCGCGGTGCTCTCAATTGTATTCAACTCCGTTGTGTTCTTTCTTTCAAATCTTCAACCTCTCAAGGTTCTTTGGTTTCACTCGTTTGTCAAAGAAGCAACTTAGTTTTACCTCTTCTCTTCCTCTTCCGTTTCTCTCCGGTGCCATTCTAGATCTCGGGACGAGATCCTCTCGTAGTGGTGGAGTGTTGTAACGCCCCGAGACCGACGCTCTAGAAGACTTCCAGCTATTCCGAGATTCGTCGTGTGATTTGTTTTGTTCGTTGCATTCATCCTTGCATCATGTGCATTGCACTCATCCTTATGTTACATGTTACTTTCATGTTGTGTGTGCATCAGCCCTTGCAATCTCTCTCTCAAGCCATACCATGTATCATCACCTCCCACTTCCTTATCCTTTCTTTCATTGTTGCAAGTGTCTTTTTTTTTCCGCCTCAATAAATGTTCATCTTTTCCCTATAAATCTTGCTCCATGCCAACAATGTCTATATCAAATTTAAGTCCATTTGGGTTCGGTTTGGTTGGATTATAAATTCATGCAAGTTTGAACTAAATTCAAACATGTTTAAATTTATAGTCTGTAAAATCCCCACACCACTTCTATTTAATTGGGCATATTCCATGGACCCCAGCCATATTTTTATCTCTCCCTAACTCCTCCCCTAGCTCTCTGTGCTTTTCTTGTTTTATCTCCTGTTTGAAGAAAAGGAAAGAAAAGCAGCAGTGGGTAGCCCAGCGCAGCTGCAGCGCAGCCCAACATCATCCGCAGCCCAGTCCTAAGGCCCAACTGCACCTAACCCTTCCTAACCCTAGCTCGATGCCCTGCCCGATCCCTTCTGCCTCCTCCCGCAACGCCTCCATCTCCCTCCCGCAGCGCCTCCATCCTCTGCGCCTCATCTCCCCTCGTTCCCCTGTGCGCCGCCGCCACGCACAACCATCGCCAGGGAGAGCCTGCCCGATCCCATCTCCCTCCTCTCGATCCCTCCTCCTCATCCCATCGCTTCAGCCCCCACGCATCTCTCCCGAGCGCCTCACGCCCAAGTCCCTCTTCCTCTCCTCGCCGCGCAGCCCTCGTCCCTGCCTCCTCGCCGGCCGGCCGCAGCTCGCCGCGCCCTGCTTCTCCTCTCCTCCGCGACGCTCCCGCCGGAGCCCCGCAGGCCCGCGCCGTCGCCTCCTCCGCATCGAGCCAGGGAGTGGAGCTCCCTGCGCCCGGTCCTCTCGCCGGCTTGCCGCCTCCTGCCTCTGCCGCCAGGCCCGGCCGCCGTCTTCGGCTCCCGAGCGTTCCTCTGCCTCCCTGCTTCGTCCGCCGTGCCGTCATGCTGCAGCGCCACCGGCCTCGACCTCCCCCTCGCCGCGGCTGCACCCTGCAGGAGCTCCGCCTCCCCTACTTCGCGCCCATGCTCTCCTCCATCACCCACCTCGCGCTGGCTCCTTCTCCCTCACGCCCGAAGCCTTGCTGCTGCCTTTTTGTGGTTCCCAGACCCAGAGCCACGGATGTCTCCGGATCGCCAAGTCCAGGGACGCCATGTTCCACCACTGTCGACCCTCAAGTTCACAAGTACCCTACGGTTACACCAAGTTTGGGTACATGGACCGCCAAGTTCCGCTCCGAACGCCAAGTACCTCGACGCCGAAGACCCGTGTACAACTACTGTTTCCTGCCTAGAACGACTACAGTCGACGTGCATTTCGCCAAGTACCACTACCGGCGAACCCCGAAGGACTTGGATGCGACAAGTTCCTCTCCAAACGTGAACGTCTACTTCCACGACGACCCGTGAACCACTACTTCCACTACGACCGTCCCGTGAACGACTACTTCCCTCGACGACTCGAACCGCTCCGAAAACGCACGCTTCGAAGGTATAATCCCGAGATGTACCACTGCCGTTGACCCGTGGGAACCCGATAGTCGGGAGCACCCCACCATCTCTTGCGTGTTCCACACATCTGCACACCTTCCTTTTGCATCGATATCTCAATGAGTTATCGGAACCGATATGTTGCCGTGGCATCATTTTCGGATAGGTTGCCGTGGCATCATTTTCGGATATGTTGCCGTGGCACCATTTTTGTTTCGCCGCCGTGGCACCCTTTTCGTTCCGCCATGGTGACCAAATGCTCCTTATCATGCTTATGTCAACATTTTCATAAAAATTGCATAAACTTGTATATGTCATCCGCATCATGATAACAACAATTAAAATGTTTAAAACTATTGTTGCATTAAATTGCTAATTGCATATGGGGATTTACCGGATTTGTTGTTTTTATATCCGGCCCCATTTAAATTGTTTAGATGGTATAGTTTTTGTTATGCTTCACCTCTTGCCATGTTAACCAACATTTAATCTTGTCTTGTTCATAACCGAGAGAGAACTAAATAATTGATGTGGTGTTTTGTCAATATGCAACTCGTTGCATATTGAGCTCCACTTAACTTGTAGTGTTGTTTGTGCATATTGCCATGCCATGCTATTTAAACCGGACATACATCATACTTGATTGTGCTTCATGCCATGCTTATGTGATGGTTGTTTACTATGTTGTTTGTTTCTTTCCGGGTTGCTTCTCTCGTTAGCTTCGGTTTCGTTCCGGAGTTGTGAGGATTCGTTCGACCACGTCTGGTTGTCTTCTTCATGGACTCGTTCTTCTTCCTTGCGGGATTTCAGGCAAGATGATCATACCCTCGAAATCACTACTATCTTTGCTATGCTAGTTTGCTCGCTCTTTTGCTATGCCAATGCTAAGATGCCTACCATTTGCTTGTCAGCCTCCCAAATTGCCATGTCAAACCTCTAACCTTTGACACCATTCCTAGCAAACCGTTGATTGGCTATGTTACCGCTTTGCTCAGCCCCTCTTATAGCGTTGTTAGTTGCAGGTGAAGATTGAAGTTTGTTCCTTGTTGGAACATGGAGATGTTGTTCCTTGTTGGAACATGTTTACTTGTTGGGATATCACAATATACCTTATTTAATTAATGCATCTATATACTTGGTAAAGGGTGGAAGGCTCGGCCTTATGCCTGGTGTTTTGTTCCACTCTTGCCGCCCTAGTTTCCGTCATATCGGTGTTATGTTCCCGGATTTTGCGTTCCTTACACGGTTGGGCTATTATGGGAACCCCTTGACAGTTCGCCTTAAGTAAAGCTTCTCCAGCAATGCCCAACATTGGTTTTACCATTTGCGCTAACAACCTACCACCTTCCCTTGGGTTCTGCAGACTCAAGGGTCATCTTTATTTTAACCCCCCCGGGCCAGTGCTCCTCTGAGTGTTGGTCCGAACCGAGCTGCCTGCGGGGCCACCTCGGGGAAACTTGAGGGTTGGTTTTACTCGTAGCTAGTCTCATCTGAGTGTGCCCTGAGAAAGAGATATGTGCAGCTCCTATCGGGATTTGTCGGCACATTCGGGCGGTGTTGCTGGTTTAGTTTTACCCTGTCGAAATGTCTTGTTGTACCGGGATACCGAGTCTGATCGGAGTGTCTCGGGTGGAGGTTTATTCCTCCGTTGACCGTGAGAGCTTGTCATGGGCTAAGTTGGGACACCCCTGCAGGGTTATAAACTTTCGAGAGCCGTGCCCGCGGTTATGTGGCAGATGGGAATTTGTTAACGTCCGGTTGTAGAAGACCTGAAGTTGACCTTAATTAAAATACATCAACCGTGTGTGTAACCGTGATGGTCTCTTTCCGGCGGAGTCCGGGAAGTGAACACGGTGTTGGAGTTATGCTTGACGTAGGTTGCTATAGGATCACTTCTTGATCATACTTTTATCGACCGTGCTTTGCCTTCTCTTCTCGCTCTCT
Organism: Triticum timopheevii; assembly: GCA_963921465.1. Lineage (NCBI taxonomy): Eukaryota > Viridiplantae > Streptophyta > Magnoliopsida > Poales > Poaceae > Triticum > Triticum timopheevii. Next base: position 326,641,970 of record OY997262.1, read on the forward strand.
TTTGCGATTGTAGCCACCATATATGCTAGTCGCTTGCTGCAGCTCCACCTCATTACTCCATCCTTCCTATAAGCTTAAATAGTCTTGATCTCGCGGGTGCGAGATTGCTGAGTCCCCGTGGCTCACCAGATACTTCCAAAACCAGTTTGCAGGTGCCTATTTTACCGAGCAGGTGATGCAACCAAGCTCAAGGAGGAGCTCGATGAAGATCTTGCCCTTTGTGTTGTTTCGTTCTAGTTGATCAGTAGTGGAGCCCAGTTGGGGTCGATCGAGGACCTTTGTCGCATTTGGGGTTCTTCTTTTATTTTGGTTCCGTAGTCGGACCTTGTTTGTATCTGGATGATGTAATGTTTTATTCATGTAATTGTGTGAAGTGGCGATTGTAAGCCAACTATGTATCTCTTTCCCTTATGTATTACATGGGTTGTGTGAAGATTACCTCACTTGCGACATTGCTTTCAATGCGGTTATGCCTCTAAGTCGTGCTTCGACACGTGGGAGATATAGCCGCATCGAGGGCGTTATATCACCACCTCCCACTATGTCGGGCTTCCACCAACTGCTTATTGTACTCCCTTGTCACCCGCAACATGACACCCACTGGAGGAGGTTATGTTGGTGCTAGACTAATAGCTCACCATCACTTGAATTTCAGACTTTTTTCTACTTTTTCAAAATGTAAATACTATATATTGTACCAACGGGAGACCCACTGGGTATAGGATATCTGATGGATATGTGCATGGGTATTAATTTGTGCCTGTGGATATTGAAATGAATGGGTATAGGAAGTTTCTATGGGTATGAGTTTGGGCAGAAGGGGGTTGTACCCACCCATATCCTACGGTCCCTATCCATTGCCATCCCTAGCTCCAATTCCAGTCGTTATACTCTACGACCCACTTTTGAAAGTGAAAGGATCCCAAAAGCCGAAGCACATACGAGATGACGAGAATAGTATGGGTGAAGAGATATGGCACGAGCGAATAATATATTTGATACATATAATTTTCGCTACGAATCCACATTTATTTCTTAGAAGATGGTATGCACTCACACCAAGCCGCCAGATATGGACATATACAAATTTTGGTCAACTACATATATAGTATTGTTAATACCTGGCGGGCTACTTTTTCTTACCGATTATCCTAGGTTATCAATTCGAATTATTCAATAAAAGTATCCAGTTAGACCAAAAACTACAATCATTACATGTAAATATGGTCATCGCAACATCATACATCTTTGTGTGTCGCCGGTTGGCGGTTGTATTTCTTGGATAGTCCGTGGTCCAACATGATGGACAAAGTTCTCGACGATGGTCTTGCCAATGGAGATGGGCAGTCTGCTTGATATGGTTTCCTAGATAAATTTTATGTTCATATTGTTTGCCCAATAGAAATAAAAGTATATCTCTTGACACGCATGTGTCTGATATATTTTGTCCGTTTTCATTCCGAATTCATAGTCCGGCATAGCCCGTATCCGAATCGGCATCCGGCCATTATCCGATTCGCTCCGAACCCGGCAAATAAAACTGAGCTAAAGCGTTATCCAATCCGACCCGATCCGCGGACACCAGTGAAGAAACAACGGCGCAGATCGTCCGGCTGGATCGGACGGTGGAAAGGAGCCTAGGAGCGCACCATCTCCCCTCCTTTTCCTTTTCGAGGGGAGGGAAGGAGACATATCTGGTACCCACCGGCACTGCAGTCACAGTCAACAAGACCCCTGCCCCCTCGAAAACCTCGCCCCCCGCTTAAAACCCCCCTCCCCTGTCTCCACTCTCCACTCACCACTCCGCCGCCCTCATCGCCAAGATCCCCTCCGCCCACAAATATTTTCTTGATTCTCCCTCCACCCACACCTTGATCGCCTCCGATCCCTAAATTTCCCCGCCGGCCTCGACCGCCTCCGTCCCGTCCCGGAGTCAGCGCGCGGGATGGGGAAGAGGAAGGCCAAGAAACCCGCCGCGAGGCCCCGCAGCGGCGCGGGTGGGAGCGTGCCGCGGCCCGTGAGCGAGGGCGAGACCGAGCCCGAGCCCGAGCCCGACGGCGGGGAGGGCGACTTCTGCTTCGTCTGCAAGGACGGCGGCCACCTCCGCCTCTGCGACTACAGGTTCGCCGCTCTCGCCCCGGGCCTCGTCTTCTTGTCCATTCCTGCCCTGTCCCCGCAGCCTGAGGAGAAAGTGGAATGCCGGTCGATGATCTAAGAACCGGCTCGTAGGTGGAGTTCCGTAGGTTCAGAATTGATGGGGTTTGTGCTGCGTGGATTGAATTGGTGTGAGGCACGCTGTTGGTTGCTGGGTTGGTTCATCCGCTTTCTCCTAGCCAACTGCATTGTACGACGATATGTCTAGTAAAACGTGTGCAATGGCAAGTCGTGGTGGGATGAGGACGAGCCTCCTTCCTCTGTCTTTCGGCCATGCGCCCACGGTCTTTGTCTCTCTAGGATAAACAGATATAACAAACTGCGCTGCTGAAGCAGCAGCCGGTTACCTGGTCCTGAACAGAATCCTGATCACCTTTGGCCCGTCGCTGTCTATTTTTCTCTTAGCATGAGTTTGTAAATAATTGTGCATTTTGCCACTGCCTAGCCTTAAGCGCAGTTATGCGCACATTAAGCGCAATTAAGTGTGCCTCTTTTAACTATGGTTTAGTATATGCTAAATGGGTGGAAACATTGTTTTAGTCCATTGCATTGTTCCAGAGTCCCGACATTACCTATCAGTATCTTCCAGGAACTGCAACAAGGCTTACCATCCTAAGTGCGTGGAAAAGGATGACGATTTCCTCAATTCAGACGAGAACTTCATCTGCGGTGAGTATCTACATCACTACATGCACTTTCTTTACCATTGCTACAACTGCCATTGCTGTGGAACTCTTGTGGTTATGTGGGTGAATAAAGTTGCTCTGTGAAACCTGAAATAATTTTACTTACCTTTATTGCTCTGTTTAGCTAGTTCCTTCAGACACTCTATGACACGGCGCAGCAGTATGCTAAAACATGATACCTTAGAATTCCTAATGGATCTAATAAAACATGGCTCCTATTTTTTGTTAACAGTAGTTTCAGCTGTTCAGGTTGTCTTTAATTCCACCCAAATGTTATTATTTTTATTCATTACTGACCCTACTGGTTGCTAAATGTGGCAGGTTGGCACACATGCTGTATCTGCAAAGGGCGTTCATACTATCAGTGCCTGTGCTGTCCGGTTAAATCGGTTTGTTGTGGTTGCCGGAGAGAAGCAGATTTTGTCCAAGTCGGAAGAAGGCAAACAAAGGGATTATGCGCTAACTGTCTAAGGCTGGGAATCATGATTGAGAATAATATTGAAATCGACTCTGATGGGGTAACTAAGTACATATCCTTAAATCCTTGATAGAATTTTAATCCACTCGTCCAGCCAGGTGCACATCCCCTTGGAGTGGCCCCTAAGAGCATCTCAAAGGGCACCCCTCAAACCTCCCCCATATGTCTGGGCGGACAGTCTGGATTCTGTCCGGACACAAAACGCTTGCCCAACGGGCTTCCCCAAATCTGCCCCATATGTCTGGACAGTCCGGGCTTCCCCAAACCTGCCCCATATGTGCGGGAGAAATGGGGCTGTCCAGACATGTCTGCCACATCAGCTCCAGCCCACCTTGGACCATTTTATTTCTTTCCTTTTTCTCTCTCCTCTCTCCATCCCCACCCAATCATATGCATGTGTTGGACAATTGGGGATAAAATTGGGGAACATCACTGGAGGGGAGGACAAATGGGGCTCAACCCTTCGCTGTCCGCGGACATATGAGGACTGAAATTTGACACTTGCGGGATTGCCCTTGGAGATGCCCTAATTTCATCAAGTGGATTTCAGCAGATTGATCCTGGCCCTTTGTTTAGATTAACCAAAGCCACTCTTTTTGTTCGCCTGAACCACGTCCCCGTCTTCTCCCCATGTCACAACTTCTCTAACCATTTAGATCTGGAATAGCTAATATCCTCTGTTCCGCCTTGAGCACCTCAGTACTTGACGTGAGTAACATAGTGATATTCTCAGTAGAAAGTGGTTGCAGCAGCCAACGAGACGTCGCTGAAAAGTAGAATGATGTGGGTACTTTAAAAATCTGGGCATCTACAGCTATGTTTTTAAATGCAATGGTCTTTACACAAATGATTCAAGTTTTCCAGCGGTCGTTCTTCTCCAGTCACATGTTTGTGTGAAAAGATAGAAGGAATCCAAAATTATGTAGTGTTGGGCACTTTTGGTTGTCGATGTGTTCTTGGGAGTTCTGTTTTGAGGACATAGCACAGTCAATAGGTAACAAAAACATGGATTTTGAATGGAGAGAGAAGGCTGACATGGTGTTGATAATACAGAAAACAATCACAGGTTAAAATCTGCTGATATCCACTTGGTGGAGTAGGGATTACTCTAGGGAATCTTGACCTTGGGGATTTTTTTTATTATTATTATTGAACACGGGCTTAACTGTTTCCTTTCTTTTGTTATTTGGCTATCTTTGATAACCTTCTATACTGGATATATTTGTTGGCTTGTAGCAAACATCAGTTTGTGCAGTGTTGTTTAACTATATATTGTGATATTTAACTATATATTGTTTCCTTGCATAATGCATATTGTACTTCCTTGTAGCAATTGCTCTAATGCAGAATGTAACATCTGACATGTAGAATGCTTACTATTAAATTGGTCTTATGTGCACATTTCTGATGGTACTTAGTAGTTACTCTTTGGTGATGGCATTTGGCCCTTCAAGTTTCTTTTTACTCTATATATGCATATGTTCTGATGGTAGATTCTCTGTTTTCTAGGAGAGGGTTGATTTCAGTGACAGGTCAACTGTTGAATTTTTGTTTAAGGAATACTGGGAGATAATTATAAAGAAAGAGGGCTTAACACTGGATAACCTTCAAGAAGCTTATGCTAGTTTAAATGATGGCCCGGATCAAATTTCAGATTCTGAGAATTTTCCTAAAGTACAGGACAGCTCAGATGATGATTTCTTGGGCAATAGTGATGGTGGAGATGCTGATCCAATTTGCCCATCTAATTTGAATGGAACATCAAATAAAGTGAAACCCTTTCTGAAGCATGCAAAATCAAAGAAGAATGTCTATGTTGGCTGGGGTTCAAAAGAGCTGATTGGATTCCTTGAATCAATAGGCAAAGATACATCCAAATCTCTAGATCAATTTGGTGCTGCTGAAGTTGTCAAGGAGTACATTCGACAGAAGGATCTTTCGCACAAAGATAAGAAAAAGCATGTCATATGTGATGAGAAACTCAAGCAATTGTTTAGGAAATCAAAGGTTAAGTACAACAAGATATATAGCTTGCTCGAGAGGCATATTGCTGCAAATGACACATCTGAGGATGAAACATTTGCCAGTTCTGAGGATAACAGTGATTCATGTATGAAAAAGAGAACTCGGACCATGACCTCTGAGTTCACTACTTCGAAAGGGACTTCTGAAAGAAACAAGAGATGCTTTGCTTCTCTTGTTTGCGACAACATTAAGTTGATCTATTTGAAGAAATCCTTAGTTATTGATCTGCTAAAGCAGCCTGAGGCATTTGAAAATAAAGTTATTGGTTGTTTTGTTAGAGTAAAGAATGACCCCAAAGACTATAGTTACTACAAGCCTAAAGCATTCTACCAGCTTGGACAAGTAACTGGTAATATTCAACCTTTTATGTTCCCTATATTCCATTTGACTAATCTATACTCCATTTGCCTGGTTTAGTGCTCTTCCCCTAATAGAGAACTGTATCAGTTTGATGTGCATGTTGTTTAGTTCTATTCAAATTAATACTGTTTTCCAGCGAGTAAACAAGAAATAAGGATGAATTCTACAATTACATTAACAGGAGCTTAACTCATGGAAAAAAAAACTCCATTTCACAGGACATGTGAATAAATACTCTATTCTGTATCTTTTGGCTACATCGCATTTAGTTATTATTTGCTGATGAGAGATATGCAACAGGCATTAGGAAATCCTCAGAAGAATACAAGGTAAAGGACATGTCTACAGATATGCTTTTGTGTGTTTCCAGCTGCTGGTCTGAAGTCAAAATTTCCAGGTTATCAGATGAAGATTTTGGGGAGGTAATTTATAACGCTTTTTATTGTGAGAATTACACTTCTTAATGTTCCAACACTACTAAAGCAATTCCTAGAGAGATAGAAGATTGGCACCGATGACTATTGAATATTAATCAAAACAAATTTATGATCTATAGGTTCTTTCTGCTATTATTTTATTTTGTTCATGTATGCACTTAAACTTGTATTGGATGCACATGTTGTTCAAGTTTTTTGTTGTTGATAATAACAGGACGAATGCGAAGATTTTCGTCTGTTCGTCCAGAAAGAACACTCTAAAAGGCTCACTGTTGTAAGTTAATCTTTTTCAACTTCTAGTGTCCCAAAATGCAGTTGTCCTGATAGTATTTGATGTAATGCAGACTACTATTAATTTTGTTTCAACATGCATAGAAAGTTAGAAGTTATAGGAAACAGATAGCTGTCGATGCTTGGCTATATTCTTTGTCGAACATAATATGTAACTAATGAAGCATATTGCAATCTGTAAAGTTAAATATAGTGGTATTGGTATCAGCGCCTCACATGTAATTATTTTGGATTTCTCATCACACAGTTTGTGTTGTATCTGAATTGTCCTTGTCACAAGTGCATTCTTCATTGGAAAATAGATGACAAGCCCTGCCAGCCTTGAAGTGCTCGGGTGTGAAACCTGTGATATCTCCGGATGTGCTAGACAGCCTGGGATGTTTGAATCGGAGTTTGAAGTTATGTTTTTATGGGAAACAGGGCCAACAACTTTATTTAATGACAAGAGGGTTAAATGTGCAAAATAACTCAAAACAAATTCTGGTGTGACAGTTAGCCAGTTGCACCTTGCTATGTTTTTTTATATATTTGTGTGATATCCTTATCAGAGAGTGAGACCAACTCAAGTATTCAGTATTTGCTTGGAGTCTTGGATGCCAGTTGTTTGACATATTTCTTTCCTGCTTTTCCTTCCTTTCTGGCTTTGGAAAATGTTACAGATATTTGTTGGGTCTCTTTTTTACTTGATTGTTGATTCCATGAACGTGCTGTTTTTTACAGGCTGAGCTTGAGGAAAAAGCGAGAAGTGTACACAGAGATATAGTCACTCATGTAAGTCTGTTAGGAAATTATACCAACTTTATGTATTTGTCCGGTACATTCTGCATTTTTTTTATGTATCATCAATTGATATTAGCTCATTTTAAATTCAAAACAGTATTTCAGTGACATATTCTAGAGTCTGAACTCTCCTATTTTAAGTTTACGTATTAATTACTTTTTCTGTTAGAAATGTTAACCAAATTGCCCTTTCCCCATTCCAGTGGATCGATAAAGAACTTAAGAGACTGGACAATTTAATTGAATTGGCCAATGAAAAAGGTTGGCGCTACGAATATCCTTGTCAGATAAAGATCTTTCCTTCATTTAATGATTTTTTTAATAAAAGAATTGTTCTTGGTTTCCTTTTTATACTTCATTACGATACACCCATCTTAGGACATGCTAGTGGACTTTGTACAGTTATATCCTTGACTAAATTTTACGAAGCTCGAGTACATCGATAAGAGACAGCTATTGCGCTCGCCATCCGAAAGACAACGTCTTCTTGAAGAGGTCCCTCGAGTTATTCCAGATCTGGAAGATAATAAAGACACAGAATTATTAGTCGCAGCATCAGAGAAGTCTTTTCAGATGAATACAGCTACTTTACAAGGTGATGATGCTCCTATCTCTATTACCTGTGTGGGCTGCCATATTGGCTACTAAAATCAATCTAGTGTCATATTGAGCTTCTGCAGAGATCTGTGGGAACAAATGGTGGCTTAACTCACCATTCTATTTGCACGATTATATTTCATATATGGCTTCCTTATGTTATTTACTCCCTCCATTCCTAAATATTTGTCTTTCTAGAGATTTCAACAAGTAACTACATACGGAGCAAAATGAGTGAATCTACACTCTAAAATATGTCTATATACATCCGTATGTGGTAGTCCATTTGAAATCTCTAAAAAGACAAATATTTAGGAACGAAGGGAGTACATTTGTTATATTTAGGTTAACTTATTACAGCATGTATCTCTACTACTGTTTCCACCAATAGATTACCTATAAAAAGACACTAAGTCTAGATATTGGATCTACTAGTGTTCCTGGACAAATAGTGAATTCTGTTATGTGTGTGACTGTGTGTTCGGTAACATCCTACATTTTATTTACCACTACATAAGGGCAGTTGGCTACATGCAGGAACCCCAATCTAACTCAATTTACTTTGTTAAAAATGGGAATTTTTTAATTTGTTTATTTTCTTGCCAGTTGACTGTTCATCTTAGAGCTGGTCGTATAGTTTATATTTGGAAATGGATGCCAAGTATAACAGTTGGTTTGCTTTGTACAATTAATCACCACTAGCAAAAATATCCACTCCAATAGATTATATGGTCTCTATCAGTTATGCACTTGTTTTTACTCATCTTGCAACATGTGGTTGTATGACCATTGCCATATTGATCTTTGATTCTAATCCTTTTCATCACAATTGAAGCTGCTCCTTTTTTACCCTTTTTGTTGCTTATTTCAACGGTTTATCAGGAATTTCTCAAGTTGTTCTAAAATAGCAGGTAAGTACTTATTTTGTGTAGGTGCCAGTGGGGACAGAGCTGTTTGCTCGGAAAGATACTCAGAAGAATCTAAAGGTTTGCTTCTGTAACTTGCTTTCAACTTTTATTGTTGATTGATAAATTCTGATATTTATGTAGGTGCCAAGAGAGTGAGTTGTTTATTGAAAAAGTTACCCGAAAGAAATAACTAAAGATTTACTTTTAGATAGAGTATCCATTCTCACAATTTACGAACAGGAGATAATCACTGTTTTTGTGTAGGCGCCAATGGGGAGAAAGCTGTTCGTTTGACACGTTGGTCAAAAGAAAAGCCTAGAGGTTTGAGTACATTAATGTGCAATGAGTGGTTTAGAATGGTGGTAAGCGCTGAATTTTGTGTAGGGGCCAATGCGAGAGCTGTTTGCTTGAGAAGTTGCTCAGACAACAAATATAAAGGTTTGATTGCAATGCCATACACTAAGTTATTTTTTTTTGGAAAAGGCTCTAAAAGTTGTTGTCAATGTTTCTAAAACACACTGATTTTTGTGTAGGTGCCAATGAGGAGATAGCTGTTTGCTTGAGAAGTTGCCCGGAAAACAAATATGAAGGTTTGATTAGATACTATGCACCTAAATTGTTGCGAATGTTGGTAAAACATACTGCTTTGTGTGTAGGTGCCAATGACAAGAGAGCTGTTTGCTTGAAAAGTTACTCAGAAGGTGTGGTGTTCACTAAATTATTCACATAGTGTTCACTAAATTGTTCCAGATGCTGATAAACCATTCTGACTTTTTGTGCAGGTGAAGCTGCTCACATGAAAAGTTTCTCTGAAGAAAAAACTAAAGGTGTGCTTGCCTGATGTGTGGTAAATTGTTCTGAAAGGTTGTAAAACACTCCTGATTTTTGTAGGTGCCAGTGAGGACAGAGCTGTTTCCTTAGAAAGTTTCCCGGAAGAAAATTCTAAAGGTTTTACTTGTATAATGATTATCTGCATTCAGCTGGATTTTGTAAAGTTGTATTTCTGTTTTACATACTTGATACTTTTTGTTCAGGTGCCAATGAGGAAGCTGCTTACCTGAAAAGTTGCTCTGAAGAAAAACCTGAAGGTTTGCTTACATGATGTGCAGTAATTTTTTTTAAAAAGGTTGTAAAACGCTCCTGATTTTTTGTGTAGGTGCCAACGACGGCAGAGCTGTTTCCTTATCCTTAAAAAGTTGCCCAGAAGAAAATTCTAAAGGTTTACTTATATAATGATTATCTGCATTCATCTGGATTTTGTAAAGTTGTATTTCAGTTTTACATACTTGATGTTGGATGACTAGTTTGAGTTAATACTTACATTACACTTCTAATGCTATGCCTATTTTGATATCAATGGTAGTGGAGTTCAATGCTGCATGAGACCGTTAGTGCTATTCTCTTCTGCTGTGAACCGTAGAGTTAAATATTGTAGAATGTCCACTAAAAGAACACTTGAAGATTCATTCCAATCATTTTATGCACCTGTAGATTAGACAACTTAGCAAGCTACTGATAAGTGCTATCCACATTTGCGGTTGTTAAGTAACCATTACTCTGTATGATATCCTCTCTAATAAATAATGCATCTTCAGTTAAGTAAGTTAGCTCTTTGGTTACTATTAACATCATCTCAATCATTGGTTGTCATTTTAATTTGGATTGAAAATTGTTCTAAATTATACCCCTAAATAGTTTTGAGCCGAGGCTCAGAAAACTCCTTGTCTAAACAACAGCTTTACTTAACCTTGGTTTGAAGAAAAGAATATTACAGAATCCCCATGTCACCTCTTTCTCTCCTTCTCTCTTCTTTGAGTTACCTTCCCAGTTTCATTCATATTACATTATGCAGCTACTGAAGGTGACACTGATACACCGAAAATGCATGTTCAAAATCAGGGCACTGCAGGTCTGTGCTTACTGCCCATCCTTTCACTAGTTTTTTTCAGCAAATATCCTTTCACTAGTTATGCTGTACTACCTCTGTAAATTAATATAAGAGCTTTTAGATCACTACTTTAGTGATCTAAAAGGTCTTATATTAATTTACAGAGGGAGTACTTCTCTGAGGATTAGATGATTAGTCTTCTTCAAGCCTTTATTCCAGCTGATGTTGCAGTTTCATTCTAGTGACATACTGACCATTCCGAGCTACCTGTTTCTCATCGTTCATGTTTTAATGACGCAGACACTAAATCCAATGCTGCTGGCGATACACCTAGTGCAAATGTCCAAAGCCAGAGTACTCAGGGTAAGGTCATGCTATCTGTCATTTCACTAATAATTGCACTGCTCTTGGAAGGATTGGTCCTCCACCTTCCCTGTGTCGAGCTGCTGTTGCATTTTCATTCTGTTGACACACCTGCCTTTCTCAGATACCTCACTTTTCACTGTTCATATTTCACAATGCAGGTAGTGAAGAGAATGCTGCTGGTGATAAACTGGGAGCAAGTGTCCAGAAGCAGAGGGCTGAAGGTTTTATCTTATTACCATCCTTTTATTTGTTACTATTATATATGAGGAAAAATGTAGTAATTTTTTTAGAGGCGCCGGCTTTTACCTATTGAGCTACTATTAAGTAATAACTTAAAAGTCACCTGTGAATTTCCATGGTAAAACATCATGTGACCTACAGTGAGAACATCATGTGACCCTAGTTTTGTAAATGAATGGTTTTGAATTTTGCGCGCAGCTTCCCATCGTTCACATATGTAAGCAGTTTAATGAGCCCACGAGGCCACGAGTTTGATTACAATTTTCCAGCTTTATTCCTAACGTTTTCTGGTTCTTAGATAATTTTAGCATTCTGTTCTACCTGACCAACCATGATTGATGCAGCCAATGCAGCTGGCATCCCAGCTGAAGTAATCAACATTGATGACGACGAAGATGGTCGGTCGCAGGATCAAGGTGCAAACGTGGTTGTTGTTGATATGGATGCCGATGAGTCTGGGAATACTCATGTGGCGCAACGCAAGACAAGGCGGTCGGGCATGTGGCATTACAGGGATCCTTTTGGTGACGAGCAAGGCCCGTTCTCTCTAGATCTGTTGGATGGTTGGAACAAACAAGGCTACTTTGACGACGACTTCAGGGTCTGGAGAGCCGGTCAGTCTAGTGACTCTGCCATTTTGCTCAAGGATGCTCTGCGCCTGAAGCGCTGAGAAGGATGGCAGCTACTTGGGGTTCCCATGCTAGCAAGTTAATGTGAAAGAGGGGGCTTCTCTTGTAATATATTCCTGCCCAGATTCTCCTACTTTGTTCCTAATATTATGGTGGGAGGACCAGTCAGAGACTTATACATTACCTGGTCCTAGAAACTTTGGCCTCTGCTGTGAATTGTGGGATGGACATAAGTTGGTTTCAGAGGTTGATGCAAGTTTATGTCTAAACATGTTCAGTTATGCGTTCCGCTCTCTCCTTTTTCTTTGTTGTAAAAAAAATGCTAACCTGGTTTGAAATGTTCTGAATGTTGCGACGATGATATTGTTTTCTTCAGAGCGATGGTCTGGTTCCATTGATACTGATGGTATAGCTTCTAAGGAACTGACACGAACACAAGCAATACATGTCCTAGAGTTCTCAAGTGGCCTGCAGCCTTCACATATTGCCCAAAATCTGAATTAACCTCCAAGTACCGATGGGCGCACCTTTGAAAACCTGAAGTCTAGAGAGGCTCGGGTATCACTAACTCGAAGAAGATGAACTTGGCTCTGTAACCAAGTGGATTTGGAAAATTCCTAGAATGATGACAACATGTGGGCTTGAATTCTCAAAGCTAAGTACTTCCCAGATGCTTCTTTCTTCGCTTCTAAGACTAAGGGCTCCCAAGTTGAGAGGGATCCAAAAACGCAGAGAGATTTTTAACTTGAGCATTTGCTTCGAGGTCCGGAATGAGAGAGACACCAAAATTTTGCTTTCTAAGCGGATCGATGACAAGCCTGTCTACACTAGATATCCCAACCTTTTCGTCATTGCATCTGGCCCTGATATCCTTGGTAGCAATGTGTTTGTCGATGGTCTGTTCAATCTTGCTTTTTTGCATAACCTCTCTGAGCCTGAACTTGCTTCTTGGGTAGCATTACAAGGGCAGCTTATAGGTTTCTCCTTATCCACCGAAAGAGATTCAATGAAATGGGACCTGGAGACATTGGGTGTCTTCACAGCGAAATCTCTTTATGCCAAACTGATCCAAGGCCCTAGGATGCGATGTGCTAAGAAGACATTGTTGGCATCAAGGGTTCCTCTTAAAGTCCGTATCTTCCTTTGGCAAGCTTCGTTAGATCACCTACCATCAGCGCTTAATCTTCATAAAACGGAGCGGCCCGGGAAATGACTATTGTGCCCTTTGCGGCAACCCGAGAAACGTTGACCATATCCTTTTCTAGTGTGTGTCCCCCCCCCCCCCCCCCCCCCCCCCCCCGGCGGTGTGCCCTGGCTAAGTTCCTACAAAGCTGTGTGAGGGAAAGCTCCTTGGTCGATTGTTATTTGGTTACTCGTTTCTATTCTGGTTGTAAGACTATGTAAGAACCACTAGCTTGTGTTGGCTTCATTAATTTAAAGCCGGACGCATCTTGTGTCTTTCTTCCAAAAACAATCTCCACAGTCAGGGCGTCCTTCTCAAAGGATACACAACCTTACCGTAAAAGCGAAACCCTAATCTAGATACCGTGTGCCGGTCCGAGGTTTACAAAACCTGGAACGTGGTGGCTAAGCATTCAACTATCAAGGGTAGCGAGCTCTATTGTCCTTGTTTTGTTTCAAGCGCTGCCAAGCAGGTGTTTGTGGAAGTACGATGGTGTCCTTGTGGCATCCCTGTTGTCACTGACTACCAAGTTAACAGGAAAATGATATACTCAAAACAGAGCTGTAGTTCCAGGGCGGTTTGGTTTGCATGAGAGATTTCGGGAGTCCAATAAATTCCGCCCCGCCTCTCGCCCCGTCGTCGCCCCGTCGCCGCCCTGTCTCGGTTCGTTCTGCCTCGGTTCGCCGCCCCATCGCCGCCCCGCCTCGGTTCGTTCTGCCTCGGTTCGTTGCAGTGGTGCCTCCAATCGCCGGACAGGCCCTCTCCTGAGCCTCGTTGCAGCGGTGTAACATGGACTTATAAGTCCCTGTAAACAAACAGGCAGGGACTCGGGACTTATAAGTTTCTGTAAACAAACAGGTAGGAACTTATGACTTATATGTTGGGACTTAAAAAAGTCCTAGGACTTATAAAACAAACAGGGCCTAAATAGCTAATGATGGATACTTTTGCTTGCTGCAATGAGGTCCTTGTCAACTTACAACCCAAGTTACAAACAGACTCGGATCCAACCTCACGGCAACGCGACCTCAACACATGTAATACATCTCCGGATGTCCAAACTTAAACCCAAATCCACCCCCACACGGCCACACGGCCCTACCTCCTCACCAGCAAACCTGGCAAATAATAGCCGGCAAGCGAACACCCAAACAACCAGGAATATCCACACGCCATCATGGCCACCACGCGACTCGGCCTCCTACTCCTCCTATTCACGCTGCTCGCCGGCACCGCCGTCTTCTCCGTCTCCGCCGCCCGCAACGTCCCCGCCGAGACGGTGGTCGCGGATCCGGTCGGCGCCGAGCCGAGCGCCTACGAGATGTTGGAGAAATTCGGGTTCCCGAAGGGAATCCTCCCGGTGGGCGTCACCGGCTACACGCTCCGGCGGTCGGACGGCGCGTTCCAGGTGTTCATGGACAAGGATTGTGAGTTCGAGGTGGACGGCGGGTACAAGCTTACCTACAAGCAGACGATCTCCGGCAGGGTGGCCGGCGGCAGCTTGTGGGACCTCCGGGGCGTCTCGGTGAAGATCTTCTTCGTCAACTGGGGCATCGACCAGGTGCTCATGGCCGACGCCGACCACCTCATGTTCTACGTCGGGCCGCTCTCCCAGGCCTTCACGTCGGACAACTTCGAGGAGTCCCCGCAGTGCAGGTGCCGCGGCCATGGCGTCGGGGACGTTGGCGAGGGCGCCGGCGTCGGCGTGGCGGCGATGTAGGATCGTGCAGTTGGTTACGTATAATTAACGTGCGTGTACGCAACAAACTGCCGGTCAATTTGGTTCCCGGGATTGGTTTGTGCACTTCTTGCGCGTGATGCTGTGAATTACCCGTTGATGTAAGTCGATGTATGCACGATTGGTGTGCGTGCAATGCGCCGCACACGGAGGAAAAGGACCCCATCAAATAGGGTGTCCATTTTATTTGCCATATTTTTATGATTCTTCTTCTTCGTATTACGTGCAATTGTCATATTTTGGCTAGTACTCTCTGGATCCCAAAATAAGTGTCGCGAATTTAGTACAACGTCGTACTAAATCAACGAGATTTATTTTGAGTCTGAGGGAGTATTATTTTGATTTAGTGTTTCCTATGGATTTGAGGATGATTTACTGTCTTTTGGCCATTGATGTGTCGAGTTTGTCAGGGCATTTTTGTAATGAAAAAACACTCAGATCAATTAACCCATCTCTAGAAAGGAGTTTCCTAAGCGCACCACACCCCTCCTCCGCCGGTAGGTCGTTCCCCCCTCCTCCGTAGGTGTAGGGGTGCGGAGAGGTTCCTGTCTACCGGATAGAACTCTAGTTTTCCCGCTTTGGGATTTTAGTAGGATTATTATACACGCCGATGGTGCGCTTTGGGAATTTGGACAACGACGCATTGCCGGCATCGGCGCCTTTGAGGTAGTAGTGGAGGCGTGGGGGCGACCACTGCGGTAGGGAGGACGGCTGCTTGACCGCGGGGAAGACCGGGTGCCACTGGGTGCCCGGATGATGACGCGGAGGGGACGACTCCTCCTCCTTGGTGTCGCGATCAGTCTAAACGTCACTGTTGGGACACTGGCTTCTCCTTGACGTGGCATCCTATTTGGACGTTGGGTTGCATGGAGGGAGTAACCATGATAGACCCCGTTCGACCAATGATTGGCACAACACCTCCTCCATCTGTTGCGTGAACTCGTCGTCTGAGCAAGCCGTTGCGATGAGCAACGAGGGCAGCTAGTTCTTATCCTTCGATCGGCTACGCCTTTACGGTGGACGGAGCCTTGGAGGACGACGAACCCGTGGGCGACTATGTGAATCTTTCACTAACAATAAAACACAGATTGATTTTGTCGGATTCACCATCGCGCACTTTTTGTCAGAAAAAAACCTGACATTTTTTTAAATCAACCCGCAATACATGTGGCCTTTCATGATGCGCTGATGGGTTGCTGGACTTTGAACGCAAGACTCCTCGTTCCAAGAGCTAGACGTAAACCATCAGGACTCTCATCTGACTCATGCCTGTGTAGGAATCTTTACGTAATAATCTATGGAAATGTTAACGCCCACATGTGTGGGCGTTTGCATCTCGCCCACACGTGTGGATCCGCGTTCGTTCGTGAGCGCACAGATCTTGGTATGTTTTTAGTGAGACGTAGGACTGGTCTGGTGTGTGGACGTTCATCGGTCACCCACAGGCCGTTTCACCACACGGGAGGGGCTGGTGTGTGGGCATTCAGCAGTTCGCCCACACGCCACTTTTCACGCACGCACAAGGGCTAGTGTGTGGGCATTTGCCATCTCGCCCACACGCCCATCTCCTCTCCCACACCCAAGCTGCTAATTGCCACATGTTTTACAGCGCACATGGCAACTGCCCTAGTGTGCTTATAAGCAAGTGACAACTCTCTTTTTATTCGAGTTGCCATGTGTTTTGCAGGGTACACGACAACTGTCTATTGTGCACGTAAGCAGATGACAACTCTCTCTTTACCGAGTTGCCATGTGTTTTTTGCATGGTACATGACAACTGCCCTAATGTGCACGTAAGCAGATGGCAACTCTTCCTTTTTACATGGCAACTGCCCTAGAATGCTTGTGAGCACATGGCAACTCTCTCAACTGCCTAGTGTTAGTATGTGACAACTCCTAAAATTTTGAAATCATGACAACTACAGTAGACCAGACCATACATGGCAACTGCAGTTGAGCAACCATGTCAACTGCAGTTAAACGAACATGGACGAGGGTCTGGACCATAGCAACTGCGAGCGCGCGGTGACTGTCACGCGTGGCGTGCGGGACCAGAAGGTACGAGGCCTGACATACGGGGCGTGTGGGCGTTATCTATTTCGCCCACAACACGCGTGTGAGAGGGACCGGGAGGGAAAAAAATGTGTGTGCATTACTTGTTTTGTCCACACGTAGGTGTGTGGGCTGTTCCTCTTATACACCACACATACAAAATGTGTGGGCAGTCTTCCTAACGCCCACACGTGTGGCACTTAGCGGCGTCCATAATCTATATGCATACTGACCAGGTCTTTCTTACGTGGAGTCAAACTCTGAATCCCCTCTTGCCTTGCCTAGCCTCTCCATAAATAAGCTATGGAGAAGCACCAGACCAAGCCGTCGGATGAGGAGGCGTAAGACGAGGACGATCCCACGGAAGTCATCTGGGTACATGACCTCGCCGAGGCCGACGGCAGCAACGGCCGAGGCCAAGCCAACGAGGCACATGTCGTCGGGATACCTTTTCCTCCACTGCGCCCGTACCACAGGCACCATCATCAGCGTCCACGCGCGCCTTCTGTTGCTCTATTTCCGATCGTCTGTAGGAGATAATTTCAGTTCCGGCGGCGCCGCGGTCGAGTCCACGAAATGTCGCCAAAGCGTAGCCGGTGGCGAACGGCGCTCGCATAGCTTCTTCCCCACTTTCTTCCTTGATCACCACGCCTTGTCACAATACCACAGGCGCCGACCATCGCCACCGGCCACGCAAGTCACGCTCGACTGTGTTGCTTCAGCCAGGCCTCAACATCTGAAACCGACCCCTGCTGTCTCATGAAACACGAACGCCTGCTGATTCCTCCTCCGTGCGTATAGGCCAGCAACACGCCGTCGAAGGGTAGCGCTATATGTGTTGACCTTGGGGAGGAGCGAGCTCTCCTCAAATTTCTCTGGATCACAACTGGGCGCTATATGTGTTGATCTTGGGGAGGAGCGAGCTCTCCTCAAATTTCTCTTGATCACAACTAGGATTTCGGGCATTGTGCCTTCACCGGGCCGCACTCTGCAGCGCCAGGACATGACAACGCGGCGGCGCCTGGATCTACGGGAACATATCCTTCCCCCCCCCCCCACCCCCCCCCCCACACACACAATCTGCCTCGATTCCAATCTGACAGCCCTACCTCCTTGTCGTGCCATCCACTGCACCAAGACCGGCTGAGTTTGGTGGTGAGTGTCAAGTGCAGCGTGTAGCCCCCCACTGGTCACAGGTGCGTCGTCAGCCGCTTCCTCGGCCTCCTCCTCCCTGTTCTGCAACAAGGGTGCAGAGTAGTGGCATGACGTTCTCCTCCATTCTACCATGCCCCGCCTCTGGGCTTGAAACACCGGCATCAAGTTTTTGTATGCTCTGATGATTAATTAGATCGTAATTGCCATTGCCGGCTATGGCCGACGTAGTGGAAACAACCTCTGCTTATATACATACTCCATGGTAAGCTCAAGTATTGTTTCTCTTACATATTACTCCATACTGTATATTGCTAATCTCCCTCTTCCCTTCCGTGAGTTCATCATTTCATCTCATAGAAAATGTTCTTTATTAGAACATCAGGTCACAATGGTTTATTATTTGATGGTGGCCATTTTCATGTGGGGAATAAACAGACATCAAAGTTGCAGGTTTGTTCAGTACACCTGCCAATCACATATTTGTTAAAATGCCTACCTATACTGACGTCAAAGTTACAGGTTTGTAGGAAAATTAACTCGACCGCCGAAACAGAGCTCGCGTCGCTCCGCGGGGGGGGGGGGGGGGGGGGGGGGGGGGGGCTCGGGCGTACCCTAGCCACCGCTACCCCCGCGGTCCTCTCCTCCCTTGCTCCTCCCGTCGCCATCGGAGGATGTTGACGGGCAAAGCCCGCTAGGCGGACGGCGGCGGCGGGGGGCCCTCGTCGCGCGCCGCGTGGCTTCCGCCCCGGTCGGAGGCACGCATCTGGCGGCGGCCGCGTCTCGTCGGCGCGAGCAAGCCGGGGCGGCGGCCCCGGGCATGGTGGCAGCGTTGCTCCCCTCCTTCCTCGACTGGATGGCGTGCGGGGCGGCGCTGAGGCCGGCCGTCGTCGATCTGGCGCTCGGCGCCCAGATCTGTTGGTGGAGGCGCTCCGGCGTGCTGCGACGGCGACGCTCCGGCGGGCTGTGGCTGTTTGGCGCGCTGGGTGCCTGGGGTCCCATCCCTTGGCCGAGGGAGCTGCGGTGATGGCGGCGAGCCACAGCTTTTGGATGGCGGCGCGGCGGCGCCGCGACGGTGGAGGTTTCTTCTGTTGGTGAGCTGCGGCGGGTGGCGGTGAGCCGCAGTTTTTGGGCGGCGACGCAGCGGCGTTGCGATGGTGGTCGTGGAGATCGGTCTCTAGCCACCGGAGTGGTGTGCTCTTCTACTGCTCTGGCCGTGTGTGCAATGGAGCAACAGTTTGGGCTGGAGGTGGCCGGGAGTGCACAGATCTGGCAAGGCGTTTTGCTGCGGCGTGTTGAGGGCTGGTGGTTGGCAACGATGCACTCTGCGCAGCTTGCTGCGTTCCTATGCCATTGGCTTCCTCGTGAGGCTCGGCAGTGGAGTAGATTCTCCGGGCGAAAGTCTTGCACCTTCTTCGGTCGGTGCCGATGTTGGCGATGTTCTTGAGCATTGCATTCCTTCCTGAAGGCACATCGCGGAGCTACGTCCATCTACTGCCGCAACTGTCTTTCCGGGTGAAAACCCAAGCTCCATTGGAGCGGGCGGTGGCGGCAATTATGTCGTTACCTTTTTGGAGGCACCGCCTTGGGAGCAATGACCTTTGTGGAGTGGTGGTCTCATGGCAGTGGTGCAGAGCTGCGTCGCCGTCGGGGTGATGGAGGCCGTGGCGGCGGCTCTGGACGGTGGATGTACGCCGAGGCGGCGGCCTCGGATAGCGATGCAACGGTGGCTTTATGGGGTAGAGTCGCGGTTGTGCATTGTTTTGGTGGCGGCTTGGTGCTGCGTGGGTAGCAAGGTCGTCGGCCTGGTCGATGCGCCCTAGAGGGGGTGGTCTGACTTTACGTCGGGGCGGCGGCCCGGATGTGGTGCGACGTTCGTGGTCTGCGAGCGGTTGCCCTGAGCAGCGTGGGCTGCGGGCAGCCGGGTTGCGCGGTGTTGCTGCTCGAGGGGAGTGGTGGTATGCCGGGGCGGCGGCCCCGGAAGGCGGTGCCGGTTGATTGCGCTGGGCGCGAGGGAGCGGTGGATGTCGGGGCGGCGGCCCCGAGAGAATCGCTGTGGCGGCCAGACTTCTGTGGCAACGATGATGGTGAGAGCGATGTCGGCGACGCGGCAATGGTTGCGATAGTCGGCTCTTCTCCGGCGTGTCCACGGTATTGCCTCGGTTTGTTTGTTGCTGTGGAGTCGAAGTTGCGGCGGCTGGGCCCTGTGGTGTACGATGACTGGCTGCAGGTGGCCCTTTCGGCGATATTCCGTGGCGCCAGCCGTGCTTGATTTCGTTCTTCTGAGTTCTCCGTCAGAGTTGGAGTTGCGTTGTCTGGCCGCAGGTCGGCATGTTGTCGATAAGGGTGGGCTTTGCCCTGTGTGTTTCAGTCTATGGGAATGGGCTTGGCCCTTGTTATTCCGGTTTTTGCCCGGTTTTCCGTAATTAACTGGGCAATTCTCTTCTGCTTATTTAATAGATGAGGCAATCTTTGCCTCCGTTTCGAAAAAAAAAGTTACAGGTTTGTTCAGTACACCTGCCATTTTCGAAAAATATTAAAATAAGTTGTATTTTGAACTCCAGGTCAATAGAAGTCCCAACGGGAACTTAAGTTAACATATGCACATGGTTAATCTGCCCACAGAAGGCTTACATACCTGCATTCCCTGTAGCTTTACTGTTGAAGACAAGCAGATCAATTCATACTCAATGTTGAGTTATCCATATGATCATTTAGTACACTATCGAGATCACACATGCCATCATTTTTTATGGGATAAGTATATTTTTCGTCTCCTAATTATATCAAAAGTTTAGAAATGGTCCCTCAACTTCAAAACCAGTAAAACTTAGTCCCTTAACTTTTCAAACCGGATAACTTTAGTCCTTGATACCGCTTTGGGTGGTTTTACTAATTAAGTAGCATGGTTTTGACTGATTCGAATGGTTTTGTTGATGAAGTGGAGGCCAAGCACGGCCTTCGCAGCTGCACAGCCTAGGCAATGTGCACCGCACAGTCCACTGTCTGCTGCTTCGTGCGCATGGCCGCGTGATGCAGGCGACGTGCTTCTCCTGCTGTGCTGCCAAGGTGAGCTTGGCGTTGCTGGGCTCCCTGCTGCCTTGGGCGCCGACGAAGAAGCCAACTCCGTATGGGCTGTCACCCTTGACCTCGTCCATGCATGGCGAAAATGCCAGCACACCATGCGTGTATTACATCTTGTCTCCAATGACGAGTTGACGACCGGCGAACGAAAGCTGACACGGACGCAGCTAATTGTGAACGATGTCAGCTTGCTCGCCTCCATCGTCGACGTCTTCGGCAGCCCGGCGCGGCGGCACCATGGACCACCACTACCTCGACTTTGACGCATACGACAGGTAGTGCACTAGTGCTTCGGCGGCGGTGCAGGTGGCGTGTCACTGACGCTGGGGCTGTAGCAGCAGTACAGCAGGTATGACGGCGATGGTGGCGGCGGAGTGAATACCGCGTTCGATGGTTGTCTGGACAGCACGACATAAGCTTGGTAGATGCGGCAACCGTCGGACAGTGGAGCGGGCGGAGGTACACTTGGGATGGCAATGGTGGTACGACGGCTACAGCCAGCTGGGCATGGCTGCTCGGCGTACTCAAAAGAGCTTGGCCAGAGTAGTAGCAGACCGGCTGGCAAACATGGTTTTCAGCGTCCCATGACCGGCGGCCTCCACTTCATCAACAAAACCATTCCTATCAGTCAAAACCATGCCAGGTCATCAGTAAAACCACTCAAAGCGGTATCATGGACTAAAGTTATCCGGTTTGAAAAGTTGAGGGACTAACTTTTGCTGGTTTTGAAGTTGAGGGATCATTTCTATACTTTCGATATAGTTGAGGGACGAAAAATATACTTATTCCTTTTTTTATTGTTAATGATATTTCGACCGTATGATTTCAAGAGGCCTCATCTGAAAGCAATAAACTGTTTTTTGGGGGAGCAATAAGCTATTTCTTAGTGAACAACAACCCCTTGCTACTGTAAGTGGAAAAGCAACAACTAAATATTGGTGGAGTCAGACCCGACTAGGGCCTGCATTAAAACACAACATATGCCATTAACTAAAGCAGTTATTTTCTTGTACGTGCTACGGACTTATCACATTTCGTTAACATTTAGCTGTAGTTTCCCCATCTCTAGATAAAGTTGGTGCATATAACTTTTTCCAAAATATAGATGAGTGCATTTTATCTTCTCTGTTTTAAGGTCCAATGGTTTAGCTGTATTTTGTCACATGTCGTGTTTCATTTGTGTCAATTATCTAGCAACCATCATAGTGTAATGGCATGTGGGCACCGTCAAGCCCTCAACTATTTAGTACATCGGTTTTTCATTCAAATGGTTTAGATAATTCTTTAAGTTCCACCACTGGATTGCAAGGTGTTGTCAATAACTTATTTGTCCTTGCACACTATTCCTTCTTGGCTTGGCTGAACTTTCACATGTTTATATTTGGTTTGGGTGTCGTACCTTTAAAGTGAGATATAGAGAGTTGTAGAGCAGCAGTCACACACATGAATTTAACCTTCATGTGATATCAAGCTTTAGATCCTCCTCCTTATCAAGAAAAAATCATAAATTAAACATTCTCTTTCAAAGGTCTTGTGAACTGAATTCCCTTTATTGTGCTTCGCTCTATTAGACAACCTATTTATGCATGTTGAGTGCTTGATCATGTTTATAGATGACAGAGAAGGTTCCTAGAATGATACAATTGTTGTATTTCTGTTCACTCACTCTGCTTGATCATGTTATTGATTATGTATTGTTCTCCCGTTGCAATGCACGGGCATGTTTGCTATGCAACACATAGACATATTTGAGAAAGACTATTGCTCCACGGAGAAGAACGTGCGGCGAATTTTCCTTTGCAAAATTATTTTTTGGTGATAAGGATTTATTTTCTCCCGTTGCATCGCATGGGTCCTTTTGCTAGTTGGATCCAAAGCTCCCCTGGATCCGCCATCCTGGGGCGGTGGCGGCGACTTGTTCGAGTGGTAGCCGTTGAGCAGCACCACGTCCGGGTCTTCTCGACTCCGTCTTCTTGCCCATCATGGCAGGCAGAGGTGTGGTGGTGTGTAGCGGTCGGTGGAGGTGTGGGAGAGGAGGAGGATTGTGTAGATAGGATTTGTGAAGGATGAGGCCGACCAACTTCAAAGCCAGATTAGGCTTCTTGGTCGTCACACCACAATGAATGCGAGTAGGTGAGTGGCCGGTGATCCGGTCATGCTGGAATGAATGAGCGGAGGGTTCTAGAACGGTCAAGAGGGTTTTTGGATGTGTCCAGGGTGTCGAAGTTTCACGTGGCGGACGTCCGGACTCCCCCACCCCTAGTTTGGGTCTAGCTTGTGGGATTTCGGATGTCCAGACCGATCTGGCCTAATTGGATGATATGTATTGGACACCTAAAAGTGTTCGAATGGCTAGGTCTGAATATCTGATACCACAACACGAAGAAAAGAAAAAGGAGCAAAGGCATGTGGGTTTGACCCATTCAGATCAGTTTAGCCATTCCAAAAACTACATGTGCCAGGCCCATGTGGGCCCATCGGTGTCAGGTCACCTCTACTTTGAATCCGAAAGTGTCAAATTGGTAGCAGCACCTTCAGTTATCCAACCTCATCTTCACTCGATGACCAAGATGGAAGCTGGGAATGATCTACCTTTTACATTTATTTACCGAGAAATGTTCCAAATCAAGCGGTTGATTTTAGCGCGTGCATCGACCGTCTTCAGGAGGTCCTATATGGCGGATCCTTTTTCCCATATAGGTCGACGAGTACCGTTGTAATGCGTACCCTGTAGTGCACCGCTACGTATGACTGGGCCGGCCTATGCCCCTCTTCCGGTTTTGGGAAGGTTCCAGAACCATCTCAAACCAAATTTCCTTTTTTCTATGTTTTTATTTTTCTTTTTTTATCTTTTTAATTTTCTTTTTTTTATATTTTCATTTTCCCTTTATTTTAAATATTTTCCAGTACATGAACATAGGTTGATTTTGTGAATATTTTTTAAATTTGCAAACATTTCTTGAAATTCGTGATTTTTTATTTGGCAAACATTTTTTGAAACGTCAACATTTTTTAATTTGCCATTTTTTTGTAATTTGCGAACATTCTATGAATTCACAAAATTTTATACTTATATTTTTTTAAATCAAGATTTGTTTTGAAATTCTTGAACCTTTTTTGAAATCCTATTTTTCAAAGTTGCAATTTTTGAAACAAATTTGGAATCCGTGAATATTCTTGTATAGTTGCAAATTAATTTCTAAATAGGGACATTTTTAAAATTCAATAACTTTTTTGAATTCACGAATATTTTTTAAATTCATAAAGATTTTAGAAATACAGAAATAATTTTCATATTCATGAACATTTTTGGAATCCGAAACATTTTTCAAATTCATGATTTTTCTTAACTTTGAAACTTTTTTAAAATCCTGATTTTTTTATGAAGATCCGAATATTTTTTAAAAGCAAAAAAATGAAAACAATGAAAGGGAAAACATTGGTACACCCTGACCTGTAGATGGGCCGGCCAAAGTGCGAGCAGGAGGGGGGTGCGCGTTGGCTCACTTTCAACCAAATCGAATCGAGCCTTGCGAATGCTATTTCTCGCATTAAGCAAGGAGATCAACAAATAGAATAGTACTTCTTCGGGAGCCTCCGCAAGGGTCGCTTGGGTTGGAAAGGAATCGCACCGACTGGCGCGTTCTCACCGCCATCATGTGTCATGCTCTAGACGCTTCCTTCAGATTTTTTTTCTGTATGTGTTTTCAGCCTTTAGATGTTTTGTTTTTAGATTTTTCTTTTATATATTTTTACGCGTTTTCGGCTTTTAGATGTTTTTTTTTGGTATTTTTGGCTTTTCTGGTTTCCCCCGGCTTCTATTAGGATTGGGACAAAGAAAACATTCGGAAAAAAATTGTGCAGAAAAACGTGTTTCTTTCCTTCTAGAAGAGGCACAAATTTAATTCTTATGGAGGCATGGATGGCTTTCGCAAGAGGCATGGTCGTGCCTCTTGGAAAGGGAAAAATGTGTTTTTTTTTCTTTCCATGTGAGACACGAATTTACTTCGCGCGGAGGCACGGTCATGTTTCCCGGAAAAGAAAAAACGTGATACTTTTTTTTCAGCAAGAGACACAGATTTACTTCGCATGGAGGCACGGATTTGCTTCCGCGCCTGTCTGGAAGGAAAATAACGCGTTTTTTCGTTTAGTGAGAGGTACAGATTTACTTCTCGTGGAGGCGTGAATTTGATTCCGCGAGAGGCACGACCTTGCCTCTCAGAAAAGGAAAAAAATGCAGGTCTTTTTTTGTTCCGCGAGAGGTACATATTTACTTCTCGTGGATGCGCAGATTTGCTTCCGCGAGAGGCACGGTCATGCCTCTCTAAAAGGAAAAAAATCATGTTTATTGTTCCGCGAGAGGTACGGATTTACTTCTCATAGAGGCATGGATTTTCTTTCTCAAGAGGTACGTCCGTGCCTCTCGAAAAGGGAAAAAAATGTGTGCCGCTTTGTAAGAAAAACAAAGTTCGTTGAAACCTATCAATATGAGATCTTGTTTTAAAAATCTCGACGCGAGGGATCCAACGGTCAAAACAGTTCGAGATTTGGACAAGCGGTTTAACAGATAAAACGTTTTGTATAAACGAATCTAAAAAAAAAACTCCCGCTGGGTGTGCCACTTATTGCAACTTTACAAGTTGGGAGTGATCTTTGAAAGAGGTACTCCTCAATTAGTAGTTTTGATTAAGCGAGACCATAGAAAGTCTTGCTGCCAGCTTCAACACCTACTGGCCGGTCCACTCGCGCACACTTTAAAAGAAAAATAGTGAAAAAGGAGAGCCGTCGGGGGATTCAAACCGTGGTATGCCAGCTTAGAGCATCTCCAGCCGTTCGGGCCCCCAGGACGCAGAAAAACCGCGGCCTAGGGGCGAGCCGGCGCTAGTTCGGCCCCTGGGGCCGGCCTAGCTCCCAGTCACTGGGCTAGCATCAAGACTCTGTTCAAGTATTAGGGCGGGTTTTAGTTGAGGCGAAATGAGTCCAGGTCTCATTGATTTTGTTTTTTTTCTTCAGGGATGTTTCTTTTCTTATTTTCTTCTGTCTTTTTTTCATTTGTTTCTTCAATTTTTTTTGTGTTTCAATCTTTTTCTTTTCTTTGTTTTTTGTTTTATTCTACATTTTTTGTATCTGTCATCAATATTTTTTAATACATGTTTAAAATATTTTCAATGTAAGTTTAATATTTTTAGTGCATAGTCAATATTTTTTCCAAAAACATTTTTAATATTTTAAAATGGTTGATTAACATTTTTTTTGGATACCAGATTTTCATTTTCTACATCATCAACATATTTTCTATGCACATTTTATTCTTTTCAAATGCTTGATTAACATTTTTTCAAATACACGGTCAATATTTTTCAAATACATGGTCAACATTCTTTGAATGAACATATAACATTTTCAAATGCTTTATCAATATTTTTCAAGTGCAATATTACTATTTATTTGAATGCATGGTCAACCATTTTTCTATACACATTTAATGCTTTCTAAATGCTTGATTAACATTTCGTAATACTTGTTCAACGGTTTTTAAAATGCTTGATTCATATTTTTTACATACAAGATCGAAACATGCCATCATTTGTTCAGTACATGGTCAACATTTTTTCTACGCACATTCAACATTTTTCAAATACTTGTTTAACATATTTTAAATAGATGATCAAATTTTTTCACACATATTGCATAAATTTTGTATACATTTTTGGTATACATGGTCAATATTTTTCTATACACATTTAACATTTTTCAAATGCATGATTAATATTTTTCAAAATATTTATGAAAAGTATATTTTGTAATATACAGTATATGTTTAGAATTTTTAGAAGTGTAAACAAAAGTAAAAAAAATTAAGAAAAGAATACAAAGGTTAAAGAAACAAAAAAAATTGATGCGGTGGCCTCACGCGAGCTGGGCCGGCCCACTGAGGCCGCTACCTTAAGCGAGAGCTGACTCAGTTTCGGTTGAAGCGAGACATAGTCGCGCCCGCAAAATAGGAGATCTCGTTCTGTATGATACGTGCACACTTGTTGAGATGGTTCTAGCCTATACTGGAGCAGTACCTTCTCGAATAGAGCCGGTTCACAACTTAAAGCTAACTCTGACGTGAAAGATGTCAAGTGCTGTTAACTGTAGAAAGACCTCCCGACCTTGTTTTGGTGCGCGGTCGTGCGGAGCGAATCCCACAAACCATGACCAATGGATCAGATGCGCTCAACATTGATAGATAGCAGCGTTTGCCCCGTGGAAGAAATCAACGACAAACAAATGCTTCGGCGTCACTTGTGCGTTGCTAGTGCAAGTTGAAAATTGTTGTACTATAGTAGTAGAGACATTTTGCGTCAAATAGACCCCAAAACACAAATAGGCCATCCAATTTAGCGACATTCACTTGCTTCAATTCTTACCTAAAAACACTTGCTTCCGGACACTTTAGCACATTCACTTGCTTCAATTCTTGCCCCAAAAAATATTCGGTTGTTTTGCGTTTTTTTTGCAGTATGCACTATGGTGAATTAAAGTATATAGCCGGACATTTTAGCACAAGATTTTTCCATTTATTTTTGAAAAATCAATTAACGCGATTTTTCTGAGATTTTTTTATTAAACATGAACTTTTTAAAAGTTCTAATATTTTTTTACAAAAGGCGATTTTTTTAAAAACACAAACATTTTTGAAACTGCTGATATTTTTTAAAAACCCTGGCTAAAATCCCAGTAACATCATAAATAGTACTTGTGGCTCCTACTTTGACCACTTTGCATATTGGCTTTATATTATCTTCGACGTCAACCATAAGTTTTATTACATCATGTTCAAATCCAGATAGAATGAGAATATAATGCCAAAGAACCAAAAAAGATGCTGGTATAATTTGGGCCACCCCCTCCCGTAGGATCAAAAAAGGTTGTAGTAAAGTTTCAATGGTTAATAGACGTGGACAATATGAATAATTCTGTGTGTTGGGGGGGGGGGGGGGGGTTGATTCAAAGGAATTTTACAGGATTTCTGGATGACCGAAATCCTTAGGGTTTTTTCTATGTTGATCCTTTGATTCATAGACATCCACTCCAACCTCCTTTTACAATTTCGTTGTTTTTCCCGTGTCATCAAACACTCATTGCTAATCCTATAGGATTCAAATGGGCATGCCACTCCAACCCTATACTTTTCCTATTCCTACGGTTTCAAAATCCTACAAATCAAAGAGGTCCTAATCATGGATTGAATCAATAACATTTCTAACGCTCATAGAGGCGTATCATTATTCAGTGAAGGTTGAGCCCCACCCCTGCAATAATTGTGTGGCTTAGGTCAACTAATACGAATAATATACAGTTCACGCAACGATTGCCTTTGGGCCTCGAACTCCATATGGGGAAGGAACATTGTTATTTGCGAGGTCTTGATCATTTACATGGACCCACTTCTCATCCCATTTGTGGGAATTTGATGATTTATAAACCGCCTCTTCTGTAATAACTTAATATTGCAATAAAACACTCTTGCCTGGAAGGTATGGAAGGATGATCAATCGGATAGCAACATTGGTAAATAAAAAAAAAGTTTACACGCTGGGTGCACTGACGTGGTGCTGACTTTGTGCTATTTTGAGAAGGGGACCATGCAAAGAGTCTTCATCTTTTGAAACGATTGGCTTTCGATCTGCTTTTCGAGAAGTGGTTGTCGGTGTCAAAACCAGCGGATCTCGGGTAGGGGGTCCCGAACTGTGCGTCTAGGCGGATGGTAACAGGAGACAAGGGACACGATGTTTTACCCAGGTTCGGGCCCTCTTGATGGAGGTAAAACCCTATGTCCTGCTTGATTAATATTGATGATGTGTGTTACAAGAGTGGATCTACCACGAGATCAAGGAGGCTAAACCCTAGAAGCTAGCCTATGGTATGATTGTTGTTCGTCCTAAGGACTAAAGCCATCCAGTTTATATAGACACCGGAGAGGGCTAGGGTTACACAGAGTCGGTTACAATGGTAGGAAATCTACATATCCGTATCGCAAGCTTGCCTTCCACGCCAAGGAAAGTCCCATTCGGACATGGGACGAAGTCTTCAATCTTGTATCTTCATAGTCTGGGAGTCCGACCGATGATGATAGTTCGGCTATCCGGACACCCCCTAGTCCGGAACTCCCTCAGTAGCCCCTGAACCAGGCTTCAATGACGACGAGTCCGGAGCGCATGTTGTCTTCGGCATTGCAAGGCGGGTTCTTCCTCCGAATAATTTATAGAAGATTGTGAACACCAGGATAGTGTCCGGCTCTGCAAAATAAATTCCACATACCACCGTAGAGAGAATAATATTACACAAGTTTAATCTGCTGACGTATTTTGTGGCGTGACGTCACACCATTACCAAGCCTTTACTCGAATTGTTTTTATTGTTCCACCTCCGCGCGTTTAGCGAGGCGGTTTCCTTGGCACGTCTTGTCGAAGCAGAGATCGTGTTCCCCTTATTCCGGGATTCCCATCAATACGTACGTGGGCAACCCAACCACGCCATTGATTGTGACGCTTGGGAGATAAGCGAGTTTTACCAGGCCGGTGGGGACACATGTTTTTGTCTGCCCATATAAGGGGATAAAGATCCACTCCTTTTACCTGCGCCTTCTTCCTCCTTGGCTTATCCATCTCCGCGAACTCGAGCTCCAGCGCCCAAGTCCGCACTTCTCACCTCAACCTTCTCCAACTATGTCCGGAGCGGGAGGCAAGTGGATGGCCTCCTCCGTCACGGAGGGGTAGATCCAGAAGCTGCGTGACGCCGGATATTTGTCCAGCGACATCGCGCATCGGCTCCCCGACGAGGGAGAGCTCATCCCTACCCCCAGGCCCCATGAGAGGGTAGTATTTCTTCCCCATTTCCTCCGCGGACTGGGCTTCCCACTTCATCCCTTTGTCCGGGGCTCATGTTCTACTACGGCCTAGATTTCCATGATCTGGCCCCAAATTTAATCCTCAACATCTCGGCGTTTATCGTCGTGTGCGAGGCCTTCCTTTGCATCCAGCCCCACTTCGGCTTGTGGCTCAAGACCTTCAGTGTCAAGCTGAAGGTTGTGAAGGGCAGCCAAGTGGAGTGCGGAGGCGCCATGGTGGGTAGGATGTCCCACGTTACGTGGCTGGAGGGCACTTTCGTGGAAACCATTAAGGGGTGGCAATCGAGGTGGTTCTATATCACCGAGCCGCGTGACCCTGATTGGGCAGCGGCCCCCGAATTCAGATCCGGCATCCCTACACGGCTCACCTCCTG
This sequence comes from Triticum timopheevii, assembly GCA_963921465.1. Taxonomy (NCBI): domain Eukaryota; kingdom Viridiplantae; phylum Streptophyta; class Magnoliopsida; order Poales; family Poaceae; genus Triticum; species Triticum timopheevii. The sequence continues at coordinate 326,672,291 of OY997262.1, forward strand.
GAAAGAGAGTGGCCGGATTTGGGGGGATTCGGAGGAGCTGACCGGACTCCAAGCCTGTATCCAGAAGCTGGTGGACAAGAAGCTCAAGCTTGTCAACGTAGTCCAGGTCATGCTCATCCACCAGATTCTCCCGTGCTAGCGACGGGGCTTTAACATGTGGGAGTTCGATCCGGCGCAGCACCAGACTCTGAGCGGGCTCTTCGACACTACGTACGAAGATGTCTGGAAGGTACTGTTCAAAGGCGCCGAGGCTCCCGCATCCGCTACCGAAGATCGCGGATTCCGCTCGTAGCGTCCAGCTGACGAGGTAAGTGATTTTGCCACTTGTTTTCCATAGTTTGATTCTATGCGGGATCTAAACTCCCTTTACCTTTGACAGGACTGGCTGGCGAAGGCCGAACGGACTATCTGTCCGGCCCCATTGCCAGAGGACCCAGCGGACGCCCGCCTAATGGGGCTGCTGGCTCTGGCACCCCATGTGGTGCCGGAGAAGAAGGCCAAGAAGAAGGCCACGGGGACTCGGAAGAGTTCCCGTTTTCAGGTGCTATCGGATGATGAATCCGAGGCCAACTGCTCCCACCAAGGCGAGGAGGAGAAGAAGAAAGCCTCTCCCCCAGCGGGGGAAGGGAAGAAAAGGAAGGCCTCCCGGGTCCAAGAAGGGAAAAACTCTTCCCCCAGACTGCTCCGCCAACGCCAGTGACGACGACGAGGACTGGCCTCCAAGGGCCAAGCCCCTGGCGAGATCGTAAGTATCCGGACTCCCGAATAACTTCAAGGTTTTTCCTTTTCGCCACATAATGTCTTTTTAATGCCGCATACAACCCTGTAGTCCGCCCAAGGATGATCTTCCCGCTTCGTCGAGCGGGTCCTTAGGTGCGGCGGATATGGATTCCCTTCCGACTGCCTCCACCCCCTGCGCCGCGGACGATGCCAAGGTGGGATCCCAGGAAGGGACCCACCAGGAGGTGGAGGCCCCGGAGGTGTCACAGGACAACCTCCCGGACTTTGCACCGGACTCAGCCCCGGAACCCACAGTGGCTCCGGAGTCCGGCGAGCGACCCCTTCGCAAGAAGGGCAAGACCGTGACGCCAGCTGCCTCCATCCAACCGGAGGTGCCAGATAATTTGCTGGAGGTGCTCAACGGCGCCTCCATCAAAGAGGAACACCGCACTGTTATGAGTGTGGTGATTCAGAAGGTGCAGCTCGCCAAGAGCGGGCTGACCGAAGCCTGCAGGAGCCTTCTAACAGGCTTTGAGGTAAGAATTTCAATATGTATAAAATGGTACCGCATAGACAGTAGCCCCTGATGCTCGGTTCGGTGTTCGGGAAGAAAAGCCGGACTGAGGATCTAAAAAGATATACGCAGGAGTCATAAAAAATGTGTCAATATGGGCTTGCAGGCTGCGCTGCTGACCTCTGCCACACTGACTGCGGAGGTCAATACTTTGAAGGAAAACCTCGAGCGGTCCGAGAACGAGCTCGGCCGTGCCAAGAAGCAGCTCGAGGACAAGGAAGGTGAGTAACACCTTATTAAAATTGTACCTTACAAAAAAGGATTTGGGTTGCAAAAAGAATGACAAGGATAACATGTGTATTGCAGGGGCCACTAACGAGGTGGTAACCCTGAAAGAGGCGGTGGCCGCGGCCGAACGCGATGCGGCCGCGGAGTGCACCGAGCGAGAGAAGCAGGAGGCGCGGGTGGCGAAGGTACATCAAGAGCTCCAGGATCTCGTGAAAAAACATGAGAGCCTGGAGCGTGACTCGAAGACTCGAGAGTCTGAGTTTGCAACGGCTCTTGAGAGTGCCAAAGCCGCTAAGGCCGAAGCCTACAAGGCCCTCCAGGAGATTGAGGCGGTGAAGAAAATAGCAGCGGGTAAGGCATTTTTCATGCAAAGTAAGCATGTGAGTGTTAATTACCTGTTGCTTACCTGAATTCAGAGCTCTCCAAGAGCGTTCGCAGATCTTCCTCGCAGCGTGTCCGATCCTGCCGCATTCTACCGGGCCGAGGAGGGGAGCTCGACGGAGAAGGTCTTCTGGTCTCAGTATGCTGAGGCCGAACATCCGGTGCCCCTTGGCGACCAACTGAAGCAGCTGGTCGAGCTCCACAAGGCGGCCGAACAGGCCCTGAAGGGCCTCATAGTTCGGCTGTGGCCTAAGGAGGCCATGCCTGGGAGCTACTTCGGCCTGGTGCGGCGGCTGGTGGATGCGTGCCCGTGGATTGAAGTCATCAAGTACTCCGCCTGTATTGAGGGTGCCCGTCGGGCCCTTGCCCGCGCAAAGGTGCACTGGGGCAAGATGGATGCCTAGAAGCTTGTGATGGACCCGCCACCAGAGGGCAAGGAGCATCGCACGCCCGAGATGTATTATAAGAGTGTGCTGAAGGGCGCCCGCACTATTGCGGGGGAGTGCTCCAAAGATGTAATTTTTGAGTAGAATCGCATTTTGTTATCCTGTGCGCTGAAAACTTAGTTCATATGCGCTAAGCAACGCTTGTTGATTTAAAATATTACCTTCTGTGCGGCTGTTTATCAAATCTGAGAGATGGCAAGTCGTCGGCTTCAGCCCCCATGCCACGAGTGCTGGGGTGTTCGGGATAAACTTGAGCACTCTTGTTCCCATTTTTGGGTCCATCTAGGGAGGCGCTCAACACAGCGAACAAGGCAACCGGACTTATAATGCTTGAACACTCTCACTTAGCCATAGAATTCTATAATTTTAAATTTCGGCGAAGCCCCTAGTCTTCGGAAGGCCGAATTTGGGGCGCTATCCACGCCTGGGCCGGACAAGATCTGGCCCCTCGCTCTAAGCGGCATAAGTCTTTAAGGACTCGCAAAAACCTCTCGAACAGCGACCGGCTCTCGCCTCGTCATGACGGTCAGTTTTAGCTTTCTCCACTGAGGCGTTAACCCAGCTTAACTGGGGCGCAATCGCAGTGGTTCTCCAAGTGCTACCTTAGCCGATACAACGGAACGTAAGGTACCAAAACATGGGAGCCGGGTAAACCCAACTATTGACCCAAGACATGATTCAGAGCCGATGCATATAATGCTAGAAGTTCGGGGTGCCGCACTTGTGAAAGTGTTCGGACTTATCACACCATGCTGCGGGAAACATAAGCCCCTGGTGTGTTTTTAGCTGTACAAAAGTGTACGGATGCGACATGTTGTAAATGAACATATGTATGAAAAAGAAATGCAATTATAAGCAAAAAGGTGCTGCATTGTTTTATTCAATAAGTGCTGCTATGAATGCAGAACGATACAAATAGTGCGATAAGCAAGGGATGGGACTGTTAAACATGTCCCCTCCAGGGGTAGGCTGCGGACTGGTGTATAAAAATGCTCGTAATGGAGACCACCTGTATATTCGTCGTAGCCTTTGATCCTTCCCTGGCTATTGCATCGTGAGTTCGGCAGGTCTGCTGCTGGACAGGGCTCTGACGAACGGAGTCCTGTAGGTAAAAAATAAAAGGTGAAAAGAAAAAAGAACGACACACTTGAGAGCCCCTGGTGTGGTTGAGCCGCAGTCTGGGCTTATTGTGGTCGTGGCCCTCTCCCCATGCCCATGGTATCTTCAGAGCGTAATGGTGTACGCGAAGGACCTGTTTGGACGTTTTGCAGGGGCTGGGGTTGGGGCCGCACTGCTACGCGTGCTCGGAACGTGCCAGGTGGTCTTGTTGTAGGTTACTCCGGGCGCGCTTAGCTATGTCCGGCCGCTTAACGGCCGGACTCGAGTATTGCCTTAAGAGGCTGCATTATACTTCTGCCGCGAGAGCCGCTGTATGTTCCTCCGTTCGGAGAGAACGTTCAGTGTTTCCATTGACCGTAATGACTCCTCTAGGGCCTGGCATCTTGAGCTTGAGGTATGCATAGTGCGGCACCGCGTTGAACTTTGCAAACGCGGTACGTCCGAGCAAGGCATGGTAGCCGCTGCGGAACGGGACTATGTCGAAGATTAACTCCTCGCTTCGGAAGTTATCCGGGGATCCGAAGACCACTTCCAGTGTGACTGAGCCTGTACAATTGGCTTCTGCACCTGGTATGACGCCTTTAAAGGTCGTCTTGGTAGGTTTAATCCTTGAGGGGTCTATGCCCATTTTGCACACTATATCCTGATAGAGCAGGTTCAGGCTGCTGCCGCCGTCCATCAGGACTCTGGTGAGGTGAAATCCATCGACGATTGGGTCTAAGACCAATGCGGCGAATCCGCCGTGGCGGATGCTGGTGGGGTGGTCCCTTCGGTCAAAAGTGATCAGGCAGGAGGACCATGGATTGAACTTCGGGGCGACTGGCTCCATCGCGTATACATCCCTGAGTGCACGCTTCCGCTCCCTTTTGGGTATGTGCGTTGCGTATATCATGTTCACCGTCCGCACCTGTGGGGGGAAACCCTTCTGCCCTCTATTGTTCGGCGGTCGGGTATCTTCCTCGTCATCGCTATGCATCCCCTTGTCATTATTTTCGGCAATTAACTTGCCTGCCTGCTTGAATACCCAACAGTCCCTATTGGTGTGGTTAGCTGGCTTTTCGGGGGTGCCGTGTATCTGGCACAAGCGGTCGAGTATTTGGTCCAAATTGGACGGACCCGGAGCAGTTCTTTTGAATGGCTTTTTCCGCTGACCGGGTTTGGAGGCTCTGAATCCGGCATTGACTGTCGTATCCTCACTATTGTCGCCGTTGATGCGGCGTTTGCTTTTGTTACGACGCGACCTGCCATTCCGGTCCTTGAAATCCGGACTGCCAGAATTTTTGCTGAGGTTGTTGCTGCGTGCTAGCCAGCTGTCCTCACCCGCGCAAAAGCGGGTCATGAGTGATGTAAGGGCTGCCATGGATTTCGGCTTTTCCTGTCCCAGGTGCCGGGAAAGCCACTCGTCGCGGATGTTATGCTTGAAGGCTGCGAGGGCCTCCGCATCCGGACAATTGACGATTTGGTTTTTCTTTGTTAAGAACCGTGTCCAGAATTGTCTGGCAGATTCGTCTGGCTGCTGAATTATGTGGCTTAGGTCATCAGCGTCTGGTGGTCGCACATACGTGCCTTGGAAGTTATCGAGGAATGCGGCTTCCAGGTCTTCCCAACTCCCAATTGACTCTGCTGGCAAGCTGTTAAGCCAATGCCGGGCTGGTCCTTTAAGCTTGAGGGGGAGATATTTGATGGCATGAAGATCGTCACCGTGGGCCATGTGGATGTGAAGAAGATAGTCTTCGTTCCAAACCGCGGGGTCTGTTGTGCCATTGTAAGATTCGATATTCACGGGTTTAAACCCTTCGGGGATTTGATGATCCATTACTTTATCTGTGAAGCATAGTGGGTGTGCGGCGCCTCTGTACTGGGCGATATCACAACGGAGCTCAAAAGAGCTTTGTCTATCTTGTTCGGCCCGGCCGGACTTGCTGTGTTCGGCACGACGGTTGTCGTCACGTACCGTGGGGCGCCCACGGGATCCATAGATCGACCTTGATTGTCTTGCCTTATCCTCCAATATATCTCGCAAGTCCGGAGCGTTCCCCTGTGGTCTTGTGCTTTTCGAGCGGTGCCAGGGTACGGGTCTAGTGAAGGGCCTAGAGGCCTCTCTGTCGCGACCATGGGGTGGTCGGTCAGCCGTATTGTCTCCTGGTGATGCGGGTTCATACGCTTCCTCCTCTAATCGGGGGAGTAGCTTGCGTTTAGGGTAGCTTTTGGAGGGGCGTTCGAGCTCATGCTCTTCGGCCGCGAGGACTTCAGTCCATCCGTCGGCTAGCAAATCTTGATCAGCTCTAAGCTGTTGCTGCTTTTTCTATAAGCCTGCGTTTAAAACGCTCTTGTTCAACGGGATCCTCAGGCACGACGAATTCATCGTCGTCGAGGCTTGCTTCGTCTCCGGAGGGAGGCATATAATCCTCTACCTCTTCTTCTGCCGCTCTCTCATGAGGGCTGGCGTCTCCATCCTCCTACGCTGGATCTTGCTGGAGTGGGTTGTCTTCGGCACTGTCTGGTGTATTGTTATCTCCGGTGCTGGAATCTTCATTCTTGCTATGGCGGGATTTAGAGCGGCGCCACTGACGCCGGCGCTTGGGCTGTTTCTTGGAGGGGTCATCCTCCTCTGTTCCTTCGCCATTCCCATCCTTTGGGATATCCACCATGTATATGTCATATGATGAGGTGGCTTTCCAGTGCCCGGTAGGCGCTGGTTCCTGTTCGTCTCCGGCATCGTCGTCCATACCGTCGATGTCTTCGGAGTCGTAGTCTAGCATGTCGGTTAGATCGTCGACAGCGGCTACCAAGTGGGTGGTGGGTGGGCGTTGAATTTCTTCGTCGTCTGCATCCCAACCGTCTTGTCCGCAGTCCGGCCAGGGCTCTCCTGATAATGAGAGATACTTTAGCGAACTCAGGATGTCGCCAAAAGGTGAGTGTTGAAAGATGTCCGCTGTGGTGAACTCCATGATCGGCGCCCAATCGGATTCGATTGGAGGTGGCGCGGGAGGTTCGGAGTCTAGCAAGGAGTCCGGCACCTCGGAGTCACTAGCTTTATGAGGGACAAGGTCAGTGTTCGGCTCTATCGCCGTAGAGGTTGCAGCCCCCGAGGCGGTGTCTAGCCATCCGTCCTCGATCTGCGCAGCCAGCTCCGAATTGAAGATCGGAGCGAGTTCGAGTGCGGCCTCCAGGGTACTGTCCGGCTGCAGAGCTAAATCATGCCCGCCGTGACAGTGCGGCATGCTCGGCTGTGGCTCGAATCCATCGAGGATCAAGTCCCCGCGGATGTCAGCCGTGACCTGACGCGGATGTCAGCCGCGGATGTCAGCCGTGATCAAACTTCCAAACCTGACCTGACGGCCATGGGAGTAGCTTTCGATCTGCTCCAGATGGCCAAGCGAGTTGGCCCGCAGTGCGAAGCCGCCGAATACGAAGATCTGTCCGGGGAGAAAGGTCTCACCCTGGACTGCGTCGTTGATGATGGTCGAAGAAGCCATCGAGCCTATCGGTGACGACACAAAGGAACTCTCAATGAAAGCACCAATGTCGGTGTCAAAACCGGCGGATCTCGGGTAGGGGGTCCCGAACTGTGCGTCTAGGCGGATGGTAACAGGAGACAAGGGACACGATGTTTTACCCAGGTTCAGGCCCTCTTGATGGAGGTAAAACCCTACGTCCTGCTTGATTAATATTGATGATGTGTGTTACAAGAGTGGATCTACCACGAGATCAAGGAGGCTAAACCCTAGAAGCTAGCCTATGGTATGATTGTTGTTCGTCCTAAGGACTAAAGCCATCCGGTTTATATAGACACCGGAGAGGGCTAGGGTTAGAGTCGGTTACAATGGTAGGAAATCTACATATCCGTATCGCCAAGCTTGCCTTCCACGCCAAGGAAAGTCCCATCCGGACACGGGACGAAGTCTTCAATCTTGTATCTTCATAGTCTGGGAGTCCGGCCGATGATGATAGTTTGGCTATCCGGACACCCCCTAGTCCGGAACTCCCTCAGTGGTGAAAGCTCCGCGGGGCCAATTTTGCATACTTGCTCAGCGTGCCACCCTTTCATCGAGTGCCCCGCCCAGTTCACAGGGTTGTTGGCCTACCAAGCAAGCACTTGCCCGCTGCCCATGGTCGCTTTCTTCTCTTGAATTACACTTGTTCATGGTGTCTATTATCTATCTTCAATTTTGACCTTCTCATCCTTAACCTTAGTGATCTGTTCTCCCGTCAATTCTGTTCTTCTGTCATTGGACTGATCATTTCTTTTTTGCTTTCTAGGCTATAGATTAGTGAACTTTTCTCTTCTATTGAAACAGATCTTTAAAGTTTTAGTCATATATTTCTATTTTGTTAGTCCTACCAGAGGTAAGTATGGAAGACAATATGGGTATATATCCAGTTATGCTTCTAACTTCACCTCACACCATAAATGGGATCCCTATTACGAGCGCAACCATATTTACAAGTTCAGTAGGTTGAGTGAGCTTTCTCCTCAATATGCTCCATAGACAATGCAGAAGAGAAATGTTATCCCCACTCTGACCAAGATAGAACTTTTACTAGTAAAACATGAGCATTTTTTGTAAAAATGGTGAACATTTTTTTAAATTGCGAACATTTTTTTAGAAACATGATTTCTTTTGAAAATTTGTGAACATATTTTGAAATAGTGAACTTTTTAAAAACACATACATTTTTTGAAACCCCGACCATTTTTTAGAAAAAATCAAACATTTTCTAGAAAAGAAAGAAATCTGAAAAAACAAAAAGGAAAAGGAAAACAGAAACCCAAACCGGAACTTTATAGAAGATCTAAAAACCTGTAAAAACTGAACAAGAATGTGACATCTTCGCTTAATAGGAATGATAGGCTACTCATATTAACAAGGAATTTCTTCTTTTATAGGAGTACACCCGCAAGGAATCTCAAAGTTAAGCGTGCTTGACTTGAAGCAATTTAATGATTGGTGACCAACTTGGAAGTTGATCTCGGATGCGTACGAGTGAGGACAAAGTGTGCAGAAAAGACTAGTGTTGGTAAGTCGGGCTAGTCTAGATCCCACCACGTGTAACAGCCGAGAACTAATGCTTGTGGACAGGGCATTGCAAATCACATAAGAGCCGACCCCTGAGGTCCCACGAGTAAAGCTCTTCGCAAGGCCATACCGACGGTGTCCACTTGACCTTTTCTAAGCGGGGACAGAATGAAACAACCATAATAAAGGCGCTTACTATCTACTCTTGATTCAACACACTTCCACTGTAGGGGCTTAGTTGATCATGATTTCTGTTTTCTCTTTCTTTTCCTTCTTGTTTGTTTCAAGAGAGATATTGTCCGATTCTCCTTCTATTGATTCTTTTCCAATCGAGATGTACGGATCCATGTGTCTACATACATAGATTCTGTTTATGGATTAACGAAAATGTACAAGAGCTCTATTTGCCTCTGCCATTCTATGAGTCGCTTAATTGTTGTCTAATAGCACCTGCTCCTGAGACAATTTACCGATCTTAAACCCAAGTCCTACAGTGATGGATATAAGCGCAATTGAAATTCCTGGGGAGTTATACATTTGTGTATTGATAAGACCGTTCACAATTTCTTGAAGCTCAATCTCCCCCCAGATGGGCATGTGCGGGCCAATGGCGTAGAAATGTACATGGCGCGTGTGGCCCGTCGTGGCACATAGCATGGGCACATGTGGGTGCTGGCACCGGCGTAAATAGACATGTGCTAAGAGTGAATGTTCCTGTTGAGCCAACGAGGATGTCGGTTTCTTTGAGTGGGCATGTATGTGACATCAAGACTTAATAGGAATAATATTCTACTCATATCAATAATTAATTCTTTCTTTTCTAGGAGCCATCCACAACTTCTAGGAAGTTGATCCCGTGTGCGCATGTGGGGGCGTATGTGACATCTTGGCTTAATAGAAATTATAGACTACTCGGATCATTATGTAATTCCTATTTTCATGGAGCCCATCTGCAACTACTGGGAATTTGATTCAGATGCGCACGAGTGAAGACAACATGCGCGGGAAAAACTATTGTTGGTCTATGGGGCCAGTAAATATCCTGTCGATGATAATAGTCGGGAACCGGTGACCATGGACGGGTCATTACAAGGAACCTCCTACAAAGTTCCTAAAGTCCGATTCAAGCAACTGCTAAATGAGCCAACCTATCTGTCGCTTCTCATTCAGAAATGTTGTTTTGAAATACATTTGTCATACACATCTTGGGTCACAACTATGTTCTCTTGTGCTAATTTACCTAATTCATTTTGGGTTGAAGCTTTGATGAATGTTATGTATATGGTTAACCTACCCTCCTTAGTTCCTCTTGCAGGTGATATTCCTCTGAGAGTTTGGTCAGGAAAATAGGTATCATACGAGAAGTTGAACATCTTTGACTGAGGGCATTTGTACATATGCCAAGGGGCGACAGATTGAAGCTTCATGGCAAGATAAAGTAGCGCATCTAACTCAGCCAAAAAACAATGAAGAGTTTGGCTACCTATTGTGGCATCCAATCAATAGGAAGATTGTGAGAATCCTAGATGTTGTGTTCATTGAAGATGACACAATAAAAATATTAGGATATCAAAGAAGTCCACGACCACTACACCACAGGTTCACATGGAACCATTTCGTCCTTGAAAGCACAAGTGCTCCCTGGGTGATTTTGGTAATTAATGTCAACATATCTCTTGTTGGACTAATACTTTTATCTAGTATATTTCAGATAAGTCCAACAGTGGAGTGGCATGGACAATAAGATGTGGAACCCCTTCAAGATGCTAAGGACAAAGGATTGGCTCAATCTCAAAGCGCAGGACTCTACATTTTCCATTTTGGTGATCCAAGATCACATTGAGTCCATAGGAAAACCAATACTATTAAAAGGGGATGAGATGTTGCTTAATGGCTTGCTTGCTCAAAAGTGCTTAGTGATATGCTCCAAAAGCCCTCAACCACTTTCTCATATCCACATATGTGCCATACCAAAAGTCAAACTCGGCCCCACCGGTTTGATCTATCCGGCGCCACCGAGTTCGCTTGACATAGCCACTGCCAAAAACCCTAATCAATTCGGTCTCACCTATGGGATCTCGGTCTCACTGATATGGGCTTGCAAACTCCCTGTTGCCCATTGCAATAATTTCAGTCTCACTGAGATATGCAATCGGTCCCACCAAGTTTGCCTGACCAACTCTCTGTTTCGCTTATTACCAAAATCGCCCCACCGAGCTTGTGTAATCGGCCAAACCGAGATGAGGTTTTACCCTAACCCTAGCACATCGGTCCCACCGAGTTGATCATATCGATCCCACCAAAATGCCTTGACGGTCACATTATGCACTAAATCGGTCTGATCGAGTTTTCTCATTCGGCCCCACCGAGTTTGGTAATTTGTATGTAACGGTTAGATTTTGTGTGGAGGCTATATATACCCCTCCACCCTCTCTTCATTCGTGGAGAAAGCCATCAGAACGTGCCTACACTTCCAACATTCATTTTCTGAGAGATAACCACCTACTCATGTGTTGAGACCAAGATATTCCATTCCAACCACATAAATCTTGATCTCTGGCCTTCACCAAGTTGCTTTCCACTCAAATCATCTTTCCACCAAATCCAATCCTATGAGAGAGTGTTGAGTGTTGGGGAGACTATCATTTGAAGCACAAGAGCAAGAAGTTCATCATCAACACACCATCTATTACCTTTTGGAGAGTGGTGTCTCCTAGATTGGTTAGGTGTCACTAGGGAGCCTCCGTCAAGATTGTGGAATTGAACCAAGGAGTTTGTACGGGCAAGGAGATTGCCTACTTTGTGAAGATCTACCCTAGTGAGGCAAGTCCTTCGTGGGCGATGGCCATGGTGGGATAGACAAGGTTGCTTCTTCGTGGACCCTTCATGGGTGGAGCCCTCCATGGACTCACGCAGCCGTTACCCTTCGTGGGTTGAAGTCTCCATCAACGTGGATGTGCGATAGCACCACCTATCGGAACCATGCCAAAAATCTCCGTGTCTCCAATTGCGTTTGCACACTCCAATCCCATCCCTTTACTTTCTTGCAAGTTGCATGCTTTACTTTCCGCTGCTCATATACTCTTTGCATGCTTGCTTGATATGTATTGTGAATGTTTAAACGTGTGCTTAAACTCCACCTCACCTTGAAGAATTTAAAAATTGCTACATTTTCTTGGTTGAGAGTCTATTACCCCCTCTAGACACCTCTTCTCGATCCTTTCAATTGGTATCAGAGCTTTGGTCTCCATTGCTTTGGTTTAATCACCATTGGAGGAAGATGGATGAGTCTATGTTGGGGAGTCTTAGACATAGAGTGCCTATACTTGATGGAGTGTACTTTCATGAGTGGAAAAATGAGATGCTTGAGATTTTCAATGAATATCATTTGAACAAGTACATTACCAACCCTTGTGCTCGTCCTGTTGATCCTTTGCATCCCACTCCTGATGAGGATCTTGACATGATCCGCAATCTTAGAACTATCAATCTTATCATTAGAGGATTGCCTAGAAATTTGATTGGTCACTTGCCTACTCTTGATTGTGCTTTATACTATATGGAGATTTCTCGAGGAAAGATTTCCAAACTATTCCTTGTAAAATCTAGATGAGATTCTTCATAAGTCAATTGCCTTGAATACGATGAGTATTAGTGATCCTAAGTTTGATGATTGTTTGCTTGAGCTTCGTGACCTTATGCGTGCCAAAGGAGATGTTGGAATCATTAGCAATATTATCTCCGAAGCCATTAGATTTCATAAAGATGATTATTGTCATGATCATTTATCTAATGAATCACTCTCTCTAGGAATTGATCCATCACATGATGATGTTGAACATGGATACTATGATGAGGATGATGATAGTGACTATGATCTTGATGATGCAATGAGACACTTTGGCCTTATGGCTAATCTTCGCGGCTACATGGCAGGAGGAAAGGAATGGGTCCTTGATAGTGGATGTACCGATCATATGACCGGAGACAAGGATATGTTTCGTGAGCTTGCTGAAAACGACGGCCCTCGAAAGTATGTCACTTTTGGTGATAACTCAAAGGGTAAGGTGGTTGGCCTTGGTAAGGTGGCCATCTCACATGATAGCTCCATAAAAAATGTCATGCTTGTTGAATCTCTTGGCTATAATTTACTTTCTGTATCTAGACTTGCTGATTTCGGTTTCAATGTCCTATTTACTAAAGTAGATTGCCAAGTGTTTCGAAGAGATAATCATAAAATGGTCTTTACCGGTATACAAAGAGGTGATCTGTACATTGTTGATTTCACTAAAAAGGCTCAACCTAGAACTTGCTTAATTGCTAAATCCTCCAAAGGCTGGTTGTGGCATAGACGGTTAGGTCATGTGGGCATGCGAAACCTTGACAAGCTTATTAAAGGTGATCATATCCTTGGAATAAAAGATGTCATATTTGATAAGGATAGACTTTGCAGCGCTTGCAAGCAGGAAAACAGGTTGGAGGAAGCCACCCCGTGAAGAACATCATGACCACGAGAAGACCATTCGAGCTACTTCACATGGATCTCTTCGGTCCCAATGCCTACAAAAGTCTCGGTGGAAACTCATTTGGTCTAGTTATAGTTGATGATTTTTCAAGATTTACATGGGTGTTCTTTCTTGATGATACATCACAGGTCCAAAAGATCTTCAAGAACTTCGCTAGGAAGGCCGAAAATTGATTTGAAGTAAAAAATCAAGAAGGTTCGCAGCGACAACGGAATGGAGTTCAAGAACACAAATGTGGATTCCTTCCTTGAAGAAGAAGGGATTTCACATGAATTCTCGGCTACGTACACGCCTCAACAAAATGGAGTTGTTGAGAGGAAGAACCGGACTCTTATTGAGATGGCAAGAACGATGGTTGATGAGTACAAGACACCAAAACACTTTTGGGCGAGCAGTTGAGACAGCTTGTCATGCAACAATTCGCTTGTATCTTCACAAGCTACCCGGCAAGACGGCATACGAACTCCTCACTGATAACAAACCCCAAGTTGGATACTTTTGAGTATTCAACTCAAAGTGCTACATTCTTGATAAGCATCGCCATTCTAAATTTGCTCCCAAATCTCATGAAGGTTTCCTACTTGGTTATGGCTCAAACTCTCACACTTACCATGTCTACAACAATTTCACCCGAAAGGTTGAAGAGACGGTAGATGTGAAGTTTGATGAATCTAACGGCTCGCAAGTAGAGCAATTGCCAATTGATGTAGGAGACAAAGACCCTTCAGAAGCAATCCAAGACTTGTCTATTGGCAAGATCCGTCCAACGGAGGTGAAGGAGAGTACCTTGTCCGTCCAAGTGGAAGCTTCTACCTCACGACAAGGTGAACCAAGAGTTGACATGGAAGCATCCACAAGTGGGACACACCAAGATGAAGAAAACGAGGAAGTACACCAAGATGAACCTCATCAACCTCCTTCTCCACCACGACAAGAGAACGACAACGGCAACAATGAAGAAGGCCAAGAAGAAGAACAAGATGATGAAGAAAATGTTCCACCTCGACCAAAAGAAAAGCTCTCACGAGTTCAAGCAAGAGTTGCCAAATACCATCCCGTCGAGCAAATCTGTAATGATATCCAAACCGGGAGAATCACTCGCTCTAAAACTCGTTTGACTAATTTTTGTGAACATTATTCATTCATCTCTAGCATTGAACCCATGAAGGTTGAAGAAGCATTGAAAGATCTGGATTGGATAAATGCCATGCATGAATAGCTACACAACTTTGAGAGAAACCAAGTGTGGACATTGGTTAAGAAGCCCGACAACAACCACAACATCATCGGTACCAAATGGGTGTTTCACAACAAGAAAGATGAAGACGGACAAGTAATTCAAAACAAAGCATGTCTCGTCGCCCAAGGCTACACTCAAGTCGAAGGCATGTACAATGGTGAGACATATGCCCCCATTGCTAGACTTGAGTCCATTCACATATTACTTGCCTATGCTAATCAACATGATATCACCTTGTACCAAATGAACATTAAAAGTGCTTTTTTGAATGGTAAAATTGAGGAGGAAGTTTATGTTAAACAACCTCTCGGCTTTGTTAATCCTAAGAAACCCAATCATGTTTACGAACTTCACAAAGCTCTTTATGGTCTCAAACAAGCTCCTAGAGCATGGTATAAATGCTTGACCAAGTTCCTTACTGAAAAAGGCTTTGAGATCGGAAAAATTGATTCTACTCTTTTCACTAAAAGGGTTAATGGAGAATTATTTGTGTGCCAAATTTATGTTGATGATATCATATTTGGTTCAACTAACCCTCATTTTAGTGAGAAGTTTGGAAAGCTTATGTCGGAGAAGTTTGAGATGTCTATGATGATTGAACTCAAGTTCTTTCTTGGTTTGCAAATCAAGCAAACTAAGGAGGGAACCTTTATCTCTCAAACAAAGTACATCAAGGACTTATTCAAGAAGTTCAATATGCAAGAATGCAAAGGTATGAATACCCCCATGCCTACTAGTGGACATCTTGACTTGACAAAGAATGGCGAACCGGTTGACCAAAAAGTTTACCGCTCTATGATTGGTTCATTGTTATATCTATGTGCCTCCCATCCCGATATTATGCTAAGTATGTGCATGTGCGCACGATATCAAGTGGCTCCTAAAGAATGTCATCTTAAGGCTATGAAAAGGATAGTGAGATACTTAATACATACACCAAATTTTGGCATTTGGTATCCAAAGAGGTCTTCTTTTGATCTTGTTGGCTACTCCGATTCGTACTATGCCGGAGACAAGGTCGATAGAAAGTCCACTTCGGGCACTTGTCAATTTCTTGGTAGATCTCTTGTGTCTTGGTCCTCCAAGAAACAAAACTCAGTATCCTTATCCACCACCGAAGCGGAATACATTGCCGCTGGTTCATGTTGTACTCAATTACTTTGGATGATCCAAACTCTTAAAGATTATGGGATATATGTGAAACATGTTCCATTGCTTTGTGATAATGAAAGTGCTATTAAGATTGCTCACAATCCCGTGCAACATTCTTGAACTAAGCATATTGAGGTTCGTCATCATTTCTTTTGAGATCATGTTGCTAAAGGAGACATTAACCTTAAGCATGTTCGTACCGATAAGCAATTGGCGGATATATTCACCAAACCGCTTGATGAGAAAGTATTTTGCCGGTTGAGAGGTGAATTGAACATCATTGATGCTTCAAATTTGGAGTAGGAACTCCATTTGGATACATGCAAGGCATGAGCCTTTGACTAATCCTTGATATTTCTCTTATGATGATAATCATATGTCTTGGATATATTTGCACCCTTGCATGCTATCTAACCCTTGTAGATACTTGGATGAATCTAAATCCATGAGATTGCAACTCACTCACATCTTGAGCAATCTCTACATCACTAAGTCTCTACATTATGGTGGTTGAAGACAAGGAAGCATGAAACCCTTCAAACATATCCTTTGACAATTTATATATATATAATTTCTTTTGGTATCATATTTCATGATTGACACTTTGTATACACAAGTGCTCCTCCTTGCAAAACTAACTCATGTAGGTATATGAACTCCAATTACAAGTGGTGCTCCCAATGAACTACATCAACCTTGAGCATCCCACACAAGTTCAACTACATGATCAAGATCAACACCACCACCCAAGGTATCTTATTCCATCTTAGAGAAGCTTTACCCCAAGTCATGGGTCAAAGCAGCTCAACAAGATGTGAATACATCAAAATGCTTAAACAAAAAATGGCAACCCCATTTTGAGCTTAAACGATGAGTATGACCTATGATCAAGTGTCTTCACTTGACTCCTAAGTCAATATACTCTAACATAGGTGACTTTGTCACCGACCAATTCAAGATGAAGTTCTCTAGTGTTTCTCCTTGTTCTTGCATTTGTCTCTTGCATATTTGTTTCCCTTCTTACTTCATCTAGATCTCTTTTCTTTTAATTTTTGTTTTGCATTCCCTGCATCCTATTCATTGCAAATCCTTTAGTTAATTCCCTGCAAATCCTTGTGAGATCTTCTTTGCTTAGTGAGCTGAGGTGACAAGTGCTTTATCTCTGTAATGAACTCAGACACACCGGTTTCTCTCTTTCGGTCAAACCGAATCACCTCGGTGTCACCGAAGACAACAACTCGGTGTTACCGATTTCAAATGCTAAGGAGACACTTTGTCATTTGCATTCTGCACATCTTGTTCCAGCTCCACTCAATGATTCTTATCCTCTACCAGCACCTTATTTTTCCCTGCTACTTTGCTATGTGACTCAAGGACCAAACCTATTTTGACTCACACTCCAGAAGATCCCTTCTTGGAAATTGATGTCAAAGGGGGAGAGAGAGCTCACATCAAAGCTTAATAGCTTAATCATATCAAAAGGGGGAAAGAGAGATAAATAATCACATCAAAGAGAGACCCCAAATGCTTGATATTCCAAGAGGAGAGAAGTCACATGTCTTTAGAGGGGAAAGACATATTCATGTTGTTTATGTGTTTGCTTTTCTTTTATTTTCTATTCCTTATCTTCTCCCAGTATCCCATATAAGATTTAGGGGGAGCAAGACATCTAAGGGAAGGAAATCTTCGAATTCATTGCATATCTTTACCTTTGGGGACATGTCTACACTCAAATAGAGTACCTAGTACTCGCTCTCTACATGTCATCCGAATCTTGGTACTCTTGTGGTTTGCTGCTCTTGCTCTGTTTAGTAGACGTTTATGTGTTGTCTAACCTTGTTTACTCAGGTTCATCTCTCCCAAAGCTAGCTCAAGACCATAAGGTAAGTATATGCATCACACTCATGTGCATGTGGATCTCTTGTTGATGTACATATGCAAGAAGGACTCATGAGCATAAAGGTACATTTCCTATATTCACACCATTTGCTCTGATGCATATAGCCAAGATACATGTAACTCATTGCTTGCTCTGTCATGATTATGCACTCACATGTTCTTATGTTCCATACTTACATGATTGCATACATGTAGGGGGAGCCTATGCATGTTACATGTCCTTCCAAAGCTTTACCTGCCTTTCTCTATATCTTTATCTAAAGCTTTGATGTATGTTGTCATCAATTACCAAAAAGGGGGAGACTGAAAGCAAAAGTTCTCCCTGGGTGATTTTGGTAATTAATGTCAACATATCTCTTGTTGGACTAATACTTTTATCTAGTATATTTCAGATAAGTCCAACAGTGGAGTGGCATGGACAAGAAGATGTGGAACCCCTTCAAGATGCTAAGGATAAAGGATTGGCTCAAGCTCAAAGCTCAGGACTCTACATTTTCTATTTCAGTAATCCAAGATCACACTGAGTCCATAGGAAAGCCAATACTATTAAAAGGGGATGAGGTGTTTCTTAATGGCTTGCTTGCTCAAAAGTGCTTAGTGATATGCTCCAAAAGCCCTCAACCACTTTCTCATATCCACATATGTCCCATACCAAAAGTCAAACTCGGCCGCACCGATTTGATCTATCCGGCGCCACCGAGTTCACTCGACATAGCCACTGCCAGAAACCCTAATCAATTCGGTCTCACCGATGGGATCTCGGTCTCACCGAGATGGGCTTGCAAACTCTCTGTTGCCTATTGTAATAATTTCGGTCTCACCGAGATATGCAATCGGTCCCACTAAGTTTTCCTGACCAACTCTCTCTTTCGCTTATTACCAAAACCGGTCCCACAGAGTTTGTGTAGTCGGTCAAACCGAGATGAGGTTTTACCCTAACCCTAGCACATCGGTCCCACCAAGTTGATCATATCAGTCCCATCGAAATGACTAACGGTCACATTATGAACTAAATCGGTCTGACCGAGTTGTCTTATTTGGTCCCACCGAGTTTGGTAAATTGTGTGTAATGGTTAGATTTTGTGTGGAGGCTATATATACCCCTCCACCCTCTCTTCATTCATGGAGAAAGCCATCGGAATGTGCCTACACTTCCAGCATTCATTTTCTGAGAGAGAACCACCTACTCATGTGTTGAGACCAAGATATTCCATTCCAACCACATAAATCTTGATCTCTGGCCTTCCCCAAGTTGCTTTCCACTCAAATCATCTTTCCACCAAATCCAATCCTTTGAGAGAGAGAGTTGAGTGTTGGGGAGACTATCATTTGAAGCACAAGAGCAAGGAGTTCATCATCAACACACCATCTATTACCTTTTGGAGAGTGGTGTCTCCTATATTGGTTAGGTTTCACTTGGGAGCCTCCGCCAAGATTGTGGAGTTGAACCAAGGAGTTTGTATGGGCAAGGAGATCTCCTACTTTGTGAAGATCTACCCTAGTGAGGCAAGTACTTCGTGGGCGATGGCCATGGTGGGATAGACAAGGTTGCTTCTTCGTGGACCCTTCATGGATGGAGCCCTTCGTGGACTTGCGCAGCCGTTACCCTTTGTGGGTTGAAGTATCCATAAACGTGGATGTACGATAGCACCACCTATCGGAACCACGCCAAAAATCTCCGTGTCTCCAATTGCGTTTGCACACTCCAATCGCATCCCTTTACTTTCTTGCAAGTTATATCATTTACTTTCCGCTGCTCATATACTCTTTGCATGCTTGCTTGATATGTTTTGTGAATGTTTAAACTTGTGCTTAAACTCCACCTCAACTTGAAGAACTTAAAAATTGCTACTTTTCTTGGTTGAGAGTCTATTCACCCCCCTCTAGACACCTCTTCTCGATCCTTTCAGTCCTCCCCTTGTGCATGACAATCACGAGGGAGATGATGACACTAAATATAGT
This sequence comes from Triticum timopheevii, assembly GCA_963921465.1. Lineage (NCBI taxonomy): Eukaryota > Viridiplantae > Streptophyta > Magnoliopsida > Poales > Poaceae > Triticum > Triticum timopheevii. The sequence goes on from OY997262.1 coordinate 326,691,559, forward strand.
GGAGATGCAACCGATCAAGGTAGTACAAGTCAAAGTGATGAGCAGTCATCATAATGATGATGATGATGCTGAAGATAATCACCTGGCCACCAGTGCAAGAACAAAGAAGAAGTTAAAGATGTCACATTCCTTCTCCTAAGCACCCACCAAATCAAAACATGTTGATGACTGATGGAGGTGAGTCCTCATGCTATGAGGAGGCAACGTCTGATGAGCACAAGAACAAATGGTCAGAAGCCATGTAGGATGAGATGAAATCCCTGTATGAGAATTACACCTTTGAATTGGTGAGTTTGCCAAAGGGCAAGAAACCATTCAAAAATATATACATGTACATAGTGGAGAATGAATACAAGCATCGGCGGAGCTACAACAAGGCCGATTGGGCTGTGGCCCGCCCAATGCTGGAGCAAAAAAAAGTTATACGAGCTCAACCGACAACGCCTCTCGCACAGAGTAGTACAACAAGCAGATGCCTATTGAATTTGAAATTGGCTCACATCGCATGCACATTGGTACTTTCTAAATACAGAGGCACGCAACCAGTACTCTGCAGTGGCGCAACCGCCCACCACTAATCTACACAGGTCGCAAACTCATAGCCACCGCCCGCCGGCACAACATACATATCAGTCACTTCCCATGTCACAGTCGTAGTCGGCCGACTGATGAGGCCACGACCCACAGCGAGCAACGGCCAGCCGGCGAGGCGGCTACCTAGTTGGTCGGTCCCTTCCCCTATTTCTTTAAGTCCATGAACGATGTGCTCATCTCAGAATTTATTTAGTACCTGAATCAGCCTGAATCTTTACAAGTTGCACGTCAAATTTCTTTGAATTATTTCCAAACAAATACCCTAAATTTTCTTAGGCAATCGCCTTGATTTTACCGAAATTTCTTCTCCCTAACATAAATCAATACATTGAAGTCATATTATTTATAGTTTACAATTTTAAAAAAAATGTGTTGCCATGTAGCTTGGCCTGCCTTAGCCTTTTCTATTGGGGAACGCTGCATGGAAAAAAAATATTCTATGCACACGCAAGATCTATCCATGGAGATGCATAGCCAAGAGAGGGGAGAGCATCTACAAACCCTTGTAGATCGTTAAGCAGAAGCGTTTATCAACGCGGTTGATGTAGTCATACACCTTCACGACCCATTCCGATCAAGCACCGAACATACGGCACCTCCACTTTCAACACACGTTCAGCTCGATGATGTCCTCGCCTTCTCGATATAGCAAGAGGGGCGAAGTAGTAGATGAGTTCCGGCAGCACGACAGCATGGTGACGGTGGTGGTGAAACTATTTCCACAGGGCTTCACCAAGCACAACGGATTTAGAGCGGAGGAGGGACTAGAAGGTTAGCCTAGCTCTGATTACTCAACTAGGACCAACTAGAACTAAAAGAACGAGAGGAGGCTCCAAAACTTGTGTTCTAGGGGATAACCCTGCTCCTCCATTTATATGTTGAGCCTGGGGGTCGTAACTTGGGGAGAGGGCCTCCCCAAAGTCGGTTTGGAATGGAAGGAAGAGTCCTTCTCAGATTCCAGCACCAGACGCCATGGTCCTTGGCGTCTGGCCCAAACGCCATGGTCAATGGAAGGGAAGTTTACTCCCAGGCAAATAGCTGGGAGTTTATCTTACCGATACTAAGATGACCCGAAGCGATAGCTTGACGCTTAATAATGTAGTTGGAAATGACAAAAGGCTCTTAATTGATACCTAATAATAGCTTAGCAGTTCCTTCATTTTACTAAAGAGACAAGTTTGGAAAAGCAACTCGGAAGGAGGAATGTGTTGAGATGCCTATGCCTAAGAGAGATAAGCGGAGGACGTATTATAGCCGAGAGGATGTCGGTAAATGACAGAGTTTAAGGAGTTGGTTTTGAATTCGACATGGCATATTTTATTTTTTTAATGAGAACATCGTCTCGTTGCTTACCCGCATGGCCAATGGAAGGAATTAATTACCTAGGTTAGTCAGCGAAAGAAAGAATCTCACCAGTTCATCATCCCAATCCTTCCTATTAGTTTCATTAATAAATTCAGCCCAGAGTGTTGGCAGTCAAGGGCCAAGAAATAATCCCAAGTCTATCCTATCTCACCACGGTCTAAAGCACAATCCCTTTCTCTTCCTATACCGAAATCGTCGTTTCATTCCTCCGAACTTCTATCGCGGACATGATCCAATCTACCTTGCAAGACATATTAAGATATAACTTAAGGCTTTCCCAAGATGGCGCATAACCTCTGGTAGAGGCATTCACCCAGAGACAGAGAAGTGGGAAACCGCAGATGAAAAGAATACTGAGGTCTTTGATAGCAAACTTCTACGCGAGCTTTCTAATAAAAAGGAATATCTTATTCATATGGCATAAAATAGAAAAACTTGATGGTGATTTCTTCTCAATTTCCATGGTACATTCTCTTTGCATGCTACAGTTCCATTACTTACTACCTGAATTTGCTATATACGGAATTATGACATCTACGATACTTATCGTCTACTTCTGGTGGAAGCAATTCCAAAGATGAAGATAATACCGAGTCGAATAGTAATGAGGGGAATGCAAAATCTAACAAAGGTAAGAAGGGTCAAGGAAGAATAGAGGTGACTTATAAAAGGAAAGCACCGAATACAAGGAAGGAGATCCATCTTGATTTTTTGCATGTGGTCAATGCGTTTGCTGATTGATAACTGTCTAATCTTAAGATGGTTTTGTGGCACGTTACAAACATACATATACAACTGAAATATAGTTGTGTTGAGTTAGGTCGAAGAATTTTTACCAGATTTTTGAAATGAGATATAGTGCTTTCTTTGTTTGGTAGGAGATTTTGCACTTTCATATTCTAGTTCCTCATTTGAGCGTTCTTTTGCTCTGTTGGTGGGGCATAAACTCATAAATAGTTTTTGTTTTTCTTTAAATAATAGTAAAAGTATGCATTCAAGTAGTAGCTTTTTCTAAGTAGTCGAGTAAAGTCGAGTAGGGCTGGCAACAAGGACTAGGAAGATACGGAATAGATTTTTCAGGGGAAGGCTTTATGCAAGATATGCACGTGAGTAGGTCAGTATATGTGTATTTGCCAATAGAGGAAAACACGTAGTAAGTAGGCTTGCTTTTTCGTAGGGATATGTATCTTGACAAGGGATGCCTGGGATAGCACATAGGAAAAGTATAGAAGGAAAGGTGGCAGGAAAGTAGCCATGGTGAAGGTAAACAAGTATTAGGTCTTTTCTTTCCGAAGCAAGTCAAGGAAAACTAGGTCAGACTGGCGGGGGGGGGGGGGGGGATCCTCTAGATCAATACTTTTCTTCCACAGACTAAACCAATTAATAAACAATTTACAGAGTATTCTTGCATTCCTATCTGGTCTGCATGTTCCTATCGAAACTATAATATAACCTTAATGGAAGGGCCTTGGTTCTGCCATGCTAAACCAACAAATCAATAAATTGTAGATGAATTTATTGGGCTTAACGTGTGATTTCGTTATAAGTGAACATGTGTGGACGAACTGGATTTGAACCATATAAGAGTCGTGCATTCCCTTCTTTCCAAGCGTCCATTTTTTCGCAGTTCAAGAGGATGGTGGGGGTCAACCTCTCTACATCTGCGGGCCGGCCGGCCCCAACGGTTCCATTCCAAGAAAGCCGACCTAATCCACGGGGGCCGACCACCCAACTGTTCCAATGAAGAGCTTATTTCCCCACATCTAGGAACCTCTGATTACCAGTCCTTGAGATTCCGGAGGTTGGTCGGGTTCTCGAAGTCTTTCCACTCAGTCCAGAGGTTCATCAAATCTAATTTATCCCGATCAGACCCGATTCTCCGGGTCAAAGAATCTCAAAATAACATATATCAAGTGTTTCTGTGGTTTTTTCCATTCTCTTCGGGGAACCTATAGAAAGATTATCAGACGGCTTTCATTCCCTTCAGGGGTGTTCCTTCAGAGTAGTCCATATCATCAGATGAACACCCTAATTCATCAGCTTATTCATCATCAGTTAAATCATAATCAGTGTCAAGATCCGATTCATCATCAGTAAAACCATAATCAGTGTCAAGATCCGATTCATCAGTTGATTCATCATGACTCTCCACATAATCATCATATACGTAGTGGTCTGAGCCACTTCCCCTGCTGCCAAAAATCTTCATGTTCGGGGGCAGCTCATTAAGATCCCATTCATGGATAATAAAATGTACTCTCCTTTTCCCAAATAATCGACGATCTTACACCATCGGGATACTTCGGATAAACTGGTAATTCCAAGAGAGTTTTCTTCTTACTCTTTTTAAAGTCGAGTCGTAAGGAAAGATCGATAAGATTTGGTCCATTTGGTGTCCTTCCAGACGGAGAAGCGAGAACCCTTTCTTCTTTGACCAATTGCCCTCCTAGCACAGATGTGGGAAAAGGTCTCAGTTGCTGAATCAAAAATGAATGAAGATAGAACAATCAGCATAAACTCTTTCTCTAGGGCCACTATCAATAATGACAAGAACTCTTACCAACTAGCTTAATGCATCCGGTCTCCTTCTCCTTCATACCCCTAGAGGATATGAATAATAGGAAGAAACATGTCCTTTCTAAAGGCGGGCATTAGACCAGAGTTTCGTGAGCCAGAGATGATCGATAAAGCTTAGAACTTGCTCGTTTGCAGGAGGAGGCGGTGGTATGACCTCGTCCGTTGAACGAGCATTTCGTGCCACCTATTCGGCTCCACATCCACTACCATTTTCTGATCTCAGTATCTATAGCAAAATCGCTATTTGCCTCACTCTATAGAAGGCCTCCTGAGGGAGTCCCGGACTAGGGGGTGTCCGGACAGCCGAACTATCATGATCAGCTGGACTCCAAGACTATGAAGATACAAGATTGAAGACTTCGTCCCGTGTCCGGATGGGACTTTCCTTGGCGTGGAAGGCAAGCTTGGCGATACGGATATGTAGATCTCCTACCATTGTAACCGACTCTGTGTAACCCTAGCCTTCTCCGATGTCTATATAAACCGGATGGCTTTAGTCCATAGGACGAACAACAATCATACCATAGGCTAGCTTCTAGGGTTTAGCCTCCCTGATCTCGTGGTAGATCTACTCTTGTAACACACATCACCAATATTAATCAAGCAGGACGTAGGGTTTTACCTCCATCAAGAGGGCCCGAACCTGGGTAAAACATCGTGTCCCTTGTCTCCTGTTACCATCCGCCTAGACGCACAGTTCGGGACCCCCTACCTGAGATCCGCCAGTTTTGACACCGACATTGGTGCTTTCATTGAGAGTTCCTCTGTGCCGTCGCAATCAGGAAGGATGCCTTTTCCCGTCTTTAAAGACGGCGCCATCGTCAAGGGAGCTTTGGCCGCCGACCAAACTATCCGGCTAGGTGGTTTTCTTATAACCGCCTGTTCGGCCACCGCTCCGACGATGACCTCTCAGGTCATCAAAAGCGATCTTCACGTCAGCTCGGAATTCGCCGAGCAACTAGATCCGATGGAGCTCTCCTCTGTAAACGAGCTCTTGGATCGCATCACTGCCCTGGGAGTCGCTACAGACTACGATCAGATTGGGCTTAAAACCGATCTGAGAGAAATTAACTCTCCCTAGGTTACCCACCACGTTGTTGTGGTAGAGGAACAATGCGGCGACTCTTCTTCTATGTTAAAAACCAGCTATGTCCGGATTCCAGTTCTCTCCATGCAGGATTCCCGCGGAGGGACAGACGTCAATCAAATACTGAACCTAAAGTCAGGCATCGGACCAGATTTGTTGGAAAGCATCCAACCAACCAAGCTTCCAAATCCGGAAACTTCTTGGCCTTTGAGCCTCAGATCGGGTGGGGTTCTGAACTTAATTCCACCCGCCCACCCAAACATAAGCGATCTATCTCAAATACGGCAAGAGCCCGATGAAACAGTACATCATTACTGGGCCAGATTTCTCCTGGTTATGAACAGGATAAAGGACTGCCGTGAAGAAAGCGCGATTTCAATTTTCTGCAACAATTGCACGGATAAGGGAATCATAAACGCCATAAGTCGTCGCGAAGTTACATGCTTCGCTGACCTAGCGACCATTGTACAAAAATACTGTGCGATGGAGAGTGCCTGGAAAACCGAAACCAGGTTTTGGGACAATCCGGCCCTGAATACAACCCCAGTCCGAAATAAAAGGGTGCGTCATACTCAAGCACCTGGATTAAAAACCAAAAAGCAAAAACCTCCTAAAGGGCATGGAACCGTACTGGAGGGATGGCTCAACGGACCCTGCAAAATCCACAGTACGGAGGGCGCCACTCCAACACATAGCCTTCGAGCATGTTGGATACTACGGCAGGTGGCCAAAAGTGGCGAAGGCTTTCTAGCCCCGGGCAACCAGCTCAGCAGTACCAGTACGGTATTAACAGTCTTCGAGACTTTCGCATCAAATAACATGCGGAAGCGAACAATCCGCAGCCTCGCCGAAGTCTACCAAGTAGCAACAACAAATCCATGGAGCGACACGGCTATCACCTTCAATGCCAGTGATGAACCTAAATTCCGAACAGCTCAAGCACCAGCCGCATTGGTCCTCAGTCCGATAGTGGACGACTTTCGTCTTACCAAGGTACTCATGGATGGCGGCAGCGGATTAAACCTCATCTATGAAGAAACCCTTCAAAAAATGGAAATTGACTGGAGCCGCATTGAGCGAAGCAGCACAACCTTCAGGGGAATAATCCCTAGTCGAGAAGTACACTGCACAGGAAAAATCACACTAGACGTAGTGTTCGGCTCGCCGGACAACTACAGGTCCGAAGAGGTCACGTTCCAAGTGGCCCCATTCGGCAGCGGATATCACGCCTTGTTAGGGCGAGAGGCATTCACAATCTTCCAAGCTATACCCCATTACGGGTACATGAAGCTCAAAATGCCTGGGCCCAATGGAATAATCACTCTCGTCAGTGATCCAGATATAGCACTCCGCGCTGAAAATAAGATAGCCGCACTGGCCCTAGATGCATTATCCGAAGCCCTAGCAGGAGAGGAACTCACTGTGCTGCACTCCACGGTGGATAGGGACGATGTGATACTCGGTAAGAGGTCTAAGTCCACCTCTTTTAAACCAACAGACGAAATAGTCAAATTCCAGGTCCATCCAACAGACCCTACAAAGACGGCCCCCATTGGGGCACAATTAAATCCTGATGTAGAAGCCGCACTACAAAAATTCCTTCGGGAAAATTGGGACATTTTCGCCTGGCACCCTTCAGACATGCCAGGAATCCCACGCAGGCTGGCAGAGCACAGCCTAAATATCCTAAAAGGATTCAAGCCAGTCAAACAGGCTCTTCGGCGATTTTCCGAACCCAAAAGACAGGCAATGGGAGAGGACCTAGCCAAACTCCTAGAAGCCGGATTCATCAGAGATATAAAACATTCGGACTGGCTAGCCAACCTGGTAATGGTACCAAAAAAGGACAAATCCTGGCGCCTTTGTGTCGATTTCAAAGACCTTAACAAGGCCTGTCCAAAGGACCCTTTCCCTCTTCCTTGCATCGACCAAATCATCGATGCTACCGCAGGGCACGATTCATTGTGCTTCCTCGACGCATACTCCGGATACCATCAAATCAAGATGGCGGAAAAAGTCCAGGTCGCAACGGCATTCATTACTCCATATGGACCATTCTGCTTCAACACAATGCCCTTCGGACTCAAAAACGCCGGCGCAACATATCAGCGCATGATTCAGACATGTCTGGCTACCCAGATAGGCAAAAAAGTAGCGGCATACATAGACGATGTGGTCGTCAAGACCAAACACGTCTAAACTCTAGTAGACGACTTGAGGGTGACATTCGACAAACTCCGAGCATATGACATTAAGCTCAACCCGAAAAAATGTGTTTTCGGCGTACCAGCCGGAAAGCTCTTGGGCTTCATTGTATCCGGTAGAGGAATTGAAGCAAACCCAGCCAAGATCCGAGCTCTGTCACAATTGGATATCCCAAAAGACCTCAAGCAAATACAAAAATTAACTAGATGCATGGCGGCTCTAAGCCGCTTCATCTCCCGTTTGGGAGAAAAGGCGCTGCCCCTCTATCGCCTCCTCCGGCGCACCGAACACTTTGAATGGACGGATGCTGCCATGACCGGACTCGAAGAAATTAAGACCATATTGGCAACAAATCCGGTCCTGGCCGCGCCCAACCTGGGCGAACCTATGTTTTTATACATCGCAGCAACACATCAAGTTGTCAGCGCTGCACTCGTCGTCGAACGAGAAACAGAAGGGCACAAATTCCCTCTTCAAAAACCAGTGTACTAAGTATCCACTGTCTTAACTCCATGCAAGTCCCGGTACCCACATTACCAAAAGATAGCGTATGCGGTGTTCATGGCATCCCGGAAGCTGCGACACTACTTTCAAGAGTGTTCCATAATGGTAGCCTCCGAAGTACCTCTCAATGATATTATAAACAATCGCGACGTGACGGGCAGGATTGCAAAATGGGCCATTGAGCTCTTACCATTTGACATAACCTACAAACCGCGGCGAGCTATAAAGTCGCAAGTTCTGGCTGACTTCATCACCGAATGGACCGAAGCCGAACTCCCTAAAGAGTACGGCGCATACTCTAATTGGATCATGCATTTCGACGGCTCCAAAATGTTGGCTGGCTTGGGGGCTGGCGTCGTCTTGACGTCCCCAACCGGAGACACAGTCCAATACGTGCTTCAAATAATGTACACGGACTCCAACAATGCAGCCGAATACGAGGCCCTTCTACATGGCCTCCGGATGGCAATCTCCATGGGTATTAAACACCTAGAGGTGCGCAGGGATTCAAACCTCGCAATAACCCAAGTAAATGGAGATTTTGACGCCAAAGATTCGAAAATGGCAGCTTACCGTAACGCCGTCCTAAAAATGTCAGCCCGGTTCGAAGGACTCGAATTCCACCATGTAGCCCGGGATAATAACCAGGCAGCAGACGTGTTGGCACGCATCAGCGCAAAACGCGATGCCGTCCCTCCAAACATCTTCCTGGAGCGGCTCTTTAAGCCATTCGTATTATGGGAAGAGGAGTCCGGAAATAACAATCCGGAACCAACTGCATCACCTAACACAGAACATTCTGACATAATCGGCGGCTCAGCCAATGAAATAACGGATTCAGCCCACGAAATACTGGCAGTAATTGCCCCGTGGACGGAACCATTCCTAGCCTACTTAATCAGGCCGGAACTTCCCGAAGACCAAAATGAGGCCCGCTGCATAGTTCGGCAATCTAAAGCCTACCAGGTCCATGAGGGAGAACTTTATAAGAAAAGCACAACCGGAGTCCTTCAAAGGTGTATCTCCGAAGAGGAAGGGCGAAATCTCCTGGCCGAAATTCATACCGGACTCGGAGGGCACCACGCCACCGCCCGGGCCCTTGTAGGCAAGGCCTTCCGTACAGGATTTTATTGGCCGACAGCCTGGGCAGATGCTCAGGACTTAGTCCAACGATGCGTTGGTTGCCAGCTCTTTGCTAATCAGAGCCACATGCCACCCACCGCCCTCAAAACTATACCCATCACCTGGCCGTTCACGGTCTAGGGGCTTGACATGGTTGGACCCCTTAAAGGGGGAACCCACAAGCACAAATACTTATTGGTCATGGTGCATAAATTCACCAAATGGATAGAGGCCAAGCCGGTTAAAATGGCAGAATCCGGACCTGTGATAGACTTCATATCCGGGGTAGTACACCGTTTTGGCGTCCCCCACAGCATCATCACTGATAACGGCACGAATTTCACGGCCGACGAGGTTAAACTCTGGTGTAAAAATATGGGCATCAAGCTCGACTACGCTTCAGTCTACCACCCTCAAACTAACGGTCAAGTGGAACGAGCAAATGGTCTAATCATGAGCGGCATCAAACCCAGATTAGTGCGGTCCCTCACGGAATCTAACACGCACTGGGTAGAGGAGCTCGACTTCGTACTCTGGGGGCTGCGGACCACGCCAAACCACACAACCGGATTCACACCATTTTTTATGGTATACGGCGCTGAGGCAGTTTTGCCCTGCGATATAATTCATGACTCACCTCGCGTGCGCATGCACGAGGAAAGAGAAGCCGAGTTGGATCGGCAGGACAGTTTGGACGCTTTAGAGGAGGAGCGCAACGTGGCAAAATCCCGTTCCGCATTCTATCAACAGCAGGCTCGAAGATATCAAAGCAGAGAAGTACGGGCCAAAACTTACAATGATGGCGAGCTAGTTCTACGCCTGCCGGACAAGTAAAAGGACAAACTTAAGCCAAAATAGGAAGGTCCCTTCATCATCGACCAAGTCCTTACCGGCGGTGCATACCGTCTACACAATGCATCTGACAACCGACTCGAGCCAAAACCCATGGAACGCAGCCCGTCTCCGAAGATTTTACGCCTAGCACCGGACTCAGGGTTCGTCTCCTTCCTCCGTCCACCTTTCATACTTTTTCGCTGTCTTTGTTTTCCCTCTTTTCCCCCCCTTTTTTTAGTACAAACCTCTTGAGGGCTGATCTGCGCTTTGTTCGCACCCACTCGATGTGCTACTCGCACTCGTTATACCCGGGGGCTTCTTTAACAGAAGCTTATTTATATGGGCTTCATGCCCAACACATGTGTCACACTTCTGCATGTACCTTTTGATCACCATTATATGCATCGATATGACTTAAGTTTTGGCCAATCCGGGTTGCCTGGCTCCTGTGCTTACCCCTACGTTCCCGATTGTTCGGCTAGGAGGTAAAGGGAGCACCTCTGCGATTGTTACTGCCGGGTCAGCCGGATGTGTACCTCAGACTGGGTGAAGCCGAAGGCTAGCGTTCTTAAGGGAATATTCGGTCGGTGACCTGAAAGATGATTTATTACTTACTTATTTATCTGCCCCCAGATGCTTTTTCTGCTATTTTCGCAGTCCGGACATGCACCTTAGGGCATGCCTCCCAGGGAAAGGAACCCTTAACGGAACTATTCTCCCTGGAAGATGTTTCTTACTAACCATGTAATATAACATAGCTAGTTGGGCACTTGTCTGATAAATCAATTATGACCCCTACGCCTTGTCTCCATGCATGCCCCGGTTCTTTTATAACCGAAAGGGTATTCGGACACACTCTGGACTGTTGGGTCCCGAGGTTGAAGCGAAAAGGTCCGCAAAGACAAACGATCTACAATCCGGCTAGAAGGCATCTTACATGTCATTTTAAAATTACATCGTCAAACTGACTGATTGTACTCCTCTTCAATCCCATCTAACAGGTTGTCTAATTTACAGTCCTGTTGGGAATATTTCGCGGCCAACTCTACTTGGCCGTACATCAGGCTCACAGGGATCTCCTTCCCATCGGGCCCCACAGGTCCGACCTCGGCCATGTGGTTTGGGTCAGCCTTCGGGTACCGCGTCTTCACCATGGCCCAGGCCTCCCTGGCGCCTTGACGGCAGGCCGATATCTTCCACAGACGGAGACGTCGCCGTACTCCCTGAAGCTTCTCAGCAAGCCCTCCAAGACCCTCGGGTAGGGACACGGAAGGCCATAAGGCCTGAACGACGCCGCTCATCGCCTGCCGAACACGTTCGTGCAGTTGCAGCAGCTCGGGAAGAGGGTCTCCCGTGGAACCAGGCATCTCCTCTGCCGAACGACCTGTGAGCACACCTACAGACACATTTCTGTCAATCGACTTCCTCGCCGAACTCTTCTTTTCAAAAGAGTTTGCTCAAGCACTTACTATAAATGCCGCGACGAAACCGCCGATTCTCCTTTACGGAGTTAGACAGCTGGACCCAAACATCTTTTAGTTCTTCGCCCAGCTGGGTGTTGGCATCTTGGAGTTTGTTCCTCTCCTGCTGGACCCTCATAAGCACCCTCTCGCCGGCCTTCAACTGGCGCAGCAGCTGTTGCTTGTCCGGATCTAGTCCGGCACCCTCTGCAATATTATTGTCGGACTATACACACACGCCGCACTTCATAAACTAATTCTCTTTTCGAAATATGAATTACCAGAGGGGGTCTCTGTGGCTCCCCCGGCAGCGGCTAGTGCGGCCTCAAGTTGGGCCTTGCATTCTTGAAGCTCCTAGGACAGGTGGGTATTCTTCTCTGTAAGATCCAACATAACAAATGATCCTTAAATCAGTTAGTTTAACTATTTTAAGTCTCGGGGGCTACTGGCATATATAACTATTAAAATTCCTTACCCGTATGTCCTTTACATACTGCTCCGTGGCTCTGGTTAGACCATCTTGAGCAGCACGGAGGTGTGTGTCTCCCACATTAAAGGCATTCAACGCCTCGGGGGAGAAATACGCGTCACGAAGAACTGTCCGACGGCGCCTGTGATTCATGGCGCTCTCCACCTCAGACATGGTGGCGGACAACCTGTCGGCATCCTCCGTTGGAGGAGATTCCGGCTCGCACCTTGCGCTCGCCTCCCCCTCCGGACCAGGCGTTGGAGCCTGGCTGGCGGAGGCTTGGTTGGCACCTTCTCCGGACTCAGTCCGGCGTGCACTCTTTCTCCTGGAAGAATTATGAGCATTAATATGCCTCCCAGGAGTCTCTCCCTTAAAAGACAATGGTGCACCATACCTTTGCGGCGACGTTTCGATTCGCGCCGCACTCCTCTTCCGCCTGCTAGGCCGCACTGACCTCGTTCGGTCAGTCGCCGCGGGCTCGGCTCCCCGCCGTAAAGGCACCTCCTGCGAAGCACCATTGGTAAACGGTGGTCAGAAATAAGCATTAAAAAAGTAACGGTGTCAGGACTTCGGTCGTACTCACCTGGGAAGCCGGACATAAACCGGGGTAGTCAGCCGTAATGGCGACTAAAGCATCATCTATGCTGAGCTGGTGGAACACCCCGTCAATCAAATCCACCTTTATGTCCGGATCCTCTTCGGAGGCCGGATCAAGGGATCTTCCCGGATCCTCGGGTTGTGGAGTTGGGCTTTCTATGCCCTCCACATCCCGGCGCAGTTCCTGCGTCGAAATCATAAAGTAAGACACTTATCTTTGAAAGCACGGATCAGATATATAAACGTCCGCTTACCCAGCTCCGAGGGTTATTCATGGAGAATCCATTCAATGGACTCGTGCGGAGGAAGTCCTCCTTCTCCCCCTTGTATAAGTCGGACAGGATCTTCACCAGATCGGCGGCCGATCCCGGCCCTGTGCGGCCATGACGGGTGGCGTCATTCTCCCCATTGAAATCCTACATGGGGTGGCCCCTATATTGGAGCGGCTGCACCCCTCGCATAATGCATGTGGCCATGACTCCAATCATGGTTAATACGGAATGGGCTAGGAACCGTATCCGGCCCATCAGATAGTAGACGCTCCTGTCATGTTCCCGTTGAGGGCTCCGTGGGCGCCAACTCAGGCGTTTCTTCAAAGGAGCGTTGCTAAACTCCGGGAGGCCGATCCGAACTGGATCCGGTAGCGGGGTGTCTTCCGTATAGAACCATTCCGAAGGCCAGTCTTCGGACGCCTTCTTCGGGGTTCCGGATAGATATCCGGTCCCGGCGATGTGCCATATTTCGGCTCCGCCCACTTGATATATCGACCCCTCGTGAGAGCGGGGTACGAGGCAAAACAACCTCTTCCACAGCGCAAAATGGGGCTCGATGCCCAAGAACAGCTCGCAAAGAGCTACAAAGCCCGCGATGTGCAAAATGGAGGCAGGCGTGAGGTGGTGAAGCTGGAGTCCATAGAACTCCAGGAGCCCCCGGAGAAATGAATGTATGGGAAATCCGAGTCCCCTTATTAAGTAGGGGATGAAGCATACCCGCTCTCCTTTGGAGGGATTGGGGACGCTCTCCGCCTGCTTCCCACCCTTGTAGGTGGCCAGTCCGGCTCGAACCAGAACCATAAAGGCTGGGGGAAGGTATCCCTCTGTTTGGAGCGTCACTAACTCGCTATGCGGGACTGAGCATCTCCTCCAATCTCCTGGCTGAGGACTGGGAGCGCGAGAAGAGGAGCCGCATTGACTATCCATGTTGGAATGGATTTTTTGTCAGATGCGCCTCGATAAGTACTTGCGGAATGAGGATGGTGTGCTTTGGATCTGGATCCTCGCCTCTCTTATAGGCAGCTTATTCGCGCAACTAGGGGGTAAAACATAAGAATACCCTGTCTTTTCGCATTCGTACAACACGTGGAAGAAGGCCATTATTGGACGTGGAAGCCAAGGAGCGCAACACTTATGAAGCAACCGGACACTATCCGGCAAACACATGGATCATGAAGGAGAACCCGCCTTGCAAACGCCAAAGACAACATACGCGCCAGACTCGTCGTCATTGAAGCCTGGTTCGGGGGCTACTGAGGGAGTCCCGGACTAGGGGGTGTCCGGACAGCCGAACTATCATGATCAGCCGGACTCCAAGACTATGAAGATACAAGATTGAAGACTTCGTCCCGTGTCCGGATGGGACTTTCCTTGGCGTGGAAGGCAAGCTTGGCGATACGGACATGTAGATCTCCTACCATTGTAACCGACTCTGTGTAACCCTAGCCTTCTCCGGTGTCTATATAAACCGGATGGCTTTAGTCCATAGGACGAACAACAATCATACCATAGGCTAGCTTCTAGGGTTTAGCCTCCCTGATCTCGTGGTAGATCTACTCTTGTAACACACATCATCAATATTAATCAAGCAGGACGTAGGGTTTTACCTCCATCAAGAGGGCCCGAACTTGGGTAAAACATCGTGTCCCTTGTCTCCTGTTACCATCCACCTAGACGCACAGTTCGGGACCCCCTACCCGAGATCCGCCGGTTTTGACACCGACGCCTCCCATATGTAAGATCACCAACCAAGTTCCTTTCTTCTTTTGTTTGTGCCATCTTTACCAACTTCTACTTCTTGGTTTTCTCGATGCTTATAGGTGTTGCCTCTACTAATACTGGTCATGGGGACAAGAACTCTGTGGGAAGGGAGCAGATACCAATCCTAAAAAACCCTTAGAATGGACTCACCCAAACGGATGATTGACATTGATAAGATGGGCAGGTGGTATGTTGATACTGAGTTGCTTCGCCTATAGTTGTTAGCTCATTCTTGACAAATCCGACCGAGTCTTCATAATCTGGAGTAAAAAGATTCAAACCTTTGCATGCCGATACAAAAAACCGATGCCTTACAACTTGGCTATACTCCAAACAAACGGTAGGTTCCTAGAGAACCGTGGAAACTAGTTAGTTCAAATCAAATTCAAAAGCAATGCGCATTATCTACACCTTTTTTGATTCACCAAGACCCGCTAAAGGCTGATACAAATGAATAGTGGGGGTTCTATCTTACGAATATAAATGGAGGAAATATCCCTAGTACCTTTGTCCTCTCCATATCATAATATTAGATAGAGTTGGATTGATTTCTTGCATCTACTAGATCAGAGATCAGAGTCCAGGGAGCTCTCGTAAGTGAGCCTAAGTAAGTAGTGTGGTTCGAGCGGATCAGTCACCGCTGAGTTCTGCTTTCCTCGCAGAGTTCATTTTAGCCGGAACCACGCTCTTGCCTTCTTCTTCTGCCCCTTGATTATTGATCTGAATTCAAGTTAGATTAGAGAATACCGGTGCCTTTTGATCCACCCGTAGGTTTGAAAACTATGGAGGTTCAGTTACAAAATGCAGTTTGTGAGGCTGCTTTGTATGCCAGTGTGTAGGAAGGAGAGTTGGAAGATATACCTAGATCCCCCAACAGAGAAAAGAGAGAGGAGGTTACCTACTCTTACATTGGATGGTGGCACTAGAAGTTGATGCTTTTTATGGACAGACATAGAAATTCAATTCCCAATAGAGTTGCAAACGCTACTGTAAGCCGAAGATGAATGCTGGCCAAAAGTAAGCAAAACAGGAGAGGCGTCGTTTCCTTCAGTTGGTCAACCAACAGGTCTCCTCACTCTAGCATTTCTTCTTTGTTCATTTGCAAGGCAGGGAAATGGAGGATTCGTTTCTGCTCTGTCCTTTACCACATCGATGGATTCAATTTCAGTGGATAGAGCTCAACCTATTGCCATCACCATTTCAATCACAATTCACTTGGTAGGTAGACACTTGTTCCGACCTCTATAGTGGCACTTTGACCTTTTCTCAACAACTTCTACTTCTAATATGCTTGAAGGGCCCTCTTATCACTTGACCCAGAATTGAACGAGATGACACCACCAATATCTTCCAACATAGGATCTCCCTTACAGGGCCGTCCTTCTCTCTTTCTTCCCAAGAAGATTGGGGGTATGTTCTCTGAATGAGTCAGCACCAGCCCCGTTACCAATACGCGGATCTCGACCATGAGAACTTGTACAACTTATCTCTTGAATTGCACCCCCTAGGACGACTAGCTAAGTAGGACCCACTCATAGGCATAGTTGTATTTCAGACCCTCCTATTTCCCTAAAAAGCTAATAAATCAAAACAAGAGAGAAGCAGAAGGAAAAGCTTGAGTCGAAGAGTGGAGGTCGCTCTGTAACTCGAGTTGATCAGTTCCACTCATTCTTGCCCGAAACAAGTGGGCTATTCGTTCCGGTGCCACCTTTGTTCAATCGAGTCCATGTTCTCTATTTCCCCAAACCCATTCATTCACTGACCCGTGGACCAGAGGTTTAAAGCTTGGAATTGAGCTTTCTAGCTTTCTTTAGTACAATATTTTTGCGAGAGCAACCCCGGGTTAATTCCTAAGACTACACTCACAGCTTTCTCTATTCATGTTCCGGCATAGGATAACTAGTGGTAGGATAGGGGACAAAGCTTTAGGGCTGCAGTAAACCTCCTATGCGCATGGATCATCATAAGACCTTAGCCTGATGTCCTACCCAAAGAATTCAAAGATAGTCACAGGACAACCTTTCTGAGTTCTAACTTCCAAACCTATAACTTGGTTTGCTTGCCTGCTTCCTATCTGACCTATCAAACAAAGAAATGTTATAGTTCCGCAATACGAGCTTGACTATCGCTCTGAGATAATAGATTTCTTGGTTGGGTGTCCCTGTATCAAAGGCTACATTCCCTACTAATCATACAACAAATGAAGGTGGTTAGAAATATGGCACATCGATCTTCTATACACCCTGTTCGTGCTGCAGAACACAGAAAATCCGCCTTCCTTGGAAAAACATTCCTGACTCTGAAGTATCAAAGGAGACTTGGGTGGCGCCTTCTAAAGAGCCCTTCATTCTGCGACTCAGATAGGGTAGGATTCGTGTCTCAGTTGGAAGGGGTCATAGGACTGACTCAGACAAAGTGTTAGAAGTACGATCTCCAAATCTATAAGCTTTGGCCCGCCTTCTTCCCTTATCTAATCTCTTAGGTAATAAGAAAGTGGTGTTAATTGTCACGCTAAGGAGCTGATCAGTGACATTTCTGTCTTAATTGAATCCAACCTTACTATACTCGCTTGTAGGAGATCATCGCTCAGAAGGGCGTTCTTTCACTAGAAAAACAAGAGTTTGAAGATCACCCAACCCACGAAAGGTTAGAACTTTCGATCTATCCCCACTTCCTATAGCATTTTATTGACATGGTGTTTCGAATGTCCTTGAAAAGGCCTACACACATACCCTGCCACTCGATGTGTAGTGGGTTTGTTCAGTAGAGATGGGTAGAGCGCACAAGTATTGGAAGGAAAGTTTCACCCTTCTTAAAAGAGAAAAAGTCTGTATTGAACTATGATTTGAATTCCTTTATTATTAGTTTTTGATGTCTTGCTAGAACTACGTCGGTATTTCCCCAAAGAGGAAGGGATGATGCAGTATAGCGACGGTAGGTATTTCCCTCAGTGATGAGACCAAGGTTATCGAACCAGTAGGAGAACCTCCTCACACCACGTAAACAACACCTGCACACAAATAACAAATACTCGCAACCCGACATGTTAAAGGGGTTGCCAATCCCTTTCGGGTACGGCGCCTCAAGTAGGCAAATACCATGAGGTAAAAACTAGTAGATAGGATAAATAGATCGCGAAACAAATAAATTGCATCAAGGTATTTTTGTATTTTTGGTTTAATAGATCTGAAAATAAATGCAAGAGAAAATAGATCACAAAGGCAAATATGATGAAAAGAGACCTGGGGGCCGTAGGTTTCACTAGTGGCTTCTCTCGAGAAAAATAGCAAATGGTGGGAAAACAATTACTGTTGGGAAATTGATAGAACTTCAAATAATCATGACGATATCCAGGCAATGATCATTATATAGGCATCACGTCCAAGATTAGTAAACCGACTCCTGCCTGCATCTACTACTATTACTCCACACATCGACCACTATCCAGCATGCATCTAGTGTATTAAGTTCATGGAAAAATGGAGTAATGCAATAAGAACGATGACATGATGTAGTCGGGATCCGTTTATCTATTGCGGAGATATAGATCCCATCTTGTTATCCTTAGTAGCAATGATACATACGTGTCAGTTCCCCTTCTGTCACTAGGATCAAGCATCGTAAGATCGAACCCACTACAAAGCACCTCTTCCCATTGCAAGATAAATAGATCAAGTTGGCTAAACAAAACCCAAATATCAGAGAAGAAATACGAGGCTATAAGCAATCATGCATATAAGAGATCAAAGAAGACTCAAATAACTTTTATGGATAAAAACATAGATCTGATCATAAACTCAAAGTTCGTCGGATCCCAACAAACACACTGCCAAAAGACGTACATCATATGGATCTCCAAGAGACCATTGTATTGATAATCAAGAGAGAGAGAGAGAGAGAGGAAGCCATCTAGCTACTAACTATGGACCCGTAGGTCTACAAAGAACTACTCACGCATCATAGGAGAGGCACCAATGAAAGTGGTGAACCCCTCCATGACGG
This sequence comes from Triticum timopheevii, assembly GCA_963921465.1. NCBI lineage: Eukaryota > Viridiplantae > Streptophyta > Magnoliopsida > Poales > Poaceae > Triticum > Triticum timopheevii. The sequence goes on from OY997262.1 coordinate 326,710,408, forward strand.
TGTCTAGATTGGATCAGGTGGTTCTGGACTTTGCGGCGGCTGGATCAATATTTCATCGACTCCCCTAGGGTTTCTGGAATATTGTGGTATTTATAGAGCAAAGAGGCGGTTTGGGGGGCACCCGAGGTGGGCAACACTCACCTGGGCGCACCTGGGCCTCCTGGTGCGCCCTGGTGGGTGCTGCTCCCCTCGAGCAGCCCCTCAGGTGCTTCCTTGGCCCACTAGCTTTTATTCTGGCCCAAAAAATCCTCCAGGAGTTGCGTTGCATTTGGACTCCGTTTGATATTGATTTCCTACGATGTAAAAAACATGCAGAGAACAACAACTGGCACTGGGCACTATGTCAATAGGTTAGTACCAAAAATGATATAAAATGGCTATAAAATGATTGTAAAACATCCAAGAATGATAATATAACAGTATGGAACAATAAAAAATTATAGATACGTTGGAGACGTATCAGCATCCCCAAGCTTATTTCCTGTTGGTCCTCGAGTAGGTAAATGATAAAAACAGAATTTTTGATGTGGAATGCTGCCTAACATGTTCATCATATTGTTTTCTTTATAGCATGGACATATGCACTTTTATATGATTCAAAGCAGTAGTCTAGTTTTGACATGAAGACTTTAATACTCAGGCATACCAACAAGCAACTATGTCTTTCAAAATATCAACACTGAAGCAAGTTATCCCTAGCCCATCATGGTCAATCATTGATCCATTCATGAAACACACTCGAATATTAGCTACACCCAATGCTCAAATACGATCATAGTAGCCCTTAGTTGGTGCTTTATAAGAGGAGATGGAGACTCAAATTCAAAATAAAAATTGCATAATTAAAAGAAAGGCCCTTTGCGGAGGGAAGTAGTGACTTGTAGAGGTGCCAGAGCTCAAAGCTTGATTTGAGAGATAAAATTATTTTTGAGAGGCATACTTGAAAGGAACAATATAGTTGACTAGAGGGGTGGGGGGTGAATAGGCAACTAACAATTTTTAGCTTTTATTTACCAAATTAAACTTTATAACAAAGTAGGTTGTCTAGATGTGCAACTAGGTGAGCAACCTATATGATGCAACAACAACAAGCACACAAGCAAGCAAGGAAAAGACCACAATAAAACTTGCACAAGTAAAGGTAAGAGATAACCAATAGTGGAACCGATGGAGACAAGGATGTGTTACCAAAGTTCCTTCCCTTTGAGAGGAAGTACGTCTCCATTGGAGCGGTGTGGAGGCACAACGCTCCCCAAGAAGCCACTAGGGCCACCATATTCTCCTCACGCCCTCACACAAAGCGAGATGCCGTGATTCCACTATTGGTGCCCTTGAAGGCGGCAACCGAACCTTTACAAACAAGTTTGGGGCTATCTCCACAACTTAATTGGAGGCTCCCAACGACACCACAAAGCTTCAACACAATGGACTATGGCTCCGCGGTGATCTCAACCGTCTAGGGTGCTCAAACTCCCAAGAGTAACAAGACCCGCAAGGAATTAGTGGGGGGAATCAAATTTCTCTTGGTGGAAGTGTAGATCGGGGCCTTCTCAACCAATCCCGAGCAAATCAACAAGTTTGATTGGCTAGGGAGAGAGATCGGGCGAAAATGGAGCTTGGAGCAACAATGGAGCTTGGGGTAGAAGAGGTGAGTCTTCTTGGAGAAGAAGACCCCCTCATATAGTGGGGTGACAATTCCAACCGTTACCCACCACTCAGCCCGCGACCCGCGGTACTACCGCACCACAGGAGCGGTACAACTGTACGGGCCTGCGGTACTACCGCGGTGGCCCGTGGTACTACATGGGCGCGACAGAGCCTGGACTTGAACAGATGAGCACCGACAAGGTGCGATAGAACCGCTGGTGCGGTTCTACCGCGACCCCGTACGGTACTACCGCAGGGTAGCCACAGTCTAGGCACGATAGGCACGGATATAAAAAATTACATCCGTGACTACCTTCGCTGAGATTTTATCTGTGCAAAAATCCGACACGGTACTACCGCAACCCAGGTGCGGTACTAGTATGTGTGCACCCAGGCATGGTAATTTTTTACATCCGCACCCTACTTCCGCTCATGCCGCTGTGCCTGGCCAGGCGTCATGGTACTACCACGCCAGAGCATGGTACTACCGCGTAGGGCGCGGATGTAAAAAATTACATGCGCCCCTACTACCGCTTGCGCAACAGTGCCAGGCCAGAGCTCACGGTACTACCGCTCAGAAGGAGCAGTACTACCGTGGGAGCCCATGGTACTACCGTGTCGGAGCCCGGTACTACCGCTGGTGCCTGCAGTAGTACCGCTCTAGGGAGCTATACTACCGCCAGCCTGTAAACAACAACACTCGGAGTCCTTCATTTTGCAAAGACACGGTGAGATGGAGGAAACTCCAAAGAGCCAAAGGAAAGGCGGTGCAAAAGGAACGTGTATGTGAGATTCCACCCAACAAATGCGGACCCCGTCTTAATAGTACGGCTTTCCTATGACTCAACTCCACCAAAAAGAAACATAGAGAAACGCCGTCTTCAATAATCTTCGAGGGGAATCAAATCGTCTTGTGTTCAGTCATGATATATCTAAAAAGCTCAATGCACATGATTAGTCCGCAAAAGCATTGTCATCAATCACCAAAACTACCAAGGGATAAGTATGCCCTTACAATCTCCCCCTTTTTGGTGGATTGATGACCATACGAGATTTGCACATAGAGATAACCAATGAGGCATCGGCAAACCCACCATCTATAAAATATAGACGGGCTCCCCCTAGATGTGTGCATTCTAGAGATGTGCTTTGGACTGCACGACACACATACTAGGATCAACACTCCCCCTATATTTTATAGACAAGGCGTCTCTTGCAAAAGTAAAAACATCACTAAGGAAGTAGGCAAGATGATAGATATAACTAAGTAATGAAGACATAGAGATAAGTAGGAGTGCATATGTCTTACACCATATGATAGAACTTAGTCTCACAAGCACAACCAAACCAAAGCAAACGAAGTTCAACAGACCGAAAGCAAAGCGACAAGGCGAAACACACGACACGCAAATCCTACACTCCATCCCCCTTTGGCATTGAGACACCAAAAAAGGCAGAGAGGGCACCTACAACATAGGTGGTAGCTCAGGCTGAGAACGACTCCTCGTCGCCGGACTCAGCAGCAGGAATGGTCTCCTCCTCAGAATCAGTCCACTTGTAGCCCTGCTTAGCCATCCAGGCAGCCTCGGGGGTGATGTGCTTCTCAGACCCGCTAGACACATCCTCGCCACATTCCCTCAGAATCCTCTTGTCGCGACGGTGACTCTCCTTCTGAGCAACATGTGCCTTGTACTGACCCTGGGTCTGCATGCAGAACAACCTCTTCATCTTGATCTTCAGCTTCTTTGCCCACGAGGGCTCAGCAGAGGGAGGAGTGTAACCAGCAGAACGGTCTTCAGCAGCTTCTTCCTCCTTAATCTCCTCCTCATCCACAACCATCTTGGCAGCCTCAGCAGCAGTGGTGGTGTTAGCCCATTGGCTCTTGATGCGGAGCTTGATGGGCTCATGAAGAATCCATCCCGGTGCTTCAAACTCATCATTGGGAAAGAGCTTCTCCGAAGTCTTGGATGTCAAGTGAATCAGGTAAGTCCCATAGATAGGAACCTTACGGTTGAACACGGCAAACTGAAGCTCACAACACATGATATGTGAGACATCAAGTGGTTGAGTCTGAACCTGACGAGCCTCCTCACAAATGAGCATCATGTCAACAAGGTACGCATGCACCTGGCCCATGTCATCAATGCGTGGGAAGAGGGTTTTGCGGAAGAGCCTATGCATGATATCAAGGAAGGGGTTCAGCACCCACACCTTCTTCTTGCTGGGAAGAATCTTCTGAACAAGGAAGGGCATGAGCTTGTTCTTGTTGGTAGACTCAGACTTGGCATGAGGGCAAACTCCAACGGGCGTGTCGAGCCCTTCATCTAGAACTTGAAGCAACTCCATGAACTCCTTCCATTTAGCAGCAATCCGTTGACCATTGGTCATCAAGTCATGGTCCTTGCTTCATCGAAGTCAAAGTGAACCGAAGCAAAGAACTGAGCCACAATTTCTGGATCAAAGTCCATGTGAAAAGTAAGCATGTGCTCAATGCCGAACTGCTCCACCAGATCCAAGGCCTCTCCAAAGTAGCCACGGTTCTTGTCCTGCCTCATATGATGCATGTCAATCCAGTGAACTTCCACGTAGATGTTCTGCTTGGCCTTGATCACATCTAGATAGATAAGATTCTGCTGCTTGGTCCAGAAGAGATCATTGCCTCTGAAGTTGGCCCGGGGATTCACATATGGATTGAGCTTCCTTCAAATGACGAACTCGACCTAAGGCATCTCATCCATGCCCATGACAGGATCCTTCTACTTGGTGGCGGTGTGCTTGGTCCTGCGTTGGGAGGCAGAGGACCCCTCTGGAGCTTCATCTTGGTTGCGCAGCCACTTTGACCCTGTGTCACGGCTGGGATTCGAGCGACGAGCATGGGAACCGGAGCCACCACCTATACACAAAACACAAGAACACGCACGAGAAACAAGAAGGATCAATGCAAATGCCAAGGACAAAGCCAAAATAAACAAATAAGCACGAGATCTGGACAGAAAAAGAGCTCAGGATGCATCTACAGTAGTACCGGGCCGTTGCATGGATGTAAAAAAATTACATCCGCACCAGCCACGGTAGTACCGTGCCGGGGTGGCACGGTAGTACCGCGCCTGGAGCAGAAGTAAGTGTTTACTTCCGTGCTCCAAGCGGTAGTACCACACCAAGGAGCGGAAGTACCGCTCCAAGGAGCGGAAGTACCGCGTGGAGCTGTCTACGAGCGAGGGTGCGGTAGTACCGCTCCAGGAGGAGTGGTAGTACCGCATGGATCAAAAAACGTGACAAGAGCCACGGATCTGGATCTAGAACCTCCGCACGTCTACATCGGTACTATCGTTGATCAAACAGAACTATTTTGACAATCCAAAGAACATGCTTACTACACTACCATGCTCCTATGAATTCCACTTGCACAGGTTTAGCCAAAAATCTCAAGAACACCACATGCATCTCCCCAAGTCCTAGAATTGCAAGAAGGGAAGAAAAGGACAGGAACTTGGGGGAAAAACCTTGGTCCATGGCAAGGGAGCGAGGTGGGGAATGATCCCACCGGTTGGAATCCGAGGAGAGAGGCCGGAGACGGAGATCCGGCGAGGGCCTCCGGCGCCGTTCTTGGGTAGGAGAGAGAGAGAGAGAGATGGGGTGGGGAATAGAGATGAATGGGTATGGGGGAGTTAGAACTCCCCCTGCCCCGCTCTTAACCCCCACCCACTCGCGTGGGCGCGGTAGTACCACGGGTCATCGCGGTAGTACCGCCCGGGCGGAAGTACCACACACTGGACGGTAGTACCTCTCATCCAGCGGTAGTAAAAAATTACTGCCGCAATGGAAGTGGTAGTACCGTGCCCCTGGGAAGCAACTGTGCACGCACAGAGCCACCAACTCCCGCGGTAGTACCGTGGCTCGCCATGGTAGTACCGTAACCCCAAGAAAGTGCAAGTTTCACACGAGAGGGAAAAGGCATTTATAGGACAACCTTCAAAACGCCGAATAGCCAAGAAGCAAGCACAAACAATGACACAAACACGGCACAGAGAAGAAGAAAGCTCAAGACAACAAAGACCAACACACTGACCACAACTCTCAAGAAGAGAGGGCGGCGGCCGAAGCCACCTATGTATGAGTCACTTGGTATGGCACCGCAAAGAATTATCCTTGGGCCCATGACCGAGACTCGTCTTTGAAGCACGAGTACCATAAAAATGGATAATGTGAAAGAGTTTGATCAATTTATGCATAATGGGGGGGAGGGAAAGTTCATTGAGAGAACAATACTCCCCCTATGTCCATGCCTACATCTAGACAAAGAATGATGAGTATGGTGGTGTGTGCAAGGGTTCAAACCACATTGCTCAAATCAATGATATTTAGCTCATACCTTAACTCGCGAAATCTTGCTTCATCCAAGGGCTTCATGAAAATATCTGCAAGGTTATCATGAGTGTTGACATACTTGAGCTTGATCTCCCCTCGCCTAATGTGATCCCGGATGAAGTGATACTGAATCTCAATATGCTTTGTCTTGAAGTGTTGCACCGGGTTGAGAGAGATCTTGATGGCACTTTCATTGTCACACCAAAGAGGCACTTCGTCACACATGACACCGTAATCCTTCAAAGTTTGCCTCATCCATAGGAGTTGAGCACAACAACTACCGACAACCACATGCTCCGCTTCGGTGGACGAGAGAGATACACAACTTTGCTTCTTGGAAGACCAACTCACTAAAGAGCAACCAAGTAATTGGCACCCTCCGGAGGTGGACTTCCTATCCACTTTGTCTCCCGCCCAATCTGAATCTGTATAGCCCAAAAGATCAAAGTTGGCTCCTCTTGGGTACCATAAGCCAAAGTTTGGGGTATGAGCCAAATATCGAAAGATTCGCTTGACCACCACAAAGTGGCTTTCCTTAGGCGCGGCTTGAAACCGTGCACAAATTCCCACACTCAACATGATATCCGGTCTAGATGCACAAAGGTAAAGCAAAGATCCAATCTGTCGGCGTTTTGGGAACGGGGGTCCCCAGACATGCCTGCCTGCGGCCTGCAGCATGGCTCAAGTAGTGGCCCAGTATGGCCCGTCTTCATCAACCCAAACCCAAGACCCTCGCGAGGGGACAAGCCTCGGGGGGTGGACGACGCAAGGCTTCCTCAAGGGAGGCCTCACCAGGTAGGCTCGCGAGGAGGCAGAGAGATCAAGGCAGGGGTTCCTCGTGAGGTTCTCATGACGCAAGCCATGAGGATCAAGACCAGGCGGGCGCCAGCCTGTGCAGCGTCCTCATTTCCTCTTTGGTGCAAAGGGGGAAAGCGCAGGCGCGGAGTACCGAGGCATCAAGCAAAGGTTGCCATTTCGGTGCAATGAGACCAAGACCAACAGAGTGACAGGACGGACGTCACCGTGGAGCCCAAGACGGCGTCATCGCCAGTGCCTTTGGCAGCCGAAGACCAACTTTAGTCAGGATAACTTGTACTAGATGTTCTCCTTCGAAATGGCCATTGTTGGCTCCCTTCCCGCTCAATATTTGGGGAGAGGACCAGGGCCTCTATATATAGAGATAGCCACCACAGTAGAAAGGGGCGGACCTGATCAATAGGGTTCTCACCTGATCCAGAAGCGATCGAATCCACCTAAGTAGAACACCACACCAGCCCAAAAACATCTCTCGCGAGGCTGTTCTTCCTTTGTACTGTTCATCAACAACCCCCTGAGGCAATCCACCACACCACAAACTAGAGTAGGGTATTACACCACAACGGTGGCCCGAACTAGTATAAACCCCGTGTCCCTTGTGTTGTTCAGCATGTAGCTTAGATTCGCAGTGAGGAGTCGGGACGTGGATCGGTAGGGGAAAGATCTTCGCGTGCACCCCAGAGTTTGAACCTTAAGGGTTTAGCCGGAACCCGATATCCGACATTTGGAGCGCCAGGTAGGGGTGTGCCGGAATCTTTCTTCCGCCATCCTGCGTTCGATCGTTCGTCGCATCCATGCCTGACGCTCGTCGAGCTCGCGCCGAGCGTCGGGCTGCTCTCGCGGCCCATGTCGCCCAGACGGCTCCCGTCGGTGGGCCTCCTCGTCGTTCCCCATCGCCTACCACCAACGCCGCCACTGGCCCGGCGGGGAACGAGTAGCAAGCGTCGTCGTTGCATCCCTAGGTGCGGCGGGAAGGCCACACCGCCACCCTGTCGCTGACTCCAGCTGGTTCGTCGTCGCACACTCATCGCGCTCCTATGGACGCACAGGCCGCATTGCTCCTGGCACATGACGAGGAGTGGCTCGATCGCATCACCAAGCTCGTCAGCACCGCAGGGGGCTCTCCTGCGCCGTCCCTCTCGCTGCTTCGCCCGCCGTCCTGCGTGGGCGATGCAACTCAGGAGGCGCCTCCGCCACCTCCTCCCCAAGAAGGTGCCCTAGCTCCAAGCTACACGGCCCCTGGACGAGACCCGCCGCGTCCAGCGCACGCGCGACAAGAAAGGAGCTGTCAAGAAATCCCTTGGCCTCAAGAAGGCGCTCGCGTGCTCCCTGCTCCAGCACGTCAAGACCGCATCCCTGTGCCCGCATGTCAAGACCCCGCGCTGCCCCTGGCAGTGGCGTGCGGGAACCTCCAAGAGCAAGCCCCGCGTCTGCAAAGGGCTCCGGTGTCCACCGCAGGCTGCCGCGCCTTCACCACAAAGCTGCACAGTGTCACCTGGCCGGGAAAGTTCAAGTCGGATCTGCCCCCTCGCTACGACGGCACCGTCGACCCCGCGGAGTTCCTGCAGCTCTACGAGCTGGGCATCGAGGCGGCCAACGGAGATGAAAAAGTCATGGCAAACTGGTTTCGCATGGCACTCAAGGATGGTGCCCGCACCTGGCTCCTGAACCTGCATCCCGGCTCGATCTCCTCTTGGGCTGAGATGCGCACCCGCTTCATCGCCAACTTCCAGGGCACTCGCGACCGCCCTCCGGTCGTGGGTGACCCGCGCCGCATCAAGCAGCAACCTGGAGAGACCCTGCAGAAGTACATCCCGCGCTTCAACATCGCTCGCCTAAAGATTCCCAAGGTGACTGAGGAGGCCATCATATCGGCATTCTCTGACGGTGTCCGCGACGTCAAGATGAAGGAGGAGCTGGCAATCCACGAGGATCTATGCACCTCTCTGGAGCTGTTCAACCTGGCAACCAAGTGCGCAAGGGCTGAGGAGGGACGCCTCTCCGTTCTCGAGCTTCGAGGTTGTGACCCAGAAGAGAAGAAAGCCAAGGCCAAGGACGTGAAGCGCAACGGAGAAGCTGTACTCGTAGCAGAACCAGACACGAAGCGCGGCAGGGACCAGCCAGAGTCATCCAAGGGCAGCTGATACTGCGTCTACCACGACCTCCACACCCACAACACCAACGAATGTCAGGAGCCCAGGGCCGTCCGAGAAGGACGCATCGGTCGACGCCCCGAGCGCAACGATCGGGGATACGACCGAGGAGGAGGAAGAGGTGGAAGACGATGGGACGACCGAGGCCCTCGCCAGGAGTGGTGTGACCGACCTCGTGAGAATTGCTGGCAGGACCAGCCTCGCGAGGGGGCTTGGAGGGATCAGCCTCGTGAGGATCGCCCGCAGGGCAATGCAGGCCTTCCTCCTCTGCCACAACCGCCAAGAAGGAATGCCGACCATCACCAGGACGAGGGGGCTGGGGGCTTCCAGGAGCCACGCGCTATCGCTTGCATCCTGGGCGGTGCCCAGGCCCCATCCTCTCAGCGCATCTTCAAGCAGTTTACTCGTGAGGTGAATGTAGTCCTCCCCAAGCTTGAGGCTGCGCGCCCTCTCAGGTGGCCCACGTGCGCCATCACGTTCAGCTCAGCGGACCATCTCAAGTGTGCGGCTACAGCCGGTGTCCTCCCAATGCTTTGTTCCCTAGTCATCAGCAACATGCAAGTCACCAGGACCCTCATCGATGGCGGCGCAAGGCTCAACGTTCTGTCCGTCGAGACATTCAACAATCTCCAAGTGCCATAAGATCAACTTCAGCCAACCAAGCCTTTCTCAGGAGTCACTGACGGTTCCACCACTCTGATAGGGCAGGTCTGCCTCCCTGTCACCTTCGGGCAGTGTAAGAACTACCGGACCGAGCTCATCGACTTCGACGTTGCCCACATTCGCCTATCGTACAATGCCATCCTCGGGTACGCAACCATTGCTAAGTTCATGGTAGTAACTCACCATGGTTACAATGTCCTCAAGATGCCGGGAAGTGGCGGAATCATCACAGTCCCCTGTGAAGAGAAGGATGCGGTGTGCTCCCTTGAGCGTGCCTTCCAAGCTGCATCAGTTGAGGACCCAAACAACAAGAATGAGAACCATCCCGAGGCAGTTGCTAAGAGGAAGAAGACATCGCCCAGCTCAAGGCCTCAGGAGGTAGGCATCTCCGGAGGCGCCGTGTCAGGATCTGCGCCCGCACGAGGGGCGCCTCCCTCCATCACATAGGAAGGCGCGCCCGGCGTCCTCGTCAGGCAAGGCTCGGGGGCTCTCTCCTGGAAGGCCTCAGACTTTGCCAAGGTCACGAGGGAGGCGCTCGGGCACCACTTGGAGGCGTGCTTTGCGGCATGTTTCCCTCAGGAAGGCATGGGGCAAGGAGGGCCCAACCCTCAAGAGTTCATCACCAAGGTCACTCAGGAGCTATAGGAATCAAGAGTCATGCACGGTAATCGCCGCCTGCCCGGCGTAGCACCACATCCAGGTAAGGATGGCGGGCTGCACGTCTATATCGACTACCCAGGGCTCAATCGAGACGCATCTCAGGAGTGTTTCTGGCCTTTGCGTGTGGGACGCTGCAAGGGTCCGCCACACAACTACGTTTGCATGCCTTTCGGCCTGCCAAACGCGGCTGTTGCTGATACGTCTCCAATGTATCTACTTTTCCAAACACTTTTGCCCTTGTTTTGGACTCTAACTTCCATGATTTGAATGAAACTAACCCGGACTGACGCTGTTTTCAGCAAAACTGCCACGATGTTGTTTTATGTATAGAAAAGAAAAGTTCTCAGAATGTCCTGAAAATCCACGGAGGAACTTTTTGGAATTAACAAGAATTTCGGGGCGAAAGAAATACACCAGGGGGCCCAGGGACTGTCCACGAGACAGGGGGCGCGCCCCCCTGTAGGGCGCCCCCTATCTCGTGGCCCCCCTGGAGCTCCACCGACCTCAACTCCAACTCCATATATTCCATATCACGGAGAAAAAAATCAGAGAGAAAGTTTCATCGCGTTTTACGACACGGAGCCGACGCCAAGCCCTAATCTCTCTCGGGAGGGCTGATCTGGAGTCCGTTCGGGGCTCCGGTGAGGGGGATTAATTGCCATTGAGGGAGTCCCGGACTAGGGGGTGTCCGGACAGCCGAACTATCATGATCAGCCGGACTCCAAGACTATGAAGATACAAGATTGAAGACTTCATCTCGTGTCCGGATGGGACTTTCCTTGGCGTGGAAGGCAAGCTTGGTGATACGGATATGTAGATCTCCTACCATTGTAACCGGCTCTGTGTAACCCTAGCCTTCTCCGGTGTCTATATAAACCGGATGGCTTTAGTCCATAGGACGAACAACAATCATACCATAGGCTAGCTTCTAGGGTTTAGCCTCCCTGATCTCGTGGTAGATCTACTCTTGTAACACACATCATCAATATTAATCAAGCAGGACGTAGGGCTTTACCTCCATCAAGAGGGCCCGAACCTGGGTAAAACATCGTGTCCCTTGTCTCCTGTTACCATCCGCCTAGACGCACAGTTCGGGACCCCCTACCCGAGATCCGCCAGTTTTGACACCGAGCTTTCATTGAGAGTTCCTCTGTGCCATCGCAATCAGGAAGGATGCCTTTTCCCGTCTTTAAAGATGGCGTCGTTGTCAAGGGAGCTTTGGCCGCCGGCCAAACTATCCGGCTAGGTGGTTTTCTTATGACCGCCTGTTCGGCCACCGCTCCGACGATGACCTCTCAAGTCATCAAAAGCGATCTTCACGTCAGCTCGGAATTCGCCGAGCAGCTAGATCCGATGGAGCTCTCCTCCGTAAACGAGCTCCTGGATCGCATCGCCGCCCTGGGAGTCGCTACAGACTATGATCAGATTGGGCTTAAAACCGATCTGAGAGAAATTAACTCTCCCCAGGCTACCCACCACGTTGTTGTGGTAGAGCAACAATGCGGCGACTCTTCTTCTATGTTAAAAAGCAGCTATGTCCGGATTCCCGATCCCTCCATGCAGGATTCCCGCGGAGGGACGGACGTCAATCAAATACTGAACCTAAAGTCTGGCATCGGACCAGATTTGTTGGAAAGCATCCAACCAACCAAGCTTCCAAATCCGGAAACTTCTTGGCCTTTGAGCCTCAGATCGGGCGGGGTTCCGTACTTAATTCCACCCGCCCACCCAAACATAAGCGATCTATCTCAAATACGGCAAGAGCCCGATGAAATAGTACATCATTACTAGGCCAGATTCCTCCTGGTTATGAACAGGATAAAGGACTGCCGTGAAGAAAGCATGATTTCAATTTTCTGCAACAATTGCACGGACAAGGGAATCATAAATGCCATAAGTCGTCGCGAAGTTACATGCTTCGCCGACCTAGCAACCATTGTACAAAAATACTGTGCGATGGAGAGTGCCTGGAAAACCGAAACCAGGTTTTGGGACAATCCGGCCCTGAATACAACCCCAGTCCGAAATAAAAGGGTGCTTCATACTCAAGCACCTGGATTAAAAACCAAAAAGAAAAAACCCCCTAAAGGGCAAGGAACCGTACTGGAGGGATGGCTCAACGGACCCTGCAAAATCCACAGTACGGAGGGCACCACTCCAACACATAGCCTTCGAGCATGTTGGATACTACGATAGGTGGCCAAAAGTGGCGAAGGCTTTCTAGCCCCGGGCAACCAGCCCAGCAGTACCAGTACGGTATTAACAGTCTTCGAGACTTTCGCATCAAATAACATGCGGAAGCGAACAATCCGCAGCCTCGCCGAAGTCTACCAAGTAGCAACAACAAATCCATGGAGCGACACAGCTATCACCTTCAATGCCAGCGATGAACCTAAATTCCGAACAGCTCAAGCACCAGCCGCATTGGTCCTCAGTCCGATAGTGGACAATTTTCGTCTTACCAAGGTACTCATGGATGGCGGCAGCAGATTAAACCTCATCTATGAGGAAACCCTTCAAAAAATGGAAATTGACTGGAGCCGCATTGAGCGAAGCAGCACAACCTTCAGGGGAATAATCCTAGTCGAGAAGTACGCTGCACAGGAAAAATCACACTAGACGTAGTGTTCGGCTCGCCGGACAACTACAGGTCCGAAGAGGTAACATTCCAAGTGGCCCCATTCGGCAGCGGATATCATGCCTTGTTAGGGCGAGAGGCATTCACAATATTCCAAGCTATACCCCATTATGGGTACATGAAGCTCAAAATGCCTGGGCCCAATGGAATAATCACTCTCGTCAGTGATCCAGAAATAGCACTCCACGCTGAAAATAAGACAGCCGCACTGGCCCTAGAGGCATTATCCGAAGCCCTAGTGGCAGAGGAATTCACTGCACTGCGCTCCACGGTGGATAGGGACGATGTGATACTCGATAAGAGGTCTAAGTCCACCTCTTTTAAACCAGCAGACGAAATAGTCAAATTCCAGGTCCATCCAACGGACCCCACAAAGACGGCCTGCATTGGGGCACAATTAAATCCTGATGTAGAAGCCGCACTACGAGAATTCCTTCGAGAAAATTAGGACATTTTCGCCTGGCACCCTTCAGACATGCCAGGAATCCCATGTAGGCTGGCAGAGCACAGCCTAAATATCCTAAAAGGATTCAAGCCAGTCAAACAGGCTCTTCGGCGATTTTCCGAACCCAAAAGACAGGCAATGGGAGAGGAGCTATCCAAACTCCTAGAAGCCGGATTCATCAGAGATATAAAACATCCGGACTGGCTAGCTAACCTAGTAATGGTACCAAAAAAGGACAAATCCGGGCGCCTTTGTGTCGATTTCAAAGACCTTAACAAGGCCTGTCCAAAGGACCCTTTTCCTCTCCCTCGCATCGACCAAATCATCGATGCTACCGCAGGGCACGATTCATTGTGCTTCCTCGACGCATACTCCGGATACCATCAAATCAAGATGGCGGAAAAAGACCAGGCCGCAACGGCATTCATTACTCCATATGGACCATTCTGCTTCGACACAATGCCCTTCGGACTCAAAAACACCGGCGCAACATATCAGTGCATGATTCAGACATGTCTGGCTACCCAGATAGGCAAAACAGTAGAGGCATACGTAGACGATGTGGTCGTCAAGACCAAACACGTCGAAACTTTAGTAGACGACTTGAGGGTGAAATTCGACAAACTCCGAGCATATGACATTAAGCTCAACCCGGAAAAATGTGTTTTTGGCGTACCAGCCGGAAAGCGCTTGGGCTTCATTGTATCCGGTAGAGGAATTGAAGCAAACCCAGCCAAGATCCGAGCTCTGTCACAATTGGATATCCCAAAAGACCTCAAGCAAATACAAAAACAAACTGGATGCGTGGCGGCTCTAAGCCGCTTCATCTCCCGTTTAGGAGAAAAGGCGCTGCCCCTCCATCGCCTCCTCCGGTGCACCGAACACTTTGAATGGACGGATGCTGCCACGGCCGGACTCGAAGAAATTAAGACCATATTGGCAACAAATCCGGTCCTGGCCGCGCCCAACCTGGGCGAACCTATGTTATTATACATCGCAGCAACACATCAAGTTGTCAGCGTTGCACTCGTCGTCGAACGAGAAACAGAAGGGCACAAATTCCCTCTTCAAAAACCAGTGTACTATGTATCCACTGTCTTAACTCCATGCAAGTCCCGGTACCCACATTACCAAAAAATAGCGTATGCGGTGTTCATGGCATCCCGGAAGTTGCGACAGTACTTTCAAGAGTGTTCCATAACGGTAGCCTCTGAAGTACCTCTCAACGATATTATAAACAATCGCGACGCGACGGGCAGGATTGCAAAATGGGCCATTGAGCTCTTACCATTTGACATAACCTACAAACCGCGGTGAGCTATAAAGTCACAAGTTCTAGCTGACTTCATCGCTGAATGGACCGAAGCCGAACTCCCTAAAGAGTACGGCGCATACTCCAATTGGATCATGCATTTCGACGGCTCCAAAATGTTGGCTGGCTTGGGGGCTGGCATCGTCTTGACGTCCCCAACCGGAGACACAGTCCAATACGTGCTTCAAATAATGTACACGGACTCCAACAATGCAGCCGAATACGAGGCCCTTCTACATGGCCTCCAGATGGCAATCTCCATGGGCATTCAACGCCTAGAGGTGCGCGGGGATTCAAACCTCGCAATATCCCAAGTAAATGGAGATTTTGACGCCAAAGATCCAAAAATGGCAGCTTACCGTAACACCGTCCTAAAAATGTCAGCCCGGTTCGAAGGACTCGAATTCCACCATGTAGCCCGGGATAATAACCAGGCAGCAGACGTGTTGGCACGCATCAGCGCAAAACGCGACGCCGTCCCTCCAAACATCTTCCTGGAGCGGCTCTTTAAGCCATCCGTATTATGGGAAGAGGAGTCCGGAAATAACAATCCGGAACCAACTGCATCACCTAACACAGAACATTCTGACATAATCGGCGGCTCAGCCAATGAAATAACGGATTCAGCCCACGAAATACTGGCAGTAATTGCCCCGTGGAGGGAACAATTCCTAGCCTACTTAATCAGGCAGGAACTTCCCGAAGACCAAAATGAGGCCCGCTGCATAGTTCGGCGATCTAAAGCCTACAAGGTCCATGAGGGAGAACTTTATAAGAAAAGCACAACCGGAGTCCTTCAAAGGTGTATCTCCAAAGAGGAAGGGCGAAATCTCCTGGCCGAAATTCATGCCGGACTCGGCGGGCACCACGCCGCCGCCCGGGCCCTTGTAGGCAAGGCCTTCCGTACATGATTTTATTGGCCGATAGCCCAGGCAGATGCTCAGGACTTAGTCCAACGATGCGTCGGTTGCTAGCTCTTTGCTAATCAGAGCCACATGCCACCCACCGCCCTCAAAACTATACCCATCACCTGGCCGTTCGCGGTCTGGGGGCTTGACATGGTTGGACCCCTTAAAGGGGGAACCCACAAGCACAAATACTTATTGGTCATGGTGGACAAATTCACCAAATGGATAGAGGCCAAGCCGGTTAAAATGGCAGAATCCGGACCTGTGATAGACTTCATATCCGGGGTATTACACTGTTTTGGCGTCCCCCACAGCATCATCACTGATAACGGCACGAATTTCACGGCTGACGAGGTTAAACTCTGGTGTAAAAACATGGGCATCAAGCTCGACTACGCTTCGGTCTACCACCCTCAAACTAACGGTCAAGTGGAACGAGCAAATGGTCTAATCATGAGCGGCATCAAACCTAGATTAGTGCGGTCCCTCACGGAATCTAACACGCACTGGGTAGAGGAGCTCGACTCCGTACTCTGGGGGCTGCGAAGCATGCCAAACCGCACAACCGGATTCACACCATTTTTTATGGTATACGGCGCTGAGGCAGTTTTGCCCTGCGATATAATCCATGACTCACCTCGCGTGCGCATGTACGAGGAAAGAGAAGCCGAGTTGGATCGGCAGGACAGTTTGGACGCTTTAGAGGAGGAGCGCGACGTGGCAAAATCCCGCTCCGCATTCTATCAACAGCAGGCTTGAAGATATCAAAGCAGAGAAGTACGGGCCAATACTTACAATGTTGGCGAGCTAGTTCTACGCCTGCCGGACAAGAAAAAGGACAAACTTAAGCCCAAATGGGAAGGTTCCTTCATCATCGACCAAGTCCTTACTGGCGGTGCATATCGTCTACGAATGCATCTGACAACCGACTCGAGCCAAACCCATGGAACGCAGCCCGTCTCCGAAGATTTTACGCCTAGCGCCGGACTCAGGGTTCGTCTCCTTCCTCCGTCCACCTTTCATATTTTTTCGCTGTCTTTGTTTTCCCTCTTCCCCCCCTTTTTTTAGTACAAACCTCTTGAGGGCTGATCTGCGCTTTGTTCGCACCCACTCGATGTGCTACTCGCACTCGTTATACATGGGGGCTTCTTTAACAGAAGCTTATTTATATGGGCTTCATGCCCAACACATGTGTCACACTTCCGCATGTACCTATGCATCAATATGACTTAAGTTTTGGCCAAGTCGGGTTGCCTGGCTCTTGTGCTTACCCCTATGTTCCGGATTGTTCGGCTAGGAGGTAAAGGGAGCACCTCTGCGATTGTTACTGCCGGGTCAGCCGGATGTGTACCTCAGACTGGGTGAAGCCGAAGGCTAGCGTTCTTAAGGGAATATTCGGTCGGTGACCTGAAAGATGATTTATTACTTACTTATTTATCTGGCCCCAGATGCTTTTTCTGCTATTTTCGCAGTCCGGACATGCACCTTAGGGCATGCCTCCCAGGGAAAGGAACCCTTAACAGAACTATTCTCCCTGGAAGTTGTTTCTTACTAACCATGTAATATAACATAGCTAGTTGGGCACTTGTCTGATAAAGCAATTATGACCCCTACACCTTGTCTCCATGCATGCCCCGATTCTTTTATAACCGAAAGGGTATTCGGACACACTCCAGACTGTTGGGTCCCGAGGTTGAAGCGAAAAGGTCCGCAAAGACAAACGATCTACAATCCGGCTAGAAGGCATCTTACATGTCATTTTAAAATTACATCATCAAACTGACTGATTGTACTCCCCTTCAATCCCATCTAACATGCTGTATAATTTACAGTCCTGTTGGGAATATTTCGCGGCCAACTCTACTTGGCCGTACATCAGGCTCACAGGGATCTCCTTCCCATCAGGCCCCACAGGTCCGACCTCGGCCATGTGGTTTGGGTCAGCCTTCGGGTACCGCGTCTTCACCATGGCCCAGGCCTCCTTGGCGCCTTGACGGCAGGCCGATATCTTCCACAGACGGAGACGCCGCCATACTCCCTGAAGCTTCTCAGCAAGCCCTCCAAGACCCTCGGGTAGGGAGACAGAAGGCCATAAGGCCTGAACGACGCCGCTCATCGCCTGCCAAACACGTTCGTGCAGTTGCAGCAGCTCGGGAAGAGGGTCTCCCGTGGAACCAGGCATCTCCTCCGCCGAACGACCTGTGAGCACACCTACAGACACATTTCTGTCAATCGACTTCCTCGCCGAACTCTTCTTTTCAAAAGAGTTTGCTCAAGCACTTACTATAAATGCCGCGACGAAGCCGCCGATTCTCCTTTACGGAGTTAGACAGTTGGACCCGAACATCTTTTAGTTCTTCGCCCAGCTGGGTGTTGGCATCTAGGAGTTTGTTCCTCTCCTGCTGCACCCTCATAAGCACCCTGTCGCCGGCCTTCAACTGGCGCAACAGCTGTTGCTTGTCTGGATCTAGTCCGGCACCCTATGCAATATTATTGTCAGACTATACACACACGCCGCACTTCATAAACTAATTCTCTTTTCGAAATATGAATTACCAGAGGGGGTCTCCGTCGCTCCCCCGGCAGCGGCTAGTGCGGCCTCAAGTTGGGCCTTGCATTCTTGAAGCTCCTGGGACAAGTGGGTATTCTTCTCTGTAAGATCCTACATAACAAATGATCCTTAAATCAGTTAGTTTAACTATTTTAAGTCTCGGGGGCTACTGGCATATATAACTATTAAAATTCCTTACCCGTATGTCCTTTACATACTGCTCCGTGGCTCTGGTTAAACCATCTTGAGCAGCGTGGAGGTGCGCGTCTCCCGCATTGAAGGCATTCAACGCCTCGGGGGAGAAACACGCGTCACGAAGAATTGTCCGACGGCGCCTGTGATTCATGGCGCTCTCCACCTCAGACCTGGTGGCGGACAACCTGTCGGCATCCTCCGATGGAGGAGCTTCCGGCTCGCGCCTTGCGCTCGCCTCCCCCTCCGGACCAGGCGTTGGAGCCTGGCTGGCGGAGGCTTGGTTGGCACCTTCTCCGGACTCAGTCCGGCGTGTGCTCTTTCTCCTGGAAGAATTATGAGCATTAATATGCCTCCCAGGAGTCTCTCCCTTAAAATACAATGGTGCACCATACCTTTGCGGCGACGTTTCGATTCGCACCGCACTCCTCTTCAGCCTGCTAGGCCGCACTGACCTCGTTCGGTCAGTCGCCGCGGGCTCGGCTTCCCGCCGTAAAGGCACCTCCTGCGAAGCACCATTGGTACACGGTGGTCAGAAATAAGCATTAAAAAAGTAACGGTGTCAGGACTTCGGTCGTACTCACCTGGGAAGCCGGACATAAACCGGGGTAGTCAGCCGTAATGGCGACTAAAGCATCATCTATGCTGAGCTAGTGGAACACCCCGTCAATCAAATCCACCTTTATGTCCGGATCCTCTTCGGAGGCCGGATCAAGGGATCTTCCCGGATCCTCGGGTTGTGGAGTTGGACTTTCTATGCCCTCCACATCCCGGTGCGGTTCCTGCGTCGAAATCATAAAGTAAGACACTTATCTTTGAAAGCACGGATCAGATATATAAACGTCCGCTTACCCAGCTCCGAGGGTTATTCATGGAGAATCCATTCAATGGACTTGTGCGGAGGAAGTCCTCCTTCTCCCCCTTGTACAAGCCGGATAGGATCTTCACCAGATCGGCGGCCGATCCCGGCCCCGTGCGGCCATGACGGGTGGCGTCATTCTCCCCGTTGAAATCCCACATGGGGTGGCCCCTATATTGGAGCGGCTGCACCCCTCGCATAATGCATGTGGCCATGACTCCAATCATGGTTAATACAGAATGGGCTAGTAACCGTATCCGGCCCATCAGATAGTGGACGCTCCTGTCATGTTCCCGTTGAGGGCTCCGTGGGCGCCAACTCAGGCGTTTCTTCAGAGGAGCGTTGCTAAACTCCGGGAGGCCGATCTGAACTGGATCCGGTAGCGGGGCGTCTTCCGTATAGAACCATTCTGAAGACCAGTCTTCGGACGCCTTCTTCGGGGTTCCGGATAGATATCCGGTCCCTGCGATGCGCCATATTTCGGCTCCGCCCACTTGATATATCGACCCCTCGTGAGAGCGGGGTATGAGGCAAAACAGCCTCTTCCACAGCGCAAAATGGGGCTCTATGCCCAAGAACAGCTCGCAAAGAGCTACAAAGCCCGCGATGTGCAAAATGGAGGCAGGCGTGAGGTGGTGAAGCTGGAGTCCATAGAACTCCAGGAGCCCCCGGAGAAATGGATGTATGGGAAATCCGAGTCCCCTTATTAAGTAGGGGATGAAGCATACCCGCTCTCCTTTGGAGGGATTGGGGACGCTCTTCGCCTGCTTCCCACCCTTGTAGGTGGCCAGTCCGGCTCGAACCGGAACCATAAAGGCTGGGGGAAGGTATCCCTCTGTTTGGAGCGTCACTAACTCGCTATGCGGGACTGAGCATCTCCTCCAATCTCCTGGCTGAGGACTGGGAGCGCGAGAAGAGGAGCCGCGTCGACTATCCATGTTGGAATGGATTTTTTGTCAGATGCGCCTCGATAAGTACTTGCGGAAGGAGGATGGTGTGATTTGGATCTGGATCCTCGCCTCTCTTATAGGCAGCTTATTCGCGCAGCTAGGGGGTAAAACATAAGAATACCCTGGCTTTTCGCATTCGTACAACACGTGGAAGAAGGCCATTATTGGACGTGGAAGCCAAGGAGCGCAACATTTATGAAGCAACCGGACACTATCCGGCAAACACATGGAGCATGAAGGAGAACCCGCCTTGCAAACGCCAAAGACAACATACGCGCCAGACTTGTCGTCATTGAAGCCTAGTTCGGGGGCTACTGAGGGAGTCCCGGACTAGGGGGTGTCCGAACAGCCGAACTATCATGATCAGCCGGACTCCAAGACTATGAAGATACAAGATTGAAGACTTCGTCCCGTGTCCGGATGGGACTTTCCTTGGCGTGGAAGGCAAGCTTGGCGATACGGATATGTAGATATCCTACCATTGTAACCGACTCTGTGTAACCCTAGCCTTCTCCGATGTCTATATAAACCGGATGGCTTTAGTCGATAGGACGAACAACAATCATACCATAGGCTAGCTTCTAGGGTTTAGCCTCCCCGATCTCGTGGTAGATCTACTCTTGTAACACACATCATCAATATTAATCAAGCAGGACGTAGGGTTTTACCTCCATCAAGAGGGCCCGAACCTGGGTAAAACATCATGTCCCTTGTCTCCTGTTACCATCCGCCTAGATGCACAGTTCGGGACCCCCTACCCGAGATCCGCCGGTTTTGACACCGACACCTCCCATATGTAAGATCACCAACCAAGTTCCTTTCTTCTTTTGTTTGTGCCATCTTTACCAACTTCTACTTCTTGGTTTTCTCGATGCTTATAGGTCTTGCCTCTACTAATACTGGTCATGGGGACAAGAACTCTGTGGGAAGGGAGCAGATACCAATCCTAAAAAACCCTTAGAATGGACTCATCCAAACGGATGATTGACATTGATAAGATGGGCAGGTGGTATGTTGATACTGAGTTGCTTCCCCTATAGTTGTTAGCTCATTCTTGACAAATCCGATCGAGTCTTCATAATCTGGAGTAAAAGGTTTCGAACCTTTGCATACCGATACAAAAAACCGATGTCTTACAACTTGGCTATACTCCAAACAAACGGTAGGTTGCTAGAGAACCGTGGAAACTAGTTAGTTCAAATCAATTCAAAAGCAATGCGCATTATCTACGCCTTTTTTGATTCACCAAGACCCGCTAAAGGCTGATACAAATGAATAGTGGGGGTTCTATCTTACGAATATAAATGGAGGAAATATCCCTAGTACCTTTGTCCTCTCCATATCATAATATTAGATAGAGTTGGATTGATTTCTCGCATCTACTAGATCAGAGATCAGAGTCCAGGGAGCTCTCGTAAGTGAGCCTAAGTAAGTAGTGTGGTTCGAGCGGATCAGTCACCGGTGAGTTCTGCTTTCCTCGCAGAGTTCGTTTTAGCCGGAACCACGCTCTTGCCTTCTTCTTCTGCCCCTTGATTATTGATCTGAATTCAAGTTAGATTAGAGAATACCGGTGCCTTTTGATCCACCCGTAGGTTTGAAAACTATGGAGGTTCAGTTACAAAATGCAGTTTGTGAGGCTCCTTTGTATGCCAGTGTGTAGGAAGGAGAGTTGGAAGATATACCTAGATCCCCCAACAGAGAAAAGAGAGAGGAGGTTACCTACTCTTACATTGGATGGTGGCACTAGAAGTTGATGCTTTTTATGGACAGACATAGAAATTCAATTCCCAATAGAGTTGCAAACGCTACTGTAAGCCAAAGATGAATGCTGGCCAAAAGTAAGCAAAACAGGAGAGGCGTCGTTTCCTTCAGTTGGTCAACCAACAGGTCTCCTCACTCTAGCATTTCTTCTTTGTTCATTTGCAAGGCAGGGAAATGGAGGATTTGTTTCTGCTCTGTCCTTTACCACATCGATGGATTCAATTTCAGTGGATAGAGCTCAACCTATTGCCATTGCCATTTCAATCACAATTCACTTGGAAGGTAGACGCTTGTTCCGACCTCCATAGTGGCACTTTGACCTTTTCTCAACAACTTCTACTTGTAATCTGCTTGAAGGGCCCTCTTATCACTTGACCCAGAATTGAACGAGATGACACCTCCAATATCTTCCAACACAGGATCTCCCTTACAGGGCCGTCCTTCTCTCTTTCTTCCCAAGAAGATTGGGGGCATGTTCTCTGAACGAGTCAGCACCAGCCCCGTTACCAATACGCGGATCTCGACCATGAGAACTTGTACAACTTATCTCTTGAATTGCACCCCCTAGGACGACTAGCTAAGTAGGACCCACCCATAGGCATAGTTTTATTTCAGACCCTCTTATTTCCCTAAAAAGATAATAAATCAAAACAAGAGAGAAGCAAAAGGAAAAGCTTGAGTCGAAGAGTGGAGGTCGCTCTGTAACTCGAGTTGATCAGTTCCATTCATTCTTGCCCGAAACGAGTGGGCTATTCGTTCCGGTGCCACCTTTGTTCAATCAAGTCCATGTTCTCTATTTCCCCAAACCCATTCATTCACTGACCCATGGACCAGAGGTTTAAAGCTTGGAATTGAGCTTTCTAGCTTTCTTTAGTACAATATTTTTGCGAGAGCAACCCCGGGTTAATTCCTAAGACTACACTGACAGCTTTCTCTATTCATGTTCCGGCATAGGATAACTAGTGGTAGGATAGGGGACAAAGCTTTAGGGCTGCAGTAAACCTCCTATGAGCATGGATCATCATAAGACCTTAGCCTGATGTCCTACCCAAAAAGTTCAAAGATAGTCACAGGACAACCTTTCTGAGTTCTAACTTCCAAACCTATAACTTGGTTTGCTTGCCTGCTTCCTATCTGACCTATCAAACAAAGAAATGTTCTAGTTCCGCAATACGAGCTTGACTATCGCTCTGAGATAGTAGATTTCTTGGTTGGGTGTCCCTGTATCAAAGGCTACATTCCCTACTAATCATACAACAAATGAAGGTGGTTAGAAATATGGCACATCGATCTTCTATACACCCTATTCGTGCTGCGGAACACAGAAAATCCGCCTTCCTTGGAAAAACATTCCTGACTCTGAAGTATCAAAGGAGACTTGGGTGGCGCCTTCTAAAGAGCCCTTCATTCTGTGACTCAGATAGGGTAGGATTCGTGTCTCAGTTGGAAGGGGTCATAGGACTGACTCAGACAAAGTGTTAGAAGTACGATCTCCGAATCTATAAGCTTTGGCCTGCCTTCTTCCCTTATCTAATCTCTTAGGTAATAAGAAAGTGGTGTTAATTGTCACGCTAAGGAGCTGATCAGTGACATTTCTGTCTTAATTGAATCCAACCTTACTATACTCGCTTGTAGGAGATCATCGCTCAGAAGGGCGTTCTTTCAATAGAAAAACAAGAGTTTGAAGATCACCCAACCCACGAAAAGGTTAGAACTTTCGATCTATCCCCACTTCCTATAGCATTTTATTGACATGGTGTTTCGAATGTCCTTGAAAAGGCCTACACACATACCCTGCCACTCGATGTGTAGTGGGTTTGTTCAGTAGAGATGGGTAGAGCGCACAAGTATTGGAAGGAAAGTTTCACCCTTCTTAAAAGAGAAAAAGTCTGTATTGAACTATGATTTGAATTCCTTTATTATTAGTTTCTGATGTCTTGCTAGAACTACGTTGGTATTTCCCCAAAGAGGAAGGGATGATGCAGTATAGCGACGGTAGGTATTTTCCGTAGTGATGAGACCAAGGTTATCAAACCAGTAGGAGAACCTCCTCACACCACGTAAACAACACCTGCACACAAATAACAAATACTCGCAACCCAACATGTTAAAGGGGTTGCCAATCCCTTTCGGGTACGGCGCCTCAAGTAGGCAAATATCATGAGGTAAAAACTGGTAGATAGGATAAATAGATCGCGAAACAAATAAATTGCAGCAAGGTATTTTTGTATTTTTGGTTTAATAGATCTGAAAATAAATGCAAGAGAAAATAGATCACAAAGGCAAATATGATGAAAGGAGACCTGGGGGCCGTAGGTTTCACTAGTGGCTTCTCTCGAGAAAAATAGCAAATGGTGGGAAAACAATTACTGTTGGGCAATTGATAGAACTTCAAATAATCATGACGATATCTAGGCAATGATCATTATATAGGCATCACGTCCAAGATTAGTAAACCGACTCCTTCCTGCATCTACTACTATTACTCCACACATCGACCACTATCCAGCATGCATCTAGTGTATTAAGTTCATGGAAAAATGGAGTAATGCAATAAGAACGATGACATGATGTAGTCGGGATCCGTTTATCTATTGCAGAGATATAGATCCCATCTTGTTATCCTTAGTAGCAATGATACATACGTGTCAGTTCCCCTTCTGTCACTAGGATCAAGCATCGTAAGATCGAACCCACTACAAAGCACCTCTATCCATTGCAAGATAAATAGATCAAGTTGGCTAAACAAAACCCAAATATCAGAGAAGAAATACGAGGCTATAAGCAATCATGCATATAATTGATCAAAGAAGACTCAAATAACTTTTATGGATAAAAACATAGATCTGATCATAAACTCAAAGTTTGTCGGATCCCAACAAACACACTGCCAAAAGACGTACATCA
The DNA here is from genome assembly GCA_963921465.1 of Triticum timopheevii. NCBI lineage: Eukaryota > Viridiplantae > Streptophyta > Magnoliopsida > Poales > Poaceae > Triticum > Triticum timopheevii. The sequence continues at coordinate 326,735,238 of OY997262.1, forward strand.
TATGGATCTCCAAGAGACCATTGTATTGATAATCAAGAGAGAGAGAGAGGAAGCCATCTAGCTACTAACTATGGACCCGTAGGTCTACAAAGAACTACTCACGCATCATAGGAGAGGCACCAATGAAAGTGGTGAACCCCTCCATGACGGTGTCTAGATTGGATCAGGTGGTTCTGGACTTTGCGGCGACTGGATCAATATTTCATCGACTCCCCTAGGGTTTCCAGAATATTGTGGTATTTATAGAGCAAAGAGGCGGTTCGGGGGGCACCCGAGGTGGGCAACACTCACCTGGGCGCACCTAGGCCTCCTGGTGCGCCCTGGTGGGTGCTGCTCCCCTCGAGCAGCCCCTCAGGTGCTTCCTTGGCCCACTGGCTTTTATTCTAGCCCAAAAAATCCTCCAGGAGTTGCATTGCATTTGGACTCCGTTTGATATTGATTTCCTACGATGTAAAAAACATGCAGAAAACAACAACTGGCACTGGGCACTATGTCAATAGGTTAGTACCAAAAATGATATAAAATGGCTATAAAATGATTGTAAAACATCCAAGAATGATAATATAACAGTATGGAACAATCAAAAATTATAGATACGTTGGAGACGTATCAGCATCCCCAAGCTTATTTCCTATTCGTCCTCGAGTAGGTAAATGATAAAAACAGAATTTTTGATGTGGAATGCTGCCTAACATGTTCATCATATTGTTTTCTTTATAGCATGGACATATGCACTTTTATATGATTCAAAGCAGTAGTCTAGTTTTGACATGAAGACTTTAATACTCAGGCATACCAACAAGCAACTATGTCTTTCAAAATATCAACACTGAAGCAAGTTATCCCTAGCCCATCATGCTCAATCATTGATCCATTCATGAAACACACTCGAATATTAGCTACACCCAATGCTCAAATACGATCATAGTAGCCCTTAGTTGGTGCTTTATAAGAGGAGATGGAGACTCAAATTCAAAATAAAAATTGCATAATTAAAAGAAAGGCCCTTTGCAGAGGGAACTAGTGACTTGTAGAGGTGCCAGAGCTCAAAGCTTAATTTGAGAGATAAAATTATTTTTGAGAGGCATACTTGAAAGGAACAATATAGTTGACTAGAGGGGTGGGGGGTGAATAGGCAACTAACAATTTTTAGCATTTATTTACCAAATTAAACTTTACAACAAAGTAGGTTGTCTAGATGTGCAACTAGGTGAGCAACCTATATGATGCAACAACAACAAGCACACAAGCAAGCAAGGGAAAGACCACAATAAAACTTGCACAAGTAAAGGTAAGAGATAACCAATAGTGGAACCGATGGAGACGAGGATGTGTTACCAAAGTTCCTTCCTTTTGAGAGGAAGTACGTCTCCATTGGAGCGGTGTGGTGGCACAACGCTCCCCAAGAAGCCACTAGGGCCACCATATTCTCCTCACGCCCTCACACAATGCGAGATGCCGTGATTCCACTATTGGTGCCCTTGGAGGCGGTAACCGAACCTTTACAAACAAGGTTGGGGCTATCTCCACAACTTAATTGGAGGCTCCCAACGACACCACAAAGCTTCAACACAATGGACTATGGCTCCGCGGTGATCTCAACCGTCTAGGGTGCTCAAACACCCAAGAGTAACAAGACCCGCAAGGAATTAGTGGGGGGAATCAAATTTCTCTTGGTGGAAGTGTAGATCGGGGCCTTCTCAACCAATCCCGAGCAAATCAACAAGTTTGATTGGCTAGGGAGAGAGATCGGGCGGAAATGGAGCTTGGAGCAACAATGGAGCTTGGGGATAGAAGAGGTGAGTCTTCATGGAGAAGAAGACCCCCTCATATAGTGGGGGGACAATTCCAACCGTTACCCACCACTCAGCCCGCGACCCGCGGTACTACCGCTCAACAGGAGCGGTACTACTGTACGGGCCTGCGGTACTACCGCGGTGGCCCGTGGTACTACATGGGCGCGGCAGAGCCTGGACTTGAACAGATGAGCACCAACAAGGTGCGATAGAACCGCTGGTGCGGTTCTACCGCGACCCCGTACGGTACTACTGCAGGGTAGCCATGGTCTAGGCACGGATATAAAAAATTAGATCCGTGACTACCTTCGCTGAGATTTTATCTGTGCAAAAATCCGACACGGTACTACTGCAACCCAGGTGCGGTACTAGTATGTGTGCACCCAGGCACGGTAATTTTTTTACATCCGCACCCTACTTCCGCTCATGCCGCTGTGCCTGGCCAGGCGTCACGGTACTACCACGCAGAGCATGGTACTACCGCGTAGGGCGCGGATGTAAAAAATTACATGCGCCCCTACTACCGCTTGCGCAACAGTGCTAGGCCAGAGCTCACGGTACTACCACTCAGAAGGAGCAGTACTACCATGGGAGCCCACGGTACTACCGTGTCGGAGCCCGGTACTACCGCTGGTGCCTGCAGTAGTACTGCTCTAGGGAGCTATACTACCGCCAGCCTATAAACAACAACACTCGGAGTCCTTCATTTTGCAGAGACACGGTGAGATGGAGGAAACTCCAAAGAACCAAAGGAAAGGCGGTGCAAAAGGAATGTGTATGTGAGATTCCACCCAAACCTTTCCAATGCGGACCCCGTCTTAATAGTACGGCTTTCTTATGACTCAACTCCACCAAAAAGAAACATAGAGAAACGCCGTCTTCAATAATCTTCGAGGGGCATCAAATCATCTTGTGTTCAGTCATGATATATCTGAAAAGCTCAATGCACATGATTAGTCCGCAAAAGCATTGTCATCAATCACCAAAACTACCAAGGGATAAGTATGCCCTAACAATCTCCCCCTTTTTGGTGGATTGATGACCATATGGTATTTGCACATAGAGATAACCAATGAGGCATCGACAAACCCTCCATCTATAAAATATACATGGGCTCCCCCTAGATGTGTGCATTCTAGAGATGTGCTTTGGACTGCACGACACACATACTAGGATCAACACTCCCCCTATATTTTATAGACAAGGCATCTCTTGCAAAAGTAAAAACATCACTAAGGAAGTAGGCAAGATGATAGATATAACTAAGTAATGAAGACATAGAGATAAGTAGGAGTGCATATGTCTTACACCATATGATAGAACTTAGTCTCACAAGCACAACCAAACCAAAGCAAACGAAGTTCAACAGACCGAAAGCAAAGCGACAAGGCGAAACACACGACACGCAAATCCTACACTCCATCCCCCTTTGGCATTGAGACACCAAAAAAGGTAGAGAGGGCACCTAAAACATAGGTGGTAGCTCAGGCTGAGAACGACTCCTCGTCGCCGGACTCAGCAGCAGGAATGGTCTCCTCCTCAGAATCAGTCCACTTGTAGCCCTGCTTAGCCATCCAGGCAGCCTCGGGGGTGATGTGCTTCTCAGACCCGCTAGACACATCCTCACCACACGCCCTCAGGATCCTCTTGTCATGACGGTGACTCTCCTTCTGAGCAACATGTGCCTTGTACTGACCCTGGGTCTGCATGCAGAACAACCTCTTCATCTTGATCTTCAGCTTCTTTGCCCACAGGGGCTCAGCAGAGGGAGGAGTGTAACTAGCAGAACGGTTTTGAGCAGCTTCTTCCTCCTCAATCTCCTCCTCATCCACAACCATCTTGGCAGCCTCAGCAGCAGTGGTGGTGTTAGCCCATTGGCTCTTGATGCGGAGCTTGATGGGCTCATGACGAATCCATCCTGGTGCTTCAAACTCATCATTGGGAAAGAGCTTCTCCGAAGTCTTGGATGTCAAGTGAATCAGGTAAGTCCCATAGATAGGAACCTTACGGTTGAACACGGCAAACTGAAGCTCACAACACATGATATGTGAGACATCAAGTGGTTGAGTCTGAACCTGACGAGCCTCCTCACAAATGAGCATCATGTCAACAAGGTACACATGCACCTGGCCCATGTCACCAATGCGTGGGAAGAGGGTTTTGTGGAAGAGCCTATGCATGATATCAAGGAAGGGGTTCAGCACCCACACCTTCTTCTTGCTGGGAAGAATCTTCTGAACAAGGAAGGGCATGAGCTTGTTCTTCTTGGTAGACTCAGACTTGGCATGAGGGCAAACTCCAACGGGCGTGTCGAGCCCTTCATCTAGAACTTGAAGCAACTCCATGAACTCCTTCCATTTAGCATCAATCCGTTGACCATTGGTTATCAAGTCATGGTCCTTGCTTCATCGAAGTCAAAGTAAACCGAAGCAAAGAACTGAGCCACAATTTCTGGATCAAAGTCCATGTGAAAAGTAAGCATGTGCTCAATGCCGAACTGCTCCACCAGATCCAAGGCCTCTCCAAAGTAGCCACGGTTCTTGTCCTGCCTCATACGATGCATGTTAATCCAGTGAACTTCCACGTAGATGTTCTGCTTGGCCTTGATCACATCTAGATAGATAAGATTCTGCTGCTTGGTCCATAAGAGATCATTGCCTCTGAAGTTGGCCCGGGGATTCACATATGGATTGAGCTTCCTTCGAATGACGAACTCGGCCTAAGGCATCTCATCCATGCCCATGATGGATCCTTCTACTTGGTGGCGGTGTGCTTGGTCCTGCGTTGGGAGGCAGAGGACCCCTCTGGAGCTTCATCTTGGTTGCGCAGCCGCTTTGATCCTGTGTCACTGCTGGGATTCGAGCAACGAGCATGGGAACCGGAGCCACCACCTATACACAAAACACAAGAACACGCACGAGAAACAAGAAGGATCAATGCAAATGCCAAGGCCAAAGCCAAAATAAACAAATAAGAACGAGATCTGGACAGAAAAAGAGCTCAGGATGCATCTACAGTAGTACCGGGCCGTTGTATGGATGTAAAAAAATTACATCCGCACCAGCCACGGTAGTACCGTGCCGGGGTGGCACGGTAGTATCGCGCCTGGAGCAGAAGTAAGTGTTTACTTCCGCGCTCCAATAGGTAGTACCACACCAAGGAGCGGAAGTACCGCTCCAAGGAGCGGAAGTACCGCGTGGAGCTGTCTACGAGCGAGGGTGCGGTAGTACCGCTCCAGGAGGAGCGATAGTACCGCACGGATCGAAAAACGTGACAAGAGCCACGGATCTGGATCTAGAACCTCCGCACGTCTACATCGGTACTATCATTGATCAAACGGAACTATTTTGACAATCCAAAGAACATGCTTACTACACTACCATGCTCCTATGAATCCCACTTGCACAGGTTTAGCCAAAAATCTCAAGAACACCACATGCATCTCCCCAAGACCTAGAATCGCAAGAAGGGAAGAAAGGGAGAGGAACTTGGGGAAAAACCTTGGTCCATGGCAAGGGAGCGAGGTGGGGAACGATACCACCGGTCGGAACCCGAGGAGAGAGGCCGGAGACGGAGATCCGGCGAGGGCCTCCGGCGCCGTTCTTGGGTAGGAGAGAGAGAGAGACGGGGTGGGGAATAGAGATGAATGGGTATGGGGGAGTTAGAACTCCCCCTGCCCCGCTCTTAACCCCCACCCACTCGCGTGGGCACGGTAGTACCACGGGTCATCGCGGTAGTACCGCCTGGGCGGAAGTACCGCACACTGGACGGTAGTACTGCTCATCAAGCGGTAGTAAAAAATTACTGCCGCAATGGAAGTGGTAGTACCGTGCCCCTGGGAAGCAACTGTGCACGCACAGAGCCACCAACTCCCGCGGTAGTACCGTGGCTCGCCATGGTAGTACCGTAACCCCAAGAAAGTGCAAGTTTCACACGAGAGGGAAAAGGCATTTGCAGGACAACCTTCAAAACGCCGAATAGCCAAGAAGCAAGCACAAACAATGACACAAACACAGCACAGAGAAGAAGAAAGCACAAGACAACAAAGACCAACACACTGACCACAACTCTCAAGAAGAGAGGGCGGCGGCCGAAGCCACCTATGTATGAGTCACTTGGTATGGCACCGCGAAGAATTATCCTTGGGCCCACGACCGAGACTCGTCTTTGAAGCACAAGTACCATCAAAATGGATAATGTGAAAGAGTTTGATCAATTTATGCGTAATGGGGGGAGGGAAAGTTCATTGAGAGAACAATACTCCCCCTTTGTCCATGCCTACATCTAGACAAAGAATGATGAGTATGGTGGTGTGTGCAAGGGTTCAAACCACATAGCTCAAATCAATGATATTTAGCTCATGCCTTAACTCGCGAAATCTTGCTTCATCCAAGGGATTCATGAAAATATCTACAAGGTTATCATGAGTGTTGACATACTTGAGCTTGATCTCCCCTCGCCTAATGTGATCCCGGACGAAGTGATACTGAATCTCAATATGCTTTGTCTTGAAGTGTTGCACCGGGTTGAGAGAGATCTTGATGGCACTTTCATTGTCACACCAAAGAGGCACTTCGTCACACATGACACCGTAATCCTTCAAAGTTTGCCTCATCCATAGGAGTTGAGCACAACAACTACCGACAACCACATGCTCCGCTTCGGTGGACGAGAGAGATACACAACTTTGCTTCTTGGAAGACCAACTCACTAAAGAGCAACCAAGTAATTGGCACCCTCCGGAGGTGGACTTCCTATCCACTTTGTCTCCCGCCCAATCTGAATCTGTATAGCCCAAAAGATCAAAGTTGGCTCCTCTTGGGTACCATAAGCCAAAGTTTGGGGTATGAGCCAAATATCGAAAGATTCGCTTGACCGCCACAAAGTGGCTTTCCTTAGGCGCGGCTTGAAACCGTGCACAAATTGCCACACTCAACATGTTATCCGATCTAGATGCACAAAGGTAAAGCAAAGATCCAATCTGTCGGTGTTTTGGGAACGGGGGTCCCCAGACTTGCCTGCCTGCGGCCTGCAGCATGACTCAAGTAGTGGCCCAGTATGGCCCGTCTTCATCAACCCAAACCCAAGACCCTCGCGAGGGGCCAAGCCTCGTGGGGTGGACGATGCAAGGCTTCCTCAAGGGAGGCATCACCAGGTAGGCTCGCGAGGAGGCAGAGAGATCAAGGCAGGGGTTCCTCGTGAGGTTCTCATGATGCAAGCCATGAGGATCAAGACCAGGCGGGCGCCAGCCTGTGCAGTGTCCTCATTTCCTCTTTGGTGCAAAGGGGGAAAGCGCAGGCGCGGAGTACCGAGGCATCAAGCAAAGGTTGCCATTTTGGTGCAACGAGACCAAGACCAATAGAGCAACAGGACGGAGGTCACCGTGGAGCCCAAGACGGCGTCATCGCCAGTGCCTTTGGCAGCTGAAGACCAACTTTAGTCAGGATAACTTGTACTAGATGTTCTCCTTCAAAATGGCCATTGTTGGCTCCCTTCCCGCTCAATATTTGGGGAGAGGACCAGGGCCTCTATATATAGAGATAGCCACCATAGTAGAAAGGGGCGGACCTGATCAATAGGGTTCTCACCTGATCCAGAAGCGATCGAATCCACATAAGTAGAACACCACACCAGCCCAAGAACATCTCTCGCAAGGCTGTTCTTCCTTTGTACTGTTCATCAACAGCCCCTTGAGGCAATCCACCACACCACAAACTAGAGTAGGGTATTACACCACAACGGTGGCCCGAACTAGTATAAACCCCGTGTCCCTTGTGTTGTTCAGCATGTAGCTTAGATTCGCAGCGAGGAGTCGGGATGTGCATCGGTAGGGGAAAGATCTTCGCGTGCACCCCAGAGTTTGAACCTTAAGGGTTTTGCCGGAACCCGATATCCGACATTTGGCGCGCCAGGTAGGGGTGTGCCGGAATCTTTCTTCCGCCATCCTGTGTTCGATCGTTCGTCGCATCCATGCCTGACGCTCGCCGAGCTCGCGGAGAGCGTCGGGCTGCTCTTGCCGCCCATGTCGCCCAGATGGCTCCCGTCGGTGGGCCTCCTCGTTGTTCCCCATCGCCCGCCGCCAACGCCGCCACCGGCCCGGCGGGGAACGAGTAGCAAGCGTCGTCGTTGCATCCCTAGGTGCGGCGGGAAGGCCGCACCGCCACCCTGTCGCAGACTCCAGCTGGTTCGTCGTCGCACACTCATCGCGCTCCCACGGACGCACAGGCCGCATTGCTCCTGGCACGTGATGAGGAGTGGCTCGATCGCATCACCAAGCTCGTCAGCACCACAGGGGGCTCTCCTGCGCCGTCCCTCTCGCTGCTTCGCCCTCCGTCCTGCGTGGGCGACGCAGCTCTGGAGGCGCCTCCGCCACCTCCTCCCCAAAGAAGGTGCCCTAGCTCCAAGCTACGCGGCCCCTGGACGAGACCCGCCGCATCCAGCGCATGCGCGACAAGAAAGGAGCTGTCAAGAAATCCCTTGGCCTCAAGAAGGCGCTCGCGTGCTCCCTGCTCCAGCACGTCAAGACCGCATCCCTGCGCCCGCATGTCAAGACCCCGCGCTACCCCTGGCAGTGGCGTGCGGGAACCTCCAAGAGCAAGCCCCACGTCTGCAAAGGGCTCCGGTGTCCACCGCAGGCTGCCGCGTCTTCACCACAGAGCTGCGCAGTGTCACCTGGCCGGGAAAGTTCAAGCCGGATTTGCCCCCTCGCTACGACGGCACCGTCGATCCCGCGGAGTTCCTGCAGCTCTACGAGCTGGGCATCGAGGCGGCCAACGGAGATGAAAAAGTCATGGCAAACTGGTTTCCCTTGGCACTCAAGGATGGTGCCCGCACCTGGCTCCTGAACCTGCATCCCAGCTCGATCTCCTCTTGGGATGAGATGCGCACTCGCTTCATCGCCAACTTCCAGGGCACTCGCGACCGCCCTCCGGTCGTGGGTGACCCGCGCCACATCAAGCAGCAACCTGGAGAGACCCTGGAGAAGTACATCTCGCGCTTCAACATCGCTCGCCTAAAGATTCCCAAGGTGACTGAGGAGGCCATCATATCGGCATTCTCTGACGGTGTCCGCGACATCAAGATGAAGGAGGAGCTGGCAATCCATGAGGATCTATGCACCTCTCTGGAGCTGTTCAACCTGGCAACCAAGTGCGCAAGGGCTGAGGAGGGACGCCTCTCCATTCTCGAGCTTCAAGCTGCTGACCCAGAAGAGAAGAAAGCCAAGGCCAAGGACGTGAAGCGCAATGGAGAAGCTGTACTCGTAGAAGAACCAGACAAGAAGCGCGGCAGGGACCAGCCAGAGTCATCCAAGGGCAGCTGATACTGCGTCTACCATGACCTCCACACCCACAACACCAACGAATGTCAGGAGCCCAGGGCCGTCCAAGAAGGACGCATCAGTCGACGCCCCGAGCGCAACGATCGGGGATACGACCGAGGAGGAGGAAGAGGTGGAAGACGATGGGACGACCGAGGCCCTCGCCAGGAGTGGTGTGACCGACCTCGTTAGAATTGCTGGCAGGACCAGCCTCGCGAGGGGGCTTGGAGGGATCGGCCTCGTGAGGATCGCCCGCAGGGCAACGCAGGCCTTCCTCCTCTGCCACCACGGCCAAGAAGGAATGCCGACCATCACCAGGATGAGGGGGCTGGGGGCTTCCAGGAGCCACGCACTATCGCTTGAATCCTGGGCGGTGCCCAGGCCCCATCCTCTCAGCGCATCTTCAAGCAGTTTGCTCGTGAGGTGAATGTAGTCCTTCCCAAGCTTGAGGCCACGCGCCCTCTCAGGTGGCCCACGTGCGCCATCACGTTCAGCTCAGCGGACCAGCTCAAGTGTGCGGCTACAGCCGGTGTCCTCCCAATGCTTTGTTCCCCAGTCATCAGCAACGTGCAAGTCACCAGGACCCTCGTCGATGGCGGTGCAAGGCTCAACATTCTGTCCGTCGAGACATTCAACAATCTCCAAGTGCCATAAGATCAACTTCAGCCAGCCAAGCCTTTCTCAGGAGTCACTGACGGTTCCACCACTCTGATAGGGCAGGTCTGCCTCCCTGTCACCTTCGGGTAGCGCAAGAACTACCGGACCGAGCTCATCGACTTCGACGTTGCCCACATTCGCCTGTCGTACAATGCCATCCTCGGGTACCCAACCATTGCTAAGTTCATGGCAGTAACTCACCATGGTTACAATGTCCTCAAGATGCCGGGAAGTGGCGGAATCATCACAGTCCCCTGCGAAGAGAAGGATGCGGTGTGCTCCCTTGAGCGTGCCTTCCAAGCTGCATCAGTTGAGGACCCAAACAACAAGAATGAGAACCTTCCCGAGGCACTTGATAAGAAGAAGAAGACATCGCCCAGCTCAAGGCCTCAGGAGGTAGGCATCTCTGGAGGTGCCACGTCAGGATCTGCGCCCGCGCGAGGGGCGCCTCCCTCCATCACATAGGAAGGCATGCCCGGCGTCCTCCTCAGGCAAGGCTCGGGGGCTCTCTCCTGGAAGGCCTCAGACTTTGCCAAGGTCACGAGGGAGGCGCTCGGGCACCACTTGGAGGCGTGCTTTGCTGCACGTTTCCCTCAGGAAGGCATGGGGCAAGGAGGGCCCAACCCTCAAGAGTTCATCACCAAGGTCACTCAGGAGCTATAGAAATCAAGAGTCATGCGCGGTAATCGCCGCCTGCCCGGCGTAGCCCCACATCCAGGTGAGGATGGTGGGCTGCACATCTATATCGCATACCCAGGGCTCAATCGAGTCGCGTCTCAGGAGCGTTTCTGGCCTTTGCATGTGGGACGCTGCAAGGGTCCGCCACACAACTACGTTTGCATGCCTTTCGGCCTGCCAAACGCGGCTGCTGCTGATACGTCTCCAATGTATCTACTTTTCCAAACACTTTTGCCCTTGTTTTGGACTCTAACTTGCATGATTTGAATGAAACTAACCCGGACTGACGCTGTTTTCAGCAGAACTGCCATGATGTTGTTTTATGTATAGAAAAGAAAAGTTCTCGGAATGTCCTGAAAATCCATGGAGGCACTTTTTGGAATTAATAAGAATTTCTGGGCGAAAGAAATACACCAGGGGGCCCAGGGACTGTCCAAAAGACAGGGGGCGCGCCCCCCCTGTAGGGCGCCCCCCTATCTCGTGGCCCCCCTGGAGCTCCACCGACCTCAAATCCAACTCCATATATTCCATATCACGGAGAAAAAAAATCAAAGAGAAAGTTTCATCGCGTTTTACGACACGGAGCCGCCGCCAAGCCCTAATCTCTCTCGGGAGGGCTGATCTGGAGTCCGTTCGGGGCTCCGGAGCCGTTGAGGGAGTCCCGGACTAGGTGTCCGGACAGCCGAACTATCATGATCAGCCGGACTCCAAGACTATGAAGATACAAGATTGAAGACTTCGTCTCGTGTCCGGATGGGACTTTCCTTGGCGTGTAAGGCAAGCTTGGTGATACGGATATGTAGATCTCCAACCATTGTAACCAACTCTGTGTAACCCTAGCCTTCTCCGGTGTCTATATAAACCGGATGGCTTTAGTGGTCTGAGCCACTTCCCCTGCTGCCAAAAATCTTCATGTTCGGGGGCAGCTCATTAAGATCCCATTCATGGATAATAAAACGTACTCTCCTTTTCCCAAATAGTCGACGATCTTACACCATCGGGATACTTCGGATAAACTGGTAATTCCAAGAGAGTTTTCTTCTTACTCTTTTTTAAGTCGAGTCGTAAGGAAAGATCGATAAGATTTGGTCCATTTGGTGTCCTTCTAGACGGAGAAGCGAGAACCCTTTCTGCTTTGACCAATTGCCCTCCTAGCACAGATGTGGGAAAAGGTCTCAGTTGCTGAATCAAAAATGAATGAAGATAGAACAATCAGCGTAAACTCTTTCTCTAGGGCCACTATCAATAATGACAAGAACTCTTACCAACTAGCTTAATGCATCCGGTCTCCTTCTCCTTCATGCCCCTAGCAGATATGAATAATAGGAAGAAACATGTCCTTTCTAAAGGCGGACATTAGACCAGAGTTTCGTGAGCCAGAGATGATCGATAAAGCTTAGAACTTGCTCGTTTGCAGGAGGAGGCGGTGGTATGACCTCGTCCGTTGAACGAGCATTTCATGCCACCTATTCGGCTCCACATCCACTACCATTTTCTGATCTCAGTATCTATAGCAGAATCGCTATTTGCCTCACTCTATAGAAGGCCTCCTGAGGGAGTCCCGGACTAGGGGGTGTCCGGACAGCCGAACTATCATGATCAGCTGGACTCCAAGACTATGAAGATACAAGACTGAAGACTTCGTCCCGTGTCCGGATGGGACTTTCCTTGGCGTGGAAGGCAAGCTTGGCGATACGGATATGTAGATCTCCTACCATTGTAACCGACTCTGTGTAACCCTAGCCTTCTCCGGTGTCTATATAAACCGGATGGCTTTAGTCCATAGGACGAACAACAATCATACCATAGGCTAGCTTCTAGGGTTTAGCCTCCGTGATCTCGTGGTAGATCTACTCTTGTAACACACATCACCAATATTAATCAAGCAGGACGTAGGGTTTTACCTCCATCAAGAGGGCCCGAACCTGGGTAAAACATCGTGTCCCTTGTCTCCTGTTACCATCCGCCTAGACGCACAGTTCGGGACCCCCTACCTGAGATCCGCCAGTTTTGACACCGACATTGGTGCTTTCATTGAGAGTTCCTCAGTGCCGTCGCAATCAGGAAGGATGCCTTTTCCCGTCTTTAAAGACGGCGCCATCGTCAAGGGAGCTTTGGCCGCCGACCAAACTATCCGGCTAGGTGGTTTTCTTATAACCGCCTGTTCGGCCACCGCTCCGACGATGACCTCTCAGGTCATCAAAAGCGATCTTCACGTCAGCTCGGAATTCGCCGAGCAACTAGATCCGATGGAGCTCTCCTCCGTAAACGAGCTCTTGGATCGCATCACCGCCCTGGGAGTCGCTACAGACTACGATCAGATTGGGCTTAAAACCGATCTGAGAGAAATTAACTCTCCCTAGGCTACCCACCACGTTGTTGTGGTAGAGGAACAATGCGGCGACTCTTCTTCTATGTTAAAAACCAGCTATGTCCGGAATCCCGTTCTCTCCATGCCGGATTCCCGCGGAGGGACAGACGTCAATCAAATACTGAACCTAAAGTCAGGCATTGGACCAGATTTGTTGGAAAGCATCCAACCAACCAAGCTTCCAAATCCGGAAACTTCTTGGCCTTTGAGCCTCAGATCGGGCGGGGTTCCGAACTTAATTCTACCCGCCCACCCAAACATAAGCGATCTATCTCAAATACGGCAAGAGCCCGATGAAACAGTACATCATTACTGGGCCAGATTCCTCCTGGTTATGAACAGGATAAAGGACTGCCGTGAAGAAAGCGCGATTTCAATTTTCTGCAACAATTGCACGGACAAGGGAATCATAAACGCCATAAGTCGTCGCGAAGTTACACGCTTCGCCGACCTAGCGACCATTGTACAAAAATACTGTGTGATGGAGAGTGCCTGGAAAACCGAAACCAGGTTTTGGGACAATCCGGCCCTGAATACAACCCCAGTCCGAAATAAAAGGGTGCGTCATACTCAAGCACCTGGATTAAAAACCAAAAAGCAAAAAACCCCTAAAGGGCATGGAACCGTACTGGAGGGATGGCTCAACGGACCCTGCAAAATCCACAGTACGGAGGGCGCCACTCCAACACATAGCCTTCGAGCATGTTGGATACTACGGCAGGTGGCCAAAAGTGGCGAAGGCTTTCTAGCTGCGGGCAACCAGCCCAGCAGTACCAGTACGGTATTAATAGTCTTCGAGACTTTCGCATCAAATAACATGCGGAAGAGAACAATCCGCAGCCTCCCGAAGTCTACCAAGTAGCAACAACAAATCCATGGAGCGACACGGCTATCACCTTCAATGCCAGCGATGAACCTAAATTCCGAACAACTCGAGCACCAGCCGCATTGGTCCTCAGTCCGATAGTGGACGGCTTTCGTCTTACCAAGGTACTCATGGACGGCGGCAGCGGATTAAACCTCATCTATGAGGAAACCCTTCAAAAAATGGAAATTGACTGGAGCCGCATTGAGCGAAGCAGCACAACCTTCAGGGGAATAATCCCTAGTCGAGAAGTACGCTGCACAGGAAAAATCACATTAGACGTAGTGTTCGGCTCGCCGGACAACTACAGGTCCGAAGAGGTCACGTTCCAAGTGGCCCCATTCGGCAGCGGATATCACGCCTTGTTAGGGCGAGAGGCATTCACAATATTCCAAGCTATACCCCATTATGGGTACATGAAGCTCAAAATGCCCGGGCCCAATGGAATAATCACTCTCGTCAGTGATCCAGATATAACACTCCACGCTGAAAATAAGACAGCCGCACTGGCCCTAGAGGCATTATCCGAAGCCCTAGCGGCAGAGGAACTCACTGCGCTGCACTCCACGGTGGATAGGGACGATGTGATACTCGATAAGAGGTCTAAGTCCACCTCTTTTAAACCAGCAGACGAAATAGTCAAATTCCAGGTCCATCCAACGGACCCCACAAAGACGGCTTCCATTGGGGCACAATTAAATCCTGATGTAGAAGCCGCACTACGAGAATTCCTTCAGGAAAACTGGGACATTTTCACCTGGCACCCTTCAGACATGCCAGGAATCCCACGCAGGCTGGCAGAGCACATCCTAAATATCCTAAAAGGATTCAAGCCAGTCAAACAGGCTCTTCGGCGATTTTCCGAACCCAAAAGACAGGCAATGGGAGAGGAGCTAGCCAAACTCCTAGAAGCCGGATTCATCAGAGATATAAAACATCCGGACTGGCTAGCCAACCTGGTAATGGTACCAAAAAAGGACAAATCCTGGCGCCTTTGTGTCGATTTCAAACACCTTAACAAGGCCTGTCCAAAGGACCCTTTCCCTCTTCCTCGCATCGACCAAATCATCGATGCTACTGCAGGGCACGATTCATTGTGCTTCCTCGACACATACTCCGGATACCATCAAATCAAGATGGCGGAAAAAGACCAGGTCGCAACGGCATTCATTACTCCATATGGACCATTCTGCTTCAACACAATGCCCTTCGGACTCAAAAACGCCGGCGCAACATATCAGCGCATGATTCAGACATGTCTGGCTACCCAGATAGGAAAAACAGTAGAGGCATACACAGACGATGTGGTCGTCAAGACCAAACACGTCGAAACTCTAGTAGACGACTTGAGGGTGACATTCGACAAACTCCGAGCATATGACATTAAGCTCAACCCGGAAAAATGTGTGTTCGGCGTACCAGCCGGAAAGCTCTTGGGCTTCATTGTATCCGGTAGAGGAATTGAAGCAAACCCAGCGAAGATCCGAGCTCTGTCACAATTGGATATCCCAAAGGACCTCAAGCAAATACAAAAACTAACTGGATGCGTGGCGGCTCTAAGCCGCTTCATCTGCCGTTTGGGAGAAAAGGCGCTGCCCCTCTATCGCCTCCTCCGGCGCACCGAACACTTTGAATGGACGGATGTTGCCATGACCGGACTCGAAGAAATTAAGACCATATTGGCAACAAATCCGGTCCTGGCCGCGCCCAACCTGGGCAAACCTATGTTATTATACATCGCAGCAACACATCAAGTTGTCAGCGCTGCACTCGTCGTCGAACGAGAAACAGAATGGCACAAATTCCCTCTTCAAAAACCAGTGTACTATGTATCCACTGTCTTAACTCCATGCAAGTCCCAGTACCCACATTACCAAAAGATAGCGTATGCGGTGTTCATGGCATCTCGGAAGCTGCGACACTACTTTCTAGAGTGTTCCATAACGGTAACCTCTGAAGTACCTCTCAATGATATTATAAACAATTGCGACGCGATGGGCAGGATTGCAAAATGGGCCATTGAGCTCTTACCATTTGACATAACCTACAAACCGCGGCGAGCTATAAAGTCGCAAGTTCTGGCTGACTTCATCGCCGAATGGACCGAAGACGAACTCCCTAAAGAGTACGGCGCATACTCCAATTGGATCATGCATTTCGACGGCTCCAAAATGTTGGCTGGCTTGGGGACTGGCGTCGTCTTGGCATCCCCAACCGGAGACACAGTCCAATACGTGCTTCAAATAATGTACACAGACTCCAACAATGCAGCCGAATACGAGGCCCTTCTACATGGCCTCCGGATGGCAATCTCCATGGGTATTCAACGCCTAGAGGTGCGCGGGGATTCAAACCTCGCAATATCGCAAGTAAATGGAGATTTTGACGCCAAAGATCCAATAATGGCAGCTTACCGCAAGGCCGTCCTAAAAATGTCAGCCCGGTTCAAAGGACTCGAATTCCACCATGTAGCCTGGGATAATAACCAGGCAGCAGACGTGCTGGCACGCATCAGCGCAAAACGCGACGCTGTCCCTCCAAACATCTTCCTGGAGCGGCTCTTTAAGCCATCCGTATTATGGGAAGAGGAGTCCGGAAATAACAATCCGGAACCAACTGCATGACCTAACACAGAACATTCTGACATAATCGGCGGCTCAGCCAATGAAATAACGGATTCAGCCCACGAAATACTGGCAGTAATTGCCCCGTGGACGGAACCATTCCTAGCCTACTTAATCAGGCAGGAACTTCCCGAAGACCAAAATGAGGCCCGCTGCATAGTTCGGCGATCTAAAGCCTACAAGGTCCAGAGGGAGAACTTTATAAGAAAAGCACAACCGGAGTCCTTCAAAGGTGTATCTCCGAAGAGGAAGGGCGAAATCTCTTGGCCGAAATTCATGCCGGACTCGGCGGGCACCACGCAGCCGCCCGGGCCCTTGTAGGCAAGGCCTTCCATACAGTATTTTATTGGCCGACAGCCTGGGCAGATGCTCAGGACTTAGTCGAACGATGCGTCGGTTGCCAGCTCTTTGCTAATCAGAGCCACATGCCACCCACCGCCCTCAAAACTATAGCCATCACCTGGCCGTTCGCGGTCTGGGGGCTTGACATGGTTTGACCCCTTAAAGGGGGAACCCACAAGCACAAATACTTATTGGTCATGGTGGACAAATTCACCAAATGGATAGAGGCCAAGCCGGTTAAAACGGCAGAATCCGGACCTGTGATAGACTTCATATCCGGGGTAGTACACCGTTTTGGCGTCCCCCACAGCATCATCACTGATAACGGCACGAATTTCACGGCTGACGAGGTTAAACTCTGGTGAAAAAATATGGGCATCAAGCTCGACTACGCTTCAGTCTACCACCCTCAAACTAACGGTCAAGTGGAACGAGCAAATGGTCTAATCATGAGCGACATCAAACCTAGATTAGTGCGGTCCCTCACGGAATCTAACACGCACTGGGTAGAGGTGCTCGACTCCGTACTCTGGGGGCTGCGGACCACGCCAAACCGCACAACCGGATTCACACCATTTTTTATGGTATACGGCGCTGAGGCAGTTTTTCCCTGCGATATAATTCATGACTCACCTCGCGTGCGCATGTACGAGGAAAGAGAAGCCGAGTTGGATCGGCAGGACAGTTTGGACGCTTTAGACGAGGAGCGCGACGTGGCAAAATCCCGTTCCGCATTCTATCAACAGCAGGCTCGAAGATATCAAAGCAGAGAAGTACGGCCCAAAACTTACAATGTTGGCAAGCTAGTTCTACGCCTGACGGACAAGAAAAAGGACAAACTTAAGCCCAAATGGGAAGGTCCCTTCATCATCGACCAAGTCCTTACCGGCGGTGCATACCGTCTATGCAATGCATCTGACAACCGACTCGAGCCAAACCCATGGAACGCAGCCCGTCTCCGAAGATTTTACGCCTAGCGCCGGACTCAGGGTTCGTCTCCTTCCTCCGTCCACCTTTCATATTTTTTCGCTGTCTTTGTTTTGCCTCTCCCCACTTTTTTTAGTACAAACCTCTTGAGGGCTGATCTGCGCTTTGTTCGCACCCACTCGATGTGCTACTCGCACTCGTTATACCTGGGGGCTTCTTTAACAGAAGCTTATTTATATGGGCTTCATGCCCAACACATGTGTCACACTTCCGCATGTACCTTTTGATCACCATTATATGCATCAATATGACTTAAGTTTTGGCCAAGCCGGGTTGCCTGGCTCCTGTGCTTACCCCTATGTTCCCGATTGTTCGGCTAGGAGGTAAAGGGAGCACCTCTGCGATTGTTACTGCCGGGTCAGCTGGATGTGTACCTCAGACTGGGTGAAGCCGAAGGCTAGCGTTCTTAAGGGAATATTCGGTCGGTGACCTGGAAGATGATTTATTACTTACTTATTTATCTGCCCCCAGATGCTTTTTCTGCTATTTTCGCTGTCCGGACATGCACCTTAGGGCATGCCTCCTAGGGAAAGGAACCCTTGACGGAACTATTCTCCCTGGAAGATGTTTCTTACTAACCATGTAATATAACATAGCTAGTTGGGCACTTGTCTGATAAAGCAATTATGACTCCTACGCCAAGTCTCCATGCATGCCCCGGTACTTTTATAACCGAAAGGGTATTCGGACACACTCCGGACTGTTGGGTCCCGAGGTTGAAGCGAAAAGGTCTGCAAAGACAAACGATCTACAATCCGGCTAGAAGGCATCTTACATGTCATTTGAAAATTACATCGTCAAACTGACTGATTGTAATCCTCTTCAATCCCATCTAACAGGCTGTATAATTTACAGTCCTGTTGGGAATATTTCACGGCCAACTCTACTTGGCCGTACATCAGGCTCACAGGGATCTCCTTCCCATCGGGCCCCACAGGTCCGACCTCGGCCATGTGGTTTGGGTCAGCCTTCGGATACTGCATCTTCACCATGGCCCAGGCCTCCCTGGCGCCTTGACGGCAGGCCGATATCTTCCACAGACGGAGACACCGCCGTACTCCCTGAAGCTTCTCAGCAAGCCCTCCAAGACCCTCGGGTAGGGAGACGGAAGGCCATAAGGCCTGAACGACGCCGCTCATCGCCTGCCGAACACGTTCGTGCAGTTGCAGCAGCTCGGGAAGAGGGTCTCCCGTGGAACCAGGCATCTCCTCCACCAAACGACCTGTGAGCACACCTACAGACATATTTCTGTCAATCGACTTCCTCGCCGAACTCTTCTTTTCAAAAGAGTTTGCTCAAGCACTTACTATAAATGCCGCGACGAAGCCGCCGATTCTCCTTTACGGTGTTAGACAGCTGGACCCGAACATCTTTTAGTTCTTCGCCCAGCTGGGTGTTGGCATCTTGGAGTTTGTTCCTCTCCTGCTGCACCCTCATAAGCACCCTCTCACCGGCCTTCAACTGGCGCAACAACTGTTGCTTGTCCGGATCTAGTCCAGCACCCTCTGCAATATTATTGTCAGACTATACACACACGCCGCACTTCATAAACTAATTCTCTTTTCGAAATATGAATTACTAGAGGGGGTCTCCGTGGCTCCCCCGGCAGCGGCTCGTGCGGCCTCAAGTTGGGCCTTGCATTCTTGAAGCTCCTGGGACAGGTGGGTATTCTTCTCTGTAAGATCCTACATAACAAATGATCCTCAAATCAGTTAGTTTGACTATTTTAAGTCTCGGGGGCTACTGGCATATATAACTATTAAAATTCCTTACCCGTATGTCCTTTACATACTGCTCTGTGGCTCTGGTTAAACCATCTTGAGCAGCACGGAGGTGCGCGTCTCCCGCATTGAAGGCATTCAACGCCTCGGGGGAGAAACACGCATCACGAAGAACTGTCCGACGGCGCCTGTGATTCATGGCGCTCTCCACCTCAGACCTGGTGGCGGACAACCTGTCGGCATCCTCCGTTGGAGGAGCTTCCGGCTCGCGCCTTGCGCACGCCTCCCCCTCCGGACAAGGCGTTGGAGCCTGGCTGGCGGAGGCTTGGTTGGCACCTTCTCTGGACTCAGTCCGGCGTGCGCTCTTTCTCCTAGAAGAATTATGAGCATTAATATGCCTCCCAGGAGTCTCTCCCTTAAAAGACAATGGTGCACCATACCTTTGCAGCGACGTTTCGATTCGCACCGCACTCCTCTTCCGCCTGCTAGGCCGCACTGACCTCGTTCGGTCAGTCGCCGTGGGCTCGGCTTCCCGCTGTAAAGGCACCTCCTGCGAAGCACCATTGGTACACGGTGGTCAGATATAAGCATTAAAAAAGTAACGGTGTCAGGACTTCGGTCGTACTCACCTGGGAAGCCGGACATAAACCGGGGTAGTCAGCTGTAATGGCGACTAAAGCATCATCTATGCTGAGCTGATGGAACACCCCGTCTATCAAATCCACCTTTATGTCCGGATCCTCTTCGGAGCCAGATCAAGGGATCTTCCTAGATCCTCGGGTCGTGGAGTTGGGCTTTCTATGCCCTCCACATCCCGGCGCAGTTCCTGCATCGAAATCATAAAGTAAGACACTTATCTTTGAAAGCACGGATCAGATATATAAACGTCCGCTTACCCAGCTCCGAGGGTTATTCATGGAGAATCCATTCAATGGACTCGTGCGGAGGAAGTCCGCCTTCTCCCCCTTGTACAAGCCGGACAGGATCTTCACCAGATCGGCGGCCGATCCTGGCCCCGTGCGGCCATGACGGGTGTCGTCATTCTTCCCGTTGAAATCCCACATGGGGTGGCCCCTATATTGGAGCGGCTGCACCCCTCGCATAATGCATGTGGCCATGACTCCAATCATGGTTAATCCGGAATGGGCTAGTAACCGTATCTGACCCATCAGATAGTGGACGCTCCTGTCATCGTCCCGTTGAGGGCTCCGTGGGCGCCAACTCAGGCGTTTCTTCAGAGGAGCGTTGCTAAACTCCGGGAGGCCGATCCGAACTGGATCCGGTAGCGGGGCGTCTTCCATATAGAACCATTCCAAAGGCCAGTCTTCGGACGCCTTCTTCGGGGTTCCGGATAGATATCCGGTCCCGGCGATGCGCCATATTTCGGCTCCACCCACTTGATATATCGACCCCTCGTGAGAGCGGGGTATGAGGCAAAACAGCCTCTTCCACAGCGCAAAATGGGGCTCGATGCCCAAGAACAGCTCGCAAAGAGCTACAAAGCCCGCGATGTGCAAAATGGAGGCAGGCGTGAGGTGGTGAAGCTGGAGTCCATAGAACTCCAGGAGCCCCCGGAGAAACGGATGTATGGGAAATCCGAGTCCCCTTATTAAGTAGGGGACGAAGCATACCCGCTCCCCTTTGGAGGGATTGGGGACGCTCTCCGCCTGCTTCCCAACCTTGTAGGTGGCCAGTCCGGCTCGAACCGGAACCATAAAGGCTGGAGGAAGGTATCCCTCTGTTTGGAGCGTCACTAACTTGCTATGCAGGACTGAGCATCTCCTCCAATCTCTTGGCTGAGGACTGGGAGCACGAGAAGAGGAGCCGCGTCGACTATCCATGTTGGAATGGATTTTTTGTCAGATGCGCCTTGATAAGTACTTGCGGAAGGAGGATGGTGTGATTTGGATCTGGATCCTCGCCTCTCTTATAGGCAGCTTATTTGCGCAGCTAGGGGGTAAAACGTAAGAATACCCTGGCTTTTCGCATTCGTACAGCACGTGGAATAAGGCCATTATTGGACGTGGAAGCCAAGGAGCGCAACATTTATGAAGCAATCGGACACTATCCGGCAAACACATGGAGCATGAAGGAGAACCCGCCTTGCAAACGCCGAAGACAACATACGCGCCGGACTTGTCGACATTGAAGCCTGGTTCGGGGGCTACTAAGGGAGTCCCGTACTAGGGGGTGTCCGGACAGCCAAACTATCATGATCAGCCGGACTCCAAGACTATGAAGATACAAGATTGAAGACTTCGTCCCGTGTCCGGATGGGACTTTCCTTGGCGTGGAAGGCAAGCTTGGCGATACGGATATGTAGATCTCCTACCATTGTAACCGACTCTATGTAACCCTAGCCTTCTCCGGTGTTTATATAAACCGAATGGCTTTAGTCCATTGGACGAACAACAATCATACCATAGGATAGCTTCTAGGGTTTAGCCTCCCTGATCTCGTGGTAGATCTACTCTTGTAACACACATCATCAATATTAATCAAGCAGGACGTAGGGTTTTACCTCCATCAAGAGGGCCCGAACCTGGGTAAAACAGCGTGTCCCTTGTCTCCTGTTACCATCTGCCTAGACGCACATTTCGGGACCCCCTACCCGAGATCCGCCGGTTTTGACACCGACAGCCGTCGTCATCATCAACCATCATCCATCACCAATTTCATGATGCTCACCACCGTGCGTGAGTAATTCCATTGTAGGCTTGTTGGACGGTGATGGGTTGGATGATATTTACCATGTAATCAAGTTAATTTTGTTAGGGTTTGATCCCTAGTATCCACTATGTTCTGAGATTGATGTTACTATGACTTTGCTATGCTTAATGCTTGTCACTAGGGCCCGAGTGCCATGATTTCAGATCTGAACCTATTATGTTTTCATGAATATATGTGTGTTCTTGATCCTATCTTGCAAGTCTATAATCACCTATTACGTGTTATGATCCGACAACCCCGAAGTGACAATAATCGGGATACTTCTCGGTGATGACCGTAGTTTGAGGAGTTCATGTATTCAATATGTGTTAATGCTTTGGTCCGTTTCTCTATTAAAAGGAGGCCTTAATA
The DNA here is from genome assembly GCA_963921465.1 of Triticum timopheevii. Lineage (NCBI taxonomy): Eukaryota > Viridiplantae > Streptophyta > Magnoliopsida > Poales > Poaceae > Triticum > Triticum timopheevii. The sequence continues at coordinate 326,757,678 of OY997262.1, forward strand.
TCGCTTAGTTTCCACTAGGACTCCGCTGCCACGGGCGGGTAGGACAAAAGATGTCATGCAAGTTCTTTTCCATAAGCATGCATGACTATTTACAGAATACATGCCTACATTACATTGATGAATTGGAGCTAGTTCTGTGCACCCTATGTTATAGCTATTACATAAGGAATCACATCTGGCATAATTATCCATCACTGATCCATTGCCTACGAGCTTTTCATATATTGTTCTTCGCTTATTTACTTTTCCATTGCTACTGTTACAACTGCTACAAAAACCCAAAAATATTTATCTTTACTTTTGCTACTGTTACCATTACTATCATACTTGTTTGCTACTAAATACTTTGCTGCAGATACTAAGTTATCTAGGTGCGGTTGAATTGACAACTCAACTGATAATACTCAAGAATATTCTTTGGCTCCCCTTGTGTCGAATCAATAAATTTGGGTTGTACTTCACCCTCGAAAGCTGTTGCGATCCTCTACACTTGTGGGTTATCAAGACTAATTTCTGGTACTGTTGCTGCGGAGCATAGCTCTATTCTCTGAGTCACTTGGGATTTATATCTGTTGATCACTATGAAGAACTTGAAAGACGCTAAAACCAAGATTTTTCCCTCAACTACGAGGGGAGGTAAGGAACTGCCATCTAGCTCTGCACTAAATTCTCCTTCCGTTATTAGTAGGCTTGCGACACCTAAACCTGCTACTGCTATGTATTATGATATGTCGCATGTTATTGATGATGCCACTTCTGCTATGCATGATGAAACTACTTTTGTGCGTGATACTACTTTGCCATTAGGTAAATTTCTTGATGAACAACTTGCTAGAGTTAGGGGGAATGAAAATATTGAAGATGCTATTATTGATGATAGTGACGATGAAGGTTCTCCCAATGATTATGTATTGCCCGTTGTTCCTAAGGGTTATGTTATGACTGAAGAAGCTGCTAGGGAAATCTTTGCTTGCAATGATAGATCTGATCTTAAGAAATTATTAGCTAAATGGAAGCAGCAGTCTCTTAATGCTAGAATAAAACCTGACCCTGCTTTTGCTACTGTGTTACTGATAAGGATTATGAATTCTCTGTTGATCCTGAAATTATTACTTTAGTTGAATCTGATCCTTTTTATGGCCTTGAATCTGAAACTGTTGTGGCACATCTTACCAAGTTGAATGATATAGCTACCCTGTTTACTAATGTTGAGAAGTCTCACTATTTTTATATCCTTAAGATATTTCCGTTCTCATTAAAGGGTGATGCTAAGACTTGGTATAATTCTCTTGCTCCTGGTTGTGTGCGTAGTCCCCAGGATATGATTTATTACTTCTCTGCTAAATATTTCCCTGCTCATAAGAAACAAGCTGCCTTGTGGGAAATATATAATTTTGTGCAAATCAAAGAAGAGAGTCTCCCACAAGCTTGGGGGAGGCTTCTCCGGTTACTTAATGCTTTGCCTGATCATCCTCTTAAGAAAAATGAAATACTTGATATCTTTTATAATGGACTAACCGATGCTTCCAAGGACCACTTGGATAGTTGTGCTGGTTGTGTTTTCAGGGAAAGAACAGTCGACGAAGCTGAAATATTATTGAATAATATGTTGAGTAATGAAAATAACTGGACTCTTCCTGAGCCAGTTACTGAGGCAATTCCTAAACCAATTGAGCCAACTCCTGAGCCTATTCATAAACCCACTCCGAACAAGAGAGGTGTTTTATTTCTCAGTCCTGAAGATATGCAAGAGGAAAAGAAATCAATGAAATAAAAAGGTATTAAAGCTGAACATGTTAAGAATTTACCACCTATTGAAGAAATACATGGTCTTAATATACCGCCTGTTGAAGAACCACATTGTCTTGATAACCCGACACAGGTAGTAAAGGTAAATTCTCTCTATAGATGTGATAAAGTTGAAATACCCTCTACTAAATTTCAATGCCCATGCTTAGATGAATTTGATGACTTTATGGCTAGACAAGAAATTTTTAATGCTTATATTGGTAGAGAGTTAAAGAATAATGCTTTCGAGATAGGACGTGTAAGTGATAATCTGGCTAGAGTTAAAGATGAACTTCACCGCGTTAGCAAATATGCTTCTATGGTTGCTACTCAAGCTGAGCAAGTACTTAAAGCTCAAAATGATTTGCTTGAGGAATTAAACAATAAAAATGACTTTGCTGTTAGAGTGGCTACTAGAACTGGTAGAATGACTTAGGAACCTTTGTATCCTGAAGGCCACCCTAAGAGAATCGAGCAAGATTCTCAGAGAAATAATTTAGAAGCACCTAGTTCCTCCAAAAAGAAGAAAAAGAAAAATGATAGGACTTTGCATGCTTCTAGTGAACCTACTGTAGACACACCTGAGAATCCCAATGATATTTCTATTTCTGATGCTGAAACACAATCAGGTGATGAACATGAACCTAGTGATAATGTTAATGATAATGTTCATGTTGATGCTGAACCTAGCAAAAACAATGATGTAGAGATTGAACCTGCTGTTGATGTTGATAACCCACAATCAAAGAATCAACGTTATGATAAGAGAGATTTTGTTGCTAGGAAGCACGGTAAAGAAGGAGAACCATGGGTTTAGAAACCCATGCCCTATCCTCCTAAACCATCCAAGTCAAAGGATGATGAGGATTTTGAGCGTTTTGCTGAAATGATTAGACCTATTTTCTTACGTATGCGCTTAACTGATATGCTGAAAGTAAATCCTTATGCTAAGTATATGAAGGATATCATTACAAATAAAAGAAAGATACCGGAAGCTGAAATTTCCACCATGCTTGCTAATTACACTTTTAAGGGTGGAATACCAAAGAAACTTGGGGATCCGGGGGTACCAACTATACCATGCTCCATTAAAAGAAATTACGTTAGAACTGCTTTATGTGATCTTGGAGCCGGTGTTAGTGTTATGCCTCTCTCTTTATATTGTAGACTTGAATTGAATAAGTTTACACCTACTGAAATATCTTTGCAAATGGCTGATAAATCAACTGCTATACCTATCGGTATTTGTGAGGATGTGCCTGTTGTGGTTGCAAATGTCACTATCTTAACAGACTTTGTTATTCTTGATATTCCCGAGGACGATAGTATGTCTATTATCCTTGGTAGACCTTTTCTTAATACTATAGGGGCTGTTATTGATTGCAACAAAGGCAATGTCACTTTTCATGTTAATGGTAATGAGCATACGGTACACTTTTCAAGGAAACAATCTCAAGTTCATAGCATCAATTCTATTAAAAAAGTTCCAACTGTTATTTTTGGAGGTTTTGAATTTCCTCTCCCTACTGTCAAGAAAAAGTATGATATTCTTATTGTTAGGGATTTTCATATCCCCGTTGAGGTAACTTAGTGTTATTCGAAATTTCTACGGTTCCGTGTTATTCAGAATGAGTTTGTTAACAAGACTTGATCAACCTTGTTAGTGGATTCATTTTGATGATCACGAGATGGACGAAACTAGAAGGCACAACCTTCTGTACCCTCTTTCTACCTTCTGTTACTTAGAATAAATAAAGCAAAAATAGTATTATCTGTCTGTTTTCTGAATTATCCGTGCAATAAAAAATACCACGAAAATAAAAGTGCTCCAAATGCCCTGCAAATTTAGCTGGAATATTTGAGGATTTTAGGCATTGAAATCACTGCAGGAGGGGCAGGCACCAGGCCACGAGAGTGTAGGGCGCGCCCCCTATCGGTGTCAAAACTGGCGGATCTCGGGTAGGGGGTCCCGATCTGTGCGTCTTAGGCTGATGGTAACAGGAAGCAAGGGACACAATGTTTACCCAGGTTCGGGCCCCCTCGATGGAGGTAAAACCCTACTTCCTGCTTGATTAATATTGAAGATATGAGTAGTACAAGAGTAGATCTACCACGAGATCGTAGAGGCTAAACCCTAAGAGCTAGCCTATGATGGTATAATTGTAATTGTGATCGGCCTTCTAAGGACCATCCTCTACGGTTTATATAGACACCGGAGAGGGCTAGGGTTTACATGGAGTCGGTTACAAGGAAGGAAATACAATATCCGGATCGCCAAGCTTGTCTTCCACACAAAGGAGAGTCCCATCTGGACACGGGCCGAAGTCTTGAGTCTTGTATCTTCACGCTTCGATAATCCGGATGATGTACATAGTCCGGCTGTCCGGATACCCCCTAATCCAGGACTCCCTCAATAGCCCCTGAAGCAGGCTTCAATGACGATGAGTGTCGGTGTCAAAACCGGCGGATCTCGGGTAGGGGGTCCCGAACTGTGCGTCTAGGCGGATGGTAACAGGAGATAAGGGACACGATGTTTTACCCAGGTTCGGGCCCTCTTGATGGAGGTAAAACCCTACGTCCTGCTTGATTAATATTGATGATGTGTGTTACAAGAGTGGATCTACCACGAGATCAAGGAGGCTAAACCCTAGAAGCTAGCCTATGGTATGATTGTTGTTCGTCCTAAGGACTAAAGCCATCCGGTTTATATAGACACCGGAGAGGGCTAGGGTTACACAGAGTTGGTTACAATGGTAGGAAATCTACATATCCGTATCGCCAAGCTTGCCTTCCACGCCAAGGAAAGTCCCATCCGGACATGGGACGAAGCCTTCAATCTTTTATCTTCATAGTCTGGGAGTCCGGCCGATGATGATAGTTCGGCTATCCGGACACCCCTAGTCCGGAACTCCCTCAGTAGCCCCTGAACCAGGCTTCAATGACGACGAGTCCGGCGCGCATGTTGTCTTCGGCATTGCAAGGCGGGTTCTTCCTCCGAATAATTTATAGAAGATTGTGAACACCAGGATAGTGTCCGGCTCTGCAAAATAAATTCCACATACCACCGTAGAGAGAATAATATTACACAAGTTCAATCTGCTGACGTATTTTGTGGCGTGACGTCACACCATTACCAAGCCTTTACTCGAATTGTTTTTATTGTTCCACCTCCGCGCGTTTAGCGAGGCGGTTTCCTTGGCACATCTTGTCGAACTAGAGATCGTGTTCCGCTTATTCCGGGATTCCCATCAATACGGACGTGGGCAACCCAACCGTGCCATTGATTGTGATGCTTGGGAGATAAGCGAGTTTTACCAGGCCGGTGGGGACACATGTTTTTGTCCGCCCATATAAAGGGATAAAGATCCACTCCTTTTACCTGTGCCTTCTTCCTCCTTGGCTTATCCATCTCCGCGAACTCAAGCTCCAGCGCCCAAGTCTGCACTTCTCACCTCAACCTTCTCCAACTATGTCCGGAGCGGGAGGCAAGTGGATGGCCTCCTCCGTCATGGAGGGGCAGATCCAGAAGCTGTGCGACGCCGGATATTTGTCCAGCGACATCGCGCATTGGCTCCCCGACGAGGGAGAGCTCATCCCTACCCCCAGGCCCCATGAGAGGGTAGTATTTCTTCCCCATTTCCTCCGCGGACTGGGCTTCCCACTTCATCCCTTTGTCCGGGGCTCATGTTCTACTACTGCCTAGATTTCCATGATCTGGCCCCGAATTTCATCCTCAACATCTCGGTGTTTATCGTCGTGTTCGAGGCCTTCCTCTGCATCCAGCCCCACTTCGGCTTGTGGCCCAAGACCTTCAGTGTCAAGCTGAAGGTTGTGAAGGGCAGCCAAGTGGAGTGCAAAGGCGCCATGGTGGGCAGGATGTCCCACGTTACGTGGCTGGAGGGCACTTTCCTGGAAACCATTAAGGGGTGGCAATCGGGGTGGTTCTATATCACCGAGCCGCGTGACCCTGATTGGGCAGCGGCCCCCGAATTCAGATCCGGCATCCCTACACTGCTCACCTCCTGGAAAGAGAGTGGCCAGATCTGGGGGGATTCGGAGGAGCTGACCGGACTCCAAGCCTGTATCCAGAAGCTGGTGGACAAGAAGCTCAAGCTTGTCAACGTAGTCCAGGTCATGCTCATCCGCCGAATTCTCCCGTGCCAGTGATGGGGCTTCAACATGTGGGAGTTCGATCCGGCGCAGCACCAGACTCTGAGCGAGCTTTTCGACACTACGTACGAAGATGTCTGGAAGGTGCTGTTCAAAGGCGCCGAGGCTCCCGCATCCGCTACCGAAGATCGCGGATTCTGCTCGCAGCGTCCAGCTGACGAGGTAAGTGATTTTGCCACTTGTTTTCCATAGTTTGATTCTATGCAGGATCTAAACTCCCTTTACCTTTGACAGGACTGGCTGGCGAAGGCCGAACGGACTATCTGTCCGGCCCCATTGCCAGAGGACCCAGCGGACGCCCGCCTAACGGGGCTGCTGGCTCCGGCACCCCACGTGGTGCCGGAGAAGAAGGCCAAGAAGAAGGCCACGGGGACTCGGAAGAGTTCCCGTTATCAGGTGCTATCAGATGATGAATCCGAGGCCGACTCCTCCCACCAAGGCGAGGAGGAGAAGAAGAAAGCTTCTCCCCCAGCGGGGGGAGGGAAGAAAAGGAAGGCCTCCCCAACAAGGGAGGCCGAGGGGTCCAAGAAGGGAAAAACTCTTCCCCCGGACTGCTCCGCCAACGCCAGTGACGATGACGAGGACTGGCCTCCAAGGGCCAAGCCCCTGGCGAGATCGTAAGTATCCGGACTCTCGAATAACTTCAAGGTTTTTCCTTTTCGCCACATGATGTCTTTTTAATGCCGCATACAACCCTGCAGTCCGCCCAAGGATGATCTTCCCGCTTCGTCGAGTGGGTCCTTAGGTGCGTCGGATATGGATTCCCTTCCGACTGCCTCCACCCCCCGCGCGCGGACGATGCCGAGGTGGGATCCCAAAAAGGGACCCACCAGGAGGCGGAGGCCCCGGAGGTGTCACAGGACAACCTCCCGGACTTTGCACCGGACTCAGCCCCGGAACCCACAGTGGCTCCGGAGTCCGGCGGGCGACCCCTTTGCAAGAAGGGCAAGACCGTGACGCCGGCTGCCTCCATCCAACCAGAGGTGCCGGATAATTTGCTGGAGGCGCTCAACGGCGCCTCCATCGAAGAGGAACACCACACTGTTATGAGTGCGGTGATTCAGAAGGTGCAACTCGCCAAGAGCGGGCTGACCGAAGCCTGCAGGAGCCTTCTAACAGGCTTTGAGGTAAGAATTTCAATATGTATAAAATGATACCGCATAGACAGTAGCCCCTGATGCTCGGTTCAGTGTTCGGGAAGAAAAGCCGGACTGAGGATCTAAAAAGATATACGCAGGAGTCATAAAAAATGTGTCAATATGGGCTTGCAGGCTGCACTGCTGACCTCTGCCGCACTGTCTGCGGAGGTCAATACTTTGAAGGAAAACCTCAAGCGGTCCGAGAATGAGCTCGGCCGTTCCAAGAAGCAGCTCGAGGACAAGGAAGGTAAGTAACACCTTATTAAAATTGTACCTTACAGAAAAGGATTTGGGTTGCAAAAAGAATGACAAGGATAACGTGTGTATTGCAGGGGCCACTAACGAGGTGGTAACCCTGAAAGAGGCGGTGGCCGCGGCCGAACGCGATGCGGCCGCGGAGCGCACCGAGCGAGAGAAGCAGGAGGCGCGGGTGGCGGAGGTACAGCAAGAGCTCTAGGATCTCGTGAAAAAACATGAGAGCCTGGAGCGTGACTCGAAGACTCGAGAGTCTGAGCTTGCAACGGCTCTTGAGAGTGCCAAAGCCGCTAAGGCCGAAGCCTACAAGGCCCTCTAGGAGATTGAGGCGGTGAAGAAAATAGCAGCGGGTAAGGCATTTTTCATGCAAAGTAAGCATGTGGGTGTTAATTACCTGTTGCTTACCCGAATCCGGAGCTCTCCAGGAGTGTTCGCATATCTTCCTCGCAGCGTGTCCGATGCTGCCGCATTCTACCGGGCCGAGGAGGGGAGCTCGACGGAGAAGGTCTTCTGGTCTCAGTATGCTGAGGCCGGACATCCGTTGCCCCTTAGCGACCAACTGAAGCAGCTGGTCGAGCTCCACAAGGCGGCCGAACAGGCCATGAACGGCCTCATAGTTCGGCTGTGGCCTAAGGAGGCCATGCCTGGGAGCTACTTCGTCCTCGTGCGGCGGCTGGTGGATGCGTGCCCGTGGGTTGAAGTTATCAAGCACTCCACCTGTATTGAGGGTGCCCGTCGGGTCCTTGCCCGCGCAAAGGTGCACTGGGGCAACATGGATGCCCAGAAGCTTGTGACGGACCCGCCACCAGAGGACAAGGAGCATCGCACGCCCGAGATGTATTATAAGAGTGTGCTGAAGGGCGCCCGCACTATTGCGGGGGAGTGCTCCAAAGATGTAATTTTTGAGTAGAATCGCATTTTGTTATCCTGTGCGCTGAAAACTTAGTTCATATGTGCTAAGCAATGCTTGTTGATTTAAAATATTACCTTCTGTGCGGCTGTTTATCAAATCTGATAGATGGCAAGTCGTCGGCTTCAGCCCCCATGCCACGAGTGCTGGGGTGTTCGGGATAAACTTGAGCACTCTTGTTCCCATTTTTGGGTCCATCTAGGGAGGCGCTCAACACAGCGAACAAGGAAACCGGACTTATAATGCTTGAACACTCTCACTTAGCCATAGAATTCTATAATTTTAAATTTCGGCGAAGCCCCTAGTCTTCGAAAGGCCGAATTTGGGGCGCTATCCACGCCTGGGCCGGACAAGATCCGGCTCCTCGCTCTAAGCGGCATAAGTCTTTAAGGACTCGCAAAAACCTCTCGAACAGCGACCGGCTCTCGCCTCATCATGACGGTCAGTTTTAGCTTTCTCCACTGAGGCGTTAACCCAGCTCAACTGGGGCGCAATCGCAGTGGTTCTCCCAGTGCTACCTTAGCCGATACAACAGAACGTAAGGTACCAAAACATGGGAGCCGGGCAAACCCAACTATTGACCCGAGACATGATTCGGAGCCGATGCATATAATGCTATAAGTTCGGGGTGCCGCACTTGTGAAAGTGTTTGGACTTATCACACCATGCTGCGGGAAACATAAGCCCCTGGTGTGTTTTTAGCCGTACGAAAGTGTACGGATGCGACATGTCGTAAATGAACATATGTATGAGAAAGAAATGCAATTATAAGCAAAAAGGTGCTGCATTGTTTTATTCAATAAGTGCTGCTATGAATGCAGAACGATACAAATAGTGCAATAAGCAAGGGATGGGACTGTTAAACATGTCCCCCTCCAGGGGTAGGCTGCAGACTGGTGTATAAAATGCTCGTAATGGAGACCACCTGTATATTCGTTGTAGCCTTTGATCCTTCCCTGGCTGTTGCATCGTGAGTTCGGCAGGTCTGCTGCCGGACAGGGCCTCTAACGAACGGAGTCCTGTAGGTAAAAAATAAAAGGTGAAAAGAAAAAAGAACGACCCACTTGAGAGCCCCTGGTGTGGTTGAGCCGAAGTCTGGGCTTATTGTGGTCGTGGCCCTCTCCCCATGCCCATGGTATCTTCAGAGTGTAATGGTGTACGCGAAGGACCTGTTTGGATGTTTTGCAGGGGCTGGGGTTGGGGCCGCACTGCTACGCGTGCTCGGAACGTGCCAGGTGGTCTTGTTGTAGGTTACTCCGGGCGCGCTTAGCTATGTACGGCCGCTTAACGACCGGACTCGAGTATTTCCTTAAGAGGCTGCATTGTACTTCTGCCGCGAGAGCCGCTATATGTTCCTCCGTTCGGAGAGAACGTTCAGTGTTTCCGTTGACCGTAATGACTCCTCTAGGGCCTGGCATCTTGAGCTTGAGGTATGCGTAGTGTGGCACCGTGTTGAACTTTGCAAACGCGGTACGTCCGAGCAAGGCATGATAGCCGCTGCGGAACGGGACTATGTCGAAGATTAACTCCTCGCTTCGGAAGTTATCCGGGGATCCGAAGACCACTTCCAGTGTAACTGAGCCTGTACAATTGGCTTCTACACCTGGTATGATGCCTTTAAAGGTCGTCTTGGTAGATTTAATCCTTGAGGGGTCTATATGCCCATTTTGTGCACTGTATCCTGATAAGCAGGTTCAGGCTGCTGCCACCATCCATCAGGACTCTGGTGAGGTGAAATCCATCGACGATTGGGTCTAAGACCAATGCGGCGAATCCACCATGGCGGATGCTGGTGGGGTGGTCCCTTCGGTCAAAAGTGATCAGGCAGGAGGACCATGGATTGAACTTCGGGGCGACTGGCTCCATCGCGTATACATCCCTGAGTGCACGCTTCCGCTCCCTTTTGGGTATGTGCGTTGCGTATATCATGTTCACCGTCCGCACCTGTGTTGGGAAACCCTTCTGCCCTCTATTGTTCGGCGGTCGGGTATCTTCCTTGTCATCACTATGCAGCCCCTTGTCATTGTTTTCGGCAATTAACTTGCCTGCCTGCTTGAATACCCAACAGTCCCTATTGGTGTGGTTAGCTGGCTTTTCGGGGGTGCCGTGTATCTGGCACAAGCGGTCGAGTATTCGGTCCAAATTGGACGGACCCGGAGCAGTTCTTTTGAATGCCTTTTTCCGCTGACCGGGTTTGGAGCCTCTGAATCCGGCATTGATTGCCATATCCTCACTATTGTCGTCGTTGATGCGGCGTTTGCTTTTGTTACGACGCGACCTGCCATTCCGTTCCTTGAAATCCGGACTGCCAGAATTTTTGCTGAGGTTGTTGCTGCGTGCTAGCCAGCTGTCCTCACCCGCGCAAAAGCAGGTCATGAGTGATGTAAGGGCTGCCATGGATTTCGGCTTTTCCTGTCCCAGGTGCCGAGCAAGCCACTCGTCGCAGATGTTATGCTTGAAGGCTGCGAGGGCCTCCGCATCCGGACAGTCGACGATTTGGTTTTTCTTTGTTAAGAACCGTGTCCAGAATTGTCTGGCCGATTCGTCTGGCTACTGAATTATGTGGCTTAGGTCATCAGCGTCTGGTGGTCGCACATACGTGCCTTGGAAGTTATCGAGGAATGCGTCTTCCAGGTCTTCCCAACTCCCAATTGACTCTGCTGGCAAGCTGTTAAGCCAATGCCGGGCTGGTCCTTTAAGCTTGAGGGGGAGATATTTGATGGCGTGAAGATCGTTACCGCGGGCCATGTGGATGTGAAGAAGATAGTCTTCGATCCAAACCGCGGGGTCTGTTGTGCCATCGTAAGATTCGATATTCACGGGTTTAAACCCGTCGGGGATTTGATGATCCATTACTTCATCTGTGAAGCATAGTGGGTGTGCGGCGCCTCTGTACTGGGCGATATCACGACGGAGCTCAAAAGAGCTTTGTCTATCTTGTTCGGCCCGGACGGACTTACTGTGTCCGGCGCGACGGTTGTCGTCACGTACCATGGGGCGCCCACGCGATCCATAGATCGACCTTGATTGTCTTTCCTTGTCCTCCAATATATCTCGCAAGTCCGGAGAGTTCCCCTGTGGTCTTGTGCTTTTCGAGCGGTGCCAGGGTACGGGTCTAGTGAAGGGCCTAGAGGCCTCTTTGTCGCGACCACGGGGTGGTCGATCAGCCGTATTGTCTCCTAGTGATGCGGGTTCATACGCTTCCTCCTCTAATCGGGGGAGCAGCTTGCGTTTAGGGTAGCTTTTGGAGGGGCGTTCGAGCTCATGCTCTTCGGCCGCGAGGACTTCAGTCCATCTGTCGGCTAGAAAATCTTGATCAGCTCTAAGCTGTTGCTGCTTTTTCTTGAGGCTGTTCGCCGTGGCCATAAGCCTGCATTTAAAACGCTCTTGTTCGACGGGATCCTCAGGCACGACGAATTCATCGTCGTCGAGGCTTGCTTCATCTCCGGAGGGAGGCATATAATCCTCTACCTCTTCTTCTGCCGCTCTCTCATGAGGGCTGGCGTCTCCATCCTCCTGCACTGGATCTTGCTGGAGTGGGTTGTCTTCGGCACTGTCCGGTGTATTGTTATCTCCGGTGCCGGAATCTTCATTCTTGCTGTGGCGGGATTTAGAGCGGCGCCGCTGACGCCGGCGCTTGGGCTGTTTCTTGGAGGGGTCATCCTCCTCTGTTCCTTCGCCATTCCCATCCTTTGGGATATCCACCATGTATATGTCATATGATGAGGTGGCTTTCCAGTGCCCAGTAGGCGCTGGTTCCTGTTCGTCTCCGGCATCGTCGTCCATACTGTCGATGTCTTCGGAGTCGTAGTCTAGCATGTCGGTTAGATTGTCGACAGCGGCTACCAAGTGGGTGGTGGGTGGGCTTTGAATTTCTTCGTCGTCTGCATCCCAACCATCCTATCCGCAGTCCGGCCAGGGCTCTCCTGATAACGAGAGATACTTTAGCAAACTCAGGATGTCGCCGAAGGGTGAGTGTTGAAAGATGTCCACTGCAGTGAACTCCATGATCGGCGCCCAATCAGATTCGATCGGAGGGGGCGCGAGAGGTTCGGAGTCCGGCACCTCGGAGTCACGAGCTTTATGAGGGACAAGGTCAGTGTTCGGCTCTATCGCTGTAGAGGTTGCAGCCCCTGAGGCGGTGTCTAGCCATCCGTCCTCGATCTGCGCAGCCGGCTCCGAATTTGAAGATCGGAGCGAGTTCGAGTGCGGCCTCCAGGGTACTGTCCGGCTGCAGAGCTAAATCATGCCCGCCGTGACAGTGCGACATGCTCGACTGTGGCTCGAATCCATCGAGGATCAAGTCCCCGCGGATGTCAGCTGTGAAGTTCAAACTTCCAAACCTGACCTGACGGCCAGGGGCGTAGCTTTCGATCTGCTCCAGATGGCCAAGCGAGTTGGCCCGCAGTGCGAAGCCGCCGAATACGAAGATCTGTCCGGGGAGAAAGGTCTCACCCTTGATGATGGTCGAAGAAGCCATCGAGCCTATCGGTGACGACACAGAGGAACTGTCAATGAAAGCACCAATGTCGGTGTCAAAACCGGCGGATCTCGGGTAGGGGGTCCCAAACTGTGCGTCTAGGCGGATGGTAACATGAGACAAGGGACACGATGTTTTACCCAGGTTCGGGCCCTCTTGATGAAGGTAAAACCCTACGTCCTGCTTGATTAATATTGATGATGTGTGTTACAAGAGTGGATCTACCACGAGATCAAGGAGGCTAAACCCTAGAAGCTAGCCTATGGTATGATTGTTGTTCGTCCTAAGGACTAAAGCCATCTGGTTTATATAGACACCGGAGAGGGCTAGGGTTACACAGAGTCGGTTACAATGGTAGGAAATCTACATATCCGTATCGCCAAGCTTGCCTTCCACGCCAAGGAAAGTCCCATCCGGACACGGGATGAAGTCTTCAATCTTTTATCTTCATAGTCTGGGAGTCCGGCCGATGATGATAGTTCGGCTATCCGGACACCCCCTAGTCCGGAACTCCCTCAATGAGTCCGGCGCGCAGTCTTGTCTTCGGGATTGCAAGGCGGGTTCCCTCTCTAAATACTCCAAGGTTATTATGGAACATGTAGACCATGTACGGATATGTAAAATGATCTTCACATACCACCGTAGAGAGAATGATACTTCAGCTGACAACTTTTAGATGACGTGATATGCCATTACAGCCAGGTCATTATTCAAACTATTTTTTCCCACAACCAGCCACAACGCGTATTGCGGGGCAGTTTCCTTGACACGTCTTGTCAAAGCAGAGATCATGTCCCCTTATCACGGGATTCTCATTAACACGGGAATGGGTAATCCAACCGCACCGCTAATCGCGGTGAGTGGGAGGTGAGCGGGTTCCACCAAGCAAGTGGGGAAGTGCAAAAAGCTTTTACCATCCCTTATAAAGAGATAAGGTCCCTTCCTCTTTACACGCGCCTTCTCTTTCCGCTAACTCATTCCCCTCCGCTCGAGCCCTAACGCCCAAGCCTTCTTCTTTTCCATCGAAGAGAAGTTTTCCAAAGATGTCCGGATCCGGAGCAGGAGGCAGATGGATAGCCTCTACCGTCTGGGAGAAGGATATCAAGAAGCTCCAGGAAGCCGGGTATCTGGCCAAGAAGATTGGCCACCGTCTCCCACCGATGGGACAGGTCGTCCCCACTCCGGAGCCTCACGAGAGAGTCGTGTTCCTTCCCCATTTTGTCCGCGGGCTCGGGTTTCCCCTCCACCCATTTGTCCGTGGAGTTATGTATCACTATGGGATTGATTTTCATGATCTTTCCCCCAACTCTTTTCTCAATATCTCGATGTTCATCATCGTGTGCGAGGCCTTTCTCCGAATTCCGCCTCACTTTGGCCTGTGGCTGAAGATATTCAATGTGAAGCCCAAGGTGGTAAGTGGCGAACACGCCAAGTGCGGCGGTGCCATGGTGAGCAAGATGCCCAAGGTCGTTTGTCTAAAGGGCACTTTCAAAGACTCCGTCAAGGAGTGGCAGCAGCAGTGGTTTTATATCACCGAACCACGCGACAAAAAGTGGGCTGCAGCTCTTGAGTTCAGATCCGGAGCTCCACTGCGGCTCACGTCCTGGCCCAAGAAGGGCCCGAACTGGTCTTCGTCCGATGAGATATCACTGCTCCAGATGCGCGTTTGGAGCGCAGTTGACAAGGATGTCAAACTTGTCGACGTAGTCCAGGTGATGCTAGTTCACCTGGTTCTACCTTGCCAACACCGAGCCTGCACTTTGTGGGAGTTCGACCCATCCGAGCACCAGACCCTTCAGGAGCTCTATGACTCCTCCAACAAGGATATCTGGAAGGTGCTCTTCAAGTCCGGCAAATCATGGCCGGACTCTGTTGAGGATTGGGGGTATCAATTGTCCCATTCTCCAAGCCCAGTAAGTTACAATCATGCCTTGTCCATCCATGCTTCAGTTGGCATGTCATGAATGAGATATTCTAATCATGTTTCATCGTGACCCCAGGGATGGATTAAGAAGGTGGAGCGGATGCATTGTGCGGCCCCACTGCTGGAGGAACCGGCTGGACCTCTTCTAACGAAGATGCTGGTCCCCGCGCCTTATGAGGCGCCAAAGAAGGAGGACTCCAAGAAGGTCGAGAAGAACCAGAGTGGCCTCCGTCGCCGCGAGACTTCGGACGCCAAATCCGAAGACTCCAGCAATGCTCCTTGTTCCAAAGACAAAGAGGAGGAAGCAGAGGAGGGCGAGCCTCACTCTGTAGGTGGGAAGAAACGCGCGGCTTCCCCATCCCTGGAGGCTGAATCGCCCAAGAGGGGGAGAGGTTCCCATCCAGAGGCATCCAGCTCGGCCGCCGACAGTGGCCCGGAGTGGGATCCCAGGGCCCAGCCCCTGGAAAAATTGTAAGTAACCGAATCCCTAATGCACCGATGCATTTAGGGTCGTCTGAATATAGTAGTTTTAACTGTCGCCATATCTCGTACAGCCCAGCGAGATCTCCTGCTGGATAGTCATCATCGGAAGATTCGTTGAGTTCCGATGTTGTGGCGAGCGAGACGCCTCCGGAGGCTTTTTTTCAGAGTCTAGGCGTGACACCGAGGTGTCGTCTCGAGGAGACCCCGAGCCGGATAAGGTCCTAGAGACATCTAAGGCTCCAGGATCGGGCAAGCGGCCACCCTTCAAGGAGGGAGGTTTGGCTACTCCGCCGGCAACCTCTATCTACGCAGAGTTGTCGGGCGGTCTATCGACAGCGTTGAAGAACGCGTCTATCGTCGATGAACATCGGACGCTTATGGGTGCGGTGGTTGGAAAGATTCAGTCTGCCGAAAGCGGGCTGAATGAGTCCTGCCTTGGCCTTATAAAGGCTTTTGAGGTATGGTTTCTAAGGAAACTTTGAGGGATCATCATAATATGAGTAGTATCCCCTAATACACTGTCCGCGAAAGATAGAGAGCCGGGCAGGGTATCAACTCCTCTTTTCGTGTGAACCCTTGTTAATGACGTGTACCTCTTTGTTTCAAAACAGGCGTCTGCGGAGAAGATGGCCGCATCTCAGGCGGAAGTGTCCGTACTGAAGCAGAGCCTGGCACGGGCCGAGGAAGAACTTGGCCGTGTGAGGAAGCAATTAGAGGAGAAGCAAGGTATGTTTAAACATTGTCTTGCATTAGGCACGAATTAGTAATTGTGCCTTTTGAAAAGTATTTATGTTATATGCCCTAGGAGCTAGTGCCGAATATGAGGCACTGACGAAGGCTAGTTGATGCCCACGAGAAGGCTGCCGCCGAACAGGCGCTTTGTGAAAAACACGAGGCCAGGGTCGTCACAGCTAAGCGAGAGCTCCAGGAGGCTGTGACAAAAGGCGAGAGCTTGGAGCAAAGTCTAGTAAGGAAAGAAGGCCATTATTACATTATAGTGTGGAGAACTCTAAGCGGCAAGCTGAATTCTTGATTTTACAGGGGCGTTTGCGGATCTGCCTTGTAGCATATCAGATGCTGCCCAATTTTACCGGACCGAGGGGAGGGAGTCTGCGGGGAGGAACTTCTGGTAGTAGTATTTGGTGCCGAACTATCCGGTGCCTTTTATCGATCAGCTGAAGCAGCTGGTCGAATTGCACCAGGCGGCCGAACTAGCCATGAAGGACTTGGTTATCCGGCTGTGGCCTGCAGAGCCAATTCCAAGCAGTTACTTCAGACTCGTGAAGCGGATTGTGGGCGCCTGTCCTCGACTTGATTCTATCAAGCGATCAGTTTGTATAGAAGGTGCGCGCATGGTGCTTGCCCATGCAAAAGTGCATTGGGGGAAGCTTGATGCGGAGAAGCTGATAACTGAGGGGCCACCGGAGGGTAAGGAGCATCGCAAGCCTGAACTGTACTATGAAGTTGTACTGAAGGGGGCCCGCCTGACGGCGGATAAGTGCACCAAAGACATTATATTTCCCTGAAGGCATTCTTGCCAATATTCGTAATGTGGGATAATGGCACTTTTATTATGTATTTCCTATTTTGTGTGAACATATGTTCTTCCCGCGTGGCTGTTTATTGTATGTAAATTCTAAGAGTTAGCCAGTCGTCGGCTTCAGCCCCCACGTGAGAAGTACGGGGGTGTTCAGGGTATTTCTGAACACTCTTTATCCCATGGTTGGGTCCTTTTAAGGAGGTGTTTCTCACCACGAACCAGGCAATCAGACTATATATGGCTTCACTACTCTCACTTAGCCATAGGAATTCGAGTATGGTCGGCGCAGCCCCTAGTGTTCGGAAGGCCGAACTAGGAGCTCTATCGGCGCCTGATCGGAAGACCGGTCCGTCGCAATCTGCATTTTATAGTGGCGTTATGCAAAATAAATCTTTAAGGATTTTACAACCTCTCAAACAGCTGACCAGCTCTCGCTACATCATGACAGTCAGTTTTCGTCTTTCTCTACTGAGGTGCTCGTCCGGCAGAACTGAGACACATCATAGTAGTTCTCCCAGTGCTACCTTAGCCGACGAAACGGAATGTAAGGTACCAAAACATGGGAGCCGGGCAAACCCAACCAATGACCCAACACATGATTCGGAGCTGATGCATATAGTGCTATAAGTTCGGGGTGCCGAGCGACCGAAAAGGTGATCAGTCTTTAGTGCTGTGCTGTGAAGCCCTGGCATAACTGGGCGTAACACGAAGCATGGCTACCGTTTTGTGGCAAAGAGGCGTCGATGATAAACGACGGCCGGTACGTGTTATTTTAAGTCTACGCATTGTAGTAGGATGATATGACTATGCATATGAGTGCGATTTATGATTATGAAAAAGGAATGGTTTTTTGGCGGAACCTGTGATGGACGGACTGGAGGGGGCTGTGAATGGATCGAAAGTGAATCCGAACTGCATTCTACCTGCATGGTCCTGTCCTGGGCCGATTACATGCTGCCAATCCTGTTCTGCATAAAAGTTAGTTTGTGAAGGTAAGGCAGCCGAGTGTCCTCCCGTGGTTGGTCTAAAGGTTCCTGATCGGACCCTGGTGACCCCAGCCTCTATACCAGGAAGTAGCCCGGACTCCTCTGTGGGTGTCCGGATAGGTGGTTGTCATATCAAAATATTGATAGGCATGCACGACTTGCTACTCCGTCAGCTGTATGATTTCCGCTCTAAGGGCGGGGTTTCGGCCTTGTATGTAGGCGTGAGTATATCACCGGCGTTGGCCTAATGTTTTACCATGTTGAATCTAGTCAATGTAGTTCATCCCGTTAGCATACGGTGGGTTACCATATGAGGGGAGTGCGCCGATGGCGTGGTATTTTTTGGTTATCCGAGAACAACCATTATAGCGGTGGGACAATGAACTTGGCCTTTGCACCGGACACCTTATAGAAGGTGTTTGTTTATAGATTTATACCTGCGGGGGCGTCATGTGTTATGGAGACCCTGGACTACTAGGTCTAGGGGTACGGCAATTGAGTTTCCGTGGTTTGTATGATAGGGGACGATCGGCCGTACTGTTGTGACCTGGGGGGGGGGGTCTCTTGACCAGATGCCTTCCTTCATTGTTTCTGGCACACGACCGGTCGCTTTGGTTTGAAGATCCGACATTCTCTGTTGGTATGTTTTGCCGCCCTTCTTGGAGTACCGTGAATTTCACACGGTTGATTGATTTTGTGGCTCAGGCCGAATAGGATTGAGCTGTTTTTTGTCCGTTGACCGGACTGGGAGTTGTTGAACTTGGCACCAACTTCCCTGACTTGACGTTTATGGCCGTTGCACCGAGGCCTAAGGATGCCTCTTAGTGTATCCTTCTCGCTGTCTTGGACTATAGTGGTGTGCGAACGTTGGGTTGTGTGCCTTTGGATCGCCTGTTTAGGTTGAGGTAGCCAGTTGTGCCGCGTATGCCCTTTGTTAGGGCGGTCGAGTCCGTACTTTTCGGTGGCCAGGATCTTGGTCCACCTATCCATTAGAAAATCCTGGTTGATTTTAAGCTACTCTTGCTTTCTTTGCAGGCTCCTTGCCGTGGCCATGAGTCGTCGCTTGAAGCGAATTTGTTCCACTGGATCTTCAGGCACGCAGAATTCGTCATTGCTGAGACTTACCTCGTCTTCGGAGGGGGGTATATGGTCGTCCCTCTCCAAGTATCCCACCTTGGCCTGTCTGGCCTGCTTGAAGGTAGGCTGAGTAGGGCTGTATTCCTCTTCGGCACCATCCGGATTGCTTTCATCTCCGGGGCCGGCATCGATGTGGCGGGGCTTGGAGTGGTGCCGAAGACGCCCGTACTTTGCTTTTCCCTCTGAGGGGTTGTCCTCCATTGCCTCGTCGCCATTGGTTTCCTTCGGAGTATCCACCATGTATATATCGTATGAAGAGGTGGCTGTCCACCGCCCTGTGAGCGGTGGCTCCTATACGTCATCGGCATCATCGTCCATGCCGTTGATGTCTTCGAAGTCGAAGTCAAGCACGTCGGTTAAATCATCGATTGTGGCAATGAAGTGGGTGGTGGGTGGGCAGCGAATTCCTTCCTCGGCTGCTTCCCACTCAAGCCGGGCATAGCTCGGCCTAGAGTCTCCTGACAAAGAGAGAGATTTTAATGAGTTCAGCATGTCGCCAAAGGGCGAGTGCTGAAAGATGTCCGCAGCGGTAAACTCCATCACCAGAGCCCAACCTGGCTCGACTGGCTCGAGAGTGTGCAGACCGGGACCAACGACCGGATACGAGTCCGGGGGTCTGGGAATACAAGCCTCCACAGAGATACGACCTGTGTTCGACTCCACCGCCGATGAGCATGCGGCCTACGGGGAGGGGTCTAACCCTCCGTCCTTGGGCGACGCAACCTGTTCCGGATTGAAATCCCGGGCTGCTGCAGGGATAATGTCCTGAGCATTGTTCGACAGCAGGTCTGGGCCGTGCTCGTCGCGACTGTCCATCGCTCTTGGCACAGGCCCGAATCCGTCAAAGATCAAGTCTCCGCGAATGTCCGCCGTGTAGTTCAGGTTTCCGAACCTAATCTGGTGGCCAGGGCGTAGCTGTCGATCTGCTCCAGATGGCCAAGCGGATTGGCCCGCAGTGCAAAGCCGCCGAACACAAAGATCTGTCCGGGGAGAAAAGTCTCGCCCTGGATCATGTTGTTGATGATTGAAGACGCCATTAGACATTGAAGCGACGACACAGAGGAACTCTCAATGAAAGCACCAATGTCGGTGTCAAAACCGGCGGATCTCGGGTAGGGGGTCCCGATCTGTGCGTCTTAGGCTGATGGTAACATGAAGCAAGGGACACAATGTTTACCCAGGTTCGGGCCCTCTCGATGGAGGTAAAACCCTACTTCATGCTTGATTAATATTGAAGATATGAGTAGTACAAGAGTAGATCTACCACAAGATCGTAGAGGCTAAACCCTAAGAGCTAGCCTATGATGGTATCATTGTAATTGTGATCGGCCTTCTAAGGACCATCCTCTTCGGTTTATATAGACACCGGAGAGGGCTAGGGTTTACATGGAGTCGGTTACAAGGAAGGAAATACAATATCCAGATTGCTAAGCTTGTCTTCCACGCAAAGGAGAGTCCCATCTAGACACGTGCCGAAGTCTTGAGTCTTGTATCTTCACGCTTCGATAATCCGGACGATGTACATAGTCCGGCTGTCCGGATACCCCCTAATCCAGGACTCCCTCACCCCCCTATAGGGCGCGCCCCCCATCTCGTGGGCCCCTGGTGGCCCCCCTCCACTTATGCCAGCACCCACACACTTCATCTTCTACCCAAAAAACCCCCATCCAGCTCAAGCACGAGTTCTAGCTTGTTTTGCTGCGATTTTCGATCTCCTTGCTCAAAGCTCCATTCACAAAACTGCTTTGGGAGATTGTTGCTTGGTATGTGACTCCTCCATTGGTCCAATTAGTTTTTGTTCTAGTGCTTTATTCATTGAAATTTTTTGCTGCTTAGGTGACCATGTTCTTGAGCTTGCATGTTAATTTTATGAGGTCCCAAGCAATTCCAATGCATGATATAGGCTCTAGGCACTTGTAGGAGTAGTTGCTATCAATCTTGTTTAGTCTTATGCACTTTTATTTTGAAGTTACTAAAAATTTCAGATTTATTTCAGAAAAAGAAATATGCTTAGAAGAATGTACCAAGGTGGTTCCTCGGTGAAGAAAGGACCCAGGATTGCTATACGTGAGCAAGATGTTGCATTACCGAGGGACGCGAATGTACGAGCTTGTGAGTGGCCATCCGATAATTTTATGGTTGAAGCAGGCTTTAAGGAGGAATTTGACGCGTATGTGCGTACTGCTGAGCTAGAGGACTTCGTACAAGATAAGTGTCCTCAGTACTATCAATTGACCGATTCCTTTGTGCGGAGGTTTAAATATAACTGTGTGCGTAATTCTCCTAGTGTCATATTTGATATTTATGATACTTCTTATACCATGGATTTAGAGAATTTCACAGCTACTTGCAAACTCCCGCAGTGGGGTAATATTAATGATCCTCACAAATCTGAATTTAGAGATTTTCTTGCTAGTATTACTGTGGGAGAATCTAGGGACATAGCACAAGCTACCATAGGGAGCATTCATTTTCCTGCTATACATTATTTTGCTCTCTTCATTGGTAGATGTATTAATGGTAAGGATGAAGCATGTCACATGTGTGTCCCTGATCTATGTGTCCTCAAGAGTGTTGTGTTAGGTTATAAAGGTTATAACTTGGGGGCAATAGTTGCACGTAGGTTGCAGAATAATAGTAGAAAGGGAGATTTATTTGGAGGAATTTATGCAACCCGTGTAGCTAATTATCTTGGCATAGCCCCACGAGAGGGGGATATGATAATACCTCCTGTTTATTTGGATAAAGAAGCTATGTTTAGTCATCATTTTCTTGAGAGGAATGAACAATTCCTCCATTATCGACTAATCTATGACAGATGCAACGTCGTCCCTGTTACTCTTCCTGCTCCCTACCTTTTTGATTATCAGGCAAAAGGAAGATATGTTGTCACCAGGGAGGAAGCAGCTGAATACGAGAGGGGAGTGGAGGCAGCTCGCCAACACACTGCAGCTCAGGAGGCGGTTGCCTCTGCATCTCAGTACAACCTCGATTTCACTTATGGATATCAGCCAGGCGGTCCTTGGTATTAGACCAACTTAGGCCAAAAGCCTAAGCTTGGGGGGGTACGTATTTCTCACAGACTTTACATTCATGTACACACACTAGTCGTCGGTGCTCATACTCTTTCATTGTATTATCCATGCTAGTTTAAATTCCTTTTTCTAGTTTTCTTCTTGTGTGTTTGATGAACCTTGAGAAAACCAAAAAAATTAGTTAGTTTAATTTCCATGCTTGTAGTAGAAATTAAAATGAAAACCCAAAAATATTTCTAGTTCTTCTTCTTACTTGTTGGGAGCTTTCCCGTGTAAATAGTTTTATTTTCTTTTCTTTCCTTTGGGGGTCGAGAAGACCATATTGAAAATGCTTAGTGGCTCTCATATGTATGATTGTTTATTTAACTTAGAGCCCATATTATCTTGTCTTCTCTTTTGAGTTGAATGCTTGTAGATTCCAGCTTAGTCCAATGCACGTGCACTCTTATTATTATACACATCATTCGGTCGTGCAAGTGAAAGGCAATAATGACAATATATGATGGACTTATTGGGATGAGAAAAGTTGGTATGAACTCGACCTCTCTTGTTTTTGTAAATATGATGAGTTCATCGTTTCTGAGTCAGCTATTATGAATTAAACATATTTGCAATGACATTTAGAGATTATAGTTGCTTGTGCCATGCTTGATTAGCTATGAGTTATAATGGTTTACCTTGCGTGCCAACATGCTATTAGAATGATTATGATGTGGTATGATGGGATGGTATCGTCGTTTGAATGAATTGAGTGACTCGACTTGGCACATGTTCACGCATGTAGTTGAAACAAATCAACATAGCCTTCACGATATTTATGTTCATGGTGGATTATATCCTACTCATGCTTGTATTCGGTGTGAATTAATTTTAATGCATGTTTATGACTGTTGTCGCTCTCTCAGTTGGTCGCTTCCCAGTCTTTTGCTAGCCTTCACCTGTACTAAGCGGGAATACTTCTTGTGCATCCAAACTCCTTAAACCCCAAGGTTGTTCCATATGAATCCACCATACCTTCCTATATGCGGTATCTACCTGCCGTTCCAAGTAAATTTGTATGTGCCAAACTCCAAACCTTCAAATGAAACTCTATTTTGTATGCTCGAGCAGCTCATGTTACAACTAGAGCTTCCTATATCTTCCATGCTAGGTGGGTTATTCTCACGAGGAGTGGACTCCCCTCCTCATTCACGAGAAAGGGCCGGTAACCGGGATGCCCAGTCCCATGATCCAAAAAGATCAAAGCAAATCAAAATAATTAAAAAAAACTCCCCCAGGGCTGTTGTTAGTTGGAGGCACTCGTTGTTTCGAGCAAGCCATGGATTGATGCTTGTTTGTGGTTGGGGGAGTATAAACCTTTACCATTCTGTTTGGGAACTGCCTATAATGCATGTAGTATGGAAGATACAGCCATCTCATAGATGTTGCGTTGACAGTGAAAGTATGCCGCTCAAAATGTTATTCAATCTCTATTTTAAAATCAAGCTCTAGCACATCTACAAATCCCTGCTTCCCTCTGTGAAGGGCCTTTCTATTTACTTTTATGTTGAGTCATCACCCTTCTTATTAAAAAGCACCCGCTGGAGAGCAAACTGTCATTTGCATTCATTACTATTGGTTTATATTGGGTATGACTTGACTAGATATCTTTTACCATGAATTACAATGTTTAGTCAGTCCTTGATCTTTAAAGGTGCTCTGCATTTATGTTTTGCGGTCTCATAAAGGGCTAGCGAGATACCATTTTGTTATATCAAGTTATGATTGTTTTGAGAAAGCATTGTCATCCGAGTTTTATTATTATGGCTCGCTAGCTGATTATGCTATTGATATGAGTAATTGTGAGAGCTAAGTGTTATTGTGAGTATGATTAGTTCATAATATTTGCTGAAACTTGAATGCCGGCTTTTCATGTTTACAACAACAAGAGCAAATAGAGTTTGTAAAAGTTTTTCTTTATCACTTTCAGTTTATCAAATGAATTTCTTGAGGACAAGCAAAGGTTTAAGCTTGGGGGAGTTGATACGTCTCCAACGTATCTACTTTTCCAAACACTTTTGCCCTTGTTTTGGACTCTAACTTGCATGATTTGAATGAAACTAACATGGACTGACGCTGTTTTCAGCAGAACTGCCATGATGTTGTTTTATGTGTAGAAAAGAAAAGTTCTCGGAATGTCCTGAAAATCCACTGAGGCACTTTTTGGAATTAATACGAATTTCTGGGCGAAAGAAATACACCAGGGGGCCCAGGGCCTGTCCACGAGACAGGGGGCGTGCCCCCCTAAAGGCGCGCCCCTATCTCGTGGGCCCCCTGGAGCTCCACCGACCTCAACTCCAACTCCATATATTCCGTATCACGGAGAAAAAAATCAGAGAGAAAGTTTCATCGTGTTTTACGACATGGAGCCACCGCCAAGCCCTAATCTCTCTCGGGAGGGCTGATCTGGAGTCCATTCGGGGCTCCGGAGAGGGGGATTCGTCTCCTTCGTCATCATCAACCATCCTCCATCGCCAATTTCATGATGCTCACCACCGTGCGTGAGTAATTCCATCGTAGGCTTGCTGGACGGTGATGGGATGGATGAGATTTACCATGTAATCAAGTTAGTTTTGTTAGGGTTTGATCCCTAGTATCCACTATGTTCTGAGATTGATGTTACTATGACTTTGCTATGCTTAATGCTTGTCACTAGGGACCGAGTGCCATGATTCCAGATTTGAACCTATTATGTTTTCATGAATATATGTGTGTTCTTGATCCTATCTTGCAAGTCTATAGTCACCTATTATGTGTTATGATCCGACAACCCCGAAGTGACAATAATCGGGATACTTCTCGGTGATGACCGTAGTTTGAGGATTTCATGTATTCACTATGTGTTAATGCTTTGGTCCGGTTCTCTATTAAAAGGAGGCCTTAATATCCCTTAGTTTCCACTAGGACCCCGCTGCCACGGGAGGGTAGGACAAAAGATGTCATGCAAGTTCTTTTCCATAAGCACGCATGACTATTTACGGAATACATGCCTACATTACATTGATGAATTGGAGCTAGTTCTGTGTCACCCTATGTTATAGTTATTACATGAGGAATCGCATCTGGTATAATTATCCATCACTGATCCATTGCCTAAGAGCTTTTCATATATCGTTCTTCGCTTATTTACTTTTCCATTGCTACTGTTACAACTACTACAAAACCCCAAAACATTTATCTTTACTTTTGCTACTGTTACCATTACTATCATACTACTTTGCTACTAAATACTTTGCTGCAGATACTAAGTTATCCAGGTGTGGTTGAATTGACAACTCAACTGCTAATACTCAAGAATATTCTTTGGCTCCCCTTGTGTTGAATCAATAAATTTGGGTTGTACTTCACCCTCGAAAGTTGTTGCGATCCCCTACACTTGTGGGTTATCAGCTGCTCACCAGCGTCTTGCGCGAAGCATTCTGGAAGCTTGGGAGGCTAGGCACCACGTGGTTCTGGTAGAGATGGAGATGGTCCTCGAGGGGCCGCCCGAACCCCCAGAGCCTCCCGAGGCTCAGGGCTCTGGTGGCTCGTGAGGATTGGCTTGTTCACCATGCATCTTCAGCTGCTTCGACGCCTGCTCTACAATGGTATCAGGTGACTTCCTTCGAGTTCATTTCAGCTGGGAGCGCCCTTAGGGCTGCATTATTCCCAGGCCGCATGGGTCTTTCCCTACGGCATGTATCGCTTTTGCTTATGTCTTTAGTTTACCTTGCTGGGGGCGCCCCTCGGGCTGCATCATCCCCAAGCCGCTCGGGCCTGACCCAGTGGCATGTATCCATCCTGCATATATCTAAGTTGGTTCGCCGTCATGCTTAACCTGCCTGTGATAGTCGCCTACTCGATTGACACCTACCCTTGGAGCCACCCGCGCTGGCACGACGCTTGTGCATGGGTCCGTCCCTGCAACATCGACAAATCTGAGTAGTCGAGCTCTGGCCCCGGCAACCCGCAAGCGTCACCTCACCAGGCCCTCAGTGCCCTCATCACCCTCTCGGAGCAACCAATGGCCGGCCGGCAATCGTAATGGCAAACCTTGCTTCTCTCTGTTGGCTTGCAGGGACTACCTGAGGAATAACATGGGGGGCGCCGGGAGCTCTCTCTCTCTCTTACCCGTACAATCCGCTCGCGTGTTAAAAGGGGGGATCCTGAGCATTGCGACTCAGGAGCTCTTACTGGCTCTCCAGCCCTCACCCCCTGGCCTTGTCCACGGCATCGCGACCTGGCATACCAGCGGCGGCTGAGCTCGCTCGAGGGCCGGGACCTGAGGATGTAGAGCACGAAGGAGAATGCAGGGAGGGGAGGAGAAGCTCGCGAAGGCCTAACCCAGCTGCATCCCAGCTGTCGACGCGCAAGTCCGGCACCTCGCGAAGGAACGACTCCATGCTTTCAAGATAAGTCTTACTCCATGAATAGCTAATCGATGCGACCCCAAACCCTCCACTCATTGCGGCTCTGTGGCGGTGATGTTGCCTACCTTTCTCGCCTTCCGACGTCTGCTTGAGAACTAAGGGGGACCTCCTGAGCATCGCGCCTCAGGGGCTCTTACTGGACCTCGGGCTGCTCACCTCCTGGCCTTGACCATGGAAACGCGACCTAGCATACCAGCGACGGCTGACGCCTGCCTGGGGACCGGGACCTGTCAGCGTAGAACACCAAGCCGTCGCGACGATAGAAAGGGGGAACCGAGCAGAGACATGACAGGCATTTTGCACCGTTTCATGATAATGATAATATCAACAAAAGACGAAGCCTACGCTTTACATGCCCCCACGGGGTGTTTCCTTAATTCCTTGCAGGGAACAAAAGGGACTCGTCAAATTGAGCAGTTGCCGAGGCGGCATGGGGAAGCGGAGATGCCCACATCCAATCAACCGCCATGCGGCGACCAAGGCCGCAGGCTGTTGGGGCCCGCGGCGCTCTGCACTTGCCCTTTCGCTTCGCTGCTTAGCCAAGTCCGAGCGTGCCTTGGGCCCGGGGGCTACTGTTGGTGTTCTGGGAACGGGGGTCCCCAGACTTGCCTGCCTGCAGCCTGCGGCGTGGCTCAAGTAGTGGCCCAGTACGGCTTGTCTTCATCAACCCAAACCCAAGACCCTCGCGAGGGGCCAAGCCTTGCGGGGCGGACGACGCAAGGCTTCCTCAAGGGCGGCCTCACCAGGCAGGCTCGCGAGGAGGCGGAGAGATCAAGGCAGGGATACCTCGCGAGGTGCTCATGATGCAAGTCATGAGTATCAAGACCAGGCAGGCGCCAGCCTGCGCAGTGTCCTTGTTTCCTCTTTGGTGCAAAGGGGGCAAGCGCAGGCGCGGAGTACCGAGGCATCAAGCAAAGGTTGCCATTTCGGTGCAACGAGACCAAGACCAGTAGAGCGGCAGGATGGAGGTCACTGTGGATCCCAAGACGGTGTCATCGCGAGTGCCTTTGGCAGCCGAAGACCAACTTTAGTCAGGATAACTTGTACTAGATGTTCCCCTTCAAAATGGCTGTTGTTGGCTCTCTTCCTGCTCAATATTTGGGGAGAGGACCAGGGCCTCTATATATAGAGATATCCACCATAGTAGAAAGGGGCGGACCTGATCAATAGGGTTCTCACCTGATCCAGAAGCGATCGAACCCACCTAAGTAGAACACCACACCAACCCAAGAGCATCTCTCGCGAGGCTGTTCTTCCTTTGTACTGTTCATCATCAGCCCCCTGAGGCAATCCACCACTCCACAAACTAGAGTAGGGTATTACACCACAACGGTGGCCCGAACTAGTAAAAACCCCGTGTCCCTTGTGTTGTTCATCGTGTAGCTTAGATTCGCAACGAGGCATTGGGACGTGGATCAGTAGGGGAAAGATCTTCGTACGCACCCCAGAGTTCGAACCTTAAGGGTTTTGCCGGAACCCGATATTCGACACAATCATGGAGCGATATACCTTTTGATCCACCGCTTTACCATTGGGATCAATGTCAGATTGGCATTTGACGGACATTGGAGTGGAGGCCGGCTTGACATCACTTAGCTTGAATCTCTTGAGCATGTCTTGAGTGTATTTGGCTTGGTGGATGAAGGTTCCTTCTCTTCTTTGCTTGATATCGAACCCGAGTAAGAACTTCAACTCTCCCATCATAGATATTTTGAACTTTGAGGTCATGCGAGCGGCAAATTCATCATTGAAAGCTTTGTTATGGGAACCAAAGATGATATCATCAACATATAGTTGGCACACAAACAACTCCTCTTTGACCTTCTTAGTAAAAAGAGTGGGGTCAATTTTCCCAATTTCGAACCCACGATCTTGTAACAACGTAGTAAGATGCTCATACCACGCATGTGGGGCTTGTTTAAGGCCATAGAGCGCCTTGTTGAGTTGGTACACATGATCGGGGAAATAGGGATCCTCGAACCCAGGGGTTGTTTGACATATACCAACTCGTTAATGGGACCATTAAGAAAAGCACTCTTCACATCCATTTGTTGCAACTTGAAATTATGATGAGAAGCATAGCAATCAACAAACGAATAGATTCAAGGCGAGCAACGGGATCAAAGGTTTCACCATAGTTGATACCCTCGACTTGGGAGTAGCCTTGTGCCACCAAACGAGCCTTGTTGCGAACAATGATCCCATGAGCATCTTGCTTGTTCTTGAATATCCACTTGGTTCCAATGACATTATGATTCCCGGTTGGCCTTCGCACTACTTTCCACACTTGGTTATGCTCGAAGTTGTTGAGTTCTTCATGCATGGCATTGAGCCAATCCGGGTCCTCGAGCGCCTCATAGACCTTTTGGGGTTCGACACAAGAAACAAACGCGTGATGTTCACAATAGTTTGCTAATTCTCTATGAGTGCTTACCCCCTTTTCTTAGGCTTCCAACCACATTCTCCATGATATGACCTTTGGTAGTGAGCTTGGAAGCGATCTTCGCAGCACGATGCTCTAATTCCTCCTCGGATGTGAAAAGAGGAGGGGTAACTTGATCATCTTGACCGCCGTCTTGAGCTTGTTCTTGATCTTGATCTTGCTCTTGATCTTGAACTTGCTCTAAGGGGAGAGCTTGACCTTGGGCATCATTTGGTGGTTCACCACCATCTTGAGGTTGATCTTGCCGTTGATCTTGTTCACGAGGTTGACGGCCTTCACTTTGTTCTTCGGAAGCGTGTGGGTCTTGGGTAGGTGATGGCTCCACTTGAGTGGAGCATTGTCCTTCTCCTTCGGCCACAAGGGGTTCCTTAATGGGTAGGATATGACCAACACCCATTCTTCTTATGGCTTGGGGAGGAATTTCATCACCTACATCATAAGTACCACTTTGCTCCACTTGGGAGCCGTTATTCTCATCAAACTCCACGTTACACGTCTCATCAATGAGTCCGGTGGACTTGTTGAGGACACGGTAAGCATGAGAGTTTGTAGCATAACCAACAAATATGCCCTCATCAGCTCTAACCTCAAATTTAGACAAACGGACACCTTTCTTGAGAATGAAACACTTACACCCGAACACCCGGAAGTACTTGAGGTTGGGCTTGTTACTGGTAAGTATTTCACAAGGAGTCTTGTTCAAGCCTTTGAGGAGATAGAGCCGATTGGATGCATGACATGCCGTGTTGATGGCTTCGGCCCAAAAGTTGTATGGAGACATGAACTCCGCCATCATAGTCCTTGCCGCATCCATCAACGTTCGGTTCTTCCTCTCCGTGTCACGATTTTGTTGAGGGATGTATGGTACAGAATATTGATGCTTGATCCCCTCATCACTAAGAAACTCATCCAAGGTGTAGTTCTTGAACTCGGTGCCGTTGTCACTCCTTATTGTCAAGATCTTTGCATCATGTTAATGTTGAGCTTCATTTGCAAAGTCGATGACGGTTTGTTGAGTCTCACTCCTCCTCTTGAAGAAATATACCCAAGTGTATCTTGAATAATCATCCACAATCACCAAGCAATACTTTCTACCCCAAAGACTATCAAAGGATGGAGGCCCAAAGAGATCCATGTGAAGGAGCTCCAAGGGTCTCTTCGAGTAGATGATAGTAGTGGGAGGGTGAGACTTCTCATGAAGTTTTCCTTTGATACAAGCACTGCAAGCAGATCTTTGGAAAAACTAACATTTGTTAGTCCACGGACATGGTCCCCCTTGAGAAGACTTTGCAAAGATCTCATATTGACGTGGGCTAAATGGCGATGCCAAAGCCATCCCACATCAACTTTAACCATTATGAACATCACGGTCTTAGTGGGTCGCTCTGAAAAGTTAATCACATAAAGACCATTCTCGACATGCCCAACAAAGGCTACTTTAAGAGTCTTGCTCCACAAGAGGGCCACGGTATAAATATCAAAGAAAGTGGCAAAGCCCATGAGTGCAAGTTGACGAACGAAAAGAAGATTGTAAGCAAGGGACTCAAGAAGCATGACTTTCTCGATCGTGAGATCATGAGAAATGAAAACCTTGCCAAGACCCAATACCTTAGAGGACGAGGCATCACCCCACTTGACGTTGGTGGGCATAGATGGAATCTTGTGCACATCCAGCACCAAGTCCTTGCTTCCGGTCATATGATTTGTGGCTCCACTATCGAGCAACCATGATCCCCCACCGGAAGCAGACACCTACAAGAGATCAATGCTTGGTTTTAGGTACCCATTTTGTAATGGGTCCTTTGATGTTAGTAACAAGGGTCTTAGGAACCCAAATAGACCATTCAATGTACTCATAAGGAGAACCAACAAATTTAGCATAAACATGCCCATCACTAGCATGACACAACACATAAGAAGGGTTAAAGTCGCCGACTTTGTTGGAAGGGGTGGCATTGCCCTTTTTTACATCACCACCCTTCACATTGTTCTTCTTGTCATTTGGAGCACCCTCTCCCTCCTTCACAAAAGTTTTCTTGAGAGGGGAGGTCGTTTGGTCTTGTCGTTCTTCTTCTTGTTCTTGGAATTGGGTGCGAACCCAACTCCCTCTTTGGCCACAACTTCCTTTTGATTGCTCAAAAGGTCATTGAGGTTCTTATCACCTTGTATGCACATCACAAGGCCTTTCTCAAGTTGCTCCTTCAACTTGGCATTCTCCTCTACAAGATGCACATGCTCACAACATGGGTTAGTAGCATTTGCATTATCAATTAATACCATATGGGGAAAAGTGGCTTTCTCCTTGGTTAGCTTCACTTGGAGTTGATCATGAGACTCCTTGAGGCTTGCATGAGCACCCTTCAAGACCTTGTGGGCCTTGTCGGGTAAATCAAACTCCTCCTTGAGTCTGGCATGGTCAACCCCAAGTTTAGCCTTCTCGGAGCTTAGCACACGAGATACAACAAGATCATGATCAAGATCTTTCTTTAATTTAGCATGGTCATCATTGCGTGACTCCTCAAGAGCCAAACGGTGCACACGCTCTTCCTCAAGAGCATTTGAAAGATCCGATATCTCATCGGCATAGTCACGACTATGACCTTCCATCTTAGAGATGGTTTCCTCATGAGCCTCGATCATGTCATTGGCTTCACCAAGTTGTTCCAAGAGAGCAACGAAGTGCTTCTTGGATTTTCCCTTGAGCTTCATAAAAGACTCAAATTCATTTACCTCCTCATTAGACCCCTCACTTCCATAAATGCAATCCGTCAAGGAGGGAGTATTAATGATGGTGGTTTTGATGTTGGGGGTTACCTTATTGGTGGCTTTAGCCATGAGGCACTTGGCGGTGATGTTCTCGTTAGGTGAGTCAAAGAGGGATATCCGTGGAGTTGTGGCAATGGCAATGGAGGACATGGCCATGGCTTCACTATATTCATCATCATCATCATCCTGATGGTATTCTTCTTGAACCACCAACCCTCTGGATGGAGTCTTCTTGGTGAAGTTGTTCTTGTTGGGGAAGGACTTGGCTTTGTCTTTTCGGATGAGCTTGCCACCATTGTATTACCGCTTCTCGTAAGGGCAATCCACAACAAAATGGCATTGCCACAATTTTAACATGTTCTCACACGTTGCTTGCCCTTGAAGCCACTTGAGTTTTCTTGTTGAAGTTGGTCCTTGTACTCTTCTTACTCCATAGTTGCCTTGAAGCAAGAGCCATGTGTTCATGATAATCATACTTTGTATCTTCGGGGTTGCTCTCATCTTCTTCCTCATCATCCTCTTCTTGCACACTAACGTTGGCCTTCAAGGCAAGGTTGGGCTTCTTTGCTCTTTGAGAACGTAACACCTCATTGTCGGTGGTTTTGTCCAAGATGCTCATAGCCACAAACTCATACAACACTTCACTTGAAGACAAGGTGTGAAAGTCCGGCCTTTGATGAATGACAGAGGACATGGCCTTGTGGTAAGGCATCATGGCTGAGGGAGTCCCGGATTAGGGGGTGTCTGGATAGTTGGACAATAACCTTTGGCCGGACTCCTGGACTATGAAGATACAATATTGAAGACTTCGTCCCGTGTCCGGATGGGACTTTCCTTGGCGTGGAAGGCAAGCTTGGCGATACGGATATGTAGATGTCCTCCCATTGTAACCGACTCTATGTAACCCTAGCCCTCTCCGGTGTCTATATAAACCGGAGGGTTTTACTCCGTAGGAAAAACAACAATCATACCATAGGCTAGCTTCTAGGGTTTAGCCTCTGTGATCTCGTGGTAGATCCACTCTTGTACTACCCATATCATCAATATTAATCAAGCAGGAGTAGGGTTTTACCTCCATCGAGGGGGCCCGAACCTGGGTAAAAACATCATGTCCCTTGTCTCCTGTTACCATCCGCCTAGACGCATAGTTCGGGACCCCCTACCCAAGATCCGCCAGTTTTGACACCGACATTGGTGCTTTCATTGAGAGTTCCTTTGTGTCGTCACCTTTAGGCCCGATGGCTCCTCCGATCATCAACAATGATGCGGTCCAGGGTGAGACTTTTCTCCCCGGACAGATCTTCGTATTCGGCGGCTTTGCACTGCGGGCCAATTCGCTTGGCCATCTGGAGCAGATTGAAAGCTACGCCCCTGGCCATCAGGTCAGATTTGGAAGTTTGAACTATACGGTTTACATCCACGGAGACTTGATCTTCGACGGGTTCGAACCACAGGCGAGCCGCCACACTGTCACGATGGGCATGATCTAGCTCTGCCACCAAACAGTGCCCAGGAGGCCGCCCCAGTGTCCTCTCCGACCCTTAGCTCGGAGCCGACTGCGCCAATCGAGGACGGGTGGTTGGACGCCGCCTCAGGGGCTGCAAGATCTACGGCGATCGAGCCGAATACCAGCCTTGTCCTTTGCGAAGCTCGTGACTCCAAGGTGCCGGACTCCTTTCCGGGCTCTGAATCTTCCGCGCCCCCGCCGATCGAACCTGATTGGGCACCGATCATGGAGTTCGCCGCCGCAGACATCTTTCAGCACTCGCCCTTCGGTGACATTCTGAATTCACTAAAGTCTCTCTCTTTATCAGGAGAGCGCTGGCCGGACTATGGTCAGCAGGGATGGGATGCGGATGACGAAGAAATTCAAAGCCCACCCACCACCCACTTCGTAGCCACTGTCGATGATTTAACCGACATGCTAGACTTCGACTCCGAAGACATCGACAGTATGGACGACGGTGTAGGAGATGAACAGGAACTAGCGCCTATAGGGCACTGGACAACCACCTCATCTCACAATGTATACATGGTGGACACACCTAAAAGAAACGACAACAAGGAACAAAGGGACGCAACAAGGGACCGTTCCCTTGAAAAGCAGTCAAAGCGGCGGCGTAAGCGCCGCTCCAAACCCCACCTCGACAGAGACCCAGCCATAGAGCAGGGCGAACCGTCGAACGACGAACATGCCATCGAGCAACCGTCCGAACAGGGAAACTTGGATAAACAAACTGAACAACCCGTCCCCGGCGAAGATAATAGTCCGGACGACCTCACACCGGACAAGTTGCTGGAGCAGAAGAACCTCCACAAAAGGCTCGTCGCCACTGCGCGTAGCCTGAAAAAGCAGAAGCGGAAGCTCAAAATAGTGGAAGATGCACTCAGAATTAGATGGGGCAACGTACTCAACACCGCAGACAAATACGGCGACAGTCGCCACACAAAGAGCTATCCAAAGCGAAAATTACTGCCGGAATTTGATGAGGAGGCCTTAGAGCCCCCACAATCAAAAAATAAGGAAGACACCAGGTCATATAAACAACCCCATGGCCAACATAGAGCGGCAAAGGGCGCCGCACTCAAGCCGGCACGCGATCCGCCCAAGGATTCGCATCAAAAATATGGCCCAGCCAGATCTATATACGGGCCAAGAAAGCAAGCTCTAGTAAGCAATGCAATGCAACAAGTATCCGAACATCACGGCACACCCAAATATAGGGGTGCTGCACACCCCCTATGTTTCACCGATGAGGTGCTGGACCATGAATTTCCAGCGGGATTCAAGCCCGTAAACATAGAGGCATATGACGGAACAACAGACCCTGGAGTCTGGATTGAGGATTATATCCTTCACATACACATGGCCAGAGGAGATGACCTCCATGCCATAAAATACTTACCCCTCAAGCTCAAAGGGCCAGCCCGGCATTGGCTTAAAAGCCTTCCCGAAAACACCATCGGAAGTCGGGAAGAGCTCGAGGATGCTTTTCGGGCTAATTTTCAAGGGACCTATGTCCGACCTCCAGATGCAGACAATCTAAGTCATATAACTCAACAAATCGGAGAGTCAGCCCGGAAACTCTGGAACAGATTTCTTACTAAAAAGAACCAGATAGTCGACTGTCCGGACGCTGAAGCCTTAGCAGCTTTCAAACATAGCGTTCGAGACGAATGGCTCGCCAGACACCTCGGCCAAGAAAAGCCAAGAACAATGGCCGCATTAACAAGCCTCATGACCGCTTTTGCGCAGGAGAGGATAGCTGGTTAGCAAGAAGCAGCACCAGCGACCCAAGTACATCCGAAGTCAGGGACGGAAACGGGAAACCGCGACGTAGCAAGGACCAGCGTCGGACCAAGGGAAACAACCCAAAGAGCACGACAGTCAACGCCGGATTCAAAAGCTCTCGACAGACTCAGAAAAAGCTGCCCCTCAAGGATAACAGGGACGAGCTATCTAACCTAAAAAAATCTTGGACAAAATATGCCAAATCCACAGTACTCCCGGGAGGCCTGCAAACCATACCCACAGAGATTGTTGGGTCTTCAAGCAATCCGGCAAACTCAACACCGAACACAAGAGGCTTGACATACCAAGCGAGGACGACGACGAACCCCACAAGCAGAGCACCGGAGAACAAAAGAAGTTCCCACAAGAAGTCAAAACAGTAAACTCACTACACGTGACAAAAGGGAAAAATAGAGTGGCGCCTATAGAGATACACGCCATACGGCCTGCCCCAGAGGAGTCCCACCACTGGTTGTCACAACCAATCACCTTCGACCATCAGGACTACTCTAGAAGTATCCGAACGCAGGCTGGACTGCCTTGGTATTAGATCCGATAATTGACGGACTCCACTTTACACGAGTCCTAATGGACGGCAGCAGTGGTCTAAACCTGCTATATCAGGACACAATCCGCAGAATGGGGATAAACCCAACAAAAATTTGCCATGGAAACACTTCCTTTCAAGGGGTAACGCAAGGCCCAGATACCCATTGTACGGGTTCTCTCCTGTTAGAAGTTATGTTCGGCTCCCCCGACAACTTCAGACGTGAAAAGCTAACCTTCCACATCGCCCCATTCACAAGTAGCTATCAAGCACTACTGGGACGCAAAGCTTTCGCCTGCTATAACGCAATACAGCATTATGCATCCCTTACGCTTAAAAGGCCTGGTCCGCGAGGCATCATCTCATTAAAGGGAAATATCGAGTGTTCCTCGAGCGCGGAAGACTGTGCGGCTGCCTTGACATCCACACACTAAACCAACTTCACTAGTCAAAGCACCTAAACAGGTTGTTAAGACCCCGGACATGGCTAGACGAGTCCGGCGTAAACATACAAGGGCTTACTAGCTGCACACCCCCGTACAAGGGGCTCCGCGCGTGTAAAACAAGAGACAATAAAGCTCAATTCTACCTATTTTCTGATTATACTTTGTTTATTTAATATAACATAGATTTTCACACGATCTTTTTCAACTAAGTTCCTCTCTTTTACAGATGAACACTATGCTACAACCGTCCAGGATACGGCACAATGGAGACACGGGCGTAGACGTGCAGTAGGGACCCGTTCCAAGGATTCTTTTCAGATTAAGACCCTACGTAAACCTTTCTCACTGTCTCTTGTTAATACACACCCCCGGTTTCTTGTTATAACAGAGGAGGAGGCTGGCGTCTTGGCATGTGGCCACGTTAGAATTTTGCGTGTACCTGGACACCAGGGGCTTCTTACCAAGGGCGTTGTTCAGCCCGTTTTCATAAAGACTGAATACCTTAGGGAGTGTTCGGCTTCACAAGTTTGGCCTCATATGCATCAGCTCTGAATCATGTCTTTGGTCAAATGTTGGGTTTGCCCGGCTCCTGTGTTTTGCTGCCTTACGTTCCGCTCCATCGGCTAAGGAGGCACCAGGAGAATTACTGCGATTGTGCCCCTGTTCGGCTAGGCGAGCACCTCAGTAGAGAAAGCCGAAAACTGACTGTCATGATATAGCGTGAGACTGGTCAACCACTCGATGACTAGCCGGAATCTTTAGGGTTCCTCCGCATTAACGAAGGGTCGTTTCCCGGTGAGGCACACACGCGCCCCGAATTCGGGTGAGCGCGGTGCCCCTAGGGGCTATATAGTAGCCCCACTGTCAAACTCCTATGGCTAAGTGAAAGTGATAAAGCATTATAGCCCGGTTGCCTAGTTCGCTGCGCTATCACCTCCTTAATAGGACCAAGACGTTGGATCAAATGTGAAAATGCGCCTTCTGCGAACACCCCCGCATTATATGCGTGGGGGATGAAGCCGAAGACTGCCATCTTTCAGGTTATATACACATATACATTAACGGTCGCACAAGAGGTATTCTAATTCTTGAAAGCACAAGTATAAAAAGCTTTTATATTCCATCGAAACATTGTTTTACAATAATACATGTTATTCGAACATAACATCCTTCGAGCACTGCGTCTCTATTAAATGAGCGCCCTGCAGAACTTCCTGAAAATAGTGCTCGGCAGGAACTCGGCTCTCGTCCGAATCTTGGGATGCAACAGCAATGGCCTTCATCTCCGCCCAATATGTCTTGAAATGGGCAAGAGCCATCTGCGCACCCTCTATGCACGCTAACCTCTTCATTGCATTAATATGCGGCACCGCACCAAGGAGCTGCTGCACCAAGCTAAAATAACTCTTCGGCTCGGGCCTTTTTGGCCACAGATGACTCACGGCATGCTTCATGGCCACTCTGGATAACCTATTCAGCTCCGCCCATGCGACCAAACGATCGGTTAATGGAAGTGGGCGATTGTGGAACTGTGACCAAAAAAGCTTTTCCGCTTCATGGTCATTTTGATCGCGGAAGTGTTTGGCCGTGTCTGCGGCACTCGCCGCCAAGTCCAGATAAGTGTTCGCCGCACTCCACTGCCGGTCCAATGGAGCATATTTAGGATCCCCGAACTTCATCCGCAGCATAAAGGGCTTTCTAGCCGTGATATCTCCGGCCTGACGTAGCTCCTCCTTCATAGCTCTCATCGCAGAGCGAGTATCCTTGGCCTCAGTGGCCTTCTAGGTCCTTCTGTGCCACCCGATCTTCTTTTTCAAGAAGCTTGCAGCGGTCGGCAGCATTCTTCAAATTTATAGCCATCTCGGCCATTTCCTTCTTGCTTTGGCAGTGGGCAGCCTGTTCGGCTTTCAGCTCTTCAGCCGCCTTTACGGCAGCCGCATCGCTTTTCCTGGCCTGCTCCTTGGCTCGGGCAAGTTCCGCCCAGAGGTTCTCCATGGCAGCGGCATCATCTGCATCAAGCACACATGTTGTAAGGTACGGGAATCAAGCTCCTCTTACCAGGTGTCTTCGGATAAATTACATACCTTGTGCCTCGTCCAGCCGCTTGTTGACAAGCGCAATGTCGGCATCTGCCACGTCAAGTTGCCGCTTTAGCTCGGCAAATTTATCAGTCTGGCTAGCCACCGGACACTTCGCCACCTACATAGGAAAGGCGACATATTATACCTGGGATTATGATCCTCGGCGCGCCGTCATTTTTTGACAACGCACAGAGTCTCAGGGGCTACTATCTATACAGAGCGCATCTTATATATGCAGATCTGTCAAAAGGTACATCATTTCACGTACCTCAAAACCTGTCGGTAAACTCCTGACGGCCTCGTACAACCCGCTCTCCGCGGATGAAATCCTTCCAATCACCATGTCCATCAACGCACGGTGTTCTTCTGAGATTGACGCTCGCCCGAGCAGATCCTTCAGCTCCTCCGACCGTGCACGGCACAGTGCCGGACTCGTCCGATGGTCTTTTTTGAAGGCCGGACACGGAGGGCCTTGGGGGGCCATACGACTGCCTTCCGGCCCTGCCAGATTCATAGAAACCCTCCGTGATGACACCTCAGGGTCGCCCGCCTCACAAGGCGGTACGGCAGGGGAGGTGTTCCACTTTCCATCATCTCCGGACGAAGATCCCCTGAAGATGAGCTCTGCTGAGAAGGGCTGTGATCCAAACTACAAGGTAAAATTTCGATTATCTTCCTCAGAAATAGAACAGGGATGTCTCTCATTTTTAAACCCCCCTCTTTACTTACGGCTCGGTGAAGAGCTGGTTCCCTTGGGGGCGCAATGCGACCGAGGCACCTCCCGGCGCCGGACCCTCTGACGAAGATTTCTTCCCCCGTTTTGAGACCATGGTCTCCGGGTCTTCAGAGGCGGTCCTCTTCTTCCCCTGGTTAGAGGAATTCTCGAGTCCTACTTTCCCGACAGCCTCCTTCGCGGAGGCGGTAGCTTCCTTGTTCCCCTCTTCGCCTTCTTCCAAAGGCGCAACCTCCAACATCCTGGTTAACACGGGATCCAGCGTAGTCTCAGGGAGGGGGGCCGGACACCTGATAAGCTTTGCTTTCGCTATCCACTCCTGTTTAAGGGATAGCTCTTTTAAGGGCAATTTTATGATAAATATACGGATAACGTGTTCGGGTACAGGGCTACTTACTTGAGTATCCGGGCGATTGCAACTCAGACATGCGTCCTCGGACGAGTCCGGACACATTGCTTGTGATCCGAAGAACAATTTGTACATCTCCATGGGCATAGCGCCCACAAAATGTTGGAGGGCTCGTGGTCCTTATGGATTAAACTCCCACAGGCGGAGTGGGCGACGTTTGCAGGGCAGGGTGTGGCGAATCAACATAACCTGTGTCACTACGGCCAGATTGATATCTCTTTCTAGGAGATCTCGAACGCGGCCCTGCAACAAGGGCACGTCCTTGGATGACCCCCAGTTAAGCCCTTTATTGACCCATGACGCTAGCTGCGATGGGGGACCCGAGCGAAAGGCAGGTGGCGCCACCCATTTGGTGCCCCTGGGAGCTGTGATATAAAACCACTCTCGTTGCCATAGGCTGAACTCCTCTTGAAAAAGGCCCTCAGGCCATGGAGCGTCGGCATTCTTGCTTATAACAGCACCTCCGCACTCTGTGTGCTGCCCCTCGATCATCTTCGGCTCTACTTTGAAGGTATTAAGCCACAATCCGAAATGAGGAGTAATATGGAGGAAGGCCTCACACACGACAATGAACGATGAGATATGGAGGATGGGCTCCGGAGCTAAGTCATGAAATTCCAGCCCGTAATAAAACATGAGCCCCCTCACAAAGGGGTTTGCCGGGAAGCCTAGCCCCCGAAGGAAGTGAGACGCGAACACCATGCTCTCACCGGGCTTAGGAGTGGGAATAACCTGCCCTTGAGCAGGCAGCCTATGCGAGATTTCGCCAGTTAGATACCTGGCATCTCTTAGCTTTCGCACGTCTTCTTCCGTAACGGAGGAAGGCATCCACCGGCCTTGGAGGGCAGAGCCGGACATCATCGGAGGTCCGAAGCGCCTGAATCTGGTGCTTTGGGTGTTGGAACTCAAGGTGGGGGGGGGGGTGGCCGATTTGATTGAGATTGAAAGAAAGGAGTCGAGCCTTGGTCTCTTTATAAAGAGGTTGAATACCAAGAGCCCTCCCCGTGACTGTTTGGGACTCGCATTTGATTGGGGAGATATACGAACATGCACGATTGGGTTACCCACGCCCGTATTGGTGAGGATCCCAGGATAAGGGAACACGATCTTTGCTTTGACAAGACGTGCCAAGGAAACCGCCTCGCTAAACGTGCTGAGGTGGGACAGTAAAACGAATAAAGGCTTGGCCATGGCGTGATGTCACGCTGTGGAATACGTCAACAGATTAGATTTGTGCAAATATTATTCTCTCTACGGTGGTATGTGGAACTTGTTTTACATAGCCGGACACTATACTTGTGTTCAAAATCTTTATGAAGTATTCGAAGGAGGAACCCGCCTTGCAATGCCGAAGACAATCTGCATGTCGGACTCGTCGTCATTGAAGCCTGGTTCAGGGGCTACTGAGGGAGTCCCGGATTAGGGGGTGTCTAGATAGCCGGACTATAACCTTTGGCCGGGCTCGTGGACTATAAATATACAAGATTGAAGACTTCGTCCCGTGTCCGGATGGGACTTTCCTTGGCGTGGAAGGCAAGCTTGGCGATACGGATATGTAGATCTCCTCCCATTGTAACCGACTCTATGTAACCCTAGCCCTCTCCGGTGTCTATATAAACCGGAGGGTTTTATTCCGTAGGAAAAACAACAAACATACCACAGGCTAGCTTCTAGGGTTTAGCCTCTGTGATCTCGTGGTAGATCCACTCTTGTACTACCCATATCATCAATATTAATCAAGCAGGAGTAGGGTTTTACCTCCATCGAGAGGGCCCGAACCTGGGTAAAAACATCGTGTCCCTTGTCTCCTGTTACCATCCGCCTAGATGCACAGTTCGGGACCCCCTACCTGAGATCCGCCGGTTTTGACACCGACAATGGCCTTGAGAAATTTGCGCTTGATCCAATTGTCATCCGTATCCTTGCTCCCATGATCGTGGAGTGAGACCGCGAGAGTAGTCAATCTCCGACAGATCTCACGAGGTTCTTCATCTTCTTTCATGGCAAACTCATCAGCTTCATCTTGTACTACTTCATAGTTGGAGCGTTGAATGCTAGCGCTTCACCTGTAAAGAGAAACAACATGCCTCCATGCATCCTTGGCCTTGGTGAAGGGTCGGAGATGAGCAAGATCTTCAGGTGGAATTGCATCTTGGATGATGAAGAGAGCATTCTCATTGAATTGATTATCCGCGGCTTCTCGAGGAGTGAAGTTGCTTTGATCATGCAGATAGAAACCTTCTTCAATGATTCTCCAAAGGTTAGTATTAACATGGTTCAAATGTCACTTAAAGCGATAAACCCAAGAATCAAAGTCCTCATTTTTGACAATCTTAGGGGGAGGACTGACATGATTCAAATGGGTGGAAGGAATCGGTCCACCATAAGTAAGTGGAGGTTCCACGTGGGAAAAGATGCCATTGCCATTTTTACCATTAGTAGAAGGAGCTTTTTCACTAGTAGCATCCCCCTTGTCGGAGTTAGCATCCGTCACCTTGTCAGTGGTATCACCCACTTTCATCGGTGCGGTAGATAGTTTAAGCCCTTCTAAGAATTTTATTAAACATGCTTTCAACCTCGGTCGTCAGGGAGGTTTTCAATGTGTCCAAAGCCGCATTGAATTCCTCACGAGAGACCGCGGTTCCCCCATTGGCCGTAGATGATCTCGGATTCACACCGGAGTGCCCTCCCCACCGTCTACGGTGTCAACCATACTCTTCGGATGGCAAAGTCCTTAATAAAGAGACGAGGCTCTGATAGCAATTGAAAGGAACTATATAGTTGACTAGATGGGGGGGGGTGAATAGGAACGAACAATTTTTAGCTTTTCTTTACCAAATTAAACTTTGCAACAAAGTAGGTTGTCTAGATGTGCAACTAGGTGAGCAACCTATATGATGCAACAACAACAAGCACACAAGCAAGTAAGGGAAATACCACAATAAAACTTGCACAAGTAAAGGTAAGAGATAACCAAGAGTGGAACCGATGCAGAAGAGGATGTGTTACCGAAGTTCCTTCCCTTTGAGAGGAAGTACGTGTCCATTGGAGCAGTGTGGAGGCACAATGCTCCCCCAGAATCCACTAGGGCCACTGTATTCTCCTCATGCCCTCACACAATGCGAGATGCTGTGATTCCACTATTGGTGCCCTTGGAGGCGGCGACCAAACCTTTACAAACAAGGTTGGGGCTATCTCCACAAATTAATTGGAGGCTCCCAATGACACCATAAAGCTTCACCACAATGGACTATGGCTCTGCGGTGACCTCAACCGTCTAGGGTTCTCAAACACCCAAGAGTAACAAGATCCGCAAGGGATTAGTGGGGGGAATCAAATTTCTCTTGGTGGAAGTGCAGATCGGGGCCTTCTCAATAAATCTCGAGCAAATCAACAAGTTTGATTGGCTAGGGAGAGAGATCGGGCGAAAATGGAGTTTGGAGCAACAATGGATCTTGGGGATGGAAGAGGTGAGTCTTCTTGGATAAGAAGACCCCCTTATATAGTGGGGGGGGGGGAATTCCAACCGTTACCCACCACTCAGCCCGCGATCCACGATACTACCGCACCACAGGAGCGGCACTACCGTACGGGCCTATGGTACTACCGCGGTGGCCCGTGGTACTTCCGTGGGTGCAGCAAAGCCTGGACCTGAATAGATGAGCATCGACAGGGTGCGGTAGAACCGCTGGCGCGGAACTACCCCGACCCCGTACGGTACTACCGCAGGGTAGCCACGGTCCAGACATGGACATAAAAAATTACATCCGTGACTACCTCCGCCGAGACTTTATCAGTGCAAAAATCCGACATGAACTAGCGCAACCCAGGTGCGACACTACCGTGTAGGGTGCGGATGTAAAAAATTACATCCGCCCCTACTTCCGCTCATGCCGCTGTGCCTGGCCAGGCATCACGGTACTACCGCGCCAGAGCTTGGTACTACCGCGTAGGGCGCGGATGTAAAAAATTACATCCGCCCCTACTACTTCTTGCGCAGCAGCGCCAGGCGAGAGCTCACGGTGCTACCGCTCAGAAGGAGCGGTAATACCATGGGAGCCCATAGTACTACCCTGCCGGAGCCCGGTACTACCACTGGTGCCTGCGGTAGTACCGCTCTGGGGATCAGTACTACCGCCAGCCTGTGAACAACAACACTCGGAGTCCTTC
Organism: Triticum timopheevii; assembly: GCA_963921465.1. Lineage (NCBI taxonomy): Eukaryota > Viridiplantae > Streptophyta > Magnoliopsida > Poales > Poaceae > Triticum > Triticum timopheevii. The sequence goes on from OY997262.1 coordinate 326,800,860, forward strand.
ATTTCGCAGAGACATGGTGAGACGGAGGAAACTCCAAAGAGCCAAAGGAAAGGCGGTACAAAAGGAACGTGTACGTGAGATTCCACCCAAACCTATCCAATGCGGACCCCCTCTTAATAATACGGCTTTCCTACGACTCAACTCCACACAAAAAAGTAGAGAAACGCCGTCTTCAATAATCTTCGTGGGGCATCAAATCGTCTTGTGTTTAGTCATGATATATCTGAAAAGCTCAATGCACACGATTAGTCCACAAAAGCATTGTCATCAATCACCAAAACTACTAAGGGACAAGTATGCCCTTACAATACTTTTCCTACCAACGAAAACGACTTGGAGCATCCCAACACTTTCCATGCTAGATACATCATAGGTGGTTCCCAAACAGAAAATAAAGTTTATTCCTTTTTCCACCATAACTTTCACTTTCCATGGCTAACCGTATCCACGGTTTCCCTCCATACCAACACTTTCCAAGGAATTTATTATTTGACAACATAAAGTAAATTCATTTATTCATTTATTCATTTCGGGACTGGGCATCCCTAGTACCATTTCCGTACTCTCGTGCAATGACAAGTGAATAAACACTCATCGTGATAATAACACATCTAGCATGGAAAATATTGGCTACCCTTTACCGCCTCGCGAGTAGTAGAACACACAAAAGAGAAATTTATTTTGAACATTAGAGATGGCACATGCAAATTTGCTTAGAACGGCATGGAAATACCGCATATAGGTAGGTATAGTGGACTCATAAGGCAAAATTGGTTTAAAGAATTTTGGATGCACAGGTAGTGATCATACTTAGTGCAAAATGAAGGCTAGCAAAAAGATTGAGAAGCAACCAACCAAAAAGAGAAAAATCTCGTACCGAAGCATTAATTATAAGTAACACCGAATAATGCACCATAAGTAGGATATAAATTTCATTGCATAACTATTGACTTTCGTGCTTGCATAGGGAATCACAAACCTTAACATCAATATTCTTACTAAAGCACAATTACTCATCAACATGACTCACATATCATATCGTCATATCTCAAAACCATTACTAAGAATCAAGTTTATTTTGTCCAACGATCTTCATGAAAGTTTTTATTATATCCTCCTTGGATATCTATCACTTTGGGACTATTTTCATATGTTGCTTTTGATAAGCTCAAACAAATATAAGTGAAGATCATGAGCATAATTTTTTTCTTTCTCTCATAATAATCCAAGTGAAGCAAGAGAGAATTTCTTAAAAATTTACTAACTCCCAAACAAATCTAAGTGAAGCATGAGAGCAATTCTTCAAAATTAACAAAGCACACCGTGCTCAAAAAGATATATAAGTGAAGTACTAGAGCAAGTCCATGGCTCTAAAAATTTAAGTGAAGCATAGGAGCAAGCATAGCATAACTTTTGGCTTTCTTAAAAGGGTGTGTCTAGCAAGGATTCAACACTTAAAACACAAAGCAAAACAAGCAAAAGCTCATATCACACAGGACGCTCCAAGCAAAACACATATGATGTGACAAATAAAAATATAGTTTCAAGTAAAATACCGATGGTCGTTAGAAGAAAGCGGGGATGCCACTCGGGGGAATCCCCAAGCATAGTTGCTTGCTACTTCTTTGAATATTATCTTGGGGTGCCTCGGGCATCCCCAAGCTTAGCCTTTTGCTTATCCTTATTGTTCGCACACGAACACGTCATCGTGTACCTCCAACGCCGAGGGTGATGCACCGCAGCTCACGTGGAAGGAGACCCGTTCGGAAGCGCGGTACACAGGCAATTCGGCAGGCGCTTTTTAGGACCCGAAACCCCCACACGCCCGGGAGGGACTCCGTCAGGGTGCGCGGCGGCTATGGGCTACCCTAGGTCGGCCTAACCGCCCCTAGGGCCTCGAGGTTCGCCGCCCTGCAACAAGAAGAACAAATGAAGAACGAGGAAGAAGAAGAACAAGGGAGAAGGAAAAGTAAAGGGCAAAAGTTTAGATATATTTGTTTGATTGTGTGTTGTTATTCAATCGGCCGTCACCTCTTACATATATATGAGGCGGCTGGAGTTTCCATACAAGAAAAGGACTCAAATCCCGTCCAAAACATCAAAAGATAACCTAACTCGGACTACGAGGGCCGGAACTTCCGGGCTGAAATTACATTAAGTAGCCCTCTTGCACAGCTCCTGCAGGTCGCATATGGCTTCGGATCGCGATGGTCCCAAAAGCAAAGTTGTAGATCTTGCAATGCATAAAAATTCCTTAGTTGATCACTTTTTCATCCAAGGTCATCTTGATGTCGAAATCGGCCCAGCAAATCTTCAAATAATGTTGAAATTCCAGTTTTTGGGGTGCACCGCGTGCAAACTTTTGGTTTAGCCCGGAACCTCCCCGGAAGTTTTGCCCGGAACTTCCGGGGCAGACTTATGCAGCACACTATTTTGGCTCTAACTTTTGCATACAAACTTCGATTTAGATGTTTCTTATATCAAAATCAATCGTTTCGACGAGACGAAGACAATCTGTGTAGAAATGTTTCTCATATGAGGCCATCTTGGGGGCGTAATCAGCTGAATAGTGTTCTGAATAGAAAATCTCAGTGCTTCAAACACAACTTCGGCCTTAGAGATGAAATCGGATGGCTATGGCCCAAATATCAAAGTTTCTCCTTTTGACGATATGGAACTTTCTCACTTTGAGAACTTTTCCATTTAAAGCCTTCTTAATTATGTTTTTGACCATGCCAAAATCTGGTGTCAACACTTATTCCTTCATCCGTCGTAAGATAACCCAAAACTTGAAAACTTCAATCACACAAAACTCAAACAAAACCTTCATGAGATCCCTTAGTATAAGAAACCAAACCACTACTATACATACTGTAGCAAACTATTCTTATTTTGTTTTTGCATTATATCTACTGTATTCCAACTTTTCTATGGCAAAAACTCATTAAAGAAAACCATAGAATTATCAAAACAAGCACATAACGCAAAGAAAACAGAATTTGTCAAAAACAGAACAGTATGTAGCAATCTGAAAATTTAGAATACTTATGTAACTCCAAAAGTTATGAAATAAATTGGTGGACATTATGAATTTGTCTATTAATCCTCTGCAAAAAGAATCACCTTAAAAGCACTCTTCTCTAAAAAATGACAACGAATCTCGTGAGCACAAAAGTTTCTATTTTCAGCGAGATCAAATAAACTTTCATCCAAGTCTTCCCAAAGGTCTTGCTTGGCGCAAACAGTAATTAAAAGACAAAAAACATAATCATAACAGTAGCAAAATTGTGCTAGCACTCAAGAACAGAAAGAAAAAAGCAAACATAAATTTTATTCATTGGGTTGCCTCCCGACAAGCGCTATCGTTTTACGCTCCTAGGTAGGCATAACGCGTAGGCTCTAAGTTTTGTCATCTTTGGTTCTAGATCCATAAGATACCCTCATGATTGATTCATTTGGTGTCCTAATTATTGTTCTAGGTAAGTTTTCCATTCCCTTCCTTAGTGGAAATTGAAATTTCATATTGCCTTCTTTCATATCAATCACAACACCAATAGTATGCAAAAACGGTCTACCAAGAATAATTGGACAACACGGATTGCAATCAATATCAAGAACAATAAAATCTATGGGAACTTAATTCCTATTTGCAAGAATAATAACATCATTAATTATTCCCATGGGCTTTTTAATAGTAGAATCCGCTAAGTGCAAATTTAAAGAGCATTCTTCAATATCGGTAAGACCAAGCACGTCACATAAAGATTTCGGAATTGTAGAAACACTAGCACCCAAGTCACACAAAGCAAAACACTCATAATTTTTAATCTTGACTTTGATAGTAGGTTCCCATTCATCATGCAATTTTCTAGGAATTGAAACTTCTAATTCCAGCTTTTCTTCAAAAGCTTTCATCATGGCATCGACAATATGTTTAGTAAAAGCCTTATTTTGTTCATAAGCATGGGGTGAATTTATCATGGATTGCAACAAATAAATACAATCAATCAAAGAGCAACTATCGTAATTAAAGTCTTTGTAAACCAAAATAGTGGGCACATCACTAGTTAAAGTCTTGACCTCTTCAAACCCAATTTTATCAATTTTTTCAACAAGATTTTCACCCTCCGAATCATAGGGACGCTTCTAATTAAAGTTGACTCTTCTCTAGTCCCTTTTTCATTAATATTAAATTTACTTATAAGAAACACTAATCACTTTAAGATCTTCATCAGTTTTATGATAGTAATCACTAGAAAATGCTTTTTCTAATAATTCTCTTTTAGCTCTAAGCATAGCGGTTCTTTTCTTACTTTCATCCATAGAAACATAAAGAGCTTTAATTGATTCTTCAACTTTAGGCACAAAATTTTTTCATCTTGAGAGTTTCTACATAATCAGAAATTCTATCAACACTTCTAGACAAATCATCAATTTTATTCAACTTTTCTTCTATCGAAGCGTTGAAAGCTTTTTGTGTATTGATAAATTCTTTAATATTGTTCTCAAGATAAGAGGTGTTTCTATTATTATTGTAGGTGGGATTACCATAATTATTAGAGGATAGAAAAAGGCCTAGGATTAAAATTACCTCTATAAGCATTGTTATTAAAATTATTTCACGAGATAAAATTCTCATCTATGGCATCACTATTTTGCTCACTCAAAGTAGACAAAGGCACATCATTAAAATCAATAGGAGCACTTTTATTAGAAACCAACTTCATAAGAGCATCAACTTTTTCACTCAAAGAATTTATTTCTTCTACCGAATTGACTTTTTTACTAGTAGGAGCTCTTTCGGTATGCTATTGCGAGTAATTTGCCATAATATTGTCTAGCAATTTAGTAGCTTCACCCAAAGTAGTATCCATAAAATTACCCCCGCGGCGGAATCTAAAAGATTATGAGAAACAAAATTCAATCCCGCATAAAATTTTTGTATGATCACCCAAAGATTTAACCCATGAGTTGGGCAATTCCTTAGCATCAATTTCATCCTTTCCCAAGATTGTGCAAACATGCTAATGTTCAAGTTGCTTGAAATTCATGATCTGGGTTCTAAGGGAAATAATTTTTGCGGGCGGAAAATACTTGGTGATTAAAGCATCTTTGCACTTGCTCCAAGAGTCGATACTATTGTGAGGCAAAGTAGAAAACCAATTGTTTGTGCGATCTCGCAAAGAAAATAGAAATAATTTCAACTTCACAACATCATTGTCCATATCTTTTTTATTTTGAAGAACACCTAATTCCACAAATGTGTTAAGATGGGATGCGACATCCTCATTAGGAGTACCGGCAAATTGATCTTTCATGACAAGATTCAACAAAGCAGTATTATTGTCACGAGACTCTACACTAGTGGCGGGAGGAGCAATCGGAGTGCTAATAAAATAATTGTTGTTGGTATTTGAGAAATCACACAACTTGGTGTTCTCTTGAGTCATGATGATTACACAACAAGATTGCACTCAAAAATATATTTGGAAAGAAAATGGTGAACGAAAAAGAGGGCGAATAAAACGGAAAATTTTCGTGAAGTGGGGGAGAGGAAAATGAGAGGCAAATGAAAAATAATGTAAATTGCGAGGAGATGAGATTTGTGATTAGGAACCTGGTTGATGTTGAAGATCCTCCCCCGCAACGGCGCCAGAAATTCCTTTTGATGTCTGCTAGAACTACGTCGGTATTTCCCCAAAGAGGAAGGGATGATGCAGTATAGCAACGGTAGGTATTTCCCTCAGTGATGATACCAAGGTTATCGAACCATTAGGAGAACCTCCTCACACCACGTAAATAGCACTTGCACACAAATAACAAATACTCGCAACCCGGAGGGTTAAAGGGGTTGTCAATCCCTTTCGGGTACGACGCCCCAAGTAGGCAAATAACGTGAGGTAGAAAGTGGTAGATAGGATAAATAGATCACGAAACAAATAAATTGCAGCAAGGTATTTTTGTATTTTTGGTTTAATAAATCTGAAAATAAATGGAAGAGAAAATAGATCGTGAAGGCAAATATGATGAAAAGAGACCCGGGGACCGTAGGTTTCACTAGTGGCTTCTCTCGAGAAAAATAGCAAACGAAGGGAAAACAATTACTGTTGGGTAGTTGATAGAACTTCAAATAATCATGACGATATCTAGGCAATGATAATTATATAGGCATCACGTCCAATATTAGTAGACCGACTCCTGCCTGCATCTACTACTATTACTCCACACATCAACCGCTATCCAGCATGCATATAGTGTATTAAGTTCATGGAAAAATGGAGTAATGCAATAAGAATGATGACATGATGTAGATGGGATCCATTTATCGATTGCGGATATATATATCCCATCATGTTATCCTTAGTAGCAACAATACATACGTGTCGGTTCCCCTTCTGTCACTGGGATCAAGCACCGTAAGATCGAACCCACTACAAACCACCTCTTCCCATTGCAAGATAAATAGATCAAGTTGGCCAAACAAAACCCAAATATCATAGAAGAAATACGAGGCTATAAGCAATCATGCATATAAGAGATCAAAAAAGACTCAAATAACTTCCATGGATAAAAACATAGATATGATCATAAACTCTAAGTTCAACAGATCCCAACAAACACACCGCCAAAAGACTTACATCATATGGATCTCCAAGAGACCATTGTATTGATAATCAAGAGAGAGAGAGAGAGAGGAAGCCATCTAGATACTAACTACAGACCCATAGGTCTACAAAGAACTACTCACACATCATAGGAGAGGCACCAATGGAAGTGGTGAACCCCTCCATGACGGTGTCTAGATTGGATCTAGTGGTTCTGGACTCTGCGGCGGCTGGATCAATATTTCGTCGACTCCCCTAGGGTTTATGGAATATTGGGGTATTTATAGAGCAAAGAGGCGGTTCGGGGGGCACCCGTGGTGGGCAGCACCAACCCCTCAGGTGCTTCCTTGGCCCATTGGCTTTCTTCTGGCCCAAAAAAATATTCCAGGAGTTGCGTTGAGTTTGGACTCCATTTGATATTGATTTCCTGTGATGTAAATAACATGCAGAAAACAGCAACTGGCACTGGGCACTATGTCAATAGGTTAGTACCAAAAATTGATATAAAATGGCTATAAAATGATTGTAAAACATCCAAGAATGATAATATAACAACATGGAACAATCAAAAAATATGGATACATTGGAGACGTATTAGTTTCCAAGTGCAAAATGTTCATTGCCTTGATTAGATCCTTTAAGCCTTTTAGAAGCGAGCATTTCCGCAGCTTCTATTTTTCCTAAAGCTAATGAACTGAATGGAAGAGAAAAACTTGGAATAAATAATAAAGAAATAACCAACAAGAAAATAAAGAATTGTTCCAACCTCGGCTCGGGGTCTGTCTGGAAATGAAAAATAGTTCTCTCTCTCATCTGGTCTCATCACAATGACAAGAAAAACAAGTGAATAATTGGAATATAACATAATCGTCAACCAAAATCGGGTAGGATGTATTATAAAAGAAAGTCTTGCCTCACTCGCAAGTATGGACCTCACCCCTCCTTCCTCATTTATTGAGAATGGAAAAAGACAATGTTCATTGCTTCCTCAAAATAAGGGTTCCACGGGCGGCTGGTCCTGAACGAGTTGCTCATGCTCAAACTAATCAACATAAAGTGGAAAATGTAGTAGAGATATTACTCATAGTATGAGAAGGAAGAGAAGATCTAACCTCTCTACTTGACACCTTTGAACCAACTTCATTCCTGGCTAAAACAAGAAAGTTGAAACTACTAAAGCTTCAAAGTCCTTGCTAACAGTCGTACCGATAAAAGGAATAATGCTTCAAGGACTATATGACTAGCTCTTAATGAGTTCCTCGTAAACCACTACTTGCATAAAGTACTCCGCTCGCTCCCCTGCTCGTTCAAAGTATTCCACTCGTCAGGATCTTAGTAAATAAGATTGTTCTTTACCTTTCCTTCCTAGCTTTGAGAGCAATACTACCTGTAATAACACAATGAACTTATCCTACTTAAGGAACATGCTGTCATAAAGGGCAAAAGAGGAAGAGTTACACCCGGTCTAAAACCAGGTGGTGTTACTTTCCAGCTTCCACTTGAACCTGCTTGCAGGCCTTATAGAAAAGTCTTCTATAAGATAACTAGCTTGACAACAAGAATTCTCTAACTTACTTGTAGAAAATGAAGGCCTTTGGTGGTCTTATTCCGGTATAAATAGTAGTAATCTGCTCTTGTTCCGGTATAAATAGTAGGTGGTGTTACTTTGGTGGTCCTCCAGGTCCCTAGCTTCTGGTCCCTGACTGATACATCCATTTTGCATCATGCTTTTATATTGATATTTATTTCAATATGGGCTGTTACTACACATTATGTCACAATACTCATGTCTTTTCTCTCTTATGCTACAAGGTTTACATGAAGAGGGAGAATGTCGGCAGCTGGATTCTGGGCTGGAAAAGGAGCAAAATAATAGAGACCTATTCTACACAACTCCAAAAGTCCTGAAACTCCACGAAAGTCAGTTTTGGAATATTTTAAAAATATTGGGCGAAGAAAGCACCAGAGGGGGGCCACCCACTGTCCACGCGGGTGGGGGCGCGCCCTACCCCCTGGGTGCGCCCTCCTGCCTCATGGCCCACCTGGAAGCCCCCCAATGCCATCTTCTGCTATAAGGTGTCTTTTGCCCTAGAAAAAATCATAAGGAAGCTTTCGGGACGAAGCGCCGCCGTCTCGAGGCGTAACCTTGGCAGAACCAATCTAGGGCTCCGACGGAGCTGTTCTACTGGGGAAACATCCCTCCGGGAGGGGGAAATCGATGCCGTCGTCATCACCATCAATCCTCTCATTGGGAGGGGGTCAATCTCCATCAACATCTTCACCAGCACCATCTCCTCTCAAACCCTAGTTCATCTCTTGTATCCGATCTTTGTCTCAAAACCTCATATTGGTACCTGTGGGTTGCTACTAGTGTTGATTACTCCTTGTAGTTGATGCTAGTTGGTTTATTCGGTGAAAGATCATATGTTCAGATCCTTTATGCATATTAATACCCCTATGTTACGAACATGAATATGATTTGTGAGCAGTTACATTTGTTCCTGAGGACATGGGAGAAGTCTTGTTATAGGTAGTCATGTGAATTTGGTATTCGTTCAATATTTTGATGAGATGTATGTTGTCTTTCCTCTAGTGGCGTTATGTGAACGTCGACTACATGACACTTCACCATTATTTGGGCCTAGAGGAAGGCATTGGGAAGTAATAAGTAGATGATGGTTTGCTAAAGTGACAAAAGCTTAAACCCTAGCTAGTTTTTGCGTTGCTTCGTAAGGGGCTGATTTGGATCCATATGTTTCATGCTATGGTTAGGTTTACCTTAATTCTTCTTTCGTAGTTGCGGATGCTTGCGAGAGGGGTTAATCATAAGTGGGATGCTTGTCCAAGGAAGGGCAATACCCAAGCACCGGTCCAACCATAGATCAAACTATCAAAGTAACGAACACGAATCATATGAGCATGATGAAAACTATTTTGACGATAATTCCCATGTGTCCTCGGAGCATTTTCCTTTATATAAGAGTTTGTCCAGGCTTGTCCATTGATACAAAAAGGATGGGCCACCTTGATGCACCTTGTTTACTTTTGTTAATTGTTACCCGTTATGAATTACCTTATCACAAAACTATCTGTCACCGATAATTTCAGTGCTTGCAGAGAATACCTTACTAAAAACCGCTTGTCATTTCCTTCTGCTCCTTGTTGGGTTCGACACTCTTACTTATCGAAAGGAATACGATAGATACCCTATACTTGTGGGTCATCAAGACTCTTTTCTGGCGCCGTTGCCGGGGAGTGAAGCGCCTTTGGTAGGTGGAATTTGGTAAGGAAAAATTTATATAGTGTGCTGAAATTTACTGTCACTTGCTACTATGGAAAATTATCCTTTGAGGGGCTTGTTCGGGGTATCTTCACCCTGACCAGTAGAGCAAATAGTTGCTCCTCAACCTACTAAACCTACTGAAAATGTTTACTTTGAAATTGCTTCAGGTATGATAGAGAAACTGCTAGCTAATCATTTTACAGGAGATGGAACATTACATCCTGATATGTGCCTAATCTATGTGGATGAAGTTTGTGGATTATTTAAGCTTTTAGGTATGCCCGAGGATGTTATCAATAAGAAGGTCTTCCCTTTATCTTTGAAGGTAAAGGCATTGACATGGTTTAGGCTATGTGATGATATTGGACCATGGAACTACAATCGATTGAAATTGGAATTTCATCAGAAGTTTTATCCTATCCATCTGGTTCATCATAATCGTAATTATATATATAATTTTTGGCCTTGTGAAGGAGAAAATATCGCTCAAGCTTGGGGGAGGCTTAAGTTAATGTTATATTCATGCCCCAACATGAGCTCTTAGGAGAAATTATGATTCAAAAAAATTATGCTCGACTTTCTCCCAATAATCACTCCGTGCTCGATACTTCTTGTACTGGTTCTTTTATGATGAATACTATTGAATTCAAATGGGATTTACTAGAAAGAATTAAACGCAACTCTGAATATTGGGATCTCGACAAAGGTAAGGAGTCAGGTATAACACCTAAATTTGATTCACTACTAGAAAAAAGGCTGTTAGTGGCGCACCTGTTTTTGCTATTAATGGCGCACTATAGGTGCACCACTATTACCACGCCACTAGTAACAAATACTAATGGCGCACCTCTGGTGTGCCATTAATATTGCAGGTAACAGTGGCACACCTTGTAGTGCGCCATTACTATTGCTACAGGTGTGCCACTGGTAATTTTTTTTGAAATTTTTTGATTATTTTTTGAATTTTGAAGGCAGGAAAATAGTAGTGGCGCACGGTCTAACCCCCACCATGCGCCATTGCTATTTTTTAATTTTGAATTTGGATCTGGATCTAGATGTGGCTCATTTTTTTGGCTTGTTTTTTTGCTCGTTTGTTTTTCTTGAATATTTTTCAAATTTTGTTCTCGACCTGGATCTGGTACGTTCTTTGTGCCGGGGGAGCTCCACATGTGGCCGGAAGTAGAGCAGGAGGGAAGAGAGACCGTGAGGAGGAGAGGGGGGGAGGAGAGACCGTGAGGAGGAGAGGAAGGTCGCCGGAGAGGAGGAGGAGGTCGCCAGAGAGGAGGAGGAGGACCGTGAGCAGGAGAGGAAGGAGGAGCACCATGAGGAGGAGAGGAGGGAGGAGCAGTGTGACGAGGAGAGGAGGAAGGAGGAGGTCGCCGGAAGAGGAGCACCATGAGGAGGAGAAGAGGGAGGAGGAGGTCGCCAGAGGAGGAGCACCATGAGGAGGAGGTCACCAGAGGAGGAGCACCGTGAGGAGGAGGAGGTCGCCGGAGAGGAGGAGGAGATGGAGTGGAGGAGAGGAGGAGATGTAGTGGAGGAGAGGAGGGGAAGAATGAAGAATGAAGGGGTAACTGGCTGGCCGACCCTTTTCTACTTCTGCCCAACTTAGCAGTGGCGCACCATGCACTGGTGCGCCATTGCTATTTTTTTGAATTGTGAAGGCGGGAAAATAGTAGTGGCGCACTATTCACTGATGCGCCATTGCTAATTTTTTTATTTTTTTGAAATTTTTTGCGTCTAGATCTTAAAAGCATCGTAACATTTTTCTGTTAGGTTTTTGGGGATTTTAAAATCTTCAATGGGGTTCCCCCCGTTGAATTCGGATGTAACTTTTTGAGTAGATGATTTTTCATATAAAAAACTTTTTAATCCGAGTTCGTATGCAAAAGTTATGCCCATTTTACTAAATTCCAGAGAGATTTTGCAAATAAATTCGAAATTCATATTTGTAAATTTTCCCAACAACTAGACCACATATCATATGGGAAACTTATTTTCTTTTATTTTTTTAACATTTCCATCATTTTATTTTATTTTTCTAAAACTGAAAAGGCGGTCCACACGGGGGGTGCATTTGGTGAAATTTTTGGTCAAAGTTAGTAATGGTGCACCGTGGGTGTGGTGTGCCATTACTAGTTAAAACTAGTAATGGCGCACAATCCCCTGGTGCGCCATTACTAGTTTTGAAAAAAAATCAGACTATCACTTATAATGTTGATCCTATTGTTCTTACTGTTTATATCGAGAAACCACCTTTCCTTGTTATAATAAAGGATCATGCTAAAGCTTCGAATGTGGTTCGTAAGAGTAATGCTAGAATACTTACACCCCCCGAGCAAATTAAAGTTGAACCTAGTATTGCTATGGTTAAAGATATCTTGGTCGATAATATTGATGGGCATGTTATCTACTTCTGTGATGAAGCTGCTAGAATTGCTAGACCCGATACTAAACATAAACATAGACCTATCGTTGGCATGCCTGTTGTTTCTGTTAAAATAGCAGATCATTGTGATCATGGCTTATGTGATATGGGTCCTAGTGCCAGTGCAATACCTCATTCCTTATACAAAGAAATTATGCATGATATTGCACCTGCTGAGATAGAAGATATTGATGTTACAATTAAACTTGCCAATAAAGATACGGTTTCACTAATTGGGATTGTTAGAGATGTTGAAGTCTTGTGTGAGAAACTTAAATATCCTACTGATTTTCTTGTTCTTGGTTCCCCACAAGATGATTTTTGTCCCATTATATTTGGTAGACCCTTCTTGAATACTATCAATGCTAAGATAGATTGCGAAAAACATATTGTTACTGTTGGTTTAGGGGATATGTCTCATGATTTTAATTTTGCTAAATTCCGTAGACAACCCCATGATAAAGAATTTCCTAGTAAAGATGAAATTATTGGTCTTGCTTCTATTGCCATGCCTCCTAATGATCCTTTAGAACAATATTTGCTAGACCATGAAAATGATATGTTTATGAATGAAAGAAGGGAAATAGATGAAGTATTCTTTAAACAGGGACCTATTCCTAGGGGATCCCCCTCCACCCAAGGGTGATCCCATGTTTGAGCTTAAACCATTACCTGATACTCTTAAATATACTTACCTTGATGAAAAGAAGATATATCCTATTATTATTAGTGCTAACCTTTCAGAGCAGGAAGAAGAGAAATTATTGCAAACTCTGAAGAAGCACCGTGCTGCTATTGGATATACTCTTGATGATCTTAAGGGCGTTAGCCCCACTCTATGCCAACACGAAATAAAATTGGAGAAAGACGCTAAACCAGTTGCTGATCACCAACGACGGTTAAATCCTAAGATGAAAGAAGTGGTAAGAAATGAAATACTAAAGCTTCTGGAGGCAGTATAACTTATCATGTTGCTGATAGTCAGTGGGTAAGTCATGTCCATTGTGTCCCTAAGAAGGGAGGTATCACTGTTGTTCCTAATGATAAAGACGAATTAGCCACAAATAATTATTACAAGTTATAGAATGATAATTGATTTCCGCAAATTGAATAAAGCTACTAGAAAAGATCATTACCCTCTGCCTTTTATTGATCAAATGCTAGAAAGATTGTCCAAACATACACATTTTTTGCTTTCTAGATGGTTATTCTGGTTTCTCTCAAATACCTGTGACAAAAGAGGATTAGGATAAGACCACTTTTACTTGCCCTTTCGGTACCTTTGCTTATAGACGTATGCATTTTGGTTTATGTAATGCACCTGCTACCTTTGAAACATGTATGACTGCTATATTCTCTTACTTTTGTGAAAATATTGTTGAGGTTTTCATGGATGATTTCTCCGTGTATGGAACTTCTTTTGATGATTGCTTAAGCAATCTTGATCGAGTTTTGCAGAGATGTGAAGAAACTAGTCTTGTCTTGAATTGGGAGAAGTGTCACTTTATGGTTAATGAAGGTATTGTCTTGGGGCACAAAATTTCTAAAAGAGGTATTGAAGTTGATAAAGCTAAAGTTGATGGTATTGAAAAGATGTCATGTCCTAAGGACATCAAAGGTATAAGAAGTTTCCTTGGTCATGCCTGCCGGTTTTTATAGGAGGTTCATTAAAGACTTCTCAAAAATTTCTAGGCCTCTGACTAATTTATTACAAAAAGATGTTCCTCTTGTCTTTCATGATGATTGTGTACAAGCATTTGAAATACTTAAGAAGGCCTTGATTTCTGCACCTATTGTTCAGCCTCCTGATTGGAATTTACCCTTTGAAATCATCTGTGATGCTAGTGATTATGCTGTAGGTGTTGTTCTAGGACAAAGAGTTGATAAGAAATTAAATGTTATCCAATATGCTAGTAAAACTCCAGACAGTGCCCAGAGAAATTATGCTACTACTGAAAAAGATTTTTTAGCAGTTGTGCTTGCTTGTGATAAGTTCAGACCTTATATTATTGATTCCAAAGTAACTGTTCACACTGATCATGCTGCTATTAAATACCTTATGGAAAAGAAAGATGCTAAACCTAGACTTATTAGATGGGTTCTCTTGCTACAAGAATTTGATTTGCATATTATTGATAGAAAGGGAGATGAGAACCCCGTTGCACACAACTTATCTAGGTTAGAGATGTTCTTGATGACCCACTACCTATTGATGATAGCTTTCCTGATGAAAAATTAGCTGTCATAAATGCTTCTTGTACTGCTCCATGGTATGTTGATTATGCTAATTACATTGTTGCTAAATTTATACCACCTAGTTTCACATACCAGCAAAAGAAAAAGTTTTTCTATGATTTAAGACATTACTTCCGGGATGACCCACACCTTTATAAAGAAGGAGTAGATGGTGTTATTAGACATTGTGTACCTGAGCATGAACAGGAACAGATCCTACGCAAGTGTAACTCCGAGGCATAAGGAGGACACCACGCTGGAGATAGAACTACACATAAGGTATTGCAATACGATTTTTATTGTCCTACTCTCTTCAAAGATGCCCGTAAGTTTGTCTTGTCTTGTGATGAATGTCAAAGAATTGGTAATATTAGTAGACATCAAGAAATGCCTATGAACTATTCACTTGTTATTGAACCATTTGATATTTGTGGCTTTGATTATATGGGACCGTTTCCTTCCTCTAATGGATATACACATATTTTAGTTGCTGTTGATTACGTTACTAAGTGGGTAGAAGCTATGCCAACTAGTAGTGCTAATCATAACACTTCTATTAAGATGCTTAAAGAAGTTATTTTTCCGAGGTTTGGAGTCCCTAGATATTTAATGACTGATGGTGGTTCACATTTTATTCATGGTGCTTTTCGTAAAATGCTTGCTAAGTATGATGTTAATCATAGAATTTCATCTCCATACCATACACAGTCTAGCGGTCAAGTAGACTTGAGTAATAGAGAGCTTAAATTAATTTTGCAGAAGACTGTTAATAGATCTAGAAAGAATTGGTCCAAGAAACTTAATGATGCATTATGGGCCTATAGAACTGCATATAAAAATCCTATGGGTATGTCTCCGTATAAAATGGTTTATGGAAAGGCATGTCACTTACCTCTCAAACTAGAACATAAGGCATATTGGGCTATTAAAGAGCTCAATTATGATTTCAAACTTGTCGGTGAGAAGAGGCTATTTGACATAAGCTCACTTGATGAATGGAGAACCCAGACCTATGAGAATGCCAAACTATTTAAAGAAAAGGTTAAAAGATGGCATGACAAAAGGATACAAAAGCGTGATTATGTTTTGCTATACAACTCTCGTTTAAGATTTTTGCAGGAAAACTTCTCTCTAAATGGGAAGGTCCTTACATTATCGAGGAAGTCTATCATTCCGGTGCCATAGAAATCAACATCTTAGAAGGCACAAATCCGAAGGTGGTGAACGGTCAAAGAATCAAACACTATATCTTAGGTAATCCCATAAATGTTAAAACCAATGTTATTGGCACCGTAACCCCAGAGGAGTACATAAAGGACACTTTCCAGAATGTTTCAGACTCCGAAAAGGAATAGGTATGTGGTACGGTAAGCAAATCGACTCCAAAACAGTTCTAATAGCATGTTTTCTCCGTTTTGGAATATTTATGAAAATAGGAAAATAAGAAGTAGTCCGGAAAGGACACGAGGCACCCACTTAGGACCCTAGCCCCTTGCCTCGTGGGCACCTCATGTGCCATCCGGACTCCATTTTCTTGCACGATACTTCTTTTGGTCCGTAAAAAATCATTATATAATCTCCCAAAGGTTTTGACCACCGTACCATGATGAAATCCTCTATTTCTTGTTTTGAGTTGTTCTGCCGCAGATTAGAGCAATATGTCATCCTAGGATTCGGAGGGAGAAAGCTATGTGGCTGATTACCTTGCAGACCCCAAGGTCTACGGGGACTTGGAGCATTGTGGTTGGACCATGGAGGAAGAAGAAGACTATGATCCGAAGGGAAAGGAGGAGACGAGCTCATATGAAGATGAAATCCCACTACCTCAGCCCGGGGACATGCACGTGGAGTTTAAAAAGTCAAGCCTCCCTAATAGAGCAAAGAAACCCAAGATCGAGTTTATCCCTTTTCGTCTCTTGCAGGAGAACAAACAGGAACTATGCAAAAAGATATTAAGCCTTGAGCAGGAGATCGATGACCTAAAGGAGCAAAATTCTATCCTCAAGTGCAAATTAAGGGAGAAGCCTACATCATCAACAACTCCATCATCACCACCTCCGAAGAAAGAGACATAAACACATCAGTATGGGCACTCCCCTTGGCAACTGCCAAGTTTGGGGGAGATGCCCCGGTATCGTATCACCATCACACTTCTATCTTTACCGTTTTTCTTAGTTCGATCCTTTTGGTTATATATTGGTCTAGTAGAATAAAGTTTAGAATGATCTAGCTTTGAGTTTTTGTGTTGATCCCTATCTATGTAATCGAGTCTGTGAGCTATATATAATAAAGATTAGTTTTGAGTCGAGGGCTTTGCTATCTTGATATGATCTTGGGGGAATAGAAGAAAAAGAAAGAACAAAAAGAAATAAAAAGATCATATTGATCTTATGGAGAGTAATGACTTCACATATAAAGAGTATGATGAATACAAGCTGTTGAGAGTTGACAAACATAGTTTTGGTCATCATTGTAATTAATAGGAAGTAATAAAGAAAGAGAGGTTTTCACATATAAATATACTATCTTGGACATCTTTTATGATTATGAGCACTCATTAAAATATGACATGCTAAAAAGTTGATGTTGGACAAGGAAGACAACGTAACGGGTTATGTTTTCTTACATCCAAAATAAAGTATATTGTCATGGATCATCCAACATGTTGAGCTTGCCTTTCCCCCTCATGCTAACCAAACTATTTGCACCAAGTAGAGATACTACTTGTGCTTCTAAACATCCTTAAACGCAGTTTTGCCATGAGAGTCCACCATAGCTACCTATGGATTGAGTAAGATCCTTCAAGTAAGTTGTCATTGTTGCAAGCAATAAAAATTACTCTCTGAATATGTATGATCTATTAGTGTGGAGAAAATAAGCTTTATACGAGCTTGTGATATGGAAGAAATAAAAGCGACGGACTACATAATAAAGGTCCCTATCACAAGTGGCAATATAAAGTGACATTCTTTTGCATTAAGATTTTGTGCATCCAACCATAAAAGCACATGACAACCTCTGCTTCCCTCTGCGGAGGGCCTATCTTTTATTATTGTCTTCTACATTATACAAGAGTCATGGTGATCTTCACCTTTCCTTTTTACACTTTATCCTTTGGCAAGCACTATGTGTTGGAAAGATCCTGATATATATATATCCAATTTGATATGGGTTTTCATAAAGCATTATTGTTGACATTACCCTTGAGGTAAAAGGTTGGGAGGCGAAACTATAAGCCCCTATCTTTCTCTGTGTCGGATTAAAACTTCATACCCATAAGTATTGCATGAGTGTTAGCAATTGTGAAAGACTAAATGATAGTTGAGTATGTGGACTTGCTAAAAAGCTCTTATATTTGACTCTTTCTGGTGTTATGATAAATTGCAATTGATTCAATGACTGAGATTATAGTTTGCTAGTTTTCAACGAAGTTTCTGATTCATACTTGATATTGTGAATTGATTGTTACTTTAAGAATAAGAAATCATATGACAATATGTATATATGTTGTTGTTCTAAGAATGATCATGATGCCCTCATGTCCGTATTTTATTTTATCGACACCTCTATCTCTAAACATGTGGACATATTTTTCGATATCGGCTTCCGCTTGAGGACAAGCAAGGTCTAAGCTTAGGCGAGTTGATACGTCCATTTTTCATCATGATTTTATATTGATATTTATTGCAATATGGGCTGTTACTACACATTATGTCACAATACTTATGCCTTTTCTCTCTTATTTTACAAGGTTTACATGAAGAGGGAGAATGCCGGTAGCTGGAATCTGGGATGGAAAAGGAGCAAAATATTACATACCTATTCTGCACAACTCCAAAAGTCCTGAAACTCCACAAAAGTCAGTTTAGGAATATATTAGAAATATTGGGCGAAGAAAGCACCAGAGGGGGGCCACCCACTATCCACGAGGGTGGGGGGCGCGCCCTACCCCTCTGGGCGCACCCTCCTGCATCGTGGGCCACCTGGAAGCCCCCCGATGCCCATCTTCGGGTACAGGGTGTCTTTTGCCCTGGAAAAAATCATAAGGAAGCTTTCGGGATGAAGCATCGCCGTCTCGAGGCGGAACCTTGGCAGAACCAATCTAGGGCTCCGGTGGAGCTATTCTGCCGGGGAAACATCCCTTCTGGAGGGGGAAATCGACGCCATCGTCATCACCATCAATCCTCTCATCAGGAGGGGGTCAATCTCCATCAACATCTTCAACAGCACCATCTCCTCTCAAACCTAGTTCATCTCTTGTTTCCGATCTTTGTCTCAAAACCTCAGATTGGTAAATGTGGGTTGCTAGTAGTGTTGATTACTCCTTGTAGTTGATGCTAGTTGGTTTATTCGGTGAAAGATCATATGTTCAGATCCTTTATGCATATTAATACTCCTCTGATTATGAACATGAATATGATTTGTGAGTAGTTACGTTTGTTCCTGAGGACATGGGAGAAGTCTTGTTATAAGTAGTCATGTGAATTTGGTATTCGTTCGATATTTGGATGAGATGTATGTTGTCTTTCCTCTAGTGGTGTTATGTGAACGTAGAATACATGACACTTCACCATTGTTTGGGCCTATAGGAAGGCATTGGGAAGTAATAAGTAGATGATGGGTTGCTAGAGTGACAGAAGCTTAAACCCTAGTTTATGCATTGCTTCGTAAGGGTCTGATTTGGATCCATATGTTCATGCTATGGTTAGGTTTACCTTAATTCTTCTTTCATAGTTGCGGATGCTTGCGAGAGGGGTTAACCATAAGTGGGATGCTTGTCCAAGGAAGGGCAATACCCAAGCACCGGTCCACCCATATATCAAATTATCAAAGTAACAAACACGAATCATATGAGCATGATGAAAACTAGCTTGACGATATTTCCCATGTGTCCTCGGGAGCGTTTTCCTTTATATAAGTGTTTGTCCAGTCTTGTCCTTTGCTACAAAAAGGATTGGGCCACCTTGCTGCACCTTGTTTACTTTTGTTACTTGTTACCCGTTATGAATTACCTTATCACAAAACTATCTGTCACCGATAATTTCAGTGTTTGCAGAGAATACCTTACTAAAAGTTGCTTGTCATTTCCTTCTGCTCCTTGTTGGGTTCGACACTCTTACTTATCGAAAGGACTATGATGGATCCCCTATACTTGTGGGTTATCACTGACCTCCGCAAAACGTCCTTTTTCACCGATCTAAAGCCCCGTAGGCCTTTACCCCTTGGCCGAAACAACCTCCCGGTGATCCGATAATTATCCAGTGTATTCTGGAACTCTTCCGGAGACCGAATACTATCATCCTATATATCAATCTTTACCTCCGAACCATTCCGGAGCTCCTCATCATGTCCGTGATCTCATCCCGGACACCGAACAACATTCGGTCACCAACATACATAACACATATAATATTATATCTTTAACAAACGTTAAACATGCGGACCCTACGTGTTCTAGAATGATGTAGACATGACCGAGAAGCTTCTCTGGTCAATAACCAATAGTGGGACCTAGATGCTCATATTGTTTCCCACATATTCTGCGGAGATCTTTATCGGTCGAACCTATATGACAACATACGTAGTTTCCTTTGTCCGTCGGTATGTTACTTGCCCGAGATTCGATCATCGGTATCTCCATACCTAGTTCAAGCTCGTTACCGACAAGTCTCTTTACTCATTCCATAATACATCATCCTATAACCAACTCCTTATTCAATTTTCTTGCAATCTTCTTGTGATGTTGTATTACCGAGAGGGCCCAGAGATATCTCTCCGTCAGACGGAGTGACAAATCCCAGTCTCAATCCATGCCAACTCAATAGACACCTTTGGAGACACCTGTAGAGCACCTTTATAATCACCTAGGTACGAAGTGACGTTTGATACACACAAGGCATTCCTCCGGAGTCTGGGAGTTGCATGATCTCATGGTCGAAGGAACATGTATTTGACATTAAGAAAGCAGTAGCAATGAACCGAACTATCATATGCTATGTTAACAAATGGGTCTTGTCCATCACATCATTCTCCTAATGATGTGATCCCATTATCAAATGACAACTCATGTCTATGGTCAAGAAACCTTAACCATCATTTGATCAACGAGCTAGTCTAGTAGAGACTTACTAGGGACTTGGTATTTGTTTATCTATCCACACAGGTATCTAAGTTTCTGGTCAATACAATTCTAGCATGAATAATAAACCTTTATCATGAATAAGGAAATATGATAATAACCAATTTATTATTGCCTCTAGGGCATATTTCCAATAGTATCACACTTGCACTAGAGTCAATAATCTAGTTCACATTGCCATGTGATTAACGCCCAATGAATTCTAAGGTGTGATCATGTTTTGCTTGTGAGAGAAGTTTTAGTCAATGGGTCTGCAACATTCAGATTCGTGCGTACTTTGCAAATATCTATGTCCACAATGCTCTACATGGAGCTACTCTAGCTATTTCTCCCACATTCAATACATATCCGGATTTAGATTTTTAGTCGTCTCGATCGATGTCAAAGCTTGCATCGATGTAACCCTTTATGACGAACTCTTTATCACCTACATAATCGAGAAACATTTCCTTAGTCATTTTCAGGTACTTCAGGATATTCTTGACCGCTGTCCAGTGATCCACTCATGGATTACTTTGGTACCTCCCTGCCAAACTTATGGCGCACACATCAGGCCTGGTACACAACATGGCATACATTAATATGGCTAAGGCATAGGGAATGACTTTCATTCTCTGTCTATCTTCTACTGTGGTCGGACTTTGAGTCTTACTCAATTTCACACCTTGCAACACAGGCAAGAACCCTTTCTTTGACTTGTCCATGTTGAACTTCTTCAGAACTTTGTCAAGGTATGTGCTTCGTGAAAGTCATATTAAGCGTCTCGATCTATGTCAGATTTTGGGTTCTGCAAACTCTTGAGAGGTTCGAACTCTGGGGTGCATGCGAAGAACTCAACCTCCCCTGTATGCCTACTCAATAATCTCACAACCTAGCTCGTCGAACTCAAAGGAGAAGGGACACAACAGTTTACCAAGGTTCAGGCCGCCTTGCATTGTAAAACCCTACTCCTGATTTTTGGTGGTTTGGCCTCGAGGGGCTGAGGATGAACTAGTACAGTGGAGAACCACCTCAGGAGGTGTGTTCTTGAGCTCAAGTGAGATGGTGAGCTGGTGAGGGTGGAATGGATCCAATCCCCCTCTATGGTGGTGGCTAGGTCCTATTTATGGTGGCCTTGGTCCTCTTCCCAAATGAAGGCGGGAAGGGATCCCACAACAGCCAAATTCGAAGGGAGACAACTAGTACATCTTAACCTAACAAAAGTAGTCTTCGCCTGCAAAAGCCTCTGGTTGGACGCTGCAGTGGGCTCGGTGATGAACTCCATCCTGCCCTCCTAGCGGTCTTGGTCTTGTTGCACGGGAATGGAAGCCTTTGGCTAATTCTTCGGGACTCCGTGCCTGCGCTTGCCTCCTTAGCACCAAAGAGGAAACTGGTACACTGTGCCCACTGGCGCCCACCTGGCCTTGGTCGTCATGGCTCACATCATCCAAACCTCGCGAGGTGAGGCCTGCATGGAAATCTTTGCTCCTCGGGAGCCAGCCTGAGGAGGCTGCCCCTTTTGGAGGTATTGGTGTCATCCGCCTCCGAGGCTTGGTCCCTCGCGAGGGTCTTGAGTTGCCGATGTCGAAGCTGGGCCATAATAGGCCGTTGATGGAGCCATGCCATGGGACACAAGCAGGAAAGTTTGGTTACCCCCATTCCTAGAACGCCGACAGTAGCCCCCAGGCCCAAGGCGCACTCGGACTTGGCTTCGAGGCGAAGCCACAGGGCAAGTGCGGAGTGCCGCGGGCCTTAGCCGCCCGCGGCCTTTGTCGACGCCTGGCGATTGATGGGACGTGGGCGTCTCCGCTTCCCTACGCAGCCTTGCCAACTGTTCTCGGCTGACAAAAAGGTTGGCGCCTGCCGCTAAACCTTCATTGTCTTCCCTTCGCCTTTCTCCAGACCCCCTTCTCCCTCTGCACAGAAAACCTCCACATCTGCTGGACCTCTTCCCAAGTTCGCTCCCGATGACCGCCCACAAGGTGAAATCTTCAGCTCCGACCGCACGCTCAGCTCCTTGGTCCGAGCCAGCCCTGAGCGCATCCACCATCGCCGAGGAGAAGCACCTCGCCACCGTGCTCCAGCTGACGGAAGGCAGCAGCAACGAGGGGGGAGAGACGACACTCCGGGTCGGTCCCGCCAAGCGGAAATCCTTGGGCGGCACCTTCTACCCCTTCTTTCTACACAACATCTTTGCTAGGCTGGTCCCTCCTTTCTCAAGTTTCTTCTATGCCATTCTTCGCCATTACGGGCTCCATTCCCTCCATCTTCACCCCAACTCCATCCTCCTCCTGTCATGTTCGCCTTCTACTGTGAGGCGTTCGTGGGGGTGATGCCCTCCATCGCGTTGTTCCGCCACTTCTTCTACCTCCGGACGAGCAGCGGCCAGTGCTCTGGGTGTGCCAGCTTCATCTTGGCCAACGGGAGCAATGCAGTCTCTCGGGCCGGGAAGAAGGTGGAGGACTTCCGGAAGAAGTGGATCTTCATGGACGCCAAGCGCTCCTACGCTCGGCTGGAGCTGCTGACCGGGCTGCCGATGCCCCGGGATGGATGGGCTCACGAGAAGCTCACCGACCCTCGGGCGGACCAATAGCTGGAGAGGATGATGGGCGACCTGAAGGCGGAGGACCCGAAGGCGGAGAGGTCGACGGGGGCCATGATCATCAAGGAGTTCCCGACACAGCGCCTGGCACCGCTCCAGGCTCACTCGCGCCCCCTGTGGAGATTCAAGGGCACAGAAGACGACCTCCGGTTGCGTCTGGACAACTTGTCCGACGAGGGTGGCCCCCCGGACACCTATCTCCTGTTGTACCATCATGCTGACGGGGAGGAGATAGCGGTCGTCATGCCTGTCTTCAACGAGCGGGGGATCGTGCCGCTGGATCCCTCCCTGCCTGCGGGCTCCCCGGTGCAGGCGTCCTTCAGTGATCCCTCCTCGGAGGCCACCTTGGAGGGGATGGGGGAGAGTTCTCCCCCATGTCAGAGCGAGCTCCTCCGTGCCTTCTTTGATGACGACGCCGGCAAGCACCCAGTCAGGGAGTCGCCGCGCTCCGTTGGGGTCACCACGAGATCCGAGGGGACCCCTCTAAAGAAGCTAAAGCAGGGGTTCCCGAAGAGGGGCAGGTCGGTGTTGCTTCCCTGAGGCGGCGCTCCTGCTTCGTCGTCGACATCCACCGCAGAGCCGGTCGCGCACTTGTCCACCCCCGAGAGCGTGGCGCCGCCCGTGCCCGGGATGCTTGCACTCCTGGGCAGGAGGAGGAATTACGTCACCGAGGATCAGTAAGTGTTTCTCCTTGCCCTTGCTCTTTGATCTTGATGCAGTACTCAAAATCTTCATCCTGATGCCAGGCTAATGTCAGTGGCAAAGAGGAAGGAGGACGTTGGAGCCGCCGAGGCCAAGCGCCTTGCTATGGTCATAGTGACTCCGGATCAAAAGGATAGGATTGCCCCTCGTGCTCCTGCGGTGGTGTTGCCCTCCCGAGGCTCTGGAGCCCAGCCACTAGAGGAGACAATCCCTGCGGCTGAGCCAACTCTGGAGGCGCTCGCCCTCAGATCGCCTACTGGGGGCCTGAGGGCTCCGGAGCCCTCGGCCCTCTCTGCTGCTGCTACTTCACCAGTCTTGACGCTGGCGCCATCTCCTCTCCTGTCTGTCACGCCGACGGGCCGTGGTTCTTCTGCCACGCTCGGTTCTCTGGAAGAGGCCCTCTTCGCGCTGGACCGGCTTCGGGATGATCTTCAGGATCCGGACCGGCGCAGGGCGTCGGTGCACCTAGAGCTGGTTTCGGGGTGGCTCTAGGCCGATGCGTCTATCAGGGTGGCCTGGGGAGAAGCTGCGGCATCCGTGCGGTGGAGGCCGAGCTGAACACCTAGAGCTGGTCTCGGGGTGGCTCTAGGTCGATGTGTCTATCAGGGTGGCCTGGGCCGAAAGGTGGCTGGCCTGGCCGCAGTCGCCCGCGACGTGGCACTAAAGGAAGCCAAGGTCGCCGAGGAGCGCTACTGTGCAATGGAGGCCGAGCTGAACACCCACCATGATCAGCAGGCCACCAAGGCCCGTCAGCTCGAGCTGCAGGAGGAGGAGCTGAAGGCCCGGGAAGCTGCGGTTGCCGATCATGATGCCGAGATGGCACAGGCAACTCGGGAGCAGGCCACGAAACGCGGCCACCTAGAGAAGTTGAGGGAGGAGGTGCAGGCAGCCTAGGCATCCCACGCAAAGTTTGTCTCCGACGAGAAGGCTCGGCTGGAGGCCAGGGAGAAGCTCCTTGCCAGGGCTGAGGAGGCGGCCACTGTGGGGCGCGACGCCTTCGTCTCCCTTGAGATGAGGTCCCGCAAGGTATTGCAGGATCTCTTCAGGGGTGAGCACAAGGAGCCAATGGCGACTCCAGAGGAGGGTCTCGTCATGCTGCTCCCTAAGCTCATTGCAACACTCGAGGGCATCATCGTCGGAGTAGGCCCCATGGTGGAGGGAGAGGCCCGCAAGCTTTCTTCCTCGGCCATGATGCGCGTCTTCAGCCACCTCTATCTCTAGGACACCAGCTTCGACTTCGGTGCCTTGCTCGAGCCTGTGGACCCCGAGTCCGGTACCACCGCTACTGAGGCCATGAAGGATTAGGTGGAGGCCCTGCTGGAGAAGTTCCTTGCCGTTGACCCCGCGGCTAGGGCTGATGGCAAGGACAACAGCGATGTCATCGATGATGGGGCTCCCCAGGCGAGCGACAATGGCGCCCAAGGCTGAAGAAGAGGCTTCATGGCAGCGCTTCCCCCTGTTTCAGCTCTGCAACATGTATCATGCCTCGCGGAGGCGTAAGAAGTCGTGCTTGGCACTTTTAAGAGACAATATGCTTTGTAATAATTTTCTAGGGCTCCGCGATCTCCTTTCCATTTGTTTTAGCTAGTGTTCTGCGTCGACAGGGCCCGGCCCCATGCATAACTCAGCCGCCATTGTCGGATATTGGGTTCTGGCAAAACCCTTAAGGTTCGAACTTTGGGGTGCGCACAAAGATTTCTCCCTACCGAAACACACGCTCAGCCTTGCCGCGATCTCTAAACTAGCACAATGAACTCACTTCACAAGAGACACGAGATTTATACAGGTTCGGGCCATTGTTGTGGTGTAATACCCTACTCCTGTGGGGTGGTGGTGGATTGCCTCTTGGGCTGATGATGAACAATACAAGGGAAGAACAGCCTCGCGAGGAGAGGTGTTCTTGTGGTGGTGTGGTGTGTAGATGAACTTCACCTCTCCCTTCTACTATGGTGGCTACCCCTATTTATAGAGGCCCTGGTCCTCTCCCCAAATATTGAGCGGGAAGGGATCCAACAACGGCCATTTTGAAAGGGGACGGCTAGTACAAGCTATTCTGACTAAAGGTGGTCTTCGCCTGTTAAAGGCTCTGGTGATGACGCCGTCTCTGACCCCACGATGACCTCCATCCTGTCGTCCTGCTGGTCTTGGTCTTGTTGCACCGATATGGAAACCTTTGCCTGATGCCTCAGTACTCCGTGCCTGCGTTTGCCCCCTTACCACCAAAGAGGAAACAAGGACACTGCGCGGGCTGGCGCTCGCCTGGCCTTGGTCGTCATGGCTTGCGTCATGGGCACCTCGCGAGGTACCCCTTGCCTTGATCTCTCTGGCTCCTCGCGAGCCTGCCTGGTGAGGCCGCCCCTGAGGAGGCCTTGTGTCATGCGCCCCAGGAGGCTTGGCCCCTCGCGAGGGTGTTGACTGTTGGTTGATGAAGATGGGCCGTACTGGGCCACTGGTGGAGCCACGCCGCGAGCCGCAGGTAGGCAAGTCTGGGGACCCCCATTCCCAGAATGCCGAAAGTAGCCCCCGGGCCCAAGGCGCACTCGAACTTGGCTTAGCGGCGAACCAATGGTGCAAGTGCGGAGCATCACGGTCCCCAACAGCCTGCGGCCTTGGTCAACGCGTGGCGACTGATTGGACGTGGGCGTCTCCGTTTCCCCACCCTGCCTCGGCAACTGCCTGATTTGACGAGTCCCTGCTGCATGCAAAAAGGGTTATCATTACCTGCGATCATGGACGTCGACGGTTGTCCTCCCTTGGGATATAAATGAGGAGGGGTGAGAGCCCCCTTCGCTAATCTCTTCTTGCTCCGTCCTTTCTCCTTCCTTGCTTTGTTGCTTGTAGCATCCCCCATGGCGCCCGCGAAGAGGTTTTCGGCTGCAGAGAAGGGGAAGGCTCGCCAGGAAGGGCCTGGCTCCCCTCCGCCAAAGCACGGACGCGGTTGCCCTCGGAAGCACTCCGCAACCCATGCCGTGGCTTCCCGTGGTCGCGACAGTGGCCCTTCATGTGCTGGTGGCCGCCCATGTCGAGGCAGCCCAGTTGGTGGGCGGAGGTGTGCCGTGGCTGCGCAGCCTCTGTCGGTGCCAAAACCGGCGGATCTCGGGTAGGGGGTCCCGAACTGTGCGTCTAAGGCTAATGGTAACAGGAGGTGGGGCACACAATGTTTACCCAGGTTCGGGCCCTCTCGATGGAGGTATTACCCTACTTCCTGCTTGATTGATCTTGATGATATGAGTATTACAAGAGTTGATCTACCACGAGATTGTAGAGGCTAAACCCTAGAAGCTAGCCTATGATTATGATTGTTGTTGTCCTATGGACTAAACCCTCCAGTTTATATAGACACCGAAGGGGGCTAGGGTTACACAGAGTTGGTTACAGAGAAGGGAATCTACATATCTGAATTGCCAAGCTTGCCTTCCACGCAAAGGAGAGTCCCACCCGGACACGGGATGAAGTCTTCAATCTTGCATCTTCATAGTCCAACAGTCCGACGTAAGCATATAGTCCGGCTGTCCGAGGACCCCTTAATCCAGGACTCCCTCAGTAGCCCCCGAACCAGGCTTCAATGACGATGAGTCCGGCGCACAGATTGTCTTCGGCATTGCAAGGCGGGTTCCTTCTCCGAATTCTCCAGAGTACCTATTGTGACAAGTAGTGTCCAGCTTCCCATTTAATGTTGCACTCATCGGCTTCTGTACCTCAATAATGTCAGTCTCCACGTGTCGAGCGAATGCGAGAAGCTGGGGCATTTTTACACTTGCCACCCTGACCATAAAATAATTCGTCTATTAAAGAGACGGGGATCCTCAGATCCAAATCACACCATCTTCCCCAAGCGAGGATCCATCAGAGCGCGCGCGAAAAAACCATCCCATCATGGCCGGCCACTGCAACTCCTCCTCTCGCTCCCATAGCACCAAGCCAGGCGACTGGGAGAAGTGTACCATACCCCACGATCAATTGGTGGAGTTGCAGACCCAGGGGTTTCTTTCGCCCGCATATCTTGTCCCCGTTCGAGTCGGATTAGCCACCTATGACGACGGGGAGCAAGCGGAAAGTTATCCCAACCCATCCAGGGGGGAGCGAGTGTGCCTTGTCCCTTACTTGCTGAGGGGCATCAGATTTCCAATCCATCCATTCCTCTGCGGGTTCCTAGAGTATTACGACCTCCAGCTGCACAATTTCACCCCCGCCTTCATCCTGCACATCGCAGGTTATGTCGCCTTTTGCGAGTTATTTCTGGGTTGCGAAGCTCATTTCGAGCTATGGAAGAGGTTGTTCTGCCTCATCCCTCGCAATCAGGACGGATCGATATTCCAAGTGGGCGGAGCCGAAATATGGCGCATCGCCGGGACCGGATACCTGTCTGGCACTCCGAAGAAGACATCTAAAGATTGGCCTTCCGAGTGGTTTTACGTAGAGGATGTCTCCCTTCCTGACCCTGTCCAGATGGGTCTTCCTGAGTTCACAAATGCCCCAATGAAGAAACGCCGTAGTTGGCATCCTCGGAGCCCCAATGAGGAAGATAGCAAAGAGGTCCTTCAGTTGATGGGCAGGATAAAAACACTTGCCAAATCTGGATTAACAATAATCGAAGTTATGTCAATATACATAATGCGGGTGGTCCAGCCACTCCAGTATCGGGGACGTCCCATGTGGCACTTCAATGGAGAATACGATGCCACCCGCTGCGGTCGAAAAGGTCCGGACTCCGCCACCGCTCTGGAGAAAATATTGTCCGATTTATACAAAGGAGAAGAAGAGGAGTTCATCCGCATTAAGCCACGGGATGGATTTTCCATGTACAACCCCCCCCCCCCCTAGCTGGGTGAGTTGCTTATCTTTTACTCAACTCTATTCATTCCCTCAGTCCTTCTTCACAAATATTTACCTCGCTAGTCCATATAAGGAACTGCGGAAAGCCATTTGGGAGGTACATAGCCTGCCTTCACAGCCGAAGGATCACGACCGGACCCTCGACCCCGGACTCGAAGAAGATCCGGACATATTTGTGGAGTTTGACGGCATGGCATTTTACCAGGCGAGCTGCGACGGCACTATGGTGTCCATCATCGCTGATTATCCTGGTCTCCTCCTGGCATCACGTGTAAGTAAACACGAGACTTACCCTTCGAAAACGATTCCTTCTTTACGCCTTACCCACTGCACATGTGTTGCGCATTATAGGGAAGGTCATCGGGGCGCCGTGTCGAACCCGCGGCGACTCACCAACAAGGGGCACCCCAGTCGGGTAGGCTGAAAAGGAAAGCGAACAGGACCGAGCCGCCATCGAAGAGGTATAATTTGAAACATGCTCCATGATTGTCATCTTTAAAATATATCAATGTCCATCATGTCTTGGCAGAAAGAGTATCAGTCGGACTGTATCTGGGGATCCTGCCTGTCATGCCTCTACCAGCCAGACTCCAGAACCAACCACGAGGGTGGAGGCTGACGTGGGGACGACACCGGACTGTCCTCCTATGGAGGATGCGGATAGAATATCCACTACAAATTCCAAAGTGGAGAGCGCTATGAATCATCGGCGTCGGCAGGCCGCACTCCGCGACCCTAACTTCTCCGAAGAGGCGTTCAATGCCTTCAACTCGCGAGACGCGTACATCCGAGCTGCTCAAGATGGGCTTGCTAGAGCCACAGACTAGTATTTAAAAGATATACGTGTAAGCAAAATCTGATAATTATGTATATCAGTAGCCACTGAGACTTGAAACAGTTGACACAACTGATTTAAGGATCATTGTATCAATAGGTTCTTACAGAGAAGAACACCCATTTGTCCCAAAGAGCTGGAGGAGTGCAAAGCCCGGCTAAGGGCCGTAGCTGCCGAAATGGAGGAATCCAAGAAGGCCTCATCTCGTAATTTTTTACTTGATCGACAAAAAACGTAATTACGTGTACCGTTTGGTATTCGGCATGTTCGTAGATCTAACAATAGATTCCGCAGGCGATTCCGGAGTGAATCCAGAGATCCTACAAGAGGATGAACAACAAGCTCAACGACAACTAGAAGCTGGCGAGCATGTACTTACATGGGTCAGGTGACAGAAAAACGATCTCCAGGATGCCAATACCCGGCTAGGCGTGGAATCGAAAGATGTTCGGGCCCAGCTTGCGGATTCCGTGAAGGAAAACAGGAGGCTTCAACGCGACATTTTTTGTATGTGCTCAAACGAACCTTTATATAGTTCGGCGAAGAAACAGGCTAACAGAGTTATGTCTGTAGGTATACTGACTAGTCGTCCCGAAGAGGAGATGCCCGGATCCGCAGGCGATCTGCTGCAAGAGTTTTCACAACTGCACCAACAAGTTTGGCAGGTGATGCAAGGTATTGCCAAGGCCTTGTGGCCATCTGCCTCCCTTCCAGGAAGCATGGGGGAGCTTATAGAGCTGCTCAAGGGAGCGCGGTGGCGCTTCCGTTTATGGAAGATATCTGCCTGTCGACAAGGTGCGAGGGAAGCTTGGGCCATGGTGAAAACACTGTACACCAAGCTCGATCTGAATCACATGGCCCTGGTCGGACCTGTAGGGTCAGATTGGAAAGAGATTCCCATTAGTCTAGTGTATGACCAGGTAGGATTAGCCGTAAAGTATTCCCAACAGGATTGTACGCTAGACAGCATGTTGGACGGTATAGAAGAAGAAGTATGTGTGTCTAAGTGACTGTGTACTTCAATTGACATATTTTGTCCCTAGCCGGATTATAAATAATTTGTCATGGCGGACCTTTTTGCTTCAGCCTCCGGACCGACAGTCCGGAGTGTCTTTGAATACCTGCTCAGTTATGTAAACCGGGGTACGCGTGGAAACCAGGCGTAGGGGTCATAAGTGCTTGAACAAACAAGTACCAAACTAGCTATGTTGTATTACATGGATAGTAAGAAACATCTTCCAGGGAGAATAGTTCCGTTAAGGGTTCCTTTCCCTGGGTACACATGCATTAATGTGCATGTTCGAACTACGAACAGAGACGCGGTATATGAAACATCTGGGGGTTTGTATTGTAATAGGTAAGAAACATCTTTAGTTCACCGACCAAATATTCCCTTAAGAACGCTAGCTTTCGGCTGCACCCAGTCTGAGGTACACGTCCGGAGTACCCGGTAGTAACAATCGCAGAGGTGCTCCCCTTATGCCCTAGCCGAACTAACGTGAACGTAGGCATAAATACAGGAGCCATGCAACCCAGCTTGGCCAAAACTTAAGTCATATCGATGCATGTAGTGGTGAAGAAAAGGTACATATGGAGAAGCAACACATATGTAGTGGGCATGGTGCCCGGAAGATAATTATATTAAGATTCTGTATAAGAAGCCCCCAGGTATAGTGAGCACGCATACTTAAGAATTTAGCGCGTCAAGGGTGTGTAGTCAAGTCACACTTAAAGCCTTAGAGCCATAAAAAGAAAGAGAAAGGATATATATATATATATATATATATATATATATATATATAAGGCGGAGGGAAGGGGACGAACATAGAGTTCGGTGCTAGGGTAGAATCTTCGGAGTCTGGCCGCGTTCCATGGGTTCGGCTTGAGTCGATTATCTGATGCGTCACGCAGGTGGTACGCTCCTCCGGTGAGAACTTTATCAATGATGAAGGGACCCTCCCACTTGGGCTTGAGCTTGTCCTTCTTCTTCTCCGATAAGCATAGAACGAGTTCACCAATGTTATAAGTTTTGGCTTGTACTTCTCTGCTTTGATACCTGCGAGCCTGTTGCTGATAGAATGCGGAACGGGCTTTTGCGACGTCACGCTCCTCCTCCAGGGCATCTAAACTGTCCTGCCGATCCAGCTTGGCTTCTCTCTCTTCATACACGTGCACTCGAGGTGAGTCATGAATGATATCGTAGGGCAATACCGCCTCTGTGCTGTACACCATGAAGAATGGTGTGTATCCGGTAGTGCGATTTGGCGTGGTCTGCAGCTCCCATAGTACGGAGTCGAGCTCCTCGACCCAGTGCGTGTCTGATTCCTTTAGGGATCGCACTAGTCTGGGTTCAATGCCGCTCATAATAAGACCATTTGCTCGTTCGACTTGACCGTTTGTTTGAGGGTGATAGACGGAGGCGTAATCAAGTTTAATGCCCATGTTGCCACACCAAGTTTTCAACTCATCGGCTGTGAAGTTAGAGCCATTATCGGTGATGATGCTGTGGGGGACACCATAATGGTGCACGACCCCAGATATGAAGTCTATCACCGGTCCGGACTCAGCCGTTTTAACTGGTTTGGCCTCTATCCATTTGGTGAATTTATCCACCATGAGCAATAGGTATTTTTTCTTATGGCTTCCTCCTTTAAGGGGTCCGACCATATCGAGCCCCCAGACCGCAAAGGGCCAAGTTATGGGGATTGTTTGGAGAGCGGTGGGTGGCATATGGCTTTGGTTGGCGAAGAGCTGGCAATCGACACAATGTTCGACGAGGTCTTGTGCGTCTGCTCGGGCTGTCAGCCATTAGAAATCTGTACGGAAGGCCTTGCTTACAAGGGCCTGAGCTGCGGCGTGGTGGCCACCGAGTCCAGCATTAATTTCGGCCAAGAGCTGCCGCCCCTCCTCTTCGGAGATACATCTTTGAAGTACTCTGGTAGCGCATTTCTTATAAAGCTCTCCCTCGTGGACCTTGTAGGCTTTAGAGCACCGGACAATGCAGCGTGCCTCATTTTGGTCCTCGGGGAGTTCTTGCCTATTTAGGTAGGCTAAAAAGGGTTCGGTCCATGGGGCGATCATAGCCATGATTAGATGGGCTAAAGGTGTTATTTTGGTGGCGGAGCCTCCGATTATGTCAGTGTGTTCGGGATCTGGGGTTGTGGTCGGATCCGGACTAGTATTGTCGGTCTCCCATTGCCACACCACGGATGGCTTGAACAGCCTTTCCAGAAAGATGTTAGGTGGGATGGGGTCACGCTTAGCGCCGATGCGGGCAAGGATATCTGCCGCTTGATTGTTTTCTCAAACCACATGATGAAATTCAAGCCCCTCGAACCGAGCTGACATTTTTAGGCCGGCATTACGGTAAGCCGCCATTTTCGGGTCCTTGGCATCGAAGTCTCCATTTATTTGAGATATTGCAAGGTTCAAATCCCCACACACTTCTAGGAGTTGAATTCCCATGGAGACCGCCATCCGAAGATCGTGGAACAAAGCCTCGTATTCGGTTGCATTGTTGGAGTCTATGTATAGTATTTGGAGTACGTATTGGACTGTATCTCCGGTGTGGGATGTCAAGACAATGCCCGCTCCTAGAGCAGCCAGCATCTTGGAGCCGTCAAAGTGCATGATCCAGTTGGAGTATGGGTCGTACTCTTTAGGGAGCTCGACTTCTGTCCATTCGGCGATGAAGTCAGCCAGTAGCTGCGATTTAATTGCTCGCCGTGGTTTATATGTAATGTCGAACGGGAGGAGCTCGATGGCCCACGTAGCAATCCGGCTCGTGGCATCACGGTTATTTATTATATCTTTGAGTGGTACTTCTGAGGCCATCGTGATTGAGCACTCTTGGAAGTTGTGTTGTAGTTTCTGGGATGCCATGAAGATCGCGTATGCTATCTTTTGGTAATGTGAGTACCGTGATTTGCATGGTATAAGGACAGTGGATACATAGTATACCGGCTTTTGAAGTGGGAACTTATTTCCTTCCTCCTCTCGTTCGACAACGAGCACTGCGCTTACCACTTGATGAGTTGCAGCTATATATAACAGCATGGGTTCGCCGATGTTCGGCGCGGCCAGGATTTGGTTGCTAGCCAAGAGGGCCTTTATTTCTTCCAGTCCGGCCATGGCCGCATCCGTCCACTCGAAGTGTTCGGTGCATCGAAGAAGGCGATAGAGAGGTAGTGCCTTTTCTCCCAATCGGGAGACAAAGCGGCTTAAGGCAGCCACATATCCAGTTAATTTCTGGATTTGTTTGAGGTCTGTTGGGGCAACCAACTGTGACAAAGCTCGGATTTTACCAGGGTTTAATTCAATTCCTCTATTGGAAACGATGAAGCCCAGGAGCTTTCCGGCGGGAACGCCAAAAACACATTTTTCCGGATTGAGCTTGATGTCATATGTTCGAATGTTGTCGAACGTGAGCCTCAAGTCGTTTTTTCAAGATTCGACGTGTCTGGTCTTGATGACCACATCATCCACATATGCTTCAACTGTTTTGCCTATTTGTTTTTTCAGGCATGTCTGAATCATGCATTGGTAGGTTGCACCGGCGTTTTTGAGCCCGAAAGGCATGGTGTTGAAACAGAGAGGGCCGTATGGGGTGATGAATGTCGTTAAGGCTTGATTGGACTCCGCCATCTTGATTTGATGGTATCCGAAGTATGCGTCGAGGAAGCACAGTGAGTCATGTCCTGCGGTAGCATCGATGATTTGATCGATGCGGGGGAGGGGGAAGGGATCCTTGGGGCAAGCCTTATTGAGGTCCTTGAAATCGACACATAGGCGCCAGGATTTATCCTTCTTTGGTACAATCAATAGGTTTGCTAGCCAGTCCGGGTGTTTTATTTCCCTGATGAATCTGGCTTCAAGTAACTTCGCTAGCTCCTCTCCCATAGCTTGTCGTTTAGGCTCTGAGAAGCGCCGTACTGTCTGCTTGACCGGCTTGTATCCCTTCAGTATGTTGAGGCTATGCTCGACTAGCCTGCGTGGGATCCCTGGTATATATGAAGGGTCCCAGGCAAAGATGTCCCAATTCTCGCGTAAGAACGCCCACAGTGTAGCATCGATTATGGGGTCCAGTTGTGCCCCGATGGTTGATGTTTTTGTAGAATCCGTGGGGTGGACTTGGAATTTGACGATTTCGTCCGCTGGGTTGAAAGAGGTGGACTTGGATCGCTTGTCGAGTATCACGTCGTCCCTATCCATTGTGGAGCATAGTGCAGTTAATTCTTTGGCCGCGAGGGCTTCGGATAGTGCCTCAAGGGCCAGGGCGGCGATTTTATTTTCGGCGCGGAGTGCTACGTCCAGATCACTGGCTAGTGTGATGATTCCGTTGGGCCCGAGCATCTTGAGCTTCATGTACCCATAATGGGGTATAGCTTGGAAGCTCGCGAATGCGTCCCGCCCTAAAAGGGCGTGGTATCCACTATTGAACGGGGCCACTTGAAATGTTATCTCTTCGGACCTGTAATTTTCCGGCGTGCCGAATACCACATCAAGGGTGATTTTTCCCGCACATTGTGCCTCCCGACTAGGGATAATCCCTCGGAAGGTAGTGCTGCTTTGCTCAATGCAGCTTTTGTCTATTTCCATTTTGTCGAGAGTTTCCTCGTAAATGAGGTTTAATCCGCTGCCGCCGTCCATGAGCACTTCAGTAAGCCGGAAGCCGTCCACAATTGGGCTAAGGACCAAAGCGGCTGGTGCTCGGACTGTTCAGAACTGAGGTTCGTCACTGGTATTAAAGGTTATAGTCGTGTCATTCTAGGGATTTGTTGCTGCAACGTGAGATTTCGGCGAGGTCGCGGAGTGCTCTCTTGCGCCTGTTATTCAAGGCGAAAGTCTCGAATACTATCAACACTGTATTGTTGTTTTCTGTGGGATGATGCTCTGCGGTATTGTTAGTGAGGAGATCCTCGCTGCTCTTGGCCACCTGCCGAAGTATCCAACATGCTCTAAGGTTGTGTGTTCGTATGGTATCCGGTGTGGTGTGAATTTTGCATGGCCCGTTGAGCCATCCCTCCAATACGGTTCCACGCCCTGTCGTGGGCTTTGATTTCTTTGCGATTGGGTCGGGTGACTTGCGAGAATGCACCCTTTTGGTTCTGACGAGGGGTTTAGCGAGAGCCAGAGGATCCTAGAATTTTGCCTGGGTTTTCCAAGAACTTTCCATCGCACAGTACTTCTATACTATGGCCGCCAAGTCTGCGAAGTGTGATATGTTACGACGACTTATGGCGTTAAGGAGCCCCTTGTCCGTGCAATTTTTGCAAAAGAATAAGATTGTGTCTTCCTAGTGAAAATCCTTA
Organism: Triticum timopheevii; assembly: GCA_963921465.1. Classification (NCBI taxonomy): domain Eukaryota; kingdom Viridiplantae; phylum Streptophyta; class Magnoliopsida; order Poales; family Poaceae; genus Triticum; species Triticum timopheevii. Next base: position 326,836,815 of record OY997262.1, read on the forward strand.
ACCTTGATCATTACAAGGAGGAATCTTGCCCAAAAGTGATGTACTGTCTCTTGGGATTGTTGTCTGATGTGGGAAAGATCGCTTGTATCCGGGTGGGTGGGTGGATTTAAGTTCGAACCCTGACCCGATCCGAGATCCCGAGGCTGAGGGACTTCCGAACATGGTAGTTCGGGTTCCGGGATGTCGTCCAATTTTCCTGGCCCGCTGTCCGATTCTAAGTTCAGAGTTCAGGCCATGTCTTCCCGCGATCGGGTATCTGGCTCAGAGAGCTCGAGAATCCGGACATAGTTCGTCCTCAGAGTAGAGGAAGAATCGCTGTATTGCTCCTCCACCACCGCTATTTGATGGGTGACCGGCGGAGAGTTAATCTCTCTTTGATCAGGTTTAAGCCCAATCCGATCATAGTCTGTAGCAACTCCCAAGGTGGCGATGCGATCTAAGAGGTCGTTCAAGGACGAAAGCTCCATTGGATTCATCTGCTCGGCGTATTCCGAGCTGACATGGAGGCTGTTTTCGACGACCCGAGAAGTCAACGTCGGCACAGCAGCCGAACGGGCGGTCATGACGAAGCCGCCTAGTCGGAGGGTTTGGCCTAAAGCCAGGGCTCCCCCGGAGGTGATGTTGTCCTTGATAACAAGGCGAGCCATCGAACCTTTATTCGACGTCATACTGGAACTCTCAATGAAAGCACCAATTTCGTTGTCAAAACCAGCGGATCTCGGGTAGGGGGTCCCGAACTGTGTGTCTAAGGCTAATGGTAACAGGAGGCGGGGGACACAATGTTTACCCAGGTTCGGGCCCTCTCGATGGAGGTAATACCCTACTTCCTGCTTGATTGATCTTGATGATATGAGTATTACAAGAGTTGATCTACCATGAGATCGTAGAGGCTAAACCCTAGAAGCTAGCCTATGATTATGATTGTTGTTGTCCTACGGACTAAACCCTCTGGTTTATATAGACACCGGAGGGGGCTAGGGTTACACAGAGTCGGTTACAGAGAAGGGAATCTACATATCCGAATTGTCAAGCATGCCTTCCACGCAAAGGATAGTCCCACCCGAACACGGGACGAAGTCTTCAATCTTGTATCTTCATAGTCCAATAGTCCGGCGTAAGCATATGGTCCGGTTGTCCGAGGACCCCCTAATCCAGGAGTCCCTCAGCCTCCCCGGCCGCACTTCCATTCGGCAGAGGTGTTGCCAGAGTTCGTCGTGTGGTCGGAAAACCGGCTGGCAACTGGCTTCAGCTTCCGCGCTTCTTCGTCGGCGAGCTGTCGGCTGCCGGTCCAGGCGGCCACTAGCTGCAGCCGGATGGCTGGTGCATCAAGGCCTCCTAGGTCGTGGTGGAGGTCTCTGTCGCCGGCAATGCTGCCTTGGCCCGAGGCTGGCACACGTTTGCCCGTGCGCACGGCCTGGGTAGGCCATGCACTCTCCACTTCAGGTATGACGGCGATGCAACCCTCTACATGAGGGTGTTCGGAGGGGATGGACGTTGCGTTGGGTACTGCCCCGAAGACAGCGACGGCGACGAGGTGCTCTGTCTTGGCGACAGTCATGATAAGGGTGAAGGCGAACCCGTTCCGGCGTTGACCGCAGCTCTTCAAGCTATGGCAGCTCCTCGTCTGGTGACTGATGTAGGATCGAAAGTATGTCTAGAGGGGGGGTGATTAGACTACTTAACCAAAAAAAAACTTGCCTTTTCCCAATTTTAGTTCTTTGCAGATTTTAGCAACTTAGCACAAGTCAAGCAATCAACCTACACATGCAATTCTAAGAGTATAGCAGCGGAATGTAAAACAATTGCATATGAAGGTAAAAGGGAGGAGTTTGAGGAGGCAAACGTAATTGGAGACACGGATGTTTTTGTCGTGGTTCCGATAGGTGGTGCTATCATACATCCATGTTGATGGAGACTTCAACCCACGAAGAGTAACGACTGCGCGAGTCCACAGAGGGCTCCACCCACGAAGGGTCCATGAAGAAGCAACCTTGTCTATCCCACCATGGCCGTCGCCCACAAAGGACTTGCCTCACTAGGGTAGATCTTCACGAAGTAGGCGATCTCCTTGCCCTTACAAACTCCTTGGTTCAACTCCACAATCTTGTCGGAGGCTCCCAAGTGACACCTAGCCAATCTAGGAGACACCACTCTCCAAGAAGTAACAAATGGTGTGTTGTTGATGAACTCCTTGCTCTTGTGCTTCAAATGATAGTGTCCCCAACACTCAACTCTCTCTCACAGGATTTGGGTTTGGTGGAAAGAAGATTTGAGTGGAAAGCAACTTAGGGAAGGCTAGAGATCAAGATTCATATGGTAGGAATGGAATATCTTGACCTCAGCACAAGTGTATGTGGTTCTCTCTCTGAAAATGTATGTTGGAAGTGTAGGCATGTTCTGATGGCTCTCTCCATGAATGAAGAGTGGGTGGAGGGGTATATATAGCCTCCACACAAAATCTAACCATTACACACAACTTACCAATCTCGGTGGGACCGAATCCTGAAACTCGGTCGGACCAATTTAGCAAATAATGTGACCGTTAGGATTCTCGGTGGGACCGACATGTCAACTCGGTGGGACCGATGTGGTTAGGGTTAGGGCATAACGTAATCTCGGTGAGACCGATTACACAAACTCGGTGGGACCGATTTTGGTAATAAGCTAACCAGAGAGTTGGTCAGGCAAACTCAGTGGGACCGATTCGCTTATCTCGGTGAGACCGAAATGTTACGAAAGGAATCAGAGAGTTTGCATTGCAGTCTCGGTGGGACCAATCGCTCATCTCGGATGGAACGAAATGTTATGAAGGGAAACAGAGAGATTACAATCCCATCTCGGTGAGACCGAGATCCCTATCGGTGAGACCGAAAAGACTAGTGTTTGTGGCAGTGGCTATGACAAGTGAACTCGGTGGCGCCGGATAGAAAGAATCGGTGGGGCCGAGTTTGACTTTTGGTTTGGGTCATATGTGGATGTGAAAAAGTAGTTGATGGCTTTCGAACATATCACTAAGCATTTTGAGCAAGAACCTCATTAAGCAACACCTCATCCCTCCTTGATAGTATTGGCTTTTCCTATAGACTCAATGTGATCTTGGATCACTAAAATGGAAAATGTAGAGACTTGTGCTTTGAGCTTGAGCCAATGCTTTTGTCCTTAGTAATTTGAGGGGTCCACTTTTCTCATCCATGCCATGCCAATCATTGACCTTTCCTGAAATATTTATCTTGAAATAGCATTAGCTCAATGAGCTATATGTTGTTAGGAATTACCAAAACCACCCAAGGATAGTTGCACTTTGAACAGCTCCACCAGCGGTGGCTACGATCAACCGCTGCGTCGCCGCGTCCATCTTGAAGACGTTAGCGGGGTGTCCCATCGCAACGCTTCAGTGAAGCGCGAGGCGGGGTCTGGCTGAGCTTGGGAGGTCGCCGTAGATTCCTCCTCACGAATTGCTACAAGGCGCGCGCTGCTTTTGCTTTGTTTTCCTTCCTTCCTGCATTGAGAGAGACAAGTATGAGGCCCCGTGGGGGCGTGCAACAACTATGGATTCCTAGTTAACTTGCTGCATTTAATGTTCCTGTGTTGTGCCATGGCGTCCTTGTTCTACATTTGCATGTAGGAACAACTTAGCTTGGCACGTTTGAAGTAGTTTCTGCCTTGTGAGATGCCTACTCTAGGCCTCGCCGGGTGCCTTAAGAGCTGCAAAAATTCGTTGAGAGACTATCATTTTCCGAACCCTGGTCGCAAGGGCTGCCGCGCATGGCCCGGAACTTCGTGTCGTGATGCCCAAGGGGCACGGACTGGGAGGGGTGCTCCCACTGCGAACTCGAATGAGAGAGCCTCGCGAAAATCAGTAGAAAAGGGCTCGCAAGGGCGCCCATATAGTCCCCTTGCGAGGCTTGCGAGAGAGAGCAAATCAAGCAAAAAGCTGAAGACAGAAAACGGAGGCAGGAAGCGATTGAACAGAACCAGCAAAGAACACCAGAAGCAACTTTAATCAAGGTTCAAACAGGGAAGAGCGAGCCAACTGTAGAAAGCAAATGAAAAGCCGCGTCCGACACCTAGTCTAGTCTTCAACGTCTTCTCACCAGCGCGGAGCTAACTGCTGCCACTGGGCATGGGAGGGAGCCCCCGAGGCCCAAGGGCGGCACTCCTGAGACTCCGGGGCGTGTACAACCCCACTCATTATTACGTGAGAGTGTCACGGGCGACGAGCTTCACAGGTACTGGGCCTTCTTCACAGACACCGGGCCTTTCTTCGGGCGGCGAGCTTCACAGGCATTGGGCCTTCTTCACAGGCACCAGGCCTTTCTTCGGGCAGTGAGCTTCACAGGCACTGGGCCTTCTTCAGAGGCACCGGGCCTTTCTTCGGGCGGCGAGCTTCCGGAGGTGCTGGATGTTCCAGGCGTTCGGGATGGGCACCCCATCCTGAGTCTCCAGGCGCGCGGCGCCAGGCCTGGAGACATGGACGACCTTGAACGGGGCCTCCCACATGGGTGAAAGCTTGTGCAGCCCTTCCCTGGAGAGCACTGTCAGGACCGTTTTCCAGGATATTATTTTCCCAGAAAATGGCCCTTCTGCTCACTAGCCCCAGGATTACTGTGAGCTAATGAGACACCAACTTGATACAGAAAATCCAAGCAAAATACAAAATGTGTAGTACAAGACCATTCTGGCCTATGAGTACAACAACTGGTTTCTAGTGGTTGATGGCGGAAGCGGTTTGTGGTTCATCAGCGTCTATGGGACTCCATTTCCCACAGGAACAGCTGACCTGGATAACTCCTCTCTTCGCGAGGCTTCTATCACCATTGCGTAGGTTCCAGGGGCTGTCATCGCAACGCTCCTCTCCATGCAAGAAATCTGGCAAAGACAATAGCCAGGGACAAGCTAGTGAGTACTTTGAACGTACTCACAAACATTAGGAACACAGGCATAATATAACAAATGATAATCATGCTCTGAAATATTCTATGATCACCACGTCAGTGACAAAAAAAATCCATGATGCACGCAAGCAGGTTATTCATATACAACATGAATATGCAATAAGGGAGTAGAAATAGAATGCACCGATCGGGTGTCTGAAGCGATGCCTCGAAAGGATAATAATATAAAGCAGGCCTCAGTCGGGCATCTGAGCGACACCACATAAAGGGCTTATAAATAACAGAAACAACAAGCATGCCACAGTCGGGCGTCTGTGCGACACCACATAAAGGGCTTATAAGTAATTAAAGTAACAAGCATGCCACAGTCGGGCGTCTGAGCGACACCACATAAAGGGCTTATAAGTAATTTGAATAACAAGCATGCCACAGTCGGGCGTCTGAGCGACACCACATAAAGGTCTTATAAGTAATTTGAATTACAAGCATGCCACAGTCGGGCGTCTGAGCGACACCACATAAAGGGCTTATAAGTAATTTAATCACAGTGAATATCCAGGAGGTAGAACCGTCCCAGGGATACTCAATAATTCAAATAATGTAAATGGTTAGTCCATAATTAATAGTAATCACAATCATCATGAGTCACAAGTCATGATCCATGTTCTGGTTTAGCAATTTTTCCTCCGAAGACCGACACTAAGACCGACACTTGACCCATCCCACACTGTAGTCCTTAACCATGGACACGGCTATTCGAATAGATATAATCTCTACAGAGGGTGTACTCTTTACCCACGAGTAACGGATTCCTTTAGTCCATCGGGACTAATTCTGTCTACGGTCTTTTAGTTGAAAACACACCAGACCGCACACACCAGCCTAACTTACCGGTGTCTGGAATCACCCACGACACCCATTAAGCAAAACTCTAAGTGGGGAGGCTACAACCTCGACTAGCATGGGATCACAAAATTTATAACGCGTGCAAACTAGGGGAGCTACCCCCTCGGCTCCAACCGGAAACACCCATGCCCCCGTACCAGGTGGTATGTCTACCGGATGCAGCCGGTATCTTCCACCATGGCCTCTCTGTACGGTGTGTGCTAGGAAGGGGTTGACAACTTACTGAATCGTACCCTACCTATGGCAGGGACAAGTGGTAGTACGAAACAAGTATGGGGGTTACTGGAACAAGACTCGATCTATGGTCGACTCAGGAGGTTAAAGCAGTTCCTGCATGATAAGCATAAGAAATATATTTCACACCAATCAGACAGAATCACCACTCATCATACCTCACCATGCCTTACCGTACATAACCGTCTCGACAAAGAACTAGAGACAAGCTCGTGTCTACCCAAGACAGAGACTTTCCCGGATTCCTTCCAATAGGCACGAAAGGCATACGAGGGCGATTACTATCCGAAGCATATCAAATTCCAATAGCAAGGAATCATTATTATGCACTCATGAATATGATCATAGCACCACATAAAATACCAAATACTTCGCGTCATGGTGGTGTTGTATGTGCATTGAACGACACACAACAAATATTATGCCGGGGTTCAGAATGCTTTCCTTCAAGAGTATGCAAGTGGGGGTGCACTTTTTGAAAGTTGCCTGCTTCTTCAAAATCCTATTTTAAGAAAATTTAAATTAACAAATAGTTTCAAAATAGTACCAAAAAGTTGTTTGGAATATTTTCAAATAAAAATGAAAATAAACTAGACAAAATTTGAGAAACAACAGAAAAAGAATCAAATCAATTGGACTTATATTTTAAAAAATATAGCCAGTCAAAGTTTAGTCAAAAAACTGCTTTTAATAAAAAAACAGAAAAAGAAAACGGTTTAGGGAGGAAACGTACTCTGGGTTTTACGCTTCCACTTAAACCAGCGCGGGCCATCGCTGTGTCACTGACAGTGGGTCCATCGGGCCCACTGGTCAGGTTTGACCAGTCGCCCGTGCCTCCTTCCTCCTCTGTCCGAGCGGAGGCGAAGCTCTGGCAATCGCCGTCGATGAACGGTGGCTCCCCGTGGGATTCTAAGGGCGGGGATGGATCCGCTGATCCAGAGCGGTCCTCCCGGTGGTCGATAGGCTGGCAAAGGTGGAGGGGTCACCGGCGGCGCGCTCCGCGGCGGACGGTGGTTTCGGGAACAATTGGGGGCTTGGGCTACGGTGGCTCCCGGTCGAGGCTGAGGAGTTGGGCGGCTCCGCAAGGTCAAGGGGAGTCGGACGGTGGCACTAGATGGACTGGGGAGACCCTGCTCGCGACGAACGGGACCGGATCGCAGCGGTGGCCGAACTGACCAGAGGCGGGGAAGACGACCTTCCTCCATCTATTGCTGGCTATGGGGGCTCTAGAGGGATGGCCCGAGGTCGCCTGAGGTTTGGACGAGCTCGGGGGCTCCTTTTATAGACAGTCGAGGTCGGTTCCGCGACGGTCGGGGATAAGATCGACGGCGAACCTCCATTCTGTTGCTAGCAGGGCAACGTGGCGGCGACGGGCGCTAGCAGACGGGCTCGTGGATGAGCTCGAGCTATTCCAGAGGGCAGCTGGCGCGCTGGAGTGGCTCGGGCGGCGCCGTCCACGGCAGAGGCTGGCGGGGCGGCAGTGCCGGCTTGCGGTGGTGGCATTGCGGGGCTCCAGGGGTGGCTTGGATGGTTCTGATGAGTGGATGAGGACGGGGCATGGCCCTGCGGGTGACCAAATGCCAGGGGCGCGAGGGTGAGAGAACGCGGCGGCTCCGGCGCACACACGTGCAAAACGCGCGCTCTGGCCGCGCCCAGAGGACGCACGCTGTGTGCTCGGAAAAATGCCAAGGCAAGTTAGAGGGCTAGGATGAGGCTGGAATAGACAGGGCTAGGTTAGAGGTAGCTAGCAGATTAGTGGACATGGCTGCTGGGCCAGGGGATCAAGTCCACAATGTAAACTAAAAACTATGCCAAAATTGGCCATGCACACAAGGTGCTCGACAGAATGCGATGGGCATCTAGGCATTTCTTTGGGTGGCCAAAAACTCCAGATCAGAGTCTCTTTAAAGGATAAAGAGGGTGGGAAGGTTAGTTTGACAAAAACAAAAACTCCCTAGTGCCAGTTTTTGAGAAAACCAAATATAGACAGAAAATAAAGGGCATTATTGCATGGACCAAAAATATTCCAATGGGTCCAATCTCCTGGACTTAAGGGTTTGGTAGGTTGGTCTATAAGTAGGAAAAACATCAAGGGCAATAGGGCAACATAAAACATGGTTGCAGTACAAAACACCAAACTGGACCAGAATGAAGATGATGATGATTTGCTCAATTTTTTTCAAAGAACCTAATAGGGTTTTTGCATAGAAATGAATTATGTGCATCTACTGACATCTCCAATTTTTGATGGACATTTTAAAGAAATATTTAAATAGGTTGTAGTGCAAATTACAAACTGGACCAGATTTGAAAACCTGGGGTAGGGCTCAAAATCTCCAAATGACTAAAAGAGATTTTTGCATAAAAGTGATGTGGGGACATCACATGACATCTCCAAATTTTGGTGGAAATTTTAAAGGAGTATTTGAAACGGTTGTAGTGCAAATGGGACTCTAAAACTTATGAAAAATCATTGTTAAAGAAATAAAGCTCAGGAAAAAAATGATTGTAGAAATAATTCCACTGATAAAAAGAAATGGTCTTGGGAAGATATACAAGTCCATCAATATTTTTGAAAGGTTTCCACCTAGAAGGAAAAACTCAAAAATTCAGAGGGACAGAGTGATCTGCAATTAAAAGATGAAACCAGAAAATAAAGATTTAATTTCCTGGCAAAATTTTAATTAATAAATTAAGGTCAAATTTTTGGGGTGTTATAAGCACCCGCCTTAGTACAAGGTCACCTACCTCGAGCATCCTCGGGCAGATGTTGCGACAGTGGTACCATCGCAGCACCTGATGGTACCTTGCCGCCCGTAGCGTGGCTTCATGGCGGCGTTCCTCTCCCAGCATGAGGTCCATCCCCCGCATGGCGTCCTCCTACGCCTCATCAAATGCCAGGACCCGTGCAGAGCGACGCCTGGCCTCGTCAGGGAGAACCGCTTCTGCTCCGTAGACGAGGAAGAACGGAGTCTCGCACGTTGGCTTGGTGGCGGTAGTGCGGATGGACCACAACACATACTGGAGCTCGTCGTGCTAGCCCCTGCTGCAGGCCGCCAGCTTCTTCTTGAAGGTCCTGGTCTTGAGGCCCCTCGGGACCTCCGCGTTGGTGCATTCGTCCTGGCCATTGCTCCGGGGGTGCGCCACTGAAGCGTAGCAGATCTACGTTCCAAGGTTAGCACAATACGTTTTGAAGAGATTGTTGGTGAACTGTGAACCATTGTCTTTGATGATGCGGTTAGGGACCCCAAACCGGCTGACGAGGCCCTTGATGAACTTGACCATGGACCCGGCTGGGATGGTGCGGACGGCTTCTACCTCCGCCCACTTGGTGAACTTGTCGATGGCGACGTAGTGGTAGCGGTAGCCCCCAGGCGCTCGTGGGAATGGGCCCAAGATATCCATCCCCCAGACAGCAAACGGCCACGAGAGCGGGATGGTCTGCAGGCCCTATGCTGGCTGGTGGATCTGCTTGGCGTGGAATTGGCAGGCCTCACAGGACTTCACCAACTCAGTTGCGTCGTTGAGTGCCGTGGGCCAGTAGAACCCGATGCGGAATGGCTTGCCAACAAGGGTCCGTGACGACGAGTGGTGTCCGCAATCTCCGCCGTGTATGTCGGCCAGCAGCTCCTTCCCCTGTTCCCTGGAGATGCAACACACAGAAACGTCATTCGGCCGCCTCCAGTATAACTCACCGTCCTGGATGCAGTAGGCCGTGGCCTGCTGAGCCACGCGCTCCGTGTCCTCCTCCTTCTCCGGTATCATCCCTTGCATCAGGTATTCCTTGAATTCCTTGGTCTAGCACCCCTCCTGAGGCTCCAATGCCAAGAGTAGGCGCGCTCCCAAGGTCTGGCCACAGGCCGGGGCTACTGTGGCAGGTGGCTGAGGGAGCTCTTCCCGAGGTTGTGTCGTTCTTAAAAGCGGTGGTGCCGCCAACGGCTTGAAGAGTCGTTCCTCGAAAACGCCATGCTCGTGAGGCAGCCGTCTGGATGCCCTCCTAGCGATGTCATCAACCTCTTGGTTGGTGCCGCGGGGCACATGCTGCAACTCCAGCCCCAAAACTACTTCTCCATCTTGCATACTTCCACAAGATATGCTTCCATGTGCTCGTCCTTCGGCTCATACACCTTGTTGCAGAAGTTGATGAGGATTTGTGAAATGCCCTTAATGACGAGGCGCTTCACTCCCAGCACTGTTGTAGCTTTTAGGCCCGCTATGAGGCCCTCATATTATGCTATGTTGTTTGAGACCTTCTCGCCCTGCTGGAAACAAAGTTGTACGGCGTAGTAGAGCTTGTCAAGAGTGGGGGATAAGAGCACTGCACCAGCCCCCGCGCCTTGCTGCGAGAATGCACCATCGAAGTACATGACCCAGCCATCTGGTGCCTCACTTCCTGGGGAGAGAGACCGATCCTCGCCCGCCTTGAGCCCTGGTGCCTCCGTCCATTCAGCCACGACATCAGCGAGTGCAGTTCCCTTGATGACCCTGGTTGTGCTGAACTCCAATTGAAACGCCTGCAGCTCAATGTTCCACTCGACGACTCTCCCAACGGAGTTGGGGCTCCTGAGTACCCTTTCCAATGGGTAGGCCGAGATGACCTTAATGAGGTGACCTTGAAAGTAGTGCCGTAGCTTACGCGAGGCCACCAAGAGCGCGAGTAAGAGCTTTTGAAGAATGGGGTACTATGACCTTGCATCCCGCAGCACCGTGCTGACGAAGTACACCAGGTTCTCGACAAGGGTGGGTGCACTGGCGTGGCCTGCATCCTTCGGAGGTTGATGCGCCTCCCGAGACAATGGACCCCCCAGCGCATGGTTGCTCGGTGCGGCCTCTTCAGCTGTGGGGGCATTTTCCTGCTGAGCTTGGTCCCTTGCCATCGTTGTCGTGGTCCTCGCGGGTCTTGTGTTGCCCCGGCTAAGGCTGTAGCTGGGTGGGACGCGGCCTTAGCTTGGCGCTCCTCCCAAACCGCTACCAGGGCTGTGCTGGCGGAGTAGGGAGTGGCGGCAAGGTAGATCACCAGGGACTCAAGAGGGCATGGCGCCACCATCACAGGAGGGCTGGTCAGATATTTCTTGATGTCTTGAAACGCTTGGTCCGCCTCCTGTGTCCACTTAAACGGGCCCTTCTCCTTCATCAGCTTGAAGAATGGTAGGGCGCGCTCCCCCAACTTGGAGATGAAGAGTCCTAACGCGGTTACGCGACCGGCAAGCTTCTGCATTTCCGGGTTTGCGATGGACTCATGTCTTCGATTGCCTTGACCTTCTCCGGGTTGGCCTCGATCCCCCTGTGGGACATGAGGAAACCCATCATCTTGCCGGAAGGGACGCCTAACACGCACTTCTCTGGGTTGAGTCGCAGGTCTACCTGACGAAGGCTCGCGAAGGTCTCCTCCAAGTCCTGGATCAAGGTCCTTGCCTCCTGAGACTTCACCACAATGTCGTCGACGTAAGCCTCAACGTTTTTCTCCAGCCCAAGGCAATGTGCATCAGCCGTTGGAGGGTCGTGCATGCGTTGCACAATCCGAACGGCATGCAAGTGTAGCAGTACACCCCACATGGGGTTAGGAAGGTTGTCTTCTCCACGTCTTCCACCGCCATCTTGATCTGGTGATAACCCGAAAACGCATCTAGGAAGCACATCAGGTCGCACTCAGCGGTGGAGTCAATGATTTGGTCAATGCGGGGAAGCGGGAACGAATCTTGGGGGCAAGCCTTGTTGAGGTTGGTGAAGTCGACACACATGCGTTCCTCCCCCCCCCCCCCCCCATTTTTTGCACGACAACGGGGTTTGCCAGCCATTCGGGGTAGCGAACCTCGCGAATAACCCCTGCTGTCTCTAGTTTGCAGGTTTCTTGGACGATCAAGGCTTGCTTCTCTGTGGACTACCGCCTTGCTTTCTGCTTCACGGGGCGTACATTGGGGCACACATTGAGGTGATGCTCAATCACCTCCCTCGGCACTCCCGCTAGCTGCTTGGGCTCCCATGCGAACACCTCCTTGTTCGAGCGCAAGAACCTCACCAACGCCTCCTCTTGGTCGGGGTCGAGGTTGGCACCTATGGTAAAGGTGGCTCCCGAGGACCCATCTTCCTCAACTGGCACCTGCCTGGTCTCCGCCTTATCCTTGGTGAACAACTACTTCTTTTTGGTCGGTGCAGCTCCCTTGGCCTTGGAGGCGTCCGCGCTAGTGGGCTGCGCCACCACGGTGGCCTTGAAAGCTAGCTTGAGCGCCAGCAGAGCCTCCTTGGTATCTCCAGCTACGGTGAGGACGCTGCCGCTCCCGGGCATCTTCATGAGGTTGTAGGCCGAATGGGTTGCCGCCATGAACTGAGCCAAGGCAGTGTATCCGAGGATGGAATTGTACGGGAGGCCGATGTGGGTGATGTCGAAGTCACCAGCTCCATGCAGTAGTTGTCGTGGGTGCCGATGGTCATAGGAAGGCGGATCTGCCCCAAGGAACTGGAGGAACCGCCTCCGACGCCCGAGAAGGGCTTGTTAGGTCGGAGTCGTTCCAGCGGTACATGGAGGAGGCTGAAGGCCTCCACCGAGAGCACATTGAGGCCGACAACGCTGTCGACGAGGGTTTTGGTGACGGCCACCTGGCAGATGGTGGGCGTGCAGAGCACCGGGAGCGCACCCGAGCAGGCGGTGTTGACGGGGTGATCGTCCGAGTTGAAGGTTAGGTCGGCCTTGGGCGCCACCCAACCCGGGGGAGCTCCTTGCCGCGTGAGGGCGGCGCCGATCTGGCGAAAGAACGGCTTAGCGTGGTGGTCTTAGGGTGGCGCTTGCGAGCCAAAAAGGAGAGCTGCGATGACCGGGGCACCGGCGCCGTGTGGTGGGCGAGGAAGAGATCGCGCAATTCCTCCCAGGAGGCCACAGAAGATGCCGGCAGGTTGAGCAGCCAAGCACGAGAGATGCCGGTGAGGGCCATGGGAAGCCAGTTGGCCATGACCTTGTTGTCCCCTCCGGCCTTGAGGATGGCCTCCTTGTATGCCAGCAGGAAAACCAGCGGGTCCGCAGCACCGTCGTAGCGCGGAGGCATCCCTGGCTTGAACTTGCGTGGCCACTACACCTTCCGCAAGGCGGGGGCCAAGGCACAGAGCCCCCTGGCCCTAGCGCTGGCGCCAGCCGCCGGAGCTAGAGGCATGATGTCCACAATGAGGGCGAAGCGCGGTGTTGGTGGAGATCGGGCCGACGGAAGGAAGAGCTCCGGTGCACCTCTACCTGGTGCGCCAAATGTCGGATATAGGGTTCCGGCAAAACCCTTAAGGTTCGAACTTTGGGGTGCGCACAAAGATTTCCCCCTACCAAAACACGTGCTCAGCCTCGCCGCGATCTCTAAGCTAGCACAATGAACTCACTCCAGAAGAGACACGCGATTTATACAGGTTCGGGCCATCATTGTGATGTAATACCCTATTCCTGTGTGGTGGTGGTGGATTGCCTCTTGGGCTGATGATGAACAATACAAGGGAAGAACAACCTCGCGAGGAGAGGTGTTCTTGTGGTGGTGTGGTGTGTAGATGAACTTCACCTCTCCCTTCTACTATGGTGGCTAGCCCTATTTATAGAGGCCATGGTCCTCTCCCCAATTGAGCGGGAAGCGATCCAACAATGGCCATTTTGAAAGGGGACAACTGGTACAAGCTATCCTGACTAAAGGTGGTCTTCGCGTGTCAAAGGCTTTGGTGATGACGCTATCTTGGGCCCCACAATGACCTCTGTCCTGCCATCCTGCTGGTCTTGGTCTTGTTGCAGCGATATGGAAACCTTTGCCTGATGCCTCGGTACTCCGTGCCTGCGCTTGCCCCCTTTGCACCAAAGAGGAAACGAGGACACTGCATGGGCTGGCGCCCGCCTGGCCTTGGTCATCATGGCTTGTGTCATGGGCACCTCGTGAGGAACCCCTTGCCTTGATCTCTCTGCCTTATCGCGAGCCTGCCTGGTGAAGCCACCCCTGAGGAGGCCTTGTATCATGCGCCCCGCGAGGCTTGGCCCCTCGCGAGGGTCTTGAGTGTTGGTCGATGAAGACGGGTCGTACTGGGCCACTGGTTGAGCCACACCACGGTCCACAGGTAGGCAAGTCTGGGGACCCCCGTTCCCAGAATGCCGACAGCCATTGGATCGTCCGGATCACCAAGACGAAGCCAAGGGGTGAGGGGCTATGTGACCAGTTAGGCTCCTAAGTCGCAATGCTCAGGAGTCCCCCTTGACATAATAACTGCCCTCAGAAAGGAGATACGGGAGCAGGTCTTGGCGTTCTACGTCGGCAGGGCCCGGCCCCGCGCATACCTCATCCGCCGTTGGGTCGTCCGGTTCGCCAGGACAAGACCAAGGGGTGAGGGGTGTCAGATTATGGGTTCCATAAACCCTTGAAAGGTTCGAACTCTGGGGTGCGTGCGGAGATCTCAACCTACCTAGCCTGCCTACTCGCGATCCTCCTAGGCCTAGCGCGTCGAGCTCGAAGAGACAAAGAGACACATCAGTTTATCCTGGTTCGGGCCACCTTGCGATGTAATACCCTACTCCAGCGTTTTAGTGGATTGCCTCGAAGGGCTGAGGATGAACTAGTACAGTGGATTAACTGGTCTCAGTAGGTGAGGTGTTCTTTAGCTCAAGAGAGCTGGTGGGATGTGAACTAGCTGCCCCTCTAAGGTGGTGGCTAAGTCCTATTTATAGTGGCCTTGGTCCTCTTCCCAAATGTTGGCGGGAAGGGATCCCACAATGACCGGATTTGAAAGGGGAGAAGTAGTTCAACTTATCCTGACTAAAGTGGACTTCGCCTGCGAAAAGCCCCTGGTCGTGACGCTGCGGTGGGCTCAGTGATGACCTTTGCCCTGCCGTCCTGGTGGTCTTGGTCTTGTTGCACCAGAATGGAAACCTTTGGCTGACTCCTCAGGACTCTGCGCCTGCGGCTTGCCTCCCTTGCACCAAAGAGGAAACTGGCGCTCTGCGCCCGCTGGCACCCGCCTGGCCTTGGTCATCATGGTTCACGTCAGCTGAGCCTCATGAGGTGCACCTTGCATAGAACTCTCTGCCCCTCGGGAGCCAGTCTGAAGAGGCCGGTCCCCTCGGGGGTCTTGGCGTCGTCCTCCTCGCGAGGCTTGGACCCTCATGAGGGTCTTGAGTCGTTGATGTTGAAGTTGGGTCGTACCAGGCCGTCGGTGGAGCCACGTGGTGGGCTGCATGCAGGCAAGTCTGGATACCCCCATATCCAAAACACCGACAGTAGCCCCCGGGACCAAGGAGTGCTCGGACTTGGCTTCCAGGCAAAGCCAAAGGGCAAGTGCGGAGCGCCACGGGCCCTAACCGCCTGCGGCCTTGGTGACGCGTGGTGATTGATGGGACGCGGGCGTCTCCACTTCCCCATGTTGCCTTGATATCCGCTAGGCCTAGTGGTCGCCCGTTGCCGGAGCAGCTCGCTCTCGCAGGTTGTCGTGCTCGGCCTACGTTTCTTCTTGTCCCAATCTTATAGCTTCGTGCAGAGATCCGGCATCGACGCCTCCCCCCTTTTCCTGCTTCTGTCATGGCCCCGTAGCAGAGGAGGAAGAAGGGGAAGTCGAGCGCCCCGGCCGATCCCCCATCGGCCTTGGAGCCAGCCCTCGAGTGGTCAACGGTGATCAATCGGGAGAGGCTGGACAAGGTCCGCCATGCCCTGGCAGCTGACTTCAATGAGTGGAAGGAAACAGTTGTCCGTCCAGCGTCTTGGCTTGTGGGCGAGATGAGCGCCACTGAGATCCCCATCTATGTCCACGCTTTCCTTGCGGGTCTGATTCCCCCGTTTCTCTCCCTTCTTCAATGATGTAATCTCGCATTACCAGATCCACTTACTGCATCTGGATCCCCGCTCCGTCATCCTCCATGCCGTTTTTGCCTTCCTTTGTGAGGCCATGGTCGGCATTACTCCTTATGTGGCCTTGTTTCGCCATTTCTTCTTGCTCCAGCTGGTCGATGCTCGCCAATGCTCAGGATGTGCGACCTTTGAAGCTATGGCCGCAAGCACCAGCTCGGGGATCAACTTTGAGCTTTCGCCCACAGCGAAGGGGTTCCGGAAGCAGTGGTTGCTTATGGATGCCGGCAAGTGCAACCCCCTGCTCCTGACTCCTCGGGCGCCAGCCGCACCCAGCTCCGGTTGGGGGCACGTGAAGCTCTCCGACCATCTCCTTACTTGCGTCTGGAAGATGTTGACGAGGCTACAGGAGCTGGAGGTGACGACACAAATGGTGGTGAAGGAATTCTTCAGGCAGCGCGTCGCTCCCCTCCAGCGCCATTCTCGCCCAATGTCAATGGGGTCCACTTTTCTCATCCATGCCATGCCAATCATTGAGCTTTCCTGAAATATTTATCTTGAAACAGCATTAGCTCAATGAGCTATATGTTGTTAGGAATTACCAAAACCACCCAGGGATAGTTGCACTTTCAATCTCCCCCTTTTTGGTAATTGATGACAACATATAGATCAAAGCTTCGACAAATGATAATAAGATTGAAAGACATTGTTGCTTTGAGAAGTATGTGAAAAGCAAGAGCTCCCCCTAAATTTGTGCATTATTTAAGATTTGCTTTGGACTGCAAATGTACAATGAGTTAGGATCATGGGTTACTCTTCCATGTCACATACATCTTGGTGGAGCGCTTAAAATGATAAAGATTGAACTCATGCACTCATCACCAAGCAAAATGAATGATCATATGAGAATATAAGAGATAATATCATCCAACAAGCATTAATGTAGCATAGCATATGATCAAACACATGATCATCTAAGTATCTCAAAAGCATAATGTATCAAGCAAACAAGCAAACACACAAAAAGGAAGTTCAACCACCAAAAACAAGAGAGAACAAAAGCAACACTCTCTCTCTAAGCCTATGATCTATGCATTCCCCCCCCCCTTTGGCAACAAGTTACCAAAAAGTTCATAAAAAGATGCATAGTGCTAAACGACTCTCAGGCTTGGTCTTCAGGCGGTGGTGGAGAGATGACTCAAAGGATGAAAGCATCAGTCAATGAAGCTGGAGCTGGTGGAGTGGCTGCTGGAGCTGGTGGCACTGAAGTTGTAGCTGGTGCAGATGATGTAGCTCTGGTGTCATGAACAGGCACTGCAGCAGATCTTTGTCCTCTGGACACTCTAGCAAATGCATCTGTGGTAGACTTGCCCTTCTTCTCCTCCACTTCCTCCTGAAGTTGCTCAACAACTGACCTTCACATCAAGATCATAGAATTTCTGCTCTATGAATCTCTCCAAGCTCTCCTGGTTTTGAGTCAGGGTGGCCAAGCCCTTCTCAATCCTCAAGGTGGAGGCAATCAAGTAGCCAAACTGATCTTGCTTGCTCTTCAGGTACACTTGTTATGCCTCTTCAGTAGTTGGCATCCTGGCAGCTTTCTCAGCCCTTGCTTTCTCTTTCTTCTCTTGTGCTTGCGCAGATGATGGTTCATCTTCATCCATCACAATGGTGTTGTCCTCAAAATCAGGGTAGATGGGCAAGTGCTCTTTGTCCAAAAGATATGTGCCAGTGCCCATCTTGGAGTTAATGAGCTCCTGAATGTGTGGGGCATATCCACAAGATCTTTTCTGATCAGCAGTAGTCCTTTTGATTGTTTCCACAATCAGACTCATGACTTTGAATTTCTGAGGCACATCAAATATATGCAGCAATTTGATTGCATGGCCTCTGATCATCTTGTGATCTCCTGACTTGGGAAATAGAGTGTGCCTTAAGATACAGTTGATAGTAGGCAATCCTGACAACAGGTAATGTACAGATCCAAACTTATGTGTCTCTAGAGCAGCATCTGCGATCTCTCTGTACATGTGTGCCATAGAGTTGTGGTCTTTATTCTTCTTGGCATAGACATCCAAGTCATCCTCATTCTCTTTTGGAGCATTTATCAATTCAGACCATTCCACAACTATGGATTGGTACCTTGTACCCTCAGACATCCAGACAATTTTCCCATCTGGGTAGAAATGAGCTGTGGAGTAAAACTGCATGATGATCTCATCATTCCACTTGGTGAGCTTCTGGCCAACAAAGTCATCTACTCCACAAGCATTGAAACTGTCATACACTCCTAGATAATGCTCTTCATTCTTCCTGATGTACTCCCAGTCAACCCATCTCATGTCACATACTATGGGCTTCTTTTCAAGCAAAACTGTCTCATAGAAATCCTGATGTTCGTTAGTGTGGAACATGTAGTCCATTGCAGTTCTTCTTCTGACAGCATAGGGATCTGTCTGTCTCCACAGTCTCGGTCCTACATCCTTCCTGAGCTTCATATCCTCTGCAACTGGATGAGCATCATTATGATTAGGAATCTTGGGCTTCAACTTTCTCAAGACAAGTGAATCTTCATCTTCTTCATCATCAGCAGCCTCGGGCACTGGGGCCTTTTTCTTTTCTTTAGCTGGAATGCTCCTGGTGTTCCTCTTAGGTGCAAACTTGGGGGCTTAGGAGCGGAAGCTTTGGGAGCATCTTTGGGCTTAGATGGAGCAACCCCTAATCTGATTGCATCTTCCATCAGCTTCTGAGCTTTAGGTGCTGGTGCTGCAACCTCTTCCTCTTCTTCCATCATTAAGGGCTTTCCAACAACTCTGGCCATTTTCTTCTTGACCCTTTCTTTCCTTTTCTTTCCTTCTGGAGCAGCCTCTTTGGGTTCAGATTCCAAATTTACTTGAGTAGAGCCTCTGGCTTTAGACATGGGAACTCTTCTTGCAGGTGCTTTGGTCTTCATACCAGGCTTAGTGGCAGCAGCTATGCCATATTCCTTCTTCATCACCTTCTTCTTAGATGTGGCCTCATCATCAACAGCCACATAGTCCTCATCTTCAGATTCTGAGGTTCTCTTCTTCCTTGCCCTAGTAGCTTCCTTGGGCAAGTTACTAGGTGTGCTTCTTCTTCCCTCATTTGAGGTACTGGAGGGACTAGTGCCCTCACTCATCTGAACTTGCTCCTCATACTTGTTCTGATTGTCACTCTGATTTGACATGATGCAAACACTGACAACAGACCCTGTGAATAGATGTAGATGAGGTAGAGTAGATGAGCATCACAAAGCACAGAGGTTTTTGCAATACATTGATTCAAAAACTTAGTTTTAGATTTCCACAGAAAGCACTTCGGAGCTACCGATTTGTAAACTCGGTGATACCGAAGCAGCTTTTGGAACCTAAACTAGTGAACTCGATAAGACCGAGTCACAGTTTGGTGGCACCGAGACTGCTAGGGTTTCACAGAGAATTGATCTCGGTCACACCGATTTGCAATTCTCGGTTGGACCGAGAATCACATGTGCAATGGCCTAAGCCAAATCAGTGAGACCGATTTCTACAACTCAGTCGGTCCGAGATGAATTTGGCGGAAACCTAACGCTAAATTTTCAATCCAAGATTAATCTACGGAGTATTTTTGCTGGATAGGAAGATTTCAAACGTGGCAAGATTCATGGCAAAGAAATGTGCTAGGAATCGGAGTTAAGAATAGCACAAAGATTCAAATCCATACCCTAATGCGGCGATGGATTTGCTATGACAGCAACGGCGGAGTCGAATCCCATTGACGGTGGCAGAGACCAGCGTCGGGAAGTCGCTGGCGACGAGGAGGATGATCCGGAGACCCGATGAGGCAGAGCAGGCTTTGCGCGGGCGAAGAGTTTCGGAAGTATTTCCAAAAATTTGACCCGTGAGTATATATAGCCTGATCCTATCGGTGTGACCGAGTGGAACAACTTGATGGCACCAAGATGCAAAACTACAAGCAGTTGCTGCAACTCGGTGTGACCGAAAAGTTCAAATCGGTTGCACCAATATTGAAAACCAAGATCAACTTAGTGATCTCGGTATGACCAAAATGGATGAATCGGTCAGACCGAAACGCACAAAGAGGTTTTGGAAGTTTTAAGTCTATGACAAATCGGGGACTCTGAGTGCTCCTCACACAGAGTGGTTCGAATCTGACTTCATCAAACTTTGTGATGTAGCATGAATAGAGTTTGAGACAAGAAGATCATAAATAGCTAGAGAAGGTTCTTAGGCATTCTTGTCCATCCACTTGGCAAAAGAAAAGGAACAAAACAATCAAAACTACAAGTGGATGTCCTCGAATGAGTAAAATATGCATCCAACATGCTCACACAATAAAATGGCAAATGAAATATGTGTCAAAGCATGCACACACAATTCTAGCATCTATCAAGCAATAGGTGATGACTAGGTCATCTATATATGAGTATGTTGACATAGGAGTCAAATGAGAACATTTGATCATAGGTCATACTCGTCGTTTAAGCACAAGTGGGGTTACCACTTTTACATAAAGCATTGTTGTGTTCACAACGTTAGAGTTGCTTTAGCTCAATACTTAGAGTAAAGCTCCCCCTAGATGTGAGATCCCCCCTAAGAGGGTTGAACTAACCTTGGGTTTTGTCGATGATAACTTCATGTAGGTGTTGAATATGTGGATGCTCTATTGTTGATGTAGATCATTGGAGCAATCCTTTGGAGTGAGTTGCACTTTCAATACCTACACGGGTTAGTCCCACAAGGAACAAACAAGGATATCCATAGACATAGAGTGATGCACACACAAGGTGATGTCCATGAAAGCATTGGGTTACCTTGTCCCTTGTCTTACCAACAAGAGGGTTTGTGACTCCATGAACTAGTGCAAGATATGGAAGTTGGTTGCACTTGTCCTCGCCAAAATGATAAGAGTGAAGTATGTTGGCGGAGTCACCCTCAAGAACTCTCTAGTTCTTCTTCTTCGGGATCCACATCATCTTGATGGGAATCCTTGGGGTTGTAGTCGTACTTGATGAAGTAGAACTTGATGTAGTCATGGGAACCCACTTGACCAAGGCCTTAGGAGCTTCTTCAGATGCATCAATCTCCTATTGAAGCTTGTCCTTGCCTTTCTGCTTGTGGTCTTGTGGTGGAAGATCATCTTGAGCTTGTGTCCCTTTGAAAGAAGTAGGATCATACTTCTCTTGTTGAGGAACAAACTTCGTCTTGGGGTATTGATCTTCTTCCCACTCAACTCCATTGGCATTGAACTTTCATTCAAAACCAACACCTTGGTTCTTCCGGTGCCTTCCTTGCTTGCGTACAATTTCCTCGAATTGGTTACTCCCGGCAAGGCTCTTGTAAACACCTTTCTCTATAATTCCCTTCAAAAGGCTATTTTCTTGCTCAAGTGTAACTTGGCTAAGAGAATCGTTAGTGGAATCAAGAGAACTACTAGAAGCAACAACATTGGATTTAGCATGATTATTGTTGTTACCACTAGAGGAAGAATATTTCTTGTTCTTGTTACTAGACTTGACTTGAGGCATGTAAGTAGGTAAGAGTAAATGATTGGCAATGTAAGAAGAACTTTTCTTGCGAAGATCATCATTGATTGCTTTTAAAAACTCATGCTCTTGCTCAAGGTTGAGCTTTTCAAAGCGTAACTTCTCATGAGTCCTTAAAAGTTCTCGATGATCTCCTAAGATAGTTTCATTATCTAACTTAAGAGTGTTCAGTTATTTAGTTAGGAGCTCAATCTTCTCCTTATCATTGTCATTCATTTTATCTTGATTAGCATGATTATTTGACGTTTCATCATAGTATTCATCACTAGAGTTGTCAACAAGTAAATCATCATCACCTAACAAGTCATCTTCATCACTATTGAAATCAACATACTCGGGGTGTGATACCTTTGGGCCTTTAGCCATGAAGCATCTTCCAAGTCCTTCATTTGGTGAGTCAAATATATCGTAGGCGTTGGTTGACACAAGTGCTAGACCGGCAACACCTTCATCTTGAGTATATTCTGAGTTGGAGTGATAGCTTCTCTCGGTGTGATGGTCGGAGTCGGAGCCGGATACCCATTCACCAACATGAGCTTGATGTCTTTGTTTTGTGTAGCTCTTTGATGATTTGTCCTTCCTTTCCGAATCCTTGCTTCTCCGGGATGTTCTTCGTTCATAACGATCATCTCTACTCCTTCTTTCTCTCGATGGTGATTCTTCTCTCCTACTTCTTCGTTTTGGAGAATCTTCTCTTCTTTTGTAGGGAGTTGTACACTCATTGGAATTGTGTCCGGGTCTTGAACAATTGTAGCAATTACGCTCACGACTAGAAGATCTTTTTTCATTGTAGGACCTTGACTTGGAACTTCTTTCCTTGCTCCTACTCTTGTAGAACTTGTTGAAGTTCTTCACCATTAGGCTCAATTCTTCATTGAAGGTTTGTATCTCAGTTGATGATGTGGGAGCTTCACATGAGGCTTTGTAAGCACCACTTGACTTGTTGTGGAGCTCTTCCTTATCCTTGAGTGACATCTCATGAGCAACAATTCTTCTAGTGACTTCCGTTGGCTTGAGATCTTTGTAATTGGCATCATTTGGATCAATGTGCACACGATATCATATTTTCCATCCAAGGCTCTTAGGATCTTCTTGATGATGAATTTGTCGGTCATCTCTTCACTTCCTAAGACGACAATCTCATTTGTGATGAGAGCAAACCTAGAGTACATTTCAGCGACACCTTCACCATCCTTCATTTTGAAATTGTCAAGTTGACTTTGAAGCACATCCAATTTGGATTCCTTGACGGAGTCGTTACCTTTGTGCATGTCAATCGGAGTATCCCAAATTTCCTTTGCATTCTCAAGACGGCTGATTTTGTTGAAATCTTCGGGGCACAATCCATTGAAGAGGATATCACAATCTTGAGCATTGTATTGCAGCATCTTCAACTCTTCCGTGGTAGCTTCACGGTTCGGTTCTCTCTCATCGAAAAATTCACCTTGCAAGCCAATACACACAATAGCCGCGGGGTTATGTCCAAGAATATGCATTTTCATCTTATGCTTCCAACTAGCAAAATTAGTACCATCAAAGTAAGGACCTCTACGGTGGTAATTTCCCTCGCTGGACGCCTTACTCTCCTAGGTTGTGAAACCAAGGCTATGACTACCAAAAGCTATGGAAATCAAAGCAAATAGAGACCAAAGCTCTGATACCACTTGTAGGATCGAAAGTATGTCTAGAGGGGGGGTGATTAGACTACTTGACAAGATAAAAAACTTGCCTTTTCCCAATTTTAGTCTTGGCAGATTTTAGCAACTTAGCACAAGTCAAGCAATCAACTTACACATGCAATTCTAAGAGTATACCAGTGGAATGTAAAACAATTGCATATGAAGGTAAAGGGGAGGAGTTTGAGGAGGCAAACACAATTGGAGACACGGATGTTCTTGTCGTGGTTCCGATAGGTGGTGCTATCGTACATCCACGTTGATGGAGACTTCAACCCACGAAGGGTAAGTGCTGCGCGAGTCCACGGAGGGCTCCACCCACGAAGGGTCCACGAAGAAGCAACCTTGTCTATCCCACCATGGTCGTCGCCCACGAAGGACTTGCCTCACTAGGGTAGATCTTCATGAAGTAGGCGATCTCCCTGCCCTTACAAACTCATTGGTTTAACTCCACAATCTTGTCAGAGGCTCCCAAGTGACACCTAGCCAATCTAGGAGACACCACTCTCCAAGAAGTAACAAATGGTGTGTTGTTGATGAACTCCTTGCTCTTGTGCTTCAAATGATAGTCTCCCCAACACTCAACTCTCTCTCACAGGATTTGGGTTTGGTGGAAAGAAGATTCGAGTGGAAAGCAACTTGGGGAAGGCTAGAGATCAAGATTCATATGGTAGGAATGGAATATCTTGACCTCAGCACAAGTGTAGGTGGTTCTCTCTCAGAAAATGTATGTTGGAAGTGTAGGCATGTTCTGATGGCTCTCTCCATGAATGAAGAGTGGGTGGAGGGGTATATGTAGCCTCCACACGAAATCTAACCGTTACACACAACTTACCAATCTCGGTGGGACCGAATCCTAAAACTCGGTCGGACCGATTTAGCAAATAATGTGACCGTTAGGATTTTCGGTGGGACCGACATGTCAACTCGGTGGGATCGATGTGGTTAGGGTTAGGGCATAACGTAATCTCGGTGAGACCGATTACACAAACTCGGTGGGACCGATTTTGGTAATAAGCTAACCAGAGAGTTGGTCAGGCAAACTCGGTGGGGCCGATTCGCTTATCTCGGTGAGACCGAAATGTTACGAAAGGAATCAGAGAGTTTGCATTGCAGTCTCAGTGGGACCGATCGCTCATCTCGGTTGGACCGAAATGTTACGAAGGGAAACAGAGAGATTACAATCCCATCTCGGTGAGACCGAGATCCCTATCGGTGAGACCGAAAAGACTATGGTTTGTGGCAGTGGCTATGACAAGTGAACTCGGTGGCGCCGAATATAAATAATCGATGGGGCCGAGTTTGACTTTTGGTTTGGGTCATATGTAGATGTGAAAAAGTAGTTGAGGGTTTTGGAACATATCACTAAGCATTTTGAGCAAGAACCTCATTAAGCAACACCTCATCCCTCCTTGATAGTATTGGCTTTTCCTATAGACTCAATGTGATCTTGGATCACTAAAATGGAAAATGTAGAGACTTGTGCTTTGAGCTTGAGCCAATGCTTTTGTCCTTAGTATTTTGAGGGGTCCACTTTTCTCATCCATGCCATGCCAATCATTGAGCTTTCCTGAAATATTTATCTTGAAATAGCATTAGCTCAATGAGCTATATGTTGTTAGGAATTACCAAAACCACCCAGGGATAGTTGCACTTTCAACAGCTCCACCAGCGGTGGCTACGATCAACCGCCGCGCCACCGCGTCTGTCTCGAAGGCGTTAGCGGGGTGTCCCATCGCAATGCTTCGGTGAAGCGCAAGGCGGGGTCTGGCTGAGCTTGGGAGGTCGCTGTAGATTCCTCCTCACGAATTGCTGCAAGGCGCGCGCTGCTTTTGCTTTGTTTTCCTTCTTTCCTGCATTGAGAGAGACAAGTATGGGGCCCCGTGGGGGCTTGCAACAACTATGGTTTCCTAGTTAACTTGATGCATTTATTGTTCCTGTGTTGTGCCATGGCGTCGTTGTTCTACATTTGCATGTAGGAACAACTTAGCTTGGCACGTTTGAAGTAGTTTCCGCCTTGTGAGATGCCTACTCTAGGCCTCGCCAGGTGCCTTAAGAGCTGCAAAAATTCGTTGAGAGACTATCATTTTACGAACCCTGGTCGCAAGGATTGTCGGGCATGGCCCGGAACTTCGTGGCGCGATGCCCAAGGGGCACGGACTGGGAGGGGTGCTCCCACTGCGAACTCGAATGAGAGAGCCTCGCGAAAATCAGAAGAAAAGGGATCGCGAGGGCGCCCGTACAGTCCCCTTGCGAGGCTTGCGAGAGAGAGCGAATTAGGCAAAGAGCTGAAGACAGAAAACAGAGGCAGGAAGTGATTGAACAGAACCAGCAAAGAACACCAGAAGCAACTTTAATCTAGGTTCAATCAAGGAAGAGCGAGCCAAATGTAGAAAGCAAATGAAAAGTCACGTCCGGCACCTAGTCTAGTCTTCGACGTCTTCTCACCAGCGCGGAGCTAACTGCTGCCACTGGGCATGGGAGGGAGCCCCCGAGGCCCAAGGGCGGCACTCCTGAGACTCCGGGGCGTGTACAACCCCACTCATTATTACGTGAGAGTGTCACGGGCGGCGAGCTTCACAGGCACTGGGCGTTCTTCACAGACACCGGGCCTTTCTTCGGGCGGTGAGCTTCACAGGCACTGGGCCTTCTTCATAGGCACCGGGCCTTTCTTCGGGCAGCGAGCTTCACAGGCACTGGGCCTTCTTTAGAGGCACCGGGCCTTTCTTCAGGCGGCGAGCTTCTGGAGGTTCTAGATGTTCCAGGCGTTTGGGATGGGCACCCCATCCTGAGTCTCCAGGCGCACGGCGCCAGGCCTGGAGACATGGACGACCTTGAACGGGCCCTCCCACATGGGTGAAAGCTTGTGCAGCCCTTCCTTGCAGAGCACTGTCAGGACCGGTTTTCCAGGATATTATTTTCCCAGAAAATGGCCCTTGTGGTCACCAGCCCCAGGATTACTTTTAGCTGATGAGACACCAACTTGATACAGAAACTCCAATAAAAATACAAAATGTGTAGTACAAGACCATTCTGGCCTATGAGTACAACAACTGGTTTCTAGTGGTTGATGGCGGAAGCGGTTTGTGGTTCATCAGCGTCTACGAGACTCCATTTCCCACAGGAACAGCTGACCTAGATAACTCCTATCTTTGCGAGGCTCCTATCACCATTGCGTAGGTTCCGGGGGCTGTCATCGCAACGGTTCTCTCCATGCAAGAAATCTGGCAAAGACAATAGCCAGGGACAAGCCAGTGAGTACTTTGAATGTACTCGCAAATATTAGGAACACGGGGATAATATAACAAATGATAATCATGCTATGAAATATTCTATGATCACCACGTCAGTCACAAAAAAAATACATGATCCACGCAAGCAGGTTATTCATATACAACATGAATATGCAATAAGGGAGTAGAAATAGAATGCACCGATCGGGTGTCTGAAGCGACGCCTCGAAAGGATAATAATATAAAGCATGCCTCAGTCGGGCATCTGAGCGACACCACATAAAGGGCTTATAAATAACAAAAACAACAAGCATGCCACAGTCGGGCGTCTGTGCGACACCACATAAAGGGCTTGTAAGTAATTTAAATAACAAGCATGCCACAGTCGGGCGTCTGAGCGACACCACATAAAGGGCTTATAAGTAATTTGAATAACAAGCATGCCACAGTCGGGCGTCTGAGCGACACCACATAAAGGGCTTATAAGTAATTTGAATAACAAGCATGCCACAGTCGGGCATCTGAGCGACACCACATAAAGGGCTTATAAATAATTTAATCACAGTGAATATCCAGGAGGTAGAACCGTCCCAGGTATACTCAATAATTCAAATAATCTAAATGGTTAGTCCATAATTAATACTAATCACAATCATCATGAGTCACAAGTCATGATCCATGTTCTGGTTTAGCAATTTTTCCTCCGAAGACCGACACTAAGACCGACACTTGACCCATCCCAGACTGTAGTCCTTAACCATGGACACGGCTATTCGAATAGATATAATCTCTGCAGAGGGTGTACTCTTTACCCACGAGTAACGGATTCCTTTAGTCCATCGGGACTAATTCCGTCTACGGTCTTTTAATTGAAAACACACCTGACCGCACACACCAGCCTAACTTACCGGTGTCTGGAATCACCCACGACACCCGTTAAGAAAAACTCTAAGTGGGGAGGCTACAACCTCGACTAGCATGGGATCTCAAAATTTATAACGCGTGCAAACTAGGGGAGCTACCCCCTCGGCTCCAACTGGAAACGTCCATGCCCCCGGACCAGGTGGTATGTCTACCGGATGCAGCCGGTATCTTCCACCATGGCCTCTCTGTATGGTGTGTGCTAGGAAGGGGTTGACAACTTACTGAACCGTATCCTACCTATGGCAGGGACAAGTGGTAGTACGAAAAAAGTATGGGGGTTACTGGAACAAGACTCGATCTATGGTCGACTCAGGAGGTTAAAGCATTTCCTGCATGATAAGCATAAGAAATATATTTCACACCAATCAGACAGAATCACCACTCATCATACCTCACCATGCCTTACCGGACATAACCGTCTCGACAAAGAACTAGAGACAAGCTCGTGTCTACCCAAGACAGAGACTTTCCCAGATTCCTTCTGATAGGCACGAAAGGCATACGAGGGCGATTACATTCCGAAGCATATCAAATTTCAACAGCAAGGAATCATTAATATGCACTCATGAATATGATCATAGCACCACATAAAATACCGAATACTTCGCGTCACGGTGGTGTCGTATATGCATCGAACGACACACAACAAATATTATGTCGGGGTTTAGATTGCTTGCCTTCAAGAGTATGCAAGTGGGGGTGCACTTTTTGAAAGTTGCCTGCTTCTTCAAAATCCTATTTTAAGAAAATTTAAATTAACACATAGTTTCAAAACAGTACAAAACAGTTGTTTGGAAAATTTTCAAATAAATATGAAAATAAACTAGACAAAATTTGAGAAACAACAGAAAAAGAATCAAATCAATTGGACTTATATTTTAAAAAATATAGCCAGGCAAAGTTTAGTCAAAAAACTGTTTTTAATAAAAAAACAGAAAAAGAAAACGGTTCGGGGAGGAAACGTACTCTGGGTTTTATGCTTCCACTTAAACCAGCATGGGCCGTTGCTGTGTCACTGACAGTGGGTCCATCGGGCCCACTGGTCAGGTTTGACCAGTCGCCCGCGCCTCCTTCCTTCTATGTCCGAGCGGAGGCGAAGCTCTGGCGATCGCCGTCGACGAACGGCGGCTCCCCGCGGGATTCTAAGGGCGGGGATGGATCCGCTGGTCCAGGGCGGTCCACTCGGTGGTCAATAGGCTAGCGGTGGTGGAGGGGTCAACGACGGCGCACTCCATGGCGGACGGTGGTTTCGGGAACAATTGGGGGCTTGGGCTATGGTGGCTCCCGGTCGAGGCTGAGGGGTTGGGCGGCTCCGCAAGGTCAAGGGGAGTCGGACGGTGGCACTGGATGGACTGGGGAGACCCTGCTCGCGACGAACGGGACCGGAGCGCGGTGGCCGCCGAACTAACCGGAGACGGGAAAGACGGCCTTCCTCCATCGATTGCTGGCTATGGGGGCTCTAGAGGGATGGCCCGAGGTCGCCTGAGGTCTGGACGAGCTCGGGGGCTCCTTTTATAGGCGGTCGAGGTCGGTTCCGTGATGGCCGGGGATAAGATCGACGGTGAACCGTCGTTCTGTTGCTGGCAGGGCGACATGGCGGCGACGGGCGCTAGCAGACGGGCTCGCGGATGAGCTCGAGCTGTTCCAGAGGGCAGCTGGCGCACTGGAGTGGCTCGGGCGGCGCCGTCCATGGCAGAGGCTGGTGGGACAGCAGTGGCGGCTTGCGGTGGTGGTGTTGCGGAGCTCTAGGGGTGGCTTGGATGGTTCTGATGAGCGGATGAGGACGGGGCGTGGCCCTGCGGGCGACCAAATGCCAGGGGCACGGGGGTGAGAGAACGCGGCGGCTCGGGCACACACACGTGCAAAACGCGCGCTCTGGCCGCGCCCAGAGAACGCACGCTGTGTGCTCGGCAAAATGCCAAGGCAAGTTAGAGGGCTAGGATGAGGCTGGAAATAGACAGGGCTAGGTTAGAGGTAGCTAGGAGATTAGTGGACATGGCTGCTGGGCCAGGGGATCAAGTCCACAATGTAAACTAAAAACTATGCCAAAACTGGCCATGCACACAAGGTGCTCGACAGAATGCCATGGGCATCTAGGCATTTCTTTGGGTGGCCAAAAACTCCAGATCAGAGTCGCTTTAGAGGATAAAGAGGGTGGCAAGGTTAGTTTGACAAAAAGAAAAACTCCTTAGTGCCAGTTTTTGAGAAAACCAAATCTAGACAGAAAATAAAGGGCATTATTGCATGGACCAAAAATATTCCAATGGGTCCAATCTCCTGGACTTAAGGGTTTGGTAGGTTGGTCTATAAGCAGGAGAAACATCAAGGGCAATAGGGCAACATAAAACATGGTTGCAGTACAAAACACCAAACTGGACCAAAATGAAGATGATGATGATTTGCTCAATTTTTTTCAAAGAACCTAATAGGGTTTTTGCATAGAAATGATTTATATGCATCTACTGACATCTCGAAATTTTGGTGAGACATTTTAAAGAAATATTTAAATAGGTTGTAGTGGAAATTACAAACTGGACCAGATTTGAAAACCTGGGGTAGGGCTCAAAATCTCCAAATGACTAAAAGATATTTTTGCATAAAAGTGATGTGGGGACATCACATGACATCCCCAAATTTTGGTGGAAATTTTAAAGGAGTATTTGAAAGGGTTGTAATCCAAATGGGACTCTAAAACTTATAAAAATACTTTTTAAAGAAATAAAGCTCAGGAAAAAATGATTGTATAAACAATTCCACTGATAAAAAGAAATGGTCTTGGGAAGATATACAAGTCCATCAATATTTTTGAAAGGTTTCCACCTAGAAGGAAAAGCTCAAAAATTCAGAGGGACAGAGTGATCTGCAATTAGAAGATGAAACCAGAAAATAAAATTTTAATTTCCTGGCAAAATTTTAATTTATAAATTAAGGTCAAAATTTTCGGGTGTTACAAGCACCCGCCTTAGTACAAGGTCACCTACCTCGAGCATCCTGGGGTAGATGCTGCGACAGTGGTACCATCGCAGCGCCTGCTGGTACCTTGCCGCCCGTAGCGTGGCTTCCTGGCGACGTTCCTCTCCCAGCATAAGGTCCATCCCCCGCATGGCGTCCTGCTGCACCTCATCAAATGCCAGGACCCGCGCGGAGCGACGCCTGGCCTCGTGAGGGAGAACCGCTTCTGCTCCGTAGACGAGGAAGAACAGGGTCTCGCACGTTGGCTTGGTGGCGGTAGTGCGGATGGACCACAACACAGACTGGAGCTCGTCGTGCTAGCCCCTGCCGCAGGCCTCCAGCTTCTTCTTGAAGGTCCTGGTCTTGAGGCCCCTCGGGACCTCCGCGTTGGCGCGTTCGGCCTGGCCGTTGCTCCGGGGGTGCGCTACTAAAGCGTAGCAGATCTACGTTCCAAGGTTAGAACAATACGTTTTGAAGAGATTGCTGGTGAACTGTGAACCATTGTCTTTGATGATGCGGTTAGGGACCCCAAACCGGCTGACGAGGCCCTTGATGAACTTGACCATGGACCCGGCTGGGATGGTGCGGACGGCTTCTACCTCCGCCCACTTGGTGAACTTGTCGATGGCGACGTAGAGGTAGCGGTAGCCCCCAGGCACTCGTGGGAATGGGCCCAAGATATCCAGTCCCAGACAGCGAACGGCCACGAGAGCAGGATGGTCTACAGGCCCTGTGCTGGCTGATGGATCTGCTTTGCATGGAATTGGCAGGCCTCACAGGACTTCACCAACTCGGTTGCATCGTTGAGTGCCGTGGGCTAGTAGAACTCGCTGCGGAATGCCTTGCCAGCAAGGGTCCGTGACGACGAGTGGTGTTCGCAATCTCCGCCGTGTATGTCGGCCAGCAGCTCCTTCCCCTGTTCCCTGGAGATGCAACACAGTGAAACGTCATTCGGCCACCTCCGGTATAACTCACCGTCCTGGATGCAGTAGGCCGTGGCCTGCTGTGCCACGCGCTCCGCGTCCTCCTCCTTCTCCGGCAGCATCCCTTGCATCAGGTATTCCTTGAATTCCTTGGTCTAGCACCCCTCCTGAGGCTCCAACGCCAAGAGTAGGCGCGCTCCCAAGGTCTAGCCACAGGCCGGGGCTACTCTGGCAGGTGGCTGAGGGAGCTCTTCTCGAGGCTGTGCTGTTCTTGAAAGCGGTGGTGCCGCCAACGGCTTGAAGAGTCGTTCCTCAAAAACGCCATGCTCATGAGGCAGCCGTCTGGATGCCCTCCTGGCGATGTCATCAACCTCTTGGTTGTTGCCGCGGGGCACATGCTGCAACTCCAGCCCCAAAACTGCTTCGGCTCATACACCTCGTTGGAGAAGTTGACGAGGATTTGTGAATTGCCCTTAATGATGAGGCGCTTCACTCCCAACACTGGTATAGCTTTTAGGCCTGCTATGAGGCCCTCATATTATGCTATGTTGTTGGAGACCTTCTCGCCCTGCTGGAAACAAAGTTGTACGGCGTAGTAGAGCTTGTCAAGAGTGGGGGATATGAGCACTGCGCCAGCCCCCGCGCCTTGCTACAAGAATGCACCATCGAAGTACATGACCCAGTCATATGGTGGCTCACTTCCTGGGGCGAGAGACCGATCCTCGCCCGCCTTGAGCCCTGGTGCCTCCATCCATTTAGCCACGAAATCAGCGAGTGCAGCTCCCTTGATGACCCTGGTTGTGCTGAACTCCAACTGAAACGCCTGCAGCTCGATGTTCCACTCGGTGACTCTCCCAGCGGAGTTGGGGCTCCTAAGTACCCTTTCCAATGGGTAGGCCGAGACGACCTTAATGGGGTGACCTTGAAAGTAGTGCAGCAGCTTACGCGAGGCCACCAAGAGCGCGAGTAAGAGCTTCTGAGGAATGGGGTACTGTGACCTTGCATCCCGCAGCACCGTGCTGACGAAGTACACCAGGTTCTCGACAAGGGTGGGTGCACTGGCGTGGCCTGCATCTTTCGGAGGTTGATGTGCCTCCTGAGACAATGGAGCCCCCAGCGCATGGTTGCTTGGTGCGGCCTCTTCAGCTCTGGGGGCTTGTTCCTGCTGAGCTTGGTCCCCTGCCGCCGTTGTCGTGGTCCTCACGAGGCCTTCCTGGTCTTGTGTTGCCTCGGCTAAGGCTGTAGCTGGGCGAGATGCGGCCTTAGCTTGGCGCTCCTCCCGAACCGCTACCAGGGCTGCGTTGGCGGAGTAGGGAGTGGAGGCAAGGTAGATCACCAGGGGCTCGAGAGGGCGTGGCGCCACCATCACAGGAGGGCTAGTCAGATATTTCCTGAGGTCTTGAAATGCTTGGTCCGCCTCCTGTGTCCACTCAAACAGGCCCTTCTTCTTCATAAGCTTGAAGAATGGCAGGGCGCGCTCCCCCAGCTTGGAGATGAAGAGTCCTAACGCGGTTACGCGATTGGCAAGCTTCTGCATTTCTGGGTTTGCGGTGGACTCATGTCTTCCATTGCCTTGACCTTCTCTGGGTTGGCCTCGATCCCCCTGTGGGACACGAGGAAACCCAGCATCTTGCCGGAAGGGACGCCTAGCACGCACTTCTCTGGGTTGAGTCGCAGGTCTCCTCCAAGTACTGGATCAAGGTCCTTGCCTCCCAGACTTCACCACAATGTCGTCGATGTAAGCCTCGGCGTTTTTCCCGAGCTCCGGCCCAAGGAAATGTGCATCGGCCGTTGGAAGGCCGCGCACGCGTTGCACAATCCGAATGACATGCAAGTGTAGCAGTACACCCCACATGGGGTCAGGAAGGCTGTCTTCTCCATGTCTTCCACCGCCATCTTGATCTGGTGATAACCCGAAAACGCATCTAGGAAGCACATCAGGTTGCTCTCAGCGGTGGAGTCGATGAATTGGTCGATGCGGGGAAGCGGGAACGGATCTTGGGGGCAAGCCTTGTTGAGGTTGGTGAAGTTGACGCACATGCGTTCCTCCCCCCCCCCCCTTTTTTTGGCACGAGAACGGGGTTTGCCAGCCATTCGGGGTAGCGAACCTCGCGAATAACCCCTGTTGTCTCTAGCTTGCAGGTTTCTTGGATGATGAAGGACTGCTTCTCTGTGGACTACCGCCTCGCTTTCTGCTTCACGGAGCGTACATTGGGGCACACATTCAAGTGATGCTCAATCACCTCCCTCGGGACTCCCGCTAGCTGCTTGGGCTCCCATGCGAACACCTCCTTGTTCGAGCGCAAGAACCTCACCAACGCCTCCTCTTGGTCGGGGTCGAGATTGGCACCTATGGTAAAGTTGGCTCCCGAGGACCCATCTTCCTCAACTGGCACCTACTTGGTCTTCGCCTTATCCTTGGTGAACAGCTACTTCTTTTTGGTCGGTGCAGCTCCCTTGGCCTTGGAGGCGTCCGCGCTAGTGGGCTGTGCCACCGCTATGGCCTTGAGGGCCAGCTTGAGCACTAGCAGAGCCTCCTTGGTATCTCCAGCTACGGTGAGGACGCCGCCGCTCCCGGGCATCTTCATGAGGTTGTAGGCCGGATGGGTTGCCGCCATGAACTGAGCCAAGGCAGCGTATCCGAGGATGGCATTGTACGCGAGGCCGATGTGGGTGATGTCGAAGCACCAGCTCCGTGCGGTAGTTGTTGTGGGTGCCGAAGGTCACAGGAAGGTGGATCTGCCCCAAGGAACTGGAGGAACCGCCTCCGACGCCCGAGAAGGGCTTGCTGGGTCGGAGCCGTTCCAGCGGTACATGGAGGAGGCTGAAGGCCTCCACCGAGAGCACATTAAGGCCGACGCCGCTGTCGATGAGGGTTTTGGTGACTGCCACCTGGCAGATGGTGGGCATGCAGAGCATCGGGAGCGCACCCGAGCAGGCGGTGTTGACGGGGTGATCATCCGAGTTGAAGGTCAGGTCGGCCTTTGGCGCCACCCAACCCGGGGGAGCTGCTTGCCGCGTGAGGGCGGCGCTGATCTGGCGAAAGAACAGCTTGGCGTGGTGGTCTGAGGGTGCCGCCTGTGAGCCGCCCAGGAGAGCTGTGGCGACCTAGGCAACAGCACCGCGTGGTGGCGGAGGAAGAGGTCGCGCAGTTCTTCCCATGCGGCCACAGAAGATGCCGGCAGGTTGAGCAGCCAAGCGCGAGGGACGCCGGTGAGGGCCATGGGAAGCCAGTTGGCCATGACCTTGTTGTCCCCTCTGGCCTTGAGGACGGCTTCCTTGTATGCCAGCAGGAAAACCAGCGAGTCCGCTGCGCAGTCGTAGCGCGGCAGCATCTCTGGCTTGAACTTGCGCGGCCACTACACCTGCGGCAAGGCGGGGGCCAAGGCAAGGAGCCCCCAGGCCCTAGCGCTGGCGCCAGCCGCCGGAGCCGGAGGCGCGATGTCCACCATGAGGGCGAAGCATGGTGTTGGTGGAGATCGGATCGACGGAAGGAAGAGCTTCGGTGCACCCCTACCTGGTGCGCGAAATGTCGGATATAGGGTTCCGGCAAAACCCTTAAGGTTCAAACTTTGGGGTGCGCACGAAGATTTCCCCCAACCAAAATACGCGCTCAGCGTTGCCGCGATCTCTAAGCTAGCACAATGAACTCACTGCACAAGAGACACGAGATTTATACAAGTTCGGGCCACCGTTGTGGTGTAATACCCTATTCCTGTGTGGTGGTGGTGGATTGCCTCTTGGGCTGATGATGAACAATACAAGGGAAGAACAACCTCGCGAGGAGAGGTGTTCTTGTGGTGGTGTGGTGTGTAGATGAACTTCACCTCTCCCTTCTACTATGGTGGCTAGCCCTATTTATAGAGGCCAGGGTCATCTCCCCAAATATTGAGCGGGAAGCGATCCAACAACGGCCATTTTGAAAGGGGACAGTTGGTACAAGCTATCATGACTAAAGGTGGTCTTCGCCTGTCAAAGGCTCTGGTGATGACGCCGTCTTGGGCCCCCCGATGACCTCCGTCCTGCCGTTCTGCTGGTCTTGGTCTTGTTGCAGCGATATGGAAACCTTTACCTGATGCCTCAGTACTCTGTGCCTGCGCTTGCCCCCTTAGCACCAAAGATGAAACAAGGACACTGTATGGGCTGGCGCCCGCCTGGCCTTGGTCGTCATGGCTTGCGTCATGGGCACCTCGTGAGGTACCCCTTGCCTTGATCTCTCCGCCTTATCGCGAGCCTGCCTAGTGAAGCCGCCCCTGAGGAGGCCTTGTGTCATGCGCCCCGTGAGGCTTGGCCCCTCGCGAGGGTCTTGAGTGTTGGTCGATGAAGACGGGTCGTACTGGGCCACTAGTGGAGCCATGCCGCGGTCCGCAGGCAGGCAAGTCTGGGGACCCCCGTTCCCAGAACGCGGACAAACATTGGATCGTCCAGGTCACCAGGACGAAGCCAAGGGGTGAGGGGCTACGTGACCAGTTAGGCTCCTAAGTCGCAATGCTCAGGAGTCCCCCTTGACATAATAACAGCCCTCAGAAAGGAGATACGGGAGCAGGTCTTGGCGTTCTACGTCTGCAGGGCCCGGCCCCGCGCATACCTCATCTGCCGTTGGGTCGTGCGGATCGCCAGGACAAGACCAAGGGGTGAGGGGTGTCAGATTACGAGTTCCACAAACCCTTGAAAGGTTCAAACTCTGGGGTGCGTGCGGAGATCTCAATCTGCCTAGCCTGCCTACTCGCGATCCTCCTAGGCCTAGCGCGTCGAGCTCGAAGAGACAAAGAGACACATCAGTTTATCCTGGTTCGGGCCACCTTGCGATGTAATACCCTACTCCAGCGTTTTAGTGGATTGCCTCGAAGGGCTGAGGATGAACTAGTATAGTGGATGAACTGGTCTCAGGAGGTGAGGTGTTCTTTAGCTCAAGAGAGCTGGTGGGATGTGAACTAGCTGCCCCTCTATGGTGGTGGATAAGTCCTATTTATAGTGGCCTTGGTCCTCTTCCCAAATGTTGGCGGGAAGGGATCCCACAATGACCGGATTTGAAAGGGGACAAGTAGTAAAACTTATCCTGACTAAAGTGGACTTCGCCTACGAAAAGCCCCTGGTCGTGACGCTGCGGTGGGCTCGGTGATGACCTTTGCCCTGCCGTCCTGGTGGTCTTGGTCTTGTTACACCAGAATCGAAACCTTTGGCTGATTCCTTGGGACTCCGCGCCTGCGGCTTGCCTCCCTTGCACCAAAGAGGAAACTGGCGCTCTGCGCTCGCTGGCGCCCGCCTGGCCTTGGTCGTCATGGTTCACGTCACTTGAGCCTCGTGAGGTGCACCTTGCATAGAACTCCCCGTCCCTCGGGAGCCAGTCTGAAGAGGTCGGTCCCCTCGGGGGTCTTCGCATTGTCCTCCTCGCAAGGCATGGCCCCTCACAAGGGTCTTGAGTCGTTGATGTTGAAGTTGGGCCATCGATGGACCCACGTGGTGGGCTGCATGCAGGCAAGTCTGGATACCCCCATATCCAAAATGCCGACAGTAGCCCCCGGGACCAAGGAGCGCTCGGACTTGGATTCCAGGCAAAGCCAAAGGGCAAGTGCGGAGCACCACGGGCCCTAACCGCCTGCGGCCTTGGTGACGCGTGGCGATTGATGGGACGCGGGCGTCTCCACTTGCCCATGTTGCCTTGATATCCGCTAGGCCTAGTGGTCGCCCGTTGCCGGAGCAGCTCGCTCTCGCAGGTTGTCGTGCTCGGCCTACGTTTCTTCTTCTCCCAATCTTGTAGCTTCGTGCGCAGATCTGGCATCAACGCCTCCCCCCTTTTCCTGCTTCTGTCATGGCCCCGTAGCAGAGGAGGAAGAAGGGGAAGCCGAGCGCCCCGGCCGGGCCCCCATCGGCCTTGGAGCCATCCCTCGAGTGGTCAACGGTGATCAATCGGGAGGGGCCGGACAAGGTCTGCCATGCCCTGGCAGCTGACTCCAATGAGTGGAAGGCAACGGCTGTCTGTCCTGCGTCTTGGCTTGTGGGCGAGATGAGCTCCACTGAGATCCCCATCTATGTCCACACTTTCCTTGCGGGTCTGATTCCCCCCCTTCTCTCCCTTCTTCAATGATGTAATATCGCATTACCAGATCCACCTACTGCATCTGGATCCCCGCTCCGTCATCCTCCTCGCCATTTTTGCCTTCTGTTGCGAGGCCATGGTCGGCATTACTCCTTCTGTGGCCCTGTTTCGCCATTTCTTCTTGCTCCAGCTGGTCGATGCTCGCCAATGCTCAGGATGTGCGACCTTCAAAGCTATGGCCGCAAGCACCAGCTGGGGGATCGACTTTGAGCTTTCGCCCACTGCGAAGGGGTTCAGGAAGCAGTGGTTGCTTATGGATGCCGGCAAGTGCAACCCCCTGCTCCTGACTCCTCGGGCGCCAGACGCACCCAGCTCCGGTTTGGGGAACGTGAAGCTCTCCGACCGTCTCCTTACTTGCGTCTGGAAGATGTTGACGAGGCTGCAGGAGCTGGAGGTGATGGCACCAATGGTGGTGAAGGAATTCTTCAGGCAGCGCGTCGCACCCCTCCAGCGCCATTCTCGCCCAATGTGAGACCTTGCCGGCGTCGAGGATCACATGAGGCTGCAGAAGCCGTCACTGACTGCCGGGACCTTGAGCATGGTGCTTGAGCTCCCGACGGGTGAATCCGAGCCCGCCGACCTTCCAGGAGATGGTTGCCTCCTCTATCAGTGCTCGAACAAGACGGCCTTCATGGGGCAGATGCCCCTATTCGGCGAGTAGGGGTTGCCCCCGGAGGGCCTTGAGGGGCCTCGTGAGAATCCTGTCTTCGTGACACCCATGCTGCTCGATCCTGCTGCGTGTGCCCCAAGTGTGGAGGCAGGGGGCGCCCATCGTCAGCACTTGCTGAGGGTTGCTCCGGAGGCCTGGCGTCGCTGGGGGCCCATGAGATCGGGACTCCCGAGGCCTAGAAGGGGGCCGCCGCAGGGTCAGCGCAACCCTATGCTCCGGAGGCAGAGGCTCTTGAAGCTCGGGGTGACGGCTTCGAGGGGGCTGCCGATGGCGAGGCGCCCACCGACGGCTCCGGAGTCGCCACTCGGAAGACCCCGCTAGGCGTCGACGGCTCGCCGAACGCTCCTCCTCCCGGGGGCTGTCCGTCGGGGTCCGGTCGGCCCCGCCTGAGCCTTCAATCGCTCCTGAAGAGGAAAAGGTCTTCGTGCCGCAGCGACGGCACCCGTCGACCGCTAAAGCTGAGGAGATATGTGGCTGCAGATGTGTAGTACCTTTGCTCTCTTGCGCGCCGCGTTCTCTCCTGACCAGGGCCTTGCAGGGTTCCCGTGAAGGCGAAACCTCGGGAGGTTAGTGCCTCCAAGGATCCTGGCTTGACCCCGGCACACAGCCCCCGGCGCCCTGGCCCTGCCCAGGGCGCGGGGCCGACTCTGGCCGCCAGGGTGCCGCAAGGGGGCCCCGGGCCCGAGCTTCCTGCTTCCTTTCTCCGTGGCCCGGCCTATGGGACGGGTGATGGACCGGCGATCCTTCCTCTGGTTATTGCTAGCAAGTAGATGCCTCTTGGGCGGCCTTCGTCTTCAGGTTGCGGGGCTACACCGGCCAGCCCCCGGCCGGAGGCAGGCGAGAGGCCCAGTGCCTCCTCGGCAGCCTCCGGGGCCGAAGAAGGCCTTGGTGATGCATTGGCGCTTGCACGCGGGTGCAGTGCCGTTCGCTTCGAGCTCTTCGGTGAGGCAATGCGTGCGAGGATCCAGCTTGGCGGGGAGCTTGCTAATATCATCACCAGGCTCGAGGCGGAAAGCGGCCACCTGGCGCATGAGTGGCAGCAGTTGAAGGCCGCCATCAACCTCCAGAAACTTCAGCATGACAAGGCCAACGTGCTTGCGGCGGCCTCGCTTGCAACTTTTCGCGAGGCTTGTGCCCATGCCATGGAGGAGGCCTAAGCCACCAACTGCTATCGCAAGGCAGCCAAGGAGCGAGGGCGGAAGATTTTGTCTTCAAATGCTGCCCTTGAGCGACAAGTTGAGGAGCGGCGTGCCCTCCTAGCCTCCTCACCAGATGAAGCAGCCTTTGCCAAGGCGGAGCTCTTGAGGCGCCATGATGACCTGGCATTGGAGGCAGTGGAGCATAGAATGGCGTTGGAGAGGTTGGAGGTGAGGGAGCGCCAGGCTGCAGCGGCTGAGGATGTTGTCACTGCCCGAGAAGCCGAGGTCCAGCTGGAGGTGGAGGAGAGGGTGGCAAAGGCGCGTGATGATTTGGCTGAGGGGCACTGCCTGGATCTGGAGCTCCTCAAGGCCGAGCTTGAAGGCCGGATCGCCACCTTTAAGACAAAGCTGCAATCCACAGAGGAGCGTGTGAATGCTGCCAATGAAGCTCTGACCTCTTCCGAATCTGCCTTGCACTCTGCCTGCGCCGAGATTTCC
The DNA here is from genome assembly GCA_963921465.1 of Triticum timopheevii. Lineage (NCBI taxonomy): Eukaryota > Viridiplantae > Streptophyta > Magnoliopsida > Poales > Poaceae > Triticum > Triticum timopheevii. The sequence goes on from OY997262.1 coordinate 326,876,316, forward strand.
TCCCTCTAGCAACAAGTCAAGGACACCGCCTCCCTCCTGAAGAAGGCTTCGAATGAAAAGAGCCGCCACCTGATACTGGAACACGAGCACAGCTCTATGCTCCAAGGTCTGAGCGTTAGAGCCAACCGTGCCTTGGGCACTATCTACGATGAGAGCACTCCTCACCCGCACGAGGGTGACTATGCCAGCCATCTTAGCTTCTTCAGGGATGTTGTGACCCGCCTAGAGGATTAGGACGCGAAGGCTCGCCAGCTGGTCTAGGGGAGGAGCCAGGGCCTCCTCGGGCGTGCGCTCTCGCGCGTCTTCAGCAATCTCCTGAACTGCGATTCCCATTTTGACGTCAACACCGTGCTAGCCCCCGTGCTTCTGGCTACCCTAGACAGGCTCGCCAGGTGGGTGGATGATCATATGAAAGCCTTGGTGGAGGAGCTGGCTCCAGAGGATGACACGGTCGTGCTCACGGCCGGAGCGGACGGCACAGGCGGTGGGAATGAGGAGGACAGTTGCCATGGCTCAGGCAGCGTGAGCAGTGTGGACGAAGACGACAAACGGGTCGCGCTCAGCTAGACCTGTACTCCTGTTTGCTTTAACCTGTATGACCAAACTTCGAAGTTCCCTTGTGAGAGCATTTTGAAAGGGGGGTGGGCGGGCCTTGTGATGTAAATAATTGTGAAATGCCCTAAAATGATGTCGCGGAGCAACCTCTCAGGTCTGCAGCCTTAGGCGGGATGGTGGTCGTGACTTATCTTTGGCTCCGTGAGTCTCGAGTGAGCCCTGACGCTGTACAAACATTTGTCCTGCCGAGGCATGCCTGCTGCGGGCTTGTGAGGGCCTGGCTCTTGCAAGGAGCTTGTTGACCTACCCTGGAGTGCATCGCGAGGAGCCAACTGCCGTATCGCGGCGAGGTGGGCGTGTGTGGTGGCCTCACCCTCGAGCCCCCGGGAGGGAAGCGATTAATCCCGACGCGCACACCGTACCCAGCCCCTGCTCGCGAGGCGCTCGAGGGTAGGGTAGCAGTCACGAGCTCCAGAAAAATGCAAGAACAGAAGGCAAGAGAGAAATGCAAGACGAGAAAAACTCCCCCCCCCCATTCTTATAAATGCATGAGAACCAAATTACTCCAAAAAGCCGACGAACAAGTGCAAAAGGAGGCAAAAGCAAATGGCCACGTCCAGCGCCTAGCTAGTCTTCAAGTCTTCTCACTAGCGCAGAGCTAAGTGCTTCCACTGGCTGGGCAGAGGCATTAGGGGACAGGGTCGACGGCCAGCACGGAGCATGGTGCTTCCACTAGGACGTGAGTGGGAGCTCCCACGAGGCCCCAGGGCGGCGCTCAGGAGACTCCGGGGCGTGTATAGCCCCACTCATTATTATGTGAGAGTGTCACGAGCGGAGACCTTCACAGGCCAAAGCCATGCTTCATGCCGCCTGATGAGGACCCTGCCCTGCGCCACCCCCAACCACCATTGGGGAGACCGGAAACCAGGACAAGACCAAGGGGCAAGGGGGACGATGGTGGCGTCCTCGGCGATCGTAGGCCCCCCGCTGGGGGAAGGGCTCGCCGGCGCCTTCCCTGACGGGGAACCTACCTCCAAGCAGGGTCCTGCTCTGCGCAGCGTGGGGGAGGCCCCGCTGCTGGGCTCCCCTCATGATGCTCCCAACGCCCTTCGCGCTTGTGAAGTGCATCTGTCGTCCTGAGAGTCGTGATGGTAGTCGCGCCCTGGTTCACCTGTGATCCATGGTCAACGTAAGCGTGCCCCGGTGGCGTTAGCTGTACCCAGAGGTTGTTGTCATTGGACACGTTGGCGGGGCTCGGCAGCGGCTCGTAAGGGGTCTCGGCTTTGTGTATATCTAGCGCCGAGCCTGGTGTAGGGGATCGGCTGGGGACCTCTCCCTGCGCGTGCTTCGGGTCCATCGCGACGGGGACGTAGGCTTTCGGGCTGGCTGTGCCAGAAGCGCTGCCCGGCTGCCTCATGTTCCCGCCTTCTTCGGTCACTCTTTGGTCCTATTGTCCAGGGGCCGGCACTCCTGCGCGGCCCTTGGGGATGTTTCCCGGAGCAGCCCCATGCTGAGGTGGCATGTTTGGAGGAGTGCGGGCTGCACCGTGAGGCCGGCCGGCGTCGAGAGGCTCTTCAGGGGGCCTGGGAGGGGGTGCGCGGTTGTCGCGGGGACGGGCGCGCGCCCCTACCACAGCCTGCGATGTGAGCAGGGAGCAGAATGGCACCGCTCCCCTGCATGCTGCGTCCAGCAGCTCAGCAACCCGCTCCAGCAGGGCGTCACGACCGCTTTCCAGCAGCTTGCAACTCAGGAGCTCCAGAGCCACGATGACCGCAGCTCACATGTTTGCCTATTACCTGCGCGTGTATGGTGCGGTTGCCACGGCATAGCTTGCATATCGTGCACCGGCGCGGTTGCGGCGCGGCGCCAGAGGGGAAGGCTGCGCCCCACGCCCCACACGTTCGGCCACCCCGGGCGGAGCACGGGTAGCAAGCAGAGCAGAGTGGAGGTCCTCATCGGCGGGCACTGTCGAGGAGGCCCGAACAACCCAGTGCTCGACGTGCACCCTCGGGCGTCGGCCATGGCGTTGGTGGAGCGGTGAATGACCGATCGATGGAAGAGGACATCTGACGCACCCCTATGTGGCGCGCCAAATGTTGGATTACGGGTTCCGCAAACCCTTGAAAGGTTCAAACTCCGGGGTGCGTGCAGAGATCTCAACCTGCCCAGCCTGCCTACTCACGATCCTCCTAGGCCTAGCGTGTCGAGATCTAAGAGACCAAGAGACACATCAGTTTATCCTGGTTTTGCCACCTTGCGGTGTAATACCCTACTCCAGCATTTTGGTGGATTGCCTCGAAGGGCTGAGGATGAACTAGTACAGTGGATGAACTGGCCTCAGGAGGTGAGTTATTCTTGAGCTCAAGAGAGCTGGTGGGATGTGAACTAGCTGCCCCTCTATGGTGGTGGCTAAGTCCTATTTATAGTGGCCTTGGTCCTCTTCCCAATTGTTGGCGGGAAGGGATCCCACAATGGCCGGATTTGAAAGGAGACAAGTAGTACAACTTATCCTGACTAAAGTGGACTTCGCCTGCAAAAAGCCCCTGGTCATGATGCTGCGGTGGGCTCGGTGATGACCTCCCCGTCCTGGTGGTCTTGGTCTTGTTGCACCAGAATGGAAACCTTTGGCTGATTCCTCGGGACTCCGCACCTGCAGCTTGCCTCCCTTGCACCGAAGAGGAAACTGGTGCTCTGCACCCTCTAGCGCCCGCCTGGCCTTGGTCGTCATAGCTCACATCAGCTGAGCCTCGTGAGGTGCACCTTGCATAGAACTCGCTGCCCCTCAGGAGTCAGCCTGAAGAGGCTGGTCCCCTCGGGGGTCTTGGTGTCATCCTCCTCGCGAGGCTTGGCCCCTCGCGAGGTTCTTGAGTCATTGATGTTGAAGCTGGGCCGTACCAGGCCATCGATGGAGCCACGTGGTGGGCCGTAGGCAGTCAAGTTTGGATACCCCCATATCCAGAACGCTGACAAGGGGCTATGTGCCTAGTTAGGCTCCTGATTCGCGATGCTCAAGGGTCCCCCTTGACGTACAAACAACCCTCAGAAAGGAAATACGGGAGCAGGTCTTGGCATTATGCGTCGGCAGGGCCCGGCCCCGCGCATACCTCAGCCATCGTTGGGTCGTCCGGATTGCCAGGATGAGACCAAGGGGTGTCGTGGTTCTAAGTCTGACAGTAGAATGGGGGTTAGGTATGGAGAGGCAAGATCCTAGCTATGGAGTAGTTGTACACACGAGTGTTCTACGAGTTTAGGCCCTTCTCGGAGGAAGTAATAGCCCTACGTCTCGGAGCCCAGAGGCGGTTGACTGGTTTCTGTGTATATGAGTTACAGGGGTGCGAACCCTTTACACTGAGGAGGGGGTGGCTTATATAGAGTTCGCCAGACCCCTCCGGCCCTCAGTTATGCAGGGTTTAAAGTACATTAAGACAAGGGGTTACTGGTAACGCCCTCATAAAGTGTCATGAAGACTATTAAAGCTACTTAATGACAGACCGTTGCGTGCTGAGTGACTTTAGGTCTCCTGGTCGTCGAGTGGTTAGCTTTATGGTCGAGTGGCTATCTTCATCGTCGAGTGTCCTTGAGTTCGTCGAGTGAAGTCTCTCTTGGTCGACTGGAAGGTAGCTTCTTCTAAGGATGTCCTTGGGTAGGGTATCCTAGATAGGTCCATGACCCTAACCTAGGTACATGACTTCATCATTAGCCCCCGAATGGATCGAGGTTCGAGTGAGGAAGGGGTTGATAATTTTCTCCGACCTATTTCCCGTGCTCTGATTATGTCGTATCCTGGATCAGTGATTTTTCTTTTTTGGCTTCGGCATTAACTTTTCTTTCAGTCGCCTTGATCCATTCTTTTCTCCTGTCGAGTGAACTTTTGAACTTAGTGAACTTCCGAGCGACAGATCGCAGGAAATCTATCGTCTGACAGGTTGATCTGTCGTTAGCGGATTTTGTGGGATCCGAATTTTGGGAAGCGCGCGAAGCGGGGCGGACCGCGGTACTCGGATGGGATAGGGCGTGGACGCCTTGATTTCCGCGCCGCCTTTTTCGCCACGTATCATCCGTGCGCAATTGTTTTGGGATGTGACAGGACCGCCCGGGCCTACTTGTCAGCCACTCGGAAGCGTCCTTATATAAAGCGCCGGGCGAGGGTTTTTGAACAGTGCCTTCTCATTCTCCTCTCTGCCCTCTTTGCCTCCGCCCGCTGTGCCCGCTCTCGCCTCCGCCTATCCACTCCTCGCGTGCTTCGCCGGCGACAATGGTGAAGGAGAAGACGGCGGCCTTGGAGCGCGCGAAGTAGGTGACGACGACGGGGAAAGCGAAGGGGAGAGCGTCCAGTCGGGGCGGATCTTCATCAAGGTCCCGCCTGCCAAAAGGTTGGGTCCAAGGGGATTGGATCCGTTCGACCATCACCGAGACGGATCTCAATGACCTGGCCAACAAGGGTCTAATCCCCCACGGGTCAGCAAGGCTTCCGGGGACCGAGTGTCAACCGCAGCCGCAAGAGGGTGAGTGCGTTCTCCTAGCCACTCATATAGACCGTGGATTCTCTCTGCCGCCGAGTGCTTTCTTCCGAGGGTTTCTGAACTTCTTTGGGGTGCAACTCCACCATTTCACTCCCAATTCCATCGCCTATCTTGCTGCTTTCGTGTCCATGTGTGAGAACTTCCTGGGTTGTCGACCACATTGGGGTCTCTTTAAGCACATATTCACATGTCGCTCACAGATGGTGAAAAAGGCGAGTCCGGGTGATGAGAGGACTAAGGTTATCCAGCTGTGCGGGGGTCTTGGGATTCAGATGAGGAATAAGAGTACTTTCCCGACCATGACCCTTCCTGAGTCGGTCAGAGGGTGGCAGTCGACTTGGTTCTACTGCCAAGACGAGTCGACGCCGGGGCAGTCGACTGGTCTCCCTCCGTTCTCCATGGACCGAGTGGACAAACCCTCTTCTCTGAAGGTGCTTCCTAAGGAGAAGGCTCAGGTAAGAATGTTGATGGAATGTGTAGTCCAACTCGTTAGGGACGGAGTGACGGGTATGGATCTTCTGGAGGTCTTCCTTAGACGGCGCATCCAACCGCTTCAGTACCGAGGTCACCCGATGTGGCTGTACTGTGGTACCGAAGACACCACTCGGGTCCATCCAGAAGCGGTCGACGACGCCACAATAGAGAGGTGGGTGGCCGCAATCACAGGGAATAAGGACAACCCTCGAGGGGATAGGAGGATCCCACCACTCGACTGTACCTCCACACTGGACACGGTATGACCACTTATCTCCAATTGTAATCTTGCTTTATTCATTCTGCTTTGCTGCGAATTGGTCGATTGATCTTTGTTTTGTTTTGTTGTCTGACAGGCCACCACTGAGTTATACTCGATGCCCAATGGAGCACAAACGCCGACTGAGGAGGAGGAAGGAAGTGGGGGCGAAAGCCCGGAGGAGTGGGATTCGGATGCTAACGACGATGATGAGGGTGATGACTCTGGTGAGGAGGAAGAGGAGGAGGAGGAGGAGGAAGTTGTACATCCTCGTTCGGAAAGACGCTCGAAGCTTGTCCATGATCCCGCGGCCGAGCGTGGTAAGGGGGTCGCAACCGTCACGCAGTCGTCCAAGCGCCCTCGGACTTCTTCTCCGGTGCCGACTGAGAAAGCTCTGAAGCAATCTCAAGTGGCGCCGTCGTAGTCGGTGAAGGTCTTGCCGAAGATGAAGATGGTGATCCCCACTATCTCAGGGTAATGGTGTAGCTTGGGTTTGTCTGTTCCACATGAACTTATTCTTGGTCGACTCATGAGCTAATCGACTGACTTCTGGAACTGCAGTGCTGCTACTTCTGATACCTCGGCCAGAGCTGAAGACCAGGAGATGGAGGATGCTGTTACTTCGAAACCTGGTATGACTCTTGTAGTTCCGTCTTCAGTCGATTGGCTTCTTGTCTCTAATTTTGATTCTTTTTCTGCAGCTTCATCTAACGTCGTTATCGACCTTCCCGATGACGACGACGAGGAACCACCGAGGCAGAGAAGGAACAAGAAAGCATCTGCTGGCAAGGCAACTCAGGATGTGCCAGCACCCGAGACATTGGTCGTGGAGGGAGACAATGTCACTCGGCCTACCGTAACCTTTGCGGTGTCGTTGACGAGTGCTCGCCCTTCATCGTCGAGTGCTGCTCAACCTTCGCTTTTCTCAACCTACCACGTTCCAGAAGACCAAGCTAGTGCTGCTAAAGAAGCAATACGCCAAGCGGGGGGCATGATGGAGCAAGTGAAGGCAATTCGAGAAGCCAGCCAGGCAGCCTATGATGCCAGTTCAGCAATTCAGAGTAATGTTCAGGTCAGTCGGTCACTGTCTGTTCTGTTAAGATATGATATCTGAAAACTCTTCTTTCTGAAATTCCTAGAGTTTGTCCTACACCCACTGGGTGTGTCGATTGAAATTCTGAGTTAGTGGGGGCATGCTGAGTGCACCCACTGGGTGTGTCGATTGAAATTCCGAGTTAGTGGGGGCACGCTGAGTGCACCCGCTGGGTGTAGTCCCCAAGGCTATGGTGGACTGCTGGCAGTCGACCATAGTCTTTATGTCTTAAGTTTTTTCCTTACTCGACTAGGTCGAATAGATTCATAGACCGGTGGGGGCACGCTGAGTGCACCCACTGGGTGTAGTCCCCGAGACTGTGGTCGACTGCTGGCAGTCGACTATAGTCTGAAGAACACCTCCCGTTTTTTTTGTTGTTGTTGTTGTTGGTCGACTGGTCGACTCTAACTGATGAAACTAGTGGGGGCACGCTGAGTGCACCCACTGGGTGTAGTCCCCGAGACTGTGGTCGAATGTTTGTATTCGGCCGTAGTCTTAGAAACGCTTTGATTTTTCCTTAGTCACTCGGACGTGAATTGTCTTTGACATCTGTCGATTGGTTCTTCGTAGAAATCCTGCGACCTTGCGGCTCGTTATACTGAGTTGGAGAACAAACACATCCAGCTCGAGCTTGATCTAAAACTGACCCAAGAGAACCTAACAAAGGCGAAGGAGGAAGCTAAAGGTATGTTTGGTGAGGCCTCCGACGACTGCCTTTGCCTCTCGTTTGTTTCAGAATCTGATCTCACTGTAACTTTGCAGACAAAGTGAGGGATGCCTTGAAGAAGAAAGACCTTGACTTGGCTGAGTTGCAGAAAACGGCTTTAGAGAAGACCAAGCTCGCAGATGAGAAGCTGGCTTCAGTCACCAAGCTTGAAGAAGAAAACACCAATCTGAAGGCTGCTCTTGATGCCGCCAACAAGGAGGTCAGTCGACTGAAAAGTGACAAGATTGCCCTGAATGACAAGGCCAGTGAGTTGGTGGGAAAGAAGAACGATCTGGAGGCTTATCTGGGTGGACTCACAAAGAAGCTATTCCTCATGCTTGAAGGTAATCTTTTGTATCAAACAGACATTTTAACTGTGATCTCCGACTGTTGTCTTAACTCGATGGTTGTGCTTGCAGAATTTTGCCAGAACTTTGAAGAGGAGACTGGTCGACTGGAAATAAACCTGGATCCCATCAACTCTCCCGTGAAAGATGAAGTCGCCATGAATGTGCTCCGGCTTAAATCTCCTGTTGCTGCTGTCGTCGACTATCTCCCAAGGCTGAAGGTCGCAACTTCTCGCATCGACACAACACTCTGGCCAAGAGAGACGCTGCAGAATGACCTCGAGTCTCTGATGACTCGACTGAATGAGGTCCCAAGTCGAGTGCAGGAATGGAAGAAGTCTTCTGCCAGGTGTGGCGCGGATGTTGCTCTGTCTCTGGTTCGTGTTCACTGCAAGGATGCACGAGAGAACAAGCTGGTGTCCCTTAGGGTGGCTAACACCAGGAAGCATGATTTCCGATCTTTCATGGAGACCTTCATCACCGCTGCCACTCGGATTGCAGATGGAATCGACCTGGATGAATTTGTTGCACTTTCCAGCCCTCCATAGGAGGGGTAAAGAACTTCTGAGCTTGATACTTTAAATTTGCCTCGGTATGCCGAGTGAGTTTTGTAACCGACAAACCTTAACAGGCTTAGCGCCTGAGCACTTTCGGTTCCGTTAGGTGTTATCCAAACTTGGATTCGACGTTGAATATGCTTGCATCTGGTTTGAGGTGTCTTTTGCAGGCTAAAACGAGGCGCTCATTGCAATCGACTTGTTCCTCGATACACTTAGGCGAGCACTGGGCAGCAGCTAAGCCCCCGAGTGAGAGGTCTGCTCTCCACTCAGTAGGATTTTCAAAAACTTAGGCGAGCACTGGGCTGCAGCTAAGCCCCCGAGTGGGAGGTTTGCTCTCCACTCGGTAGGATTTTCAAAAACTTAGGCGAGCACTGGACTGCAGCTAAGCCCCCGAGTGGGAGGTTTGCTCTCCACTCGGTAGGATTTTCAAAAACTTAGGCGAGCACTGGGCTGCAGCTAAGCCCCCGAGTGTGAGGTTTGCTCTCCACTCGGTAGGATTTTCAAAAACTTAGGCGAGCACTGGGCTGCAGCTAAGCCCCGAGTGGGAGGTTTGCTCTCCACTCGGTAGGATTTTCAAAAACTTAGGCGAGCACTGGGCTGCAGCTAAGCCCCCGAGTGGGAGGTTTGCTCTCCACTCGGTAGGATTTTCAAAAACTTAAGCGAGCATTGGGTTGCAGCTAAGCCCCCGAGTGGGAGGTTTGCTCTCCACTCGGTAGGATTTTCAAAAACTTAGGCGAGCACTGGGCTGCAGCTAAGCCCCCGAGTGGGAGGTTTGCTCTCCACTCGGTAGGATTTTCAAGGCGTACCTCTGGAGAAGGAGGTAGCAGTCGACATGTACCTCGTCCTCCTCTCAGAGTGCACGTTGTATTTGTACTTAAGCGAGCGCAATGCTGCAGCTAAGCCTCCGAATGGAAGGCTAGCTTACCACTCGGTAGGATTTTGTTTAACTTAGGCGAGTACTTGGACTGCAGCTAAGCCTCCGAGTGGAAGGCTGGCTTACCACTCGGTAGGATTTTGTTTAACTTAGTCGAGTACTGGACTGCAGCTAAGCCTGTGGAAGGCTGGCTTTCCACTCGGTAGGATTTTCAAAAACTTAGGCGAGTACTTGGACTGCAGCTAAGCCTCCGAGTAGAAGGCTGGCTTACCACTCGGTAGGATTTTCAAAAACTTAGGCTAGTACTTGGACTGCAGCTAAGCCTCCGAGTGGAAGGCTGGCCTACCACTCGGTAGGATTTTGTTTAACTTAGGCGAAACGGATTTCGCAGCTAAGCCTTCGAGTGGAAGGCTGGCTTACCACTCAGTAGGATTTTAAAAAACTTAGGCGAGTACTTGGATAGCAGCTAAGCCTCCGAGTGGAAGGCTGGCTCACCACTCGGTAGGATTTTGTTTAACTTAGGCGAAACGGATTTCGCAGCTAAGCCTTCGAGTGGGAGGCTGGCTCACCACTCGGTTAGGATTTTTTTTTACAGACTTAGGCGAATCAGATTCGCAGCCAAGCCACCCACTGGGGGATTGCTTTATGTGGACAAAAGTAATAACAATTACTGGGAAAACTATAAAGCTCTTGTCTTTGATAAATAAACTACAGAAGTACTTTTATTACAACTCATCCGAGTGAATACTTAAGTGTAAAAGGGGTGGAGAAGCTCCGCGTTCCAAGCTCGGGGCTCGTCGATCTGATGCTCGACATTGTAGAGACGGTATGCTCCATTGTGGAGAACCTTGGTGACGATGAAGGGACCTTCCCAAGAAGGAGCAAGCTTGTGTGGTTTCTGCTGATCCACTCAGAGAACCAAATCTCCTTCCTGGAAGGCTCGACTCTTCACGTTTTTGGCATGGAAGTGACGCAAGTCTTTTTGATAAATGGTCGATCGAATCAGGTCCATCTCCCTTTCTTCCTCTAAGAGGTCGACTGCATCCTGCCGTGCTTGTTCTGCTTCAGCTTTGGTGTAGAGCTCGACCTGAGGAGCATTGTGGAGAAGGTCACTCGGCAAGACTGCTTCAGCTCCGTAGACCAAGAAGAACGGAGTTCTTCCAGTCGACCGGTTGGGCGTGGTCCTTAACCCCCAAAGTACCGAGGGAAGTTCGTCGACCCATGCACCAGCCGCATGCTTGAGATCACGCATCAAACGGGGTTTCAACCCTTTGAGAATCAAGCGGTTGGCTCGTTCTGCCTGTCCATTCAACTGCGGATGGGCGACTGAAGCATAGTCGACTCGTGTGCCTTGAGACGTGCAGAAAGCTCTAAATTCTTCGGAATCGAAGTTTGACCCGTTGTCAGTGATGATGCTGTGCGGGACTCCATATCTGAATATTAAATCTCTGATAAAGCTGACAGCAGTACCGGCATCGAGGTTCTTGATGGGTTTGGCCTCAATCCACTTGGTAAACTTGTCGACTGCTACCAGCACATGGGTGAAACCGCTTCTGCCCGTTCTCAAAGGGCCGACCATATCCAACCCCCATACTGTAAAGGGCCAAACAAGTAGTATGGTCTTTAAAGCTGAGGCGGGCTTGTGTGACATATTGGAGTAAAATTGACATCCCTCACACTTGTCGACTATCTCCTTGGCCATCTCATTTTCTCTGGGCCAATAAAAACCAGCTCGGTATGCTTTAGCCACGATGGTCCGAGAAGACGCATGATGGCCACAGGTCCCTGAGTGGATGTCGTTGAGAATCATTCGACCTTCCTCTGGTGTTATGCATTTCTGGCTGACTCCAGTCGCACTTTCTCTGTATAACTGACCCCTCGTGATGGTGAAGGCTTTGGATCGGCGGACGATCTCCCGAGCCTCTTCTTCATTCTCGGGGAGTTCTTTTCTCAAAATATAGGCGATATAGGGCACTGTCCAATCGGGAGTGATGACCAAAACTTCCAAGATCAAGTCGACCACAGCTAGGACCTCGACTTCAGTCGGATCTGCGGTGCTTTTGGACTGCGGGACTTCCTCAGTGAAAGGATCTTCTTGAACCGATGGTGTGTGAACATGCTCCAAAAACACACCACTCGGAATGGCTTCCCTCTTGGAACCTATCTTCGCCAAGTCATCGACTGCTTGATTTTTCAGTCGGGGAACGTGATGGAGCTCTAATCCCTCGAATTTTTTCTCCAGCTTTCTCACTGCATTGCAGTATCCAGTCATGGCTAGGCTTCTAACGTCCCACTCCTTCATCACTTGATTGACCACCAAATCTGAGTCACCATAAACCATAAGGCGACGGACGCCGAGTGAAATGGCCATGCGCAACCCATACAAAAGCGCTTCATATTCTGCTTCATTGTTGGAGGAATCAAAGTGGATCTGGAGCACATATCTGAGCTTATCTCCTCGGGGAGAAACCAAAACTACCCCAGCACCAGAACCATTTAACATCTTAGAGCCATCAAAGAACATGGTCCAATGCTCCGAGTGAACTTGAGTCGGCTGCTGTTGTTCAATCCACTCGGCAAGGAAATCTGCTATAGCCTGGGACTTAATGGCTTTCTTTGCCTCAAATTTGATATCAAGGGGAAGGAGTTCAATCGCCCATTTAGCCACTCGACCAGTTGCGTCTCTGTTGTGTAGAATCTCCGACAATGGTGCATCGCTGACGACTGTAATGTCCTGATCAGAGAAATAATGAGCAACCTTCTTCATGGTCAGGTAGATCCCATATATGAGCTTCTGATAATGAGGATATCTTTGCTTCGATGGAGTCAAAACTTCAGAGAGATAATACACTGGGCGCTGAACTTTGAGGGTTTTACCTTCCTCTTCCCGCTCGACCGTAAGTACTATACTGACGACCTGTCCTGTGGCTGCAATGTAAAGCAATAGAGGCTCTTTGCTGATTGGAGCAGCAAGCACCGGCTGGGTGGAGAGCAGAGTTTTTAGCTCGGCAAACACTGCATCAGCTTCTGGAGTCCACTCGAACTTGTCTGCCTTCTTCATCGGTCAGTAAAGAGGCAACGCCTTTTCACCAAGGCGAGAGATGAATCGACTTAACGCAGCCAAGCATCCAGTAAGCTTCTGGACGTCGTGCACACGTACAGGGCATTTCATTCGAAGTATGGTGCCAACTTTTTCTGGGTTAGCATCGATTCCTCGTTCTGAAACGAGAAAACCGAGTAACTTTCCGCCAGGTACTCCGAATGTGCACTTTGATGGATTGAGCTTGATATCATACCTCCTGAGGTTGGCAAATGTTTCAGCTAGGTCAGTCAACAGGTCGGAACCCTCTCGTGACTTGACCATGATATCATCCATGTACGCTTCCACATTCCGACTGATTTGAGTGAGTAAACACATTTGAATCATTCTCATGAACGTGGCTCCGGCATTCTTGAGACCGAATGGCATGGTGATATAGCAGAAGCACCCGAATGGAGTGATGAAAGCTGTTTTGATTTCGTTAGGTCCATACAGACGGATCTGATGATACCCGGAATAGGTGTCTAAAAAGACAATCTCTCGCATCCCGCAGTCGAGTCGACAATTTGATCGATGCAAGGGAGAGGAAAATGATCTTTTGGGCAGGCCCGATTGATATGTTTGAAATCAATGCACATGCGAAGTGAGTTGTCCTTCTTCGGAACCATGACGACATTGGAGAGCCACTCAGAGTAGTATATCTCTCGGATAAACTCTGCTGCAAGGAGTCGAGCCACCTCCTCGCCAATGGCTTTTTTCTTCTGAACGGCAGACCGTCGAAGATGTTCTTTAACGGGTTTCGCTTTTGAGTCGACTCTAAGGCGATGCTCAGCCAGCCCCCTGGGAACACCCGGCATGTCAGCTGGCTTCCATGCAAAGATGTCCTAGTTCTCACAGAGGAACTGGATGAGCGCTTCTTCCTATTTAGAGTCGAGTGTTGTGGAAATATGGGTCGGAGCTGCATTGGGATCAGTCGGGTGGATATGAACTGGCTTCGTCTCCCCTGACGACTGGAACGCCGACTCTATGGAGGGCTTCTTGGCCCGCAGCAAATCACTCGGATCTGCATTTTTCTTGTATTCTTCCAGCTCTATCACTGTTATCTGGGCATCCGCAATCTTCGAGCCTTTCTGGAAACACTCTTCTGCCTTCTTCCGGCCGCCGGTGATAGTGATCACTCCTTTAGGGCCAGGCATCTTTAATTTGAGGTACACATAACATGGTCGAGCCATGAAGCGGGCATAGGCTGGTCTTCCCAAAATAGCGTGGTAAGCGCTCTGGAAATCCACGACTTCAAATGTCAGCTTCTCTTTGCAGAAATGCTTCGAGTCGCCGAACACTACATCCAGAGCTATTTGATCGAGTGACTCAGCCTTCTTTCCAGGAATGACTCCGTGAAAACTCATGTTGCAGGAGCTGAGCCTGGACATCGGAATGCCCATTCCCTTAAGCGTCTCTACATATAGTGTATTCAACCCACTGCCGCCATCCATCAATACTTTCGTCAGTCGAGTGCCTTCGACGTCTGGGTCTACCACCAGCGCTTGCCTCCCAGGGGTGGCAATGTGATCGGACTGGTCGAACATAATGGGAGTTTGCGACCATTGCAGATAGCTTGGTGTCGTCGGGGTGACCATATTTACCTCTCGGTTGACCACTTTCAGTCGACTTTTGCTCTCTACATCAGCAAAAATCATCAGGGTGGAATTTACATGAGGGTACCCTCCATCATTGTCCTCCTTGTCCTCAGCCTTGTCAGACTCCTTCTCTTTGTCCTTAGACGGTTTTCCTTGAAACTGCTGGATTAAGAGCCGGCACTGGTGAGTGGTATGTTTCGGGTAGATGAAGTTACCCTCCTCGTCTTTCTTCGTGTGGATGTGACACGGTAGATCCATCACGTCATTTCCTTCTTTATCCTTTACCTTCTTGGGGTTCCAAGATCCTTTGGGCTTCCCTTTGAATTTGCTCTGAGTCATGGCCAGAGCCTCTCCAGGAGCAGCTGGCTCGGCCTTCCGCTTTTGCTTCCGATTGGAGTTTCCTTTTTCCGATTGACTCGGCTTATACTTGCCACTCCGGAGCCTGTCCTCTTCTTCACCGTTAGCGTATTTAGTGGCAATCTCCATCATTCGACTCAGGGTCATATCTCCGGTTCGACCAAACTTCAGGCTCAACTCTCTGTTCTTGACACCATCTTTGAAGGTGCAGACCGCTTGATGGTCCGACACATTCTCCACGGTATGATGCAAAGTGATCCATCTCTGGATTTAATCTCTTAATGTTTCACTCGACTATTGTATGCGGACTTGCAGCTCCGTCAATCTGGCCGGTCGCTTGCAAGTTCCCTCGAACGTCCTGAGGAACACTCGGGAAAGATCTTCCCAGGTGTAAATGCTGCTAGGAGCTAACTGATTCAACCACGCCCTGGCCGAACCCTCTAGCATGAGTGGCAAATGCTTCATGGCCACCTCATCATTACCACCACCAATCTGTACCACCACTCGGTAGTCTTCAAGCCAAGTTTCAGGCTTGGACTCTCTGGTGAACTTACTTACTCCAGTCGCCAACCTGAAGTTGGGGGGTATCACTGCGGCTCTGATGGCTCTGCTAAAGCATTCTGGACCTGAAACATGGACTCGGCTGCTACTGGGCGCAACTCTGTCATGGCCACCTCTATGAGCTCTGTTCCGATCGACCAAACCTTGCACGATGATGGATCTCGCGTCAAAGCCTGGTTCTCTGGGGTCGACCAGAGTTCTCCGCCCAACATTGAGCTGGCGCCTGTCATCTTGCTGCCGATGGGCGTTAGACCCACTTCTCGGGGGAGCAGTGGGCACTCGACGCCTATCGTCACGATCAAATCGGTCATCATAGTGGTCCCGCCGGCCTTCACGTCCCACGCGCCTCGGAGGTGACCTTGGGCTGTGAGCCGACTGAACAGTATTCGCAGCGACGGATCGACTGTGAATCCTGTTGCGCGACTGTGACACAACTGAGTTCTGATCTCCTGCCGCCCGGAGCAAATCCCTGATCTGCATCAAGCCTCTTCCAGCCTCCGCTGAGAGGGCTGAATTGACTCCGCTATACGGGCTGCAGCTGCCAAATTCTGAATTGGGGTTCGATATACCTGAGTCGGTTGCGAAAAGAGCTGACGTCGGTTGGAGTCAGGTACTCGTTGACGCGCACGCTCGTCGAGTGCTCGCTGGAGGTTCTCCAGTCAAGTGTGTTCAGCCAAGTTGGCCAAACGCGCCTCTTCCAAAGCACGAGCCTTAGGAGTTTCCCCTATGATGGGAGTATGCAGGGCATCCATGTTCCGGCGGCGAAGATCTTCTCTTTGCTGAGAAGTGAGTGGCTCGGGTTGATATTCTTCGTGGGCCTGAGCGGGGTCGCCTCCATCGTCCATCCCGTTGATGCGGGGGAAACTGGGAGGGCTACGAGGCCCGTTGACCATCAGGACCTCTGCCGCTGGATCACTGCTGTCGCATTCGGATGCAGTCTCTACGGAGCCAGTCGACAGATCGAACAGGCTGTAGAGAGATTCGTCGGGCTCAATTGCCGCGACTTGGGTGGTGGCCGATTGGCGAGCCACTGCGTGTCTCACCCATCGCTGAAGCCTCGACCGACCAGAGCGCTTGCGCTAGCGGGAGACAGGGAGGGAGGACGGCACAGGAGTCGACCGGTATGGGGTCGACGGCTGCCGCAGCAGGACGCCGCGGACACACGCCCGAAAGTGTGTCGCCCCGCGGATGGGGAGCACGTCGATGTCGAGTGGTGCTTCCTGGAGCCAAGCAGAGTCGTCGGCGATGAAAGCGAGCGCACCGAGACGGATCTCGCGGCCCTCGACCAGAGCTCCGCCAGAAACCATGATGAAGGCAATCGGACAAATTTCAACTTCTCCAAAAAGTCGCTAAGACACCTGCCCCATGGTGGGCGCCAACTGTCGTGGTTCTAAGTCTGACAGTAGAATGGGGGGTAGGTATGGAGAGGCAAGATCCTAGCTATGGAGTAGTTGTACACACGAGTGTTTTATGAGTTCAGGCCCTTCTCGGAGGAAGTAATAGCCCTACGTCTCGGAGCCCAGAGGCAGTCGACTGGTTTCTGTGTATATGAGTTACAGGGGTGCGAACCGTTTACACTGAGGAGGGGGTGGCTTATATAGAGTTCTCCAGACCCCTCCGGCCCTCAGTTATGCAGGGTTTAAAGTACATTAAGACAGGGGGTTACTGGTAACGCCCTCATAAAGTGCCATGAAGACTATTAAAGCTACTTAATGACAGACCATTGCGTGCTGAGTGACTTTAGGTCTCCTGGTTGTCGAGTGGTTAGCTTCATGGTCGAGTGGCTATCTTCATCGTCGAGTGCCCTTGAGTTCGTCGAGTGAAGTCTCTCTTGGTCGACTGGAAGGTAGCTTCTTCTAAGGATGTCCTTGGGTAGGGTATCCTAGATAGGTCCATGACCCTACCCTAGGTACATGACTTCATCAAGGGGTGAGGGGCTATGTGACTAGTTAGGCTCCTGAGTCGCCATGCTCAGGAGTCCCCCTTGACGTACGAACAGACGATCATACCTTTCCTCGCCGGGCTCTCGCTCGGGAGGGGTGCGTGAAGACCAGGTCCATGGGACCTGGTGAGGTGGTGTATGCCAGGCGTGACTGGAGCGTAGCCCCCGTGCCCAGCCCCCTCGCGCTACTCTCCCGAGGAAAGCAACATGGTGGGGCTAAGCATTGAGCCTGGTGGCTCACCTAAGGTTGCTGCAGCTGTGAGGCAACCCTCAGTTGTTTATCACTAGCGTGGAGCATGGCGCTTCCGCTCTTGCACGGGCATAGCCGCTCCTCGACCATATCGACTGCCATCATGGAGCATGGTGCTTCTGCTGGTACGTGGGTGGGGGCTCCCTTTGAGGAGAGACCCCGGGGCGTGTACAGCCCCGCCCTGACACGTGGCTTGCATGGCAGGGCTAGAGGAGGTGTGTCTAGGCACTCGTGAACCAGCACGGGGCTCACGAGGCCCTACCTCAAGGAGGGTTGTGCCTGAACTTGATTGGGACCACTGTTGATAGTCCTGCGGGATGGTTAGGAAACCTGCGCCGAGTGAATCTCCTAAGGTTATCGCATGAGAAGGCCAAACACCAATGACCCCAGGAGGTGATGTGAATGGGACCGGCCCAACAGACAGAGCTCAGCCGTTGGGTTTATTGACGGTGCAGGGACGGACCCAAGCACAAACACCGTGCCTAGTCTTCTCATGCGAAGGTCCTGAAGAAAGACAACCGGTGTGCGGCTCTTGTGGTGACGAGGCAATGGGTTGCGCGCCCTCACTCGTCCGCCCGCGATTAGCTTATGCGAGAACAAGGCACCAAGGGCCATGGGAGGTGACGTGCACGGGAGCTGGCCCGCGAGCCAGAGCTCAGCCTCTTGGGTTTAGCGACACTGCAGGGACGGACCCGAGCACAGATGTCGTGCCAGTCCTTAATCAAGAGGCGGTCCTGGGTGGGCTTGCAAGGGCGTGCAACATTCACGACGACGAAGCACTGGACAGATAGATGATAATTATAAAGCAACTCATGGAAGAAGGTAAAGCCAGTTCTGATGGATGCAAGAAGGATACATGTTGTAGGGACGGACCCACGCAACTTGGGGATAATGCAGCCCGAGGGGCGCCCCCAACTGAATGAACTAAAAGATGTCACCTTGTATTGTTCCTCAAGAGATGTTGGAGTAGTTGAAGATGCGCACTGCAGAGGTCGCTCCTCATGAGCCACCCTGGTCCTGCACCTCAGGAGGCTCTGGAGGTCCGGGGGGCTCGTGAGGATCCATCGCCATCTCCACCTGGATTGCTTGGCGCCTGGCCTCCTGAGATGCTAGGACGCCCCACATGTGGCGCTGTAATGCGGCAGACGCGTTCAGCAAACCGAAGGGCATGCGAACATAGCAGTGAGGGGAGACCTTGCGTTGGCCAACACGGGACGGCAAGAAGAGCTCCTAAGACACGGCCCTGTTGAGCCCAGGAATGTCGACGCAGGCGCGTAACTCCTTGTCCTCGCCGGGGCAGGGAGCCGCGCCTGGTGGTGGGCAGCGATCACCATGCATAGCTCTTGCCTCCTGAATCTCCTTGATTGCATTGGTGATGAACTCCTAAGGGCCTGGTGCTTCACGCCCTGGGCTTTCTTCATGGAAGCGCGCGTTGAAGCATGCCTCCACATGGTGCCCAAGCGCCTCCCTCGTGACACTGGCCAGGTCAGAGGCCCTCCAAAGGAGAGCCCCTGAGCCAGCCTGAGAGGGGCGCCGGGCGCGCCTTCCTATGCAAGAGGGGAAGGCGCCTCGTCCGTCGGTGCAGGGCTTGAGGCAGCACCGCCGAACACCCCACCCTCCTGAGATCCATGGTGGAGCAGCTGCTTCTTCTTCTTGGGAGATAGGAAGTCCTAGACTAAGGGGTCCTCGGGCGTCCGGTCTATTGGATATGGGCCGGACTAATGGGTCGTCAAGATACAAGGCAGAAGACTACCTCTTGTGTCCGGTAGGGACTCCCGTATACGTGGATGGCAAGTTTAGGTGTCCGGATATATTATTTCCTTTCTATTAAACCGACTTTATACAACCCTAAGCCCCTCCGGTATCTATATAAGCCGGAGGGTTAGATCGAAGGCAGGATCATAACATTGATAGGCTAGCCAAGCTAGGGTTTAGCCATGACGACAGATTAACTCTTGTAACCCCTATACTCATCGAATATAATCAAGAAGAGTAGGGTTTTACCTCCATCAAGAGGGCCCAAACCTGGGTAAACACTGTGTTCCTTTTATCATTGTTACCATCAATCTTCAAACATACAGCTTGGGCCCCCCTACCCGAGATCCGCCGGTTTTGACACCGACATTGGTGCTTTCATTGAGAGCTCCGCTGTATCGTTGACTGAAGGATCGATGGCTCGCCTCTTCATCAATGATGATGCTGCGTCCAGGGAAACCTTTCTCCCCGGATAGGTCCTTGTGTTTGGCGGCTTCGTGCTTCGCGCCAACTTGATCGGCCGTCTCGAGCAGGTCGACAGTTACACCCCCGGCCACCAGATCAAGTTTGGAAACCTGAACTACATCACCGATGTTCGATGAGATCTGATATTCGAGTTGTTCACGGCCTCGGTCGCCGCCCCTTGACCCCATGAAGGAAGCTCTTCAGATCCGCTCTTAGATCCTGTTCAGGGGTCAAAACTCACGCCCGCCTCGGCCTTAGATCTGTAGCAGGTCGTATCATCTGAAGACGGGAGGATTAGCCTCGCCGGACACTTTTCTACCATGGAATTTCCGACCGAAGTCCCAGACGCAATCTTGGACTCGCCTCTGGATGACAACTCCGAACTTTCGAGGTCTGCGTCGATCAGGCCCGACCAGGTGTCTATCACCGAACCTAGCCCGGCAGATCCGCAGACTCATGCCTAGCTTTCACCTCTAGACAAAGTTCCGGGCTTAATGCGATCTCTCACCATTACGGGAGCCTTGCCTCCGAAATGCAACCAGCATGGGTTGGGGGCTGAGAGCAAGGAATTTTATGAAACGCCCAACACCCACTTAATAGCCACTGTCGAGGATTTAACCGACATGCTAGACTATGCGTCCGAAGACATTGACGGTATGGACGATGATGCCGACGCCGGATCAGGCCAAGTCCCACCCATCAAAGGGCGTTGGACAGCCACTTCAACCTATGATGTATACATGGTGGACACTCCTGATAAAAAGGACGACGACGATAATCAGAACCCCGATGAGGACAAGATCATCGATAAACTACCAAAGCACCGACGACAGCGCCGCCGCTCATGGTCGCGTCGGGCGAAGGATAGTAATACCGGCACCAGAGATAATGAGACCCTGGATAGTGTCGAAGATCCCGAACACCCCGTTGAGCCCACATCCAAACAGGATGAGAGGGAGGAGGGGTAGTATAGCCCCGAACACGCTGATCACAAAGATTCAAAAGACATCAAATATATGCCAGTCTCTAAAGAGGATGTTAGCCTCGGTCACGAAGATTTTATCGTCCCAGAGGAACCCCTCGAGCAAGAACGCTTCAAGTGACAACTCATCGCTATGGTGCGGAGCCTGAAAAATAAACAGCGGTAGCTCAAAGCTGAACAGGATACACTCAACGAAAGGTGGACCAAGGTCCTGGCCGCCGAGGAGTACGGCCACGAGCGACCTACCAAAAGTTACCCCAAGCGCAAGCTGCTGCCACAATACGATAATGAAGCCCTTGAGCCAATACCATCGAAATACAATCAGGCAAACCAACCAGACCGACCACCATGTGGACAGGACAAAGTGGCATATCAAGCTGAACACCAGCCCGCACCCCCTCACCGAGGAGGCAAGAAGACAGCAGCTGCGGGTTACACATATGACTTGCAACGGGACCTGGCCAATAAAGCCGGTCAGACCAGATCGATCTATGGATCAAGAGGCCGTGCCTCGGCACTAGATAACGGTTATGAAGTCTGGCATGATGAACATTACAATATTCGGGATCATAACCGAACTCAGATGTCATCTGATCTCCGCCGTGATGCCGCACAATACAGGGGTACCGCACACCCTATGTGCTTTACCGATGAGGTAATGCAACACCAGTTTTCGGAAGGGTTTAAAGCCGTGAAAATCGAACAGTATGATGGAATGATGGATCCTGTCGTCTGGATTGAAGATTTTCTTCTCCGCATTCATATGGCTCGTGGAGATGACCTCCACGCCATTAAATATCTCCCTCTAAAGCTGAAAGGACCAGCATGACACTGATAGAACAACCTCCCAGAAAACTCCATTGGAACCTGGGAAGATTTGCAAGATGCTTTTCGGGCCAACTTTCAGGGCACTTATGTCCGGCCACCGGATGTGGACGACTTGAGTCACATAATCCACCAACCGGGTGAATCGGCTCGCAAGGTTTGGAATTGGTTCCTAATTAAAAAGAACCAAAGCATGGACTGTCCGGATGCCGAAGCCTAAGCGGCCTTTAAACACAGCGTTCGGGATGAATGGCTCGCCGGACACCTCGGGCAAGAGAACTCGAAGACCACGGCAGCCTTAACTGCACTTATGACCCATTTATGTGCGGGTGAAGATAGTTGGTTGGCTCGTAGAAGCAACAGCTCGAGCAACCCCAACACTTATGAGGCCAGGGATGGCAATGATAAACCACGCTGCAATAAAAACAAACGTCGGAGCAATAATGATGACGCAGATGATACGACAGTCAATGTTGGATTTAGTGGTTCTAAATCTGGTCAGCGGAAGAAACCTTTCAAAGGCAATAGGGACGGTCCATCTAGTTTGGACAAAATCCTTGAGAGGCCCTGTTAGATTCATGGCACCCCGATAAGCCTGCTAACCACACCAACAGGAACTGTTGGGTTTTCAAACAGGCTGGTAAGATAAATACCGAACACAAGGGAAAAGGACCTACAAGTGAGGTTGATGATGAGCCCTGTAAGCCGAACACCAAGGCCCAAAAGAAGTTTCCCCCCGAGGTGAAAACAGTGAACATGATCTATGTCACTCACATTCCCCAAAGGGAGCACAAGCACGCACTAAGGGATGTCTACACCGTAGAGCCTGTCGCCCCGAAGTTCAACCCATGGTTAGCCTGTCCAATCACTTTTGATCACAAGTATCACCCAACCAGTATCCGTCACGGGGGCTCGGCTGCCCCGGCACTTGATCCAATTATTGATGGATACCATCTCACAAGAGTCCTTATGGACGGGGGCAATAGTCTCAACTTGATTTATCAAGACACTGTCTGCAAAATGGGCATTGACCCATCAAGAATCAAGCCTAGTAACACTACCTTTAAAGGTGTGATACCCGGCGTGGAGGCCCATTGTACAGGCACACTGACACTGGAGTGAAGAATTAATCTTCGACATCGTCCCTTTTCGAAGTGGTTATCACGCACTGCTCGGATGAACTGCTTTTGCCCGCTTTAACGCAGTCCTGCAGTATGCTTATTTGAAGCTTAAGATGTCCGGACCACGTGGCGTCATTATAGTCAATGGAAATATGGAGCGCTCCCTCCATACTGACGAGTACACCATGGCCCTTGTAGTTGAGGTGTATGACGGGCTCATTAAGTCGAATAGTTCGTCGGGCAATAAAGCCAATGACGTGTCCAAACGAGTTCGATCCGCCCATCATTGCGATAAATCAACGGGTGTGGACCTCGAGTAGCAGTTCGGCCTCCGACGACTGCTCCATAAGGTGGCGGCCTACGTACCGCACGTACATAACTACGCACTCAAAATACCTTGGGCAACGCCGAAGGCAGACTACAGAACAAGTCCATAGTACGGCTTGACCCTACTGGGACTGCATACTTCTTTTTTCACTAAAGGTTCATTAAGATCCCTATTTTCTATCTGGTTGTATCAGGGATCCTTTCAAGGCTCGCGTTTCCCAACCATCACATACTCCTATCAAATGACTTATTACTAAGGAGAAATGGCGCAGACGTGCGGCAGGGCATCATTGGAGTCTTTGAACTATTACTTTTAGGCCCTGTGTTAGACTTTCCCTTATGTACAATTTTTTAGGCATGTAACATGACCTTCATATTCATGGCATTGTCTGTCGAAACACGCCTCGACGTATTAATAAGGATATAAAGAAACAAATGATCACCACCTTTTTGATTGGGTTCTTATATTATCTTGTCATCTGTATCCCCTCCTTGCTTTTGACTGACATAAGTGCTTCGGTACGGCCTTTATACCAGGGGTTGTATTCAGCCCAGCAAACTCTTAAGTCCGAACACCTATAGGGAACTCTTTGGTGTCCCGGATATTGCACTATATGCATCGGCTCTGAATCATGTCTTTGGTCTATAGTTGGGTTGCCCGGCTCCTGTGCTTGCCACCTTACTTTCCGCAAGTTCTGCTAAGGTAGCAAAGGGAGAACTACTACGATTGTATTTCTGGTTAGTCCGGTTAAGTACCTCAGTAGAGAAAGCCGAAAACTGACTGTCATGATATGCGAGAGCGGGTCAACGATCTGGTGACTTAGTTTTATACTACAAATCATTCGTGATTTATGCCGTGTTATACGAGGGGCTAGGCTTCGACCAGCCGTGTTGCAAAGGCGTCGTACTCCGGATCGCTGTTCACGCAACAGGGGCTAGTACTTAGCCCCACAAATGGACTCTTATGGCTAAGTGAAAGTAATAAAGCCTCATAGTCTGATTGCCTAGTTCACCTTGCAAGACACCTCCTATATCGGACCAAGATGTTGGATAAAGTGCGGACATGCATTCCCGAACACCCCTGTAATATTTACATGGGGGCAGAAGTCGACGAATGGTAAACTTTCAGACTTATAAAATAAACGGCGAAACAGGAGGATACACTAACAAAATCAAAAGCGCAAGCATAAATATTTCACATTATGAGTTCATTACATGGTTCTTACGAACTAGACTCCACTACTCAAATATGATATCCTTTGCGCATTGGCCCTCTAGAATGCAGGCTCCCTCGAGGACCTCGCTGAAGTAGTTCTCCGGACGACGGTGATCCTTGCCTTCAGGCGGCCTTGCGGTGGCAATTTTGGTGGCCTTCATTTTTGCCCATTTCACTTTGACTCGGGCGAAGGCCATCCGAACACCTTCTATTCAGGCCGACCGCTTGATGGTGTCGATCCGAGGACGCGCGTCGACCAGTCACTTCACGAGTCCAAAGTAGCTGCTGGGTATGGGCTCGGCTGGCCAAAGACGGAGTATTACATCCTTCATTGCAGTCCAGCCACCATGTGCAGCTCGGTCAGCTGTTTTAGCTGATCGCTGAGGGGCACCGGATGCTCTAGCGCAAGATACTGCGACCAGAACAGCTTCTCCATCAAACTCCCCTCTTCGGCTCAAAAGAACTCTACAGCATCAGCAACACTCCTCGGCAGATCCGCAAACGCACCTGGAGAACTCCAAACTTGGGTTAGCAAGATGTATCTCTTACTTGTAAATTTACTCTGCAAAAGAAAGGCCTTACCAGCTGTTATCTTCCTGGCCTCCTCGATCTCCTGGCGAGCGCCCTGGGCTTCAACTCGGGCTTCCTTCACGCTCTCAAGAGCTTTGGTGAGCTCGGAGGCTTGTTCCGAACTCTTCTGCTCCAAGGACTCGCACTTGGTAATGGCATCCTTGAGCTCATGTTCGACCTCGCCCACCCGCGCCTCATGTTGTTCGCGGGCAGTTCGCTCCACCTCCAACTCCTTCGCTGCTTTGTCAGCGGCCGCCCTGCTCACCTCCTCCTTCTTCTTGGCTTGGGCAAGCACGTGCTTGAGGGACTCGACCTCGGCTGCGCCAAGTATGAGTAAAGTCATAAATCTTAGTAAATTTAAAGAATTAGCACACATATTACTTCGGGTATGTAATAGTGCCGCATACCTTGCGTTTCGTCAAACCGCTTGTTGATGCGGTCGAACTACTCATTGGCTAGTCGAAGTTTCCGAATAAGCTCAGAAATCTCTGTGGCTTGAGAAGTAGCCACCAACATAGACGCCTGTCTCATAGCAACATAGTATGTTAATAATTTAAAGTGGGATTTTCTGCCCGGATTGTTCTAATCCGGATAGAATCTCAGGAGCTACTGTCCATGCATGGGTTTAATATTTCATACAAAAAACTTGTTAGAGGATTACATCGCATACCTCAAAGCCCGTCAGTTGGCTGTTGAAGGTGTCGTTCAGTCTGTTTTTTTGCAGACTGAACCTTCTTCATAACCGTACCCATCAGGGTGCAGTGCTCCTCCATGATGGAAGCGTGTTGTAGCGCTTCCTCTAGAGTATGAGTGGCCTCCGGATTAACAGAGGCCTCTGATGGAGCTGCTACTCCTCCCCCCTCTGTCGAAGGGGGGTGTTGATTCAAACCCGGGGCCGCATTGGTCTCCGGGACGGTGTTCGGCAAGGGTTTGAATTGTTGAGGCCCCCTACCCTTGATGGTGATGGGGTCCGCCGTGCCCCGGTCTGCGGCATCCGAGGTATTGACTTCAGGCGCCTTCTGGATGGCCTCATCCGCCCCTCCTTGTCTAGGTGAGGTCCTTTGGGACGACACCTCGGTGTCCTCCATGGTAGGGGGGAGAGGGCTCGCGATGGTCCGTCGCTCTTCGCCTCTTCTGGCGGTAAAGAATTTCTCGACGAAGATGAGGGGTTCGGGATGTTGCGCGGAGGACTGAAATACATGCAAAGATACATTTATAAAAATAGAGGAGGGTATGTGGAAGCTAAGCAAAGTAAGGTTTTTGATGCTTAAGATTCGGCCAGGGGCTTAACCCTGGGGGCTCTCCTTGGGCTGTGTTCGGACTCCGAGTCCGAACTGACCGAGAAGGTGATCTTCTTCTTCGGGGTCGCCCCCTCCGAATTCTCGGAGGTCGTCCTCTTCCTCCTCCTCGTGATGCGAGGGGATTTGCTCTCCGCTTCCTCCTCCTCCTCTTCGTCCTCGTCTTCCTCGTGAGAGGAGACGACTTCGGTCTCTTCGGACACAATGTTCGAACGACCTTTGTAGCGGGGCCCACCCTTGGGATCCTTGCCCTTCTTCTCCGACGCTTGGTAGGGTACCGAGACCAGCATCTCCTCCAGCTGAGGAGTGACTGGGTCTTTGGGCAACAGAGCCGAACTCTTGATCCACTCCGCCTTGTTTGTCCAACCCTGTAAAAAGGTGAGTAGATAAGATTCATATTGATCAAATATAAAGACCGGATATACCTTCAGAGAAGTAACACTTACCGAAGAGGCCGGATTCTCGGCGTCAAGACCGATGTCTTCAGTCTCCATGGGCCAGCTGTTCTAGGTCTTGAACACCAGCTTCCATATTCCTATGTGCATCGTGCCGAGGAAGTGCTGCAGGGTTTGCGGCTCCTCCGGATTGAACTCCCACATGGGGGAAGTCCGGCGCTGGCAGGGGAGAATGGGGTGGAAGAGCATGATCTGCACCACATTGGTGAGATCGACATTCTTGCCCAGCACGTTGGTGATACGCGTTTGCAGTGTCTACACCTCCGTCTAGGACCCCCAGTCAGGCCCTTGGCGTTCCATGATTTAAGCCTTGTAGGGGGTCTGGATCTAAACTCCGGAATCGCCGCACAGTTGGTACGACACGGCTCGGTGATGTAGAACCATTCTTGTTGCCAGACCTTGACGGTCTCAATGAAGGCCCCCTTGGGCCTTGCGGCATTGGGCATCTTGCTTATCATGGCCCCGCCACAGTCTGGGTGCTGCCCATTGACCACCTTCAGCTTCACATTGAAGGTCTTCAGCCATAGGCCGAAGTGTGGGGGTGCGGAGTAAGGCCTCACACACGACGATAAACTTCGAGATGTGGAGCAAAGAGTTTGGGGCTAGATCATGGAAATCTATCCCATAATAGAACATGAGTCCCCGAACAAAGGAATTGAATGGAAAACCTAGCCCTCTAAGGAAATGGGGTACAAAGACGACCCTTTCATCGGGCTCTGGAGTGGGGATGATCTGACCCTTGGTGGGGAGCCTGTGCGCGATGGTTGTGGCTAGGTATCCCGCAATCTGGAGACCCTTTATCTCCTTCTCCGTGATGGAGGAGGCCTCTCACTTTCCCTTGGAACCGATCTGGCCATGTTCGAAGGAGGTGGTGGTGGTGAAGAAGACGAAATCTTTCTTTCGGGCGCTGAGAGCTTGGGAGATTGGAAGGCTGAGGAGATTGGAAGGAGTGGCGAAGAGAGCATAAATCCATTGCCCTCTTATATGGGGTAAAAATGCTAACCATCCCTCCACTTATGCCTTGAAACTCGCCTATTCCCAATGTAAGCATGCGCCATAAACGGTTGGATTACCCAAATCTTATTGATGAGCAATCCCGTAATAAGTGGGCATGATCTCTGTTTTGACAAGACGGGCCAAGGGGGCTTGGCCTCGAAACACGGAACACGTGGTGTGAAATAAGTTCAAAATGCTGAAGGGTCAAGTCTGACGCTTCGTCGAAAAAAGTTGTCAGTAAAGACATTGTTCTTATTTTTTATATATCCTGCCTTCGCGGCTAAGGGTTGTGCTAAATATGCAAGGCCGAATACAGTTCTTTTATGGGGGAAAGCTAACGTATATTGTCCAGGGAACCCGCCTCGCAATGCCGAAGATAATTTGCGCGCCGAACACGTCGTCATTGAAGACTGGTTCAGGGGCAACTGAGGGAGTCCTAGACTAAAGGGTCCTCGGGCGTCCAATCTATTGGATATGGGCCGGACTAATAGGCCGTCAAGATACAGGGTAGAAGACCACCTCTCGTGTCTGGTAGGGCTCCCGTATACGTGGATGGCAAGTTTAGGTGTCTGTATATACTATTTCCTTTCTGTTAAACAGACTTTGACAACCCTAAGCCTCTCCGGTATCTATATAAACCGAAGGGTTAGATCAAAGGCAGGATCATAACATTGATAGGAAGGTAATCTCGCATCTCGCCAATATTTGCCCAGAGCGATTTCGGGCGAGGAGAGGGTGGTTGGCACCCATGGTTGGCGCCCACGATGTATGAACGGGGCTGACAGGTAGGGCGGTTGTGTCATGTCTGAGTGAAGTTACAAACCTGCCCCTATTGAAAATATTTGCCTACATCGATTTCGGCCGAGTCGAGTTTGTTTTGCCGCCCATCGTGTATGAATGGGGAATGGAGGGAGAAACAGAGGTCTTTCGGACGAGCTTGAATCAAATGTGTTTTGCCACCCATGTTTGACGCCCACCGTGTCGGAATGGGATCAGAGGCGGTCGTGACACGTCTAATTGAAGTTACTAACCTACCCCTATTTAGAGCAGTGGAAATCGGGCCGATGGATTGTCCTGTAATGGCTAGATAGTAATTTCCATCTCCCAAACACTTGGCTTCGGGCAGCCGACGTGGGAGTGGACATTTTGCTGCTTCTTTCAAATTTTGGGACAATAAGCATCCACGTTTACCCTGGCAACTAAATTTGAATCCATTTTGTATTCCTATATGAATCTTTATAAATCATTCTATGTGTTTTTATATATCTTCAAAAGGACGACAAAGATGTATTCCACTGTCATATATAATATGGTTTACAAATGCCGATACTGAAATTCAGAAGCTAGAATCCAGTTTAAGGTGAATTCGAATATTTGGAACACTTCATGTCCAACTCAAATGTCACACGCAGCATAATGTGCACTCCCATTTAGATATGTACACAAGCAATGTATCAAGATTCAAATACCGAGTCAATCAACCAAGAATGTAAGAACTAACAGACATATAAACACTTATAGAGTAGATGGATCAATAATATCAACTAACATACATAAGCCAGGCCGCTGTACTTTTTTTGGCTACAACAACATCCTTTTTTAGCCAGCATCTTGGCCCTTTCCGATGCGTGCCACTTATGGTCCATCTATACTACTATTATTGCTGAATGCACATTTAGCCCGATTGGCATATTTGTAGGTCTGGCACAGCAATCCAAATGAAATGTCTCCAAGTCTTATCAATTAATACAGACTTGTGCTCAAATAAAATTACAAACCAAAAAACAAAAAACAAAAACAATTATTACATGATCTCTAAAACAAATGGTTTGATTGATTACATGAACAAACAACACAAAGGTTATTCAATGATGGAAAGAACATTTCACCTATGATTTACCAAGTAGGAATTTAATTTCCTTTTTTCCTTTAGGACCTTAACAATCTGGTCAGTCTCAGCTTGCTTCGTTTTGAAATCCACCAAATATTTAATGGTTGTCTTGAGTACTGCTTGTGATTGTGCTGTTTACTTCCTCAACATGTCAACTTCATCTCTAACTACAAAAGCAGAATCTCTTTCTACCACTAGTTTAGCCTCTAGAGCATCAGCAGTTGGCAATTCATAATGCACGATTGGGCCGGTGCCACTGCTGTGGCATGATGCAACGTCCATGGGGACATCACTCTTTGATCTTGGGCTAACCTGTTTTGCCATTAAAGTTCCGATTGGATTCAGAAAAGTTGAAGTTAGCAAAACATCTCAATTGGGAGTTATAACAGCAAACCAGTTAAACAAACAAGGAATTAAAGAGTTTCAATTGGATGCTGAAAAGTAGTTATTAACATCATTGTAACCCACTATTGCAGCAGCAAAGCAGTTAAACAAACAAGTAGCTATTTAAGTTAAGGCAAACAGGTAATTCTTAACAGTAAGTATCAAACACATAGATAGGCGCAGTCTACAATAGGATTAACAGGCTATGGCATTATGTAATCAGTAGCAAACTAAATTAAGCCAAGCAACATAATTGAACAATTTTGCAATAAGTGGCTAACTAAAATTCCGAGTAGCAGGTAACTGAACTTACGCTAGTTCTTTGTACAGGCACACTGCAACTTCTTTTTCGCTTACAAAGTTGTACGAAGGAGTCCATGGCATCAATTGCTTGGATACGCGGTCCCAATACTTCTTTCTTCCCACACTACATTGGTAAGTCGAATGGTTAATCTGGTAAGATGGTGCATCCTTGATATGTTATATGAGGACGTGTAGTCATACTAGTTGTAGCCACACACATCACACTGGCTTTTACTGTATATTTCATGCAATTACTTTTGGCATATCGAGATCTAAGCAATCTACAATAGGATGAAAAGACTGGCATCCTTCACATTATTGGCGAACTCAGTTCATAGAAACAAGCAATTCAACCATTCTATGGGTAAATCAAAAGCGCCACTGGAATATTTTTCACTACCCAATCATACACACAAAAAGGGGCGACGCCACCATAGGGGCTGGTATGGGCGGCCACCTCAGGTGGCTGGAAAGTGTGCACCTAGTTTGAGTCGTCCAGGTTGGCCCACGCTAGTTTTGTTCGTCCCAATGCACGAGCAGGCAATGTAAAAAAATGAAGAAAAATGTTTCAATTTGGATGGGCCAATAACATAAGTGCAAGGCAGGCCCTATAGCAGGCTCGCGGCTCAAACGAGCGCCTCTCATATCGATTGACAGCAGGAAAAATCCCAATTCATTCGCTCCAGCCTCTAGTCTGGTTGCTCCTAACCTAGCCGCCGCTGGACAGACCGACACAACACTTCCTCGTGCCCTCGTTGGAGGGCAGTCACTGGGCTTCAAGCGAACGGAAGGACAAGAAGATGAAGATCCAACCCTGGGTGTAGCCTGCATGGGAGGCAGCGGCGACAGCACGGGCATGGCATCGAGCTTGCGCAAACGGTCAGTCGCAGCTTGCAAGAGTAGCATGCGCAACAAGCAGGTACATCACATCACTGATTATATCTAATTCAACTCTTCAATTTCTGGCCAATAGTTAAACCTGACGGTGTAATAAAACTGCTTGTATGTAGGGAATCTATGAGAAAATGGAACCAATTTCTACTTATTTCATAACTCCCCCAATTAATACTGAACTGACTGAATCTGATGTATCTAATCAAGTTTCTGGTGCAAACATACAAGCTCATGTTGTTCTTGAGCCTGAAGTGTCTAATGAACAGACTGCTAATGAAGGATTTGATGCAAACATTTTACATGCTCCTGGTGATGAACATATAGTGTCTAATGAGGGATCTAATGCAAGCATTTTGCAAGCTCATTGAAGGATTTAGTGTCTAATGATGATCTGCTATGTTGAGAGAGACAGAGATTTGCAGGCATTGATGACAAGCAAATTATAGTGCATTTTGATAGCTTGAGGAAACGTCAAGGCCATCTACCAGAAAGTCCCCGTATCATGACAACATAGCATAAATACTTTTCTAATCTGTTGTTTGAAACTATTGTCATACTTGTGCGGGATAGATATATTGATATGCAGTTTGCGCACTGGTTATAGGTGCAATTACACTTCGATATTTTCAGCCAGAGAACGAATAATTCAAGCAAGTACAGACCATGTTTGTAGTCCACCATGTTGCATTTTGTGTTTTTTGGTTCTTGCATCATTTACTGTTTATAATCTGAACTACTTTGGATCATTAGCTGGTTTTCAAAGTGCATGTAGCTTCACATTTCTCAAGTTATGCTGGTTTTCGGAGTGCAAGTGCCTTCGTATTTTTTAAGTTAAATGTTCGCCCCTAGTAACTTGAATTCGTGGATCTGCCACTGCACACAAATCATACACGAATGCCAGTATGAATTAAATGAAATGCAGGGACTTACGCTAGCTTGCTGTACAGGCTCACTGCAGCTCTACTTGCGCTTGGGATGTTCCATGTACAAGTCCATGTTACCACTTGCTTGGATGTGCAGGCCTTGTGCTCCTTGCATCCCCCTCTGCATTTTTGACACGGCGAATGGTTGATCAAATAAGAGGAATCGACCTTGATGTTGTACCGGAGGACAGATACTTACAAGGTATACGGGTGTGGAGGATGTGTACCAGATCCCGTAGCGCCGTCATGCTTCGCTAAAAAAATGGATTTGCTTGTTTCAGATGATATCTCCAGAAGAAATAAGAGTTAAAGTCAGAGTTGCATAGGCGTGTAAGCTAAGAGAGAAGTGAAACGATATCCAAACATCGTCGGAACAGTGCACAAGGGAGTGATGTGTGGATACCTAGTTCCAAGGTAGTCAGAGTCGGGATTCAGAGCCGGACCGATTTTCCTGAGACAGAATCGAGTCGTAGTATCGAGTCGTGGAATCGAGGATTCTACTAGATTTTCTCAAATAAGATATTTTCTATCCACGCCAGAAATTTATATGGGCTCTATAGAGTTTAACACTAAATATATAGCAAAAAAACGTACACATCAATGCTAGCTTACATTTATGGAACATATATGGGAGGGAAATATATAAACATTTAAATCTTCAACATACGAGATTTACTTAGGAGGTTTATTAGAGTATGTGAATGGCCGATCACTTGTATAGCTGACCTGTAGTATTGAACCTTGAAGGGTCTTGCTCTCCTTCTCCGATCAATGTTGACGCATCCTCCTTCTCACGTCAATTCCATCCGTCGACAAGCCTGATCCTCAATTTTGATCTAGGGTTTCAGAGAGCCAGATCAAAGCTGTCAACGGCTGAGCGTTTGGGCTTGGGAGGGGAATAAAGGGTCATGAGTCATGCGAAAAGGGATCAGGATAATGGCATAGATTGTGCTACAACTAAACATATGGCTTAGATAAATTAGTAGAACCCTATATAGTCCATAGCATAATCGGGATTCTACAAATTTCTACAGGATTCTATGATTTGGATCGCGACTCAACATGGATTCTACCTGATCCGGATTCATAGTGGGACTTGGATCGACATGCTTCCGTAGGGTCGTGATGTCGTAGGATTCTAGCAGTCGAGTCGGGATTCTGACTACCTTGCCTAGTTCGGGCCGGCGTTTGGGCATGCTCGCCTAGCTAGAGTGCGGGTCACTTCAGAGCCGTTGAGGGTGATGCGCTGGCGTTGTCTGGCCACGCAGGGATGCAGATCTTGAGTGGAAGCGGAGCACTACGATGCAGTGGACGAGACCGTTGGTGAAGCCCCAACGGCCTCGGGGGGCGGAGGTGCGACGATGTGCCCGGTGAAGTAGCCCCGATGAGCTGGGAGACAATGTCGGTGAAGCGCACCTGATGCGGTGCAAGTCAGTGTGTGTGAGGCACGTCGGTTGCCGCAGCCAACATTGTCGGTGGACCACCCGGTGCGGTGGACGAGGGCGTAGATGAGGTAGCTCCGGTGCGGTGGTGAAACACGGCCGTCGTTTTCGTCATCGTCGTCTGGCATAGAGGTGGGGAAAGAGACGAGACGAGGGGTGATTCAAACTTTTCTTGGGTTGGCGGCGTATTAGGGATTTGAGCAATCTGGGCGCGGAAGGGGACGGTGGAGAAGAGAGATTTTGCAGGGCTGGAATTGGGGCCGCCAGATATTTCAATCCGAAACATGGAAGCGCGAACTTATTTTGTCGTCGTCCTTTTTGGGTGGGGTGGGGGGTGGGGGAGTGGGGGAGGGAGGGAGGGGGTGGGTGGCTGGGTGCTACGCGTCCGTCCGACACAAGCGACCACCCCGACAGGACTATGCTTCAGTGCCTTAAGGCACATGCCTTTGTGTCCATGACATGTGGGCCCAACAGGTGGCTGGCCCACATGTCAGTGACCGAAAGAAGGTGCCTTTAAGGCACCGAAGTAGCGTCCACCCCGACACGACCCTGGTCTGCCTGGTGCGCCTACATTTGAGAATGCAAACGAATCTGTATGTATTACCATGCCCGTGTTTTCCTTTTAATAATTAGTCATTCGAAATGAGATACTCCCTCCGTTCACTTTTGTAAGTCATTTTAGACAACTGAAAATGAACTGTTTTGCACATTGTCTGAAATGTCTTCAAGGTCTTATAAAAGTGAACAGAGGGAGTAGTATAAATTAATTAATGAGGAGTTATTTGAAAAAAAATCGAAACGGTATTCACGCTAACGTGGATTAGAGTGTGTGTCACATAATTAGTTATTTGAATTAGAGTGTGTGTCACGTAGCGATCTCCAATTCTAACATGGATTTCGCATTTCACTGTATCCACGCTACTTTTTAATACAAATTCATATGTATATGATGAACACCATGGTAGTGAGAAAACTTTTGGATGGATTCAAACATATGACCTACAAAAAAGCACAACAAATTGAGTCAATGTCACCTTTTCGAAACTTAGTATGGCATGAATTCTAAATAATTACCCGTATGCATGGTCCTCAGTTCAAATCTTACAATGTACACCGAATTGAAACATCGATATTAAGTCTTGTACTATGTAGATTCAAATGTTGTTTTTAGCCCCCCCTCCCCCCCCCCCCCCCCGCGCGCACACACGCTACATACTTCCTGTATCGGTCAATCTTCCTCTCCTAACCACCTTAGGAAGCTATCGGTTTCCAACACACGTTCATTCTTTCTCTCCATGTTTCGATCTCTAAGTCTGTCAACTACACAACCCCTGTACCTCATACACCCGCCATTGCACCCCATGCTGAGAACTCTCTCTCCCTCTCCCTCTCACCCTCTCACGCTAAATACATGCATTGCCTATCTAGCCCCCCCCCCCCAACCTCTCGTGCGCACGCACGCACGTTGTCTATCTAGGTCACCCCCTCGAGACTCTCTCACTCTTTCTTCCGCACGGCGGGCCACACTCGCTCAATCTTGCTCTCTTTATCTGAGTCTCATTTAACCTCATTTTATTTCACACACAAATGATATATTTCCCTATTCGGGCCTCGATCAACACACTCTATACTCTCTCACGCAGATTGTCTATCTAGGTCAGTCCATCCAAGCCGCCCCCACTCTTTCGAACTCATGGCGGGCCACACTCACTCAATCTCTCTCTCTCTCTCTCTCTCTCTCTCTCTCTGTATGTATGTCTCGATTGACCTCGCTCTTTCTCGGACAAAAACAATATATCACCATGTTTGAGCCCAATTCAACCTATTCACATTGTATACTCTCTCACGCACATTGTTTATCTAGGTCACTCTCACCAACCCGTCTCACTCTTTCGATCGCACGGCAACCCTATGTGATCGATTGACCTTGCTTCCTCCCACGTACAAAATATATCTACATGTCTGTGACTGGATCATCTCTCAAGCTCTATCCTACAGCCCTCACCCTTGCCAAAATCTCAATCGGACAATATCTCTCCAGGGCATATATATTTGTTTAATGAATGTCGGACCACACTCACTTTGTCTCTCTATCTATATGTCTCTCAATTGACCTCGCTTTCTCACACCATATCTTCCACGCATTGAAGGTACCTCTCCATCCCTCACAAAGCCAGAGCTATTTACATTGTGAGGGCACTCCAACCTTGGATTAATTTGTGTAGGCATTTATTCCGGTCGGTTTAGATTATATTTTTGTAGCATTCGGCCCACAACTACTCCAAACACCGTTGCAACCACCGCAACTCCCCTAGTTGATTTCCCTCTGGCTCGATCATCGCTCTCTCACACGTCCTTTATCGCCTTCAACGTTGCACCATGGTATTATTGCAAATAACTCTGTTGTTCTCTTTAATAATTATTATAAATAAGCTACAAAACTACACACCGATAGTCCACTTGAAATGGAACAAATTTCGACCCACAAATTAAAGTGCTACAAACTACACATCGAGGGGCCCACATGTCATGAAACAAACTTCGACCCATATACAAATTTAAAAATAAAGGATGAGGATCGAACATGCGACCGGGCCTTCAAGCCGCACAACAATAGGATACATACGTAGAACAACAATGTTTGTTGTACCCCCCCCCCCCCCCCTTTGTTCACATAATGTTTTTATATTACCACAGCCTATTTAATGGATAACATGTAATATTATTTTTAGTACTATTCACCTTCACTTACTGGTGGGTTCCATGTGTGCTCTCTCTCTCTCTCCTCCCCTTCTGCGTTTAGACGCACGGGCAAACATGATGAACTCGCAAGCGATGTTGCCGTTGACCATATCTGGACGCGTTCACAAGTTATGGCACCAGTTTCACGTACTAGCAGCACTAGTTAGTGTGTACGTGCAATGCATGTTAATTTGGAAGTATATTAAGTGCATGCGGATATTAAGCAGGATATTATTTATGTGTTATTATGTGATTAGCACTATTTTTGGCATGAAATTAATTGCACGCTAAACGTGTTGAGCGCTCGACATTGAAGCAGTCTAGGTCGTTGGATGACAAGGAATAAATGTGGCTTGATGACGTTTTATATTTAATTTGATATGGCTCTAGCAGAACATTCAATCGATCAAACCATAGATTTTGTTCAGTCTGACTCTGACTTTAAATTATACGATGATCGATATAAAATAAACGGAAATGATAAACATTCGGATTTTAAGCATGTCAATCCGAATGGTTTTCATGGCAAATTTAGATTACGCGGCAGTGGCGGGGCGTCTTGCGGTGGGAAGCGGCTCATCTGCCGTGCTCTAGGTGTCGTCGGACCACTGACCGACGGCGATGGCTGCGTCTTGCGTAATTGTTGGCATACTCCTGGACGTTGGCCTAGCTTCAAGGAAGGCCAAAATGTTCTGGACTTCGGAGCGATTCAACCGGCGGGAGGACGCGACTGGCGTTGGTGCAAGGAAGCGGTCGATGGCAGCCATCCATGCCGCTGAGGGGGGCACTGGCACCCACGCGGGGACATGCACTGTCAATGACACGGCGGAGACATTCGTGTGCACGGGCGCGCACGTTAGTGCATGCGTAGGCACATGTGCTGGCAGGTGCACGGGCACCGGCACGGGCGTGCGCGTCAGTGCACGCGCAGGCACATGCGCTGGCAGGTGCACGGGCGCGAGAGAGTCGGTGGGGACCTTGTGGAACCCCGTGGGGTCAAGCTCGGCGACAATGTGCGGCTCCCAGCCCATCAATGCCATGGGGATGGGCGCTGGCGCAGTCAGGGTGATGGGAGCCGGAACGGGAGCGGGGACAGGCGTGGCATCTTCCCGCAAGGCCAGTTCAAGCTCGTCCCAAAGCGCCTTATGTTCTTGAGACTCCGGCTGGGTGTCTTCCTCGGGAAACTGGAAGACTAAGGGCACACCATCGTGATGCGGCATGGCGTACGTTTAGGTCAGGCTAGTTGGAGGTAGACGACAGGAGAGTCGGAGAGGGAGAGAGAAGATTGTAGCGATATCGGGTAGTGCGGGGTTGATTTTAAACTGCGGCGCTAGTGACATTAAAAGTGGGAGCAGTTGGGATGAAGGTGGGCGGAGGACCCTGGTCAAAGGGCTCACCTCCCAGTGAGCCTGCACAGCGATCTGCTCGCATGCCTCCCTG
Source organism: Triticum timopheevii (assembly GCA_963921465.1). Taxonomy (NCBI): domain Eukaryota; kingdom Viridiplantae; phylum Streptophyta; class Magnoliopsida; order Poales; family Poaceae; genus Triticum; species Triticum timopheevii. The sequence continues at coordinate 326,913,523 of OY997262.1, forward strand.
TCAGCCAGCGCAGCGGTCTGCTCACACGCCTCCCGTCGACTCACATGCTTGCTCGGACGGCACCTGCTGATGAGAAGCGGGGACTTGTGGCGGCACGTAAACGCCCACGGTTTCAATAGTGAAAGCGTCCACCTTAACGTGATAGGTCTTTGTTCCAAAATACCTTGGCTCTTCATTTGTGCAACTTGTCATAAGCAGCTTGTCTCAAATTGAAGAAACAACTTACGAAGTAATATTTGTGCCATATCACGTGACGATGCTCAGTTTCAAGAATTTATGCTCACTTTTGGATTTTCTGAAATTTAAGATCCAGGATTCGAAACAATATCATAACATGCATCATGCAATTAATTTTCAAGTCGTACATCTGTCTTGTTGTATTTCTTAAGAAAGGATTTGGTCAAACATTTTGCTTAGTTAGACTTCAGACAAGTTATATATGCCGAGTAAAAGGATAATCCCTCCGTACTAGTGGATTGCCTGATATATTAACTAAAGTACTAGGCACGAATAAACAGGCTCAATTTTGTGCTCATCCTGGTGTAGTACTAGGCAATGCAGTTGATAGGTGACCTTGACGAGTGGCGACCGAGGGAATTGAACCGTGCTCGGCACAGTAGGTAACGTTGTAAAGTTACTAAAGCATCCCTCCATTGTTCATCGGTAGTCATTATGGAGTGGGGACATGAGGGGAATTTCCTAGGGCTAGAATTCTGGCCGCCAGATATGTCAACTTGAAACGCTGAGGCTCGACTGGTTGGGGTTGCCTAATGTGCGTACCACGCACGCCACCGAAGGACACGAGCCCAGTTTTTTTATTTTTTTATTTTTGTAGGATTGACACGAGCCAAGGTCTGGTTGGTACGCCGTTGGGTCCTACCATTCGAGAATACGAAAGGAACCTTTTAAATTGCCGAATGAATCTATGTGTATTACAATGCCCGTATTTTCCTTGCAAATACTAATCTCAACGTGGTAATTGATTTATGACGAGTTGTTGAATTAGAGTGAGTTTGTGATATAGTGATCTCAACGTGGATTTCACATTTCATGGTATCCCTAGTAAGTTTTCCAATGCAAATTAAAATTTAAAAGATGAACAATATGGAGGTGAGAAAACTTTCTATGTATCAAGAATAGACCACACACACACACACAGAGAGAGAGACACACACGCACGAACACAACAACAATCTAATAAGTATACTGCATCTATTTTTCCAAACCATGCATGTATGACACGAATTCAAAAATACTCCTTCTGCTCCTAAATATTAGTCTTTTAGAGAGTTCAACAAGTGACTACATACGGAGCAAAATGAGTGAATCTAGACTCTAAAATATGTCTATATACATCTGTATGTGCGAGTCCATTCGAAATCTCTAAAAATACTAATATTTAGGAACAAAGGGAGTAAAATGTAAGACATGCATGGTCCTCAGTTCAATATTTAAAATGAACATGAAACTAAAACATGAATATTAAGTCTAGTACTACAGTACATGCAAATGTTCTATTTAGGCGGAGCTATGATTGTCGGGGGTCAACCCCTCGACCTTAGATAAATTTGTGGAGCTCTGTTTAGGGTTGTTTAGATTATATTTGTCCCCACCCTCCCAACCACCGATTGGTTGTGCACCCCCCACCCCTCCTCCCGGGAGAATATCATGTGCCCCCATACCTTAGATGATATATGCCAATACGAGTTGCTTGGAGCTTGTAGATCTGAGATATAACAGCTCACATGATGTGTCTTGATATTTTTACAGGAAACCTTGATGAGTTTGAGAATTCCACAAAATTTGTGCAAAAACTACTCGGATACCCTTCGATCCCATATCCAACGACCTCGAAGCTTGTATCACCGTAGCATCTAAGATGAAGGAGGACATCATATTCTCCTGTATGTAAGAATATCATGTGGTACCACACCTTAGATGCTTTGGTGATACAAGCTCTTCGGAGCCGTTGGATTTGTGACCCAACACCTCCTCGGTGGTTCAAATGTTTTTTTGTAGAAAAGCCCCAAAAGAGTTCGGCCACTGCTTACAAGCACAAAGACTACTCAAATGCCATTGGATCTCAAATCAGACGACCTCGAAGCTCGTATCACCATAGCATCCAAGCTGCGATAGCACCTTATGTTTTATCACACGGGAGAATATGAGGTGCTCCCGCATCGTAGATTCTATGGTGATACGAGTTCACTAAGATCTAATGGCCCACAGTAGGAGGTTTGAATGTTTTTGCAATATACGGCTGAGAGAGTTTGGGAAATGTGCAGAAAGTACAAGTACTATGCATGTGCCATCTGATCACTGATCATACGACCTAGATGCTCATATCACCGCAGCAGGTAATTAAGCTACGGGGAGCACCTAATATGAGCAACGGGGAGCCATTGGATCGAAGATGCAGCGGCACACACGAGGCCTGAATGTTTTATTTGAAAAAAAACTTTAGAGAGTTTGGAAATTGCGCATAATTATAAAGACTACTCCCAAGCCATTGGATCTCACTTCCAATGGTGTAAAAACTCGTATCACCATAGCATCTAAGCTGCAAGGTGGATGTGATATTCTATGCCACTGTCATTTTTGTTCGTAAACTTGCAAATTACGTGTAAGTCGTGCCGTTACTTGTCTAACCACGCAAAGTGTTTGTTCAAAAAAACCATCCTACACTGAAATATCGGAACAACACACGGGGGTTGTTGGGGATATGACTACTGAGTTAAACCGCCCAGGAGGGGCCCGATTACACTCACAAGGAGTCCTATACAAGAGCCCATGAAGATGAAGGCTATGGCGCTTTAACTATGAAGACCTAGAGGCCCAAAGCCCAATAGCAGATTAGGGCCCATATTAATGAACCGCCATAGTTGTATAACTTGTATTGTAAGTTAGGGAAAGGGAGAAACCGAGCCGGACACTTGTATGAGTCAGCCTCTGGATTCTGTAGACCGGCCGGGCGTCAACTTGTGTATATGTAGGGATGACCCGGCGGAGGTTCAGGGACAAGAAACAACTCGAGAGTTAGGTAAAGCAAATTCGCTCCCTGCTCATCGAGTTCAATCAATCCCACAACAACTGGATCATAGGCTTTTACCTTCACCGCAAGGGGCCGAACTAGTATAAACTCCCCATGTCCTTTGTTCCGGTTTAACCCCTTCAAGCTAATTTCGTTGCAATGGATCCACGACTAAGTCCTTCTGTTAGGACATCTGACGTGATATTTGCACGACAATTGGCGCCCACCGTGGGGCTATCGCACGATGGTTTTGAGTTCTTGAAGGGCAACTTCGAGGGACTCAAAGGGTACTAGGTTGGCCGGATAACCAAGAGTCGTCGCGGCAAGATCTACATCGACGACGTAGGCTGGGGCCCCGAGGCAAGCTCAATTGAGTACGGGTACCGGGTCCCCTTCGGAGGAATTCATGTTTTCATCCGCAAGATCGGCAAACCGGGCCCTGAGCCGGACATCTGCACCGATCTCATCGAGACGGCTCAGCGTGCAAGCCCTGCCCGAGTTCAGCCTACCATGAAGCGGGCGTTCGTAGGATGCATCCACGGTACCGAATCTGAACTGGTATCTGATGGTGAGATGGCTATCTACTCCGACGGCGGATCATCTACCGGAGAGACTGAGTCGTTGTATCAAGTTGAGGGTGGCATGTTTGGGGGTTATTCCGATGGCATCAGTATTCTGGAATCCTTTGAACCGCCAAACCGGGTTGCGATCTTCATGGCCGGTACACAGCCAACCTTGCAAAATTCCACTGCAGCAGCAATGAATTCTGGATCGGCAGGAGGCCCCGCGCGCCGGCCGACTCAAGTTCTTTCCAGTTTGATGGACACCTGGACGACGCTATTGACCATGGCAGTTACCCCGGAGACGCAAGATCGGCATAACACGGAGGTCACAAAGCTGCAGGAACAAATAACTCAGGCCAAGGAGGGCTTGGCAGCTGAGGAGATCAGGATGGCTGAGGAACGGGCCGCTTTAGATGCCTAGGCATAGAGGATTTAGGCCGAGAACTACCGGCTCTTACTGGATCAGAACGAGTCGAATGATGTATTGAGGAGGAGGCATCAGTCTCGCCTGCCAACGGATTACAATGCCATGAATCTCTTCAGTACACCAGGAGCGGGGACCAGCAATCCGGCAGCAGTAAACTGGACTGCAGCGCCAAGGACCAGAACGCCGGATCAGCCACGGATGATGGGCCCGCCTTGACGAACAGATAACCCACCGCAGTACACAACACCCCCGCCGGGTCACTTCTCCACCCCTTTGGATAACATGATCGCTGCGGCATCCCGGTTGGCAGCTATTCCAATGGAGGGTGAGTCACCAGCAGCGGTTGAGATGCGGCGGCCCGGGGATCTTCTTCAGACCGCCATGGTGTAGCAGCAGGCCTATTCATACAGCCGAGATAGGATTCACTCAACTCCTCGCCCGAGAAAGAGCTACAGCAGGCACATGGATGAACCGGCTGTATCAAGCAGTGCGCGGAACCGTGACGCCCCTCAAAGGCCTAATCCGGCGCGCGATGGTACAAATTCTCAGGACGTGGTGGATAATGGTAGAGCATGAAGGGAGGCCGCATTAGCAGCGCAGTATGCGGGTCATCATCAACCCGCCCCGGTTCAACCAGCGGCGTTAGTAGAACGAGGACTTGCTTTCAGCTCTTGGGGAGTGTCATGTCTTACCCGGCTCTACGCAATGTGCGGTTACCCAAGGATTTTAAGGGCCCACGTAAGGTGCCTAACTACACCGCCGATTTACCCCCCGAGTCATGGGTTGAGATCTATGAGATGGCTATGGAGATGCTAGAAGTGGATGAAGCGGCATGTGCAAAGTACTTTACCATGATGTTGGAAGGAACAACTCGCACTTGGTTAAAGAGCATGCCCACTAACTCCATCGGATCATGGGACCAATTGAAGGCCTGGTTTATAGCAAACTTCAAGGATACATGCAAACAACCCATGTCCATTGTGGATCTGGCTGCTTGTGTTCAAGGAGAGAATGAGTCAACAACTCATTGGGTGCGCCGGGTTTCAGAAATCCTGCATTCATCGGACCACATCAATGCTGATACAGCGATCGTGGCATTGAAGGGTAATTGCTGGTTTAAGTCGCTGAAGATGAAGTTGGGACGGCTCAAGTGCCACTGTAATGATATGGGAACACTCATGGCAGCTCTGGTTAAATATGTTGATTCTGATAATACCAAAGATCCCAATTCTAACGAATAGAAACCGGAGAAGGGAAAGAAGAATGCCAGTACAAAAGGACAGCATAACCAGGCGAGCCACGGGAATAATGGTAAGCGTAAAGCGGATAATTCGTATTTTGTGGCTAACACCAATGTGCAGGGTAATAAGCAGCATCGTAAGGGTAAACCGCCCCAGCGGGGTGGAGGCATGAATCTGGAGTGCCTGTTAAACCAGCCCTGCCCAAAGCACGGAACGAAGGAGGTTCCGGCCACGCACCTCTGGAAGGATTGCTTCATTATGAAGGAGTTCAAAAATTCTGATCTCTTCCGGTATGACTAGGGTCCGTCTGGCGGTTCAGGTCCAAGATTTCACGGGCCGGGTTACGGCGGCGGCGGTTCAAACTCTGGATTTCAGAATAATCAGGGCAACCAGAACAACCAAGGTAGTCAAAAACAGCACAACAATCAGGGGAATCAGTAGCAATCAGGCTATTAGAGTAACCCGAAGTAGTTGAATGGTGGGCAGTATCATGTTTTTACCACTAGCTTATGCAAGCGAGATCAGAAGCTTCACAAGAGGGTAGTTAATGTTGTTGAACCGGCAGTACATCGTTACTTGCATTGGTCCAAGCAGCCCATTGTGTGGAGTAGAGAGGATCATCCGCCCCGGATTGATAATCCAGGTCATCTGGCTTTGGTGGTGGCACCTCAGGTCGGGGGTTATAAGTTCACCAAGGTACAAATGGATGGGGGGAGCAGCATCAACATCATGTATTATGAAACCTTCCGTCGCATGGGATTGACGGATAAGAATCTTAAACCATCGAACACTGTTTTTCATGGTGTAGTACCAGGTAAATCGGCATATCAAGTTGGCAAGATAGCTTTGGAAGTTGTGTTTGGTGATGAGCATGATTCCAGGTCAGAAACATTGGCCTTTGAAGTGGTGAAAATCCAGAGCCCAAATCACGCCCTGTTTGGACGGCCGGCTTACGCAAAGTTCATGGCGAGGCCCTATTATATTTACTTGCAGCTCAAAATGCCGGGTCATAAGGGGACCATCACGGTGCACGGGAGTCATAAGATCGCTTTGGACTGTGAAGAGGGTGTTGCGGCCTATGCTGAGTCAATTTGTGCAACAGAAGAGTTGAAGTTCTACAAGGACAATGTTGATCCAGCAAATATGACTCCTTTGAAGAAGCCCACCACAGATCATGACCCGACCCTGAAGTTTAAACCGGCTGATGAGACTAAATTGGTTGATTTTGTTCCTGGCGATTCATCTAAACAGTTTAGTATTAGCACCACTCTGGATCCGAAATAGGAAAGCGCGCTCATCGAGTTCATCCGTGAGAACCGGGACATCTTTGCATGGAAACCTTCTGATATACCAGGTGTACCGAGGGAACTCGCTGAGCACAATCTCAATATTGATCCCAAGTTTAAATCGGTCAAGCAATTTCTCCGCCGCTTCAATGAAGAAAGGCGCAAGGCTATTGGTGAGGAGGTAGCCCGGCTCTTAGTAGCAGGGTTTATAGTTGAAGTTTTCCATCTAGAGTGGCTGGCTAATCCGGTGCTAGTGCTTAAGAAAAATGGCACTTGGCGAATGTGTGTGGATTACATAGACTTGAACAAGGCTTGTCCGGCTAATCCTTTTGCTCTCCCTCGTATTGATCAGATCATTGATGCTATGGCGGGTTGTGAGCATTTGAGTTTTTTGGATGCTTATTCCGGATATCATTAGATCAAGATGGCAGTTAAGGACCAGGAGAAGACAGCCTTTATCACTCCCTTTGGAGCCTTCTGCTATGTGTCTATGCCTTTTGGGCTCAAGAGTGCCCAGGCGACTTACCAGCGATGTGTGCAGAATTGTCTTCATACTCAGATTGGGCACAATGTTTATGCTTGTGTGGAAGATATTGTGGTCAAATCCAGGAAGAAGGAGACATTGATAGATAACCACAAGGAGACCTTTGACAACCTTCGGGTTTATAAGATGATGCTCAATCCGTACAAGTGCGTCTTCGGTGTTCCGGTAGGCAAACTCTTGGGTTTTCTGGCATCTAACAGGGGCATTGAGGCTAATCCAGAAAAGATCAAGGCTATTACATCTCTGGCTAAACCAGCGTGTATCAATGATGTTCAACGGCTGGCGGGTCGTATTGCGGCTCTAAGCCGGTTTATCAGCAGATTGGGAGAGAAGGCGATCCCCCTCTATCAGATGTTAAAGAAGACAGACAATTTGTCTGGAGTGATGCTGCTAATGCGGCGTTTGAGGATTTAAAAGGCAGTTGGCAGAACCGCCGGTTCTTGCTGCTCCGGTTGATAAGGAGCCGTTGTTGTTATACGTGGCTGCTCATGATCGGGCTATCAGCGTAGCCATTGTGGTGGAATGCAAGGAGGCTGGGAAGGAATATCCGGTTCAAAGACCGGTTTATTATATCAGCGAAGTGCTAATTGAGTCAAAGCAAAGATATCCGCATTGGCAGAAGTTGGTGTATGGGGTTTTCATGGCAAGTTGGAAGCTTAAATAGTACTTCAGGGCCATCCCATCACAGTGGTTAGTTCCGCTCCTTTGGGGGATATAATCCAGAACAGGGAGGCAACTGGCCGGGTTGCTAAGTGGGCTATTGAGCTTGGACCACACGGTTTGAAATATGTACCTCCCACAACCATCAAGTCTCAGGCTCTTGTGGATTTCACCAATGACTGGACAGAGTTGCAGGCACCGGAAGATAAACCGGACAGCACATACTGGACTATTCACTTTGACGGGTCCAGACAATTGGAGGGCTCAAGAGCTGGAGTTGTCCTTACTTCCCCTCGAGGTGATAAAATTTGTTATGTTCTCTGCCTAATGTTTCCCTATACTAACAATGCAGCTGAGTACGAGGCCTTACTCCATGGTCTTTGAGTGGCTAAGGAAATGAACTTAAGCCGGGTACGATGCTTTGGAGACTCCGATCTAGTGGCTCAGCAAGTTTCAGGTACTTGGGACTCCAAGGATCCACTCATGGTGGCTTACCGACGCGAAGTGGATATTGTGGTTGGTTATTTCAAGGGTTATCAGGTTGAGCACATTGATCGGCGCAAGAATGAAGCAGCAGATGCTTTGAGCCGACTGGGATCTCAACGTAAACCGGTACCACCCAATACCTTTCTGGATATCCTGCATAACCCGTCTGTTAAGTTGCCTACAAAGGAGGATTTAGCTATTCCTGATCCAAAGGCACAGTTGGTGGCCGCTTTATGTGTATTCCGGATTGGACGGTTCCATATTTGGCATATATGAACCGAGGCGAGTTACCTGAAGATGAAGTTCTAGCCAGATAGATAGTCTGGCGATCAAAGTCCATGGTTATTCACAATGGCGAGTTACATCACTTCAGTCTCTCAGGCGTGTTCCAGCGCTGTGTTTCTCGTGAGGAGGGCCAAGAGATTTTGCGTGAGATCCATGAAGGAGATTGTGATCACCACGCCGGTTCAAAATCCTTGGTTGCTAAAGCTTTTCGTCATGGTTTCTATTGGCTAACGGCTCATGCTGATGCTGAGGACCTGGTAAAGCGGTGTGATGCTTGTCAGAAGTTCTCATGATGAGCTCATGTTCCGGCTCAAGAGCTATGGATGATTCCAATCACTTGGCCATTTGCTACTTGGGAATAAGATTCTGAGGACAAATTGGCGGAATAAGATTCTGCACTTCCTTCACAGCCGCATCAACCCGTTTGTTGTCTGCATCATAGCTGGACCGATGAACAGACAAGTCAACCTCGTCGGACAATTGGCTTGCCAGCGGGCGCATCTCTTTTGTCAGGGCTTTGAGGGCTTCACTATCAAATTCTGACCCATCTTCTTGTTGGCCAGGATCGCCTTTTGCGATGTCTACCGAATAAAGATCCGCATTCCATGCTTTGGCCTGAGTCACTGCTGTTAAAGCGCCAGCCCTTGCAGCGGATTGTTTTACCTCTTCTATCTGGGTAGGGGTCATAGATAATTTGGCCAGCGTATCTTTGATCAAGGTTGGAGCCGGTTTGTTGTATGAGGTCGCACAGATGACTCGTTGAGCACCGGTATACAGTTGTTCTATCAACGTATAGGCTGCTTTCAACTTCATCCGCATATCCGAGCCCAGATGAGCAACACGACTACCTACAACGGTTTAAGAATTTGCTGTTAAACCGGCAACTTCAAAGATGTTTAAGAATGGTTCTTACAAAAGAGTACTTACCAGATATTGCAGAAGTCATAGCATCGACTTGATGCTTTAGCCCAGTTAGCTCTTCCGCCACCGGTTTAAGAGCTACTTCGGCATCTTCAGCCCGCTTTAATAGAGCAGCCTTCTCAGTTTCCCAGTCCGCCCGCTCGCTTTTGAAACCATCCTTTAATTGCTCCATAACAGTTAAAGCGCCTTTCAATTCATCTTTGGCCTTGGATGTTTCTTCTTGCTGGGATTTGATATTCTCTTGAAGATCGACAATTTGGGAATCTTTATTTCTTATGTCAGCCTGCAAAAGACAGATGATGAAGATGTTAATATTTTTCTCAAAGTCCCAAGCATATAACCAGTTATACACTTGGCACTTGGGGGCTAATGCGGATTGCTTCTTTTCTGACTATTATTTAAAGTCCCAAGGCTCAATACAAGTATTAATCTTGGCACTTGGGGGCTAATGTGTTATTGATCAGAAAAATCAAAGGTGAAGGAATTCAACAAGGACAAGTTTCGAACAGCAAGAACCGGTTCATCTTGAAGAGATAAACCGGCCCTTGGGTGCTACATTGGAGTTGATATAAAGCAAGAGGAAGGAAGATTTATGAAACAAGAATTACCTCATATCGCTCCTTCATCAAATTGACCAAACCGGCCTCATAATCACGGCTTGTGTATAGGCGGTTTAGGAATCCGGAATGGAGCTCCTGAGCAGTGAGGTTAACGCAGCTAGATAAATCTGTTTTCCACTTTCCCTTGTCCATAGCAGCAAATTCTTCCTTGGCACTATGTTTGGATAAAAGCGACCGGGTTGCCAGGGATAGTGTGTCCAGTACTAGTGATAACAACATCATCATCGCCACCTTTGGACGGGCTTGGCGGATTATCAATATTCCTGGCTGCGCTTGGCATTTTGTCATCTTTGGCTGGGCTTGGCGGATCAGCATGAGGACTAGCCGGGTTAACTTTTGGCGGATCAACATAAGTATCCTGACCTTGTGGTACAGGATCATCCATAGCAATATCAGCATCTCCACCAGCACCTTCTGAGGTCCTCTCCGGTTCAAACTCCTCAGTGGGAGCATTTGTTTCTGCCTTCTTGCTGAGTCGGGCTTTGGTGCTGCAAAATAGCAAACAGAGGTTAATATCGTAAGTCGGTCCAAGAAAGTAAAGTCAAAAATATCATACTCACCTGGGGACGGACTTGAGAGGAGGCATTTGTGTGGTAAATGAGTCGCCAGAAGATGAATTGGAAGTCACCTGATAATTTGAATCAGACGTATTAGGTGGGTATCGGAAGCAACCCGCCAAGGGATAAGATTTATTAGAAGAACAAGAGACCTCTGGACGATGCTTTCGGTTTGGGGTGTCTGGTAAACCGGAGGAAGTGACTTGCTGGCCGCTGTGCCGGGTTGTGCGATGACCTTCATGTTGATGTGTCTTCAAAGAAAATTGTGGATCCAAATGAGCAAGAGGATGTGAGCGTTTTACTTTCCGGACTGCGCGGCGAAGTTTTTGTATTGGCACATGATCTGAATCGGAGGAAAGGGAGATTACCTCTACATGGTCAGCTCGGCTAGCCTCCGCATCATCCTGATAATGGTCATTGTCAATAAGATGTATGAAAATTGAACCAAGGGAGTCAAGTTCTACCTCTGACTCTGAGTCGTCAACATCTTCGGGCGGATCAAAGGACTCGGCAGTTTTCTTCTTGGCTGGTTTCTTTGTAGCCTTGCTCTTGGCATGAGGAGCTCTCACCGGTTTGTCTTGGGGTTTTGCCGGTTTGTCTTGAGTCTTCTTCTTCCAGAATGGATCTTTGGCCTGTAAGAATAAACAGAAGGTTATCCAGAATGTGTTAAAGGAGGACAGATTAAAAACAGAAGGATAAAACTCTTACAGTTGGCGGTTTGTTTTTGGCATAAAAGGGACGCAACCGTTCTTGCCACATTCAGATATCGGTTCATCTAGCATCTTTTTGACGGATTCAGTGACCTCGTCGTCAGTCATCTGTATTTTAGTATGCCGTTGAGGATCTTTGACATCTCCGGTATATTCATGCATTAATCTGCTGCGGCTGCTTTAGGGCAAGATACCCCATGAAACCCAGCAGCGGACAAGGTCAATGCCGGTTAAACCGTTTGCTAGAAGAGCCTAGAACTTATCAGGTTGTGGTGCATATGCTTGTCGTTCTCTGGCAGTAAGCCGCTGAGGTATTGGATGTTCATTGCTGAGTCGGTAAGCACGGTAACCCGACAGAGGATTTTCATCAACAGGCGCAGTGTTCCGACAGTAGTACCACATTTGATTCCAATCCTTGGGGGTGGCTATGATGTTTGCATGAGGAAAATTGACTTCTTTCCTTTTTTGAATCGAAACTCCGCCAAGTTCAGTATTGGGGCCGTCAGAAAATTCAGTACGGCGGTTCAAATGGAAAAAGTCTCTGAAAAAGTTCAACAGCCGGTTCTTCTTGCAGATAAACTTCACAGAAGACTTGGAAGTTGCAAATATTGGACACGAAATTTGCTCCAATATCTTGAGGGTGGAGTTGGAAGCTGGCAAGCACATCCCGGAAAAACTTTGATCCGGGAGGGCTAAATCCCCGGTCCAGATGCTGCATAAACACCACCACTTCTCCATCTTGAGGTTCAGGAGGGTTTTCAGTACCAGGGACTCTCCAATGAATGACCTCCTTCTTGGCTAAAGCGCTAGTCAAAACATACCCAGTAAGCTGCTCTTCTTTGATCCGGGAAGGAACCCAGTTGCAAGAAGCAAATTGTTTGGCCATTTTTGACGACAAAACTGTAAAGGAAGGGCAAATGCCGGTTCACGATTCAAGATTGATACGCATAAACCGGTGTTAAACCAGGGAATTTAATCAGAGCATGTATGCACGTTAAACCGGATACTGATGCTCAAGTCAAGATGGCGGTTTATGTGAGGGCTAATGGTACCTGGCGGATTATCATTTTCTAAATATTAAACCGCCTACAGTGGAAGAAACATCCGAAATTTACTAAGTATTGCAGAAACAGGTCTCACAAGATGGTGTTATGATTTTGGATCTACCTCGGATCAGTAAAGAAAAATCTCTGAACCCTAAAAATGGCGACAAGCAGAACAGGAAAGGTTCAGATGGGATCTAACCAACAAAGAAGAAATGCTATGGCGGGGCAGATTAAAGCTACGGCTTCGGCCGCGAAAAGAAGCTGTCAGGTTTAGCTAGATTCAATGAGATAGTAAGGGAAGGCAGATGAGCACCGATAACGCTGATGAACACCGACGAACCATGGAACCCTAATGCAGATTTGATAGCCGAGAAGGAGTACTTACCAAGGTTGCGTGGCAGTGGAGGAGTGTCGCAAGGTTTCTGGTCAAGAACATGTTGATGTAGCGGCCTGGTTGGTGCAGACGCAAAGATCAACGGTGGCGGAGGTGCTCGGGCTCTTCGGGGTCGAGAGGAGGAAGAAGATGCGAAGAGGCAAGGGGGAGAATGGAAAGGACCCCCGGTCTTATTTATAAAGACAAAGGGATAGGTGGCAGGCGCGAGAATCGAGGAGTCAAAAATCGGATAACTGATACAACTGACGCCTCGATCTTCGGAGATCAACTAATAAACAAGAAATCTTAACGAGTTTTTTACACAGATGACGTCATGGCGGTTTAAGGTGACTCCATAAGATGACATCACGGTGGTTTACAAGGACAACATGAAGATGTTCAAATCAGAATTTCTCTAAATTGAAGATTGACATGAACAAGTTCAAATCAATCTGGGGCCTAATGTTGGGGATATGAATACTGAGTTAAACCGCCCAGGAGGGGCCGGATTACACTCACAAGGAGTCATGTACAAGAGCCCATGAAGATGAAGGCTATGGCGCTTTAACTATGAAGACCTAGAGGCCCAAAGCCCAATAGCAGATTAGGGCCCATATTAGTGAACGGCCATAGCCGTATAACTTGTATTGTAAGTTAGGGAAAGGGAGAAACCGAGTCGGACACTTGTATGAGCCGGCCTCGGGATTCTGTAGACCGGCCGGGCGTCAACCTGTGTATATATAGGGACGACTCGTCGGTGGTTCGGGGACAAGAAACAACAACTCGAGAGTTAGGTAAATCATATTCGCTCCCTGCTCATCGAGTTCAATCAATCCCACAATAACTAGATCATAGGCTTTTACCTTCACCGCAAGGGGCCGAACTAGTATAAACTCCCCGTGTCCTTTGTTTCGGTTTAACCCCTTCAAGCTAATCTCGTTGCGATGGCTCCACAACTAAGTCCTTCTGTTAGGACATCTGACGTCATATTTCCACGACAGGGGTCCCACTTGTCATTAATCAAATTTGGACCTAAAACTAACAAATCTGAAAGACGAGATTCGAACTGGCAACATGGACTACAAAGCATAAGTCGATAGCCTGAAACACCAATGGTTGTTGGCTTTGTCCCATAACTTGATTTTATACAGTATTACGTTGAGTAGAGTAGAGGGAGTGCCTCGTCAACACATGCATGACCGTTGACTCACTTACTGGTGGGTCCCAGGTTTATGATCTCAATCTCTCTTCTCTCCATTGTCTAACCTTTGCACGGGCACACTCGAAGAGTGGCGCTAGCTTGCTGTGGTGTTATTACAACTAAAAAGATCTTGGAAAATAGAAGAATCGCCTAGAACAAGAGTTGTTGTGGCTAGTCGAGACGGAGCTAACCACATCTATCCTTTGTGCCATGTTTGCATGATGAAGCTGTGTGGCTAGTGGGGTGTTTTCGACCGACTGGCTGGGTCCTGAGGTCGAACCGTAGGTACTACGTCTGATACAGTATATTTTCACACGCACATTTTTCCTCCGTGCCGAGACGTGGCACACCCTACCACACGGTTTCGGGGTCCTCCCGGGTGGTGCACGCATATATTCTTCCTGACGTGGGATGCCCTACCGCGCATTTTCTGGGTCCTCCTCGGTCGTAGCGCCGAAGCAAGTAAATGAGTCGTCAAATCACAAAAGACCACCTTTCCCGCCGAGTACATCAGTGAAGCACGGTGGCTAGCTAGTTGGGCTAGTTCGACCGATTAGCTAGGCCACCGCCACATTTGTTTTTCACCCCTTCTTTATCTACTTGCCGGAAGGTAAATTTAAATATCCGCCGCGGTGTTGCTCTGGTGTTTGGGTGCGGCGGGATTTTTAATTTTTTGATTGACGGGAGCAGGCGCGGCAGGATTTTTAATTTTTTGATTGACGGGACCAGGCGTGGTAGCAATTAGTCATGATGACTCCGCCTGTAAAACCCACTGCTCCCTGATTTGAGAAGTCGTGGACTGGTGTTTTACCGTGGCAAAAACCAAAAGATTCCCCGCTCCTCGGCTGGCTCCCTCCGCCTTCCCATAGATTGCATTGCCTTTCATGTGTTTCTCCCCCATTGCTTCTACCCGGTACCATTGTGGCGCAGCAAATCACGGAGTCGGAGGTGAGGCGCCTGACACAGGAGCTCCATGCCAAGGATGCGGAGCTGAGGGCCAAGGACATGGAGCTCCGTGAGCTCAAGGAGGAGAGGAGTGACATGCTCCATCATTATGTGCGGGAGTTCACGGAGCTTCAGAAGCGGCAGGCATCCACCACAAAGATGCTCGAGGCATCGGCAGCATTGCTGCAGAAAGCAGGAGATACGATAGGCCGTCAGGGGAGCCGGCTGGAGCGCGAGCAGGCCACTCGTGACGAGGTCCAGGATCGCCTCAACCACTTGGTGAACCAAGTTGCCACACACATGTTGCGGCTGCGTGATGCCTACCGTCGTGCCAACGCGCCGATGCCGGCAGTCGGGCTAAACCCATTCGACCACCTGGTCGACTTCAACGAGTTGCGGCTTCCTGACCTGGTCTCCTTCTTCACCTATATCTCCAAGGAGTTGAGTCGTCTCCGCGCGATGGTGGGGGCTGAGCTGGACAAGGAGGAGTTGCGGGCTGCCGTCGGCGTTGCCGGGCGAATCCTTTGAGGGATCCGTCACCGAAATCCATTCGTGCCATTGGACGCCGTCTTTGACGAGCTGGCTCCCGTCGACCAGGAGCGGGCTCTGGAGGCTGTTGCACCCTGCATCACCAACGTCGTGTGCCTCAAGAAGCAAAGGGACTTCGGTGGTGTTTAGGCGCCCTCTGTATGGGCATGTCCATGTCTCGGCACAACATGACCGTTGGATCAAACTCAGATGGTGCAGATCAGTCACTGTAGCACAAAGCGTGTGGGTGTGTTTGGTTGCATTCTCATCTCAATATAGTTGTTTCCTCTTCGTGTATTTTTGTTAACCTACTAGTGTGAACTCATGCACCCTTCATGCACTCTGCCAAACACCCAAAAGTGGGTCGAGAAGGGAACTTTTGCTCCCATCCCGTGCACCCTTCATACACCCTGCCTAACACTATTCGTGCTTCATATGGTTCATGTTTCATGGAGTACTGTAGCACCGTACTCTCCGTGCACTGTAAAACTAGTTCTGTTAACATTGATCTCACCGTTCATTCTCGATCGGACAGTCGAAAAAGCAGTACATATAGGAGTAGTTGACATGCGCACAACATCATTTGTTATCGTCATATCTTACTACACTAGAAACAAGATTGTGTAGTACTGACGTATGAACCACTGCACATGCCTAGTAGTAGGAGCATTGTGTATGTTCAAGTGGTTGTCGTGTTTCACACTCCTCCGTCGTAAGAGTGGAAACGCTTGTTGTAATCATTTTTTTCTTTAGAAAAACAGTGGACACGCTCTACCATGCGGATCCTCCTCCAGCCATGCACTAAATTACTCACTTTCACCGACGTGTGGGACAGTCAGCACCTGGGTCCACCAGCCATGCACTAAATTACTTCGTAGTAGAGTGACGGTAGACTACCCCGATCGAAGCGCCACAGTAATGCCCAATGAGCCGTCAAATCACAAAACCCCCTCCTTTCCAGCAGTAAGTTGGATGGACGAAGCAACCGTCATGTCACTCTTCTCTCTCAGCTTCCTCTCTTTAAGAAAACCCCCACTCGCTTCGCTTCTCCCTCATCTCGTTCCTCCTTTCACTCTCCTCTCTCAGCTTCCTCTCTTGGATGGACGCTGGAGCACCGGGCGACGTGATGTCTATGGCTCTGGCCAAAACCATCAGGCTCATGGTATGAGGAAGCGCAAGCACCCCGCCGAGACTACCACAGACAAGCTCAAAGCCATCGCCCTGCCCAAGCCCCCCTCTCTGGGATCCCTCATTAAGCAAGTCTAGGTAATGTCTCTTGTTGACGATCTTTTTCTCGATCTTGATCATGTTTTTTCATCTAACACGCAGTACTAGTACTAGTAGTAGAACTTTATGGGTGATCTTGCATGTCATTTTAGTGTGCCAAATGATGGTTCAAAATTCCTCTTTTGACCAAAACATGCGAGAGGTTGACACTGATTTCTTATAGATTACTTTCAAGTACTCCCACTGTCCCAAATTTCTTGTCTTAGATTTGTCTAGATATGGATGTATCGAATACTAAAATGTGACTTAATACATCCGTATCTAGACAAATCTAAGACAAGAATTTTGGGACTGAGGGAGTACTTTATGAACATCAATGCTACCTTTGGAGAGGGTATATTTGCCTCTGTAACATGTGTTATGGATATTGCAAGTAATCCCTCTACTCTCATGCCTTTGAAGACATGTTCTAGTGTCTTTGTTCACTCATTTCTATGCGTATATGTAGTCATATATGGAGTATAATATTGAAAATCATCTTATATTTCTGAACGGAGGTAGTAATAAAATATGGTTTCTGTTTGAATTAGAACCAGGTCCGTGGTGGAGATGAAGTTCTCAAAGTCATGTTGTGTGAACTGGAAGACCTGGGGATGAGTTCTACTACTAAACTATCCAGCTGTTGTGTCCTTGTTGCCACGTGTCCTGAACTAGTGTTTTCCTGTAGCATTGTTGTCACGCGTGTTCTTGAGGCTGTACTTGACCACAACAATTTCCTGGTTGTGCCTTCGATTACGAAGAGTGTGGTTCTTGTAAAGCTTCCCAACAAATATGATGCGGCCTGTCTTCATCATCATGTTTATGAGTGGAAAGACCACTCTGTTAGGTTCTCCAAGGTTGACGAGATGGTGATGGTGCATGTAGACATCTCTCACGATGTCCATGGCCTAGTCAGTTATGCGGGGTTCATCCCATAGGTCGGTGGCAAGAAATAGTCTGCAGAGTTTAATTAGTGTAACTTTGCTTGTCTGTAGTAAGTACAATTGTTCAGTACTTGATTTGTGTTTGTGAACCCTGTATTGTTTATTAGTACTGCCGCTTTTGGTATGTGGTCAGTCCTGAGAATGGTCTATGTTAATGTCTGTCCACTCAATTCAGTCTGTATATTTTGAAGTATCCAGATCATCTTTTTTGTGAGCACGGTTTATCAATTATGGTTACACTCCAATATCTGTATGCATTGCAGGGTTTATCACACCCACCAGGATTTCCAGTCCCATGGATGTTCGGTCCATATGATTTGTCACGACCTTTGGACTGTCCTGCTTGTGGGAGTAGGCGGGGCCCCTGCATGCCACCCGTAGTTGGATGATCAATCTTCTGTTTAGTACTTCAACATAGTGATTTCCTGGTAAGGATTCACTCGTGTCACATCAAGTAAATCTTAATTATTTACTGTCTAAATCTTATTGATTTAATGTCATGTTTTCTTTATTTTCCTGTAATTTTATGATGCAGCTTTTGCCATGTGACATTCATCACAGAATAAACCGTTTGGTTTGCTCTACGATGGCTATTTTTGCAGGTTTCACTTCTTATGTCGTGTCAGTAACGAAGGCACTGTCCATCACTTATATTACTGGAAAAAATTGGATCAGTTTGTTGTCTGCATACAAGCTGAATCCCTATGATGAACTGTAGTCTGGTTTAACAAAAACACCACAATTAGTCCTTCTCGCGTTTAAAAGAAATGAAGAAAAAATCTGGATCATGGTCATGGATCCTAGTCAAGTTAGAAAGCTGATCATAGCAGACCAGACACGATCGCCGCTATCTCGCACATCGGTACCACCTTCAGCAACGGATCAAGCACCGGCAGTTGCTCTAGCACTGACAGCGGCAGCAGCTCGGTTTGATCCAGCTGAGGATTGGGCACTGACCGCGTCAGTAGATCAGTCTGATCTACCGGAGGATCGGGCATCGACACCGGCACCTGCTCCGACACCGGCACCAGCTCTACAAGGAGCACCATCTCCGGCAGCAGTAGCGGCTTCGGCACCTGCACCAACACTTGCACCTGCATCTGCTCCGGCCCGTGCAGCGGCAACCGAACGAGCAGTTGCACCGGCAACAGACTGGGCTGCAGTTCACACTTCATATACCAAAGTCCTTACAAAAACCGACATGTCCACCTTCTTGGTAAGCATTGGCCGCCCAAGTGCTTCGTTCTTTTTTCTTTCCATGTTGTTTCACATGATTCACTATGTTGATCAAACTGTTTGGGTATGTCTTCTTGAGAATTCCTAAAGCAACGAGGGAGTCGTTCAACAATCCGGGCGACCGCAGCCAAGTTTCTCTTACCATGCGCAGCCTTGGTGTGAATGAACCTACTCAATATACCGTAAGTACAAAGGATGGTCGCATGATGATTGATGCTAAAGGATGGTCAAGGTTCAAATCTAAATCATATCTTGTGGTAGGGGATGATGTCAAAATCGAACTTTCTCGGCAAGGAGAGCTGGTCCAAATCAACTTTGAAATTCTTCAGTAGCAGCACGCAACTGCCGAACTGATCTATCCTGCGAGAGATTCTGACGTAATAATCTGGCATGGTGTAACAAGTGTCCTGTGTGTATAAGTAGTATGACAGTATTATTTATCACATGGTATATCATTGATAGAATTACAACTCTCATTGTTGGTTAGGAACTGTCGTTCGATTTCATTCCAACAGATGTCGTGCTTTATTCAATTTTGTGTATTCGCCTTGCGACGGCATCTAAAACCAGCGCCGTACTGATCGCTTGCAATATGAAAAGCGCTAAGGTAGAACACATGGGCCCCCAAACATGCAGGGTGGGCCTGCGGCCCAAAGTCCAGAACCGTGAGCCTGTCTGAGTATTATATTCTCAGCTGAACCCCCATAAAAAAAGTTGAACCCCCATAATGCCTGTGCGTTGCACGTAACATCAAGATGCATTTGTATGAGTATTTTATCTTGTGAGAGAAAAGGATGAACGAGGGAAGGCCTTATTTTCAAATGTGGAGAGGTGTGTGGGTACCTTTTTGCAAAATTGTCATAGTTTCCTTCCTATCCGTCAGATATAAATCGGACGGCCTATATTGCAGGATGGCAGGCACACCATCATCACCAACTCGTCTATACTATGTTAAAACAACTCTGTTTTTTATAATTATATATGTTATAGATATTACCCTTGATTTTTCTTATGTATAAAGTTGTGATATAAAATATTTGTATATTTCTTTACAGAGGGAGTATCTCTCTGTCAAAAATATATTTATGTGTAACTAGTTACTCCTGTATTTCTACTTCCTTTTGCTGATATGTGGGGCAACGGTAATGGGGTCCACATGCCATATGCACAAATTAGAGTGCACAACTGCACGGTAGACACACCCCGGTTGTAGCGCCACAGTAATGCCCAATGAGCCATCAAATCATAACCCCCCCCTTTCCAGCTTTAGTAGTAAGCTGGACGGACGAAGTGGCAATATTTCACTGGGCCTGAATCCCCTTCTCCCTCGTTTGCTTGTTCAGAGAAAACCCCCTCTCGGCGATTGCATAGGGTTTTCTCATGGAGAACCATGTACGAATTCTTCATCCATCCCTGATAAATCCAAGTCCCTTGGTTGCAGGTAATCCTAGGATGGCAGCCACCGCCGTTGATGCATGTTTCTTCCTACTAAATCTAGTATGTTTCATTTGCAGTGCTCAAAGTGCAAGGACCCTACAGGTTTCTGTGCCCTCGGTGGGACGCCACACTTGTTCCTTCTCATCCTAACACAGGATTTTAAAACGCGCATAGTATGTTCCTAGAATCCTCTTTTCTATCCGGGAGGGTGGGTTTTTTTTGAAGATGCTGTCGACTAATTTGGAAATTTGGATTGCTATATTTGGATAAAAGGTACTACTAGTACGATGGTCAACACTGACGTGAAGGAGGAAGTTATTTTTAGATTTGGATAGGGAATATATTGTGATCTCGTATTATTTTTCCTGCAGTGCATTATTTGCTCTACCGGAACACATGTACTCAAGATGCTCGGCCTTGCCATAACTGAATACAATAGTTTAATGGTCACAGTGAAGACAAGCCATGGATATAAGTTCCGAGTTGGGTTCATGAACAAAGAAGATCACTGCTTTTTTATGGCCGAACTGGGATAAACTTTCTCAAGTGTTACGGACTGAAAGTTGGCGCACGAATGTTGATGGAAATAGCAGAACCTGGTCTCATCTTCACTATGATCTTCCACCCCGACATCGTTCCAATTGTTCATCCATGTTAGTTTTGTATCTGGTTCTTGCTTGTTGCCTCGATTACTTCTTAATCCACCTATTCTGTCTAACTAATCACAATTTAACTTTAGAAGTAGCAACGAATCTCTCACGAAGATGCTACTTCTAACTAATATTTTCTTATAATTGGTGGCACATGTAGGTTTTTTTCAGAGTTAAGCAGGCTGCTCGTTTGTTATTCTGTTACTGATGGCACTGAAGTTGACTGGGATGACATCCACAGGTTCCTACACTTTATTGATCGTCTTGAGGTCCTTGTGGGGCGTTTCAATGGTGGAAGGCCACGTGGGATATGTGTGCCACTGCTGCACCCGTTGAACAGGTCCAACTGTGTCGAGAAACTTATGGTACAAGCTATTTTCTGTTATATATGTTGTTCATAAACTATTGCTTATACACAGTTTTACAATTGTGATCTTCTTGAAATAGAAACTGCCCAGTTCTATTGTTCCTATACAGATGCCTGACCATGGTCGGGCCAGACTTGCGCTTGGTCACAACATGATGTTTATGTCGACCTTCTCCATTCCCCTTGGTGGTGAAAAGATACTTATTCATGGGTGGTCTCAAATAATGAAGGCCCGTCCATCTTGGAGAATAGGACAGAAGATTATGTTCATGCTTTTCCAAGGCTCTAAAGCTAATATCCTGTTTATTGACCACATTGCGAGATGACGCCGCTTTCAGAAGGTTGTGGATGCGCGGGGTGGCGCCTGGGCCTTGTCCTGGGGCTTGGCGGCCTCACCCTTGGTTAACTGTAGGCAAAGTAGCACTGTTCGAGGCGTGCTTTGTACGGTTGAACCTGTATAAGTACTCATACTGCTTTCAGCTTTGGTTGTTAAGTGCCCCTGCTGGTTTCAGTTAAGGTTGTTAAGTACTCCTGTTGCTTTTACAGTCTGTCATGTTTCTTCAGTCCTGTCTTCCTCCAGCCGCCAAAACCAAACCAGCGCCGGCGGGGCTGCCTTCTTCCGCCTCCCATGGCTGGCTGCGCCTCAGCGCATGCATCGCCGCCCCACCGTCTCCTAAATCGTTAACACCGACGTCCTCTGCGCGCTTTGGTGCACTTGCCGCGGCACCGCCCTCTCTCGTTGTCAACATGGTCAACAAACAATAGGAATCGGCAGAAGTACATGGAGAGGATGACAGTAGGGGCCCACCATGTCAGCGTATGGAAAAATAAGATGCTTCCTCCTAGTGTTTTCCTGACATCTGGGACCCACAACATTGTGACCATATATAGTCAATAGACAAGAGAATAGCACAAGATCGGCTGACACCTGGGACGTAGCTGCTCGAGCAGTATTTTTTTTGTTATTGTTGAGACGGAGCAGGGTTTGAACTGGGTTGTGGCCCGTCTAGCCCAGGCTTATATTTTTTGTTCACCATGTGACCAGCCCAGCTATTTTTTCTTTGTGAAAATGAGCCCAGTTTATTTTTTCTGAAGAATACCCAATCCAGGCCTACTTATTTTTCCACGCCCTGATCGGCTGCAACTCTTTCAAGAAGCCTGCAAATCTTGAAAGTAATATGAAATGGGTTGTAAATATAAAAACAAATGACAAATTGGCAATTACTTTATAATTTCTGAATTTTTTCACATTTTCAAATTCCTATTTCACTGGGCATTAACCTAATTTAAATATATCTTCAAAGTACTTTAAATCTGGCTCGACATTTCGGGGTTAAAAATAGTTTGGAACCCACAGAAATATGTGAAATTGGCCCTGGCCAACCAAAAAAAATGACTACAATAAATTGCATAAGAAGTTGCAATGAGCTATATATAAATCATTAAAAAGAAGAGGGAGTGGTCTGACTTGTGGGCCTGTTAAGTTGACGCGTATGCAACATTTTTTTAGTTATTATATACGTCAACAAACGATTCTAGCAGACGTAACCATTGGATGTCAATCCAACGGCCGTCGTGTTTCTTCAATCTCTGATCTTCTTGCTCCAGCCGCCAAAGCAGCGCCGGCGGGACCGCCTGCTCCCGCCTCCCGTGGCCGGTTGTGCTGCCGTGCAGGCCTCAGCGCCCCCTACTACTCACACCACTAGCCAGGGCATCCCTCTACTCACCCACACCCCCTGTTATTCTACGGCGATGGCAGCCTCACACCGCAGCTGAACCAGTGAACCCTCGTACTCCTCTCCACGCGGGCTTCCACTGCCTCGTCTTCCCCGGCTCCGCGTCGTCCCCTTCCTAGGCCTCGCAGTCGTCCACTGCCGTGGTGCTTTCGGTGCGGTGTGGTCAATGTGGTCAATGACCGACTTCCATATGAAGAGTACTGTACGTGGAGAGGCTGACAGTTGGGTCCACGACAGCCGCCAGGAAGTGCCTCCTTATTACACGCAAAATAATTATTCCTCCACCTGACAGTAGGGGCCCACCGGACGGGCCACCAGTATTTCTCGAAAAAAACGTTTACCCCCTGACTGCTGGTACCCACCGGACAGGCCACCGTATTTTGGAAAAAAAAACGTTCCCCCCGTTGTTATTATGCACAAAAAATGAATACCCCCTGCTAGCTGGGACCCTCCTTGGTGGGAGGCTGACTTGTGGGCCTACTAAGTTGACTGGGACGGAGGCCTTTGTTAACTTTAGTCAATATGAACGATTCTAGCTCCAGTGACCGTACGATGTCCATCCAACGGCCGTAGTGCTTCTTCAACCTCTGGTCCTCTTGCTCCAGCCATCCAAAGCAGCACCGGTCGTGCCGCATGCTCCTGCCTCTCGTGGCCGGCTGTGATGCCGCGGAGGCCTCACCGCCCCCTACTACTCCCACCGCTGGCCAGGCCATCCCTCTACTCACCCACACCCCCTGTTATTCTGCGGCAACGGCAGCCTCACACCGCAGCCAAACCAGTGAACCATCATACTCCTCTATGCGTGAGCATCCACTGCCACGTCTTCCCCAGCTCTGTGTCATCCCCTTCCTAGGCCTCGCCGTCGTCCACCGCCGTGGTGCTCTTGGTGCGGCGTGGTCAACATGGTCAAGGAACGACTTCCATCGGACGTGGACTGTACGTGGAGAGGCTGACAGCTGGGACCCACCGGACAGGCCACCATATTTCACGAAAAAACCGTTTCCCCCCTGACTGCTCGGACCAACCAGCTACATCTTCGCACGCAAGGAAGTGCGTCCGGGCAAAAAAAAAACGATTCGCCCCCCTGACTGCTGGGACCCACCAGCTACATCTTCGCACGCAAGGAAGTGCCTGATAGTCGGGACCCACCTGGTTGAAGCGTATGTAGCATTGTCATTCTAGTCGCAAACGTGTACGTATATACTGGTGGATGTAGAGGCGCGCACGTGTCGTAGTAGAGACACGTACGTAGCATGTACACGTACGTACAGCGGACAGTGTGCAAGAAAGAAAATACGGCCACATACGTACATACGGGCGGGGTCTCGAACGCCTACTCGCGCATACGTACGACGAGGGCTCGCGTACATATCTGGGTCGTAACGGAGAAACAGCGTCGTTGTCGTGTTCATGGGGAGCCAACCGGCTGGGTCAGAACGGAATGCGTCGTCGTGTTCATCGAGAGGGCTTGGACGGAACAGGCGATGGAAACGAGGCCTGTCGTACCGCAAAACAGAGCAAACGGCCTTGTGTTCGACCAACCACATTTGAAACGGGATCCTGTTCATCAGGAGGGGTCTGGCGTACCGCAAGACGGAGGAAACGGACCTCCTACAGTCGAAACGGGGGTCCTGTTGATCGGGAGGGGTGTGGCGTACCGAAAAACGGACGAAACGGACTTGTGTTGGAGCGCTACGATCGAAACGGGGGTCCTGTTCATCGGGAGGGGTGTGGCGTACCACAAAACGGGACTCCACGGGATACTATTCATCTCCACCATCGACCTCCTCCAGCCTCCATGGGCTACTGTTCATCCACCGTCGACCTCCTCCAGCCTCCACGGGCTCATGTTCATCCAACCTCCACCACGCGCTCCTCCACCGGCTACTGTTCAACCACCCCTCCATGGGCTCCTGTTCAACCACCCCTCTACGGGCTACTGTTCATCCACCCCTCCACCGTCTACTATTCATCTAGCCCTCCACAGGGTCGTCCTGTTCATCCAGCCCTCCACGGGATCCTGTTCATCCAGCCCCAACCGGCTCGATCGATCGGGGTCATGTTCATCCAGAGGCAACGCCACGGGTTCCTGTTCATCCACCCCCACCACTCACTGTTCATCCAAACCCCCCTGCAATGCTCACTGTTCATCCAAAGGCAACATCGATCGGCTTCAGTTATCAGCAGTAGCAAAGGAATCGCTCGATCGGGTTCAGTTAACAGCCATCGATCGATCGCTCGGGTTCAGTAATGCGTATCCTGCAGTGCAATCGCTCGGGTTCAGTTAGAGGCTAACGCCTCACTCGGGTTCAGTTAGACCCAACGCCTCGCACACAGGCGCATACGTGTACGCGATAAATGCACATCGCTCGGCCCCCGACCTCCCACCGTAACCGAGAACTCCCCGAAATTTTCCTCGCCCTCGCTTCTACCACGGTTTTCTCCGTCATGGACGGCCCAAAGAATGTCATGCAGCTGCATCTCTGGCCCGCCCAGGACAAAAAGCCCATTTTCTGTCATGATTTTTTGTCATAGAAGTAGGAGCCCACCACATCTATGATGATACCGGGTTTTGTCACAATTATCGTCATAGAAGTGGCATAAGTATGACAGAAAAAAATTCGTTCGGCCCAAAATGTCACGGATGTGTCTTTTTTTAGTAGTGATTTACCCTTGCCTTTCTTCTTGAAACTAGTGGTCTTGTCAAACATCAACACTTGATGCTCCTTCTTGATTTCTACCTCCGCAGCCTTTAGCATTGCGAAGAGCTCGGGAAT
Organism: Triticum timopheevii; assembly: GCA_963921465.1. Taxonomy (NCBI): domain Eukaryota; kingdom Viridiplantae; phylum Streptophyta; class Magnoliopsida; order Poales; family Poaceae; genus Triticum; species Triticum timopheevii. The sequence continues at coordinate 326,939,360 of OY997262.1, forward strand.
AGTCTTTTCCATCCCTTGCATGTTGTAGTTCATCACAAAGCCTTTGTATCTTGGTGGCGGTGATTGAAAAATTCTGTCAATGACACAATCATCTGGAAGATTAACTCCTAGCTGAGTCAAGTGATTTTGTTACCCAGACATTCTGAGTATGTGTTAACTAACAAAATTGTGCTCCTCCATCTTGCAGTTGTAGAACTTTTTGGAGACTTCATATCTCTCAACTCGGGCATTTGCTTGAAATATTAACTTCAACTCCTGGAACATCTCATATGGTACATGACGTTCAAAACGTCTTCGAATTCCCGATTCTAAGTCGTAAAGCATGGTACACTAAACTAATGAGTAGTCATCAGATCGAGCTTGCCAGATGTTCACAACGTCAGCTTCTACTCCTGCAGCAGGCATTTCACCCAGCGGTGCATCAAGGACATAATTCTTCTATGCAGCAATGGGGATAATCCTCAAGTTATGGACCTAGTCTGTGTAGTTGCTAGCATCACCTTTCAACTTAGCTTTCTCTAGGAATGCATTAAAATTTAAGGGAACGGTAGAACGGGCCATTGATCTACAACATAGATATGCAAAAAACTATCAGGACTAAGTTCGTGATAAATAAGTTCAATTAATCATATTACTTAAGAACTCCCACTTAGATAGACATCCCTCAAGTCATCTAAATGGTACGTGATCCAAATCAACTAAACCATGTCCGATCATCATGTGAGATGGACTAGTCTTCAATGGTGAACATCTCTATGTTGATCATATCCACTATATGATTCATGTTCGGCCTTTCAGTCTCCAGTGTTCCGAGGCCATATCTATATATGCTAGGCTCGTCATGTTTAACCCGTGTATTCTGCATGTGCAAAGCTGGCTTGCACCCATTGTATTTGAACGTAGAGCTTATCACACCCAATCATCACATGGTGTCTCAGCACGAAGAACTTTCGCAATGGTGCATACTCGGGGAGAACACTTATACCTTCAATTTTTTTGTAAGGGATCATCTTATAATGCTACCGCCGTACTAAGAAAAATAAGATGCATAAAAGATAAACATCACATGCAATCAAAATATGTGACATGATATGGCCATCACCATCTTGTGCTTTTGATCTCCATCACCAAAGCAACATCATGATCTCCATCGTCACCGGCTTGACACCTTGATCTCCATCGTAGCATCGTGGCCGTCTTGTCAACTATTGCTTCTACAACTATCACTATCTCTTAGTGATAAAGTAAAGCAATTACATGGCGTTTGTATTTCATACAATAAAGCGACAACCATATGGCTTCTGCCAGTTGCCAATAACTTTTACAAAACATGATCATCTCATACAACAACTTATATCACATCATGTCTTGACCATATCACATCACAACATGCCCTACAAAAACAAGTTAGACGTCCTCTACTTTGTTGTTGCAAGTTTTACGTGGCTGCTACGGGCTTCTAGCATGAACCGTACTTACCTACGGCACAAAAATCACAACGGTGATTTGTCAAGTTTGTTGTTTTAACCTTCACAAGGACCGGCCGCAGTCAAATTTGATTCAACTAAAGTTGGAGAAACAGACACCTGCCAGCCACCTTTATGCTAAACTAGTTGCATGTCTTTCGGTGGAACCGATCTCATGAACGCGGTCATGTAAGGTTGGTTCGGGACACTTCAACCAACAATACCGCCGAATCAAAATAAGACGTTCGTGGTAAGCAGTATGATGATCACCGCCCACAACTCTTTGTGTTCTATTCGTGCATATCATCTACGCATAGACCTGGCTCGGATGCCACTTTGGGAAACGTAGCATGCAATTTCAAATAATTTCCTACGTTCATGAAAGGTCCATCTAGGAGATGCATAGCAACGAGAGGGGGAGAGTGTGTCCACGTACCCTCGTAGACCGAAAGCGGAAACGTTAGCTTAACGCGGTTGATGTAGTCGAACGTCTTCTCTATTCAACCAATCAAGTATGAACGTATGGCACCTCCGAGTTCTGCACACGTTCAGCTCGATGATGTCCCTCGAACTCTTGATCCAGTAGAGGGTCGAAGGATTAGATGACTTTTGTCAGTACGATGGCATGGTGATGGTGATGTGATCCGCGCAGGGCTTCGCCTAAGCACTACGAAAATATGACTGGAGCAGTAAACTGTGGAGGGGGGCACCACACACGTCTAAGACAATTGATGTGCCTAGAGGTGCGCCCCTGACCCCATATATAAAGGAGGGAGAGAGGAGGAGGCCGACCGTAGAGCACGCACCATGGGTGGAGTCCTACTAGGACTCCTAGTCCTAGTCGGCCCCCCTTCCTTTCTAACAGAGGGGGAAAGAGAGAAGTAGAGGGGGAGAGAGAGGGAGAAGGAAAGGAGGGTCGCGCCCCCTCCCCTTGTCCAATTCGGACTCCCCATGGAGGGGGGTGCGCCACCTCCTCGTGGCCTACCTTGCCTCTCCCCTAGGGCCCATAAGGCCCATTACTTCCCCCGAGGGGGTTCCGGTTTCCCCTCGATACTCTCATAAATTCCGGAAACACTCCGGAACCATTCCGGTGTCCGAATACCACCTTCCAACGTATCAATATTTACCTCTCAACCATTTCGAGACTCCTCATTATGTCTGTGATCTCATCCGAGACTACGAACAACCTTCGGTCACCAAAACACATAACTCATATAATACATATCATCATCGAACGTTAAGTGTGCGGACCCTACGGGTTCGAGAAATATGTTGACATGACCGAGATACCTCTCCAGTCAATAACCAATAGCGGAACCTGGATGCTCATATTGGTTCCCACATATTCTATGAAGATCTTTATCGGTCGAACCGCAGTGTCAACATATGTTATTCCCTTTGTCATCGGTATGTTACTTGCCCGAGATAAGATCATCGGTATCTTCATACCTAGTTCAATCTCATTACCGACAAGTCTCTTTACTCATTCCATAGTGCATCATCCCGCAAATAACTCATTAGTCACATTGCTTGCAAGGCTTCATATGATGTGCATTACCGAGAGGCCCTAGAGATACCTCTCCGATACTCGGAGTGACAAATCCTAATATCGATCTATGCCAACCCAACAAAAACCTTCGGAGATACCTGTAGAGCATCTTTATAATCACCCGGTTATGTTGTGACATTTGATCAAGGTATTCCTCCGGTGTCTGGGAGTTGCATAATCTCATAGTCGGAGGAATATATATTTGACATGAAGAAAGCAGTAGCAATAAAACTGAATGATCATTATGCTAAGCTAACGGATGGGTCTTGTCCATCACATCATTCGACTAATAATGTGATCTCGTTCATCAAATGACAACTCATGTCCATGGCTAGGAAACTTAACCATATTTGATCAACGAGCTAGTCTAGTAGAGGCATACTAGGGACATGGTGTTTTGTCTATGTGTTCACACATGTATCAAGTTTCCAGTTAATACAATTCCAACATCAATAATAAACATTTATCATGAATAAGGAAATATAAAAGAACAACTTTATTATTGCCTCTAGGGCATATTTCCTTCACTACTTTCCAACTCGAGAGAAGGTACAACTACCTCATCAAGTTCTACTTTCCTTCCACTCACTTCTTTCGAGATAAACTCCTTCTCTAAAAATGACCCATTCTTAGCAACAAAGATCTTGCCTTCGGATCTGTGGTAGAAGGTATACCCAATAGTTTCTTTAGGGTATCCTATGAAGATGCACTTCTCCGCTTTGGGTTCGAGCTTATCAGGCTGAAGCCTTTTGACATAAGCGTTGCATCCCCAAACTTTAAGAAATGACAGCTTAGGTTTCTTGCCAAACCATAGTTCATACGATGTCGTCTCAACTGATTTAGACAGTGCCCTATTTAACGTGAATGGGGCTATCTCTAATGCATAACCCCAAAATGATAGCAGCAAATCGGTAAGAGACATCATAGATCATACCATATCTAATAAAGTGCGGTTACGACGTTTGGACACACCATTACGCTGTGGTGTTCCAGGTGGCGTGAGTTGTCATTGTCTTAAATGAAGGCCAAACTTGTAACTCAAATATTCAACTCCACGATCAAATCATAGAAACTTTTTTTCTTGTTATGATGATTCTCCACTTCACTCTAAAATTCTTTGAACTTTTCAAATGTTTCAAACTTGTGTTTCATCAAGTAGATATTCCCATACCTACTCAAATCATCTGTGAAGGTTAGAAAAAATGATATCTGCAGCGTGCTTCAACACTCATCAGACCGCATACATCGGTATGTATTATTTCCAACATGTCATTAGCTCGCTCTATTGTTCCGGAGACTGGAGTTTTAGTCATCTTATCCATGAGGCATGGTTTGCAAGTATCAAATGATTCATAACCAAGTGATTCCAAAAGTCCATACGCATGGAGTTTCTTCATGCACTGTACACCAATATGATCTACACGGCGGTGCCACAAGTATTTTGCACTATCATTATCAACTTTGCATCTTTTGGCATCAATATTATGAATATGTGTATTACTACGATCGAGATTCAACAAGAATAGACCATTCACTAAGGGTGCATGACCATAAAAGATGTTACTCATATAAATAGAACAACCATTATTCTTTAACTTAAATGAATATCCGTCTCACAATAAACAAGACCCAGATATAATGTTCATGCTCAACACTGGCACCAAATAACAATTATTGAGGTCTAAAACTAATCCCGAAGCTAGATGTAGAGGTAGCATGCCGACGACGATCACATCAACCTTGGAACCATTTCCAACGTGCATTGTCACCTTGTCCTTAGCCAATTATTCTGCAGCTCCTGTTTTGAGTTACAAATATGAGTAACCGAACCAGTATCAAATACCCAGGCGCTACTACAAGCACTAGCAAGAAACACATCAATAACATGTATATCAAATATACCTTTGTTCACTTTGCCATCCTTTTATCTGCCAAGTACTTGGGGAAGTTCTGCTTCCAATGACCATTTCCCTTGTCGTAGAAGCACTCAATTTCAGGCTTGGGTCCAGCTTGGGCTTCTTCATGGGAGCGGCAACTTGCTTGCCGGTCTTCTTGAAGTTCCCTTTCTTTCCCTTGCACTTTTTCTTGAAACTGGTGGTCTTGTTAACCATCAATACTTGAAGCTCTTTCTTGATTTTTATCTCCGCCGATTTCAGCATTGTGAAGAGCTCGGGAATCATTTTCGTCATCCCTTGCATATTATAGTTCATCATGAAGCCTTTGTAGCTTGGTGACAGTGACTGAAGAACTCTATCAATAACACACTCAACTGGAAGATCAATTCCCAGTTGAGTCAAGTGGTTGTGGTACCCGGACATTCTGAGTATGTGTTCACTAACATAATTATTCTCCTCCATCTTACAACTAAAAAACTTGTTGGAGACTTCATATCTCTCAACCCGGGCATTAGCTTGAAATATCAATTTCAGCTCTTGAAACATCTCATATGCTCTATGGCGTTCAAAATGCTTTTGAAGTCCCGATTACAAGCCGTAAAGCATGGCACACTGAACTATGGATTAGTCATTAGAATGAGCCTCCCAGGCGTTCATAACGTCTACATCAGCTCCTGCAGCAGGTCTGTCATCTAGCACTGCATCAGGGACATAATTCTTCTGTGCAACAATGAGGATAATCCTCAAGTTATGGACCCAATCCATGTAGTTGCTACCATCATCTTTCAATTTAGCTTTCTCTAGGAATGCATTAAAATTCAAGGGAATGGTAGCACGGGCCATTGATCTACAACATAGATTTGCAAAGTCTATTAGGACTAAGTTCATGATAGATTTTAGTTCAATTAATCAAATTACTAAAGAACTTCCACTTAAATCAACATCCCCAAGTTATCTAAGTGATACATGATCCAAATCATCTAAACCATGTCTGATCATCACGTGAGATGGGTTAGTCTTCAATGGTGAACATCTCCATGTTGATCATATCTATTGTATGGCTCATGTTCGACCTTTCGGTCTCCAGTGTTCCAAGACCATGTATGTACATGCTAGGCTCGTCAAGTTTAACCCAAGGATTCTGCATGTTCAAAACTGGCTTACACCCGTTGTATGTGAACGTAGAGTCTATCAACCTGATCATCACGAGGTGCTTCGAAATGACGAACTTTAGCAACGATGCATACTTGGGGAGAACACTTTTATCTTGAAATTAAGTGAAGGGATCATCTTATAATGCTACCATCGTATTAAGAAAAATAAGATGCATAAAGGATAAACATCACATGCAATCAAAATATGTAACATGATATGGCCATCATCATCTTGTGCTTTTGATCTCCATCTCCAAAGTAATGGCATGATCTCCATCGTCACCGGCGCGACACCTTGATCTCCATCGTTGTGCTGTTGGGGAACGTTGCAGAAAATAAAAAATTTCCTACGGTTTCACCAAGATCCATCTATGAGTTCATCTAAGCAACGAGTCATGGAAGAGAGATTGCATCTACATACCACTTGTAGATCGCGTGCGGAAGCGTTCAAGGGAATGGGGGTGATGGAGTCGTATCCGCCGTGATTCAAATCACCGATGACCAAGTGCTGAACGGACAGCACCTCCGCGTTCAACACACGTACGGTACGGACGACGTCTCCTCCTTCTTGATCCAGCAAGGGGGAAGGAGAGGTTGAGGAAGAAGGCTCCAGCAGCAGCACGACGGCGTGATGATGGTGGAGAGGCAATACTCCGACAGGGCTTCGCCAAGCGCTCAACGGAGGAGGAGAGGTGCTGGGGAGGGGAGGGGTTGCGCCTTGGATCAGGTGTTCAGCCCTCCCCTCGCCCCTCTATTTATAGGGGAAGGGGGAAGGGGCTGGCCCCCTCTAGATGAGATCTAGAGGGGGGGGGCAGCGGCCAGGGAGGGGGCTTGCCCCCCAAGCAAAGGGGGTGCGCCCCCTTTAGGGTTCCCCCCCAACCCTAGGCGCATGGGCCCAAGGGGGGGCGCCCAGCCCTCCAGGGGCTGGTTCCCTGCCCCATGTGGCCCATGAGGCCCTCCGAGAGGGGTGGCCCCTCCCGATGGACCCTCGGAACCCTTCCGGTGGCCCCGGTACAATACCGATATGCCCCCGAAACTTTCCGGTGTCCGCATGACAACTTCCCATATATAAATCATTACCTCCGGACCATTCCGGAACTCCTCGTGACGTCTGGGATCTCATCCGGGACTCCGAACAACATTCGGTAATCACATACAAGTCTTCCTAATAACCCTAGCGTCACTGAACCTTAAGTGTGTAGACCCTACGGGTTCGGGAGACACGCAGACATGACCGAGATGGCTCTCCGGTCAATAACCAACAGCGGGTTCTGGATACCCATGTTGGCTCCCACATGCTCCTCGATGATGTCATCGGATGAACCACGATGTTGAGGATTCAATCAACCCCGTATGCAATTCCCTTTGTCAGACGGTATGTTACTTGCCCGAGACTCGATCGTCGGTATCCCAATACCTCGTTCAGTCTCGTTACCGGCAAGTCACTTTACTCGTACCGTAATGCATGGTCCCGTGACCAGACACTTGGTCACCTTGAGCTCATTATGATGATGCACTACCGAGTGGGCCCAGTGATACCTCTCCGTCATATGGAGTGACAAATCCCAGTCTCGATCCGTGTCAACCCCACAGACACTTTCGGAGATACCTGTAGTGCACCTTTATAGTCACCCAGTTACGTTGTGACGTTTGGTACACCCAAAGCACTCCTACGATATCCGGGAGTTACAGGATCTCATGGTCTAAGGAAGAGATACTTGACATTGGAAAAGCTCTAGCAAAACGAACTACACGATCTTGTGCTATGCTTAGGAATGGGTCTTGTCCATCACATCATTCTCCTAATGATGTGATCCCATTGTCAACGACATCTAATGTCCATAGTCAGGAAACCATGACTATCTGTTGACCAACAAGCTAGTCAACTAGAGGCTTACTAGGGACGTATTGTGGTCTATGTATTCACACGTGTATTATGATTTCCGGATAATACAATTATAGCATGAATAAAAGACAATTATCATTAACAAGGAAATATAATAATAATGCTTTTATTATTGCCTCTAGGGCATATTTCCAACATGTGCCAGGGTCGTCTCGCTAACTATTGCTTCTAAAACTATTGCTAACGCATAGCAATAAAGTAAAGCAATTACATGGCGCTTAGTGATTGACATGCGGGTCATACAATAAATTATAAACAACCCTAAGGCTCCTACTGGTTGTCGTACTCATCGACATGCATGAACTTATTACAAAACATGATCATCTCATACATCAACATTTATCATATCACATCTTGACCAGATCACATCACAACATACCCTGCAAAAACAAGTTAGACGTCCTCTACTTTGTTGTTGCAAGTTTTACGTGGCTGCTACGGGCAACTAGCAAGAACCATTGTTACCTATGCAAAACCACAATGGTGATTATCAAGTTGCTATTTAACCTTCTGCAAGGACCATCGTAGTCAAACTAGATTCAACTAAAGTGGGAGAAACAGACACCTGCCAGCCACCTTTATGCAAACCAAGCTGCATGTTAGTCGATGGAACCGGTCTCATGTACGTGGACATGTAAGGTTGGTCTGTGCTGCTTCATCCCACAATACCGCCGAATCAAAATAAGACATTGGTGGTAAGCAATATGAACATCACCACCCACAACTCCTTTGTGTTCTACTCATGCATATCATCTACGCATAGACCTGATCATGATGCCACTGTTGGGGAGCATTCCATGGAAAACAAAAAAAAATCTATGCACACGCAAGATCTATCCATGGAGATGCATAGCTACGAGAGGAAAGAGCATCTACATACCCTTGTAGATCGCTAAGCGGAAGCTTTTATCAATGTGGTTTATGCAGTCGTACACCTTCACGATCCGTTCCAATCAAGCACGGAACGTACAACACCTCCGCGTTCAGCACACGTTTAGCTCGATGACATCCTCGCCTTCTTGATCTAGCAAGAGAGGCGAAGTAGTAGATGAGTTCCAGCAGCACGACGACATGGTGATGGTGGTGGTGAAACAATTTTCGCAGGGCTTCAGCAAGCATAACGGATTTAGTCAAAGTAGGACCAACTAGAACTAGAAGAACTAGAGGAGGCTCCAAAACTTGTGTTCTAGGGGCTAGCCCTGATCCTCTATTTATATGTTGAGCCTGGGGGTTGTAACTTTGGGAGAGGGCCTTCCCAAAGTCGGTTTGGAACACAATGAAGAGTCCTTCTCGGATTCCAGAATCAGATGCCAGGGTCCCTGGCGTCTGGTCCTTGACCTCCGCAAAAATTCCTTTTGCACTGACCTAAAGCCCCGTGGGCCTTTACCCCTTGGCCCAAACAACCTTTTGGTGATCCGATAATTATCCGGTGTATTCTGGAACTCTTCTGGAGACCGAATACTAAAATACTATATATCAATCTTTACCTCCGAACCATTCTGGAGCTCCTCGTCATGTCCGTGATCTCATCCGGGACTCCAAACAACATTCGGTCACCAACATACATAACTCATATAATACTATATCGTCAATGAACGTTAAGCATGCGGACCCTACGGGTTTGAGAATGATGTAGACATGACCGAGACGCTTCACCGGTCAATAAACAATAGCGAGACCTATATGCCCATATTGGTTCCTACATATTCTATGAAGATCTTTATCGGTTGAACCTATATGACAACATACGTAGTTCCCTTTGTCAGTCGGTATGTTACTTGCCCAAGATTCGATCTTGGTATCACCATACCTAGTTCAATCTCGTTACCGGCAAGTCTCTTTACTCATTGCGTAATACATAATCATGTAACTAACTCCATAGTCACTTTGCTTGCAAGCTTCTTGTGATGATGTATTAGCGAGAGGGCCCAGAGATACCTCTCCGTCTTACGGAGTGACAAATCCCAGTCTCGATCCATGCCAACTCAACAGACACCTTCAGAGACACATGTAGAGCACCTTTATGATCACCCAGTTACGAAGTGACGTTTGATACACACAAGGCATTCCTCCGGAGTCTAGAGTTGCATGATCTCATGGTCGAAGGAACATGTATTTGACATTAAGAAAGCAGTAGCAATAAACTGAAGGATAATATGTTATGCTAACGAATGGGTCTTGTCCATCACATCATTCTCTTAATGATGTGATCCCGTTATCGAATGACAACTCATGTCTATGGTCAGGAAACCTTAACCATCTTTTGATCAACGAGCTAGTCTAGTAGAGGCTTACTAGGGACTTGGTATTTGTTTATGTATCCACACATGTATCTAAGTTTCCAGTCAATACAATTCTAGCATGAATAATAAACCTTTATCATGAACAAGGAAATATGATAATAACCAATTTATTATTGCCTCTAGGGCATATTTCCAACATTTTCTTCGTACCTCTGCCACTGAATACAAGCACCTGACACATCTATACAAGGACAGATTGGTTCTGAAAGGTTTTAGTCAGAAAACTAGTATTGATTATGTTGAAATATTCTTTTGAGTGGTCAAGATGTCTTCAGCCCAATTTTCTGCCTAGCATGGCTTCCACCATGGACTTGGAAATTGAACAACTTGATGTGAAGACAACATTCTTATATGGTGACCTAGAGGAAGAGAGAGATATGGAGTAGCTAGAGGGATTCATGGTTGCTGGCAAGGCTGACTTACTTTGGAAACTGAGGAAGAGCTTGTATGGCTTGAAACAACCTCCTCGGCTGTGGTACAAGAAGTTTGAGTCTTTTATGACAGGGCTTGGTTTTCAAAAAGACAATCTGAGCATTATGTCTTTATGAAGAGGTACGCCGAGGGTGTTTTTCATTATTCTCTTGCCATATGTTGATGACATGCTGATTGTTGGGAATGACACCAAGATGATTGTTCTCCTCAAGAAGACATTGAGTAAATCATTTGTGATGAACGACTTAGGACCAGCTAAGCAAATACTTGGCATGAAGATCTCCCATGATAGATAAAATAAGTTGTTTTGCTCCTTACAGAAAAGATATATTAAAAAGGTACATGAAAGATTCAATATGGAAGATGCAAAATTTGTTATCTCTCCTCTTGCATGCCATCACAAACAATGTCCTACAGGCAAGAAGAAGAAAGAATAAATGAGTAAAGTATCACCAATCTGTTGTGGCAGTTTGATGCATGTCATGATGTGCACTAAACCTGATATTAGCTATGCAGTTGGAGTTGTTAGCTCATTCATGAGGCAAAGCTCACTTGGAAGCAGTGAAGTGGATACTCAAGTATATTAAAGGAACTTCTACATAATCTTTATGATTTGGAAGCGGTGATCCTGTATTGCAAGGCTATACAAATTCAGATTATGCTCGTGACAAGGATTGTATCAAGTTCGTAGATGGATATCTGATGACATGTGCAGGGGGAGCAGTGTCATGGCAATAAGATTGAAGAAATGTGTTTCCACATCAACTACAGAAGATGAGTACATGAGTCCGGATGATGGTGGCAAGGAAGTGTTGTGGATGAAGAATTTTTTTTCAAAAGCTTGGCATGAAGAAAGAGAAGTATGCTCTGTTTTGCGACAGTCAAAGTGCTATCCACCTGGCTAAGAATTCAATTTGTCACGCAAACCAAGCAAGGTAATGTGATGTATTGTTGGATTCAAGATGTTGTGATTTTCAAATTGGTAGAACTTGAGAAGATCCATATTGACAACAGTGGTTCAGATATGATGACCAAGATATTGCCAAATGAGAAGCTACAAGCATGTTGCAAGGTAGCATGTTGCAAGTTGCTACAAGCATGTTATAACTTTGTACTAAAATAAGTACAAAGTTGAGACACTTATTTTGGAACGGAGGGAGTATTGTTACTACACATGTTTCCTTCCATGATGAACAATGATTCTTACTTTTTTTTTCTTTAACAATATGATCTTTAGTTAATACATGAGTGGTGTTAAGAACTATGTTTGCGCTAATTTCCAACATTACGCTCAGTCAGTTGCCATCATGGATAATAAACTTACTCATGAACAAACCAAATATCTTGTTAATTACTACAGAAAACTGAGATTCAGCCATGCATGCTGAATAGGGTGTGACTGGAAAGATATCAGAAAATACGGAGCTGAAAACGTCGACATACTCGCACCAGGCCACCATTTCCCATCGCTTACCAGGTTTGTCCCGTTGCCAGACCATCTAATCGCCCCCGTTGTCTCGTTGCAAAGGTTCCAAGCTCCCGGCACAAAAGAAAAATTCCTCAACGCTGTTCATGCATGGGAGGGCCGGGCCCGGGCTCCGGCAACATCGTCGGGTGGCGGCACAGTATCCTTGACGCTTCGCCGATGCCGACCTTTCCCCGCTGCAGTGCAAGTATAGTGGCGGCACGGCGCAAGTGCCCGCGCCCGTCCGGAGCCTCGACGGCTGCGGCGCCCGACACGTGGGCACCGGCTGCACGGATCCAAGGAAACTGTGGCCGTATCGCCGTGTCCCCCCACGGGCAGCTTCGTGCATGCACCTCGCCGACACGCATTCCCCGCATCATGTGACGCTGCTCGATCAGCGGCGGCCCTGCGCCTGGTATTGTTATAATCTGTCCACATTTCGTAATCCATTCAAAGTGCATAGTACTAATACGTATACTGTAGAAGACTGGCTTCGGTTTTGTCGCTTGCATCAGAATATCAAGCATTTGTGTGGTGTAGCAAATAGGCGTATCTGAACAAGATATACCGCCGGCTGCGTGTGTACGGCGTGGACAAGCTTGTGGTGTAGACGTGTGTACTGGATAGGCGTATGAATGTACGTATACGGCGACTCGGCGGGGACAAACCTGTGGTCTCGTGGGCACAAGGATCCGAGAAGATATACAAGGGCAGCGGCGCCCGACTGTATTCAGGGCGGAGCCACAAACTTTACAACGAGCTAGATGGGGGCTCCGTCGGTCCCTGGGCTGCCCCGGTCGCTGTCTTGGGTCTACACTCTATGGATGACCCATGATCCTCCGATAGGGACAAAGAAGAGATTACACGGGCGATATCGGAAGGAGATCCAGAGGAGATAAATAATGGCGAGCAACAGCAACTGGACGACTCTACAGCTAGCGGCAGCACGTCATTATCAACGAGGTATGGGGAAGCAAGCAGATCGATCATATACCTAGGCTTCTAGCTTTGCTTGGCAGCTTCCTTGGGCCTACCACCATTGTATCTTGCGTGAGATGCATGACACGTGGGTTGTTGGCTCGTAGCAGCAACTACTCTTCGTTCTGTTTCAGCCCTTGGACCATTTTCAGGAGCAAGTGTCAAATAACCTCCTTCATATGTCTGCAAACATTACTACATAATAGATGATTTGACAATCAACAATCAAGCAACCCAACAATTCAAACGTTATCCATGATAGTATTCAATCAAGCTTGGCACACCAACATATCTTCCTGTTTGGTGTATGATACCTCTCTTGTCCACCTTCTTCGTTCGAGATGGTAGCCCAATATCATACAACATCGAATTTTCATCATCAAGTTCATAATTTGGAACTTGATCATATACATCATGAAATCATCCTAAATATGCATCACAGTGAACCATAACATTCCAAAAATTTCTCCTACATATGCGTATGGGGAAAACAATAACATGACTTGGGGAGAGCATGCCCTCGAACAGTTGGCGTGCGCAATGGTGTCATGGTATTTTTATGACAATATCCATCTAAGGGTAGCACACATGTCGGAGATTCGAATAGTGCAAAAGAGGAGATTTACCAAGGTTCAGGCCCTCGGATCGAAATAATGCCCTACTTCTTCCTTGTCTGTATTGATGATCTAGCCCCATATGTGTATTAAGGTTTGTGCCTACAAGGCGTTCTTCAATCATGAGATTACATAGGGGGTTACGCCATAGAGGTTGGATGTGTATGAAGGTCCTGTAAATGATGTGTCACCTATCAGGCAGTACCTGCAACACTTTATATGATCGACTGTGGCTGGGTTTACAGGAGTCGGTCGGAATATGCCTAAATACAGAAGACCTAGCTGGATATGTAGCAGAGTCCGTGGCTTTTCCCTCAAGGTGGCGATGCACCTTGTATTGCCAATGGAGTCCGAAGTGTTGGCTTGGGCCGCCCTATGTCTGTTGGGACCTCTTCCGTCCTCTGTGGCTTTACCCGTGGGCATGTCATCGTCACATGGTGTTTATGCCTACTGGAGCAACAATGATTCGGCGTCGTAGGCCACATTGATGTCCCCAACCTGGGTGAAGTTGTCGGGGGCGCCCCACCCTTGCGACGAACCCAAGTCGGAGTTGGTCAAGGGCACAGATACAGGCTTGGACGAGGATGCCACCAAGGGCGTGTGGCAAATTCCCAAATAGACGATGTTGACGACCTCGTTCGCGGCAGCCGCCTGCGCGGCCGCCTTGAGGGCTCGCTCGCGGCCTCGGCCACCGGCACGGGCGTGACTCTCCACGCTCGACAACGACGCTGTAGGTCACCACACCGACTCCGTCGACCATGATCCATGCGGTGTGAGGCATAAAACAAAGAAGGGGCAATAGGGGAGGCGGACCGGGCTACTCAGGAGGCGGGGGGCAAAGGGCGATGGTGGGGATGCGGTGGCCGACCGCGGGGAAGGCACAATATTGGAGGAGACCCGTTGGGCTGCATTTTTTGTCTGGACAGTTCGACAGATAGATGGGAAAGGTTTGAGGACCACAATTAGAGACGCCCTCACGTGCTTATAGGTCACTAAAGGAGATTCATCATATCTCGTCCAATACTTCTCTTCATCCCATTCCTTTTTCTTCCAGGAAAACTTCCAATCTATTCATCAACTATCAAGATAGTATAAAGAACACCAGATGTAAAAAAAATACACCTAGATCCGTAGACCACCTAGCGACGCCTACAAGCATTGGAGTGAGTCGAAGACGCACCCTTTCCTTACTTGTCTATGGTGATGTGTGCACGGATAGCCTAGAAAATGCATTGCAGCTCTCGGGTGCCACACATCCCTATATAAAAATGGCATTAAAAATATCAAAAAATTCAAAAAATTCTGGAATTTTGGGATATGAAACCTGATTTTCCATTGTACACTATGTTCATTTTCATGGGGAATGGGTGCCTGTGGTATCCACGGCGTAGGAATTATGGTCCGACATACGTTACGTTCAGTTTTTTTTCTACACGACTTTTTTGTCTTTTTACTGGCATTACCACGGGCACCCATTGTCCACGAAATTGAACACATGTGTACAACGGGCACCCAAGTTCCATATTCATAAATTTCAGAATTTTTTGAATTTCTCAATATGTTTATTAGTGCTATTTTCATATAGGGGTGTGTAGCACCCGAGAGCCACAAATCATCATCCCATGTAGCCTTATCTGTCTTGAACGTGCCCCTTACCTTTTTCGGCCTCTTTTTTCAACTCAAATTGCATCAATTTGCAAAATTAAGAAGAAAAAAAAACATCCATGAGAAGCACATAACGTGCAAACAATTGGAAGATAAATTTTGCATGGCAAACTATTCAATCAGAGTTCATAATCCTGATTCAACAAACCAAATAAATCAATGCTCACCATTAGTCCGCTGTGATCCAGTTTTGGTTCCAAGGAGTATATTGCTAGCAGTGAGGCCTTGGCCCCTTTGCTCTCGCACACAAGTGAGGAAAACATTAGTCTGTTGTGATCCAGCAATCATGCATGCATGCAGGTCCTTGTCATCCTTGCCTCAGCCTCATTCGTGATGCACATTCCCTCGATCTGTTCTCTCGATCTTCTCCGATAAGAAGAGCTAAAGCAACATTGAGTTTTCCTTTTCAATGGCTGTTGGATTCAGCATAGGCCCAGTGTTTCACATGGAAATACGCAACTTGCATTGGAAGATATTTTGATCAGCATCGATCGGCATGGTCTCCATGCGTAAGCTAGCACGCGTGGCAACGTAGGATGGAGACACATGTGCACCCGCCACACAAGGGCCAAAACTATCCGTCCAAATGTTTCACCCTCCCCTCCGTTGTCCTGTCGGTAGTCACTTCAATGCTGTTCGTCGCTTCCTCTCGGGTCCCATGTCCAATTTTGGTACAGAATTCTGGAAGATTAACGCTGTTGAAAAATTAACATGTTTTGGACAGATTATCTCCAATAATTCATAAAAGGTATTCTTAACATGGTTATCATCTCCACTCGGTTTTGGCGTCCTTGTGGCTCATGAACACAAGCGTTCATCACCCGCAAAACAAAAAAACACAAGCGTTCATGACTTAAAATTTATTCACTGTTTTTTTTCTCATACACGCACATACACTTTTTTTCAGAAACTTTCTGTCTATTCATCATTAATTATAACAACACAGCGAACATCAGAAATAATAAAAATTACATCCAGAACCGTAGACCACCTAACGACGACTAGAAGCGAATTGAATGCGCGCCGCCGTCATCACCCCTCTCTCGGTGGAGCCGGGCAAAACTTGTCGTACTAGACAGCCGGGAAGTCCTCGTGCTAAGGCTCATAGGACCAGCGCACTAAAACAACAACCACCGCCGATGAAGAGAAGCGTAGATCGGAAGGATCCAACCTAAAGACACACTGACGAAGACGAATAAAGACCAGATCTGAGTGGATCCATCAAAGACAACCACCGACCGAATCTTATGAGGACCACCGCAGATACACCTCTACATGCCCTCCGATGATGCTAGACGCATCACCGAAACAGTGGCTAAGGCGGGGACAACTTTATTTCACCTTTAGGGAGCCGCCGCCAACTCGTCTTCCTGATTAGAACAAAAATCCTTGCAAAACTCAAAGAAACAAATAAAAATGACCCCCCACCCCCCCCCCCCCACCCCCGGCAGCAAGGGTCGGGATCCATCGTGCCCCCATAGTCCTAAAGTCAGAGGACACGAGGCATATCTGCGGTGCCTCCGACGAGGAAGAAACCGTAGCCGCTTATCGCTTGGCGGAGAGGCGATGAGGCAGAAAATAATGGCATACACGCACATACACTTAACTCTGTGCATTTATTCAATCTACACGGTTCGATTTTTTATACGGTTTTCGGTTTGTATGATTTTAATACTTTGGTAAATATGGCATAAAATTAAGATATTGTTCGGTTTGGTATAAACCGAAGTATTTTAGTATGATTTTGGTATATACCATAATAATCAAAGTTGAAGTGAATTTAAAAATGACATAATAATAATTTACAAATTTATGACTGAAATACCTACTTCTTATACAAACAATATATATATAGACACACACACACACAACATGATATTCGTGCCATGATTGGTATGAACGTGCTTAGCTATTTTTAAGAGAAAAGTAACTACGCTGCAATAAAAACGAACGTGATTAGCAGGGAATCATACCATGATGAGTATGACCGTGATTAACAGGGATTCATGCCATGATGGGTATGCCAATGCAAGGCACACCACTAGCAAGCGTCCCACTAGTAGCGTGGTGGTGCAGTTTCATGCCTTATTATATAGCTCAATAATTGGCCCCAACTTCTATGTACATCTAGCTACATCAACCTCTACCTTCTCTTCTTCCTCCCCTTCACTTGTTTCTCTCTCTTGTCTTATTTCTTAACTTCTTTCTTCTCTCCCTTCTCCTCCTCCTCCTCTTTCTTTCTGTTTAATCTCCCTCCTCTCTCTTATATCTTCTCCCCCCTCACTATATTTTCCCTTTCCCTTCTCTTATTCCTTCACTTTTTCCTCCTCTCTCTAGCTGACGGGTACCCTACGTGGCCGAGAACGGAGCCACCGAAGCGTAGAGATATGTAGCAGCTCCACGCACGAGCCTGAGTCAGCCGAGGACGCATAATTAGCCTTCCTCACTGCCGCCGTGGCCGAGCTCCTTGTCGCTCCCATCATCTCAGTCTTGAAGTACCTACCATTGCCTATGTACCCCGTGTCTGGCTAATCATCGCGATGCAGCAACGCATCCGCCAAATCCCGTGACAAATCATACACCATCGAACCCCCCCTCTCCCCTTCAAAAAATTGGCGAGCCCACTCGTGCTCCTTTGTGTCTCCAAATGACCTTTTGCTCAGAGGACCTCATACACACCAAGATATCCAAAATGAGACTTCTTCATCCGTGATGGCCGTGAAACCAAGGTATAACAATCCAATATAATTACCAGTTGCCCATGCCAGTTATCAACATGTCAACTATGTAGTTACTCAGCTGTCATGTGATGTTTAACAACATGAGACAACTATAGTTACCAGTTGCTCTTGCTACATTTGTCGACTGTGTTATGTCACAGTGACCAACATAATAGTGATGTGGTTATATTGGTGGTTGCGACGATGTCCAAATTTAGAATCGATGATTATCCATGAGTAGTCTAACAACCAACGTAATGTTTGTTGATTACAATATGTGAACTGTATCGGTAACTCTTAATAGTACCAGGCGATAACTTTCGACCTTAAAAATTATGAAAATGCGTGGGAAAAAGTCCAGTTTTAATGCTCAATAACTTTTGTGTGGACAAGTTGGTAACATACGCTCTGCAACCTTATAACTTCGAAAAAAGGCCAAAACAATCAATATCGAATCTAGTTTTAAAGATCTCGCCGTGACGGATTTAATGGTGAAAAATGAGTATGAATCGAACCAATGGCTTGTGCTATAAAACATTTAATTTTGTGAAATGTTTGTTGACATCAACTTTTGTCGTCTAGTGAATGCATGCATGTGCATATGAGAAGGGATGTGGGATTAATTTGGGTTTTCTCCCTAAAATCAGAGGTCTTATGATGACTTCTGATTTGACATACAGGATAGTTGTTTCACAGGTCATACGCACACACGATTGTTTCACATCGCAAGTCAGATCGCCTATCGCCTGAGCAACGATCCAAAAACTGGAATTACGCATGGGATTTTGTTACGAACATAGTACAGACGCATACGCTTATACATACACACATACACATTCTATCTCTATGGGCATCTTCGATAGACCGAGCCGACAAATCGTTTTTAGATTGATGAAGTTACCATAGACGTCTCCGTAGTTGATAGGTACGTCTCCTCTCACTAAACACACATGACCGAAAGACCTAAAATAAATTCAGAAAAATACGATCATTAGTGCCAAGTCTAGGATTTGAATCCTGGTTGGTTGGATCCACCAAGGAACCTAACAATCTCACCATCTGAGTTACCCTTGGTTCGTGGGCATGAGATTATGACATGTGGATGATTTTGGAATACCTAAAAGGGTCAGTCTAAGGCACATCTAGTGACTCAATCAAACTAGAAAGAAAATAGAAAAAGACAAAAGAAAATGCTTGCACGAATCTTAGCGTAAAATCTCGATGTGCAATACTTAGAGCATATCTAGATGCTTTAGCAAAACTTGTACCTAAAATATGTACGTGGGATCTATTCCAATATCTGAATTATTGGGCGGTTCTTGTGGAGTTTGTACATATCACTTGTGCTAAATTTGACTTGTCACTTTGTCGTGCATCAAACGGGCCCGGCTCTTCTCGTTACAAATAGCCCTCAAGCTTCCTTCAAACCCGCCCACCAGTAGCACATAGTGTGTTTGCCATGGTGGACCTGTCGAACTTTTTAGAAGCCAATGCAGCAATGCCGATTCCGGCCATGGAAGTTGCTCGGAGTCCTCACCTCCCATACGTTCCCGGGGACGCGAACGCGACAGACAGCAAGAATGCCACCGACGTCCTCGACCTCTGGCGGCAGCAGAAACAAATCCCGGCTCCCTTCGTCTGGCCCAACGCCGACGCACGGCCGTCGTCGATGTTGGAGCTGGACGTGCCTGTGGTCGACATAGGCGCAGCTCTGCACAGCGCCGCCGGGATGGGCCGTGCCGCGGCGCAGGTCGCCGAGGCGTGCGCGAGCCACGGCTTCTTCCAGGTGACAGGGCACGGCGTGGACCCTGCGCTGGCCCGCGCCGCGCTCGACGGCGCGGCGGACTTCTTCCGACTGCCGCTCGCCACTAAGCAGGGCGCCCGCCGCTCCCCGGGGACCGTGGAAGGGTACGCCTCCGCCCACGCCGACCGCTTCGCCGCCAAGCTTCCCTGGAAGGAGACTCTCTCCTTCAGCCACAACCACGACGACGTCGGCGCCCGCGGCAACAGCCACGTCGTGGTGGACTACTTCACCTCCGCCCTAGGCGACGACTTCAAGCACCTAGGGTTAGTAAACCGACTTAATTTTTCTGCATTCCGATTTTGGCACACACCTAATAAATTACGTACGCATGGTCCCAGGGAGGTGTACCAGGAGTACTGTGAGGCGATGGAGGACGCGTCGCTGGCGATAATGGAGGTGCTGGGGGTGAGCCTGGGGCTAGGGAGAGGGTACTACAGGGACTTCTTCGCCGACGGCAGCTCCATCATGAGGTGCAACTACTACCCGCGGTGCCCGGAGCCGGACCGGACGCTGGGGACAGGGCCGCACTGCGACCCGTCGGCGCTCACCATCCTGCTGCAGGACGGCGAGGTGGACGGGCTCCAGGTGCTCGTCGACGGCGCATGGCGTTCTGTGCGGCCCAAGCCCGGCGAGCTCGTCGTAAACATCGGCGACACCTTCATGGTACGTACTCTTCCCGGTCTGCCGGTCATGCTATGGGATAGCTAGCTAGTATGATATCTACAATAACGTATGCACTACCGATTGATTAATTTGTTCTAGACTAGATTCGATAATACCTGTAGTGCCATCTCGTGGGCTTTTGCTACACCTATGAAAACGAGTTTTTTTTTTTTTGAGGAACCTATGAAAACGAGATTGATTGGGGGCTTACGTACTGAGGTGTCACCTCAAAAAAAAGTACGGAGGTGCCAATTGTTAATTCGATGTTAGTGGGGTGGTGGGCCCACCATGACATTAGAGGGGATGGTTAGCTAGGAGAGGAGGGGTTTTCATAAGCTTATGTGAAAGTTTCCCGTAGGTGTATCATTGCGCTTTAATAAAGGGCTTTGCTACACCTACGAAAAACTACATGATTGGAGCCTTACGTAATGAGGTGTTAATTATTAATTGAATGTCAGTGGGCATGACGGGCCCATCCTCAAATGAAGGGGATGGTTAGTTAGGAGAGGAGGGATTTTCGTAAGCTTACTAAAGTTTTCTAGGTGTATCATTTCTCTTTAATAAAGGGCTTTTCTCTACCTATGAAAGATTACGTGATTGGGGCCTTATGTAATGAGATTTCAATTGTTAATTGGATGTTAGAGAGGTGGCGGGCCCATCCCAAAATACGCGCGTAGGGGGTGAGGGGTGTTAATTAGGAGAGGAGGAATTTTCATAAGCTTACGATAAAAGTTTTTCGTAGGTGTATCATTTTCACTTTCGTAAAGGGCTTTGCTACACCTATGAAAAACAAAACTACGTGATTGGAGGCTCACGTAATGAGGTGTCAATTGTTAATTGGATGTTACTGGGATGACGGGCCGACACTAAAATTCAGGGGATGGTTAGTCAGGAGAGAAGGAATTTTCGTAAGCTTATATAAAAAAATGTCGATGTATCATTTTCGTTTCAGTAAAGGGGTTTGCTACGCCTATAAAAAAAATTACGTCATATGGCTGTTCTCGTTCCAGAGAACCGTTTCTCCACGACTTCACCTTGCTAGTGTCACTAGCGCATAGTTGTTGCTCTCCGCACTCCACAGTGATCAACAACAGATCAGCACCGGCACAATAGCCTCTAAAGCAACTAGGAGTGACTGCGAGAGGATTTTTTGCACCCCGAGCACATGGCAACATGAATTGTTGTGAGAGGACGAGAGCGACAGGCCGGCCGAAGGAAAGAGTGAGAATGATGGGAAGAAACCAAACGGTTTGCTGACGAACGAGTGCATGTCTCATTTCATACAGTATTGCGTGTTTTAACTGCATCGCATGTCTCTCCTATTTTCTTGTATACTAGGTTGTACTCCCTCCGTCCGAAAATACTTGTCATCAAAATAGATAAAAATGATGTATCTAGAACTAATATATATCTAAATACATCCTCTTTTATTTATTTTAATGACAAGTATTTTCGGACGGAGATAGTATATTTCTAGCTGCTAGTAGAATGAGAAAGAAACAAACTGCAATACAAGGACACAACGAGGACGATTTGCGAGATAATAGCTAGTATTCCATTAAGTTACTCGCGAGCAGTGCTCAAGCATCTCGATTCGAATCTGAGCGGCGGCATTCTCAAAGAAACAATGCAAGAAGAAATTTAGGAAAGAAACTATACAGTTGATTAGAAATCATTTCGAAATTCACAAATTGTTCGTTAGCATCCTTAACCAGGTCCGACGAGAGATTTTCAACTTAGACATGATTTATGAATTCTACATACTCACCCTCGTAGTATCCGGTAATGCATTCATGCACGCCTTGGCTTGTCTACAGACACACACAAGTATCTGATGATGCGTGGTTACTCGTCTCTTTCCAAGCAAGTTTCTGAACCGCCAAGAGCGAGTGACCGGAAAAGGATACACGGCCCTTTCTCTTTTAGCCGTTTTGGACGCTTGCCTATCTTGTCCGGCACGAGGAGTACACGGGCAGGCCGTGGTGGCCGGCGGGACCCGCCGTCCCCCGTAGCGGCGGGTGACGCCAAAAGAGTCTATGTGCCGTGATGAGTGTCCCGTGTCCGTAGCTTCTTCTGCCTGTCCTCCCCTATGCCTATGCGCTTGTGCGCGCGGCAGCGGAGCGCACAGCACTCGACCCGACTCCACTCCTCCGCACGTCTCGTCGTGCTCGCACCGTCCTCTCTCTAGAACGTGTCTGTAAGATTAAGATTGTTTGGGAAGCGTAGAACCCTTTGTCTCGGGCCGCATGTATATATTGAGGCAAAGCCTTGGTAAACAAGTTACAGAGAGAGATTACAGAGAGAGAGATCGAGAGAGGAAGAGGAGATCGACCGGGAGAGAGGTCGTTACAGGAGATCTCGGGATAAGGAGAAGAAGAGATAGATACAAGTTTAAACACCTCCTATCCCTATACAACAATTCTAACACTCCCCCTCAATCTAAACCTCAAGCCTTGCTAAGGTTGAGATTGTACTTGAACTCATCCAATCTTCTCTCAGTCAATGGTTCAGTAAACCCATCTGCAAGTTGATCCCCTGTAGGAATGAATCGTATCTCAAGTAGCTTTCGAGCTACTCTCTCTCTGACAAAATGAAAGTCCACCTCAATGTGTTTGGTTCGTGCATGGAATACAGGATTTGCTGAAAGGTAAGTTGCACCAATATTATCACACCATAACCGTGCAGCCTTCGGAGCTTTAATACCAAGCTCATAAAGTAATGTTTGTATCCACATTACTTCAGCTGTAGCATTTGCTAATGACTTATATTCAGCCTCTGTACTTGATCGTGAAACAGTAGCTTGCTTCCTTGCACTCCATGATACAAGGTTAGATCCCAGAAATACAGCAAAACCACCAGTAGATCTTCTGTCATCGGCACATCCTGCCCAGTCTGCATCAGAATATGCAGTAACAAGCAAGGAAGAGGACTTGACAATCTGAAGTCCAAGCCCTTGAGAATACTGAAGATATCTTAAGATCCTCTTAACTGCTGTCCAATGAGTAGTTCTAGGCGCATGCAAGTATTGACATACCTTATTCACTGAGTAAGAAATATCTGGTCGTGTAAGTGTTAGATATTGCAAAGCACCAACAACACTTCTATAATTTGTTGCATCTTCTGGACCAAGAATTTCTCCACTATCAATTGTAAGCTTCTCTGAGGTGGAAATTGGTGTGCTAACTGGCTTGCAATTCTCCAATCCCACTCTCTTAAGAACATCAGCTGTATATTTTTCCTGTGAGAGAAGTATGCCATCTCTGACTTGCTTCACTTCTATGCCAAGAAAATAGTGAAGGTCACCTAGATCCTTAAGAGCAAACTCAAGTTTCAAATCCTTGAGCAAACAGGTTGTGGCCGCTTGACTTGAGCTGGCAACAATTATATCATCAACATAAACAAGCACAAACACAGTGATATTGCCTTTGCTATAAAAGAACAAAGATGTATCTGCTTTAGATGGTATGAACCCAAGATGTTGTAACTGCATGCTCAACCTAGAATACCATGCTCTTGGAGCCTGCTTCAGTCCATATAATGCTTTATCCAACTTACATACATAATGTCGTGTGTTGTGATTTTCATAACCTGGTGGTTGCCGCATGAACACTTCTTCCTCAAGAACACCATGAAGAAACGCGTTCTGAACATCTAGCTGTCGTAAGCTCCAGCCTCTGGAAATAGCAATGGATAAAACAAGACGAATGGTAGTTGCTTTAACCACAGGGCTAAAGGTGTCATCATAATCAATACCAAACCTTTGCTTAAAGCCTTTTGCAACCAACCTTGCCTTGTACCTGTCTATACTACCATCAGACTTCCTTTTAATCTTGTATACCCACTTGCAATCAATTATGTTAGCACCCCGTTGCGGTGGTACTAGACGCCAAGTCTGATTTTTCATGAGTGCATTATACTCACTATCCATGGCTTCCTTCCAATCCTTACTAGCAAGTGCATCATGCAAGTTAACAGGTTCTCCAGTAGCAGCAAGGAAAGCACGCTTAGTAGGATTATACTTTATTGTACCATCATTGTATTTTTTTTCTTTAACAATACCTGACCTTGACCTGGTGTGTCGACGGGGAGGCGAAGGAGATCCAGCAGCCGTAGTATCAGCCACAGAAGATCCAGGTTGGTCCGGCTCCAGATCCGAGGGGGATCCGCGCAGCTCCTCGATTTCGCTCCCCCCCCCCCCGCGCCACGCTCGACAGCCGCGTCGGGGCGGTCAGAGCAGTCAGGCGAGGATTGGTGGGAGGCGCCGGAAGTCGCGTCAGGGCCCGCGCCTGCACCAGATTTGCCGGGACCCACCCTGTCGGCTTGGCATGACGCGCCCTGGTCCGCACCTGGACCCGTGCCTGGGTCCGCGTGGCCCACCTGACCGGATTGGCGTGACGCACCCTGGCCCGCGCCTGGACCCGCGTGACCCACCTGGTCGGTTCGGCGCGGCGCGCCCTGGCCCGCGTCTGGTCCCGCAGCGGGGCTACTGTCGCTGTCGCCCGCCAGGAGAGAATCGGCACGGGATCGCGCGCTGGACTGCGCTGCATGCTGGCGCAGATCAGCCTGGGATCGCGCGCTGTCAGCCGGATCCACCTCAGATTCCGCGCCTGATTTGTCCTGTGTACACATAAAATGACGAGCAGAATCTGTACAAGAGCCATTAGATATGCGGTTTTCTGTGGATTTTTGCACATGATCATTCTCAGGTAGTTCACCCCCGTGATCAGGATTAACAGAGTAATCTGGTAGGAGTGCAATTTCTGCACGAAGTAAAGCGCCAGCATTGGGATGAAGAAGGGAAAAAGGGAATAAAGTTTCATTGAAGATTACATCACGGGAGATATATATACGTCCAGTAGACGGTTCAAGGCATTTATATCCTTTATGAAGGTTGCTGTACCCAATAAACACACATTGTGTGGAGCGAAATTCTAGTTTATGACGATTGTATGGACGTAAGTTGGGATAGCAAGCACATCCAAAAAAATTTAGAGAGGTGTAGTCTGGCTTTTGATGATACAATCGTTCTAAAGGAGTTGAATTGCCAATGACCTTACTTGGAAGACGGTTAATAAGATATGTAGCCGTGATGAAAGCCTCATCCCAATACTTGAGAGGCATAGATGCATGAGCTAGAAGGGATAGACCAACTTCAACGATGTGACGGTGTTTGCGTTCAGCAGAACCGTTTTGCTGATGAGCATGAGGACAAGACACATAATGAGTAATCCCAATGCTTCGGAAGAAGGAGTTGAGTTTTTCATACTCCCCTCCCCAGTCACTTTGGACTGAAATAATTTTTCGATCAAAGTGGCGCTCAACTAGCTTCTGAAACTCTTGGAAGATGGAAAAAACTTCAGATTTATATTTAAGCAAATAAATCCATGTGAACTTGCTGTAATCATCAATGAAGCTAACATAATATTTTTTTCGACCAAAAGAATCTCGAGCATGACCCCATACATCAGTGAAGATCAATTGTAATGGAGCATGAGACACACTAGTAGACTTAGGATAAGGAAGCTGATGGCTCTTGGCACATTGACATGCTTCACAGACAGACTCATTATTTGAACTATGTGACAAAGAAAGTTTGTCTTTATTGACGACTTGCCTAACTATGATGGAGGAGGGATGTCCTAATCTTTGATGCCACCGCTCGAAAGAGGGCTTGATGACGGAGTAGACTCGACGATGCTTGCTGCTAAAGGCTCCGGAGGAGATGGGGTAGAGGCCACCAACGCATCTACCGTGATAGAGAGCTGCCCTCGTTGCTCGGTCCTTAATGAAAAAATAGTGAGGGTGAGTTTCAAAGAAAACATCATTATCGGTGGCTAGACGAGACATAGAGGCAAGGTTTTTGTCTGCTTGAGGAACATGAAGAACATCCTTAAGAAGAAGATCACGTTGAAGAGTAGGGGAACTAAGTGAAACTTGACCAATGTGACAAATATCCATACCTTTACCGCTGGCTGTGTGGATCTGATCGTTGCCGTGGTACGTCTCGCGAAGGGCAAGTTGCTCTAGCTCATTGGTGACGTGATCAGTAGCTCCGGAATCAACGTACCAGACGCCATCCCCGCCTTGCTCGCGCATAGCAGTTGCAACCAGTTTGGAGTCAGGGACAAAGTTGTCATCGTACCGATGCCAGCAGTCGATGACCTCATGACCAGCCTTCTTGCATAGCTGGCATCGGGGTCGAGGACGAGGAGAAGAGGTGCGGCGGCCATTGTTGGAGTTGAAGCCGCCACCCCTCTGGTTGTTGCCGTAGCCCCCGTCGTAGTTGTAGCCGCCACCAGAGCGTGCACTGTCGCCCGAGGGAGCGCCACGGCCGCGCCCTCCACCGCGGTTAGTGCCCTGGTGACCACGGCCACGGCCGCGACCCCGTGAAGCAGAGTATGCAGAAGACTGCCGAAGGTCGCCGCCGTGAAGAAGAGTGAGGCGGGCGTCGAAGCTGAGAAGCTGGCTGTGTAGCTCCGGGACCGTGATCGGTTCCACTCGTGCCGCCAAGGCAGAGACCACGGGATTATACTCCATGTCGAGGCCGGCCAAGATTTTGGAGACGATCTCCGGATCGGAGAGCGCCGAAGTAGTACAAGCAACCTCATCTGTGAGGGTTTTGATCTTGCCCAGGTACTCTGCCATGGACATATTACCTTTTTTAAGGTTGGTCAGCTCGATCCGGGTGTTGATCGCCTGCGCCTGACTCTGGGCAACGAACATGGTGTTGATGGCGCGCCACACCTCGGCCGGCGTTTGGAGCGTGGCCACCTGGGACAGAATCTCGCGGGAAAGAGAACCCATCAAGAAGCCTTGAAGCTGTTGTTGCTGAGCATACCAGAGGGTGCGGGCGAAGTTGACGACTTGCTCCTCTTTTCCCTCCTTGGTGATGGTGAGGGTGGGCGGCGGCGGCGGGCTGGTGGCGTCAAGGTGGTGCTCCATCTGGGCACCCCTGATCTGAGGAAGCACGATGGCTTTTCAGAGAAGGAAATTCCCTCTCGTTAGCTTCTCCTGAGGCGGCGATCCGAGGAAAGTGTTGGTGGTTGAGGATGAGGAGGCAAAGGTGGAGGTGGAGGAGGTGGTGGTGATCGCGCCCATGGTGCTGGGCGACATTGAGGCGGAGGTGGTGGACATGGCTCGGTCGCCGAAGGTAGCTAGATGCGATCTCTATGAGGAAGAGGCTCTGTTACCATGTAAGATTGTTTGAGAAGCGTAGAACCCTTTGTCTCGGGCCGCATGTATATATTGAGGCAAAGCCTTGGTAAACAAGTTACAGAGAGAGAGATTACAGAGAGAGAGATCGAGAGAGGAGGAGGAGATCGACCGGGAGAGAGGTCGTTACAGGAGATCTCGGGATAAGGAGAAGAAGAGATAGATACAAGTTTAAACACCTCCTATCCCTATACAACAATTCTAACAGTGTCGAGTTGGTATCCCGGCGGCGAGCAGTCCGCGTGTCGACATCTCTGCTTCCTGTTCGATTCGAATGGCAGACGAGCACGGACTGTTGGTGGGTTTAGGGATTCACTTGCATTGGTTGGTTGTTGGCTTGCAGGCGCTGTCGAACGGGCGGTACAAGAGCTGCCTCCACCGCGCGGTGGTGCACCGGGAGAAGGAGCGCCGGTCGCTGGCCTACTTCCTCTCCCCGCGGGAGGACCGGGTGGTGCGCCCGCCGCCGTCGCCGGCGCCGGCGCCGCGGCTCTACCCGGACTTCACCTGGGCGGAGCTCATGCGCTTCACGCAGCGCCACTACCGCGCCGACTCTCGCACGCTCGACGCCTTCGCGCGCTGGCTTGACCCGCCGAGCTTCTCCGCCGCGCCCTTGCCGCACGGCCCGGCCCAGGCCCAGGGGACTGTCTAGTGTGTGTGATTGATGATTATCTATCTCTGCTGTTGTGTATACGACGACGACTTGTGTCTGTTCTGGGCTTGTGTTTCTTCTTGTATGTACATACATCGGGGGCATATGTGAGCTAGTAATACGGTACTGACTAATTAGTATGTATATTTGTTGCCGCGCCTTATGCAGGCGCTAATCTAGTACATGTAATTAACTTTAGCCTACATATACATCGTGATCCTTGTATGCAGTGTAGATTTCTTATTTCCTTTACAATCCAACACCCAATCCACTACGTAGAAGTTGTTGGATAAAGCTCATGTGGGATGCTCGAGGATAGAAGCTCAGTCAGATTGTGAACTTGTGATTGGTGCAGTAAAAGATCCTTATAGATTCAAAGGTTTCCAAGCAGTAATGATTGTTGAGTGCGCTCGACTCTCTTGTGACTTCGGACAGGTGAAATTTTCCTTATGCAACAGAGAAGCAAACAGTGTAGCACTGGCTAAACAAGCATATATGCCGAAGAATTCTTCTATTTGGGAAGATGACCCGCCTGATTTTATTTCTTCTTTGATTGTAAATGATATTGCTATTATCTGACAAATGAATTCTTTACCTGTCCAAGAAAAATTTAGAAGTTGTTGCAACAAACCCCCTTTATTGAACTCATGCTCCAGACAGTTGCGCCAAAAGTTTGAACTGATGGAGAGAGACGGGCAATATATTTTACCCCCCCCCCCCCTCCTCACATCTAGTCTTATTTAGTTCTTAGATGTTGGATCGATGTAGATCGCAGAATCTTTTTATCTAATACTGCATTAGCAAGGTCTTAAACTCAAGACCTCTTGACTCGGATACCATATTGAATTCATGCTCCAGCCAGTTACTACAAAAGTCCAGACTGATAAGGAGAGACGGGCAATATATTTCATCACCCTTGACTACGCACTCAATTATAAGGAGACTATGTCACACTAACACAATGAAAAACAATTTATGGTAACGCACCATAACAAAATTCCTTTTTTTAGGGTTGTCACTTCCCTAAATTTAGTGAACCCCGTCGATTTATGTCCTGGAAGAGCATCCTGGAACCTGGCTTGATAAATACAAAACAAGATATGTTTATATTATGGAAAATGGTTTTTTCATAAATATTCTCCAACAGGCGAATTTAGTGCCATGTTTTCATCTTGGCGCAATCTAATTTGAGAAAGATAGTACTCAAATGATTCTCCCGGAGATAGATTATAAGGATAAAGTCGGTGGAAGAATCATCTAAATTTGTTCTCTTCCTTCAAAGCACATGTTGAATGAAAAGTTGGAAATGGAAACTCCACACTCCTCTGGTTTGACTCCTGTCTAGATCAACGACTGATCCAAAAAAAGAGTCGGAGTTGCACTCTTTTGCTATCAATGACAGATAAGCCTTTTCCTCTTTTGTGAATTCTTTAGTTTTGACTGTGCACTTTCAGAGACCACTTTCTACTCAAGCTTTCACACAATACAATGAACTTCAAGAGTTGAGACACAACACTTTCAGCCAGAAGTACAAGATAAATGGACCTGTCAGGGTAAGAATAATGGATATTCATCTATCAAGATGCACACTTGCTTACAAGCACATGTAGAAGCTCATGTCTTGCTTAAATGGCTTTGGAAAAATGTGGTAGCAGACGCAACCCTCTTGAAGAAGAAATCCATGCATCTTGGTTGTTATGACTGTGTGTTTCACAATGAGAAATCTGAAGAAACAACTATGCATTTATTCTACGACCACCCCTTTTCTCAAGACTATTGAGCAAGTATCCTTCCCACGATAATCTCCATGTTTGATGAAATCATTCAAGCTCGTAAGATGCTGGCAAAGAATATTGCTATGGACATGATTATCTTTGGTTGCACAAACATTTGGGGCCAGAGAAATGATTTTTATTAAGTGAAGCCCAAAGTGCAGCTTTCTGGCAATTCTTGCTCAAGCAAGATCTTTACCTTCTGGAACATAGGATCGACAACAAGTTTGTAGATTCTCTACAGGAATGGATGGGCTCAAATTTATGATGTTGTGGCTAGTTATTTGATCTAAACATTTCATCGTGGTCCATAGAACTAAAATTGGCTAATAACAACTTTTGTATTTCTATATTTTCCTTTTTGCATGTACATAAACCTCCGTATGCTTAATTATATACGAAAATTAACGTGGAACAATTGTTCGGTTTGTGGCTAAAAAAAGTGTCATATTTTTATAGCATGCATTCGGGCACCACGTAACTTTCTAAATTTTATCTTTTGTGTCAGATTACTTAATATACCTATCTTATGGATGTCACCCGTATCTTGAAGTTTTGGCTCAATTCTCCAGTGAGTAATTTTACAAGGTGACACTATGATTTCAAAATGCAATGACCAATCCATATACATGGCCAAAGGTTTTTGACATTAGTCCCATACATTATATTGTGGATTTATGATGCTATCTGGGTTCTCTACAAAATGACACTATGGTTTCGCCCCTTGTAACCGTCCCTCCTTTCAGGCTTTCGAACTCTCTCTAAAGCGACAATATAGTAAGAAGCACAAAATGCTCCGGACGTGGATTTTTGGCTCTAGGGAGCATATGCTCCGTAATGAACAATAAAATCAAAAATAAATAGAAAATAAATTTTAAAATTCTGAAATTTTTTGTAGATGTTCATATTGGTGTAGCAAGTGTGCTTGAAAATTATCATGGCATATGGAATAGCAGTGCTTCTTCAGAGAAAAAAACAAAATTATGTGTAACATTTGGCGTTCGACTTGTTTTTTTTTTTGCATGAGTCAAAATGCATAATTTTCCCCACTGAAAATTTGCATGTACCATTTGGGTATGACAATGGACGCATCTATTTGTTCAAGTTCTTTTTTACATTTATAAAATCCTTTTATGGCATGCAGGAGCATGTGCTCCCTAGAACCAAAATAGTTTCCGAAAACATACCCACATGTCACTCATCTTGTTTGAAAATGTGCATCGACATTTTACTAAAGTTGCACATCTTTGAAGAGTGCAATTTTTGGCTAAGTAATGTACAATTTTATTTGACTAAGCTTTTGAAAATATTAAACAAAAGATTGATTAAGTAATGAAAGAGCAAATTGTGTTCTTGGGAGCTGTACAACTTTGGTATAACACTACACGTGTGTATGTATTATTTTCCTTCGGCGCTTTAGATACGACTATGGTCTGGCTTGATGCAATTACAAGTGTCATGCTGCATGTCACCTCCAACATTGGTGGCACTATCGTAACTGACGCTGAGTGTCTTAGTAAGATTGACAATACAAATTTCATTTATTTGTGGCACTGCCGTTTGGGTCACATTGGCAAGAAACACATGAAAAAACTCCATAGTAATGGACTTTGGGAGTCTTTGATTTTGAATCATTTGACAGTCGTGAACCTTGTCTGATGGGAAAAAATGACTAGAACATTGTTCACAAAAACATATGGAATGGGGGACAACGATGAGTGTAGCTGCACGCGGTGGATTCCTCTAGTTTATTACTTTCACGAATGATTTGAGTAGATATGGTTAGATTTACATAATGAAACATAAGTCTGAAACCTTCAAAACTTCAAGGAAAATTGGAGTGAAGTAGAAAATCACCGTAACAAGAAAGTTAACTTTCTACGATTAGACCAATGAGGAGAATATTTGGGTTATGAGTTTAGCGAGCATCTGAACATATGTGGCATGTTTCACAGCTTAAGGTGCCTCCTGAAACACCACGCAAATGGAGTGTTCGAGAGACATAATTAGAAAAGTGCTCTTGACATATACAAAAAATGTAAAGTAAAAACCAAAAGAAACATAAGAAAAGTAAAAGGAAAAAGAAAAAATAGAGAAGAAATAAGATAACCAAACAAAAACAAAGAAACAAAAAACCGATGAAAATGAGAAAGAAGGAAACAAAACAAAAGAAAAAGGAAAAAAGAAAACCCAGTGAAACCAAGAAAGAAATGAATAAAACCAAAGAAAAATGGCGAGAAAATAAAAAAACAAAGAAAAAACAGAGAGAAATAATGAAAAAGCAAAATGAAAAAACCATGAAAAAAGGGGAGAAGAAACAGTGGACCACCCTACTACTTCATCACTAACCCGATGCAAGCCCATTGGCTAGTAGCGCTTGCAACCAACATGGAGACCACGGTTCGAATACCCCGCGCGCTCCCTTTTCTCTTCACTATTTCCTTTAAGTGCCCATTGTCGGGCTGTCCCTTGGACCCTCGCAGACGTCAGCTACCCTGCTCCTATTTGGCGTCTTCAGCGCTGGTTAGAGTGCATTTTGCTAACCTGCGGACACACCCTGTACGTCATTGGTATCTAAATGGATCGGCATGTGTAGGGTTTTTCACTGGTTTTCTCATTTTAGTTTCTTCCATCTTTTTGTCTCTTTTTTATGTTTTATGTTTTATTTTTTATTTTTTCCTGTCTTATCAAATTCATGAACTTTTCCCAATTTCCCAATCTCTTTTTCCTATTGTTCGTGAACTTTTCATTTCAAATTTGTGAACTTTTTTTTCAAATTTGTAAACTTTTTCCAAATTCCGTGAAGTTTTGTCAAATTATGTTTTTTTTAATTTTTGAACTTTTTCTCCAAATTAGTGAGCTTGTTTTGTTTCACGAACTTTTTCCAAATTACGAACTTTTCCAAGTCTTGAGTTTTTTTTCAAATTCATAAACTTTTCTCAAATTTTTGATTTTTTTTCGAAATTTAATAAACTTTTTTAAAAAAATCAAACCTTTTGTACATTTTTAGAAACTTTTAATCATTTTCCTATTTTGATAAAGTCAACTGTCAACTCTCAGTGATCAACTGTCGCTGGTGAACCGGTCAACATAAAAATAAACTTAGCTGGCTGGCCCCTAGGAGTTCTCTTTCAGCTAGGCCGAGCAACACCTGAAAGAAAAGGAAAATGGGCCATCCCACTCTCACGTGAGTTTTTTCTTGTTTCTTTTTTGTTCTTTTTCCATTTTCTATTTTGGAAACTATTTCAAATTCAAAAAAAATAGGATTTCAAAAAATATTATGATAGCTGACTAACAAAGGACTTTTAGGTACACTTGAAAGGTACCCCATAAAATCTTTTTCCAATTTTGATCATTTTTTCCTGCATAAAATGAGTCTGACAAGAAATAAACAACAGCTGTGTTGAGACGCTACATGGGCTTCTG
This sequence comes from Triticum timopheevii, assembly GCA_963921465.1. Taxonomy (NCBI): domain Eukaryota; kingdom Viridiplantae; phylum Streptophyta; class Magnoliopsida; order Poales; family Poaceae; genus Triticum; species Triticum timopheevii. Next base: position 326,973,033 of record OY997262.1, read on the forward strand.
CCTAGATCTTTAACTGGGTTGGAAGGTGGCGCTAATCCACTTTACAAAGAAAAAAAAATTGTATTTGACCATAAGGTCGAACATAGTGTCAACAGAATATCATATCCGAGACCTTGAGACCTTCTATCAGACGCACGCAGGCGTCAGTTTTTTAGGGGAAGCAAGGGTCTGCTATGGCTGGCAATGACTAAAAGTAAAGGCAAATGGGCCAGCCCATTTGGCGCAAGTTTTTTTTGCTTCTGTTTTATTTTCTTTTTACATTTTGGAAAATGTTTCAAATCCAAAAAAAATGTTTGTGATTTTAAGAGAAAGTTCATGAATATAATGAATGCATACTAATTTCATAATTAGTTTCATTATTATTTGAAAACCACCTAATATGGAAAATCTTCATGAATTTTAATAGATGTTCCGAATTGTAAAATCTGTTCATGAATTCCAAACAATTACCATGTTGCAGAAAAAATCTCATGGACTTTAAAATGTTATTACTGTTCTAAAATATTTTGGAATTTCGAAAGGTGTATAGGAATTTTACAAATCCTATTAAACAATAAAATTTTATCAATTTCAAGAAAAATGTGGTATGAGATTAAAAATGTTCAGTGTATACTGAAAGCATCTTCATCCTGTATTAAATAGATACTATATATTAGAAAAATATTTCAGTGTGTCTTTAAAAATTAAACATAATACTACAAAAAAATATTATGTATTCTAAAATGTATGCATACATAAGAATTGTTCATTGTGTATTAAAATAATTCACCGTGTATTAGAAAAGTATAGCACGCGAAAAGAGAAAGAAAGATAAATCGAAGAAAACAGATGAAAACCGGTAAAGAAACACAGAAAACCAAAAAGGAAATATCAAAGCAGAAAACCAAAAGAAAAACCACACAAGAGAAACCAAAAAAAATGCAGCGCTAGCAAACAAAAAGATCGGCCGCCCATGGAACTGCGCCGGTCTAGTTGCTCCGATCGCGGTCGTCCTGCCAATTAGTTGACGCATGCAGGAATCAGCAAAGGTTTGCCTGAGGCATCCTAGGCGACGTCTGTAGGCGTCAAACAGACGAGGCGACAGTGAAGCAAGCGCACTAGGCCATCCTAGTAAGTGTGCTAACCTTTGTTTAGCTAGCTATGCAACGGGTTTCTTTGGTGTGTTCGTTTTGCTTTGTTTTCTTAATGGTTTTGTGCTTTTTGTAAATGCATGAAATGTTTAATTCACAAAAAGAATGTGTATTTTAAAAAAGCATATATATAAAACTATTCAGTGTATATTGAAAATAGTTCACCCTACATAAAAAAATAGTTTGTTTAAAAAATGTTCACAGTATATTAAAAAATTAGCACATATTAAAATATCACTATATCTAAAACACTCCCTGATTATTTAAAATAATTATAATATTAACTTTTTGTAAAATGAATAACTGCAAAAAAATCAAAAGGAAAACCAGGAGAAAACCAAAAGAGAAGAAAAATAAAAGAAATTAAAACTTAAATAGGAAGAACAAAGCAAAACAGAAAAAACTGCACAAAACAGAAAATATTGCACACAAAAAACTGCACTGACAAATGGTAGACTGGGCCATTATATTCGGTTTCACTCACTTAACCAAGCACAGTTGCCGATTTGTTCTCCAACAATCACACGATCGGTGATCACTTAGAAAAAAGACAGTGTTTGCTCAAAAGAAAAATACAGCGTGCCATGTATTGAAATACTGTATCGTATCACTTTTGATCTTTCTCTCAAAAGGAAAAGGATGTCGATAACTGCCACATGTATGGCAGGAAAGGAGATGCACCACACGTCTCTAATGCAAATAGATTGCCACGTCATCGCATGCATGCATGCGAGAATCTTTTTAGATTTTTAGTTTTTAAAATATTTTATCTCTTAAATAAAAAATTCGATTGAAGATCCGTTTTCACCATTAAATCCCTCGCGACGAGATCTTCAAAACTAGATCTCATATATATTTCGGCAAAAAAAAATTCTGGTTAAAAGTTGCCATGTCTATTGCACATGAATTGTCATGATATTTACCCTGAAGTTGCCATGATATGTTTCAACTATTTTCTTTTACATTTAAAAATAAATTTTAACATATTATAAAACGGAGAATTAAGAAACTAGACTTGCCATGCACCATAAACTAAAATTGCCATGATACATGCACTTAAAATTGCCATGGTTCAATAAAAAAATATTTTCATGGTCAAAGTAATGGAATTGCCATCATCAAAAAACTAAAATTGACATGATCTACAAACTAAAATTGCCACATGGCAACTTTAGTTTAAGCACTATGGCAACTATAGTGTAAACATCATGGTAACTTCTGGGCAAAAAAAAATCGACGAAACATATCAACATGGGGTCTAGTTTTGAAGATCTCGTCGAGACGGATTTAATGATGAAAACGAATTTTTAGTTCGCTTTTTTATTTAGGAGATAAAACATTTTTAAGCCGAAAACTAAAAAAAATTCTGCTAATGTCATCTATACATACGTGGCAAAATGAGTGGTGATGGAGGCGTGTGAGCGATGTGCAAACGTCCACACATGTGGGCGTTAGTTTTTCCAAAGGAAAATCATAGAAGTTGATACATACTCCCTCGGACCAATTCCACCGTGTAAGTCAAGCGTTCGCTTTTCTTTCTTCCGCTCGAAGAAAGAAAAGGTGGCCTCGCTGCCATGAGTCTTTCCTGCCGCCGCCCTCCGGCGCCACCCCTCTGTCGGCGGCCTCGGTCCTTGGTAGTGAGGGGGGGTCGTCGGATCCATGCGTGCGGGTCGTTTTTTACTCTCGTAGTTTGGATTTTTAGGTTGTTCATCGTCTTGGCTTCGACGGCGGCGATATTGGCGCTTAATAAAGTTTCTTCAGATCATATTCCATCAAGGCAATCGATCCTATGATTGGGGATGGATTTAGAAATCAGTCTGTTCATGTAAGGACAGTGTGGCGATGGTGACATCTTCGTGGTGGACCTATGTCCTCGGGCTCCGCCGTTGCGACGACGTTTGCTCCAGCGCCAGCGCGGAGTTTGGGAGGTAGTCTAGGAGAAGATGCAGATTGTGGTCTACATCGGCGGCATCTGGAAGATGGTGGATCGTGTGCTGGGTTCGTGGTTCGTGGTTCATGGATGGCAGGTGAGGTTTTCTCCTCCGACGTCTTAGTCGTGTGGGGTGCCAGATCTATAGTTCGATGGCGTGTCCGGCGTGTTGCCCCGGTCTGATTCGTTCAACGATAATTGTTTCGCCTTTGGTGAGCCACCTTGAAGGCCCGCAAAGCTGCATATCAATGATGGAGCCGCTTTGAGCTCGAGTGTGAAGGTGACCCATCATTTTCTTTTTTCCTTTGGTGGCTGTTGTGGTAGTTTCAGAGGCAGGTGACAGACGTTGGTGTCAAGTTTAGAGATTTTTTGGTCTTGATTTTAATTAGTTCTTAGTTGTTGTTCTTTGTACAAAGACTAGCGTTTTGTTGTTTTTTCATTTTTGTTAGGTCGATTTATATATAATTTATACAAATCCTTATTTAGATATATTATAACTGGGCACTAATCCAGCCCTCTCAGGCCATTAGGGGTCTTAACCGTCAGATCTATTGTTTCGGTCTTTGCTGTCCATTGGATGTATCTCTGGACCCCATGACCTCTGTACGCTGACCACATAGCGATCAACTGGAGTGGGCCGCTGCTCCAAGAACTATTTCGGACGTATATTGTGAATTTGGGCCAAATGGGCTAGGGCGCTAGGCGCATGCGTGGCTCGACGAGCAGCTCGGTTGGCATCTCCAACGATAGGACCAGACTGGTCCATGGGGAGGCGAAGTTGATCCATCTACGGGCGAAGCGGCGGTAGACTGTTTGGTGGATGATAAATCCGGCAATCAATCTTCAGTTTCAGGAAGCATTCATCACGATTGATGTGCACCACTCGGCTGCAATTAAATGGAGGTGTGCGTTCCTTTTTCCTCCAACCATTTCATAGAGATCCTCTATTCCCTCCGGGTTATCTTGAGCTCCATCCCCATGATTTCTTCATGTGACCTTCATGTCGGATCTCACTGGTCTCTGCTACTTGCAGCAAAATACTAGGGCCGAGGGTGCAGCTGGTGTTCCTAGGCACGCTACTTTCCAAGATGGCCGCTGCACTGCTCCACCAGTCACTTGAGAGGATCTGAGATGGTCATGGGCGGTGGATCCAGAGGATTTTTTTGTACTGGAGCACCTTGTCCTCATTTTGCTCTATCGAATCCTCTCAAAAAACCTCCAGCAACTGGTTGTTGGTGAGCTCCGGTACACTTCTTCAGTTCTCAGATTCTTCAATCTGCATTTGGTTTGATCTGAAACATCTCCTATACTTGCTTGCTTCATTCTTTTGGTTCTGTATATTGCAATAGCTCACAAATCATATGCCAAGTCAATTCTCAACCGTACAATTTTCTTCTGCTAACAGCTTATTTGCTTGAAAAGAGGTTGCTTCTATGGTTACAGGACATCACGTGAGATGACAACAAATCTCATATGAAGATAATAATTTTCTTCTGTAGCCTTTAATTTATATGTACTGAAGGTGTCACCGAAGAAAGGGTGACCAAACTTTGATCATCTTGCTGTCAGATGGTGTTTCCATACCAGTTGAGCGAAGTAAGTTTCAGAGAATGTGATTGTTCTATGGAGCTCAAAACAAATATTCCGATTTTAGTTTCTTGTTTTCGATTGTAACTTGAATCTATCTGGTTTCGTTAGTAAAATCAGGGTGGGATCCCTTCTTTAAAAGACTATTAAAACTGACCTATGGCTAACGACAACATATTTATTAGAATGATATCGATTAGCATGGAATCTGTACATGTTATGTTAGTGGTGCTCGAATACGCAACATACTATGCTTTTTTTGGAGCGATCAATGACTGCAGGAGAGTTTCCTATAGTCTTTTTATATTACAAAGAAAAAAAAAGCCTTACAAATTACGTGTTTTGTATAGTATTTACACTGTAGACCATTTTGGCCAGACCAACATACTGCTTTCTATAGGTGAATTGACCTTCCAACTAGCAGATGTCAATAAACAAGAGGGAAACTATTAGAATAAAAGGCTCGGGACCCATACCTGTTAAGCAATGGAAACACACTGATCATCTTATTGTAATGATTTTCCTACTTGTACTCTCCAATTAATTTGCCGTGTTTCCGTTGTATTCGACATTGCCACTAGCCTGCTACAACCCGACCGGGCACAATCTTCCCTATTGGTTTCTAAGCAAGGTTAGCATTTCTTTATTTTTTCCATGAGGCTGCCTTTTCATGGTATACATTAATTAATATCAGAGTTTTACTTGATTTCCAACAAACTATAGTTGAGGTGAGTTTTTGCAAGTAGATTTCATTATCACTAATGGAAGGTATGAAGTAGAGTTGAAAAAAAGGAAACTGTATAGACAATTTTTCATTTGCATGCATGTCTCGTTTACATTATATCATCTGTTATTCTGTATTGACATCTTTATTAGTTATTAACTCCAACTATCTCAACATTCCTAGTATGTTGCCAATTGGTTCTCTGTACTCTGGATAGTGATGTCTGCGAATCCACTATTTCCGCTTCCTTCAATCAATTAAATTTTATGCAACAACACTGAATTTTACATGTATGGTGTCAGACATTTGCGATTCGTTTAATGGCTCTTCCCCTCTTTGCAGGAAACACAAAATCCGCTTGCCAATATCACATGCCACATAGTTATTGTTGAGGCTTTGGTTTTCCTTTTTTTTTTTTTTTGCTAGCATGGCTAGCTCTTAGAACTCGTAAACGTTTGATGTACTACTTATTTGATAGACAAGGAAAATACTGAAGAGCTGATATGAATGGTTTTCTGTTGCACTTAAGTTATGTGCTTTCGTTCATATCGTGTTTCCGTGTTATCTAGATTAACTTGATTTCAAGTGGCATGCCCAGATGTAGACATAGTTCTGCCTAGCTAAAGATTTTGCATATGATCCATCGACATATCTTTATTTTGGCTCTTATAGAACAATAAAATGTCAACTAACCGCTTATGGTTATCTGTAACTTTGTATTCCTTAGTTACCTAGCCACAGTCTGTTTACATTATAAAAAGTTTATCTTATGACATATGTTTTGGGTTACTCTATTTTGGCATAGTCGACGCATGTTGCTACTCTGCTATGTGGCATGCTATACTAGGCTATTACTACTTTGCACTATCCTCATTTCAGTGGTTATCCTTGTTCTATGCACTTTGTACTTAAGGATCGTTGGGTTCCTCGGCAAGATTAGTTAACTGAAGATAGATCTAAATTTAGCTTGTTTCAAGTAGTAACTTTTATTGAAGTTTTCGTATTGTCTAAGTTTTAACAAATAAAATATTGAATATTGTACCTATCTTTCGGTCTGTATTCTATGTAAACTCCTATCATTCTACTACAAAAATAGACGGGCGCAGCAACGCGCGCCAATAATGATCTAGTGATATAAATGAGACATGTATTACCATGAAAAAATACATACTCTTTTCATCCCAAATTATTTGTTGCTTGAATGAATGTACATGCTAGATACATCATTTGAGAGACAAATGATTTGAGACGAAGTGAGTACTTTCCAATTCGCCGAAGAAATTTTTAAGAGGCACTCTGCGTGCAACCACGGGTGTCACAGGTGCTGACGGGCTTATCCAGCAACTCAGTTCTATTAGACGGAGCCACATGCACGACCAATGTCCCTTTCCAACGGCACACGCGCGCGCTCGCCGACCAGAGACCGGCGGCGTACGGGCACGACGCACCGGGGTGTAATTAGGCCGGTTTCGTGTAGAAGACACGCACGGTCCACGACCTCATCCTCATCCTCATCCATCTATCATCACGTAACGCACGCAAACGTGCCCCATTGACCACCCCCTGACTCTACGAGCGATGCGGTGGCACCCGCACGCACGCGCGCGGTCACCGCGACCTCGATCGTGAAATTCTGCAGCAAAAGTCCAAGGCCCGAAGCTAGCGTCACATACGCAATGTGCGCGCGGTTACGCTGCCCACACGTACGTACGTGCGTTCACTGGTTCATGCACGTGCCGTATAGTTCTAGACTTTTTTTCATGATAATCCTAGCTTTATAAAACCCTTTTTACAAGAAAACTTTCCATCTATTCATCAAGTGTCAAAGAACACCAGAAATAAGAACAGTTTTGCTAAAGCTCTGGAGCGAGCCAAAGGCACGCCGCCGTCATCACCCCTTCCTCATCTTAGCCGGGCAAACATTGTTGTAGTAGACAGCCGGGAAATCGTCGTGCTAATGCCCCATAGGACCTGGGCACCAGAACAGCAACCGCCGTCGATGAAGAGAAGTCTAGATCGAAAGGAACCCACCTGTTGACACATAGGCGTAGACGAATAAAGACCGGATTCAAACGGATCCATCGAAGACAAACGCCTATCGGATCCCATGAGATCCACCGAAGACACACATCCACACGCACTTCGACGACGCTTGAAACATCGTCGGGATGGGGGCTAGGCGGGGAGGACCTTATTCCATCTTCAAAAAGCCGCCTCCGCCTCGTTTTCCTGAGCATGGCCTAAACCCTAACAAAACTCCGAAAAACACCTAAATACGGAGCCCTCCCACCGGAGGGGGCTGAGACCCACCACGCCTCCATGATACAAGGAACATAGGAGACGAGGTGGACCGACAGCGGCGCCGGTGAGAGGGGGTGGGGGTGGGGGTCAACCATCTCCTTAATTTTTTAGAAAAGGAGGAGGACCCCCCGGCCTCTGCATCTGGGGGATGCATACGGCCACTTTATTAATTATTCTCACAAGACCTTACAAAGTTATACAACAGTAAGACTAAAGCCACCGCCTAAGCAACAACTGTCACAACTCCTATCCAATTGATGAAGGGGCGCTGATAGTCTGGGCTTAATACCAAACAGACATCGCAGCCAAACCTAAACATCTAAAACCTGAGGTCCCAACCAGGACGCCTGCCGGGTATGGGGCACCTAACAGTCCGGCACACTCCTCAACCAGGCCGCCTGCCGGGTATAAGGCCACCGCAGCCACCTGCCACCAATCCATCTTCAGTGTTGTACTGCTGCACCACCTTGCCCGGCCTCTCTGCCATCGACGCCACCACGATGCCTGATAATGTCACCCTCTTGCGCGAGTCCCTCGCCACACATCGGGCGCCGAGTCTCCACTGCGCCACGCCGCCGAGAAACGCCGCCATTAATGTGCAGGATGAATCACCGCTCCACCAATTATTTCGTCCACTGGTCCCTCGAGCCCATGTACACCTCCAAAAATGACGCCACAAGAGGAAAACGACACAATAATGCCGCCGTCATCCGATCTATTGATCTAGGGTTTCCCTCGGAGGTAGCAGATAGTGGCCTGGAACTTCTCAACAGCGATGCCTTCAACAAGGAAACGACACCGAATAGTGCCGCCATCGCCAGCCTCAGCAGCAGCCGCGAGCAGGTCTTCACCCAGATCTGTTCTAATGGCCTCCATCAAGCATCTTGCGAACCATCTCCTTAATAAATCTCGGAGAAACCAATGACCTGAGATAATATTTAACAATAATCATTAGTTTCACTAACCACGTTGTCATCACACCAAAATATCATTTAGAAATAAATGCACTTTCAATCTCCCTCTTTTGGGGGTATTGATGACAATAGGGTTAGAGCATGAAAAAAGATATAAGCAATAAATGAAGCCATGCAACTCTACGGATATAAGGAGCCCCTCTTGATGTTTGCATATGCCGTGCAACGCCTTTATCCTCTAACGATGAATGAAGCCATGAAACTACCGGTGGTGTGCATGGATTTTCATCCTATTGTCCATTGTCAGTACCTGCGTCCTCAACAATGGCGTCCCTGACCCTCCAACTTGGCACTGCAGAGGGCTCCGTGAGGGTGACCTGCTGTTGCCGATGTTCTTCGTGTTCGTCATTAACGTCCTAAACTCGCTCCTTCAGCGGGCCATTTCCTTGGGGATCCTCCAGTGGCTCACCCCTCGCCACATGGCCTCAAGTGTCTCTTTCTACGCTAATAACATAGTGATATTTTGCCACCCGAACCCTCATACTACTGGAATCAGGATCTTTGCCGTCGGCTAGCTGACGACAAAGAAATTATTTGCCATCAGCTTAAATGAAGCTGACGGCAAAGAAGGTGTTTGCCGTCAGCCTGCTCTTTGTCGTCCTCTCGCTGACGGCATAGAATATTTGCCGTCTGCTAGCAGACGGCAAAGATGGTGGATGGCGGACTATAAGGACGACCTAACGGCTAGTTTCTTTGCCGTCTGCTAGCGGACGACAAAGTTTTTTTGCCATCAGCCAGCAGCCGGCAAAGAAACTGGCCGTTTTAATAGCCGTTTCCCCCCGGGCCCACCCCTCTAAGTGCCGGCACCCCCCCTCTCTCTCTCTCCTCAGCTCACCCGCGCCGCTGCCCCCACCCCCGTTCCCCCGCCCCCGTCGTCCCGAGCTTCGCCCCGCACCATCACCGCCTCCTCCTCTCGCCCATCGCCTCCTCGGCCCTCCTCCGCCCTCGCGCGTCACCGCCTAAGGCCTCTGCCTTGCCTCTCCGACGCCGTCGCTGAACGCGGCCACCGCCACCCCGAGATCCGGCCCGTCCGACGCCGTCACCGTCAACCCCCCGGCCCGGCCCCTACCGCGAGAAGGACGCCCAACCCCCTCTGCTTCCGACCCTGACCCTGGCCGTCCCCAACACCGAGGTGCGCCACCCCTCCCTCTTCCCTCCCTCTTCTCTCTCTTTGTTTAGGTTTAGGTTTAGGTTTACCCTGACCCCGACCCCAAAATTTGAGGAGTTAAAATTATGTTCATTGCAAATCGGTGTGCCCGCTTCTGCTTGCTCACTGCTGTAGCTTCTGTGTTTCCATCGGCTCTGCATTTTTGTTTTGTTTTTCAGGAAGGCATAGAAATCGAGAAAGGTTGCGTGGTTAAATCTGATCGTAGTTAGGTCATGGGTTTTGCCATTCTCGATTTGGGGGAGAAAGTAGCTCTCATCTACTGGTATTGATTACCTGGCGTGTTGCCGGTATGCTTGCTGTAATAAGGCAGTTGCTTTGCTCGCTAGGAGTGTGTTCCTGGGAGTTGTGGTTGGACAGGTAGATGGCTATTTTTGATCGTGTGCCTGAGTGTGGTAAATCAGTCTTAGGGGTATATCTGTCTTGCCTTCTGTCATGCACAGATCTACCACTTCCGGTAGTACAACTCACTAGATCTGAATGCACAACTTAGCAAAGGCACACCATCGTGTGTGAAGCATTTTCTGATTTATATAGGAAAGCTAAGTTTTAGGATCCTATCATTTTTAGGGTTTTAGATGGTAGGGTTATTTCTTATAAGTTGTTGTTTTATGTTAAGTTGTGTTCTGGTGGTCCAAAACCCCACTAAGTTGGAAACATTGTTGATGCCTTTCTTTGATTGGATATAAATGGTGCTGCTTCGTGTTATCTGAAGTGGTTGCTAATGAGTGCAAAATTTTAGAACAACTTGTGCATTCTGTACGTATTAGGAGTTTTGGGTTGTTATTTTGGTTGTGCTTTTACTGAATTTTTTTGAAGGGTGCCAATTGGCATTGCCAACTAACCTACGAAATTAATGAAGTGTTGTTGATGTTCTTGATTATCAGAGATGGGGGGAGGCCGCCACCGCAGGCTATGCTCTGCCACACTGGAGTACGAGTTGGATGCTTTCGAGTTCTTCACTGTCATACTTGAGAATTCCTTAGGAGGCAGGTATATAAAAGGAGAGATCTCCCCTTCACCCATCTCTTTATGATAACTCTGCTGTTTGCTAAAACACTCCTTGACCCATGCCACAGAGGCTGCCTAAAACTTTTATGAAGATGTTGGACGGCCATCGGCCAAAGAATGTGAACCTGCGACAGGCCGGCAGCGGGCTTCGCAGGCATTGGGACGTGAAGGTGGTGATCAAGTACGGCCACATGTACCTGTGTCGTGTCTGGGAGCAATTCTACCGTGCCTATGACCTGCGGCACGGGTGCTTCCTTGTCTTCAGGTACGACGGCGACACCATGTTCACCGTGAAGGTGTTCAACACGACTATGTGCCGCATGCGCTACCAGGACGACGACGATGCCAGTACGCTTTGCCTCTTCTTCCTCTCCATTTGGTTTTGTCTCACACTGATTGTTAAAACAACTTTGTTGCATTTGGTCAGGCAATCGGAGCAGCGGCAACGACTCTGGCTACAACAAAAGCAACAGCGAGTCTGGCTACAATGAAAGCAGCAGCGAGGATGATCCGGAATGGAGTGGGGAAGAAGAGGAGCATAGTGGGGATGAGGAGGTGCATCCTATTCTGTCTGACGATGACCTCGCGATGGTAGTGGCTGATGATGGCCAAGCAATGGTGGTGGCTGACGATGGGCAAGAGATGGTGGTGGCTGAGGATGACCTAGCGATGGTGCCGCTTGAAGATGGCCTCGCGATGGTCGTGGTTGATACATCTCCATCGTATCTACTTTTCCAAACACTTTTGCCCTTGCTTTGGACTCTAACTTGCATGATTTGAATGGAACTAACCCGGACTGACGAAGTTTTCAGCAGAATTGCCATGTGATACGTCTCCAACGTATCTATAATTTCTGATTGTTCCATGCTATTATATTAACCGTTTTGGATGTTTATGGGATTTACTTTACACTTTTATATCATTTTTGGGACTAACCTACTAACCGGAGGCCCAGCCTGAATTGCTGTTTTTTGCCTATTTCAGTGTTTCGAAGAAAAGGAATATCAAACGCAGTCCAAATGGAATGAAACCTTCGGGAGCGATCTTTTCAGAACAAACGCGATCTGGGGGAATTGGAGTGGAAGTCAAGCAACAGACGAGGCGGCCACGAGGGTGCCCGGCGCACCCCCTAGGGGTGGGCATGCCCCCCACCCTCATGGGCCCCTCGAGCATCCACCGACCTACTTCTTCCTCCTATATATACCCACGTACCCCGAAAACATCCAGGAGCACCATGAAAAACTATTTCCACCGCCGCAACCTTCTGTATCCGCGAGATCCCATCTTGGAGCCTTCGTCGGTGCTCCGCCGGAGGGGGAATCGACCATGGAGGGCCTCTACATCATCTCCAAGGCCTCTCCGATGAGTTGTGAGTAGTTTACCACAGACCTTCGGGTCCATAGTTATTAGCTAGATGGCTTCTTCTCTCTCTTTGATTCTCAATACAAAGTTCTCCTCGATCTTCTTGGAGATCTATTCGATGTAACTCTTTTTGCAGTGTGTTTGTCGAGATCCGATGAATTGTGGGTTTATGATCAAGTTTATCTATGAGAAATATTTGAATCTCCTCTGAATTCTTTTATGTGTGATTAAGTTATCTTTGCAAGTGTCTTCGAATTATCAGTTTGGTTTGGCCTACTAGATTGATCTTTCTTGCAATGGAAGAAGTGCTTAGCTTTGGGTTCAATCTTGCGGTGTCCTTTCCCAGTGACAGCAGGGGCAGCAAGGCATGTATTGTATTGTTGCCATCAAGGATAAAAAGATGGGGTTTATATCATATTGCATGAATTTATCCCTCTACATCATGTCATCTTTCTTAATGCGTTACTCTGTTCTTCATGAACTTAATACTCTAGATGCAGGCAGGAGTCGATCGATGTGTGGAGTAATAGTAGTAGATGCAGAATCGTTACGGTCTACTTGTCACAGACGTGATGCCTATATACATGATCATGCCTAGATAAACTCATAACTATGCACTTTTCTATAAATTGCTCGACAGTAATTTGTTCACCCACCGTAATACTTATGCTATCTTGAGAGAAGCCACTAGTGAAATCTATGGCCCCCGGGTCTATCTTTTATCATATAAGTTTTCCATCTACTTTTATTTGCATCTTTTACTTTCCAATCTATATCATAAAAATACCAAAAATATTTATCTTATCATATTATCTCTATCAGATCTCACTTTTGCAAGTTACTGTGAAGGGATTGACAACCCCTTTATCGCGTTGGTTGCGAGGTTCTTGTTTGTTTGTGTAGGTGCGTGGGACTTTTGAGGAGCCTTCTACTAGATTGATACCTTGGTTCTCAAAAAATGAGGGAAATACTTACGCTACTTTGCTGCATCACCCTTTCCTCTTCAAGGGAAAACCAACGCAGTGCTCAAGAGGTAGCACCATGGTGTTATTTTTGTGTAGAAATAAAAGTTCTCGAAATGACCTGAAACTCCACGGAGAATATTTTTGGAATTAATAAAAAATACCGGCGAAAGAATCAAGGCCAGGGGGCCCACACCCTGTCCCCGAGGGTGGGGGGCAATGACCTGAAACTCCACGGAGAATATTTTTGGAATTAATAAAAAATACTGGCGAAAGAATCAAGTCCAGGGGGCCCACACCCTGTCCACGAGGGTGGGTGATGTCTACCACGCAACCTTCTTCTTGTAGACGTTGTTGGGCCTGCAAGTGCACAGGTTTGTAGGACAGTAGCAAATTTCCCTCAAGTGGATGACCTAGGGTTTATCAATCCGTGGGAGGCGTAGGATGAAGATGGTCTCTCTCAAGCAACCCTGCAACCAAATAACAAAGAGTCTCTTGTGTCCCCAACACACCCAATACAATGGTAAATTGTATAGGTGACTAGTTCAGCGAAGAGATGGTGATACAAGTGCAATATGGATAGTAGATAAAGGTTTTTGTAATCTGAAATAATAAAAACAGCAAGGTAACTAATGATAAAAGTGAGCGTAAACGGTATTGCAATGATAGGAAACAAGGCCTATGGTTCATACTTTCACTAGTGCAAGTTCTCTCAACAATAATAACAAGATAGATCATATAACAATCCCTCAACATGCAACAAAGAGTCACTCCAAAGCCACTAATAGCGGAGAACAAACGTAGAGATTATGGTAGGGTACGAAACCACCTCAAAGTTATTCTTTCGGATCAATCTATAAAAGAGTTCATACTAGAATAACACCTTAAGACACAAATCAACCAAAACCCTAATGTCACCTAGATACTCCATTGTCACCTCAAGTATCCGTGGGCATGATTATACGATATGCATCACACAATCTCAGATTCATCCAACCAACACAAAGTACTTCAAAGAGTGCCCCAAAGTTTCTACCGGAGAGCCAAGAAAACGTGTGCCAACCCCTATGCATAGGTTCATGGGCGGAACCCGCAAGTTGGTCACCAAAACATACATCAAGTGGCACGCGAAATCCCATTGTCACCACAAATAAGCATGACAAGACATACATGAAGTGTTCTCAAATTAAAGACTCAATCCGATAAGATAACTTCAAGAGGGAAACTCAATTCATCACAAGAGAGTAGAGGGGGAGAAACATCATAAGATCCAACTACAATAACAAAGCTCGCGATACATCAAGATAGTGCCATAGAGAAATCACAAGAGAGAGAGATCAAACACATAGCTACTGGTACATACCCTCAGCCCCGAGGGTGAACTACTCCCTCCTCATCATGGATAGCGCCGGGATGATGAAGATGGCCACCGGTGATGGGTTCCCCCTCCGGCAGGGTGCCGGAACGGGCTCCCGAGAGGTTTTTGGTGGCTACAGAGGCTTGCGGCGGCGGAACTCCCGATCTATCTTGATATTCCATGCTTTTAGGGTACGTAGGCTTATATAGGCGAAAGAAGTCGGTCGGGGGAGCCTCGAGGGGCCCACGAGACAAGGGGCGCGCCCAGTAGGGGGGGAACCCCCTATCTCCTGGCCTCCTCGAGGATCTTCTGACATGAACTCCAAGTCTCCAGGATCATATTCTTCCAAAAAATCACGCTGCCGAAGGTTTCATTCCGTTTGGACTCCGTTTGATATTCCTTTTCCTCGAAATACTGAAACAGGCAATAAAACAGCAATATGGCCTGGGCCTCCGGTTAATAGGTTAGTCCCAAAAGTAATATAGAAGTGTATAATAAAGCCCATAATCATTCAAAACAGATAATAAAATAGCATGAATGCTTCATAAATTATAGATATGTTGGAGACGTATCATGGGGGCGCGCCCTACCCCCCTGGGCGTGCCCTCCTGCCTCATGGGCCCCCTGCTGCTCCACCGACCTCAACTCCAACTCCATATATTCACGTTCAGGGACAAAAAATCGGAGAGAAGGATTCATCGCATTTGACGATACGGAGCCACCGTCAAGCCCTAAACTCTCTCGGCAGGGCTGATCTGGAATCTGTTCGGGGCTCCGGAGAGGGGAATCCGTCGCTGTCGTCATCATCAGCATTCCTCCATCACCATTTCATGATGCTCACCGCCGTGCGTGAGTAATTCCATCGTCGGCTTGCTGGACGGTTATGGGTTGGATGAGATTTACCATGTAATCGAGTTAGTTTTGTTAGGGTTTGATCCCTAGTATCCACTATGTTCTAAGATTGATGTTGCTATGACTTTGCTATGCTTAATGCTTGTCACTAGGTCCCGAGTGCCATGATTTCAGATCTGAACCAATTATGTTTTCATTAATATATGTGAGTTCTTGATCCTATATTGCAAGTCTATAGTCACCTATTATGTGTTATGATCCGGTAACCCCAAAGTGGCAATAATTGGGACCACTCCCGGTGATGACCGTAGTTTGAGGAGTTCATGTATTCACTAAGTGTTAATGCTTTGGTCTGGTACTCTATTAAAAGGAGGCCTTAATATGCCTTAGTTTCCAATAGGACCCCGCTGCCACGGGAGGGTAGGACAAAAGATGCCATGCAAGTTCTTTTCCATAAGCACGTATGACTATATTCGGAATACATGCCTACATTACATTGATGAACTGGAGCTAGTTCTGTGTCACCCTATGTTATAACTATTGCATGAGGAATCGCATCCGACATAATTATCCATCACTGATCCAATGCCTACGAGCTTTTCACATATTGCTCTTTGCTTAGTTACTTTACCGTTGCCACTGTTACAATTACTACAAAACTGCTACTGTTACTTTTGCTACCTTTACCGTTACTTCCATACTACTTTGCTACTAAATACTTTGCTGCAGATATTAAGTTATCCGGGTGTGGTTGAATTGACAACTCAACTGCTAATACTTGAGAATATTCTTTGGCTCCCCTTGTGTCGAATCAATAAATTTGGCTTGAATACTCTACCCTCGAAAACTGTTGCGATCCCCTATACTTGTGGGTTATCAAGACTATTTTCTGGCACCGTTGCCGGGGAGCATAGCTCTATTCTTTGAGTCACTTGGGATTTATATTTGTTGATCACTGTGAGGAACTTGAAAGACGAGAAAACCAAGATTTATCCCTCAACTACGAGGGGAGGTAAGGAACTGCCATCTAGCTCTGCACTTGATTCTCCTTCTGTTTTGAGTAAACTTGCGACACCTAAACCTGCTTCTGCTATTAATTCTTATATGTCGCATGTTATTGATGATGCCACTTCTGCTATGCGTGATGCTTATGATGAAACTACTTCTATGCTTGATACTACTGTGTCATTAGGTGAATTTCTTGATGAACAACTTGCTAGGGCTAGAGAGAATGAAATTATTGAAACTAATAATATTGATGAAAGTGATGATGAGATTCTCCCCCTAAATATGGATTGCCTGTTGTGCGTGAGGCTTATGTTATGGATGAAGAAACTGCTAGAGATTTTCTTGCTTGCAATGATAGATCTGATCTTAAGAAATTATTAGCTAAGCTGAAAGAAAAGTCTCTGAATGCTAGAATGAAATATGACCCTGCTTTTGCTACTTCACCTATCTGTGTTACTGATAAGGATTATGATTTCCCTGTCGATCCTGAGATAATTACTTTGGTCGAATATGATCCTTTTTATGGCTATGAATCTGAAACTGTGTGGCACATCTTACTAATCAAATGATATAGCCACCCTATTCACTAATGATGAGAAAACTCGTTACTACTATATCCTTAAATTATTTCCATTCTCATTAAAGGGTGATGCTAAAACATGGTTTAATTCTCTAGATCCTGGTTGTGTGCGTAGTCCCCAGGATATGATTTATTACTTCTCTGCTAAATATTTCCCCACTCATAAGAAACAAGCTGCCTTAAGGGAAATATATAATTTTGTGCAAATTGAAGAAGAGAGTCTCCCACAAGCTTGGGGGAGGCTTCTCCAATTACTTAATGCTTTGCCTGATCATCCTCTCAAGAAAAATGAAATACTTGATATCTTTTATAATGGACTAACCGATGCTTCAAGAGACCACCTGGATAGTTATGCTGTTGATCAAGCTGAATTGTTATTGAATAATATGTTGACTAATGAAAACAATTGGACACTTCCTGAACCAACTCCTAAGCCAACTCCTAAGAAAAGGGGTGTTCTATTTCTCAGTCCTGAAGATATGCAAGAGGCAAAGAAATCTATGAAATAAAAAGGTATTAAAGCTGAAGATGTTAAGAATTTACCTCTAGTTGAAGAAATACATGGTCTTGATAACCCGACATAGGTAGTAAAGGTAAATTCTCTCTATAGATATGATAAAGTTGAAATCCCGTCTACTAAGTTTGCTAGCCAATGCTTGGATGAGTTTGATGACTTTATTATTAAACAAGAAAACTTCAATGCTTATGTTGGTAGACAATTGAAAAGAAATGCTTATATGATTGAACACTTGAGTGATTATATGTCTAGAGTTAGAGGTGAACTTAAACTTATTAGTAAACATGCTTCCATGGTTACCACTCAGGTAGAACAAGTGCTTAAAGCTCAAAATGATTTGCTCAATGAATTAAATAATAAGAAAAATGATAATGTTGTTAGAGTTATGACTAGAGGTGGTAAAATGACTCAGGAACCTTTGTATCCCGAGGGCCACCCTAAGAGAGTTGAGCAAGATTCTCAGAGAAATAATGTAGATGCACCTAGTCCTTCTAAAAAGAAGAAGAAGAAAAATGATAGGACTTTGCATGCTTCTAGTGAACCTGTTATAGACGCACCTGAGAATCCCAATGATATTTCTATTTTTGATGCTGCAACACAATCTGGTGATGAACATGAACCTAGTGATAATGTTAATGATAATGTTCATGTTGATGCTCGACCTAGCAATAATAATGATGTAGATATTGAACCTGTTGTTGATCTTGATAACCCACAATCAAAGAATCAACGTTATGATAAGAGAGACTTCATTGCTAGGAAGCACGGTAGAGAAAGAGAACCATGGGTTCAGAAACCCATGCCTTTTCCTCCTAAACCATCCAAGAAAGGATGATGAGGATTTTGAGCGCTTTGCTGAAATGATTAGACCTATCTTTTTGCGTATACGTTTGACTGACATGCTTAAAATGAATCCTTATGCTAAGTACATGAAAGATATTGTTACAAATAAAAGAAAGATACCGGAAGTTGAAATTTCCACCATGCTTGCTAATTATACTTTTAAGGGCGGAATGCCTAAGAAACTAGGAGATCCAGGAGTACCAGCTATACCATGCTCCATTAAAAGAAACTATGTTAGAACTGCTTTATGTGATCTTGGAGCCGGTGTTAGTGTTATGCCTCTCTCTGTATATCGTAGACTTGAATTGAATAAGTTGACACCTACTGAAATATCTTTGCAAATGGCCGATAAATCAACTGCTATACCTGTCGGTATTTGTGAGGATGTGCCTGTTGTGCTTGCAAACGTTACTATCTTAACGAACTTTCTTATTCTTGATATTTTCGAGGACGATAGTATGTCGATTATCCTTGGTAGACCCTTTTTGAATACTGTAGGGGCTATTATTGATTGCAACAAAGGCAATGTCACTTTTCATGTTAATGGTAATGAGCATACGGTACACTTTCCGAGGAAACAACCTCAAGTTCACAGTATCAATTCTATTGGAAAAATTCCAACTATTATTATTGGAGGTTTTGAATTTCCTCTTCCTACTATCAAGAAGAAATATTATATTCTTATTATTGGGGATGTACATATCCCCGTTGAGGTAACCTAGTGTTATTTGAAATTTCTCCGATTCCATGTTATTCGAAAAGAGTTTGTTAATAAGACTTGATCAACCTTTTTAGTGGATTCCTTTTGATGAACATGAGATGGATGAAGTTAGAAAGCACAACCTTTTGTACCCTCCTTTTACTTTCTGTTATTTAGATTAAATAAAGCAAAAATAGTTTTTTCTCTCTATTTTCTGATTTATCCTTGCAATAAACAAATACCCCGAAAATAAAAGTTCTCCAAATGCCCTGAAAATGAAATATTATTTTTTTCTAGAATATTTAAGAATTTTTGGCACTGAGAACACAACAGAGGGGGCAACCACCTGGCCACGAGGGTCCAGGGCGCGCCCACCCCCTGGGGCGCGCCCCCTGCCTCGTGGGCCCTTGGTGGCCCCCCTCCACTTATTCCAGCACCCACACACTCCTTCTTTCTCCCAAAAAAATTACCAACCATCTCAAGCACGAGTTCTAGCTCATCTTGCTGCCATTTTCGATCTCCTTGCTCAAAGCTCCACTCACAAAACTGTTTTGGGGGATTGTTCTTCGGGATGTGACTCCTCCAATGGTCCAATTAGTTTTTGTTCTAGTGCTTTATTTATTGCAAATTTTTGCTGCTACGGTGACCCTGTTCTTGAGCTTGCATGTCAAATTTATATGGTCCAAAGTAGTTTTAATGCATGATATACTCTCTAGGCACTTGTGGGAGTAGTTGCTATCAATTTTGTTGAGTTTGGTTCACTTTTATTTTGAGTCACTAAAATTTCAGAATTTTTTAGAGAAAGAAAAATGCATAGGAAAACATACCAAGGTGGTTCCTCGAGAAAGCAAGGACCAAGGATCGCGATACGTGAGCCGGACTATGAACCACCGAGGGAAGCTCAAGTGCGGCCTTGTGAATGGCCGTCAGAGGAATCTATTGTCCAGGCAGGCATTAAGGATGAATTTGACGCGTATGTGCGTAATGCTGATCTTGAGGACTTCGTGTCAGCTAAGTGCTCCCAATACTACCACCTAACTGATTCCTTTGTGAGAAGGTTTAAATTTACATCCTCGCGCAATTCTCACACTGTCCTATTTGATCTTTATAATAAATCTTATACCATGGACTTAGAAGATTCTAATACTGCTTGTAAACTCCCGCAATTGGGTAGTGCTAGTGAACCTCGCAAATCTGAATTTAAAGATTTTCTTGGTAGTATCACTATGGGGGAATCTAGAGAAATAACACAAGCTACCATAGGGAGCATTCATTTTCCTGCTATACATTATTTTGCTCTCTTTATAGGTAGATGCATAAATGGCAAGCACGAGAAATGTCACATGTGTGTTCCAGATCTTAGTGTTCTCAAGAGTGCTGTGCTAGGAGATAAACAATATAACTTGGGGGCCATTGTTGCACGTAGGTTGCATAATTATAGTTTAATTGGAGACTTGTTTGGGGGAATTTATGCAACCCGTGTGGCTAATTTTCTTGAGATACCCATACATGAAAATAATATGGAGTTGTCTCCTGCTTATCTAGATTATAATGCCATGGTTAGCCATTAGTTTCTAGAGAGGAATGAACAGTTCCTCCAGTACCGACTAATCTTTGACAGACGGCGTATTGTCCATGTTGCTCTCCCTGCTCCCACTTTCTTTAACTTTCAGGCAAAAAGGAGATATATTATAACCAGGGAGTAGGCAAATGAATACGAGAGGAGGACGGAGGCAGCTCGCCTCCAAGCTGCAGCTCATGAGGCAATAGCTGCTGCATCTCAGTACAACCCCAGCTACAACTTTGATCCATGGGCATAGACCAACTTAGGCCAAAAGCCTAAGCTTGTGGGGGGGGGGGGTACGTATTTCTCACCGACATTACATTCATGTTCACACACTCATTCCAGTTGTCGGTGCTCATACTTTTTCATTGTACTATCCATGCTAGTTTATTTTCTTTTTCTTGGTTTCTTCTTGTGTGTTTGAATAACCTTAAGAAAAAACCAAAAAAAAATTAGTTATAGCTTTTAGCTAGTTTACTCTCCATGCATGTAGTAGTAGTAATTAACAGAAAACTCAAAAAGATTTCTCGTTCTTCTTTTGTTTGTTGGGAGCTTTCCCGTGTAAATATTTTTATTTCTTTTTTCTTTTCTTTGGGGGTCGAGAGGAGAAGACCATGATGAAAATGTTGAGTGGCTCTTTTATGCATTATTGTTGATTTAACCAAGAGCCCATATTACCTTGTCTTCTCCTGTGAATTGAATGCTTGCAGATTCCAGCTTAGTCCAATGCACGTGCACTATTATTATTATCCACACCATTCGGTCGTGCAAGTGAAAGGCAATAATGACGATATATGATGAAATGATTGAGATGAGAGAAGCTGGTATGAACTCGACCTCTCTTGTTTTTGTAAATATGATTAGTTCATCATTCCTGATTCAGCCTATTATGAATAAACATGTTTGCAATGACAATTAGAGATTATAGTTGCTTATGCCATGCTTAATTAGCTAGGAGTTTATAATAGTTTACCTTGCATGTCAACATGCTATTAAAATGGTTGTGATGTGGTATGATAGGGTGGTATCCTCCTTTGAATGATTCGAGTGACTTGACTTGGCACATGTTCACGCATGTAGTTGAAACAAAATCAACATAGCCTCCACGATATTTCTGTTCATGGTGGATTATATCCTACTCATGCTTGCACTCAATGTCTATTAATTTTAATGCATGTTCATGACTGTTGTCGCTCTCTAGTTGGTCGCTTTCCAGTCTCTTTCTAGCCTTCACTTGTGCTAAGAGGGGATACTGCTTGTGCATCCAAAATCCATAAACCCCAAAGTTATTCCATATGAGTCCACCATACCTTCCTATATGCGGTATCTACCTGCCGTTCCAAGTAAATTTGTATGTGCCAAACTCTAAACCTTCAAATGAAATTCTGTTTTGTATGCTCGAACAGCTCATGTATACTAGGGATGTCTATATCTTCCATGCTAGGTGGGTTATTCTCATGAGGAGTGGACTCCGCTTCTCACTCATGAGAAAATGGCCGGTAACCGGGATGCCCAGTCCCATGCTCAAATCAAAAATAATTGCAAACAAAACTCCCCCAGGATTGATGTTAGTTGGAGGCACCCGTTGTTTCGGGCAAGCCATGGATTGATGCTTGTTGGTTGTGGGGGAGTATAAACTTTACCATTCTGTTTGGGAACCACCTATAATGTGTGTAGCATGGAAGATATCGAGATCTCTTGGTTGTTACGTTGACAATGAAAGTATGCCACACAAAATATTATTTATCTCTATCTCAAAACTCGAGCTCTGGCACCTCTACAAATCCCTGCTACCCTCTGTGAAGGGCCTATCTATTTACTTTTATGTTGAGTCATCATCCTCTTATTAAAAATCACCAGTTGGAGAGCATCGCTGTCATTTGCATCCATTACTATTAATTTATATTGAGCATGACTATGACTGGATCTCTTTTACCATGAATTACAATGTTTAGTCAGTCCTTGATCTTCAGAGGTGCTCTGCATTTATGTTTTGCGGTCTCAGAAAGGGCTAGCAAGATACCATCTTGTTATATCATATTATGATTGTTTTGAGAAAGTGTTGTCATCCGAGTTTTATTATTATTGTTCGCTAGTTGATTATGCCATTGATATGAGTAAACATGATATCTAAGTGTTATTGTGAATATGGTTAGTTCATAATCTTTGCTGAAAGCTTGAATGCTAGCTTTACATATTTATGTAAGTGCATCTAGTGCCCCTTAGTGATTTTGGTGTATTGAAGAATTATAGGTTAAGGGACTAATATGTTTGTGAGTGTACACATGCTCTATAAGTCAATGAGGAGTTTGATATTTACAGTGAAAGTCGACCCCTAAAAATGAATGTCTTCAGCTGAAGACTTTGGTTCTCCTGAAGACTTTGAAAGTGAAGAAATTGGTGTGACCGTGAAGACTCGATATTCACGCAAGGAATCTGAAGCGTGAAGACTTTTGTTTTTGATAGTTTCATTTGCTCTTTCTTGAGTCATAGGAAACACCGTACTGTTAAAGGGGGTCGAGGTAATACTAAGGAAACAGATTTCCAAGTGATGCTCATCTCAAAATCCTACACCTACCCAATCCTTCGAGTGAAGCCATTGGAAATCTTATATCAGTTAAATCAATTTCTTCAATGATAGAGACGAAGATCTTCTGGTCTCTGAGGAATTTGTTCTGACTGAGGAGTTAGGAATTTGCCAGTGCGAATTGCCTACACAGTGAGGAACATGATAGCCCTGAGGATTTCAGACCTCAAATCCGACCGTTGCTGTGCCGCATGCCAGCTGTCCCAAAATATCCTACCACCTAACGGTCATATCAGACAAGGGCATGTATTCTTATCATGTCGGGCTGCTCCCTAGGTTATAAATAGCCGCCCCTTACAACCACTAGCTTGTTGGCTGCTCCGAGAGAAACTGACACTTGTCATTTGAGGGCATCCCATCCTCCAAGGACTTTGAGCGAAAATCATCGAGTGAGGAAAACCAAAATCCCAAACCCAAACTACAAACCCCAAAGTGATTGAGCGTCACTAAAGAGATTGTTCCTGTGTGGAACCGATGCTTGTTACCTTTGAGGACTGTGTATCCTCCAGACGGTTAGGCGTCATGGTCTGAGCATCCAAGAGGAATTGTGGATTGCCGAGTGACCAAGTCTGTGAAGGTTTGGAAGTCACCTATGAAGACTTACCACTACTGTTGGGCGAGGCCTGTGTGATCTTAGCTCAAGGAGAATACGGTGAGGATTGTGTGTCCGGGACTGTGTGTCCTCGAGTTTAAATACTCAGCCGCTCCAACCAGACGTACAATTGTCACAGCAGTTGGAACTGGTCTACCAAATCATTGTCTTCACCAAGCCAACTGGTTCTATTTCCTCAACCCTTTCATTTACTTAGTTATGTGTTGATGTACTTGCTCATTACTGTTCGAAGACTTTGACTGAAGACTTTCTCTAATTCCTCAATCCTATTTCTTCAGTCAGTTTGTCTTCATCCTTCCTATCCTGTGTTTACGCTTTCTGTACTCTGGGTTTGTCTTTCATTTTATCATGATGACTATGTTGTTGCTCTATTATGCTTATACCTGAGTACTTATTCCACTGCAATTAGTTCTTTTCTTAGGAATTTCCTCACCCTGAAATTCCTCAGTGAAGAATTCATAAAAATAGCCTATTCACCCCCCTCTAGTCGACGTAACTCACTTTCAATTGGTATCAGATCAAGGTACTCCCTTGTTCTGTGTGATTTTGGTTTAACCACCTGGAGTTTTAGTTATGTCGACTGCAGGTATGATCAAGGTCTCGGCTGGGTGTCCTACCTTTGATGGGACGGACTACCCCTACTGGAAGAACAAGATGCGTATGCATCTTGAGGCAATTGATAACGATCTCTGGTACGTTGTGGAAAATGGCGTTCCCTCAGTCACTCCGTCTCTAAATTCTACTGATGTGAAGAGATTCAAGCAACTCGATTCTCAAGCGAATAATATCATATGTGGCCATCTGAGCAAAGGTCAGTACAGCAGAGTGAGTGCACTGGAAACTGCTAAGCTAATTTGGGACAGGCTGTCCAAGGTCAACGAAGGAGTCTCAACTCAATGTGACTCCCGAGTTGATGTTCTTCGCAATCTATTCAACTGCTTCAAAAGACTCGACAACGAAAATGTTCAACAAACCTTCGATCGCCTCACTGACATCTCAAATGAGCTTCAAGCACTTGGTGCCACTGATATCACCGATCATGAGGTGGTGAAGAAATTGCTGAGATCACTTGACACCTCATTTGATACCCTCGCACTGATGATTCAAGAACGAGCTGATTACAAGTCACTTGACCCCGCTGATATCCTTGAGAGTCTAAACACTCATGAGTTCCAGGTTGCTGAGAAGAGAGATCTCTATGGATCGAGCTATGGAAGATCATGTGCACTGAAGGCCAAGGCAGTATCTGAGTCCAAAGCTGAGGATTCTGGCTGCAGCCTTGGTGATCCTGAAGAATTGAGCCAAGAGCTAGCAATGCTCGTGAGGAAATTCCAGAAGTTCTCTCGCCACGGCCGTTTTGTGAAGTCTTTAAGAAATGATGATTCCTCGTCCCGTGACCACAAAAAGAGAATTTGCCACAAATGCAAGAAACCTGGTCACTACATGTCTGATTGTCCTCTGTGGGAAAAGGAATCAAAGAAGAAGAAGTACAAAGATGACGATTCTGATGACTCAAAGAAGAAGAAGAAATCTTCAAAGTCTTCATCATCAAAATCCTCAAATTCTTCATCTCACAAGAAGAGCAGTTCCAAGGCCCGGGCATTCATTGGCAAGGAAATGGACTCTGAAGCAGAATATGAGGATAATGTGGAAGAGGAGGAATCTGAGGAATCAGACTCTGGTGTGGCTAGCCTATCCCTCGCTACTGCCTACGTCAGCAAGTCCATCTTCAACACTGAAGAAAATGACTTCCCCGACTCTGCTGACAAGGGCAACGATGACTATGCTCCCACCTATTGCTTCATGGAAAAAGGTGCCAAGGGAAAGTTTGAAGGCTATGAATATGTGCATTATTCTTCAAACCATTATGTTCATAAGGGCTCGAAGAATTTCTCTGCTTATTCATATGCTTATCCTAACCACTCTTCTGTGAAACAAAGTGCACTGGCTTCTATGCCATCCTTTTCTTATGGAGCTCGCCGAATGATGAACTCTTTGCCACCCCCCCAGATGTGGGTGGTGAAGAAAAAGAACTAATCTCTTATGCAGGGTCAGGTCTCCAGACGAACTTAATTGTCTGAAGAATTTGCTGGAGACCTGAATGTCCTTGAAAGGACGCAAGCTAATCATGAAGAAATGAATCATTCATTTGTCACGTCCTCAGATTGCTATATCTGTTACTGTTGATGAAATTGATATCATATTCTTCACTGATGAAGTATATGGGTTCATAAGTTGCACTAATTCATCTGCAGGATGAACAACCCAAAGCTACTGAGTGGGTCCTCGACAGTGGATGTACAAATCACATGGCTGGTGACAGGAGCTTGTTGATGGACACTGATTTGTCACCACCTCATCTGAAGCATATCACCTATGCTGACAAAGGCAAAAGCAAGGTATTGGGTCTAGGTAAGGTTGCAATCTCAAAGGATAAGCACATGGACAAGGTCATGCTTGTTGAGTCCTTAGGATTCAATCTTATGTCTGTCTCAATGCTTTGTGATCTTGATATGATTGTTGTCTTTGGCAAATTTCGTTGCCTTGTGCTAATGGAATCTGACAACTCCAAAGTCTTCGAAGGCTTTAGGAAAGGAGACTTGTATATTGTTGATTTCTCTGCAGGACCACAACCTGCCACATGTCTACTTGCAAAAGCTTCAGAATGCTGGTTATGGCATCGACGACTTGGTCATGCTGGGATGAGGAACTTGCATACACTCGCGAAGAAGAAGCACGTCATTGGCATCGAGGGTGTCAAATTCCTCAAAGATCATCTTTGTGGGGTTTGTGGGGCTGGAAAGATCACCAGAGCCAAGCATCCCTCAAAGACTATCATGACCACTTCTCGTCCCTTTGAATTACTTCATATGGATCTATTTGTCCCTACTCATTATGCCATGTTCACTAGTTCTGCATCATTATATGGCTTTGTCATAGCTGATGACTATTCTCGTTACACATGGGTGCATATCATCACTTACAAAAATGAAGTGCAGGAAGTCTTCAGACGATTTTCCTCAACGGCTTCCACTAACTTCGGTGTGAAGATCAAGCATATCAGGAGTGATAATGGAACCGAGTTCAAGAACACTGACCTCGATGAATATCTCGATATGCTAGGTATTACTCACGAATTATCTGCTCCTTATACTCCTCGGCAGAATGGCGTCATGGAGCACAAGAGCAGGGCTCTTATTGAGATGGCCTGCACTATGCTTGATGAATACAAGTCACCTGAGCGCTTTTGGCCTAAAGCAATTGATACTGCGTGCCACATCATCAACAGGGTATACCTTCACAAATTCTTCAAAAAGACCTCATATGAACTCCTCATTGACAAGAAACCCAAATGTAAGTTATTTTAAAGTCTTCGGTGCTAAATGCTGGATTAGAGATCCTCACCATCACTCTAAATTTGCATCGAAAGCACATGAGGGTTTTATGCTTGGTTACGGAAAGGACTCGCACACCTACAGAGTCTTCAACATCAATCATCACAAGGTTGTTGAAACTGTAGATGTGCGGTTCGATGAAACTAATGGCTCGCAAAGAGAGCACCTACCTCCTGTGCTAGATGAAATGTCACCTGAGGAATCCATCAAGTTCAAAGCTACTGAGGATGTCATCCCTACCGAAGAATCTGCTGAAGAAGTCATTCCTGATCGTGAAGAAAATCATGCTGGTGCTGCTGAAGAAACTGGTCCTGAAGAAACTGCTGGGCCTAAGCAAAGTCGTCAACCCACACATCCTCGCATTGCAAACAAAATGCAAGTTCAGAAGATCATCGATGACATTCGTGCACCAGGTCCCCTCACGCGCTCAAAAGCTTCACATTTATCTAACTTTTGTGGGCATTTTGCATTTGTCTCTATCACAGAGCCCACTAAAGTAGATGAAGCATTCATGGAATCTGAGTGGATTCAAGCCATGCAAGATGAATTGCATCAATTCAAGCTTAACAATGTGTGGGAGCTTGTCAAGCGACCAGACCCACGCAAGCACAACATCATCGGTACCAAATGGATCTACCGCAACAAACAAGACGAAAATGGCCTCGTGGTGAGGAATAAGGCTCGTCTTGTAGCTCAAGGCTAGACACAGGTTGAAGGAGTTGATTTCGATGAAACTTTTGCACTTGTTGCTAGACTTGAGGCTATTCACATATTGCTTGCTTATGCTAACCATCATAATATCATCTTACAACAAATGGATGTGAAAAGTGCATTCCTCAATGGTAAGCTTGAGGAAGAAGTATATGTTGCTCAACCACCAGGTTTTGAAGATCCAAAATTTCTAGATCACGTCTACAGACTCAACAAGGCCCTCTATGGCCTCAAGCAAGCACCTCGGGCGTGATATGACACACTGAAGGAATTCCTCATGAAGAAAGGCTTCAAACCTGGTTCACTTGACCCAACTCTTTTAACCAAAGCATATGATGATGCATTATTCGTGTGCCAAATATATGTTGATGACATTATCTTTTGTAGTACTAACCAACGTTACAGTGATGAATTTGCCTATATGATGAGTGAAGAATATCAAATGTCTATGATAAGAGAATTGAAATTCTTCTTAGGTCTTCAGATTCGTCAACAATATAATGGCATATTCATATCTCAGGAGAAATACCTCAAGGTCGGCATGCAAGATTGCAAAGGCATCAAAATTCCTATGCCCACAAATGGCCATCTATGCACTGATGAAAATGGTAAAGACTTCGATCAAAAGGTATATCACTCCATGAATGGCTCTTTATTGTACCTATGTGCATCTAGGCCGGATATTATGCTTAGGGTTTGCATGTGTGCGTGATTTCAAGCTACACCGAAGGAATCACACCATAAGGCTGTGAAGCATATTCTTCGATATCTAGCTCACACACCAAGACTTGGATTATTATATCCCAAGGGCTCTTCCTTTGATCTCATTGGATATTCAGACTCTGACTATGCTGGCGATCGGGTGGACCACAAGTCAACGTCAGGCACATGTCATTTCCTCAGACGATCCTTGGTATGTTGGTCCTCGAAGAAACAGAACTGCGTATCACTCTCCACTACAGAAGCTGAGTACATTGTTGTTGGATCTTGTTGTGCTCAATTACTATGGATGAAGCAAACACTCAAGGACTATGGCATCAATGTGAAGAATGTGCCACTCTACTGTGACAACGAGAGTGCTATCAAGATTGCTCACAACCCAGTTCAGCACTCGAAGACAAAGCACATCCAGATTTGTCATCATTTTCTCGTGAACATGTGTTGAAGGGCGACATCTCCATCGACCATGCAAGTACTGAAGACCAGCTAGCCGATATCTTCACAAAGCCCTTGGATGGGAAGAGATTTAGCAAGTTGCGGTGTGAGAAAGTGTTATATCATATTATGATTGTTTTGAGAAAGTGTTGTCATCCGAGTTTTATTATTATTGTTCGCTAGTTGATTATGCCATTGATATGAGTAAACATGATATCTAAGTGTTATTGTGAATATGGTTAGCTCATAATCTTTGCTGAAAGCTTGAATGCTGGCTTTACATATTTATGTAAGTGCATCTAGTGCCCCTTAGTGATTTTGGTATATTGAAGACTTATAGGTTAAGGGACTAATATGTGTCTGAGTGTACACAGGCTCTATAAGTCAATGAGGAGTTTGATATTTACAGTGAAAGTCGACCCCTAAAAATGAATGTCTTCGGCTGAAGACTTTGGTTCTCCTGAAGACTTTGAAAGTGAAGAAATTGGTGTGACCGTGAAGACTCGATATTCATGCAAGGAATCTGAAGCGTGAAGACTTTTGTTTTCATAGTTTCATTTTCTCTTTCTTGAGTCATAGGAAACACCGTACTGTTAAAGGGGGTCGAGGTAATACTAAGGAAACAGATTTCCAAGTGAAGCTCATCTCAAAATCCTACACCTACCCAATACTTCGAGTGAAGCCATTGGAAATCTTATATCAGTTCAGTCAATTTCTTCAGTGACAGAGACGAAGATCTTCTAGTCTCTGAGGAATTTGTTCTGACTAAGGAGTTAGGAATTTGCCAGTGCGAATTGCCTTCACAGTGAGGAATAGGATAGCACTGAGGATTTCGAACCTCAAATCCGACCGTTGCTGTGCCGCGCGCCAGCTGTCCCAAAATATCCTACCACCTAATGGTCATATTAGACAAGGGCATTTATGTCTTATCATGTCGGGCTGCTTCCTAGGCTATAAATAGCCGCCCCCTACAACCACTAGCTGGTTGGCTGCTCCGAGAGAAACAGACACTTGTCATTTGAGAGCATCCCATCCTCCGAGGACTTTGAGCGAAAATCATCAGGTGAGGAAAACCCAAATCCCAAACCCAAACCTACAAACCCCAAAGTGATTGAGCATCACTGAAGAGATTGTTCCTATGTGGAACCGACGCTTGTTACCTTTGAGGATTGTGTATCCTCCAGACGGTTAGGCGTCATGGTCTGAGCATCCAAGAGGAACTGTGGATTGCCGAGTGACCAAGTCTGTGAAGGTTTGGAAGTCACTTGTGAAGACTTACCACTACTGTTGGGCGAGGTCTGTGTGATCTTAGCTCAAGGAGAGTACGGTGAGGATAGTGTGTCCGGGACTGTGTGTCCTCGAGTTTAAATACCCAGCCACTCCAACCAGACGTACAACTGTCATAGCAGTTGGAACTGGTCTACCAAATCATTGTCTTCACCAAGCCAACTGGTTCTATTTCCTCAACCCTTTCATTTCCTCAGTTATGTGTTGATGTACCTGATCATTACTATTCGAAGACTTTGACTGAAGACTTTCTCTAATTCCTCAATCCTATTTCTTCAGTCAGTTTGTCTTCATCCTGCCTATCCTGTGTTTACGCTTTTTGTGCTCTGGGCTTGTCTTTCATGTCATCATGATGACTATGATGTTGCTCTGCTATGCTTATACCTGAGTACTTATTCCACTGCAAATAGTTCTTCGCTTAGGAATTTCCTCACCCTGAAATTGCTCAGTGAAGAATTCATAAAAATTGGCTATTCACCCCCCCTCTAGTCGACGCAATGCACTTTCAATTTACAACAACCAGAGCAAACAGAGTTTGTAAAAGTTTTTCTTTATCACTTTCAGTTTGCCAGTTGAATTGCTTGAGGACAAGCAAAGGTCTAAGCTTGGGGGAGTTGATACGTCTCCATCGTATCTACTTTTCCAAACACTTTTGCCCTTGTTTTGGACGCTAACTTGCATGATTTGAATGGAACTAACCCGGACTGACGCTGTTTTCAGCAGAATTGCCATGGTGTTATTTTTGTGCAGAAATAAAAGTTCTCGGAATGACCTGAAACTCCACGGAGAATATTTTTGGAATTAATAAAAAATACTGGTGGAAGAATCAAGGCCAGGGGGCCCACACCCTGTCCATGAGGGTGGGGGCGCGCCCTACCCCCCTGAGCGCGCCCCCTGCCTCGTGGCCCCCCTGGTGCTCCACTGACCTCAACTCCAACTCCATATATTCACGTTCGGGGAGAAAAAAATCGGAGAGAACGATTCATCGCGTTTTATGATACAGAGCCACTGCCAAGCCCTAAACTCTCTCGGGAGGGCTGATCTGGAGTCCGTTCGGGGCTCCGGAGAGGGGAATCCGTCGTCGTCATCATCAACCTTCCTCAATGACCAATTTCATGATGCTCACCGCCGTGCGTGAGTAATTCCATCGTAGGCTTGCTGGACGGTGATGGGTTGGATGAGATTTACCATGTAATCGAGTTAGTTTTGTTAGGGTTTGATCCCTAGTATCCACTATGTTCTAAGATTGATGTTGCTATGACTTTGCTATGCTTAATGCTTGTCACTAGGGCCCGAGTGCCATGATTTCATATCTGAACCTATTATGTTTTCATGAATATATATGAGTTCTTGATCCTATCTTGCAAGTCTATAGTCACCTATTATGTGTTACGATCTAGTAACTCCGAAGTGACAATAATCGGGACCACTCCCGGTGATGACCGTAGTTTGAGGAGTTCATGTATTCACTAAGTGTTAATGCTTTGGTACGGTACTCTATTAAAAGGAGGCCCTAATATCCCTTAGTTTCCAATAGGACCCTGCTGCCATGGGAGGGTAGGACAAAAGATGTCATGCAAGTTCTTTTCCATAAGCACGTATGACTATATTCGAAATACATGCCTACATTACATTGATGAACTGGAGCTAGTTCTATGTCACCCTATGTTATAACTATTGCATGAGGAATCGCATCCGACATAATTATCCATCATTGATCCAATGCCTACGAGCTTTTCACATATTGCTCTTTGCTTAGTTAGTTTACCATTGCCACTGTTACAATTACTACAAAACTGCTACTGTTACTTTTGCTACCGTTACCGTTACTTCCATACTACTTTGCTACTAAATACTTTGCTGCAGATATTAAGTTATCCAGGTGTGGTTGAATTGACAAATCAGCTGCTAATACTTGAGAATATTATTTGGCTCCGCTTGTGTCGAATCAATAAATTTGGGTTGAATACTCTACCCTCGAAAACTGTTGCGATCCCCTATACTTGTGGGTTATCAGTGGTGCCTGACAATGACCTCACGATGGTGGTGACACCGGCGATGCCACAGCCGGGCGACATGACCATGCCAATTGCGGTAGAAGACTACATCCCATTGCCTTGCCGCTCTAGGCACATCAGGATGATGAAGGAGATGGAGCAGAAGGAGTAGTGAATTATGTCAGGTATGTCAGATCTCCAAATATGAAATGACACAGGTTAGCTCCAAAATGACCAAGTTTACCTTGGTTAGCTCCAATATGATTCATTTTCGCTAGGTTAGCTCCAAAATGATCCATTTTACATACGTTAGCTCAAAAATGGCATAATTACTTATGTTAGCACAAAAAAGACCTATACTTACCTTATTTTCCTCCAAATTGACATAATTAGCTTAGTTAGCTAAAAAATGGCATAATTACCTATGTAAGCTCTAAAATGATACAAATAAGGAATAAGAAGAAGAAAAACAAGGAAGAGGAGAAAAGGATAGAATAGAAGAAGAAAGAGAAGAAAAAGAAAGAATAAAAGAAGAATGAGAAGGAAAAGGATAAAAACCTTCTTCTTATTCTTCTTCTTCTTCTAGTCTTCTTCTTGTTGTTGTTCTTCTTCTTCTAGTCTTCTTCTTCTTCTTCTTCTTCTTCTTCTTCTTCTTCTTCTTCTTCTTCATCTTCTTATTCTTCTTCTAGTCTTCTTCTTCTTCTTCTTCTTCTCCAAAATGACCTAAGTTAGCTCTTATATGCTTAGTTACCTTGGTTAGCTCAATAAAGACCTATACTTAGCTTCTTTATATCAAAAATAGCATAATATGCTTAGTTCACTCAAAAATGGCATAATTAGCTAGGTTAGCTCCATTTTACCTAAGTATGCTTACTCCTTCTTCTTATTTTTCTTCTTCTTCGTTTTCTTCTTCTTCTTCTTCTTCTTCTTCTTCTAGTCTTCTTCTTCTAACTTTCTTGTTTCCCATTTTGCAGATTTCATTTACTTCACGGAAGCTTGCATGGATGTAGTGCTTCTTTTCCCTTTCTGCTTTTCTTTTGTATCGATGAACAATGTGGAACTTGTTATATGGATGGATCGATAGGTGTTGGATGAACATGTATGGATGGAATTATGTGTTGGTTATGTATGTATATATGATGAAACTTGTGTGTTGGATATGTCTGCTCTGAAATTTTGTGTGTTGGAAGTTGTGTGTTGAAATTGAATGAATTTAAGAAAAAACAGAAAAACAGGGAAAACAGGCTCTTTGCCGTCTTCTGGCAGACGACAAAGAGCTTTGCCATTAGCCAGCAAACGGTAAAGCTGCCACGTGGCAGCTACCTGTGCAACCTGGGGGCACCTGGGGGCTGGCCTATTTGGTTACTTTGTCGTCCGCTGGCAGACGACAAAGTGCACCGTTAACCCCCTAACATCCATAAGCTACCACGTGTGTCGTCCAGGTCCTTTGCTGTCTGCTAGCGGACGACAAAGACTATTTCATCTTTGCGTCCGTCAGCAGACAGCAAAGAGCCCTTCGCCGTAGCCTATTCAGCCGGACTTGTTGTCGTCTGCTGACGGACGGCAAAGGCCTTTGCCGTCTACCAGGCATGCCTTTGTCGTCAGCCATGGCAGACGGCAAAGTGCCTGATTCCTGTAGTGATCAAGACTTAAGTGCCATTCGTGAGCTTCTCCAGATCTTTGGGATTGCCTCGGGTCTAGCGACGAACCTCTCCAAGAGTCCGGCCACCCCTATCCGTTGCTGCCTCAATGACATCGAGGCCATTCGTGATGTGTTGCCATGCCTGGGCACTGAGTTCCCCATCAAGACCTTGTCCTCCTGTCTCGATGCGTAAGCTAGCCTCGACCGCTCTACAATCCATGCTGGACTAACTCAAGAAGGAGCTCCCCACTTGGAAGGCAGGCCTCTTGAAAAAAGGTTGGGCTTCTACTACTTTTTCTACATGTGTTTAGTCTCATCCTGGTGCACACCTTGATGGTCGTCTCCATGAATGCGACTACCCTCAAGCTTGCTTATCGTATCTACCGTGACTTCCTCTGGTTCGGGTGCAAGGATACCAACATAGGTTACTGCTCCATGAATTAGCAATGGGTGTGCCAGCCGTTCCATACCAGAGGGCTCGACATCCATGATTTCCGTCGTATGGGCATCACGCTCCATGCCCGGTGGCTTTGGCTCTATAAGACCGGCCCGTCCCATCCATGGCACCATCTTCCACGCGTCAACCTCCTGACACGTTGGCAACGGAGAATCATGCCTTCTTAGAGGATCACGGGCTGCCCGACCAATCGGTCTAAGATTGCCCCGCTCTCCTCGAGTTGGTGTCGTGTTGACGCCGGAGATGCCACATCATCGTTGAGGGGCTTCATCATGAATTCTGGACATCCACTACGCTCCTGGACTTGCTGCACCTGTCAAACAGATGGAGCTTTGGCATCAGTTGCATCAACTTAAGCTCACGATATAGCCGAATCACCCCTCTTGAAAGATCTGCGCCAGCGGTGCCTACACGACACGCTCCTGCTATGAGTCATTGTTCCTTAGCGCCGCTAGTCATTACTGATGGTAGCTAAATTGGCGCACTTGGGCTATCCTGTGATCGAAGTTCTTCACCTGGTTGGCACTACACGATCATTGTTTTATGGTTTACTGCTTACTTTGTCGTGGCCTCCCGCACACTCCACGTCGCGTTCTGTGCGACTAGTACCCTGGGACGATGAACCACTTGCTCGTGGACTACCCCTTCACCTGTGATGACCCACAAGTATATGAGATAGTTGTAGCCTCTTTCGATAAGTAAGAGTGTCGAACCCAATGAGGAGCTAAAGGTAGAACAAATACTCTCTCAAGTCCTATCTGCCACTGATACGACTCTACGCACGCTTGACGTTCGCTTTACCTAGAACAAGTATGAAACTAGAAGTACTTTGTAGGTGTTGTTGGATAGGTTTGCAAGATAATAAAGAGCACGTAAATAAAAAGTAGGGGCTGTTTAGATAAATAAGCAATAAAGTAAATATAACGAGTGCGGCAAAGTGGTGGTAGGAGTTGTGGAATTGTCCCTAAGCAATTGACTACTTTACTAGACCGATAGCAAGTTTTATGTGGGAGAGGCCACTGCTAGCATGTCATCCCTGACTTGGAATTCTATGAACTTATGATTGGAAGTATTAGCAAGCATCCGCAACTACTAACGTTCATTAAGGTAAAACCCAACCATAGCCTTAAGATATATTGGCCCCCCTTCAATCCCGTATGCATCAATTTCTATGCTAGGTTGAAGCTTCTGTCACTCATGCCCTCCAATACATAGTCCTATCAACATATAACTAACCCTATGGTGTGATCCACACGCGCGCTCATATGATGGGCACCAAAGGACAGCAACATAACCACAAGCAAATTAAATCAATCATAGCAATTCATCAACCACCAATAGGACAACAAAAATCTACTCAGACATCATAGGATGGCAACACATCATTGGATAATAATATGAAGCATAAAGCACCATGTTCAAGTAGAGGGTACAACGGGTTGCGGGAGAGTGGACCGCTGAATATAGATGAGGGAAGGTGATGGAGATGTTGGTGAAGATGATGGAGGTGTTGGTGTAGATCGCGGTGATGATGATGGCCCCCGGTGGCGTTCCAGCGCCACCGGAAGCAAGGGGGAGAGAGCCACCTTCTTCTTCTTCTTCCTTGACCTTCTCCCTAGATGGGAGAAGGGTTTCCCCTCTGGTACTTGGCTCCCATGGCTTGGGAGGGGCGAGAGCCCCTCCGAGATTGGATCTATCTCTCTGTCTCTCTCTGTTTCTGCGTTCCCAGATCCTGCCCCTTCACCATTTCTTTTATATCCGGAGATCTGTAACTCCTATTGGGGTGAATCTTTTGCCCAGATTTTTCTCATAAAATTAGCTTTCTTGCGGCAAAAGAAGAACGTCAACCGCCTTAAGGGTAGCCCAGGAGAGTGCCAGGTGCGCCCAGGGGGGAGGGCGCGCCCCCCTATCTCCTGGCCACCTCGGGCACCGCTTCACGTTGATTCTTCCTCCGAAAAATCCCAAATATTCCAAAATAATTCTCCGTCCGTTTTTATCCCGTTTGGATTCCGTTTGACATTGGGTTTCTATGAAACATAATACATGCAACAAATATGAACTGGCACTGGGCACTAGTTCAATATGTTAGTCCCAAAAATAGTATAAAAAGTTGCCAAAAGTATATGAAAGTTAAATAATATTGGCATGGAGCAATCAAAATTATAGATACGACGGAGACGTATCAGCATCCCCAAGCTTAATTCCTGCTCGTCCTCGAGTAGGTAAATGATAAAAAAATTTGATGTGGAATGCTACCTAGCATAATCTTGATCATGTAATCTAATCATGGCATGGATATTAAGACACGAGTGATTCAAAGCAATAGTCTATCATTTGACATAAAAACAATAATACTTCAAGCATACCAACCAAGCAATTATGTCTTATCGAAATAACATAGCCAAAGAAAGCTCATCCCTACAAAATCATATAGTCTGGCTATGCTCCATCTTCATTACACAAAATACTCCCATCATGCACAACCCCGGTTTCAGCCAAGCAATTGGTTCATACTTTTTAACGCGCTTCAGCTTTTTCAACTCTTACGCAATACATGAGCGCAAGCCATGGACATAGCACTATGGTGGTATATGGTGGTGGTTGTGAGGACAAAAAGGGAGAAGATAGTCTCACATCAAGTAGGCATATCAACGGGCTATGGAGATGCCCATCAATAGATATCAATGTGAGTGAGTAGAGATTGTCATGCAACGGATGCACTAGAGCTATAAATATATGAAAGCTCAACAAAAGAAACTAAGTGGGTGTGCATCCAACTTGCTTGCTCACGAAGACCTGGGGCATTTTGAGAAAGCCCATCATTGGAATATACAAGCCAAGTTCTATAATGAAAAACTAGCGGAGTGACCCGCGCATTTGCGCGGCTAGTTTGTTATATAGTTTATAACTTTTATTAGTTGCAAGATTCTGCACTATATGAGTACTTATAGAAAAGAGTTATATCCAAAATGTGCATTAAAAACCTGGTGAAACTTGGGATGGCGTTAAACTTCGTTACAAATCTTGTTATCACACTTTTTGTGAAATGTGTGATTTTCAAATTTATCTAATCACCGCCTTATCCTTTACATTTATCTTTGTACCAATATTGTTTAAGAAGAATATTTTTGAAAAGTGCATTGTTAATGACTTGTACGTGAACCTTGTCGTTTGTTCCATGATCTATCATGCCACTCATGCTTAGTGTAGTTTCATATATCAATATATATATATATGATAATACATCTTCTCATTTTCAAAGTAGTTTTTTATAACATCTCTTTCAAATCTAAACTAATGCAATCCTGAATGGTGTTGAACTTATTACACATTATCTTGCTCTCATCGTAGGTTGTTTTATTTTATAGTGCATAATATACTATTTTGCATTGAATAAGATAATGGCCAGAATATGCTTCTCGGGTAAGCTTCTTTGTACTTTGGTTGGAATTCTAGGTTTGTGCATTTTACAGATTGCATGACATCGATGTGGGACAATGGTTAATCGATGTTATTGATCAATCTCCCGCAATCTCTCTCTCTCTCTCTCTCTCTCTCTCTCTCTCTCTCTCTCTCCAGCAGCAACTTTCTCCCACAACCAAATATATTTAAGAAAATTGGTATTAAACATTTTAGTTTAGGGATTTCTTGGATAGTTGTAAGATAATTATTTATAGATATAGGTGTTAAGAACAACTATATAGGATCATGTAAGTAGAAACGATAGGAAGGTCATCATTGGATTACTATGAGTATCATCGATCAATGACATTTTAAGTCGACCGAAAAATAGTCGCTCCCTTAAATTTTCTCTCACGCAATTTTTGTGTCCTTATTGTTTTGCCGAAACATACATTTTAATCAACTGGTAATCATATTGTTGCTTTATGTGGACTTTTATTTCATGTTCATCTTTACGGGTGAATTTTTTATATTTAATTCCCGCTCCTGAATTTTAGATAATGAAAATTGCTTTGCTATTTTTTTCTATTATTTGTTGCTTCACGCATAAATCAAGTATTGTTACTTATTTATGCAATAACAAACGTATTCACTAATTTTTTTAAGACGATCAGAATAATAATCTTGTTAAACTGATGATAAAATGGACATATTTATTTTTATTTTAGCTTTAAGAATCAGCAATATGTCCAGTTGGTGGTACGTGTATGGGATTTTCTTTTGAGGAAGTGTCTTTGGGATGCTTTGATTAAGAAAGGAAAAGCATGCATGTGTTTGTGTGTCAGATGCATGAGAGCGTATGATCAATCAATTTTTTTTTTGAAAAGTTGCGTGCACATATACATGCTACGTGTCTAGGAGGAATGAGGCATATACACGTTGTTGTTTTTTTGTGGGGGGATATACTTTGGTTTGTATTCTGGTGATCTGGCTTCATGCGTGTTGCTGATGGACTTGATGCCCTATCAGACCAGTCAATGCCCTTTTTTGAGACTGACCAGTCCATGTCCGAATACACATATTTGAAATATTCCTTCTGATCGTCTCACATAAGGTTTTTTTCCTTTCAATAAATCTCAGCCGCTCCTTTGCAATTGGTTTGTGCATAGTTAAATCCAAGCACTCTAATTATGAGACATGCTAATGTAAAGATGGAGCTACTGCAGTGGGCTAAACCGATAGCACTTTAGTAAAAAAAAATAAAGGGACTATAATCTAATGTTAAACCGATAGTACTTTAGTATTTGTGGGCCTTTCCTACTCCAACAGGACACTATAATCTTTATTACTTGGCAAAAACGTTTGGACACATACAAATCTATAGATTTATTAAATCTCAACCGTTACTTTTAGCTAATTAAATCTGCTCCGTTCGTTTTCCATTGTTTTATAATAATATAATAGAAGATGCAAATTTTCATTGCGTGCGTACCTTTATCTATAAATATAGTTGCAAAATTTCCTCTTTTATAAAATTAGAAATGGTTTACTTTTGATCCAAATAAGACATATACTAACAAAGAAAAGATCAAATAATACTTTGTTTTATGTTATTGATTAAGTTTGAAAAGCATAAATTTATTTTTTCAAGGGTCCATCTTGAAATATTTTGTCTTATAAGTATTGATGTTTGCTGATAAATCGTAGTTTGAAGTTTAGATAGAGACCACGTGAAGCAAATTAAGGGCAGCCGGCAGGAAACAATTAACATGTTGATGTCATGCATGACATCATCACATGCAATGCACACGTTTTGCTTTTTTCTTCTTTACAGCAGCCATGCAGTCCCGTATTGTTGTAGTACCCGGTTTGACTTTTTCTTTCCTTAGTACGGCTGGTCCGTATTGATCTATGTTAGCTAACCGATTATGCTTCTTTGGCCAAAGTTTCCTTACGGCTTTACGTGTCATCATAAATTTTTTGTACATAATATTGTTGCACGTAACTTTTAGATTTCTTTTATCTCGGCTGTTAAAATCAAAATCAACGGAGCGTGTGTTTTTAGCCTATGTGGATTAATGTCATGGCTTGTTTGACTTCTGTTTTATGTATATAATAATAGATAGATAGAAGATTCCCATTAATATATGAAGGTAAAAGCATAGGAGACTCTCTCTATGAAGAACATGGTGCTACTCTGAAGCACAAGTGTGGTAAAAGGATAGTAACATTGCCCCTTCTCTCTTTTTCTCTCATTTTTTTATTTCCCTTTTTTTTGGTGGGCTTCTTTGGCCTCTCTTTTTTATTTGGGCTTCTTTGGCCTCTTTTATTATTCATAAAGTCTGGAGTCTCATCCCAACTTGTGGGGGAATCATAGTCTCCATCATCCTTTCCTCACTGGGGCAATGCTCTAATAATGATGATCATCACACTTTTATTTACTTACAAATCAATATTACAACTCGATATCTCGAACAAAGATATGACTCTATATGAATGCTTCCGACGGTGTACCGGGATGTGCAATGATCTAGCATAGCAATGACATCAAAAAACAGACAAGCCATGAAAACATCATGCTAGCTATCTTACGATCATGCAAAGCAATATGACGATGAATGCTCAAGTCATGTATATGATGATGATGGAAGTTGCATGGCAATATATCTCGGAATGGCTATGAAAATGCCATAATAGGTAGGTATGGTGGCTGCTTTGAGGAAGGTAAATAATGGGTTCATGATATCGGCAAAAGTTGCGCGGCACAATAGAGGCTAGCAAAGTGGAAGGGTGAGTGTGCGTATATCCATGGACTCACATTAGTCATAAAGAACTCATATACTTATTGCAAAAGTCTACTTGCCCTCGAAGCA
Source organism: Triticum timopheevii (assembly GCA_963921465.1). NCBI lineage: Eukaryota > Viridiplantae > Streptophyta > Magnoliopsida > Poales > Poaceae > Triticum > Triticum timopheevii. The sequence goes on from OY997262.1 coordinate 327,013,719, forward strand.
AAGTACTACTACTCATGCTCCTAGGGGAAGGGTTGGTAGGAGTTAACCATCGCGTGATCCCGACCTCCAGTCATAAGGAAAGCAATCAAAGAACACCTCATGCTCCAACTTCGTTACATAACGGTTCACCATACATGCATGCTACGGGACTTGCAAACCTCAACACAAGTATTTCTCAATTTCACAATTACTCAACTAGCACAACTCTAATATCGCCACCTTTATATCGCAAAACTATTGCAAGGAATCAAACATATCATATTCAGTGATCTACAAGTTTTATGTAGGATTTTATGACTAACCATGTGAATGACCAATTCCTGTCATCTCTCTAAATAGATATAAGTGAAGCAAGAGAGTTTAGTTCTTTCTACAAAAGATATGCCCACGCTCTAACAAATATAAGTGAAGCAAAAGAGCATTCTATAAATGGTGGTTTTCTATGTGAAGAGAAACAGGCAATCCAAACTTCAAATGATATAAGTGAAGCACATGAAGCATTCTATAAAGCCATACTCAAAAGATATAAGTGAGGTGCAATGAGCATTCTATAAATCAACCAAGGACTATCTCATACCAGCATGGTGCATAAAAGAAAAGTGAAAACTAAATGCAAAAGACGCTCCAAGGTTGCACATATCACATGAACGAAACGAATCCGATAACATACCTGTTGGGGATATGACTATTTGTGTAAGCCGCCCAGGAGGGGCCGGGTTACGCAAGGAGGACTCATCAGAGGAAGCCCAAGACCAAGCATGAAGATGGCGGTTCAATAAAAGGCTTAAGGCCCACAGGCGGCTTAAGGCCCGTTGTAGTAAACCGCCATGATGGCATGACTTGTAACATAAGGTAGATTTAACTAGTCACCGAGCCGGACACTGTTTATAAGCCGGCCGGGACTCCGTAAGCCACAAGGCATCAACCCGTGTATATAAGGGGACAACCTGCTGGCAGCTTAGGGCAAGAAACAACTCATCGAGAGCCGGGCATAGCGTATCTCGCTCCCTGGTCATCGAAACATCAATACCAACCCAACTAGACATAGGCCTTACCTTCACCGTAAGGGGACGAACTAGTATAAACTCTCTCGTGTCCCTTGTCCCGATTTAACCCCTTCAAGCTTCCTAGTTGCGATGGCTCCACAACTAAGTCCTTTCACGAGGACATCTGACGTGACTATTCCACGACAATACCGATACTTGTTGAAGAAACAGGGGATGCCTTCCGGGGCATCCCCAAGCTTAGACGCTTGAGTCTCCTTGAATATTTACTTGGGGTGCCTTGGGCATCCCCAAGCTTGAGCTCTTGCCTCTCTTCCTTTTCCTCACATCGAGACCTCCTCGATAGACACTTCATCCACACAAAACTTCAATAGAAAACTCGGTAAGATCCGTTAGTATAATAAAGCAAATCACCACTCTAAGTACTATTGCAAACCAATTCATATTTTGTTTTTGCATTGTGTCTACTGTAATATAACTTTTTCATGGCTTAATCCACTGATATAAATTGATAGATTCATCAAAACAAGCAAACTATGCATCAAAAACAGAACAGTCTGTAGAAATCTGATCATTCACCATACTTCTAGTATCCCAAAAATTCTACCAAAATTTTGAAAAATAAACAAGTTGTATAGAAAGACAGTGCAAAAATAATTAGAACCATTTGACTTTCCATTTAAAAATGTAAAATCACGCACTACAGCCAAAGTTTCTGTCCTGCACCGTACAAACCAACAAGCATTGTAAACATCCTAAAGGCAAACCTTGGCACATTATTTTTATAATACAATGAAATTGTACAAGGGGATAACTATTTTTGATGAAATTGTACAAGGTTTTATAGTGATTACCTCAGATTCTAAAAAGTGCCAGGTAAAAACTTATATGACTCGGAGAGGCTATTAAAAGGGTCGCAGGTATGCTGTTATGATTATATTTTAACTAATCATGAACCGGCTTATACATGTGGTCTTTTGATCATATTCCGGGTTATAAATATTCTATAACCCCCTGGTGCAGTAAACCGCCTAGGAAGTCTTTACTTGTTTATGTGCAGGGTAAGGTAAAGCAAGTTAAAACATCAAGGAAATATATGGTTCACATAAGCCAGCAAAATATAGTGATGGCGGCTTACAAAAGTAATAAGCACCATAAACATGCGCAAGGGCATGACCAGCATTAAGGAGTTTTTCTATCCTATTACAAGACTCCCCGAGTCTAAATAAAGTGAAGCATTGTTTTTTGGCAAAGGTTGTAACACGCCTGGCGGTTCATTCCACCGGCTGGCTTGACGACTCCGGGTTATCCTTCCCCGCTCCTCCTTCGGTTGTTTTGTCCTAGAAAGTGGACGAGGCCCAGTCAATGCCGCTCAAGGCTTCAAATTCAGCTTCATCATCTATTAAAGTGGTCGGGTCCACTCAGGGGCAAAGGTATGCTTACGCGTTGGAGGGATCAGGCTGACTTGGTCATATGGGGCATTTGGGATTCTCCGGTTCTCACTATCATAGCCCGGCGAATACTTAGTAAGATCAGTATCATTCCCAATGAGAGTCGCTAGGGGACGTACGACTTTAACACAGGCAGTGAAGTCTTGGTCGTCAAAAGTAGTGCCGTCCTCTTTAAGGCTTGGATATCCGAGAGAGAGATCAGCAAGGTCAAGTTCCGGCACCCATGCTCTTGCCCGACTTAATGCAGCCACGGCTCCGGCTCTTGCAGATGCCCGCCTTAAATCCTGAATTCGTTGAGGTAGCACCGAAAGATGCCTCAACACATCTTGTAGAAGCCGAGAAGTGGTATTTGATAAGGCCACAACGGCCAACGCGCGTTGTGACCCGGAGTACAGCTGCTCCACTAAGGTATACACCGCCTTAAGCTTGATCAGCATATTTTCCTTCAGATTGGTACTCCTGGGGCCTATATGTTCACAGGTATAACAGTAAGCCGGAGGTAACTATTATGTTAACTCTTGAAAGATTACAATATTTACGAGCGACTTACCGAAGATGGCTGAGACCATTTGGGATATCTGCCGTTTTAAGTCAGACAGCTCGTTTGTTGCCTCGGCAAGAGATGCTTCTGCTGTTTCCGCCCGAGTCACCAGTGAAGCCCTCTCATCAATCCAAGTTTTCTTCTCCGATTCAAAATTTTTCTTCAGCTTCTCTTGTTCGGAGACACTGAATTCAAATTTGGAGTTGGCTTTCTGAGTTTCGAGCTCTTGGGTTTTCAACTGACTCTTCAGATCGGCAATCTCCGCCTCAAATTGACTTATGGTGGCTTGCATCGACATGAGGCTATGGTAAGAATCATGGTAAGATAACATTAAAGTCCCAAACACTTTACAAGTAAAGATACTTGGCACTTGGGGGCTAATGTATGCATACAAATTTTTTTTAATATATTTTACCGTGTCATACATATTAAGTCTCAAGCACTTTACAAGTAAAGGTACTTGACACCTGGGGAATAATGTGTAACCCAAATTCAAAGTTTCATGCTATCACCGGGCTAAACATATTCAATTTAAACCGGGCAAAACTAACAGTAAGTCGATTGCTAAGTCTACAGCATATTCATTCATAAGCAATAGACTTGGGGGCTAGTATAGTAAGTAAGGTTCAGAATAAAAGCATAATTTATACCTCAGATTTATGCTGTATTTGCTTCACCATGTCAATTTCCAGGTCACGACTATTGTGCACTTGGTTCAGATAGCCCGAGACTATATCACCAATACTTAGGTGAGAATAATCAGTGATGTCCTGTTTGGCTTTCCGACGCTGGGCAAACTCCTCCTTGGCAATACATTGGGCAAGAACAGTAGGCCTGCCTGGTTCAACATATTGTCTCTTCACAATTTCAACCTCCGGGTCAGTTGTCTTGACCGGGCTAGGAGTTTCCGGGTCATCCGAGTTGTGGATAATGTCTTCTGCAGGCGGGTCAGAGGTTGGCACCGGAATGTCAGAAGCCAGTTCAGGTGGTGGCTGATGAGTGGAGCTGTCAGGAACGGATGAGTCAAGCACCGGTTCAGTAACCACCAGGTCTCGGGATGGCTTATCCTTCTTTGACCTCTTGCTGGGCTTTACTTGCAAGCTGTCAATCAAAGTGGAAGGATGAGCATCAAAGTATAAGTATGTAAAAACTTAAAGTAAGAAAGGTTATGTTACCCGGGAGCTGTTTTGAAAGCCGGCATGTTTGATTGCATCGACTCATCAGAAGAAGGGGAGGTATCCTGATAGTTGGAGTTAGATGAATTGAGAGGTTGGCGAATTAAACCCATCAAAGGTAAAACAAAACGTAAACCGGAGATAACCTTGGTCTGACGCTTCCTGGTTACGTCGGGAAAGCCGGAGGAGAGCTCTGCGTCTTGGTTGGCCCGAGTCTGCCGCCGATTTTCAAGTTGTTGTTGCTTCAAAAGAAATTGAGGATCTTGGTAAGCTAGAGGGTGTGAAAACCTTACTTTCCGGGTCACCCTTCGGATTTTTTGTGTTGGCAAAGGCTCTGAGTCGGAGGAAATTATAGTTACGTCTTCGCCAACTGCTTGACTGTTCCCTGTATCCTCCTGAAAGGATCAAATGTCAGTAAAGTAATGACAAAGGAGTTAAAGAAAAATCAAAAAAAGATTACCACTTCCTCATCCGAAGAAGAGTCATCCAGTTTAAACATATCAGAGGCGTTGGGTTTCTTCTTCTTAGAGGTGCCCGTCCTGGCGGCTTTCCTTTCAGTCTTCTTGGCCACCCTGGCCTGTTTGGCAGCCTCATGGTCATACTTGACCTTCCAGAAATTATCACCGGCCTGTGGAAACATATGAAGAATCATAAGTACAGCAAGGTAACATCTAAAAGAGTATTTGTGAAGATTAGTAACTTACCGCAGGAGCCGGGTTCTTCTTGCAGAAGGGAAGTAAACCGAAGGTGTTGCTGGTTACAGTGCCCTCCTTCAACAGCGACTGGGCTGTATCATCTACCACATAATCTGGTAAGTCCTCAGGGCTATGACGCATTGGGTCTTCTTTCTCGCCTGTGTAAGTACACATTAAGCCGAAGAGGCGGCTTAATGGTAGTATTCGCCAGGTGACCCAGACCCGGACTAAATCGATGCCACTTAACCCGTTGCCTAAAAGGGCTTTGATCTTCTTGATGGTGGGATTAAGAGGTAGGCGCTCAACAGCAGTCAACTTGTCCGCCAGATGATGGTTGGACTCAAGACGCAGGGCACGAAAGCCGGGCAAAGGCTTCTCGTTAGCCGGAGAGGTGTCTTGACAGTAGAACCACGTCTGGTTCCAGTCCTTTGGGTGACTTGGCAGCTCAGCGTAAGGAAAAAGGCAATCTCTCTGCCGCTGGATTGAGATGCCGCCAAGCTCAAGACTAGGCCCGTTGGCGCGTTCATTCTGCCGGTTCAAGTAAAAAAGTTCTCTGAACAGCAGCAGACTTGGTTCCTCTCCTAGGTATACTTCGCAGAAGACCTGGAAATTACACAGATTTGACACGGAATTGTGTCCAATGTCTTGAGGCTTCAGGTCAAAGAAATCCAAAACTTCCCTGAAGAATTTTGAGCTGGGAGGGGCAAATCCCCGGTTCATATGATCTGTGAAAACTACTACCTCCCCATATTTAGGTTGAGGTATCTCCTCAGATGGGCGAGGGGCACGATAAGACATGGCCTCCTTCTTTGGCAGATGGCCAGACTTCACGAATTCGGCGAGCTTGCTTTTGGTCACTGTGGATGGAACCCAATTGCAAGTTACAGGGGCCTTGGCCGCCTTAGGAGCCATGATAATAGTTGGCCTATGACAAAATAAGAAAGCTTCGGTTCAAGTTTAATCCGGAGAGATATTTAAATTGTTCAGAGTGGCGGCTTAAGAAAGGGGCCTAATGATATAAGGGTGATTGTGCAATAATGTTTAAGCCTCTATCAGTATCAAGAGCAATTCAAACCTGACACTTAGACAGCAGTGATAGAAGCAAGTTTTACAGAAGAAACTTTCCGGGTGACAGAAACAAGTTTCACAGACGACAGCTATTATCATGGATCAAATTATTGATCTGAAAGGAAAATTTTCTAGACCTAGAAACAGAGCAGAGAAGTTCATACTTTTGAAGAGGGTTTCTAAGCAAGGAAACTGAGATCTATTTCTATGCAAGAGCAATACAAACAACTACCGCGCCAGTTTTGTACAGTTTTACGACCTAAATGGGGCATTGAAGGTGAGAACTAGCGAGGGTTTGTGTCGGGCAGTGATGAACACCGATGAACTCAGCGGAGTTCCAATGCAGATCTGAGAAAGGGGAAGAAAGGAACTCACGGATGAAGACGAGTTGCGGAGGTTCGCCGACGTTTTTTGGTCAGAGTCAGGTCGATGCAGCGGCCTGAGTCGATGCAGACGAGGGGGTCGACGGCGTTGGCGGCGGAGCTCGGGTGGCAGAGAAGAGAGGAAGAAGATGACTGGAAGGAGAAGAATGAAAGACCTAAGGTCACACCTATTTATAGGGAGAGGATAACTGAGACGGCGCGGGAAACGAGGAGATAAGAATTACTATCCAGCGGCTCCGACGCCTCGATTTTCGGAACACTTAATAAGGCAGAGATCCGTTGAAGGATATGACGGAATAGAAAATGAATTAAAGAAAGGATGACGTCAGGCCGGGTTAAGATGGATCCAAAAGATGACATCACGGCGGGTTAAAAGAAAGCCCTCTGTACAGTCAGAAGACTGAAGATTTATTCTTTAGAAGTATATTTTAAGATTAACATGAACAGGTTCAAATCAATCTGGGGCCTAATGTTGGGGATATGACTATTTGTGTAAGCCGCCCAGGAGGGGCCGGGTTACGCAAAGAGGACTCATCAGAGGAAGCCCAAGACCAAGCATGAAGATGGCGGTTCAATAAAAGGCTTAAGGCCCACAGGCGGCTTAAGGCCCGTTGTAGTAAACCGCCATGATGGCATGACTTGTAACATAAGGTAGATTTAACTAGTCACCGAGCCGGACACTGTTCATAAGTCGGCCGGGACTCTGTAAGCCACAGGGCGTCAACCCGTGTATATAAGGGGACAACCTGCTGGCGGCTTAGGGCAAGAAACAACTCATCGAGAGCCGGGCATAGCGTATCTCGCTCCCTGGTCATCGAAACATCAATACCAACCCAACTAGACGTAGGCCTTACCTTCACAGTAAGGGGCCGAACTAGTATAAACTCTCTCGTGTCCCTTGTCCCGATTTAACCCCTTCAAGCTTCCTAGTTGCGATGGCTCCACAACTAAGTCCTTTCATGAGGACATCTGACGTGACTATTCCACGACAGTTGGCGCCCACTATGGGGCCAGCGCACGGTGGATTTGAGTTCTTGAAGGGCAACTTCGAAGGGCTCAAGGGATACGTAGTGAGCCGGACGACCAAGAGTCGTCGCGGCAAGATCTACATCGATGACGAAGGCTGGGGTCCCGACGCCGGCTCAATTGAGTACGGGTACCGGGTCCCCTTCAGCGGAATCCACGTCTTCATCGGCCGGATCGCTGAGCCGGGCCCTAAGCCGGACAACTGCACCGACCTCGTCGAGACGGCTCAGCGTGCGAGGAAGACCCGGACTCAACCGGTCACAAGGCGTGCCTTCGTGGGCTGCATCCACGGAGAGGACTTTTCTGAAGAATCTGAAGATAGGGGTGAGACGACCGTCCTCTCGGACGATGATTCGTCCGCCGGTTCAACAGATTCGTTGTACCAAGTGCAAGACGGCGTGCTCGGGGGCTGTTCTGATGGCATCAGTATTCCGGACCCCTTTGAGCCGCCAAGATGGGCCGGAATCTTCATGGCTGGGACTCAGCCCGGCTCAAACTCTACAGCCGCTGCAGCGGTAACGTCCGGTTTAGGAGCAGCCGGGGCAGGCGGCCCCGTGCGCCCACCAGCTTAGGTGCTGATAGACCTCATGGACAAGCTTACGGCCCTGTTAACCGCCACAGTTACTCCTGCAAATAAAGATGAGCATGACGCAACGGTAGCACAGGTGTGTGAGGAGATAGCTCAGGCCAAGGAGGCCTTGGCAGCTAAAGGTACTAGACTAGCTACAGAACGGGCGGCTCTCAACGCCCGGGCGCAGCGCTTGCAGTCAGAAGCTTATCAGCTCACAATGAGCCTAAACGCGTCTAATGAGGTAATGAGGAGGAGACATCAGAAAACTCAGTCCCGTTTGCCTCCGAATAATGATCCTCGGGTCCTTTTTGCGACACCCGGGGCCGGCCCAAGTAACCTGCCAGAGACCAATCAGCTTATGACGGCCGGAACAGGAGGGCCGACTCAGCCCCGGGAGATGGTGCCACCTCACGTAAGCATGCCACCGCCGCGTTATCTGCCAATCCCCTCGGGTCACTTTTCCAACCCTATGGAGAACTTAATTGCAGCTTCAACACATTTGGCGGCTCTTCCCATGGACGGTGATGACCCGGCGGCAGTGGAGACCCGGAGAGTCAGAGAGCTTCTTCAGACAGCCTTGGCTCAGCAGGAGACCTATTCTTATAGCCGGGACAGAATCCATTCAACTCCCCCGCCTTAGTTAGCGCCGCCCCGCCAGAACCGGAGCCCGAGTTACAGCAAGCACATGGAGTCTGAAGCTTTGTCAAGCAACGCCCAACGCCATAACTAGCCCGGTGGTTATCACCCGGTACAAGACCGAATACGTCAGGAGAACGAATGAGCGGCTCAGGCAGCGGCTTATCAGGATCACCCGGAGTATCCGACGATGTCAGTTGAGGCGGGGGTAGCCACTAGAACCGGCGGTGTTCCTTGCCTGGTACCGGATCTGCGCAATGTACGTCTGCCCAAGGACTTCAAGGGACCTCAAAAGGTACCGAATTACACGGTCGACTTACAGCCCGGGGCGTGGATCGAGAGTTATGAGATGGCCATGGAGCTGCTGGAGGTCAGTGACGCAGCGATGGCTAAATATTTCACCATGATGTTAGATGGAACAGCCCGGTCTTGGCTGAAGGGGTTGCCACCCAATTCCATTAGCTCATGGGAAGAGTTAAAGGCCCGTTTCATTCAGAACTTCAAATACACCTGCAAGCAATCCATGTCAATTATGGACTTAACCAATTGTAAGCAGGGGGGGGGGGGGGGGCGAATCCACCACCCATTGGGTGCGCCGGGTTAAGGAGATAATTCATTCATCTGACAATATGGATGTCGGCTCTGCAGTCCTTATGTTGGAGAAGAATTGTAGCTTTGAGCCGCTGAGGCAGAAGCTGGGGCGCCTTAAACGTGACTGCAAGGATATGGGTACGCTGATGGCGGCTTTAGTCAAATATGCCGATTCTGATAGTACCAAGGATCCCGCGTCTGATGATGAGAAGACAGGGAAGGGAAGAAGGAACGGCAATGGAAAGGGTCAACAGCATAACCCAGGGAATCAAAACGGCAGTAAGCGTAAGGCGGACGGTAACCCGGAGTTCGTAGCCAATGCCAACGCGCAGGGTAACAATCCGAAACGTAAGGGTAAACCGCCTCGATCCGGTGGGTTAGGCCCATCTCTTGAATAGTTACTTAATGATCCTTGCCACGCACCTGTGGAAGGATTGTGCAATCATGAAGGTGTTTAAGAATTCCAACACTTATGATGGCCATAATGGGTCTGGTGGTGGTTCAGGAGCTGGCGGTTTCCATAGCCTAGGTGGCGGCCTAGGATCCGGCTTTTAGGGACGTCAAGGGGGGGGGGGGGCTATAACCAACAGCAGTCTGGTCAAGGGGAGCAGCAGCAGCAGCAGTCGGGTTATCAGAGCAACCCAAAGCAATTGAATTGTGGGCAGTATCATGTATTTACCACTAGCTTATGCAAATGTGACCAGAAGGTGCATAAGAGGGCCGTCAATTCTGTTGAGCCGGCAATCCCTCGTTAATTGAGGTGGTCAGAGCAGCCCATCATATGGAGCAGGGAAGATCATCCTCCACGGGTCGATAACCCGGGTCAGTTGGCCTTGGTAGTGGCACCTCAGGTTGGGGGGTATAAGTTCACTAAAGTGCTCATGGACGGGGGTAGTAGCATCAATATCCTCTACTATGAGACCTTTCGACGCATGGGATTAACTGATAAAAATCCAAGAAAATCCAACACTGTTTTCCATGGAGTTGTCCCTGGTAAGTCGGCTTACCCAGTTGGCAGGATTGAGCTGGAGGTGGCCTTTGGAGACGAATATGACTCCATAGCTGAGAAGTTGACGTTTGAGGTGGTCAAGATTAGGAGCCCATACCACGCTCTGTTTGGGCGGCCGACTTATGCTACATTTATGGCCGGCCATGTTATGTTTATTTGCAGCTCAAGATGCCGGGTCACAAGGGCACCATCACTGTACATGGCAGTCGTAAGGTAGCACTGGAGTGTGAAGAAGGTGACGTGGCTTATGCTAAGTTTATGGCCCGGCCATGTTATGTTTATTTGCAGCTCAAGATGCTGGGTCACAAGGGAACCATCACTGTACATGGCAGTCGTAAGGTAGCACTGGAGTGTGAAGAAGGTGACGCGGCTTCTGCTGAGTCGGCATGCGCAGCAGAAGAGCTCAAATTTTATCAAGATAATGTTGACCCAGCGGATATGACATCCCTGAAGAAGCCAACTACAGAGCACGACCCGGCGTTGAAGTTTAAGTCCGCAGCTGAGACAAAGCTTGTTGATTTCACCCCGGGTGATTCTTCTAAACAGTTCAACATCAGCAGCAACTTGGATCCCAAATAGGAAAGCGCGCTCATCGAGTTCATCCATGAGAACTGGGACATCTATGCATGGAAACCTTCTGACATGCCGGGTGTACCGAGGGAACTCGCTGAGCACACTCTCAACATTGATCCAAAGTATAAGCCGGTCAGGCAGTTTCTTCGGCGTTTTAATGAAGAGCGACGGAAAGCTATTGGGGAAGAAGTCGCCCGGCTCTTAGCGGCCGGGTTTATCATTGAAGTTTTTCACCCGGAGTGGTTGGCTAACCCGGTGCTTGTCCTAAAAAAGAACGGCACCTGGCGGATGTGTGTGGACTACACAGACTTAAACAAGGCTTGTCCAGCTGATCCCTTTGCTCTTCCCCGTATTGATCAAATTATTGATGCTACGGCGGGTTGTGAGTGTTTGAGTTTTTTGGATGCTTACTCCGGTTATCATCAGATTAAGATGGCAGTTAAGGACCAGGAGAAGACGGCTTTCATCACTCCGTTTGGAGCCTTCTGCTATGTATCTATGCCGTTTGGGCTCAAGAGTGCCCAGGCGACTTATCAACGGTGTGTGCAGAACTGTTTGCATGATCAAATTGGGCGTAATGTTCATGCTTATGTGGATGACATTGTGGTGAAGTCCAGAGAAAAGGAGACCTTGATATCTGACTTAAAAGAGACCTTTTATAATCTCCGGGTTTACAAAATGATGCTTAACCCGGCCAAGTGTGTGTTTGGCGTTCCTGCGGGCAAGCTCTTGGGCTTTCTGGTGTCCAACAGAGGCATCGAAGCTAACCCGAAGAAGATTAAGGCGATTACCTCCCTGGCTAAACTGGCATGCATCAATGAAGTTCAGTGACTGGCGGGTCGTGTTGCCGCCTTAAGTCGGTTCATAAGTCGGCTCGGTGAGAAGGCCCTCCCATTGTATCAGATGATGAAGAAAACTGACACTTTTGTATCGAGTGAGGCCGCTGATGCTACTTTTGAAGACTTAAAGAGACAATTGTCTGAGCCGCCGGTTCTTGCGGCTCCGATTGACAAAGAGCCTTTGCTTTTATATGTGGCTGCCAATTCACGAGCCGTCAGCGTTGCCATCGTGGTGGAGCGTAAGGAAGCCGGTAAGGAGCATCCGGTTCAACGGCCGGTTTACTACATCAGTGAGGTGCCCATTGAATCCAAGCAAAGGTACCCGCATTGGCAGAAGCTTGTTTACGGGGTGTTCATGGCCAACCGGAAGTTGAAGCAGTACTTTCAAAGCCACCCTATAACTGTGGTAAGTTCTGCCCCTTTGGGGGACATCATTCGGAACAGGGAGGCCACAGGACGAGTCGCGAAGTGGGCCATTGAGCTTGGGCCTCACGATTTGAAGTATATGCCACATACTGCTATTAAGTCTCAGGCCTTGGTGGACTTTATCAATGATTGGACAGAGTTACAGGCCCCTGAGGAAAAGCCGGATAACACATATTGGACGATTCACTTTGATGGATCCAGGCAGCTAGAAGGCTCGGGGGCTGGAGTGGTGTTAACTTCCCCTCGAGGTGACAAATTTTGTTATGTACTCCGGCTTATGTTTCCATGTAGTAACAATGCAGCTGAATATGAGGCCTTACTCCATGGTCTCCGGATGGCTTAGGAGATGAACTTAAGCCGGGTACGATGCTTGGGCGAATCAGATCTTGTGGCTCAACAAGTGTCAAGCAAGTGGGATTCCAAGGACCCCCTTATGGCGGCTTATCGTCGTGAGGTAGATGTTGTGGCTGGTCACTTCACGGGTTATCAAGTGGAGCACATCGATCGAAGGAAGAATGAGGCGGCTGATGCTTTAAGCCAGTTGGGATGCCAACATAAACCGGTGCCGCCCAATACCTTTATCGATGTGTTACATAACCCTTCTGTCAAGGTGCCTACCGAGGAAGAACTAGCAGTGCCAGACCCGGAGGCACAGCTGGTGGCGGCTCTTCACGTTATCCCGGATTGGACGGTGCCTTACTTGGCTTATATGACCCGGGGTGAATTGCCGGAGGATGAGACATTGGCAAGACAAGTTAACAGGCGCTCCAAATCCATGACGATTATTAATGGCGAATTACATCACCTAAGCGTCACGGGGGCGTTTCAACTGTAAGTGCATCTAGTGCCACCCCTAGTTGGTTTTGGAGTATTGACGACAAAGTTGGTTGAGGGACTAATGTGTTTGTGAGAATTGCAGGATAACGCAGGTAGTGTCCCTCATTGATTCGGTTTACCTACCGGAGATGACCCCTAAAAATGTATGAAGACACTGAAGACAATGGTGGTATGAGAAGATATTCATATTGAAGACTATGACATGAGAAGACATTGCGTGAAGACTATGGAGCGCGAAGACTGTGTGGTTTCGTTGTTTCCTTTTCTTCTTTGTTGAGTCATAGGAACCACCGTACTGTTAAGTGGGGTCCAAGTGAACTAAGTCAGAGTGACTGAAATGATGCTCAACCCAAATCCTATGTCTTCGAGCGAAGACAATGAGAGCAAATCTTATCCAGAGCCGGATGAGTCAGCTTTGCTTGTAGCCCAAGTAAAGTTGTCGCGTGTGTTTGAAATCTGACCGTTGGAACACGTGTCAGTTCCTTAGTGACCCAGGGTCATTTTGGACAAATCAGGTCGGGTTGCCTTGTGGCTATAAATAGCCCACCCCCTACACCATAAATTGGTGGCTGCTCAGAGTTTGTGCACGGCTTTTGTCGTTTGAGAGCAACCCACCTCGAAGCGTTTGAGAGAGAGAAATCCTTGCGAGGACAAAGCCCAAACACCCAGAGCCAAAGAGTGTTAGGCATCACTGAAGTCTTTCTGTCTGTGTGACCTAAAGACTTATTACACTTGAGGACTGTGAATCCTCCAGCCGGTTAGGCGTCGCGTTCTGAGCATCCAAGAGTCATTGTAGATTGCCGGTGAACGAAGTCTGTGAAGGTTTGGAAGTCTACCTTGAAGACTTACTAGAGTGATTGGGCGAGGACTGGGTGTCCTTAGCTCAAGGGGAATAAGTTGAAGACACGGTCTTCTGAGTTGAATCTCAGCCTCCCTAACCAGACATACAGTTGTTACAGCAACTGGAACTGGTCCAACAAATCCTGTGTCTTCAACGAGCAACTGGTTCTATCCCTTTCCACCCTTTACTTAAGTTTGTCTTCGTGAAGTCATTGCCTATCTATATATCTGTTTGACTTAATTGGTTGACTACTACTGTTGATTGGCTTCATACTATCTTCCATCCTGATCCTTACTACTTAGCTGCTATTAGTCCTGTACTTTCACATCATTGTATACTTGACTATGGCTTGCTTATGGTAGTTTATCTTCCGCTGCATATTAACTAGGTCATTTCTGTTGTTTGTCTTTAAAACTTCCAAGTTTTGAAGACTTTCATAAAAATCGCCTATTCACCCCCCCCCTCTAGTCGATACTAGCACTTTCAATTGGTATCAGAGCAAGGTACTCCCTTGTTCTGTGTGATTCGGTTTAACCACCTGGAGTTTCAGCTATGTCGACTGCAGGATTGAGGAACATATCTTGTCCCACCTTTGATGGTCATGAGTATCCCCGGTGGAAGGCCGTGATGAAGAAGCGACTCATGTCCATGGATAGCGAACTGTGGACCGTCACTGAGATTGGTCTCACTGATCTATGCAAGATGGCGGAGGCCGATGAAATTCACAAGTACACTCTATTGAACCTTACGGCGAAGGATGTCATCTGCTCCCATCTGTCCCAAAATCAGTTCAGGAATGTTATGCACCTCAATCACGCGAAGCTAATCTAGGACCGGCTTTCTGAGGTCTATGAAGGTCATCGCACTCGTCATGATCCGTGGTTTGAGGACTACAAGGAGTCTCTCAAGGAGATGACCTTTGCACCTAAATTATCATCATCCTCATCATGCCACATTGCAAGGGGTGATAAGGTAACTGAATGCTACCTCTCTAAATCTAGCGATGATGAATCAGGTGATGAATTTGGCCCCAATTATGACAAGCTTGCTTCCCTTGCCACTAAACAGCAAAGAATCTTGGAAAAGGTTCAAGACATGCTTAGTAAGAGCGATGATATGTTGGGTGAAGAAATGGATCAGTCAGAAGCTTTGGCTGATAGTCTTCAGAGACTTCATGCCAAGTTTGACGCCCTTCAAGATCAACATAATGCTCTCTTGTCTGATCATGAGAAGCTTTCTTCTGAATGTCTTCAAAGAAAGCTAGACCTTGAAAAGATAAGAGTGGATTATGAAGATCTTCAGAAGGAGCGTGATTCATTACTTGCTCAACAAATCAGCGTTACACAGAATGGATTTGAACCACCATGTCTAAAATGCATTGAGCGTGATAACGCTACATCTGTTGCTGAATGTTCCACTGCTACTACTGTTTCATTGTCTTCACCTACTGACGTGGTTACTAACCCCTCTGCGGAGGATACCACTGCTATTGCTGATGAAAATGCTATGTTGAAGACATTGCTTGAAACAGGGATGTACAAAAGTTTGAAGGGACATCAGACACTCTGCGATGTCCTCAAAAAGCAGATTCTGAACCAAAACCCTAGGAAAGAGGGTGTTGGGTTCGAGAGGAAAATGAATGTTGATGGCTCGTACTGGAAGCCTGAGCAGTACCCCAAAACCACATGGGTTGCTGCAAAGGAACCTTCAGTAGATCCATCCACTTTATCTGGCTTTACCTGTGCTAATCCTATTATCATTGGTGAATCCTTTGATGCAAACTATAAGCTGTTCAAGAATCAGAATGGTGAAGTGTTTGCCAGGTACATTGGTACTAACTGCAGGAATGGACCACCTATGAAGAAGATCTGGGTACCTAAGCAGTACATTGAGAATCTTCCTGTGAATGTCGTCATGACACCACCAAGGAAGAAGACAAACCCCAGACCTATAGCTTCATATGGCCCAAAGGCTTCATACAGATACATGACTCACATGAGTCACCCTAACGCCAATGTTTTGCAGGGAAATCATGCTCAGACTTATGAATATGAGCGTGTATCTTCGAACTGCTATGTTCATAGGACTAAGAACTTTTTTGCTTATTCATATGAGTATCATTCATCTCCTGCAAGGCTATTTGCTAGGGCTCCAAAGCCAAAATTCTCAGATGCTGCACTTAGACTCATTGCTTCTAAGCCACCCCTGAAGATGTGGGTGGCAAAGAAGAACTAACTCTCTTTTGCAGAATACGGTCTCCAGCCAGCAAATCAATGGCGTCTGATACTATTGCTGGGGACCTAAAACACATTCAGGACGCATGATAAAATGTCGTTCTATATACTTCACATCTGAATTGCTTATCAGTCATACTATATGTCCTAACTTTGATATAAGCTGTGACAATCCCTATATGTGTCAAATGCTTATGCTTCACAACACTCTTGTGAAGCCTATCCTCCTAACTGCACCGTAGGGTACATCACCAAAAGCTTCAGAATGGATAATGGACAGTGGATGCACTAATCATATGACTGGTGATCGAAGTCTTCTCATGGACTCAACCTTACGTCCATCCGACAAGAGTCACATCACATTTGCTGACACTGGTAAAAGCAAGGTATTGGGTCTAGGTAGAGTTGCAATCTCAAAGGATCAACACATGGATAAAGTGATGCTTGTTGAATCCCTTGGTTTCAACTTAATGTCTGTCTCAATGCTTTGTGACTTGAACATGATTGTGATATTCGGAAAATATCGTTGCCTTGTACTAATGGAATCTGACAAGTCTCTAGTCTTTGAAGGGTATCGAAAGGATGATCTATACATGGTAGATTTCTCAGCAGGTCCACAGCTTGCCGTATGTCTTCTCACAAAAGCTTCAGAATGCTGGCTTTGGCATCGAAGGCTAGGACATGCTAGCATGAGGAACTTACACTCACTCGTCAAGAAGAAGCATGTCATTGGCATCGAGGATGTCAAGTTCAAGAAGGATCATCTGTGTGGTGCCTGTGAAGCTGGAAAGATGACAAGGGCAAAGCACCCCTCGAAGACAATCATGACAACATCTCAACCCTTCGAGCTGTTACACATGGACTTATTTGGACCTACTCACTACTCCACCCTCACAACAAATGCCTGTCTCTATGGCTTTGTCATTGTTGATGACTACTCAAGATACACATGGGTTCATATAATTCTTTACAAGACTGAAGTGCAAGATGTCTTCAGGCGCTTTGCCAATCGAGCAATGAACAATTATGGTGTAAAGATCAAGCATATCAGAAGTGACAATGGCACTGAATCAAGAACACCGGACTTGATCTTTATCTGGATACAATGGGAATCACTCATGAGTTCTCTGCTCCATACACACCTCAGCAAAATCGCATCGTTGAGCGCAAAAACAGAACCCTCATTGAGATGGCTCGAACAATGCTAGATGAATACAAGACACCAAGAAAGTTCTGGCCTGAAGCTATTGATACAGCCTGTCACATCATCAACTGTGTGTACATCCATAAGCTTCTGAACAAAACATCCTATGAGCTCCTTACTGGAAAGAAGCCAAACTTCAGTTACTTCAGAGTATTTGGAGCTAGATGCTGGATCAAGGATCCCCATCACAAGTCAAAATTTGCACCTAAGGCTCACGAAGGCTTCATGCTTGGCTATGGAAAGGATTCACACTCCTACAGAGTCTTCAACCTCTATCTCTACAAAATCATCGAAACTGTGGATGTGAAATTTGATGAAACCAATGGTTCACAAAGAGAACTCCTGCCAAGTACACTAGATGAAGCTTCTCCAAGTGAATCTATCAAGCTGATGGGAACTGGTGAAATCATGCCTTCTGAAGCACAGCCTGGAGAGGAACTTATCATCTCAGCACCAAATCAACCTGAAGATAATGCTCAGACCGAAGACAATCCTCCCAATGATGACAATGATCAGCAAGAGCAAAAGTCTTCGTCCTGTTCATCCTCGTGTTGCAAATGAAGTTCAAATAGAGAAGATAATTGACAGCATCAATGCACCTGGTCCACTCACTCGATCAAGAGCAACACAGCTAGCAAACTTCTGTGGGCACTTTTCATTTGTGTCAATATCAGAACCCAAGAAAGTTGCTGAAGATTTTATGGAACCTGAATGGATTCAAGCCATGCAAGAAGAACTTCAACAGTTCAAGCTGAATAATGTTTGGGAACTTGTCAAGCGGCCTGACCCTCGCAAGCATAACATTATTGGAACAAAATGGATATATCGAAACAAGCAAGATGAGCATGGTCAAGTCGTCAGAAACAAAGCACGTCTTGTGGCTCAAGGATATACTCAAGTTGAAGGAATTGACTTCGATGAAACATTTGCTCATGTTGCTAGACTTGAAGCTATTCGCATACTGTTAGCCTACGCTAATCATCACAACATATTGCTATATCAGATGGATGTGAAGAGTGCATTTCTCAATGGCAAGATTGAACAAGAAGTATATGTCGCTCAACCACCTGGCTTTGAAGATCCAAAACATCCTGATATGGTGTACAAGCTAAACAAAGCACTGTATGGCCTCAAACAAGCTCCTCGTGCATGGTATGATATGATCAAAGACTTCCTGAAGAGCAAAGGCTTCAAACCAGGATCCCTCGATCCCACACTCTTCACGAAGACATATGATGGTGAACTGTTTGTGTGCCAAATATATGTGGATGACATAATCTTCGGCTGCACCAACCAGAAGTATAGTGATGAGTTTGGGTACATGATGCAAGAGAAATATCAGATGTCCATGATGGGTGAGCTAAAGTTCTTCCTTGGTCTTCAAATTCGTCAGCAAAGGAATGGCATCTTCATATCTCAAGAAAAATACCTCAAAGATTGTCTGAAGAAGTTTGGAATGGAAGACTGCAAAGGCTACACGATGCCAATGCCAGCCAAACACCATCTTGGTCCCGACGATAATGGTAAAGAGTTCGATCAAAAGGTATACTGCTCCATGATTGGTTCTTTACTTTATCTATGTGCATCTAGGCCAGATATTATGCTTAGTGTTTGCATGTGTGCTCGATTCCAAGCGGCACCAAAGGAATCGCATCACTTAGCTGTGAAGCGAATTCTTCGATATTTGGCTTACACCCCAACACTCGGATTATGGTATCCCAAGGGCTCAAAATTTGATTTGGTTGGATTCTCGGATGCTGATTATGCTGGTGACAAAGTGGATCGCAAGTCTACATCAGGCACATGTCACTTTCTTGGTCGATCACTTGTCTGTTGGTCTTTAAAGAAGCAGAATTGTGTATCACTCTCAACTGCTGAATCTGAATACATTGCTGCTGGATCCTGTTGTGCTCAGCTTCTATGGATGAAGCAAACTCTCAAGGACTATGGTATGAACTTGAAACAAGTACCTCTCTTCTGCGACAATGAAAGTGCCATCAAGATAGCCAACAATCCAGTCCAGCACTCGAAGACAAAGCACATTGAAATTCGTCATCACTTTCTCATAGATCATGTCATGAAGAAAGATATCGACATCATTCACGTCAACACTGAAGAGCAACTGGCAGATATCTTCACAAAGCCCTTGGATGAGAAAAGGTTTTGCAAGTTACGGTGTGAGCTAAATATCTTGGAATCCACTAATGTCTTGTGATCAGACACATCCTAACACTTATGCATGTTGATGACTTAGATGTGCAACACACAAAGTAATGTATATCTTCAATCAATGAAGATTTACACTCTGAGTGTGAATACATTAACATGGAATTTGACTTCGGAGCGCCACGATAATTGTGCGCCGTGTCTGGGTCTAATACTTCCTATACAGTGGGTAACGCCACCACCAAATTTCTCTGTTTGAAGTGTTTCACTCATGGCATTATATTACAATGACTTCGCATTTGGTTTGTCTTCAGTTTCAATTTATCTTCATGATTTTCTGCACTTTGATGATTTGATTGCTTTCTGATACACACACACACACACACACACACACACACACACACACACACTAGTGTTCTGTCCTCTACAACATTCACTTATAACTATGTCTTCAAGTTGGATCTTTTGAACTAAGTGAATGTGATCGGACCCAAACCTCTCTATGCTTTCTATCTCAAACTCTATCTGTCCAAATCATATGCATTCTATTGAAACTGTCGAATGTCTTCTCTGCATCCTAGTCAGTAGAAGGCAAAGAGACAAACATTAAATCTGTTTTAAATGACTTATCTTTATTGTTGAAATCCGGAGAAGCCGGAACAACTCTCCGACATGCCTGGCGGGCGTGGGAACGTGGGACAACTCTGAGTATGTTGCATGCTTGCCACGTGCCCCTCGGATGTGAACCGCCAGGGGCACCAGCGTAATTGCGCTGTGCCGCTCACCTACTTATAAATACTTGTCCCCTGCGGTAAAAAAATCCTTCTTCCACCTCTCCACCTCCGTCAAAACCCTAGTGCCACCGCTAGCTCTCGACGACGCCGACGACGAAGCGCTTAGCTGCCGCGACTTCTCCGACGCCGTCCTCACGCCGGCCACGGACATCGTCCTCTCCGCCGTCGCCGTAGGTGTCCTCCATCGCCAAGTTAGGGCACGGTGGGCTGAACTGCTCGGTCTCCTATTCATCCAATCTAGCAGTTCTTCGTGCGGTAATTATAACTCTATTTTTACCACCTTTTTTATCTTCAAGATACATCCTGTTTACCGAAAGTGGTTTCTGCCTATTCAATGTTAGATCTACTCTGTCTGCATCTCATATTGCCTAGTCAATTCACTTAGATTTCCTGTCTAGTTTGATTCCTCACTTGTACTTATTCACGGATTGGTACAAATCTGGAACCAACTCACCTATATAAGTGAATGTCTTCGCATCATGAGGTCAATGTCTTCAAACTGATTTATCTTCAAAATCTTTTGAGAATGCATATGACCTCTTCCCCTTCCCTCGCATCTCTAATGCTGTCACAGGTACATGTCCGTGGGAGAATCCCTTGGTTCTCATAGTCTGCATTCATTTGCAGAATACCTACAGCATCATATCAATTCTCCTGAAGCCAATTCCTGCTTGACCAGCAAGCGTAAGTCTCTGAAGCCTTTGAACGTATTGAAGCCATTCAGTTTGAAGTTCATGGCTGCAGAAAAATTAGCAAGGAAGGGTGGCAGACAGCGCAGAGAAGGAACATCCAAGGATCTGCCTGATGATCTAGCAGAGCTCTACAAGACAGGCCCTGAAGAAACTTATCATCAGCGCAAGACACGAATCCAATGGATTCGACGCTATTGGGCTGAAGAATGGTTCAAGTACAAGTTTGTAACCAAGGAATATGCAGAGAAGAATGCTATCAAGAGACCTTGGGGTGATATTCTCTATCAAGGTCTTCAACCCAAGAACAGAGCTGAAGCTGTTGAGCAAGGCTTCTATCCTTGCATGGTCCATGGACCTCAGCCTGAGAACGCCAATCCCACTTCATTACTCTGGTGTCGTGATGATGCTCTCTTCAAGTGCAACTTCCAATTCGTTGTGGCTTCGGCCAAGAAAAACAAGAAGTCATTGGGATTAGACTTCAGCCCTGGTCCCTCTGCTCCTCGTGCTGATGGCTCCCGTGATGCTGAACCCAATGTCATCGGCCCCTTCTCCAATCTCAATGGCCTCATCACCTACATCTTGGTCCAAGGTGCCAGAGTGGATCATTCTGACAATGATGCTGACTCCGATGAAGCCCCAGCTCCTCCTCCAAAGCCGCAGAAGCAAAAGAAGCAAAAGGCTTCTAAATCAGCACCTCCAAAAACTTCTCATGCGAAGCCACTGGCCACTGCACCTCCTGAAGACAGTGTGCAGTCTGAAGATCAATCCCGTGTCTCTAAGAGAACGGAGAAGAAAAAGCAAATTGTCAGGCATACTGATCAAGCCTTGACTCCTGCCGCCATTCTGCGCGAAGAACCCATTGATCTATCCAGTGATGAAGATCTTGCTGATGATGCCCTTGAGCAGCTGATAAAGAGCAAGGAAGAAGCAGAAATCTTCAACAACTTGCCTCTCTTCGATGTGGCAATCATCCACAACTTCATTGATGAGTGGTTTGACACCCCCAATCTCAGCTTTGAAGATTTACAGCTTCCAATTGGCCTCAACGTCTCCTTTAATGGTGCCATTGCTTCTGAGCTAGCTCTTGCTCAGTGCATCGTTGAGCTGAAGAACAAGATTGATTATGAGAAGGCTCAATTCAAGAAGCATGTGGCCAAGCTAAGTGTTCAAGACGTCAGAAACTTCAAGGTCATGCTGCATGAGCTTAAAGAAGCTTTTCTCAAGAAGCACCAAGAAGCTCAGGGCTCTCGAGAGCGCATGAAGATTTTGGCTGATAAGTGTGTGCTTGCCTACAATGAGGCTGAGAAGTGCAAGTCACTTGGCCGTCCTGGCATTGACCCCAGGATGGCTGCAAAGAAAAAGAAGAAGCTTCCTGCTGAACAGCATGCACCTTCAAGCCAAGAAGCCCCTCGCATTATCTTCCCAAGCAGCATGACTGGCTCTAAGCCAAAGGTCACCACAACCGCTTCAGAATAGAAGAAGACGAGGGCTGCCGAGGCTGAAGCCAGTAAGAGGAAGAATACTGAAGCCTCTAATGCCGCTCCCTCCAAGAAGAAGCGCAAGACCAAGAAGACTAGGGCTGCTCCCACAGAGCCCTTAGTTGTTGAACCCATTTCAGTGGTTCGCCCTGCGTCAGAACATCTAGATAGAAGGATGATAGTCCATGAGCCTTCTTCCATAGAGGCTCATGAAGCTGAAGATATTCCAGCAGCTGAACCCACCGCTGCTGAAGACATTGGTCATGATGACAATGTTGAAGATGATGAAGTTCTTCCTCAGATTGAACACAACATGGTATCATTGCCTATTCTTACGAACAGCGAACTCATCAGCATTGGTCGTCCTCTGACGCCAATTGCTCAGGATGCATCGTGGGCTGATCACCCACAGCAACAAGACTCCCTGTCGGTGTCAAAACCGCTGGATCTCGGGTAGGGGGTCCCGAACTGTGCGTCTAGGCGGATGGTAACAGGAGACAAGGGACACGATGTTTTTACCCAGGTTCGGGCCCTCTCGATGGAGGTAATACCCTACTCCTGCTTGATTGGTATTGATGATATAGGTAGTACAAGAGTAGATCTACCACGAGATCAAGGAGGCTAAACCCTAGAAGCTAGCCTATGGTATGATTGTTGTTCGTTCTATGGACTAAAACCCTCCGGTTTATATAGACACCAGAGAGGGCTAGGGTTACACAGAGTCGGTTACAATGGTAGGAGATCTACATATCCGTATTGCCAAGCTTGCCTTCCACGCCAAGGAAAGTCCCATCCGGACACAGGACGAAGTCTTCAATCTTGTATCTTCATAGTCTTGGAGTCCGGCCGATGATGATAGTTCAGCTATACGGACACCCCCTAGTCCAGGACTCCCTCAGTAGCCCCCGAACCAGGCTTCAATGACGATGAGTCCGGCGCGTATATTGTCTTCGGCGTTGCAAGGCGGGTTCTCCTCCAAATTCCACGTGCCTGCCGAATAGTGTCTGGCTTCCTCATAAATGTTGCGCTCCTTGGCTTCTGCGTCCAATAATGGCCCTCTTCCACGTGTCGTATGAATGCGAAAAGCCAGGGTATTTTTACATTTTACCCCCAAGCTACACGAATAAGCTGCCTATAAGAGAGGCAAGGATCTAGATCCAAATCACACCATCCTCCTTCCGCGAGTACTCATCAGAGCGCCTCTGACAAAAATCCACTCCATCATGGACAGTCGACGCGGCTCCTCTTCTCGCGCTCCCAGCCCTCAGCCAGGAGATTGGAGGAGATGTTCAGTCCCGCACAGCAAGCTGGTGATGCTCCAAGCGGAGGGATACCTTCCTCCGGCCTTCAGGTCCCGGTTCGAGTCGGACTGGCCACCTACAAGGGTGGAAAGCAAGCGGAGAACACCCCCAATCCCTCTAAAGGAGAGCGGGTGTGCTTCGTCCCTTATCTAATAAGGTGACTCGGATTTCCCATACATCCGTTTCTCCGGGGGCTCCTGGAGTTCTATGGACTCCAGCTCCATCACCTTACGCCCGCCTCCATTTTGCATATTGCGGGTTTTGTAGCTCTTTGCGAGCTATTCTTGGGCATCAAGCCCCGTTTTGCGCTGTGGAAGAGGTTGTTTTGCCTCGTACCCTGTTCTCATGAGGGGTCGATATATCAAGTGGGCGGAGCCGAAATATGGCGCATCGCCGGGACCGGATATCTATCCGGAACCCCGAAGAAGGCGTCCGAAGACTGGCCTTCGGAATGGTTTTATATGGAAGACGCTCTACTGCCGGACCCAGTTCGGATCGGCCTCCCGGAGTTCAGTAACGCTCCTATGAAGAAACGCCTGAGTTGGCGCCCGCGGAGCCCTCAACGGGAGGATGATAGGAGCGTTGATTATCTGATGGGCCGGATAAGGTTGCTGGCTCATTCCGGATTGACCATGATTGGAGTCATGGCCACGTGCATTATGCGAGGGGTGCAGCCGCTCCAATATAGGGGCCACCCCATGTGGGATTTCAACGGGGAGAATGACGCCACCCGTCATGGCCGCAAGGGGCCGGGATCGGCCGCCGATCTGGTGAAGATCCTGTCTGGCTTGTACAAGGGGGAGAAGGAGGACTTCCTCCACACGAGTCCATTGAATGGATTCTCCATGAATAACCCTCGGAGATGGGTAAGCGGGCGTTTATCTATCGATCCGTGTTTTTCAAAGTTAAGTGTTTTACTTTATGATTTCAACACGGGAACCGCGCCGGGATGTGGAGGGCATACACAGCCCGACTCCACAACCCGAGGATCCGGGAAGATCCCTTGATCCGGCCTCCGGAGAGGATCCGGACATAGAGGTGGAGCTAATTGACAGGGTGTTCCACCAACTTAGCATGGACAATGCCCTAGTCGCCATTACGGCTGACTACCCCAGTTTATCTCCGGCTTCCCAGGTAACTATGACCGGAGTCTTGACACCATTACTTCATCCGTGCTTTATTTCTGACCACCGCATACCAACGGCGTCTCACAGGAGGTGCCTTCAAGGTGGGAAGCCGAACCCGCGGCGGCTGACCAACTAGGGTCAGTTCGGCCCAGCAGGCAGAAGAGGGGTGCGATGCGAATCGAAACGTCGCCACAACGGTATAGCACGCCCTCGTTTTTAAGAGAAAGATTCCTTGGAGGTATATTAATGCTCATGACTTTTCCAGGAGAAAGAGCGCTCGCCGGACTGTGCCCGGAAAGGTTGCCAACCAAGCCTCCGCCAGCCAGGCTCCAACACCTGGTCCGGAGGGGGAGGCGAGCACAAGGCGCGAGTCGGATGCTCCTCCAACGGAGGATGCCGACTGGCTTCCGCCACCAAGTCGGAGGTGGAGAGCGCCATGAATCACAGGCGCCGCCGGACAGTTCTTCATGACGCGTGTTTCTCCCCGGAGGCGTTGAATGCCTTTAATGCGGGAGATGCGCACCTCCGTGCCGCTCAAGATGGTTTAACCAGAGCCACGGAGCAGTATGTGAAAGACATACGGGTAAGGAATTTTAATAGTTATATATGCCAGTAGCCCCCGAGACTTAAAGTAGTTAGAATAACTGATTTAAGGATCATTTGTTATGCAGGATCTTACGGAGAAGAATACCCAGCTGTCCCAGGAGCTTCAAGAGTGCAAGGCCCAACTTGAGGCCGCACTAGCCGCCGCAGGGGGAGCCATAGAGACCCCCTCTGGTAATACATACTTCAAAAAGATAAGTAGTTTATGAAGTGCGGCGTGTATATAAGTCTGACAATAATTTTGCAGATAGTGCCGGACTTGATCCGGACAAGCAACAGCTATTGCGCCAGCTGAAGGCCGGCGAGAGGGTGCTTATGAAGGTGCAGCAGGAGAGGAACAAACTCCAAGATGCCAACACCCAGCTGGGCGAAGAACTAAAAGGTGTTCGGGCCCAGCTGTCTGGCTCCGAGAAGGAGAATCAGCGGCTTCGTCGCGGCATTTAAAGTAAGTGCTTGAGCAAACTCTTTTGAAAAGAAGAATTTGGCGAGGGAGTCGATTGACATAAATATGTCTGTAGGTGTGCTCACGGGTCATCCTGCGGAGGAAATGCCCGGTTCAACGGGTGATCTGCTTCCCGAGCTGCTGCAGCTGCATGAGCGTGTTCGGCAGGCGATGAGCGGCGTTGTCCAGGCCTTATGGCCGTCCGTCTCCCCGCCTGAGGGTCTTGGAGGGCTTGCAGAGAAGCTTCAGTGAGCACGACAGTGCTTCCGTCTATGGAAGATATCGGCCTGCCGTCAAGGCGTCCGGGAGGCCTGGGCCATGGTGAAGACGAGGTATACGAAGGCTGATCCGAACCACATGGCCGAGGTCGGACCTGTGGGGCCCGATGGGAAGGAGATTCCTGTGAGCTTAATGTACGGCCAAGTAGAGTTGGCCGCTAAGTATTCCCAACAGGACTGTAAGCTAGACAGCCTGTTAGATGGGATTGAAGAGGAGTACAATCAGTCAATTTGACGATGTAATCTAAAATGACATGTGAAATGCCTTCTAGCCGGATTATAGATCGTTTGTCTTTGCGGACCTTTTCGCTTCGACCTCGGGACCCTAGAGTCCGGAGTGTGTCCGAATACCCTCACGGTTATTAAAAAACCGGTGCATGCATGGAGACCAGGCGTAGGGGTCATTAGTGCTTTATCAGACAAGTGCCCAACTAGTTATGTTATATTACATGGTTAGTAAGAAACATCTTCCAGGGAGAATAGTTCCGTTAGGGGTTCCTTTCCCTGGGAGGAATGCCCTAAAGTGCATGTCCGGACTGCGAAAAGAGCAGAAAAGCATCTGGGGGCGTTTGAATAAATAAATAAGAAATCATCTTTCAAGTCACCGACCGAATATTCCCTTAAGAATGCTAGCTTTTGGCTTCACCCAGTCTGAGGTACACATCCGGCTGACCCGGCAGTAACAATCGCAGAGGTGCTCCCTTTACCTCCTAGCCGAACAATCGGGAACGTAGGGGTAAGCATAGGAACCAGGCAACCCATCTTGGCCAAAACTTAAGTCATATCGATGCATATAATGGTGAGTAAAAAGGTACATGCGGAAGTGTGACGCAAGTGTTGGGCATGAAGCCCGTATAAATAAGCTTCTGTTAAAGAAGCCCCCAGGTAAATGAGTGCGAGCGGCACGTCAAGTGTGTGTGAACAATGCGCAGGTCAGCCCACAAAGGCTTTATGAAAAGAAGGGAGGAAGGAAGAGAAAAACAAAAGACAGCAAACGTTTAAAATGTGGACGGAGGAAGGAGACGAACTCTAAGTCCGGCGCTATGCGTAGAATCTTCGGAGGCGGGCTGCGTTCCATGGGTTTGGCTCGAGTCGATTGTTCGATGCATTTCGTAGACGGTACGCTCCGCCGGTCAGGACTTGATCGATGACGAAGGGACCTTCCCACTTGGGCTTGAGTTTGTCCTTTTTCTTGTCCGGCAGGCGTAGAACTAGTTCGCCAACATTGTAAGTTTTGGCCCGTACTTCTCTACTTTGATATCGTCGAGCCTGCTGCTGATAGAATGTGGAACGAGCCTTTGCCACGTCGCGCTCCTCCTCCAGTGCGTCCAAACTGTCCTGCCGATCCAACTCGGCTTCTCTTTCTTCGTACACGCGCATATATCACAGGGCAAAACTGCCTCTGTGCCGTATACCATAAAGAATGGCGTGAATCCGGTAGTTTGATTTGGCGTGGTCCGTAGCCCCCAGAGTACTGAGTCGAGCTCCTCCACCCAGTGCGTGTTAGATTCCGTGAGGGACCGCACTAACCTAGGTTTAATGCCGCTCATGATTAGACCATTTGCTCGTTCGACTTGACCGTTAGTTTGAGGGTGATAGACTAAAGCGTAGTCGAGCTTGATGCCCATGTTTTTGCACCAGAGTTTAACCTCGTCGGCCGTGAAGTTCGTGCCGTTATCAGTGATGATGCTGTGGGGGACGCCATAACGGTGTACTACCCCAGATATGAAGTCTATCACAGGTCCGGATTCGGCTGTTTTAACCGGTTTGGCCTCTATCCATTTGGTGAATTTATCCACCATGACCAATAGGTATTTTTGCTTGTGGGTTCCCCCTTTAAGGGGTCCAACCATGTCAAGCCCCGAGACCGCGAACGGCCAGGTGATGGGTATAGTTTTGAGGGCGGTGGGTGGCATGTGGCTTTGATTAGCAAAGAGCTGGCAACTGACGCATCGTTGGACTAAGTCCTGAGCATCTGCTCAGGCAGTTGGCCAATAAAATCCTGTACGGAAGGCCTTGCACACAAGGGCCCGGGCTGCGGCGTGGTGCCCGCCGAGTCCGGCGTGAATTTTAGCCAGGAGATTTCGCCCTTCCTCTTCGGAGATGCACCTTTGAAGGACTCCGGTTGTGCTTTTCTTATAAAGTTCTCCCTCATGGACCTTGTAGGCTTTAGATCGCCGAACTATGCAGCGGGCCTCATTTTGGTCTTCGGGAAGTTCCTGCCTAAGTAAGTAGGCTAGGAATGGTTCTGTCCACGGGGCAATTACTGCCATTATTTCGTGGGCTGAAGGTGTTATTTCATTGGCCGAGCCACCGAATGTGTCAGAATGTTCCATGTTGGGTGGTGCGGTTGGTTCCGGGTTGTTATTTCCGGACTCCTCTTCCCATAATACGGATGGCTTAAAGAGCCGCTCCAGGAAGATGTTTGGAGGGACAGCATCGCGTTTTGCGCCGATGCATGCCAACACGTCGGCTGCCTGGTTATTATCCCGGGCTACATGGTGGAATTCAAGTCCTTCGAACCGAGCTGACATTTTTAAGACGGCGTTACGATAGGCTGCCATTTTCGGATCCTTGGCGTCAAAGTCTCCATTTACTTGGGATATTGCGAGGTTTGAATCCCTGCGCACCTCTAGGCGTTGAATACCCATGGAGATTGCCATCCGAAGACCATGCAGAAGGGCCTCATATTCGGCTGCATTGTTGGAGTCCGTGTACATTATCTGAAGTACGTATTAGACTGTGTCTCCGGTTGGGGACGTCAATACGATGCCAGCCCCCAAGCCGGCCAACATTTTGGAGCCGTCGAAATGCATGATCCAGTTGGAGTATGCGCCGTACTCTTTAGGGAGTTCGGCTTCGGTCCATTCGGCGATGAAGTCAGCCAAAACTTGCGACTTTATAGCTCGCCGTGGTTTGTAGGTGATGTCAAATGGTAAGAGCTCAATGGCCCATTTTGCAATCCTGCCCGTCGCGTCGCGGTTGTTTATAATGTCATTGAGAGGTACTTCGGAGGCCACTGTTATCGAACACTCTTGAAAGTAGTGTCGCAGCTTCCGGGATGCCATGAATACCGCGTACACTATCTCTTGATAATGTGGATACCGGGACTTGCATGGAGTTAAGACAGTGGATACGTAGTACACTGGTTTTTGAAGAGGGAATTTGTGTCCTTCCGTTTCTCGTTCGACGACGTGTACCGTGCTAACAACTTGATGTGTTGCCGCGATATATAATAACATCGGTTAGCCCAGGTTGGGCGCGGCCAGGACCGGATTTGTTGCCAATATGGCCTTTATTTCTTCGAGTCCGGTCGTGGCAGCATCCGTCCATTCGAAGTTTTCGGTGCGCCGGAGGAGGAGATAGAGGGGCAATGCCTTTTCTCCCAAACGGGAGATGAAGCGGCTTAAAGCCGCCACACATCCAGTCAGTTTTTGTATTTGTTTGAGGTATTTTGGGATATCCAATTGTGACAGAGCTCGGATCTTGGCTGGGTTTGCTTCAATTCCTCTACCAGATACAATGAAGCCCAAGAGCTTTCCGGCTGGTACGCCGAAAACGCATTTTTCCGGGTTGAGCTTAATGTCATATGCTCGGAGGTTGTCGAATGTGAGCCTCAAATCGTCTACTAGAGTTTCGACGTGTTTGGTATTAACAACCACATCGTCTATGTATGCCTCCACTGTTTTGCCGATCTGGGTAGCCAGACATGTCTGAATCATGCGCTGATATGTTGCGCCTGCGTTTTTGAGTCTGAAGGGCATCGTGTTGAAGCAGAATGGTCCGTATGGAGTAATGAATGCCGTTGCGGCCTGGTCTGTTTCCACCATCTTGATTTGATGGTATCCGGAGTATGCGTCGAGGAAGCACAACGAATCATGCCCAGCGGTAGCATCGATGATTTGGTCGATGCGGGGAAGGGGGAAAGGATCCTTTGGACAGGCCTTGTTAAGGTCTTTAAAATCGACACAAAGGCGCCAGGATTTGTCCTTTTTTGGTACCATTACCAGGTTCGCTAGCCAGTCCGGATGTTTTATATCTCTGATGAATCCGGCTTCTAATAGTTTGGCTAGCTCCTCTCCCATTGCCTGTCTTTTGGGCTTGAAAAATCGCCGAAGAGCCTGTTTGACTGGCTTGAATCCTTTTAGGATGTTTAGGCTGTGTTCTACCAGCCTGCGTGGGATTCCTGGTATATCTGAAGGGTGCCAGGCAAAGATGTCCCAATTTTCCCGAAGGAATTCTCGTAGTGCGGCGTCTACATCAGGGTTTAATTGTGCCCCAATGGAGGCCGTCTTTGTGGGGTCCGTTGGATGGACCTGGAATTTGACTATTTTGTCTGCTGGTTTAAAAGAGGTGGACTTGGATCTCTTATCGAGTATCACATCGTCCCTGTTCACCGTGGATCGCAGCGCAGTGAGTTCCTCTGCCGCTAGGGCTTCGGATAGTGCCTCTAGGGCTAGTGCGGCTGTCTTATTTTCAGCGCGGAGTGCTATGTCCGGATCACTGACAAGAGTGATGATTCCATTGGGCCCGGGCATTTTAAGCTTCATGTACCCATAATGGGGTATAGCTTGGAAAATTGTGAATGCCTCCCACCCTAGTAAAGCGTGATATCCGCTGCTGAACAGGGCCACTTGGAACGTGACCTCCTCGGACCTGTAATTGTCCGGCGAGCCGAACACCACATCTAGTGTAATTTTTCCTGTGCAGCGTACTTCCCGACTAGGGATTATTCCTCTGAATGTTGTGCTGCTTCACTCAATGCGGCTCCAGTCCATTTCCATTTTTTGGAGGGTTTCCTCGTAGATGAGGTTTAATCCGCTGCCGCCATCCATGAGTACCTTGGTAAGACAAAAGCCGTCCACTATTGGACTGAGGACCAATGCGGCTGGTGCTCGGGCTATTCGGAATTTAGGTTCGTCGCTGGCATTGAAGGTGATAGCCGTGTCACTCCATGGATTTATTGTTGCTACTTGGTAGACTTCGGCAAGTCTGCGGAGTGTTCGTTTCTGCATATTGCTTGATGCGAAAGTCTCAAAGACTGTTAATATAGTACTGGTACTGTTGGGTTGGTTCTCTGGGGCTAGAAGCTCTTCGCCACTTTTGGCCACCTGCCGTAGTATCCAACATGCTCGAAGGCTATGTGTTGGAGTGGCGCCCTCTGTACTGTGGATTTTACAGGGTCCGCTGAGCCATCCCTCTAGTACGGTTCCGTGCCCTTTATGGGGTTTTTGCTTTTTGGTTTTTGTCCCGGGTGCCTGAGCATGATACACCCTTTTGTTTCGGACTAGGGTTGTGTTCTGAGCCGGATTGTCCCAAAACTTAGTTTCGGTTTTCCAGGTGCTCTCCATCGCACAGTACTTTTGTACTATGGACGCCAGGTCGGCGAAGCGTATAATTTCGCGGCAACTTATGGCGTTCGTGATTCCCTTGTCCGTGCAATTGTTGCAGAAAATTGAGATTGCGCTTTCCTCATGGCAGTCCTTTATCCTGTCCATGACCAGGAGGAATCTGGCCCAGTAATGATGTACTGTTTCCGTGGGCTCTTGCCGGATTTGAGATAGATCGCTTATGTTTGGGTGGGCGGGTGGAATTAAGTCCGGAACCCTGCCCAACTTGAGGCTCAAGGGCCGAAAAGTTTCCGAATTTGGAAGCTTGGATTGCTGGATGTTTTTCCAACGAATCTGGTCTGCTGCCTGACTTTAGGTTCAGTACTTGATTGACATCCGTCCCTCCGCAGGAATCTGGCATGGAGGGATCGGGAATCCGGACATAACTGGTTTTTAATATAGGAGAAGAGTCGCCGCGTTGTTCCTCTACCACCTCAACGTGGTGGGTAACCTGGGGAGAGTTAATCTCTCTCAAATCGGTTTTAAGCCCAATATGATCGTAATCTGTAGCGACTCCAAGGGCGGCGATGCGATCCAAGAGCTCGTTTACGGAAGAGAGCTCCATCGGATCTAACTGCTCGGTGAATTCCGAGTTGACATGAAGATCGCTTTTGATGACCCGAGAAGTCATCGTCGAAGCGGCGGCCGAACAGGCGGTCATAAGAAAACCACTATCGGTGTCAAAACCGGCGGATCTCGGGTAGGGGGTCCCGAACTGTGCGTCTAGGCGGATGGTTACAGGAGACAAGGGACACGATGTTTTTACCCAGGTTCGGGCCCTCTCGATGGAGGTAAAACCCTACTCCTGCTTGATTGATATTGATGATATGGGTAGTACAAGAGTGGATCTACCACGAGATCAAGGAGGCTAAACCCTAGAAGCTAGCCTATGGTATGATTGTTGTAATGGTTGTGTGTCCTATGGACTAAAGCCCCCCGGTTTATATAGACACCGGAGAGGGCTAGGGTTACACAGAGTCGGTTACAATGGTAGGAGATCTACATATCCGTATTGCCAAGCTTGCCTTCCACGCCAAGGAAAGTCCCATCCGGACACGGGACGGAGTCTTCAATCTTGTATCTTCGTAGTCTTGGAGTCCGGCGGACGATGATAGTCCGGCTGTCCGGACACCCCCTAGTCCAGGACTCCCTCAGTAGCCCCTGAACCTGGCTTCAATGACGATGAGTCCGGCGCGCATAATGTTCGGCATTGCAAGGCGAGTTCCTCCTCCGAATAATCCATAGAAGATTGTGAACACCAGGATAGTGTCCGGCTCTGCAAAATAAATTCCACATTCCACCATAGAGAGAATATTATGTACACAAGTTCAATCTGCTGACGTATCCTATAGCATGACGTCGCGCCACTACCAAGCCTTTACTTGAATTGTTTTTTATTATACCACCTCAACGCGTTTAGCAAAGCGGTTTCCTTGGCATGTCTTGTCGAAGCAGAGATCTTGTTCCCCTTATTCCGGGATTCTCATCAATACGGACGTGGGTAACCCAACCGCGCCATTGATGGTGGCGCTTGGGAGATAAGCGAGTTTTACCAGGCCGGTGGGGACGTATAGTCTTCGTCCGCCCATATATAAGGGGATAAGGATCCACCTTTTCACCTACGCCTCCTTCCTCCTTTGCTTATCCATCTCCGTGCACTCGAGCTCCAGCGCCCAAGTTCGCGCATCTCGTCTCGACCTTCTCCGACCATGTATGGAGCGGAAGGCAAATGGTTGGCCTCCTCCGTCACGGAGGAGCACATCGCAAAGCTGCGCAGCGCCGGATACCTTTCCGGCGACATCGCGCACCGGCTGCCCGACAAGGGGCAGCTCATCCCCACCCCCAGGCCCCATGAGAGGGTCATTTTCCTTCCCCACTTCCTCCACGGACTGGGCTTTCCACTTCACCACTTTGTCCGGGGGCTCATGTTCTACTACGGCCTGGATTTCCACGATCTGGCACCGAACTTCGTCCTCAACATCTCGGCGTTTATTGTTGTGTGCGAGGCCTTCCTCTGCATCCAGCCCCACTTCGGCTTGTGGCTCAAGACCTTCAATGTCAAGCCGAAGGTAGTGATGGGCACTCAAGCGGAGTGCGGAGGCGCCATGTTGGGCAAGATGCCCAATGTCCTATGGTTTGAAGGGGCCTTTGTGGAGTCCGTCAAGGGGTGGCAATCGGGGTGGTTCTACATCACCGAGCCGCGCGACCCTAAGTGGGCGGCAGCCCCCGAGTTCAGATCTGGTATCCCTATGCAGCTCACCTCCTGGAAAGAGAAGGGCTTGCTATGGGGTAGTTCGGAGGAGCTGACGGGACTCCAAGCCTGTATCCAGAAGCTGGTGAGCAAGAAGCTCAGGCTTGTCAATGTGGTCCAAGTCATGCTCATCCGCCGGATCCTCCCTTGCCAACAACGGGCGTTTAATTTGTGGGAGTTCAATCCGGCACAGCACCAGGCATTGAGCGGGCTCTTCGACACGACGTACGAAGGCGCCTGGAGGGTGCTGTTCAAGGGCGCTGAGGCTCCCGCATCCGCCACTGAAGATCGCGGATTTCGCTCGCAGTGTCCAGTTGACGAGGTAAGTGATTCTAACCCTTTACGGGACACTTGTTTTTAATAGTTTGACTCTGCGCGGGTTTCAATCTCCCTTTTCCTTTGACAGGACTGGATGGGGAAGGCCGAGCAGATCATCTGCCCAGCTCCCATGCTAGAAAACCCAGTAGACGACCGTCTAGCGGGGCTGCTGGTTCCAGCACCGCATGTGGTGCCGGAGAAGAAGGCCAAGAAGGAGGCCAAGGGAACTCGAAGAAGTTCCCGACGACAGGTGGTATCGGACTCATCGTCTGATGGCTCTGAGGCAGATTCCTCCCCCGAAGACGAGGAGGAGAAAGAGGACTCTCTCCCAGAGGAGGGAGAGAGAAAGAGGAAGGCCTCCCCAAAAGGGGAGGCCGAAGGGTCCAAGAGGGGAAGAACTATTCCCCCGGACAGCTCCGCCAACGCCAACGTTGGCGATGAAGAATGGCCCTCAAGGGCCAGGTCCCCGGCAAGATCGTAAGTATCCGGATTCCTGAATGATTTATAAGTTCTTATGTGTCACATAGTGTCCTGCTAATGCCGCACACTGCCTGCTGTCCGGCCGATGATGATCTCCCCGCTTCGTCGAGCGGGTCGTTGGCTCCGTTGGATGTAGATTCCATCCCGACTGCCTCCACCCCTCGCGCCGGTGAGGACGCCGAGGTGGGATCCCGAGAAGGGATCCATCAGGAGGAGGCGCCGCAAGGCAGCCTCCCGGACTTTGCGCCGGACTCCACGCCGGAACCCGCAGTGGTTCCGGAGTCCGGCAGGCGGCCCCTTCGCAAGAAGGGCAAGACCGTGACGCCGGCGGCCCCCGTCCAACCGGAGGCGCCGGACAACTTGCTGGAGGCGCTCAAAGGCGCTTCCATCGAGGAAGAACACCGCACTATTATGAGTGCGGTGATTCAGAAGGTTCAGCTCGCCAAGAGTGGGCTGACCGAAGCCTACAGTAGCCTTCTAATAGGCTTTGAGGTAAGAAGTTAACAATATTCAATGTAATACCGCATAGACAGTAGCCCCTGATGCTCGGTTCAGTGTTCGGAAAGAAAAGCCGGACTGAGGATCTTAAAAGATATACGCAGGTTTGCTAAAAATTATGTCAATATGGGTTTGCAGGCTGCGGTGCTGACCTCTGCCACACTGACTACGGAGGTTGGTGCTTTGAAGCAGGACCTCGAGCGGTCCGAGCAAGAGCTCGGCCGTGCCAAGAAGCAGCTCGAGGACAAAGTAGGTGAGTAACACCACTTTGAATAGTTACCTTACAGAAAAGGATTTAGGTTGCAATAAAAATAACAAGGATAACGTGGGTACTGCAGGGGCCACGAACAAGGTGGCAACCCTGAAGGAGGCTGTGTCCGCGGCCGAACACAATGCGGTCACGGAACGGGTAGAGCGAGAGAAGCAGGAGGTGCGGGTGGCGGAGGTGCGGCAAGAGCTCCATGCTCTCATGGAAAAGCATGAGAGTTTGGAGTGTGACTCGAAGACTCGAGAGTCTGAGCTTTCCTCGGCTCTCGAAAGTGCCAAAGCCGCCAAGGCCGAGGCCCATAATGCCCTTCAGGAGGTTGAGGATGTGAAGAAAATAGCGGTGGGTAAGCCATTTTTCATGCAAAGCAAGCATGTTAATGTAAACTACCTGACACTTACCCGAATTCAGCTCTCCAAGGGCATTTGTAGATCTGCCTCGCATTGCGTCCGATGCCGCCACATTCTACCGTGGCGAGGAGGGGAGCTCAACGGAGAAGGTCTTCTGGTCTCAGTACGCTGAGGCCGGCCATCCGGTGCCCCCTAGCGACCAGCTGAAGCAGCTGGTCGAGCTCCACAAGGTAGCTGAGCAGGCCATGAAGGGCCTCATGGTCCGGCTGTGGCCTGGAGAGGCCATGCCTGGGAGCTACTTCGGCCTCGTGCGGCGGCTGGTGGATGCGTGCCCCTGGGTGGAGGTCATCAAGCGCTCCGCCTGTATTGAAGGTGCTCGTCGGGCCCTTGCCCGCGCAAAGGTGCACTGGGGCAGGCTGGATACGGAGAGGCTTATCACTGACGCGCCGCCCGCGGGCAAGGAGTATCGTACGCCCGAGATGTACTATAAGACTGTCCTGAAGGGTGCCCGCAAGATTGCGGATGAGTGCCCCAGAGATGTAATTATTGAGTAAACTCGCTATGTGTTATCCTGTGCGCTGAAAACTTTGTTCATATGCGCTAAGCAACGCTTGTTTAATTTAAAATATTACCTTCTGTGCGGCCGTTTATAAAATCTGAGAGATGGCAAGTCGTCGGCTTCAGCCCCCATGCCACTAGTGTTGAGGTGTTCGGGATAAACTTGAGCACTCTTGTTCCCATTTTTGGGTCCATCTAGGGAGGCGCTCAACACAACGAACAAGGCAATCGGACTTATAATGCTTGAACACTCTCACTTAGCCATAGAATTCTATAATTTTAAATATCGGCGAAGCCCCTAGTATTCGGAAGACCGAGTTCGGGGCGCTATCCACGCCTTGGCCGGACATGATCTGGTTCTTCGCTCGAAGCGGCATAAGTCTTTAGGGACTCGAAAAGACCTCTCGAACAGCGACCAGTCTCTCGCCTTATCATGCCAGTCAGTTTTAGCTTTCTCCACTGAGGCGCTCGCCCAGCTCAACCGGGGCGCAATCGCAGTGGTTCTCCCAGTGCTACCTTAGCCGACGGAACGGAACATAAGGTACCAAAACATGGGAGCCGGGCAAACCCAACTATTGACCCAAGACATGATTCGGAGCCGATTCATATAATGCTATAAGTTCGGGGTGCCGCACTTGTGAAAGTGTTCGGACTTATCACACCATAATACGGGGAACATAAGCCCCTGGTGTATTCGGCCGTACCAAAATATACGGGTGCAAGATGTCATTAATGAACATATATGTAAAGTAGTGTTATTATAGGCAAAAGTGTTGCATTATTTATTTAAAGAATTCTACTATGAGTGCGGAATGATACAAATAGTGCGGTAAGCAAGGGATTGGACTAATTAAACATGTCCCCCTCCAGGGATGGGCTGCGGACTGGTGTGTATAATGAAATTTAATGCTCGTAATGGAGACCACTTGAGTGTTCCTCGCAGCCTTTTTCCCTCCCTAGCTGTTGCATCGTGAGTTCGGCGGGTTCGCCGCCGGACAGGGCCTCTGGTGAACGGAGTCCTGTGTATAAAAAAATAAAAATAAAAAGAGCAACACACTTGGGAGCCCCTGGTGTGGTCGAGCCACACTCTGGCTCTGTTGTGGTCGTGCCCCTCCCCCTATGCCCATGGTATCTCCAGAGCGTAATGATGTACGCGGAGGGCTGGTCTTGCAATCATGCGAGGGCTGGGGTTGGGGCTGTTGGGGAACGTAGTAATTTCAAAAAATTTCCTACGCACACGCAAGATCATGGTGATGCATAGCAACGAGAGGGGAGAGTGTTGTCTACGTACCCTCGTAGACCGAAGCGGAAGCGTTGACGCAACATAGAGGAAGTAGTCGTACGTCCTCCCGGTCCGACCGATCCAAGCACCGTTACTCCGGCACCTCCGAGTTCTTGACACGCGTACAGCTCGATGACGCACCCCGATCTCCGATCCAGCAGAGGCGCGGGGAGGAGTTCTGTCAGCACGACGGCATGGTGACGATCTTGATGTTCTCCTGTCGCAGGGCTTTGCCTAAGCACCGCTACAATATGACCGAGGTGTAATATCGTGGAGGGGGGCACCGCACACGGCTAAGGAACGATCTCAATGATCAACTTGTGTGTCTAAGGTGCCCCCCTACCCCCGTATATAAAGGAGGGAGGGAGGAGGAGGCCGGCCCAAGGGGGAGGCGCGCCCTAGGGGGGCAAACCTACTCCAAGTAGGTTTGGCCCCCCCTTTCCTATTCGGAGTAGGAGAAGGAAGGAAGAGGGGGGAGGAGAGAAGGAAAGGGGGGCCCGGCCCCCCTCCCAATTCGGATTGGGCTTGGGGGGGCGTGCCCCCTCCCTTGCTCCTTCTCCCTCCATCCCAGTAAGGCCCAATAAGGCCCATATACTTACCGGGGGGTTCCGGTAACCTCCCGGAGCTCCGGTATATTTCCAATCTCACCCGGAACCTTTCCGGTGTCCAAATATATCCGTCCAATATATCAATCTTTATGTCTCGACCATTTCGAGACTCCTCGTCATGTCCGTGATCACATCCGGGACTCCAAACAACCTTCGGTACATCAAAATACATAAACTCATAATGAAACTGTCATCGAAACCTTAAGCGTGCGGACCCTACGGTTCGAGAACAATGTAGACATGACCAAGACATGTCTCCGGTCAATAACCAATAGCGGGACCTGGATGCCCATATTGGTTCCTACATATTCTACGAAGATCTTTATCGGTCATACCGCACAACAACATACATTGTTCCCTTTGTCATCGGTATGTTACTTGCCCGAGATTCGATCGTCGGTATCCAATACCTAGTTCAATCTCGTTACCGGCAAGTCTCTTTACTCGTTTCGTAATACATCATCTCACAACTAACTCATTAGTTGAAATGCTTGCAAGGCTTAAGTGATGTGTATTACCGAGAGGGCCCAGAGATACCTCTCCGACATTCGGAGTGACAAATCCTAATCTCGAAATACGCCAACTCAACAAGTACCTTCGGAGACACCTGTAGAGCACCTTTATAATCACCCAGTTACGTTGTGACGTTTGGTAGCACACAAAGTGTTCCTCCGGTAAACGGGAGTTGCATAATCTCATAGTCATAGGAACATGTATAAGTCATGAAGGAAGCAATAGCAACATACTAAACGATCGTGTGCTAAGCTAACAGAATGGGTCAAGTCAATCAGATCATTCAACTAATGATGTGACCTTGTTAATCAAATAACAACTCCTTGTTCATGGTTAGGAAACATAACCATCTTTGATTAACAAGCTAGTCAAGTAGAGGCATACTAGTGACACTCTGTTTGTCTATATACTCACACATGTATTATGTTTCCGGTTAATACAATTCTAGCATGAATAATAAACATTTAGCATGATATGAGGAAATAAATAATAACTTTATTATTGCCTCTAGGGCATATTTCCTTCAGTCTCCCACTTGCACTAGAGTCAATAATCTAGATTACACAGTAATGATTCTAACACCCATGGAGTCTTGGTGTTGATCATGTTTTGCTCGTGGAAGAGGCTTAGTCAACGGGTCTGCAACATTCAGATCCGTATGTATCTTGCAAATCTCTATGTCTCCCACCTGGACTAGATCCCGGATGGAATTGAAGCGTCTCTTGATGTGCTTGGTTCTCTTGTGAAATCTGGATTCCTTCGCTAAGGCAATCGCTCCAGTATTGTCACAAAAGATTTTCATTGGACCCGATGCACTAGGTATGACACCTAGATCGGATATGAACTCCTTCATCCAGACTCCTTCATTAGCTGCTTCTGAAGCAGCTATGTATTCCGCTTCACACGTAGATCCCGCCACGACGCTTTGCTTTGAACTGCACCAACTGACAGCTCCACCGTTTAATGTAAACATGTATCCGGTTTGCGATTTAGAATCGTCCAGATCAGTGTCAAAGCTTGCATCAACGTAACCATTTACGATGAGCTCTTTGTCACCTCCATATACGAGAAACATATACTTAGTCCTTTTCAGGTATTTCAGGATGTTCTTGACCGCTGTCCAGTGATCCACTCCTGGATTACTTTGGTACCTCCCTGCTAGACTTATAGCAAGGCACACATCAGGTCTGGTACACAACATTGCATACATGATAGAGCCTATGGCTGAAGCATAGGGAACATTTTTCATTTTCTCTCTATCTTCTGCAGTGGTCGGGCTTTGAGTCTTACTCAACTTCACACCTTGCAATACAGGCAAGAACCCTTTCTTTGCTTGATCCATTTTGAACTTCTTCAAAACTTTGTCAAGGTATGTGCTTTGTGAAAGTCCAATTAAGCGTCTTGATCTATCTCTATAGATCTTAATGCCCAATATGTAAGAAGCTTCACCGAGGTCTTTCATTGAAAAACTTTTATTCAAGTATCCCTTTATGCTATCCAGAAATTCTATATCATTTCCAATCAATAATATGTCATCCACATATAATATTAGAAACGCTACAGAGCTCCCACTCACTTTCTTGTAAATACAGGCTTCTCCAAAAGTCTGTATAAAACCAAATGCTTTGATCACACTATCAAAATGTTTATTCCAACTCCGAGAG
Source organism: Triticum timopheevii (assembly GCA_963921465.1). Classification (NCBI taxonomy): domain Eukaryota; kingdom Viridiplantae; phylum Streptophyta; class Magnoliopsida; order Poales; family Poaceae; genus Triticum; species Triticum timopheevii. Next base: position 327,053,881 of record OY997262.1, read on the forward strand.
GCTTGCACCAGTCCATAAATGGATCTCTGGAGCTTGCACACTTTGTTAGCTCCCTTTGGATCGATAAAACCTTCTGGTTGCATCATATACAACTCTTCTTCCAGAAATCCATTCAGGAATGCAGTTTTTACATCCATTTGCCAAATTTCATAATCATAAAATGCGGCAATTGCTAACATGATTCGGACAGACTTAAGCATCGCTACGGGTGAGAAGGTCTCATCGTAGTCAACCCCTTGAACTTGTCGAAAACCTTTTGCAACAAGTCGAGCTTTGTAGATAGTAACATTACCGTCAGCGTCAGTCTTCTTCTTGAAGATCCATTTATTCTCAATTGCTTGCCGACCATCGGGCAAGTCAACCAAAGTCCATACTTTGTTCTCATACATGGATCCCATCTCAGATTTCATGGCTTCAAGCCATTTTGCGGAATCTGGGCTCACCATCGCTTCTTCATAGTTCGTAGGTTCATCATGATCTAGTAGCATGACTTCCAGAATAGGATTACCGTACCACTCTGGTGCGGATCTTACTCTGTTCGACCTACGAGGTTCTATATTAACTTGATCTGAAGTTCTATGATCATCATCATCAACTTCCTCACTAGTTGGGTTTGACGTCACAGAAACCGGTTCCTGTGATGTATTATTTTCCAACAAGGGAGTAGGTACAGTTACCTCATCAAGTTCTACTTTCCTCCCACTCACTTCTTTCGAGAGAAACTCCTTCTCCAGAAAGGATCCATTCTTAGCAACAAATGTCTTACCTTCGGATCTGTGATAGAAGGTGTACCCAACTGTCTCCTTTGGGTATCCTATGAAGACACATTTCTCTGATTTGGGTTCGAGCTTATCAGGTTGAAGCTTTTTCACATAAGCATCGCAGCCCCAAATTTTAAGAAACGACAACTTTGGTTTCTTGCCAAACCATAGTTCATAAGGTGTCATCTCAACAGATTTCGACGGTGCCCTATTTAACGTGAATGTGGCCGTCTCTAAAGCATAACCCCAAAACGATAGCGGTAAATCTGTAAGAGACATCATAGACCGCACCATATCAAATAAAGTACGATTACGACGTTCGGATACACCATTACGCTGTGGTGTTCCGGGTGGCGTGAGTTGCGAAACTATTCCACAATGTTTTAAGTGTAGACCAAACTCGTAACTCAAATATTCTCCTCCACGATCAGATCGTAGAAACTTTATTTTCTTGTTACGATGATTTTCAACTTCACTCTGAAATTCTTTGAACTTTTCAAATGTTTCAGACTTATGCTTCATTAAGTAGATATACCCATATCTACTTAAATCATCAGTGAAGGTGAGAAAATAACGATATCCGCCACGAGCCTCAACATTCATCGGACCACATACATCTGTATGTATGATTTCCAACAAATCTATTGCTCTCTCCATAGTACCGGAGAACGGTGTTTTGGTCATCTTGCCCATGAGGCACGGTTCGCAAGTACCAAGTGATTCATAATCAAGTGATTCCAAAAGTCCATCAGTATGGAGTTTCTTCATGCGTTTTATACCGACATGACCCAAATGGCAGTGCCACAAATAAGTTGCACTATCATTATCAACTCTGCATCTTTTGGCTTCAACACTATGAATATGTGTATCACTACTATCGAAATTCATCAAAAATAGACCACTCTTCAAGGGTGCATGACCATAAAAGATATTACTCATATAAATAGAACAACCATTATTCTCTGATTTAAATGAATAACCGTCTCGCATCAAACAAGATCCAGATATAATGTTCATGCTCAACGCTGGCACCAAATAACAATTATTTAGGTCTAATACTAATCTCGAAGGTAGATGTAGAGGTAGCGTGCCGACCGCGATCACATCGACTTTGGAACCGTTTCCCACGCGCATCGTCACCTCATCCTTTGCCAGTGTTCGCTTAATCTGTAGTCCCTGTTTTGAGTTGCAAATATTAGCAACAGAACCAGTATCAAATACCCAGGTGCTACTGCGAGCTCTAGTAAGGTACACATCAATAACATGTATATCACATATACCTTTGTTCACCTTGCCATCCTTCTTATCCGCCAAATACTTGGGGCAGTTCCGCTTCCAGTGACCAGTCTGCTTGCAGTAGAAGCACTCAGTTTTAGGCTTAGGTCCAGACTTGGGTTTCTTCTCTTGAGCAACAACTTGTTTGCTGTTCTTCTTGAAGTTCCCCTTCTCCTTCCCTTTGCCCTTTTTCTTGAAACTAGTGGTCTTGTTAACCATCAACACTTGATGCTCCTTCTTGATTTCTACCTCCGCAGCTTTCAGCATTGCGAAGAGCTCGGGAATCGTCTTATCCATCCCTTGCATATTATAGTTCATCACGAAGCTCTTGTAGCTTGGTGGAAGTGATTGGAGAATTCTGTCAATGACGCTATCATCCGGAAGTGTAACTCCGAGTTGAATCAAGTGATTACAATACCCAGACATCTTGAGTATATGCTCACTGACAGAACTATTCTCCTCCATCTTGCAGCTATAGAACTTATTGGAGACTTCATATCTCTCAATCCGGGCATTTTTCTGGAATATTAACTTCAACTCCTGGAACATCTCATATGCTCCATGACGTTCAAAACATCGTTGAAGTCCCGGTTCTAAGCCGTAAAGCATGGCACATTGAACTATCGAGTAGTCATCAGCTTTGCTCTGCCAGACGTTCTTAACGTCGTCAGTTGCATCAACAGCAGGCCTGGCACCCAGCGGTGCTTCCAGGACGTAATTTTTCTGTGCAGCAATGAGGATAATCCTCAAGTTACGGACCCAGTCCGCGTAGTTGCTACCATCATCTTTCAACTTAGCTTTCTCAAGGAACGCATTAAAATTCAACGGAACAACAGCACAGGCCATCTATCTACAATCAACATAGACAAGCAAGATACTATCAGGTACTAAGTTCATGATAAATTTAAGTTCAATTAATCATATTACTAAAGAACTCCCACTTAGACAGACATCTCTCTAGTCATTTAAGTGATCACGTGATCCAAATCAACTAAACCATAACCGATCATCACGTGAGATGGAGTAGTTTTCAATGGTGAACATCTTATGTTGATCATATCTACTATATGATTCATGCTCGACCTTTCGGTCTCCGTGTTCCGAGGCCATATCTGCATATGCTAGGCTCGTCAAGTTTAACCTGAGTATTCTGCGTGTGCAAAACTGGCTTGCACCCGTTGTAGATGGACGTAGAGCTTATCACACCCGATCATCACGTGGTGTCTGGGCACGACGAACTTTGGCAACGGTGCATACTCAGGGAGAACACTACTTGATAATTTTTAGTGAGAGATCATCTTAAAATGCTACCATCAATCAAAGCAAGATAAGATGCATAAAGGATAAACATCACATGCAATCAATATAAGTGATATGATATGGCCATCATCTTCTTGTGCTTGTGATCTCCATCTCCGAAGCACCATCATGATCACCATCATCACCGGCGCGACACCTTGATCTCCATCGTAGAATCGTTGTCGTTTACGCCATCTATTGCTTCTACGACTATCGCTACCGCTTAGTGATAAAGTAAAGCAATTACAGGGCGTTTGCATTTCATACAATAAAGTGACAACCATATGGCTCCTGCCAGTTGCCGATAACTTCGGTTACAAAACATGATCATCTCATACAATAAAATATAGCATCATGTCTTGGCCATATCACATCACAACATGCCCTGTAAAACAAGTTAGACGTCCTCTACTTTGTTGTTGCAAGTTTTACGTGGCTGCTACGGGCTTAAGCAAGAACCAATCTCACCTACGCATCAAAACCACAACGATAGTTTGTCAAGTTAACGCTGTTTTAACCTTCGCAAGGACCGGGCGTAGCCACACTCGGTTCAACTAAAGTTGGAGAAACTGACACCCGCTAGCCACCTGTGTGCAAAGCACGTCGGTAGAACCAGTCTCGCGTAAGCGTACGCGTAATGTCGGTCCGGGCCGCTTCATCCAACAATACCGCCGAACCAAAGTATGACATGCTGGTAAGCAGTATGACTTATATCGCCCACAACTCACTTGTGTTCTACTCGTGCATATAACATCAAACCATAAAACCTAGGCTCGGATGCCACTGTTGGGGAACGTAGTAATTTCAAAAAATTTCCTACGCACACGCAAGATCATGGTGATGCATAGCAACGAGAGGGGAGAGTGTTGTGTACATACCCTCGTAGACCGAAGCGGAAGCGTTGACGCAACGTAGAGGAAGTAGTCGTACGTCCTCCCGGTCCGACCGATCCAAGCACCGTTACTCCGGCACCTCCGAGTTCTTGACACGCGTACAGCTCAATGACGCACCCTGATCTCCGATCCAGCAGAGGCGCGGGGAGGAGTTCCGTCAGCACGACGGCATGGTGACGATCGTGATGTTCTCCTGTCGCAGGGCTTCGCCTAAGCACCACTACAATATGACCGAGGTGTAATATCGTGGAGGGGGGCACCGCACACGGCTAAGGAACGATCTCAATGATCAACTTGTGTGTCTAGGGTGCCCCCCTACCCCCGTATATAAAGGAGGGAGGGAGGAGGAGGCCGGCCCAAGGGGGAGGCACGCCCTAGGGGGGCAAACCTACTCCAAGTAGGTTTGGCCCCCCCTTTCCTATTCGGAGTAGGAGAAGGAAGGAAGAGGAGGAAGGAGAGAAGGAAAGGGGGGGCCGGCCCCCCTCCCAATTCGGATTGGGCTTGGGGGGGGGGCGCCCCCTCCCTTGCTCCTTCTCCCTCCATCCCACTAAGGCCCAATAAGGCCCATATACTTACCGGGGGGTTCCGGTAACCTCCCGGAGCTCCGGTATATTTCCAATCTCACCCGGAACCTTTTCGATGTCCAAATATATCCGTCCAATATATCAATGTTTATGTCTCGACCATTTCGTGACTCCTCGTCATGTCCGTGATCACATCCGGGACTCCGAACAACCTTCGGTACATCAAAATACATAAACTCATAATGAAACTGTCATCGAAACCTTAAGCGTGCGGACCCTATGGTTCGAGAACAATGTAGACATGACCGAGACATGTCTCCGGTCAATAACCAATAGCGGGACCTGGATGCCCATATTGGTTCCTACATATTCTACGAAGATCTTTATCGGTCATACCGCACAACAACATACGTTGTTCCCTTTGTCATCGGTATGTTACTTGCCCGAGATTCGATCGTCGGTATCCAATACCTAGTTCAATCTCGTTACCGGCAAGTCTCTTTACTCGTTCCGTAATACATCATCTCACAACTAACTCATTAGTTGAAATTCTTGCAAGGCTTAAGTGATGTGTATTACCGAGAGGGCCCAGAGATACCTCTCCGACATTCGGAGTGACAAATCCTAATCTCGAAATACGCCAACTCAACAAGTACCTTCGGAGACACCTGTAGAGCACCTTTATAATCACCCAGTTACGTTGTGACGTTTGGTAGAACACAAAGTGTTCCTCCGGTAAACGGGAGTTGCATAATCTCATAGTCATAGGAACATGTATAAGTCATGAAGGAAGCAATAGCAACATACTAAACGATCGTGTGCTAAGCTAACGGAATGGGTCATGTCAATCAGATCATTCAACTAATGATGTGACCTTGTTAATCAAATAACAACTCCTTGTTCATGGTTAGGAAACATAACCATCTTTGATTAACAAGCTAGTCAAGTAGAGGCATACTAGTGACACTCTGTTTGTCTATATACTCACACATGTATTATGTTTCCGGTTAATACAATTCTAGCATGAATAATAAACATTTAGCATGATATGAGGAAATAAATAATAACTTTATTATTGCCTCTAGGGCATATTTCCTTTATGGTCATGCACCCTTAAAAAGTTTGGCCGTGTCCGGTCGTTTAACGGCCGGACTCGACAAGTGCCTTAAAAAGTTGCTCTGTACTTCTGCCGCGAGAGCCGCTGTATGTTCCTCCGTTCGGAGGGAGCGTTCCGTATTTCTGTTGACCGTGATGACTCCACAAGGGCCTGGCATCTTGAGCTTGAGGTATGCATAATGCGGCACCGCGTTGAACTTTGCGAACACGGTTCATCCGAGCAAAGCGTGATAGCCGCTGCGGAACGGAACTATGTGACTGAGCCTGTACAATTGGCCTCAACACCTGGTATGACGCCTTTGAAAGTCGTCTTTGTAGGTTCAATCCTTGAGGGGTCTATGCCCATCTTGCGCACTGTATCCTGATAAAGCAGGTTCAGGCTACTGCTGCCGTCCATCAGGACTCTCGTGAGGTGAAATCCATCGACGATTGGGTCTAAAACCAATGCGGCGAATCCGCCATGGCGGATACTGGTCGGATGGTCTCTTCGATCGAAAGTGATCGGGCAAGAGGACCATGGGTTGAACTTCGGGGCGACTGGCTCCATCGCACATACGTCCCTTAGTGCACGCTTCCGCTCCCTCTTGGGTATATGGGTTGCGTATATCGTGTTTACCGTCCGCACTTGTGGGGGGAAACCTTTCTGTCCTCTACTACTCGGCGGCCGGGTCTCTTCCTCATCGTCGCTGTGTAGCCCCTTGTCATTGTTTTCGGCAATTAACTTGCCTGCCTGCTTGAATACCCAACAATCTATGTTGGTGTGGTTAGCTGGTTTTTTGGGGGTGCCATGTATCTGGCAAGAGCTATCGAGTATCCGGTCCAAATTGGACGGACCCGGGGTGGTTCTTTTAAATGGCTTCTTCCGCTGACCGGGTTTAGAGCCTCGGAATCCGGCGTTAACGCGGCGTTTGTTTTTGCTTCGACGCAACCTGCCGTTGTGGTCCTTAGTATCCGGACTGCCAGCATTTTTACTGAGGTTGTTGCTGCGGGCTAGCCAGCTATCCTCTCCCGCACAGAAGCGGGTCATTAGTGATGTGAGGGCTGCCATGGATTTCGGCTTTTCCTGTCCTAGGTGCCGGGCTAGCCACCCGTCGCGGATGTTATGTTTGAAGGCTGCGAGGGCCTCTGCATCCGGACAGTCGACAATTTGATTTTTCTTTGTTAAGAACCATGTCCAGAATTTCCTGGCCGATTCGTCTGGCTGCTGAATTATGTGGCTTAGGTCATCGGCGTCTGGTGGTCGCACATATGTGCCCTGGAAGTTATCGAGGAATGCGGCTTCCAGGTCCTCCCAACACCCAATTGACTCTGCGGGCAAGCTATTAAGCCAATGCCGAGCTGGTCCTTTAAGCTTGAGTGGGAGATATTTGATGGCGTGGAGATCGTCTCCGCGGGCCATATGGATATGAAGGAGATAATCTTCGATCCAAACCGCGGGGTCTGTTGTGCCATCGTAGGATTCAATGTTTACGGGTTTAAACCCTTCAGGGATATGATGATCCCTTACTTCGTCAGTGAAGCATAGCGGGTGTGCGGCGCCTCTGTATTGAGCAATATCACGACGTAGCTCAAGGGAGCGTTGTCTGCTGTGTTCGGCCCGGCCGGAGTTGTTGTATCCGGCGCGACGGTATTCGGCGTGGGTCATGGGGCGCCCACGTGATCCATAGATGGATCTGGATTGCCTTGCTTTGTCCTCCAATATATCTCGCAAGTCCGGCGCGTTCCCTCATGGCTTCGTACTTTTGGAGCGATGCCGGGGTACGGTCTTGGTGGAGGGCCTGGATGCCTCTCTGTTGCGACCACGGGGTGGTCGGTCGGCCGTATTGTGCGCTGGTGATGAAGGTATGTATGCTTCCTCCTCTAATCGGGGGAGAAACTTGCGTTTTGGGTAACTCTTGGAGGGACGTTCGAGTTCATGCTCTTCGGCCGCGAGGACCTCGGTCCATCTGTCGGCCAGCAGGTCTTGATCAACTTGAAGCTGCTGTTGCTTTTTCTTTAGGCTGTTTGTTGTGGCCATTAGCCTACATTTGAAACTCTCTTGTTCGACGGGATCCTCGGGCACGACGAATTCGACGTCGTCGAGGCTTGCCTCGTCTCTGGAGGGAGGTATGTAATTATCATCCTCAACCTCTTCGTCTGCCGCTCTTTCGTGAGGGCTTGCTTCTGCATCCTCCAGCGCTGAATCTTGCTGGAGGGGATTGTCTTAGGCACTTTCTGGGGTGTTATTATCTCCTGTGCCAGAATCTCCATTCTTGCTGTGGCGGGATTTAGAGCGGCGCCGCTGACGCCGGCGCTTGGGCTGTTTCTTTAAGGAATCTGCCTCCGCTGCTTCTTCGCCGTCCCCATCTTTTGGGGTGTCCACCATGTATATGTCATATGACGAGGTGGTCTTCCAGTGCCCTGTAGGCGCTGGTTCTTGATCGTCTCCGGCATCGTCGTCCATACCGTCGATGTCTTCGGAGTCATAGTCTAGCATGTCGGTTAGATCGTCGATAGTGGCTACAAAGTGGGTGCTGGGTGGGCTTTGAATTTCTTCGTCGTCCGCATCCCAACCATCCTGGCCATAATCCGGCCAGGGCTCTCCGAATAGCGAGAGATGCTTTAGCGAATTTAAGATGTCGCCAAAGGGTGAGTGCTGAAAGATGTCCGCAGCGGTGAACTCCATGATCGGCACCCAATCGGATTCGATTGGTAGGGGCGCGGGAGGTTCAGAGTCCGGCAGGGAGTCCGGCACCTCGGAGTCACGAGCTTTATAAGGGACGAGGTCAGTGTTCGGCTCCATCGCCGTAGAAGTTGCAGCTCCCGAGGCGGTGTCCAGCCACCCGTCCTCGATCTGCGCGATCGGCTCTGAATTAAGGATCGGAGCGGATTCGTGTGCGGCCTCCAAGGTACTGTCCGGCGGCAGAGTTAGATCATGCTCATCGCGACAGTGCGGCACGCTCGGCTGCGGATCGGATCCATCGAAGATCAAGTCTCCGCGGATGTCCGCTGTGAAGTTTAGGCTTCCAAATCTGACCTGACGGCCAGGGGCGTAGCTTTCGATCTGCTCCAGATGGCCAAGTGAATTAGCCCGCAGTGCGAAGCCGCCGAATACGAAGATCTGTCCAGGGAGAAAAGTCTCACCCTGGACGTCATTGTTGTTGATCGAAGAGGCCATCAAGCCTATCGGTGACGGCACAGAGGAACTCTCAATGAAAGCACCAATGTCGGTGTCAAAACCGGCGGATCTCGGGTAGGGGGTCCCGAACTGTGCGTCTAGGTGGATGGTTACAGGAGACAAGGGACACGATGTTTTTACCCAGGTTCGGGCCCTCATGATGGAGGTAAAACCCTACTCCTACTTGATTGATATTGATGATATGGGTAGTACAAGAGTGGATCTACCACGAGATCAAGGAGGCTAAACCCTAGAAGCTAGCCTATGGTATGATTGTTATTATTGTTGTGTCCTACGGACTAAAGCCCCCCGGTTTATATGGACACCGGAGAGGGCTAGGGTTACACAGAGCCGGTTACAATGGTAGGAGATCTACATATCCGTATTGCCAAGCTTGCCTTCCACGCCAAGGAAAGTCCCATCCGGACACGGGACAGAGTCTTCAATCTTGTATCTTCGTAGTCTTGGAGTCCGGCGGACGATGATAGTCCGGCTGTCCGGACACCCCCTATTCCAGGACTCCCTCAACCACCTAGCCGGATAGTTTGGCCGGCGGCCAAAGCTCCTTCGGCAATGGTACCGTCTTTAAAGACGGGAAGAGACATCCTTCCTGATTGTGACGGCACAGAGGAACTCTCAATGAAAGCACCAATGTCGGTGTCAAAACCGGCGGATCTCGGGTAGGGGGTCCCGAACTGTGCGTCTAGGCGGATGGTAACAGGAGACAAGGGACACGATGTTTTTACCCAGGTTCGGGCCCTCTCGACGGAGGTAAAACCCTACTCCTGCTTGATTGATATTGATGATATGGGTAGTACAAGAGTGGATCTACCACGAGATCAAGGAGGCTAAACCCTAGAAGCTAGCCTATGGTATGATTGTTATTATTGTTGTGTCCTACGGACTAAAACCCTCCGGTTTATATAGACACCGGAGAGGGCTAGGGTTACACAGAGTCGGTTACAATGGTAGGAGATCTACATATCCGTATCGCCAAGCTTGCCTTCCACGCCAAGGAAAGTCCCATCCGGACACGGGACGAAGCCTTCAATCTTGTATCTTCATAGTCTTGGAGTCCGGCCGATGATGATAGTTCGGCTATCCGGACACCCCCTAGTCCAGGACTCCCTCACTCCCCCAGTACTCCCCAACAATAACAACAAGCTACACCTCCCGTGCAAGAAGAAGATGAAGACTTTGAGGCCCAGCCAACTCCATCTCCTAAGGCGTTGCCAGCATTTCGTAGGCTTCGCAAAGGACAAAGGCCTCAAGTCCCTTTGTCGAGCGTTCCAGAAGGAGAAGTGCAACGTCCACCTGTTGCACGTCAAGTCTTTTCTGAACCGACTCCAACTGTGAATGTCTCCGAGTCTGAAGCACAAGCTGCTGAAGACATTCCGGCTGCATCAGTCGAGGAAAATCAAGAAGACGTACGTGTCCCTACTACCCCAGTGATTGAAGAAGTTGTTCCTGATGTGAACGTGCTAGTGACCGACCCTCCTGTTCATCAAGAGGAGGTTGAAAATGTTGAAGCCAGCACCACCAACGCCAATGAAGCCAATGACGTAGTCATGGCTGACGCTAATGTGGAGCCTGCACCTACCAGTGTGCCTGAAGCCAATGTGGCCACTATGCCTGAAGCCAATATGGCTACTGAGCCTGAAGCCAATGAGGCCACTGCACCTGAAGCTAATGAGACAACTGCTCCTGTAGCACCTGTTGTGCAGCCTGAAGCCTCAACTGTTGCCCCTGCTCCTGTTCCGCCATCGAGGCCCCATACAATCGAGCAAGCATACAGTCATGGCCTCAGGTCCAGAAGCCGAAGCCAAGACTGCCAAGGTTTCCAGGTACTGCAAACTCACCAGGGTCCTTCAATGCCAATGGCTTCAAAAGCCACAATAGCTTCTTTGACAGCGCCAAGAACCCCTACTCCAAGCCAAGGATATCATCGGATCGGTTCTGGAGCTATCAGCAGAGAAGCTATTACTCCTGCGTTCTATATGATCAAGGGCGCATTTTCCCTCATATGCGCCTTGACACTGAAGCCATTGTTGGACTGTCGTGCTTAGAAGAAGCACTTGATTGCTTTCGTGATGCTGGTCTGCTCAACTTTGTCACAGACAAAGAACACTGGAATGAAGAGCTATTGCTTCAATTCTATGCTACTCTACACATTCGCGGCTACTACAGAGATATCAAGACATGGGTCCTCGAGTGGATGACCGGAAATGTTCATCATGAAGACAAAGCTCTTGACATCATCGAGCTTACAGGGCTAGCCACTCTTGGATAGCTATATGAACCTGATTGTCAGCTACACCGCAATGCATTGGAGAGCATCTTCCATAAGCCAGAACCCAATATGAGCCAGATGTTGAGCATGATGAAGCCTTTGCCATCTGATGCTGAATATCCAACAGAGTTCTTTGTTGAAGACCTTGAGTATCTGCCTCGCACCATATATCATATCATCAGGCGAACTCTATGGCCTATCAAAGGACATTCATTAGCGGCCAAGCTTGAAGGAGCTATGAAGACTTTGGTCTTCTACATTCTCAATGGCATCAGCTTCAATACTCAAGAATTTTTCATCAGGCAACTTGCTGCTTCTGGATCTGACCTATTTGGTCTGAAGTTTTATGCTCCATGGGTCATGCGCCTCATCAAGAGACACTCATCTGTCAACTATCAGCCCTCTACTCGCAATCATCTGATCTTTTTGCCAGAGGTTGATATGTCAGTTGAAGCTATATACTCTGACCCTGCCAAGAGGCCTCTTTGTCTTCAGAATGCCGAGCACCAAAGCTTCACTCAACCCATTGATGGTGTTCAGACAGCAACACGAATCTATCCATTGGCTGGAAATACTCGTCTGCCTCATCGAGCACCTGCTGAAGCCACTGAAAGCACCATTGCCCAAAGGCCTCGGAAGCGTTCTCGCGTTCTCAATGACCGATAACTTCTTGTGGCCCTTCATCAGAAACAGGATAAGCATCACTATTGTATCAAGAGACAGATGCAAAGCCTCTTGGTGGATGTCAATCGCATTCGTAACCTTGCCACCAAGAATGCCTTTGTTGCTCATGAGACTTGCCGGCGATCATGGAAGAGTTTGACCTTGCTTAGTGCTGAAGCAGATCTTCAAGACGATGGCTTCAATGAAAGATTCCAGTTTGACTCCACTCCTCCACGGACTGCTGTCCTACGTCGCACTCCATCTCTTGAAGACTCTGAATATTCTTCCTCCGCGGCAACGGTAAATGCCAGAGTGATCGATGATGAAGATGATGCTACTTCACCACCTCCTCCTACTGCATGCATCGACACTGCACCAAGTTCCTCTGCACCGCCAACCAACAACGACAACCCTGTTGCTTCACCTACTCATGAGGACGAGTAGATGCTCTATGTCTTTAAACCTTTTTGGTCCTTACTGACAAAAGGGGGAGAAGCGTATGAGTTCATAGTCTTCAAGCGGGTTCATATGGGCGGTTGCATTATATTTTGCCTCGTGCTTACAACTCTTGCTTTTGAAACATTTGGTTCTTTGAGTTGTAACACCTAAACTTGATGGTCGTCTGCTACTTATTTGCTTTACTGTGATGCGATGATAAATTCTGCATGTGCGATGATAAATTCTGCATGTGCAATGATAACTTCCGCACTTAGATCATTTTGTAGACGTCCATTTTTCATTATGCATGTCATTCTACTTGCTATATCATTTCATGCATGATGAATTATCTTCATAAGTTGAAGAGGATCTCCACAAGTACAACCTTCCATGTGCATTTGCATTCCAAAAGCAAATTACTTATATGCACATCTTCAGGGGGAGCCCTTGCTACTTATGAAGACAATTCCCTATCCTTACAATTTCACATACTTTATCCCCGTTGAAAACTTCAACCAGTTTGTCATCAATCACCAAAGAGGGGGAGATTGTAAGTGCATCTAGTGCCACCCCTAGTTGGTTTTGGAGTATTGACGACAAAGTTGGTTGAGGGACTAATGCGTTTGTGAGAATTGCAGGATAACGCAGGTAGTGTCCCTCATTGATTCGGTTTACCTACCGGAGATGACCCCTAAAAATGTATGAAGACAATGGTGGTATGAGAAGATATTCATATTGAAGACTATGACATGAGAAGACATTGCGTGAAGACTATGGAGCGCGAAGACTGTGTGGTTTCGTTGTTTCCTTTTCTTCTTTGTTGAGTCATAGGAACCACCGTACTGTTAAGTGGGGTCCAAGTGAACTAAGTCAGGGTGACTGAAGTGATGCTCAACCCAAATCCTATGTCTTCGAGCGAAGACAATGAGAGCAAATCTTATCCAGAGCCGGATGAGTCAGCTTTGCTTGTAGCCCAAGTAAAGTTGTCGCGTGTGTTTGAAATCTGACCATTGGAACACGTGTCAGTTCCTTAGTGACCCGGGGTCATTTTGGACAAATCAGGTCGGGTTGCCTTGTGGCTATAAATAGCCCACCCCCTACACCATAAATTGGTGGCTACTCAGAGTTTGTGCACGGCTTTTGTCGTTTGAGAGCAACCCACCTCGAAGCGTTTGAGAGAGAGAAATCCTTGCGAGGACAAAGCCCAAACACCCAGAGCCAAAGAGTGTTAGGCATCACTGAAGTCTTTCTGTCTATGTGACCTGAAGACTTATTACACTTGAGGACTGTGAATCCTCCAGCCGGTCAGGCGTCGCGTTCTGAGCATCCAAGAGTCATTGTGGATTGCCGGTGAACAAAGTCTGTGAAGGTTTGGAAGTCTACCTTGAAGACTTACCAGAGTGATTGGGCGAGGACTAGGTGTCCTTAGATCAAGGGGAATAAGGTGAAGGCACGGTCTTCTGAGTTGAATCTCAGCCTCCCTAACCAGACGTACAGTTGTCACAGCAACTGGAACTAGTCCAACAAATCCTGTGTCTTCAACGAGCGACTGGTTCTATCCCTTTCCACCCTTTACTTAAGTTTGTCTTCATGAAGTCATTGCCTATCTGTGTATCTGTTTGACTTCATTGGTTGACTACTACTGTTGATTGGATTCATACTATCTTCCATCTTGATCCTTACTACTTAGCTGCTATTAGTCCTGTACTTTCACATCATTGTATACTTGACTATGGCTTGCTTATGGTAGTTTATCTTCCGCTGCATATTAACTAGGTCATTTCTATTGTTTGTCTTCGAAACTTCCAAGTTTTGAAGACTTTCATAAAAATCGCCTATTCACCCCCCCCCCCTCTAGTCGATACTAGCACTTTCATCAACGTTGTGTGTCACCTACAGAAGGTCAAGAAATACTTTGTGAGATCCATGAAGGAGATTGTGGCCATCATGCCGGGTCAAAATCTCTCATAGCCAAGGCTTTTCGTCATGGTTTCTATTGGCTGACGGCTCATACTGATGCGGAGGATCTGGTCAGTAAATGTGATGGTTGTCAAAAGTTCTCACGACGAGCTCATGTGCCGGCTCAAGAATTGAGGATGATCCCAATCACTTGGCCGTTTGCAGTCTGGGGCCTTGACATGGTTGGACCTTTCAAAAGGTCTAAAGATAAAAAGACACATCTGCCAGTGGCAGTGGACAAGTTTACCAAGTGGGTTGAGGCAGAGCCGGTCAGTAAGTGTGATGCAGCCACAGTGGTTCAGTTCATGAAAAAGGTGATCTTTTGTTTTGGTTTTCCACATAGCATCATAACTGATAATGGCACTAATCTCTCTAAGGGTGCCATGGAAGAGTTCTGTCAAAGAGAACACATCCGACTTGATGTTTCAGTTGTTGCTCATCCTCAGTCCAATGGTCAAGCAGAGAGAGCTAATCAAGAGATCCTGAAAGGTATCAAACCCCGGCTCTTAGTCCCCTTACAGCGGACTCCGGGTTATTGGGTGGAGGAGTTACCCTCCGTGTTATGGAGAATCAACACTACGCCTAACAGGTCTACGAGATACACACCTTTCTTCATGGTTTATGGAGCAGAGGCGGTCCTGCCAAGTGACATCCGGCACGACTCACCCCGTGTGGCGGCTTACGTTGAGGCGGATAATGAAAAGGCTCGTTAGGAAGCACTTGACTTGTTGGACGAAGAGCGAGACGTGGCAATAGCCCGCTCGGCGGTTTACCAGCAAGACCTACGCCGCTATCATAGCCGCTGGGTTAAGAGCAGAACCTTTCAGGAAGGCGACCTGGTGCTCCCGCTCATCCAGGATCATTCTAACATGCACAAGCTATCCCCGCCTTGGGAAGGGCCCTTTGTGGTCAGCAAGAATCTACAGAATGGGTCATATTATCTCATCGATATTCGAGAGCACAAGGACTCACTTAAATCGGAGGAGGAGACTCGCCGGCCGTGGAATATAGCTCATCTACGGCCTTACTATACTTAAGTTACCAGTTCTTAAGACACTTTTTACGATGTTCATATTATATAAAGCAATAAAGCAGGACCTCTGTCCTTTTTCCCATAAAGAATGTTTTATGTCTTCTTTATCAGGTGATGGACACTGCCAACAGGGGACGGATCTTATCTGAATCTGGCTTTCCCTTTGGTTCGGCTTATGATCATATCTGAATCTAGCCATGGTCACTTGGGGGCTTCCTATTCAAACATAGGCCGTATTCGCACCAAAGAGGACATAGCTGTCGATACCCACTTGATCGGCATACTGCCAAACCCACTTGGGGGCTTATTGATCATATTTGAATCATAGCTTAACCCCTTTGGGTCTGACGTGGATCATATTCGAATCAGCGTCATTAAACAACTCTTATGATCACTTGGGGGCTTCATGTTCAAACATAGGTCGTATTCGAACCAAAGAGAACATAGCTGGCGATACCCACTTGATCGACATCACCAAAGCCACTAGGGGCTATATGATCGTATCCGAATCTTAGCTTAACCCCTTTCGAACGGTTCTCTGATCGTATTCGAATCAGGAGCCTGTGAACATTGCTTATAAGTATGATTACTTTAACTATCATTGAAACCTTCTTGAGGAGATGGTTCTTGATCCTTCTGGTTTTATAGTGATTACCTCAATTCTAAAAAGTGCCAGGTAAAAACTTATATGAGTCGGAGAGGCTATTAAAAGGGTCGCAGGTATGCTGTTATGATTATATTTTAACTAATCATGAACCGGCTTATACATGTGGTCTTTTGATCATATTCCGGGTTATCAATATTCTATAACCCCCTGGTGCAGTAAACCGCCCAGGAAGTCTTTACTTGTTTATGTGCGGGGTAAGGTAAAGCAAGTTAAAACATCAAGGAAATATATGGTTCACATAAGCCAGCAAAATATATTGATGGCAGCTTACAAAAGTAATAAGCACCATAAACATGCGCAAGGGCATGACCAGCATTAAGGAATTTTTCTATCCTATTACAAGACTCCCCGAGTCTAAATAAAGTGAAGCATTGTTTTTTGGCAAAGGTTGTAACACGCCTGGCGGTTCATTCCACCGGCTGGCTTGACGACTCCGGGTTATCCTTCCCCGCTCCTCCTTCGGTTGTTTTGTCCTAGAAGGTGGACGAGGCCCAGTCAATGCAGCTCAAGGCTTCAAATTCAGCTTCATCATCTATTAAAGTGGTCGGGTCCACTCAGGGGCAAAGGTATGCTTACGCGTTGGAGGGATCAGGCTGACTTGGTCATATGGGGCATTTGGGATTCTCCGGTTCTCACTATCATAGCCCGGCGAATACTTAGTAAGATCAGTATCATTCCCAATGAGAGTCGCTAGGGGACGTACGACTTTAACACAGGCAGTGAAGTCTTGGTCGTCAAAAGTAGTGCCGTCCTCTTTAAGGCTTGGATATCCGAGAGAGAGATCAGCAAGGTCAAGTTCCGACACCCATGCTCTTGCCCGACTTAATGCAGCCACGGCTCCGGCTCTTGCAGATGCCCGCCTTAAATCCTGAATTCGTTGAGGTAGCACCGAAAGATGCCTCAACACATCTTGTAGAAGCCGAGAAGTGGTATTTGATAAGGCCACAACGGCCAACGCGCGTTGTGACCCGGAGTACAGCTGCTCCACTAAGGTATACACCGCCTTAAGCTTGATCAGCATATTTTCCTTCAGATTGGTACTCCTGGGGCCTGTATGTTCACAGGTATAACAGTAAGCCGGAGGTAACTATTATGTTAACTCTTGAAAGATTACAATATTTATGAGCGACTTACCGAAGATGGCTGAGACCATTTGGGATATCTGCCGTTTTAAGTCGGACAGCTCGTTTGTTGCCTCGGCAAGAGATGCTTCTGCTATTTCTGCCCGAGTCACCAGTGAAGCCCTCTCATCAATCCAAGTTTTCTTCTCCGATTCAAAAATTTTCTTCAGCTTCTCTTGTTCGGAGACACTGAATTCAAATTTGGAGTTGGCTTTCTGAGTTTCGAGTTCTTGGGTTTTCAACTGACTCTTCAGATCGGCAATCTCCGCCTCAAATTGACTTATGGTGGCCTGCATTGACATCAGTCTATGGTAAGAATCATGGTAAGATAACATTAAAGTCCCAAACACTTTACAAGTAAAGATACTTGGCACTTGGGGACTAATGTATGCTTACAGAATTTTTTTAATATATTTTACCGTGTCATACATATTAAGTCTCAAGCACTTTACAAGTAAAGGTACTTGACACCTGGGGACTAATGTGTAACCCAAATTCAAAGTTTCATGCTATCACCGGGCTAAACATATTCAGTTTAAACCGGGCAAAAGTAACAGTAAGTCGATTGCTAAGTCTACAGCATATTCATTCATAAGCAATAGACTTGGGGGCTAGTATAGTAAGTAAGGTTCAGAATAAAAGCATAATTTATACCTTAGATTTATGTTGTATTTGCTTCACCATGTCAATTTCCAGGTCACGACTATTGTGCACTTGGTTTAGATAGCCCGAGACTATATCACCAATACTTAGGTGAGAATAATCAGTGATGTCCTGTTTGGCTTTCCGACGCTGGGCAAACTCCTCCTTGGCAATACATTGGGCAAGAACAGTAGGCCTGCCTGGTTCAACATATTGTCTCTTCACAATTTCAACCTCCGGGTCAGTTGTCTTGACCGGGCTAGGAGTTTCCGGGTCATCCGAGTTGTGGATAACGTCTTCTACAGGCGGGTCAGAGGTTGGCACCGGAATGTCAGAAGCCAGTTCAGGTGGTGGCTGATGAGTGGAGCTGTCAGGAACGGATGAGTCAAGCACCGGTTCAGTAACCACCGGGTCTCAGGATGGCTTATCCTTCTTTGACCTCTTGCTGGGCTTTACTTGCAAGCTGTCAATCAAAGTGGAAGGATGAGCATCAAAGTATAAGTATGGAAAAACTTAAAGTAAGAAAGGTTATGTTACCCGGGAGCTGTTTTGAAAGCCGGCATGTTTGATTGCATCGACTCATCAGAAGAAGGGGAGGTATCCTAATAGTTGGAGTTAGATGAATTGAGAGGTTGGCGAATTAAACCCATCAAAGGTAAAACAAAACGTAAACCGGAGATAACCTTGGTCCGACGCTTCCTGGTTACGTCGGGTAAGCCAGAGGAGAGCTCTACGTCTTGGTTGGCCCGAGTCTGCCGCCGATTTTCAAGCTGTTGTTGCTTCAAAAGAAATTGAGGATCTTGGTAAGCTAGAGGGTGTGAAAACCTTACTTTCCGGGTCACCCTTCGGATTTTTTGTGTTGGCAAAGGCTCTGAGTCGGAGGAAATTATAGTTACGTCTTCGCCAACTGCTTGACTGTTCCCTGTATCCTCCAGAAAGGATCAAATGTCAGTAAAGTAATGACAAAGGAGTTAAAGAAAAATCAAAAAAAGATTACCACTTCCTCATCCGAAGAAGAGTCATCCAGTTTAAACATATCGGAGGCGCTGGGTTTCTTCTTCTTAGAGGTGCCCGTCCTGGCGGCTTTCCTTTCAGTCTTCTTGGCCACCCTGGCCTGTTTGGCAGCCTCATGGTCATACTTGACCTTCCATAAATTATCACCGGCCTGTGGAAACATATGAAGAATCATAAGTACAGCAAGGTAACATCTAAAAGAGTATTTGTGAAGATTAGTAACTTACCGCAGGAGCCGGGTTCTTCTTGCAGAAGGGAAGTAAACCGAAGGTGTTGCTGGTTACAGTGCCCTCCTTCTACAGCGACTGGGCTGTAGCATCTACCACATAATCTGGTAAGTCCTCAGGGCTATGACGCATTGGGTCTTCTTTCTCGCCTGTGTAAGTACACATTAAGCCGGAGCGGCGGCTTAATGGTAGTATTCGCCAGGTGACCCAGACCCGGACTAAATCGATGCCACTTAACCCGTTGCCTAAAAGGGCTTTGATCTTCTTGATGGTGGGATTATGAGGTAGGCGCTCAACAGTAGTCAACTTGTCCGCCAGATGATGGTTGGACTCAAGACGCAGGGCACGAAAGCTGGGCAAAGGCTTCTCGTTAGCCGGAGAGGTGTCTTGACAGTAGAACCACGTCTGGTTCCAGTCCTTTGGGTGACTCGGCAGCTCAGTGTAAGGAAAAAGGCAATCTCTCTGCCGCTGGATTGAGATGCCGCCAAGCTCAAGACTAGGCCCGTTGGCGCGTTCATTCTGCCGGTTCAAGTAAAAAAGTTCTCTGAACAGCAGCAGACTTGGTTCCTCTCCTAGGTATACTTCGCAGAAGACCTGAAAATTACACAGATTTGACACGGAATTGTGTCCAATGTCTTGAGGCTTCAGGTCAAAGAAATCCAAAACTTCCCTGAAGAATTTTGAGCCGGGAGGGGCAAATCCCCGGTTCATATGATCTGTGAAAACTACTACCTCCCCATCTTTGGGTTGAGGTATCTCCTCAGATGGGTGAGGGGCACGATAAGACATGGCCTCCTTCTTTGGCAGATGGCCAGACTTCACGAATTCGGCGAGCTTGCTTTTGGTCACTCTGGATGGAACCCAATTGCAAGTTATAGGGGCCTTGGCCGCCTTAGGAGCCATGATAATAGTTGGCCTATGACAAAATAAGAAAGCTTCGGTTCAAGTTTAATCCGGAGAGATATTTAAATTGTTCAGAGTGGCGGCCTAAGAAAGGGGCCTAATGATATAAGGGTGATTGTGCAATAATGTTTAAGCCTCTATCAGTATCAAGAGCAATTCAAACCTGACACTTAGACAGCAGTGATAGAAGCAAGTTTTACAGAAGAAACTTTCCGGGTGACAGAAACAAGTTTCACAGACGACAGCTATTATCATGGATCAAATTATTGATCTGAAAGGAAAATTTTCTAGACCTAGAAACAGAGCAGAGAAGTTCATACTTTTGAAGAGGGTTTCTAAGCAAGGAAACTGAGATCTATTTCTATGCAAGAGCAATACAAACAACTACCGCGGCAGTTTTGTATAGTTTTACGACCTAAATGGGGCGTTGAAGGTGAGAACTAGCGAGGGTTTGTGTCGGGCAGTGATGAACACCGATGAACTCAGCGGAGTTCCATTGCAGATCTGAGAAAGGGGAAGAAAGGAACTCACGGATGAAGACGAGTTGCGGAGGTTCGTCGACGTTTTTTGGTCAAAGTCAGGTCGATGCAGCGGCCTGAGTCGATGCAGACGAGGGGGTCGACGGTGTTGGCGGCGGAGCTCGGGTGGCAGAGAAGAGAGGAAGAAGACGACTGGAAGGAGAAGAATGAAAGACCTAAGGTCACACCTATTTATAGGGAGAGGATAACTGAGAAGGCGCAGGAAACGAGGAGATAAGAATTACTATCCAGCGGCCCCGACGCCTCGATTTTCGGAACACTTAATAAGGCAGAGATCCGTTGAAGGATATGACGGAATAGAAAATGAATTAAAGAAAGGATGACGTCAGGCCGGGTTAAGATGGATCCAAAAGATGACGTCACGGCGGGTTAAAAGAAAGCCCTCTGTACAGTCAGAAGACTGAAGATTTATTCTTTAGAAGTATATTTTAAGATTAACATGAACAGGTTCAAATCAATCTGGGGCCTAATGTTGGGGATATGACTATTTGTGTAAGCCGCCCAGGAGAGGCCGGGTTACGCAAAGAGGACTCATCAGAGGAAGCCCAAGACCAAGCATGACGATGGCGGTTCAATAAAAGGCTTAAGGCCCACAGGCGGCTTAAGGCCCGTTGTAGTAAACCGCCATGATGGCATGACTTGTAACATAAGGTAGATTTAACTAGTCACCGAGCCGGACACTGTTTATAAGCCGGCCGGGACTCTGT
The DNA here is from genome assembly GCA_963921465.1 of Triticum timopheevii. Classification (NCBI taxonomy): domain Eukaryota; kingdom Viridiplantae; phylum Streptophyta; class Magnoliopsida; order Poales; family Poaceae; genus Triticum; species Triticum timopheevii. The sequence goes on from OY997262.1 coordinate 327,075,109, forward strand.
AAGCCACAAGGCATCAACCCGTGTATATAAGGGGACGACCTGCTGGCAGCTTAGGGCAAGAAACAACTCATCGAGAGCCGGGCATAGCGTATCTTGCTCCCTGGTCATCAAAACATCAATACCAACCCAACTAGACGTAGGCCTTACCTTAACCGTAAGGGGACGAACTAGTATAAACTCTCACGTGTCCCTTGTCCCGATTTAACCCCTTCAAGCTTCCTAGTTGCGATGGCTCCACAACTAAGTCCTTTCACGAGGACATCTAACGTGACTATTCCACGACAATACCGATACTTGTTGAAGAAACAGGGGATGCCTTCCGGGGCATCCCCAAGCTTAGACGCTTGAGTCTCCTTGAATATTTACTTGGGGTGCCTTGGGCATCCCCAAGCTTGAGCTCTTGCCTCTCTTCCTTTTCCTCACATCGAGACCTCCTCGATAGACACTTCATACACACAAAACTTCAACAGAAAACTCGGTAAGATCCGTTAGTATAATAAAGCAAATCACCACTCTAAGTACTGTTGCAAACCAATTCATATTTTGTTTCTGCATTGTGTCTACTGTAATATAACTTTTTCATGGCTTAATCCACTGATATAAATTGATAGATTCATCAAAACAAGCAAACTATGCATCAAAAACAGAACAGTCTGTAGATATCTGATCATTCACCATACTTCTAGTATCCCAAAAATTCTACCAAAATTTTGAAAAATAAACAAGTTGTATAGCAAGACAGTGCAAAAATAATCAGAACCATTTGACTTTCCAGTTAAAAATGTAAAATCACGCACTACAGCCAAAGTTTCTGTCCTGCACCGTACAAACCAACAAGCATTGTAAACATCCTAAAGGCAAACCTTGGCACATTATTTTTATAATACAATGAAATTGTACAAGGGGATAATTATTTTTGATGAAATTTTTCTGTAATCAAGATTCACAAAGTTTCCGTGAGCATGAACAAAGTTCAAGGAGCTCTCCCACTTCAACAATGCTTGTCTTTCTCACTTTCACTTTCCTTTTTGAAAAGTTTTTGAGTTCCCATCTTTATTTTGTTTGTTTTTAAACCATATGAAAGCACTCAACAGAAATAAATGACTCTCTAAAACTTCCGGGTTGTCTCCCTGGCAGCGCTTTCTTTAAAGCCATTAAGCTAGGCATATATTGCTCAAGTAATGGATCCACCCGGATCCCAAGGTATATCAAAGCCAATTTTAATTAACAATGATTTGTAATTTAGTAGTGAGCACAAAGTAACATATATCAAGCAATGACGAAGTCTAACTCTCTTCCTATGCATCGGCATGTCATAAAAGAACAATTCATGCACACCAAGTAAAGGCCAATGCATAGTATAAGCAGTTTCTTGCAAATTTATCATATGGGTGACATAGAGAGGTGGAGATATAGTTACTCTCTCATAATAATTGCAAGTAGGAGCAGCAAGCACATGCATATTATATCTATCAAAATTATCATGTGCAATGGTAAAAGGCAACCCATCAATATAATCCTTAATAAGCACAAACTTCTCCGATATAGTGTAGTCTAGAGAGTTCAAAAAGATAATAGGACTATCATGCGTGGGTGCAATAGCAACAATTTCATGTTTAACATAAGGAACTATAGCAAGTTCATATCCATAAGCATAATTCATATTGGCATCTTGGCCACAAGCATAGCAAGCATCATCAAAAAGGGATATTTCAAGAGAATCAACGGGATCATAGCAATCATCATAGCAATCATCCTTCGGTAAGCACGAAGGGGAATTAAACAATGTATGAGTTGAAGAGTTACTCTCATTAGAAGGTGGGCACGGGTGATCAATCCGCTCTTACTCCTTTTGTTCTTCGCTCTCCTCATCATCTTTTTCATCCAATGAGCTCACAGTTTCATCAATTTCTTCTTCCATAGCTTCCTGCAAAATATTAGTCTCTTCTTGGACAGCGGAGAATTTCTCAATATATAGTTTAACATAGGCATTAGAAGCATAATTATCATAACAATATTCAAGTATGGCAAGATTTTCAGATTTGTAGAGAGTAGCATCATACTTTTCAATCAAAGAAGCAATTTCATAAGCACCCTTAAAAGCAACAAATTCTTCAATCTGTTGAACATCATAGTAATTATAAACACCCTTAGCATATGAAGATACGATTCCATTATCAATAAACTCACATTGGTAGGGAAGGTGTTTCTTAGGGTTTTCAGAACAACAAGTAATATCATATATTTCACACAAATTCCAAGCATAGCATTGCAAACGATGAATTTGATCCAGTAAAAGTTTCCCTTTTCCAGATATACGGTGTCGCACATAACAAGCATGCTCATCTAAACAATTGCCCTCAACTAAGCTAGTTGGGTTTCAGCACGAGCACAAAGGGATCAGAGATGATCCAAGTAAAAAGCTTCAGTAGTGTGATAGATTTTGAGTGGTTCTTCAACCATTGGTGCAGTAGGTACAACTATTTTTTTTGGTATTTTGCATTTCCTACCCATAACTAAAGATAGAAAACAACTAAGAACAGCAAATAAAAATTACTTAGTGGTAAAGCAAACAAGCACAGACGAGAATATTCACCCCACGCTATGACTCCCCAGCAACGGTGCCAGAAAAAGGTCTTGATGACCCGCAAGTATACGGGATAGTTGTAGTCTCTTTCGATAAGTAAGAGTGTCGAACCCAACGAGGAGCTAAAGGTAGAACAAATACTCTCTCAAGTCCTATCTGCCACTGATACGACTCTACGCATGCTTGACGTTCGCTTTACCTAGAACAAGTATGAAACTAGAAGTACTTTGTAGGTGTTGTTAGATAGGTTTGCAAGATAATAAAGAGCACATAAATAAAAAGTAGGGGATGTTTAGATAAAGAAGCAAGAAAGTAAATATAACGAGTGTGGAAAAGTGGTGGTAGGAGTTGTGGAATTGTCCCTAAGCAATTGACTACTTTACAAGACCGATAACAAGTTTTATGTGGGAGAGGCCACTGCTAGCATGTCATCCCTGACTTGGAATTCTATGCACTTATGATTGGAACTATTAGCAAGCATCCGCAACTACTAACGTTCATTAAGGTAAAACCCAACTGTCGGTGTCAAAACAAGCGGATCTCGGGTAGGGGGTCCCGAACTGTGCGTCTAGGCAGATGGTAACAGGAGACAAGGGACACGATGTTTTTACCCAGGTTCGGGCCCTCTCGATGGAGGTAAAACCCTACTCCTGCTTGATTGATATTGATGATATGGGTAGTACAAGAGTGGATCTACCACGAGATCAAGGAGGCTAAACCCTAGAAGCTAGCCTATGGTATGATTGTTATTATTGTTGTCTCCTACGGACTAAAACCCTCCGGTTTATATAGACATCGGAGAGGGCTAGGGTTACACAGAGTCGGTTACAATGGTAGGAGATCTACATATCCGTATTGACAAGCTTGCCTTCCACGCCAAGGAAAGTCCCATCCGGACACGGGACGAAGTCTTCAATCTTGTATCTTCATAGTCTTGGAGTCCGGCCGATGATGATAGTTAGGCTATCCGGACACCCCCTAGTCCAGGGCTCCCTCAGTAGCCCCTGAACTAGGTTTCAATGACGACGAGTCTGACGCGCATATTGTCTTCGGCATTGCAAGGCGGGTTCCTCCTCCAAATAATTCATAGAAGATTGCGAACACCAGGATAGTGTCCGGCTCTACAAAATAAATTCCACATACCACCATAGATAGAATAATATTTACACGGGTTCAATCTGCTGACGTATTTTGTGGCATGACGTCACACCACAACCAAGCTGTTACTCGAATCGTTTTTATTATACCACCTCAGCGCGTTTAGCGAAGCGGTTTCCTAGGCACGTCTTGTCGAAGCAAAGATCGTGTTCCCCTTATTCCGAGATTCCCATCAATACGGACGTGGGTAACCCAACTGCGACATTGATTGCGGCGCTTGGGATATAAGCGAGTTTTACCAGGCCAGTGGGGATGCATAGTTCCGTCCGCCCATATATAAGGGGATAAGGATCCACCTTTTTACCTACGCCTTCTTCCTCCTTTGCTTATCCATCTCTGCGCACTCGAGCTCCAGCGCCCAAGTCCGCACATCTCACCTCAACCTTCTCCAACCATGTCTGGAGCGAGAGGCAAGTGGATGGCCTCCTCCGTTACGGAAGGGCACATCAAGAAGCTGCGCAGCGCTGGATATTTCTCCAGCGATATCGCGCACCGGCTCCCCGACGAGGGGCAGCTCATCCCCACCCCCAGGCCCCATGAGAGGGTGGTATTCCTTCCCCATTTCCTCCGCGGACTGGGCTTCCCACTCCACCCCTTTGTCCGGGGACTCATGTTCTACTATGGCCTGGATTTCCATGATCTGGCCCCGAATTTCATCCTCAACATCTCGGCGTTTATCGTCGTGTGCGAGGCCTTCCTCTGCATCCAACCCCACTTCGGCTTGTGGCTCAAGACCTTCAATGTCAAGCCGAAGGTTGTGAAGGGCAGCCAAGCGGAGTGCGGAGGCGCCATGGTGGGCAAGATGCCCAACGTCACTTGGCTCGAGGGCGCCTTCATGGAAACTATCAAAGGGTGGCAATCGGGGTGGTTCTACATCATCGAGCCGCGTGACCCTAAATGGGCAGCGGTCCCCGAATTCAGATCTGGCATCCCCATGCGGCTCACTTCCTGGAAGGAGAAGGGCCTGCTGTGGGGTAGTTCGGAAGAGCTGACCGGACTCCAGTCCTGTCTCCAAACCCTGGTGAACAAGAAGCTTAAGCTTGTCAATGTGATCCAGGTCATGCTCGTCCACCGGATTCTCCCCTGCCAACAGCAGGACTTCAATTTGTGGGAGTTTGATCCGGCACAGCACCGGACCTTGAGCGGCCTCTTCGACACTACGTACGAAGATGCCTGGAGGGTGCTGTTCAAGGGCGCCGAAGCTCTCGCATCCGCTATCGAAGATCACGGATTCAGCTTGCAGCGTCCGGCCAGCAAGGTAAGCCATGTTATCCTTTATGGGACACTTGCTTTTCATAGTTTGACTTTAAGCAGGACCTAAACTCCCAATACCTTTAACAGGCCTGGCAGGCGACGTCCGGACAGGTTAACTGTCCGGCTCCCCTTCCAGAAGATCCAGCAGATGCCCGTTTGACAGGGCTGCTGGTCCCGGCACTTTATGTAGTGCCGCAGAAGAAGGCTAAGAAGAAGGCCACGGGAACCCGAAGGAGTTCTCGGCGTCAGGTGGTATCGGATTCATCGTCCGATGACTCCGAGGCAGACTCCTCCCACGAGGACAAGGAGAAGAAAGAAGCCTCTCCCCCAGCGGGGGGAGAGAGGAAAAGGAAGGCCTCCCCAACGAGGGAGGCCGAAGGGTCCAAGAAGGGAAGGACCCTTCCCCCGGACTGTTCCGCCAACATCGGCGATGGCGACGAGGAGTGGCCTTCAAGGGCCAAGCCCCTGGCAAGATTGTAAGTATCCGGACCCATGAATAACTCATAATTTTTCTTTTTGTCGCACGATGTCTTTCTAATGCCGCATACAACCCTGTAGTCCGCCCAAGGACGATCTTCCCGCTTCGACGAGCGGGTCCTTGGGTCCGTCGGATGTGGATAGTACTTCACTTCCGACCGCCTCCACCCCCCGTGACACCGACGATGCCGAGGTGGGATCCCAGGAAGGGACCCACCAGGGGGAGGGGGCCCAGAGGTGCCGCAGGGCAACCTCCCGGACTTTGTGCCGGACTCCGCACCAGAACCTGTAGTGGTTCCGGAGTCGGCGGGCGGCCCCTTCGTAAGAAGGGCAAGACCGTGATGTCAGCGGCCTCCGTCCAACCGGAGGCGCCGGATACTTTGCTGGAGGCACTCAATGGCGCTTCCATCAAAGAGGGACACCGCACTGTCATGAGTGCGGTGATTCAGAAGGTTCAGCTCGCCAAAAGCGGGCTGACCGAAGCCTGCAGCAGCCTTCTAACAGGCTTTGAGGTAAGAATTTTAATATATGTAAAATAGTACCGCATAGACAGTAGCCCATGATGCTCGGTTCGGTGTTCGGAAAGAAAAACCGGACTGAGGATCTAAAAAGATATACGTAGGAGTCTTAAAATATGTCAATATGGGAATGCAGGCTGCGCTGCTGACCTCTGCCGCACTGACTGCGGAGGTCAATGCTTTGAAGCAAGGCCTCGAGCGGTCCGAGAGCGAGCTCGGCCGTGCCAAGAAGCAGCTCGAGGACAAAGAAGGTGAGTAACACCTTATTAAAGTTGTACCTTACAGAAAAGGATTTGGTTGCAAGAGGAATGACAAGGATAACGTGGGTACTCCAGGGGCTACGAACGAGGTGGCGACCCTGAAGGAGGCGGTGTCCGCGGCCGAACACAATGCGGCCGCGGAACGCGCTGGGCGAGAGAAGCAGGAGGCGCGGGTGGCAGAGGTACAGCAAGAGCTCCAGGCTCTCGTGGAAAAACACGAGAGTTTCGAACGTGACTCGAAGACTCGAGAGTCCGAGCTTGCGTCGGCTCTTGAGAGTGCCAAAGCCGCTAAGGCCGAAGCCCACAAGGCCCTCCAGGAAATCGAGGCATTGAGGAAGATAGCGGCGGGTAAGGCATTCTTCATGCAAAGCAAGCATGTAAATGTGAATTACCTATTACTTACCCAAATTCGGAGCTCTCCAGGAGCGTTCGAAGATCTGCCCTGTAGCTTGTCCAATGACGCCGCTTTCTACAGAGCCGAGGAGGGGAGCTCGACGGAGAAGGTGTTCTAGTCTCAGTATGCTGAGGCCGGACATCCGGTGCCCCTTAGCGACCAGCTGAAGCAGCTGGTCGAGCTCCACAAGGTGGCCGAACAGGCCATGAAGGGCCTCATAGTTCGGCTGTGGCCCAAGGAGGCCATGCCTGGGAGCTACTTCAGCCTGGTGCGGCGGCTGGTGGACGCTTGTCCATGGGTTGAGGTCATCAAGCACTCTGCCTGCATTGAAGGCGCCCGTCGGGCCCTTGCCCGTGCAAAGGTGCACTGGGGCAGGATGGACGCTGAGAAGCTTGTGACGGACGCGCCACCGACGGGCAAGGAGTATCGCACGCCCGAGATGTATTATAAGGGTGTCCTGAAGGGTGCCCGCATGATTGCGGGTGAGTGCTCCAAAGATGTAATATTTGAGTAGACTCGCATTTTGTTATCATGTGCGCGGAAAACTTTGTTCATGTGCGCTAAGCAACGCTTGTTGATTTAAAATATTACCTTCTGTGCGACCGTTTATCAAATCTGAGAGATGGCAAGTCGTCGGCTTCAGCCCCCATGCTACGAGTGATGGGGTGTTTGGGATAAACTTGAGCACTCTTGTTCCCATTTTTGGGTCCATCTAGGGAGGCGCTCAACACAACGAACGAGGCAACCGGGCTTATAATGCTTGAACACTCTCACTTAGCCATAGAATTCTATAATTTTAAATTTCGGCGAAGCCCCTAGAGTTCGGAAGGCCGAATTCGGGGCGCTATCCACGCCTGGGCCGGACGAAGCCGATTCCTCGCTCTAAGTGGAATAAGTCTTTAGGGACTCGAAAAAACCTCTCGAACAGCGACCGGCTCTCGCCTCATCATGACGGTCAGTTTTAGCTTTCTCCACTGAGGCGCTCGCCCAGCTCAACTGGGGCACAATCGCAGTGGTTCTCCCAGTGCTACCTTAGCCGATATAATGGAACGTAAGGTACCAAAACATGGGAGCCGGGCAAACCCAACTATTGACCCAAGACATGATTCGGAGCTGATGCATATAATGCTATAAGTTCAGGGTGCCGCACTTGTGAAAGTGTTCGGACTTATCACACCATAATGTGGGGAACTTAAGCCCCTGGTGTATTTAGCCGTACCATAGTGTACGGATGCAACATGTCATAAATGAACATGTGTATAAGAAAGGAATGCAATTATATGCAAAAAAAGTGATGCATTGTTTATTCAAGAAATACTGCCATGAATGCAGAACGATACAAATAGTGCGATAAGCAAGGGGTAGGACTATTAAACATGTCCCCCTCCAAGGGTAGGCAGCGGAATGGTGTGTAAAACAGATTTAATGCTAGTAATGGAGACCACCTGGATACTCGTCGTAGCCTTTATCCTTCCCTGGCTGTTGCATCGTGAGTTCGGCAGGTCTGCTGCCGGACAGGGCCTCTAGTAAATGGAGTCCTGTGGATAAGAAAAGAAAGAAAGAAAAAGGATGACACACTTGGGAGCCCCTGGTGTGGTTGAGCCGCACTCTGGGCCTGTCGTGGTCGTGCCCGTCCCCCTATGCCCATAGTATCTCTAGAGCGTAATGATGTACGTGAAGTACTGGTCTTGCAATTTTGCAAGGGCTGGGGTTGGGGCCGCATTGCTACGCGTGCTTGGAACGTGCCAGGTGGTCTTGTTGTAGGTTACTCCGGATGCGTTTAGCAGTGTCCGGTCGCTTAACGGCCGGACTCGAGAATTGCCTTAAGAGGCTGCTCTATACTTCTGCCGCGAGAGCCGCTGTGTGCTCCTCCGTTCGGAGAGAGCGTTCAGTGTTTCCGTTGACCATGATGACTCCTCGAGGGCCTGGCATCTTGAGCTTGAGGTATGCATAGTGCGGCACCGCGTTGAACTTTGCAAACGCGGTCCGTCCGAGCAGAGCATGATAGCCGCTGCGGAACGGAACTATGTCGAAGATTAAGTCCTCGCTTCGGAAGTTATCTGGGGATCCGAAGACCACTTCTAGTGTAACTGATCCTGTACAATTGGCCTCTACACCTGGTATGACGCCTTTGAAGGTCGTCTTTGTGGGTTTAATCCTTGAGGGGTCTATGCCCATCTTGCGCACTGTATCCTGATAAAGCAGGTTCAGGCTGCTGCCGCCGTCCATTAGGACTCTGGTGAGGTGAAATCCATCGACGATTGGGTCTAGAACCAAAGCGGCGAATCCGCCATGGCGAATGCTGGTGGGGTGGTCCCTTCGATCAAAGGTGATCGGGTAGGAGGACCATGGGTTGAACTTTGGGGCGACTGGCTCCATCGCGTATACGTCCTTGAGTGCACGCTTCCGCTCCCTTTTGGGTATGTGGGTTGCGTATATCATGTTCACCGTCCGCACTTGTGGGGGGAAACCCTTCTGTCCTCTATTGTTCGGCGGTCGGGTCTCTTCCTCGTCATCGCTATGCAGCTCCTTGTCATTGTTTTCGGCAATTAGATTGCCTGCCTGCTTGAATACCCAACAGTCCCTGTTGGTGTGATTTGCTGGCTTTTCGGGGGTGCCGTGTATCTGGCACGAGCGGTCGAGTATTCGGTCCAAATTGGACGGACCCGGAGTAGTTCTTTTGAATGGCTTTTTCCGCTGACCGGGTTTGGAGCCTCTGAATCCGGCATTGACTGCCGTATCCTCAGTATTGTCACTGTTAATGCGGAGTTTGTGCTTGTTGCGACGCAACCTGCCATTGCGGTCCTTGGTATCCAGACTGCTAGAATTTTTGCTGAGGTTGTTGCTGCGGGCTAGCCAGTTGTCCACTCCCGCGCAGAAGCGGGTCATGAGTGATGTGAGGGCTGCCATGGATTTCGGCTTTTCCTGTCCTAGGTGCCGGGCCAGCCACTCGTCTCGGATGTTATGTTTGAAGGCTGCTAGGGACTCCGCGTCCGGACAATCGACGATTTGATTTTTCTTGGTTAAGAACCGTGTCCAGAATTGTCTGCCGATTCATCTGGCTGCTGAATTATGTGGCTTAGGTCATCACCGTCCGGTGGTCGCACATATGTGCCCTGGAAGTTATCAAGGAATGCGGCTTCCAGGTCCTCCCAACACCCAATTGATTCTGCTGGCAGGCTGTTAAGCCAATGCCGAGCTGGTCCTTTAAGCTTGAGTGGGAGGTATTTGATGGCGTGAAGATCATCACCGCGGGCCATGTGGATGTGAAGGAGATAGTCTTCAATCCAAACCGCGGAGTCTGTTGTGCCGTCATAGGATTCAATATTCATGGGTTTAAACCCTTCGGGGAATTGATGATCCATTACTTCATCTGTGAAGCATAGTGGGTGTGCGGCGCCTCTATATTGGGCTATATCACGACGTAACTCAAACGAGCTTTGTCTACTGTGTTCGGCCCGGCCGGACTTGCTGTATCCGGCGCGACAGTTGTTGTCGCGTATCGTGGGGTGCCCACGCGATCCGTAGATCGATCTTGATTGTCTTGCCTTATCCTCCAATATATCTCGCAAGTCCGGCGCATTCCCTCGTGGCTTTGTACTTTTCGAGCGATGCCGGGGTACGGTTTTAGTGGAGGGCCTAGAGGCCTCTCTGTCGCGGCCACGAGGTGGCCGGTCAGCCGTATTGTGCGCTGGTGATGTAGGTTTATATGCTTCCTCCTCTAATCGTGGGAGCAGCTTGCGTTTGGGGTAGCTTTTGGAGGGGCGTTCGAGTTCGTGCTCTTCGGCTGCAAGGACTTCAGTCCATCTGTCGGCTAGCAGATCTTGATCAGCTCTAAGTTGTTGCTGCTTTTTCTTGACGCTGCTTGCCGTGGCCATAAGCCTGCGTTTAAAACGCTCTTGTTCGACGGGATCCTCAGGTACGACGAATTCGTCGTCGTCGAGGCTTGCCTCGTCTCCGGAGGGAGGCATGTAATTATCATCCTCTACCTCTTCGTCTGCCGCTCTCTCGTGAGGGCTGGCTTCTCCACCCTCCTGTGCTGAATCTTGCTAGAGGGGGTTTTCTTCGGCACTGTCTGGGGTGCTATTATCGCCGGTGCCGGAATCTCCATTTTGCTGTGGCGGGATTTAGAGCGGCGCCGCTGACGTCGGCGCTTAGGCTGTTTCTTGGAGGGTGTCGGTGTCAAAACCGGCGGATCTCGGGTAGGGGGTCCCGAACTGTGCATCTAGGCGGATGGTAACAGGAGACAAGGGACACGATGTTTTTACCCAGGTTCGGGCCCTCTCAATGGAGGTAAAACCCTACTCCTGCTTGATTGATATTGATGATATGGGTAGTACAAGAGTGGATCTACCACGAGATCAAGGAGGCTAAACCCTAGAAGCTAGCCTATGGTATGATTGTTGTAATGGTTATGTTGTCCTACGAACTAAAACCCTCCGGTTTATATAGACACCGAAGAGGGCTAGGGTTACACAGAGTCGGTTACAATGGTAGGAGATCTACATATCCGTATCGCCAAGCTTGCCTTCCACGCCAAGGAAAGTCCCATCCGGACACGGGACGAAGTCTTCAATCTTGTATCTTCATAGTCTTGGAGTCCGGCCGATGATGATAGTCCGGCTATCCGGACACCCCCTAGTCCAGGACTCCCTTAGTAGCCCCCGAACCAGGCTTCAATGACGATAAGTCCAGCGCGTATGTAATCTTCGGTGTTGCAAGGCGGGTTCTCCTTTAAGTTCCATGTACCTGCCGAACAGTGTCCGGCTTCCTTATCAATGTTGTGCTTCTTGGCTTCCACGCCCAATAATGGCCTTCTTCCACGCGTCACACAAATGCGAAAAGCCAGGGTATCTTTTGTGTTTTACCCCCTAGCTGCACAAATAATCTGCCTATAAGAGAGGCAAGAATCCAGATCCAAATCACACCGTCTTCCTTCCACGAGTACTCATCGGAGCGCCTCTGACCAAAAATCCATTCCATCATGGACTGTTGACGCGGCTCCTCCTCTCGCGCTCACAGCCCTCTGCCGGGAGATTGGCAGAGATGTTCTGTCCCGCACAACGAGCTGGTGACGCTCCAAGCGGAGGGATATCTCCCTCCGGCCTTCATGGTCCCGATTCGAACCAGGATGGCCACCTACCAAGGTGGGAAGCAAGCGGAGGCTACCCCGAGTCCCAACAAAGGGGAGCGGGTATGCTTCATCCCCTATCTGATAAGGGGGCTCGGATTTCCCATACATCCGTTCCTCCGCGGGCTCCTGGAGTTCTACGGACTCCAGCTCCATCACCTCACGCCCGCCTCTATCCTGCATATTGCGGGCTACGTAGCTCTTTGCGAGCTATTTCTGGGCGTCGAGCCCCATTTTGCGCTGTGGAAGAGGTTGTTCTGCCTTGTACCCCGCTCTCACGAGAGGTCCATATATCAAGTGGGCGGTGCCGGAATATGGCGCATCGCTGGGACCGGATATCCATCCGGAACCCCTAAGAAGGCGTCCGAAGACTGGCCTTCAGAATGGTTTTACATAGAAGACGCTCCGCTGCCGGACCCTGTTCGGATCGGCCTACCGGAGTTCAGTAATGCTCCTTTGAAGAAACGCCTTAGCTGGCGCCCACGGAGCCCCCAACCGGAGGAAGACAAGAGCGTCCATTATTTGATGGGCCGGATAAGGTTACTGGCCCATTACGGGTTGACCATGATTGGAGTCATGGCGACATGCATTATGCGGGGGGTGCAGCCGCTGCAATACAGGGGCCACCCTATGTGGGATTTCAACGGGGAGGACGATGCCACCCGTCATGGCCGCAAAGGGCTGGGATCGGCCGAAGACCTGGCGAAGATCCTGTCCGGCCTATACAAGGGGGAGAAGGAGGATTTCCTCCAGACGAGCCCGTTGAACGGGTTCTCCATGAATAACCCTCGGCGTTGGGTAAGCAAACACTTTGTGTGCCCGACCCGTGCTTTCAAAGTTTAAGTTTCTTATATTATGCTTTCAACGCAGGAGCTGCGTTGGGTTGTGGAGGGCATGCTCAGTCTAGCTCCGCAACCCGAGGATCCAGAGAGATCCCAGGATCCGGCCTTTGAAGAGGACCCGGACATAAAGGTGGAGCTGATCGATGGGGTGTTCCACCAGCTCAGCATGGATAATGCTTTAGTCGCCATTACGGCTGACTACCCCGGACTATATCCGGCTTCCCAGGTGATTGTGACCGAAGTCCCGACACCATTATTTCTTCCTTGCTCATTTCTGACCACCGTATATGATGGTGTTTTGCAGGAGGCACCTTCAAGGCGGGAAGCCGAGACCACGGCGGCTGACCAACAAGGGTCAGTCCGGTCCAGTAGGCGGAAGTGGAGCGCGGCGCGGATTGAAACGTCGCCGCAAAGGTATAGCTCATGGTTCGTTATTTAGAGCAACGCTCCTAGGAAGTGTTTGAACGCTCATGGCTTTTGCAAGAGAAAAAGCGCCCGCCGGACTGCGGACGTAGAGGTTGCCAACCCAGCCTCTACCAGCCAAGCTCCAGCACCTGGTCTGGAGGGGGAGGCGAGCGCAAGGCGCGAGCCGGATACTTCTCCAACGGAGGATGCCGACAGACTGTCCGCCACCAAATCTGAGGTGGAGAGCGCCATGAACCACAGGCGCCGCCGGACAGTTTTTCGTGATGCGTGCTTCTCCCTTGAGGCGTTGGATGCCTTTAACGCGGGGGACGCGCACCTCCATGCTGCTCAAGATGGTTTAACCAGAGCCACGGAGCAGTATGTAAAGGACATACGGGTAAGAGATTTTAATAGTTGTATATGCCAGTAGCCCCCGAGACTTAAAATAGTTATATTAACTGATTTAAGGATCAATTGAAATGCAGGATCTTACGAAGAAGAATACCCAACTGTCTCAGGAGCTGCAAGAGTGTAAGGCCCAACTTGAGGCCGCACTTACTGCCGCAGGAGGAGACACAGGGACCCCTCCTGGTAACACATTGTTATATATTTTTTTGTTAAAAAGATAAGTGGTGTGCGGCGTGCGCGCAAGTCTAAAAATGACTTTGCAGGTGCTGCCGGACAGGATCCGAACAGGCAAGAACTACTGCGCCAGCTGAAGGCCGGCGAGAGAGTGCTGACGAGGGTGCAGCAGGAAAGGAACAAGCTCCAGGATGCCCACGCCCAGCTTGGAGAAGAGCTAAAAGGCGTTCGGGCCGAGCTGTCTGGCTCCGTTAAGGAGAAACAGCGGCTTCGTTGCAGCATCTATGGTAAGTGCTTGAGCGAACTCCTTTGAAAAGAAGAGTTCGGCGAGGAAGTCAATTGACAAAATATGTCTGTAGCTATACTCACAGGTCGCCCTGCGGAGGAGATGCCCGTATCAACGGGTGATCAGCTTCCCGAGCTGGTGCAACTGCTAGAACGAGTTCGGCGGGCAATGAGCGGCGTCGTCCAGGCTTTATGGCCATCCCTCTCCCTACATGAGGGCCTTGGGGAGCTTGCGGAGAAGCTTCAGGGAGTGCGGCAGCGCTTCCGTTTATGGAAGATTTCGGCCTGCCGCCAACGTGCCAGGGAGGCCTGGGCCATGGTGAAGACGTGGTACAAGAAGGCGGATCCCAACCACATGGCCGAGGTCGGACCTATGGGGCCCGATGGGAAGGAGATCCCTGTGAGTTTAGTATACGGCCAAGTAGAGTTGGCCGCTAAATTTTCCCAACGGGACTGTAAATTAGATAGCCTGTTAGACGGGATTGAGGAAGAATACAGTCAGTCGATTTGACAATGTATTGTAAAATGACATGTAAAATGCCTTCTAGCCGGATTGTAGATCGTTTGTCTTTGCCGACCTTTTCGCTTCAACCTCGGGACCCTAGAGTCCGGAGTGTGTCCAAATACCCTCTCGGTTAAGAAACAACCGGGGCATGCATGGAGACCAGGCGTAGGGGTCATTGGTGCTTTATCAGACAAGTGCCCAACTAGTTATGTTATATTACATGGTTAGTAAGAAACATCTTCCAGGGAGAATAGTTTCGTTAAGGGTTCCTTTCCCTGGGAGGCATGCCCTAAAGTGCATGTCCGGACTGCGACAAGAGCAGGAAAACATCTGGGGGCAGATAAATAAATAGGTAAAAAAATCATCTTTCAAGTCACCGACCGAGTATTCCCTTAAGAACGCTAGCTTTCGGCTTCACCCAGTCTGAGGTACACATCCGGCTGACCCGGCAGTAACAATCGCAGAGGTGCTCCCTTTACCTCCTAGCCGAACAATCGGGAACGTAGGGGTAAGCACAGGATCCAGGCAATCCAGCTTGGCCAAAACTTAAGTCATATCGATGCATATAATGGTGAATAAAAGGTACACGTGGATGTGTGACACGTGTGCTGGGCATGAAGCCCTTATAATTAAGCTTCTGGTAAAGAAGCCCCCGGGTATAGTGAGTGCGAGCAGCACATCAATTGTGTGAGAACAATGCACAAGTAGGCCTGTTAGGGCTTTTATGAAAAGGGTCAAGAGAAAAAAGAGAAACAAAAGGCAGCTAAAGTGTAAAAAATTTGGGCGGGAGAAGGGGACGAACTCTTAGTCCGGCGCTAGGCATAGAATCTTTGGAGGCGGGCTGCGTTCCATGGGTTCGGCTCGAGTCGGTTGTCCGACGCATTTCGCAGACGGTACGCCCTGCCGGTCAAGACTTGATCGATAATGAAGGGGCCTTCCCATTTGGGCTTGAGCTTGTCCTTTTTCTTGTCTGGCAGGCGTAGAACTAGTTCGCCAACATTGTAGGTTTTGGCCCGTACTTCTCTGCTTTGGTATCTTCGAGCCTGCTGCTGATAGAATGCGGAACAAGCTTTGGCAACGTCATGTTCTTCCTCCAATGCATCCAAGCTGTCTTGCCGATCCAACTCGGCTTCTCTTTCTTCGTACATGCGCACTCGAGGTGAGTCATGAATGATGTCGCAGGGCAGAACTGCCTCTGCGCCGTATACCATAAAGAATGGTGTGAATCCGGTAGTACGGTTTGGCGTTGTCCGCAGCCCCCAGAGTACGGAGTCGAGCTCCTCCACCCATTGCGTGTCCGATTTCGTCAGGGACCGCACTAGCCTGGGTTTGATGCCGCTCATTATTAGACCATTTGCTCGTTCCACTTGACCGTTGGTTTGAGGATGATAGACTGAAGCGTAATCGAGCTTAATGCCCATATTTTTGCACCATGATTTAACCTCGTCGGCCGTGAAGTTCGTGTCGTTATCGGTAATGATGCTATGGGGGACACCATAACGGTGTACTACCCCAGATATGAAGTCTATCACTGGTCCGGACTCTGCCGTTTTAACTGGCTTGGCCTCTGTCCATTTGGTGAATTTATCCACCATGACCAATAGGTACCTTGGCTTGTGGGTTCCCCCTTTAAGGGGTCCAACCATGTCAAGCCCCCAGACCACGAACGGCCAGGTAATGGGTATAGTTTTGAGGGCGGTGGGTGGCATATGGCTCTGATTAGCAAAGAGCTGACAACCGACGCATCTTTGGACTAAGTCCTGAGCGTCTGCCCGGGCCGTTGGCCAATAAAATCCTGTACGGAATGCCTTTCCTACAAGGGCCCGAGCTGCGGCGTGGTGTCCGCCTAGTCCGGCATGAATTTCAGCCAGAAGGTCCCGCCCTTCCTCTTCGGAGATACACCTTTGAAGGACTCAGGTTATGCTTTTCTTATAAAGTTCTCCCTCATGGACCTTGTAGGCTTTAGATCGCCGAACTATGCAACGGGCCTCATTTTGGTCTTCAGGGAGTTCCTGCCTAAGCAAGTAGGCTAGGAATGGCTCTGTCCACGGGGCGATTACTGCCATTATTTCATGGGCTGAGGGTGTTATTTCATCGGCTGAATCGCCGAATATGTCAGATTGTTTTGTCTTGGTTGGTGCGGCTGCTTCCGGTTCGTTGTTTCCGGACTCCTCTTCCCATAGTACGGATGGCTTAAAGAGCCGTTCCAGGAAGATGTTTGGAGGGACAGCGTCACGTTTTGCGCCAATGCGTGCCAATATGTCGGTTGCTTGGTTATTATCCCGGGCTACGTGGTGGAATTCGAGTCCTTCGAACCAACCTGACATTTTTAGGACAGCGTTACGATAGGCTGCCATTTTCGGATCCTTGGCATCAAAGTCTCCATTTACTTGGGATATTGCAAGGTTGGAATCCCCGCGCACCTCTAGGCGTTGAATGCCCATGGAGATTGCCATCCAGAGGCCATGTAAAAGGGCCTCGTATTCGGCTGCGTTGTTGGAGTCCGTGTACATTATCTGAAGTACGTATTGGACTGTGTCCCCGGTTGGGGACGTCAATACGATGCCAGCCCCTAATCCGGCCAACATTTTAGAGCCGTCGAAGTGCATAATCCAATTGGAGTATGCGCCGTACTCTTTAGGGAGTTCGGCTTCGGTCCATTTAGCGACAAAGTCAGCCAAAACTTGCGACTTTATAGCTTGCCGAGGTTTGTAAGTTATATCGAATGGTAAGAGCTCAATGGCCCATTTTGCAATCCTGCCTGTCGCATCGCGGTTGTTTATAATGTCGTTGAGGGGTACTTCGGAGGCCACTGTTATCGAACACTCTTGAAAGTAGTGTCGGAGCTTCCGGGATGCCATGAACACCGCATACGCTATCTTTTGATAGTGCGGGTAACGGGATTTGCAGGGGGTTAACACAGTGGATACGTAGTACACTGGTTTTTGAAGAGGGAATTTATGCCCTTCTGTCTCTCGTTCGACGACGAGTACCGCGCTTACAACTTGATGTGTTGCCGCGATGTATAACAACATTGGTTTGCCCAGGTTGGACGCAGCCAGGACCGGATTTGTTGCCAATATGGCTTTTATTTCTTCGAGTCCGGCGGTGGCAGCATCTGTCCACTCAAAGTGTTCGGTGCGCCTGAGGAGGCGATAGAGGGGCAATGCCTTTTCTCCTAGACGGGAGATAAAGCAGCTTAGAGCCGCCACGCATCCAGTCAATTTTTGTATTTGTTTGAGGTCCTTTGGGGTATCCAGTTGTGACAGAGCTCGGATCTTGGCTAGGTTCGCTTCGATTCCTCTGCCGGATACAATGAAGCCCAGGAGCTTTCCGGCTGGTACACCGAAAACGCATTTTTCCGGATTCAGCTTGATGTCATATGCTCTGAGGTTGTCGAATGTGAGCCTCAAGTCGTCTACTAGAGTTTCAGCGTGTTTGGTTTTGACGACTACGTCGTCTACGTATGCCTCTACTGTTTTGCCGATCTGGGTGGCCAGACATGTTTGAATCATGCGCTGATATGTTGCGCCGGCGTTTTTAAGTCCGAAGGGCATCGTGTTGAAGCAGAATGGTCCATATGGAGTGATGAATGCCGTTGCGGCTTGGTCCGCCTCCACCATCTTGATTTGATGGTAGCCGAAGTATGCGTCTAGGAAGCACAACGAATCGTGTCCTTCGGTAGCGTCGATTATCTGGTCGATGCGGGGGAGGGGGAAGGGGTCCTTTGGGCAGGCCTTGTTGAGGTCTTTAAAATCGACACATAGGCGCCAGGATTTGTCCTTCTTTGGTACCATTACCAGGTTTGCTAGCCAATCCGGATGTTTGATGTCTCTAATGAATCTGGCTTCCAATAGTTTGGCTAGCTCTTCTCCCATTGCCTGTCTTTTGGGTTCGGAAAATCGTCGAAGAGCCTGTTTGACTAGCTTGAATCCTTTTAGGATGTTTAGGCTGTGTTTTGCCAGTCTGCGTGGGATTCTGGGCATATCTGAAGGGCGCCAGGCGAAAATATCCCAATTTTCCCGAAGGAATTCTCGCAGTGCGGCGTCTACATCAGTGTTTAATTGTGCCCCGATGGAGGCAGTCTTTGTCGGGTCCGTTGGATGGACCTGGATTTTACTATTTCGTCCGCTGGTTTGAAGGAGGTGGACTTGGATCTCTTATCGAGTATCACATCTTCCCTATTCATAGTAGAGCGCAGCGCGGTGAGCTCTTCTGCCGCTAAGGCTTCGGATAGTGCCTCCAGGGCTAATGCGGCTGTCTTGTTTTCGGCGCGGAGTGCTATGTCCGGATCACTAACGAGAGTGATTATTCCGCTGGGCCCAGGCATTTTGAGCTTTATGTACCCGTAATGGGGTACGGCTTGAAAAATTGTGAATGCCTCTCATCCTAATATAGCGTGGTATCTGCTGCTGAACGGGGCCACTTGGAACGTGACTTCTTCGGACCTGTAATTGTCCGGCGAGCCGAACACCACATCGAGTGTGATTTTTCCGGTGCAGCGCGCTTCCTGGCTAGGGATTATTCCTCTGAAGGTTGTGCTGCTTCGCTCAATGCGGCTCCAGTCTATTTCCATTTTTTGAAGAGTTTCCTCGTAAATGAGGTTTAATCCGCTGCCGCCATCCATGAGTACCTTGGTAAGTCGAAAGCCGTCCACTATTGGGCTAAGGACCAATGCGGCTGGTGCTCGGGCTGTTTGGAATTTAGGTTCGTCGCTGGCGTTAAAGGTGATGGCTGTGTCGCTCCATGGATTTGTTGTTGCTACTTGGTAGACTTCGGCGAGGCTGCGGATTGTCCGTTTCCGCATATTATTTGATGCGAAAGTCTCGAAGACCGTTGACACTGTACCGATATTGTTGGAGTGGTTTTCCGGGGCTAGAAGCTCCTCGCCACTTTTGGCAACCTGCCGTAATATCCAACATGCTCGAAGGCTATGTGTTGGGATGGCGCCCTCTGTACTGTGAATTTTACAGGGTCCGCTAAGCCATCCCTCCAGTACGGTTCCGTGCCCTTTATGGGGTTTTTGCTTTTTGGTTTTTGTACCTGGTGCCTGAGTGTAATGCACCCTTTTGTTGCGGACTAGGGTTGTATTTGGGGCCGGATTGTCCCAAAACTTATTTTCGGTTTTCCGGAAACTCTCCATCGCACAGTACTTTCGTACTATGGACGCCAAGTCGGCGAAGCGTGTAATTTCACGACGGCTGACGGTGTTCAAGATTCCCTCGTCCGTGCAGTTATTGCAAAAAATTGAGATTGCGTTTTCTTCTCGGCAGTCCTTTATCCTGTCCATAACCAGGAGGAATCTGGCCCAGTAGTGATGTACTGTTTCAGCGGGCTCTTGCCGGATTAGAGATAGATCGCGTATGTCTGGGCGGGTGGGCGGAATTAAGTCCGGAACCCTACCCATCTCGAGGCTCAAGGGCCGAGAAGTTTCCAAATTTGGAAGCTTGGATTGCTAGATGTTGTCCAGCGAGTCCGGTCCGATGTCTGACTTTAGGTTCAGTGCTTGATCGAAGTCCGTCCCTCCGCGGGAATCCGGCATGGAGGGTTCGGGAGCCCGGACATGACTAGTTTTCAATACAGGAGAAGAGTCGCCGCGTTGTTCCTCTACCACTGCAACGTGGTGGGTGACCTGGGGAGAGTTAATCTCTCTCAGATCGGTTTTAAGCCCAATCTGATTGTAGTCTGTAGCGACTCCCAGGGCGGCGATGCGATCCAAGAGCTCGTTTACGGATGGGAGCTCTATTGGATCCAGCCGCTCGGCGAATTCCATGCTGACGTGAAGATTGCTTTTAACGACCTGAGAGGTCATTGTCGAAGCGGTGGCCGAACAGGCGGTCATGAGGAAACCACCTAGCCGGATAGTTTGGCCGGCGGCCAGGGCTCCTTTGACGAAGATACCGTCCTTGAAGACGGGTAGAGGCATCCTTCCTATCGGTGACGGCACAGAGGAACTCTCAATGAAAGCACCATTGTCGGTGTCAAAACCGGCGGATCTCGGGTAGGGGGTCCCGAACTGTGCGTCTAGGCGGATGGTAACAGGAGACAAGGGACACGATGTTTTTACCCAGGTTCGGGCCCTCTAGATGGAGGTAAAACCCTACTCCTGCTTGATTGATATTGATGATATGGGTAGTATAAGAGTGGATCTACCACAAGATCAAGGAGACTAAACCATAGAAGCTAGCCTATGGTATGATTGTTGTAATGGTTATGTTGTCCTACGGACTAAAACCCTCCGGTTTATATAGACACTGGAGAGGGCTAGGGTTACACAGAGTCGGTTACAATGGTAGGAGATCTACATATCCGTATCGCCAAGCTTAGCTTCCACGCCAAGGAAAGTCCCATCCGGACACGGGACGAAGTCTTCAATCTTGTATCTTCATAGTCTTGGAGTCCGGCCGATGATGATAGTCCGGCTATCCAGACACCCCCTAGTCCAGGACTCCCTCAGAGGGGTCTTCCTCCGTTGTTCCCTCGCCATTCCCATCCTTTGGGATATCCACCATGTATATGTCATATGACGAGGTGGCTTTCCAGTGCCCAGTAGGCGCTAGTTCTTGGTCGTCTCCGTCATCGTCGTCCATACCATCGATGTCTTCAGAATCGAAGTCTAGCATGTCGGTTAAATCGTCGACAGTGGCTACAAAGTGGGTGGTGGGTGGGCTTTGAATTTCTTCGTCGTCCGCATCCCAACCGTCCTGGCCGCAGTCCGGCCAGGGCTCTCCTGATAACGAGAGATATTTTAGCGAATTCAGGATGTCACCAAAAGGCGAGTGCTAAAAGATGTCCGCGGCGGTGAACTCCATGATCGGCGCCCAATCGGATTCGATTGGTAGGGGTGTGGGAGGTTCGGAGTCCGGCGAGGAGTCCGGCGCCTCGGAGTCACGAGCTTCACGAGGGACAAGGCCAGTATTCGGCTCCATCGCTGTAGAGGTAGCAGCCCCCGAGGCGGTGTCTAGCCACCCATCCTCGATCTGCGCAGTCGGCTCCGAATTAAGGGTCAGAGCAGACTCGTGTGCGGCCTCCAGGGCACTGTACGGCAACGGAGCTAAATCATGCCCATCGCGACAGTGCGGCGCGCTCGGCTGTGGCTCGAATCCATCAAAGATCAAGTCTCCGTGGATGTCAGCCGTGAAGTTCAAACTTCCAAATCTGACTTGATGGCCAGGGGCGTAGCTTTCGATCTGCTCCAGATGGCCAAGCGAATTGGCCCGCAGTGCAAAGCCGCCGAATACGAAGATCTGTCCGGGGAGAAAAGTCTCACCCTGGACCGCGTTGTTGTTGATGATCGAAGGAGCCATCGGGCCTATATGCGACGACACAGAGGAACTCTCGACGAAAGCACCAATGTCGGTGTCAAAACCGGCGGATCTCGGGTAGGGGGTCCCGAACTATGCGTCTAGGCGGATGGTAACAAGAGACAAGGGACACGATGTTTTTACCCAGGTTCGGCCCTCTCAATGGAGGTAAAACCCTACTCCTGCTTGATTGATATTGATGATATGGGTAGTACAAGAGTGGATCTACCACGAGATCAAGGAGGCTAAACCCTAGAAGCTAGCCAATGGTATGATTGTTGTAAAGGTTGTTCGTCCTACGGACTAAAACCCTCCGGTTTATATAGACACCGGAGATGGCTAGGGTTACACAGAGTCGGTTACAATGGTTGGAGATCTACATATCCGTATTGCCAAGCTTGCCAAAAGTATATGAAAGTTAAATAATATTGAAAGTTAAATAATATTGGCATGGAACAATCAAAAATTATAGATACGACGGAGACGTATCAACCTGTCAGGTGTGGCATACATGCTTGCCTGGTGCAGATCGATCTCTCACCGCCCGATGTTACCATTGGTTTTCTGGATTGGTGGGCAACGTCTTACAATGTTTCCCCGTCCGGCCATCGTAAGGTCCTCTCTCCGCATGGTGAATCTCAAAGCTCGCAATGCATGTGTCTTCACCTTTGAGTTGTTGTCTGCCACTTATGTGACCCAGGCTATCCTATCCGCGTCTTCACCTATGAGTTGTTGTATACCCTTCGCTTGACCTAGACTATCCGTGGCTAGACTGGTTAGTGGGCGTAAACCGAGGCAGCATCCTGGATCCTGATCTTCTCCTATCAATAAAAGGACACATAAATCTTTTGCGTATCCGTGGAAAAATATCGCACGGGGAGAATAACTGTAAGTATACATATTCCCGTTCCAATGGTACCCGATACCATGCACATCTCCCAAACAAGACAAGGGTATCCTGCTTCTCCGTGAAGTTTCAGGTCATTCCGACGACTTTTATTTCTGCACAAAAATAACACCATGGCAATTCTGCTGAAAACAGCGTCAGTCCGGGTTAGTTCCATTCAAATCATGCAAATTAGAGTCCAAAACAAAGGCATAAGAGCTTGGAAAAATAGATACATTGGAGACGTATCAGGGGTTCAACCATCTCCTTAATGAACTCACATAAACCAATGGCCTGAGATAATATTTAACAACAATCATTAGTATCACTAACCACATTGTCATCACACCAAAATACAATTTAGAGATAAATGCACTTTATCTCTGAGGGAGTCCTGGACTAGGGGGTGTCCGGACAGCCGGACTATCATCATCGGCCGGACTCCAAGACTATGAAGATACAAGATTGAAGACTTCGTCCCGTGTCCGGATGGGACTTTCCTTGGCGTGGAAGGCAAGCTTGGCAATACGGATATCTAGATCTCCAACCATTGTAACCGACTCTGTGTAACCCTAGCCATCTCCGGTGTCTATATAAACCGGAGGGTTTTAGTCCGTAGGACGAACAACCTTTACAACAATCATACCATAGGCTAGCTTCTAGGGTTTAGCCTCCTTGATCTCGTGGTAGATCCACTCTTGTACTACCCATATCATTAATATCAATCAAGCAGGAGTAGGGTTTTACCTCCATCGAGAGGGCCCGAACCTGGGTAAAAACATCGTGTCCCTTGTCTCCTGTTACCATCCGCCTAGACGCACAGTTCGGGACCCCCTACCCAAGATCCGCCGGTTTTGACACCGACATTGGTGCTTTCATTGAGAGTTCCTCTGTGTCGTCAATGATAGGCTTGATGGCTCCTTCAATCATCAACAACCACGCAGTCCAGGGTGAGACTTTTCTCCCCGGACAGATCTTTGTGTTCGGCGGCTTTGCACTGCGGGCCAATTCGCTTGGCCATCTGGAGCAGATCGAAAGTTACGCCCCTGGCCATCAGGTCAGAGTTGGAAACCCTAAGCTTCATGGCTGACATCCGCGGAGACTTGATCTTCGATGGATTCGAGCCACAGCCGAGCGGGCCGCACTGTCACGATGGGCATGATTTAGCTCAGCCGCCGGACAATGCCTTGGAGGCCGCACATGAGTCCGCTCTGACCTCTAGTTTGGAGCCGACCGCGCAGATCGAGGACAGGTGGCTGGACACCGCCTCGGGAGCTGCAATCTCTACGGCGATGGAGCCGAATACTAACCTTGTCCCTCGTAAAGCTCGTGACTCTGAGGTGCCGGACTCCTCGCCGGACTCCGAACCTCCTGCGCCCCTACCAATTG
This sequence comes from Triticum timopheevii, assembly GCA_963921465.1. Classification (NCBI taxonomy): domain Eukaryota; kingdom Viridiplantae; phylum Streptophyta; class Magnoliopsida; order Poales; family Poaceae; genus Triticum; species Triticum timopheevii. The sequence goes on from OY997262.1 coordinate 327,099,086, forward strand.
AATCCGATTGGGCGCCGATCATGGAGTTCACCGCCGCGGACATCTTTCAGCACTCACCCTTTGGCGACATCCTGAATTCGCTAAAGCATCTCTCGTTATCAGGAGAGCCCTGGCTAGATTGCGGCCAGGACGGTTGGGATACGGATGACGAAGAAATTCAAAATCCACCCACCACCCACTTTGTAGCCACTGTCGACGATCTGACCGACATGCTAGACTATGACTCCGAAGACATCGACGGTATGGACGACGATGCCGGAGACGACCAAGAACCAGCGCCTATGGGGCACTGGAAAGCCACCTCAACTCATGATATATATATGGTGGATGCCCCAAAAGGGAGCGATAATGAGGAACAACGAGACGCGGCGAAGGATAATCCCTCTGAAAAACAACCAAAACGGCGACGTAAGTGCCGCCCCAAGTCCCGCCTCGATAACAACAGCACTCATAGTGACCCAGCCATAGAGCAGGGAAAACCAGTGGGTGACGAACATGCAACCAAGCAACCATCCGAACAGGATGAATCAGATAATCAACCCATCCCCGGCGAAAACAATAGTCGAGACGATCTCACGCCGGACACACCACCGGAGCGTAAAAACCTTCACAAAAGGCTTGTCGCCACTACAAGAAGCTTGAAGAAGCAGAAACGGAAGCTCAAATCAGCGGAAGACATGCTCAGAACGAGGTGGAGCAAAGTACTCAAGACCACGGACAAATATGGCAACAGCCACCAAACATAGAGCTATCCGAAGCGCAAGCTGCTGCCCGAATTCGACGAGGAGGCCGTAGAGCCCCCACAGTCAAAAAGCAAAGAGGCCGCCTGGCCGGATAGACGACCAGATGATAGGCCAAGAGCGACAAGCGGCGCCGCACACAAGCCGGCACATGATCCTCGCAAAACAAATGGTCCGGTCAGGTCCATTTATGGGCCAAAGAAGAGGGCCCCAGGAAGCAACACAACACGCCGAGTGTTCGAAGACAACGGCACACCCAAATACAGGGGCGCCGCACACCCACTATGTTTCACCGATGAGGTGCTGGATCATGAATTTCCAGCGGGGTTCAAGCCCGTAAACATAGAGGCATACGACGGAACAACAGACCCCGGAGTCTGGATTGAGGATTACATCCTACACATACATATGGATAGAGGAGACGATCTCCACGCCATAAAATATCTACCCCTCAAGCTCAAAGGGCCAGCTCGGGATTGGCTCAAAAGCCTCCCAGAAAATACCATTGGAAGTTGGGAAGAGCTCGAGGACACGTTTAGAGCAAATTTTCAAGGGACTTATGTCCGCCCTCCGGATGCAGATGATTTAAGTCACATAACCCAACAGCCCGGAGAATCAGCGCGCAAATTCTAGAACAGGTTCCTCACTAAAAAGAACCAAATAGTCGACTGTCCGGACGCTGAAGCCCTAGTAGCTTTTAAACATAACGTCCGAGACAAATGGCTCGCCAGACACCTCGGCCAGGAAAAGCCAAGAACAATGGCCGCGCTAACAAGCCTCATGACCCGCTTTTGCGCGGGGGAAGACAGCTGGCTAGCAAGATGCAGCACCAGCGACCCGAGTACATCCGAGATCAGAGATGGAAACGGAAAATCACGGCGCAGAAAGGACCAGCGCTGAAATAAAGAAAAAAGCCCAAAGAACACGGTGGTCAACGCCGGATTCAAAAGCTCGCGGCCGAACAACAAAACACTGCCTCTTAAGGACAACAGTGACGAGCTATCCAACTTAAACAAAATTTTGGATTGGATATGTCAAATCCACAGTACCCCCGGGAAGCCTGCAAACCACACCCACCGAGATTGTTGGGTCTTCAAACAGTCCGTCTGACTCAACGCGGAACACAAGGGGCTCGACGCGCCAAGCGAAGATGACGACGAACCCCACCAGCAGAGCGCCGGAAAACAAAAGACTTTCCCACAAGAAGTCAAAACAGTAAACTCACTTCATGTGATTATACGGAACAATAGTGCGGCACCCGCTACAGTACACGTCGCACGGTCCACCCCAGCGGAATCCCGAGATTGGATGTCAAAACCAATTACTTTCGACCACCTAGATTATTCCAGAAGCATTCGAAATGCAGGATGGACTGCTCTGATATTGGATCCTATAATCGACGGACTACAATTTACACAAGTCCTAATGGATGGCGGCAGCGATTTAAACCTACTATATCCGGACACAATCCGCAAGTTGGGGATAGAGCCTACTAAAACTCGCCATAGCCGCACTTCCTTCAAAGGTGTGACACTAGGCCCTTACGCCAAGTGCACGGGCTCCTTACTACTAGAAGTTGTGTTCGGATCACCCGACAACTTCCGTCGCGAAAAGCTAATCTTCCATGTCGCCCCATTCAAAAGTAGCCATCAAGCACTATTGGGACATGAAGCTTTCACCCGCTTTAACGCAATACCGCATTACGCGTCTCTTACACTTAAAATGCCCGGTCCACGCAGCATCATCTCATTAAAAGGTCGTTGGAGACCCCGGACACGGCTAGGCGAGTCCAGTACAAATAAACTAGGGGCTCCCTAGCCGCATACCCCTTCACAAGGGGCTGCGCGTACAAACAATAAAGAGCCAATAAAAGCTCAACTTTATTCATTCATTCATACTTTGTATTCAATAAATTTTTTACACGATTTCTTTTCAAGCTAAGTTCCTCTCTTTTTACAGATGAACAACGTGTACACCCGTCCAGGATACGGCACAACGGAGACACGGGCGCAGACGTGCAGCAGGGACCCGTGGAAAGGATTCTTTTCAGATTAAGACCCTGCGTAGACCTTTCTTACTGTCTCTTGTTGATTCATATCCTACGGTTTTTCACCATAACCAACGAGGAGGCTGGCATTTTGGCATCGGCCGCACCAGAAATTCTCGCCGTACCTGGACACTAGGGGCTTAGGGCATTGTTCTGCCCGTCATCATAAAGACCGAATACCTTAGGGAGTGTTCGGCATCTCGAGTTAGGCCTTATATGCATCAGCTCCGAATCATGTCTTTGGTCAAATGTTGGGTTTGCCCGGTGTCGGTGTCAAAACTGGCGGATCTCGGGTAGGGGGTCCCGAACTGTGCGTCTAGGCGGATGGTAACAGGAGACAAGGGACACGATGTTTTACCCAGGTTCGGGCCCTCTTGATGGAGGTAAAACCCTACATCCTGCTTGATTAATATTGATGATATGGGTAGTACAAGAGTGGATCTACCACGAGATCAAGGAGGCTAAACCCTAGAAGCTAGCCTATGGTATGATTGTTGTAATGTATATTATGTACTACGGACTAAAGCCCTCCGGTTTATATAGACACCGGAGAGGGCTAGGGTTACACAGAGTCGGTTACAATGGTAGGAGATCTACATATCCGTATCGCCAAGCTTGCCTTCCACGCCAAGGAAAGTCCCATACGGACACGGGACGGAGTCTTCAATCTTGTATCTTCATAGTCTTGGAGTCCGGCGGACGATGATAGTCCGGCTGTCCGGACACCCCCTAGTCCAGGACTCCCTGAGTAGCCCCTGAACCTGGCTTCAATGACGATGAGTCCGGCGCGCATAATGTTCGGCATTGCAAGGCGGGTTCCTCCCTTAAATAATCCAGAGAAGATCATGAACACCAGGATAGTGTCCGGCTCTGCAAAACAAATTCCACATTCCACCGTAGAGAGAATAATATATACACAAGTTCAATCTGCTGACGTATTTTGCGGCATGACATCACACTACCACCAAGCCTTTACTTGAATCGTTTTTTATTATACCGTCTCAGCGTGTTTAGCGAAGCGGTTTCCTTGGCACATCTTGTCGAAGCAGAGATCGTGTTCCCCTTATTCCGGGATTCTCATCAATACGGACGTGGGTAACCCAACCGCGCCCGTCGCCATGCCTCCTCCATCGAAGGCGAATCCCGAACGGTCACGGAGACGGCTCTTGGTATTTTCCCTCTTTATAAGAGGACCAAGGCTCGTTCTTTTTCTTCAATCTTTCCACCGAATCTCCTCGCTCCAAGTTCCAACACCCAGAGCCCCAGATTCGAGCGCTTCGGACCTTCAACAATGTCCGGCTCCGACCCTCAGGGCCGGTGGATGCCCTCCTCCGTTACGGAGGAGGACGTGCTAAAGCTGCGAGAAGCCAAGTACCTGTCATACGAGATTTCGCACAGGTTGCCCGCCGAAGGGCAGGCCATCCCCACCCCCGATCCCGGCGAGTATGTCGTCTTCGTATCCCACCTCCGTCGGGGTTTAGGCTTCCCGACGGATCCTTTTGTGAGAGGGCTCATGTTTTACTATGGGTTGGAATTCCACGACTTGGCTCCGGAGTCCATCCTCCAAATCTCTGCATTCATCGTTGTCTACGAAGCCTTCCTCCGCGTCACCCCCCACTTCGGACTGTGGATAAAGACCTTCAATATGGAGCCGAAGATGATCGAGGGGCGTCAAGCAGAGTGCGGCAGGGCGGCCATAAGCAGGAGGGCCGATGCCCCGTGGCCCGAGGGCTCCTTCCAAGAGGAGCTCGGCTTGTGGCAGCAGGAGTGGTTCTATATCACCGCTCCAAAGGGCAGCAGGCAGAAGCCGCCGCCTCCATTCCGCTCGGGACCTCCATGATGGTTGATGTCGTGGGTCAACCAAGGGCTCAGTTGGGGGCCGTCAAAAGACGTGCCCCTATTGCAGGGCCGGATTCGAGACCTCCAGGCGAGGGAGATCGATCTGGTCGTGGTGATGCAGGTTATGCTCATTAGGCGTCTCCTGCCCTGCAAACGCCGTCCTCTCCGGTTATGGGAGTTCAATCCGGAGGGACCACGGATTCTCCAACACTTCATGGGTACGACACCTGTGGAGATGTACAAGCTGTTCTTCAGACCGCAGGTGGCGTGTACGGAATTGGCCGAGGATGCAGGCCTAAGCTGCAATCGCCCGGATACTCAGGTAAGTAGCTCAGTGTCCGGACGCACCGTTTGTTTGCCTTTCTACAATTCGCCTTTTAACCCGTTATCCTTCAACAGGAGTGGATAGCGCAGGCAAAGCTGATACGATGTCCGGCCCCTCTCCCAGAGACCGCACGGGAGCCCGTGCTGGTCAGAATGTTGGAGGTCGCGCCTGTAGAAGAAGGCGAGGGGGAAAATAGAGGAGCTATCACCTCGCCCAAGGGGGCGCTTGAAGAGGGGGGGTCGAGAATCCCTCCCTCCAGGGGGAGAAGAGGACCGCCTCCAAAGACCCGGAGGCCAAAGTCTCTAAGCGGGGGAAGAAATCTTCACCAGAGGGTCCCGCGTCCGGGGAGACCCCGGCCGTACAATCTTCTCTAAAGAATCAGCCCTCCAGCGAGCCGTGAGTAGAAAAGGGGGAGTTCATCAATAAGAAAACATCCCTATTTGTGCTTCTGAGGATAACCGAAATTTTTACCTTGTAGTTCGGATCTGCGACCTTCTCAGATGAGCTCGTCTTCGGGGGATCTTCGTCCGGAGATGATGGAGAGCGAGACGCCTCCGTCCGCTACGCCGTCGGATAGGGCGGACGAGCCTGAAGTGTCGTCACGGAGGGTATCCTCGAGCCCGGCAGAGCCGAAGAGTTCGGCGCCGACTAGTGTTCGGCCGGGGGAGCTGAAGGATTTGCTTGAGAAGGCGTCCATCTCAAAAGATCACCGTGCATTGATGAGCATGGTGATTGGAAGGATTTCATCCGCCGAAAGCGGATTGCATAATGCCGTCAGGAGTTTGCTGGCGGGGTTTGAGGTACGTAAAAACGACGCACTTTTTTTGACAGTTTTGCACATGAAGGTGTGCCCTGTATAGATAGTAGCCCCTGAGACTCGGTAGGTTGTCAAAAGCGACAGCGTGCCGAGGATCAAAATCGCAGGTATTGAGTGTCGCCTTTCCTATGCAGGTGGCGGATAGTCCGGGGGCTAGCCGGACTGATGGAGTTGCCGAATTAATGCGGCAACTCGATGTGGCGGATGCAGACATCGCGCTAGTCAACCAGCGACTTAACGAGTCGCAAGGTAAATGAATTCTCCGCAGTCACCAATTTAAGGGAACCGAAGCCCACCTCTTACAATATTTATGCTGTGACGCAGATGGTGCTGCTGCTGTGGAGAGCCTTCGGGCCGAACTTGCTCAAGCCAAGGAGCAAGCCAGAAGGAGTGATGCGGCTGCCTCGAGGGCGGACGAGGAGTTAAAAGCCGAAAGGGCTGCACACTGCCTAAGCAGGGAAGAGATGGCCGAATTGGCCGTGAAATTGAAGGATGCTACCGACCGCAATGAGGCTCTTGAAAAGGAGCGCCTATCAGAGCGAGAATACCTGGGGAAGGCCACCGCCGAGGCCAAGGATGCCCGTTCTGCAATGTCGGCTATGAAGGAGGAGCTGCGCCAGGCCGGAGACATTGTGGCTGGCAAGCCTTTTCTGCTGCGTCGCCGGTTTACGGATCCGAATTATGCCCAGCTTGGCCAGCTGTGGGGTCCGGAGGATCAATATATGGACTTAGCGGCAAGTGCGGCGGATGCCGTTGTGCACTTCCGGAGTCAGAAGGATCACAAGACGGAAGAGCTGTTTTGGTCTCAATTCCATAGTCCGGATCGTTCACTTCCGCTGACCGATCGGTTGGCCGAATGGGCTGAGCTAAATAGGTTGTCCGGACTTTCCATGACGGATATCGTGGCTCATGTCTGGCCAGAGAGGCCCAAGGCGACGAGCTATTTTGGCTTATTGCAGCAATTTCTTGGAGCGGTGCCGCATATCAAGGAGATGAAGCTGTCGGCCTGCATAGAGGGTGCACGGATGGCCCTTGCCCGTGTGAAGACACATTGGACAGAGATGGATGCCACCGCTGTTGCAACCCAGGGCTCGGACGAAAGCCGATTACCCGCCGAGCACTATTTTGGGGAAGTTATGCGTGGTGCTCGTGTAATAGAGTCGTAGTGCTCGAAAAATGTCAAGTTCAAATGAACGTTTTATCTTGTAAAACAATGATTATGATGTAATCGCATTTTATACTTGTGCGTTCCAAGTATTGAAATGTCTCCTATGCGGCCGTTTATGTATACGTTTGTATAACCTGAAAGATGGCAGTCTTCGGCTTCAGCCCCCATGCACAAGGTGCGGGGGTGTTCGCAAAAAATAGCGCGTTTTCACACTTAATCCGACGTCTCGGTCCTTTTAAGGAGGTGGTAGCGTAGCAAACGAGGCAACCGGACTATGATGCTTTATCACTTTCACTTAGCCATTGGAGTTCGAGGGTGGGGCTACGATATAGCCCCTAGGGGCACCGCGCTCTCCGAATTCGGGGCGCGTGTGTGCCTGACCGGGAAACGGTCCTTCGTCAAAGCGGAGGAATTCTAAACATTCCGGTGGTCGATCGAGTGGTTGACCAGTCTCCCGCTGTATCATGACAGTCAGTTTTCGGCTTTCTCTACTGAGGTGCTCGCCCAGCTGAACTGGGGCACAATCGCAGTAGTTCTCCTGGTGCCGCGTTAGCCGATGATACGGAATGTAAGGCAGCAAAACACAGGAGCCGGGCAAACCCAACATTTGACCAAAGACATGATTCGGAGCCGATGCATATAAGTCCTAACTCGAGACGCCGAACACTCCCTAAGGTGTTCGGTCTTTATGATAATGGGCAGAACAATGCCCTAAGCCCCTAGTGTCCAGGTATGGTCAGGGTCCTCTGACGCGGCCGATGCCAAAACGTCAGGCTCCACTCAGGTTATAATGAGAAACCAGGGGATTATAGCAACAAGAGATAGTAAAAAAGGTTTACGCAGGGTCTTAATCTAAAAAGAATCCTTGTGACGGGTCCCTACTGCACGTCTGCACCTGTGTCTCCGTTGTGCCGTTATCCTGGACGGGTGTGCACGTTGTTCATCTGTAAAAAGAGAGGAACTTAGTTTGAAAGGAAATCATGCGAAAAAAAGGTATATGAAAAATATTAACACATAAGTAAAGCAGAGTTTATATTAGCTCATTGTTGCTTGTACGCATAGCCCCTTGTGAAGGGGTGTGCAGCTAGGGAGCCCCTAGCTTATTTATGTCGGACTCGTCTAGCCGTGTCCGGGGTCTTTAAATGACCCTCGCAGTGAAATGATGCCACGTGGACTGGGCATCTTAAGTGTAAGAGACGCGTAATGTGGTATGGCGTTGAAGCGGACAAAAGCTTCACGTCCCAATAGTGCTTGATAGCTACTTTTGAATGGGGCGACATGAAAAATTAGTTTTTCGCGTCGGAAGTTGTTCGGTGACCCGAATACAACTTCTAGTAATAAGGAGCCTGTGCACTTGGCGTAAGGGCCTGGCGTCACTCCTTTAAAGGAAGTGCGGCTATTTCGAATTTTAGTAAGGTCTATCCCCAACTTGCCGATTGTGGTTGGATATAGCAGGTTTAAATCGCTGCCTCCGTCCATCAGGACTTTTGTAAATTGTAGTCCGTCGATTATAGGATCCAATATCAGCGTAGTACATCCTGCATTTCGGACACTTTTGGAATAATCCAGGTGGTCAAAAGTGATTGGTTTTGACGTCCAATCTCGAGGTTCCGCTGGGGTGGACCGTGCGAGACCCGTCTTAGCGGGTGCCGCATTATTTTTCCGTATTATCACATGAAGTGAGTTTACTGCTTTGACTTCTTGTGGGAAAGTCTTTTGTTTTCCGATGCTCTGCTGGTGGGGTTTATCATCATCTTCGCTTGATGCGTCGAGCCCCTTGTGTTCGGCGTTGAGTCGGCCGGACTGTTTGAAAACCCAACAATCTCGGTGGGTGTGGTTTGCAGGCCTTCCGGGGGTACTATGGATTTGACATATCCGATCCAAAATTTTGTTTAAGTTGGATAGCTCATCACCGTTATCCTTAAGAGGCATTGTTTTGTTGTTTGGCCGCGAGCTCTTGAATCCGGCGTTGACCGCCGTGTTCTTTGGGCTTTTTTATTTATTCTGGCGCTGATCCTTTTTGCGTCATGATTTTCTGTTTCCATCTCTAATCTCGGATGTACTCGGGTCGCTGGTACTGCATCTTGCTAGCCAGCTATCTTCCCCCGCGCAAAAGCGGGTCATGAGGCTTGTTAGCGCGGACATTGTTCTCGGCTTCTCTTGGCCGAGGTGTCTGGCGAGCCATTCGTCTCGGACGTTGTGTTTGAAAGTTGCTAACGCTTCGGCGTCCGGACAGTCGATTATTTGGTTCTTTTTAGTAAGGAACCTGTTCCAGAATTTGCGCGCTGACTCTCCGGGCTGTTGAGTTATATGACTTAGATCGTGTGCATCCGGAGGGCGGACATAAGTCCCTTGAAAATTTTCTCTAAACGCGTCCTCAAGCTCTTCCCAACTTCCAACAGTGTTTTCTGGGAGGCTTTTGAGCCAATGACGGGCTGGCCCTTTGAGCTTGAGGGGTAAATATTTTATGGCGTGGAGATCATCTCCTCTAGCCATGTGTATGTGTAGTATATAATCCTCTATCCAGACTCCAGGGTCTGTTGTTCCGTCGTAAGCCTCTATGTTCATGGGTTTAAACCCTGCTGGGGATTCATGATCCAGCACCTCATTGGTGAAACATAGTGGGTGTGCGGCGCCCCTGTATTTGGGTGTACCGCTGTCTTCGAACACCTGACGTGTTGTGTTGCTTCCTAGGGCCCTCTTTTTTGGCCCGTAAATGGACCTGGCTGGGCCATCTGTTTTTCCAGGGTCATGAGTCAGCTTGTGTGCGGCGCCGCTCTTAGATTTTCGCCTATCATCTGGTCGTCTATCCGACCAGGCGGCCTCTTAGTTTTTTGACTGTGGGGGCTCTATGGCTTCCTCGTCAAATTCTGGCAGCAGCTTGCGCTTCGGGTAGCTCTTTGATTGATGGCCATTGTCGTATCTGTCTGCGGTTTTGAGCACTTTGCTCCACCTCATTCTGAGTATGTCTTCTGCTGTTCTGAGCTTCCGTTTTTCCTTCTTCAAACTTCTTGCAGTGGCGACGAGTCTGTTCCGAAGGCTTTTATTCTCCGGTGGTGTGTCCGGCGTGAGGTCGTCTGGACTGTTGGTTTCGCCGGGCATGGATTTATTATCCGACTCATCCTGTTCGGACGGTTGCTTGGCCGCGTGTTCGTCGTCCACTGGTTTGCCCTGCTCTATTGCTGGGTCATTAGGAGCGATGTTGTTGTCGAGGCGGGACTTAGGGCGGCGTCTGCATCGCCGTTTTGGTTGTTTATCAACGGGATTATCTTTTGCCGCGCCCCGTTGGTCCTCATTATCGCTTCCTTTTGGGGTATCCACCATGTATATGTCGTGTGTTGGGGTGGTCTTCCAGTGTCCTGTAGGCGCTGGTTCTTGTTCGTCTCCGGCATCGTCGTCCATACCGTTGATGTCTTCGGAGTCATAGTCTAGCATGTCGGTTAGATCATCGACAGTGGCTACAAAGTGGGTGGTGGGTGGGTGTTGAATTTCTTCGTCGTCCGCTTCCCAACCATCCTGGCCGTAATCCGGCCGGGGCTCTCCGGATAGTGAGAGATGCTTTAGTGAATTTAGGATGTCGCCAAAGGGCGAGTGCTGAAAGATGTCCGCAGCGGTGAACTCCATGATTGGCGCCCAATCAGACTCGATTGGCCGGGGCGCAGGAGGTTCGGAGTCCGGCAGGGAGTCCGGCACCTCGGAGCCACGAGCTTGATAGGGGACAAGGTCAGTGTTCGGCTCCATCATCGCGGAAGTTGCAGCCCCCGAGGCGGTGTCCAGCCACCGGTCCTCGATCTGGGCGATCGGCTCCGCACTGAGGGCCGGAGCGGATTCGTGTGCGGCCACCAAGGCACTGTCCGGCGGTAGAGCTATATCATGCCCATCGTGACAGTGCGGCATGCTCGGTTGTGGCTCGAGTCCGTCGAAGATCAAGTCCCCGCGGATGTCGGCCGTGAAGTTTAGGCTTCCGAACCTGACCTGACGGCCAGGGGCGTAACTTTCGATCTGCTCCAAATGGCCAAGTGAATTAGCCCGCAGTGCGAAGCCGCCGAATACGAAGATCTGTCCGGGGAGAAAAGTCTCACCCTGGACAGCGTGGTTGTTGATTGAAGAAGCCATCGAGCCTATCGGCGACGACATAGAGGAACTCTCAATGAAAGCACCAATGTCGGTGTCAAAACCGGCGGATCTCGGGTAGGGGGTCCCGAACTGTGCGTCTAGGCAGATGGTAACAGGAGACAAGGGACACGATGTTTTACCCAGGTTCGGGCCCTCTTGATGGAGGTAAAACCCTACGTCCTGCTTGATTAATATTGATGATATGGGTAGTACAAGAGTGGATCTACCACGAGATCAAGGAGGCTAAACCCTAGAAGCTAGCCTATGGTATGATTGTTGTAATGTATATTATGTCCTACGGACTAAAGCCCTCCGGTTTATATAGACATCGGAGAGGGCTAGGGTTACACAGAGTCCGTTACAATGGTAGGAGATCTACATATCCGTATCGCCAAGCTTGCCTTCCACGCCAAGGAAAGTCCCATCCGGACACGGGACGGAGTCTTCAATCTTGTATCTTCGTAGTCTTGGAGTCCGGCGGACGATGATAGTCCGGCTGTCCGGACACCCCCTAGTCCAGGACTCCCTCACCCGGCTCCTGTGTTTTGCTATCTTACGTTCCGTATCATCGGCTAACGCGACACCAGGAGAACTACTGCGATTGTGCCCCGGTTCGGCTGGGCGAGCACCTCAGTAGAGAAAGCCGAAAATTGACTGTCATGATACAGCGAGAGACTGGTCAACCACTCGATCGACAACCGGAATGTTTAGAATTCCTCTGCTTTGACGAAGGACCGTTTCCCAGTCAGGCACAAACGCGCCCCGAATTCAGAGAGCGCGGTGCCCCTAGGGGCTATATCGTAGCCCCACCCTCGAACTCCTATGGCTAAGTGAAAGTGATAAAGCATTATAGTCCGGTTGCCTCGTTTGCTACGCTACCACCTCCTTCACAGGACCAAGATGTTGGATTAAGTGTGAAAATGCGCTATTTTTGCAAACACCCCCGCACCATGTGCGTGGGGGCTGAAGCTGAAGACTGCCATCTTTCAGGTTATACACAAGTATACATTAACGGCCGCACAGGAGATATCTCAATACTTGAACGCACAAGTATAAAAAGCACTTATATTATAAATATTATTTTACAAATCATAAAGATCATTTGAACATGACATTCTTCGAGCACTGCGACTCTATTGCACGAGCACCTCGCAGAACTTCCCCAAAATAGTGCTCGGCGGGTAACCGGCTTTCGTCTGAACCCCGGGTTGCAACATCGGTGGCCTCCATCTCCGTCCAGTATGTCTTCACACAGGCGAGGGCCATCCGTGCACCCTCTATGCAGGCCGACCACTTCATCGCCTTGATATGCGGCACCGCCCCAAGGAATTGCTGCAATAAGCTAAAATAACTCTTCGGCTTGGGCCTATCCGGCCAGACATGAGCCATGATATCCGTCATGGCAAGTCCGGACAATCTATTCAGTTCAGCCCACTCAGCCAACCGATCGGTCAGCGGAAGTGAACGCTCCGGACTGTGGAATTGAGACCAAAAAAGCTCTTCCATCTCGTGATCCTTTTGACTTCGGAAGTGCACAACAGCATCTGCCGCACTCGCCGCTAAATCCATATAAGGATCCTTCGGACCCCACAGCTGGCCAAGCTGAGCATACTTCGGATCTATAAACCTCCTGCGCAGTAGAAAAGGCTTGCCAGCCGCAATATCTCCGGCCTGGCGCAGCTCCTCCTTTATAGCCCTCATTGTAGAACGGGCATCCTTGGCTTCGGCGGTGGCCTTCTTCAGGCTTTCTTGCTCCGCTTGGCGTTCTTTTTCAAGAATCTCATAGCGGTCGGTAACATCTGTCAGCTTCACGGCCATTTCGGCCATCTCCTCCCTGCTTCGGCAATGAGCAGCCCTTTCGGCTTCTAGCTCTTCGACCACCTTCGAGGCAGCCGCATCACTCCTCCTGGCCTGCTCGTTGCCTCAAGCAAGCTCTGCTCGAAGGTCCTCCACAGCAGCGGCACCATCTGCATCAAACACACGTGTTGTAAGGAGTGAGCTTCGGCTCCCTTACTAGGTGACCACGGAGAAACAACCTACCTTGCGACTCGTCAAGTCGCTTATTGACCAGCGCGATGTCCGCATCCGCAACGTCGAGTTGCCACCTTAGTTCAGCAACTCCATCAGTCCGGCTGGCCACCGGACTATCCGCCACCTGTGTAGGAAAGGCGAGAATTAATACCTGAGATTATGATCCTCGGCATGCTGTCACTTTCGACAACATACCGAGTCTTAGGGGCTACTATCTATACAGGGCGCGCTTTATGTGCAAAACTGTCAAAAGGTATGTCATTTTTACGTACCTCAAACCCCGCCAGCAAATTTCTGACGGCATCATGCAACCCGCCTTCGGCGGATGAAATTCTTCCAATCACCATACTCATCAATGCACGGTGACCTTCTGAGATAGACTCCCTCTCAAGCAGATCCTTCAGCTCCCCCGGCCGTACACCAGTTGGCGCCGAACTCTCCGGCACGGCCGGACTCGGGGATACCCTCCGTGATGACACCTCAGGGTCGTTCGCCCCGCCTGACGGTGCGGCAGATGGAGGCGTTTCACTCTCCATCATCTCCAGACGAAGCTCCCCCAAAGACGAGCTCAGCTGAGAAGGACGGAGATCCGAACTACAAGGTAAAAACTTCGGTTATCCTCAGAAGCAAAAATAGGGATGTTCCTTATTACAAAACTCCCCTTTTTCTACTTACAGCTCGCTGGAGGGCTGATCCCTTGGGGGAGAGGGTGCGGCCGGGGCTTCCCCTGGCGCAGGACCCTCCGGTGAAGATCTCTTCCCCCGCTTTGAGGCCTTGCCCTCCGGGTTTCCGGAAGCGGTCCTCTTCTCCCCTTGGAAGGGGAGATTCTCGATCCCTCCTCTCTCGAAAGCCTCCTTGGTAGAGGCGGAAGCTTCTCTGTTTTCCCCTTCGCCTTCCTCCAAAGGCGCAACCTCCAGCATCTTGACCAACACGGGATCCGGCATGGTCTCCGGGAGGGGGGCCGGACACTGTATCAGTTTTGCTTGCGCTATCCACTCCTGTTCAGAGGACAATTGGTTAAAAGGTAAATCCTAGAAATGCAAACGAACGGTATGTCCGGACACAGAGCTACTTACTTGTGTATCCGGGCGATTGCAGCTTAGGCCGGCGTCCTCGGTCAATTCCGGACACACCTCTTCTGATCCGAAGAACAATCTGTACATCTCCATGGGTGTCGTACCCATGAAGTGTTGGAGAATTCGTGGTCCCTCCGGATTGAATTCCCACAGCCGGAGAGGACGGCGTTTGCAGGGCAGAAGACGCCTAATCAGCATAACCTGCATCACCACGACCAGATCGATCTCCCTCTCTTGGAGGTCTCGAATCCGGCCCTGCAATAGGGGCACGTCCTTTGACGGCCCCCAGTTGAGCCCATGGTTGACCCATGACATCAGCCGTCGTGGAGGTCCCGAGCGGAAGATGGGCGGCGGCTTCTGCCTGCTGCCCCTGGGAGCGGTAATATAAAGTCACTCCTGTTGCCACAAGCCGAGCTCCTCTTGGAAAGAGCCCTCGGGCCATGGAGCATCGGCCCTCCTGCTTACAACCACCCTGCCGCACTCTGCTTGGCGCCCCTCGATCATCTTCGGCTCCACGTTAAAGGTTTTGAGCCACAAACCGAAGTGGGGGGTAGTGCGGAGGAAGGCCCCGCAGATGACAATGAATGACGAGATGTGGAGGATGGACTCCGGAGCCAAGTCGTGGAATTCCAACCCATAGTAAAACATGAGCCCTCTCACAAAAGGATCCATCGGGAAGCCTAAACCCCGACGGAGGTGGGACACAAACACGACGCTTTCGCCGGGCTCGGGAGTGGGAATGACTTGCCCTTTGGTGGGCAGCCTATGCGAAATCTCGTAGGTAAGGTACTTGGCTTCTCTCAACTTTAGCATGTCCTCTTCTGTGACGGAGGAGGGCATCCACAGGCCATGTAGGTCGGAGCCGGACATTGCCGAAAGTCCGAAGCGCTCGAATCTGGAGCTCTGGGTGTTGGAACTCAGGGCGAAGGGCAGATTCGATTGAGGATTGAAGAAAAACGAGCCTTGGTCCCATTATAAAGAGGGAGAATACCAAGAGCCATCCCCATGACCGTTTGGGACTCGCCTTCGATAGAGGAGGCGTGGCAACGGGCGCGGTTGGGTTACCCACAACCGTATTGGTGGAAATCCCGGAATAAGGGGAACACGATCTCTGCTTCGACAAGACGTGCCAAGGAAACCGCTTCGCTAAACGCGCTGAGGTGGTATAATAGAAACGATTCAAGTAAAGGCTTGGTAGTGGTGTGACATCACGCCCCAAAATACGTCAGCAGATTGAACTTGTGTACATATTATTCTCTCTACGGTGGTATGTGGAATTTATTTTGCAGAGCCGAACACTATCCTGGTGTTCACAATCTTCTATGAATTAATTCGGAGGAGGAACCCGCCTTGCAATGCCGAACAATATGCGCGCCAGACTTATCGTCATTGAACCCTGGTTCAGGGGCTACTGAGGGAGTCCTGGACTAGGGGGTGTCCGGACAGCCGGACTATCATCATCGGCCGGACTCCAAGACTATGAAGATACAAGATTGAAGACTTCGTCCCGTGTCCGGATGGGACTTTCCTTGGCGTGGAAGGCAAGCTTGGCAATACGGATATGTAGATCTCCTACCATTGTAACCGACTCTGTGTAACCCTAGCCCTCTCCGGTGTCTATATAAACTGGAGGGTTTTAGTCCGTAGGACGAACAACCTTTACAACAATCATACCATAGGCTAGCTTCTAGGGTTTAGCCTCCTTGATCTCGTGGTAGATCCACTCTTGTACTACCCATATCATCAATATCAATCAAGCAGGAGTAGGGTTTTACCTCCATCGAGAGGGCCTGAACCTGGGTAAAAACATCGTGTCCCTTGTCTCCTGTTACCATCCGCCTAGACGCACAGTTCGGGACCCCCTACCCGGATCTGCCGGTTTTGACACCGACAATCTCCCTCTTTTTGCGGTATTGATAACAATAGGGTTAGAGCATGGAAGAGAGTGTAAATGATGAATGAAGCCATGCAACTCTACAGATATAAGGAGCCCCCCTGATGTTTGCATATGTCATGCAATGCATTTATCCTCTAACGATGAATGAAGCCATGAAACTCTACCGCTGGTGTGCGTGGATTTTTCATCCTATTATCCATTGCCAGTACCTGCATCCTCATCAATGGCATCCCTGACCCTCCAATTTGGCACTACAAAGGGCTCTGTGAGGGTGACCTGTTGTTGTTCATATTCTTCGTGTTCGTCATTAACATCCTGAACTCGCTCCTTCAACGGGCCATTTCCTTAGGGATCCTCCAGTGGCTCACCCCTCGCCACATGGCCTCTAGTGTCTCTCTCTACGCTGATAACATGGCGATATTTTGCCACCCAGACCCTCAAAACTTGAGTGCCATTTGTGAGTTTCTCCAGATCTTTGGGACTGCCTCGGGTCTAGCGACGAACCTCTCCAAGAGTTCGACCACCCCCATCCGTTGTTGCCTCAATGACATTGACGCCATCCGTGATGCGGTGCCATGCCCGAGCACCAAGTTCCCCATCAAGACCTCATCCTCCTGTCTCGATGCGTAAGCCGCCCTCGATCGCTCGACAACCGTCGCTAGACTAACTCAAGAAGGAGCTCCCCACTTGGAAGGCAAGCCTCTTGAAAAAGATTGGGCATCTACTACTTTTCCGACACGTGTTTAGTGTCATCCCAATGCACACCTTGACGGCCATCTCCATGGATGCGACTACCCTCAAGCTTGCTTATCATATCTACCACGGCTTCCTCTGGTTCGGGTGCAAGGATACCAACTTAGGTTACTGCTTCATGAATTAGCAACGTGTGTGCCAGCCGCTCCTTATCAGTGGGCTCAACATCCATGACATCCGTTGTATGGGCATCACACTCCATGCCTGGTGGTTTTGGCTCTATAAGACCGACGCATCCCACCCATGGCACCATCTTCCACGTGTGAACCTCTGGCACGTTGGCAACGGAGAATCATGCCTTTTTAGAGGACCAGGGCTGTCTGGCTAATCGGCTGCTAAGATTGCCCCACTCTCCTCGAGCTGGTGTTCGACGCCGGACATGCCACATCATCGTTGAGGGGCTTCATCTGCGAGCTTGGACTCGCGACATCCATTACGCTCCTGGACTTGTTGTACCTGTCGAACACATGGAGCTTTGGCATTGGTTGCATCAACTTAAGCTCACGACAAAGTCGAATCACCCTTCTTGGAATATTTGCGGCAGCGCTGCCTACACGACACACTCCTGCTACGAGACATTGTTCTTTGGGGACACTAGCCATTACTCATGGTAGCTAAATTGTCGTGCTTGGGGTGTCCTGTGATCGAAGTTCTTCATCTCGTTGGCACTACAAGATCGTTGTTTTATGGTTGACTGCTTACTTTGTCGTGGCCTCCCGCACGCTCCACGCCGCGTTCTGTGCAACTAGAACCCTGTGACAATGAACCACCTACTCGTGGACTACCCCTTCACCTGTCAGGTGTGGCCCACGTGCTTGCATGGTGCAGATCGATCTCTCACCGCCCGACATCACTATTGGTTTTCTGGTTTGGTGGGCAATGTCTTACAACGTTTCCGTCCGGCCATCGTAAGGTCCTCCCCACCATGATCATACTCTCTGCATGGTGAATCTCGATGCTCGCAATGCATGTGTCTTCACCTTTGAGTCGTCGTCTGCCCCTCATGTGGCCCAGGCTATCCGATCTGCGTCTTCATGTATGAGTTGTTGTCTACCCCTCACGTGACACAGACTATCCGTCGCTAAGACTGGTTGATGGGCGCACACCGAAGCAACGTCCTGGATTCCATCCTGCTTCTCCTATCAATAAAAAGATGCACAAATCTTCTGCGTATTCGCGGAAAAAGATCGCACGGAGACAATAACTATAAGAGCATGGTTAATAACAGAGTCCGCTGCCGACACTATAGGAACGCCATGTCATTTGTAGCCTTCACAAAAAAGGTCTCGTATAATAAACTGACTGTAAGTATTGGGATATTTTTTCAAAACTATGACGTATTTTATAGCAAATTCGGAAACTATAGCAAAGAGTAAAGAAAAATCAAAACTAGCACCCCGTCGGCCACGCGTGGGCCGAAAAGGGTATTTTCGGCCACCCCTTGGCCGAAATGGACTTTTCGGCCATGCCTTGCCCGAAGAGGTGTGTACCTGGGCCGAAAAGTACTTTTTGGTCAGGAGTAGGCCGAAAAGTACTTTTTGGTCAGGAGTAGGCCGAAAAGTCCCTTGGGCCCACCTTTTCACGTTAATGATTGGCTGAAGTTGCATGGCTCTACTCTTTGGTTTAGGTTAGGCCGAAGTGATTTTTTTTAATTTTGGTATATAAATATTGTGCAACCATTGCCCATCTTAGACATTAAAAATATATATTTTCGCGACCCTTTCCCCTCAATATTTTCCCGCCAACTCTTTCCTGCCACCCGTTTCCCGCCAACCCCTTCCCGCCATATGTTCCTGCCACCCGTTTCCTGCCAACCCCTTCCAGCCATATGTTCCCGCCAACCCTTTCCCTCCATACCATAGTCGTTCTTTCCCGCCATTTTCTCCTCTCTACCTATAAAATCCCCTTCAGACGGAGGTGGATAAGCAGTCCAGTGTAGTGTAGTCGAGATGAAAACGAGAGGCAAATGGCAAATAATGTAAATTGCGAGGAGATGAGATTTGTGATTAGGTACCTGGTTATGTTGAAGATCCTCCCCGGCAATGGCGCGACAAATTCTACTTGATGGTGTCGCTAGGACTACGTCGGTATTTCCCCCAAGAGGAGAGGATGATGTATCACAACAACGGTAGGTATTTCCCTCAATTATGAAACCAAGGTATCGAACCAGTAGGAGAACCAAGCAATCGCAACGTATAAGTAGAGAGGAGAAAATGGCGGGAAAGAACGACTGTGGTATGGCGGGAACATATGGCGGGAAGGGGTTGGCAGGAAACGGGTGGCAGGAACATATGGCGGGAAGGGGTTGGCGTGAAACGGGTGGCGGGAACATATGGCGGGAAGGGGTTGGCGGGAAACGGGTGGCAGGAACATATGGCGGGAAGGGGTTGGCGGGAAACGGGTGGCGGGAAAGAGTTGGCGGAAAAATATCGAGGGGAAAGGGTTGCGCCAAAATATATTTTCTCAATGTCTAAGATGGGCAATGGTTGCACAGTATTTATATACCAAAATTAAAAAAATCTCTTCGGCTAGTGGAGCCCTGCAACTCCGGCCAACCATTAACGTGAAAAGGTGGGCCCAAGGGACTTTTCGGCCTACTCCTGACCAAAAAGTACTTTTCGGCCTACTCCTGACCAAAATGTACTTTTCGGCCTACTCCTGACCAAAAAGTAAAAGGTCTTTTCGGCCCAGGTACGCACCTCTTCGGCCAAGGCATGGCCGAAAAGTCCATTTCGGCCAAGGGGAGGCCGAAAACACCCTTTTCGGCCCACATGTGGCCGACGGGGTGCTAGTTTTGATTTTTCTCCCCTCTTTGCTATAGTTTCCGAATTTGCTATAAAATATGTCATAGTTTTGAAAAAAAAAATCAAGTATTGACTGTAGTGATTAATGTTGCATGCATGGGAGAGAGAAAACTGCAACTGATTGGAGGGGAGGAAGCAGCGCCCCTTGCATGCGGTACTTTTTCTTGGGTATGACGCTAGAGCCGGGCTGCAACTCAAGCGCCCGCTGTCCTCTCTCTCCTCCGTTCTCTCTCATCCAGGTAAGATTTTGCTGACATGGAATGGTTTACAGCCTGCTGAATAGGACCTATTATAGGTGCTCTAAGTATACATATTCCCGTTCCAATGGTACCGATACCATGCACATCTCCCAAACAAGACAAGGGTATAAAAAAGCAATGTAAACAAAAAACCCCATTTCCAAATCAATCGCATATACACAGCTTAGTTCAAATCCGTATACACCAAGACCAATTACAGTACTCTCTGCGTCCCTCCTCGAACACACCGGGGCTCCCGCGTCTCATCGCCGCCGTCCGCAGCTCCTTGTGCACTGCTGATATCTTCCATCCAACGGCTACGAGTATCTCCTGCCGATAGATTCCGGCCGGCGGCTCGCCCGAGTCACCCCGATCGATTCCCTCCCAAGCCCCACCCAAACCACACGTACAGCCACGGAGCCGGATTCTCAGAACGGCTTGCCCCAGTACATGAGGATGTCCTGGAGGAGCGGGTCGCCGGCGGGGAGCCCGGCCGCCGGGTCGAGCATCAAGCCGGCCGGGTTGACGCCCGGGGTGGCGGTGGCGAACGTGCGCTCCCACTCGGAGATCTTGGGCTGGCTCTGCACCTCCGGCCGCTCGCACGACGCCGTCAGCACGTGCTCCGAGCAGCTCGAGTCCGCGTGCGCCCGCGGCATCGAGTCCGACGGCCTCACCTCGTAGTACGCCGCCAGGTCCGAGAACGGCTGCGGCGCGTATCGCGGCAGCAGGGCCAGCTTCTGCTCCGGCGGCGAGCCGACGGCCGCGTGCCCGGGGCTCGCGCTCGCGGTCCGGTCACCGGCGCTCGGCCTCTCCGAGGCGCCTTTCTTGTTGTAGATCCGGCAAAGCACCCAGTCATCCAACTGCAACGACCACAAAAAGATCGATCGACGTACATGATCAGAACAGAAATCATGCCTCTAATATTAACATTCCAACATGAATCCATCATCATAAACCGATTAGTCACGAACGAATTTCAATCCATATGATCGGAAGGTGCTATTTGATTGGATATTTTCGTATCGATTATAAAATGAGTCGCTATCGCAGCGCACAAAGCGCGGGAGATAATTGGCGGGCGGAAGAGATGACGCACGCCGGCATCTCCACCGTTCACACCCGCGAGAAAGCGAGCTGCCCGTGACAAGGATCACAAACAATTAATTAAGCCCCACTTATCTTCCACGTACGATCGATACGTGACGATAACCAACTCCTTATCTAATCGTTTGGCATGATGCCAAAGAGGACAAAGTTAGAGGGGACTGATTGAAGATGATTCTCGCACAGTTCGAGCCACCTACTGTGCGCAGGTCAGAGGGTAGCTAGGGGGAGCATAGTGCGTACCCTGAGGCTGTTCTTCTTGCGGGCGGAGCGGTCGACGTCGGCGAGCCGGTACTCGTGCATGATCCAGTTGGTCTTGTCGCCCTTGGGCGCCTTGCCGGCGTAGAAGACGAGCGCCTTCTTGATGGCCAGGGGCTTGGGCGTGCCCACCGGTTTGTCGGCGCCGGTGGCCTTCCAGTAGCCCGTGCCGGCCGACCGGTTCGGCCGCGACCCGTTGGGGTACTTGCGGTCGCGCGGGGAGAAGAAGTACCACTCCTTCTCGCCGTACAGCGCCATTCCTGAACGCACACGCAGATGCAAAAACGATTAGTAAATCATACTGCCACGCGAGCGTTCATGCATGCATGCTACACCGGCCAGGCCGAATGAATGGTGCAGCGAGGTGACCGTGACCGATCAATCGGGGCAAGGGACGTGGAGAAGACGTACTTGGGAGCTGCCATGGGTCGAACTTGTAGAGATCGACCTCGGCGATGATGGGCACGGAGATGGGCAGGCCGGCGCACCGCCGGCAGAGGTAGTGCACCACCAGCTCCTCGTCCGTCGGGTGGAACCGGAACCCCGGCGGCAGCTGCAGATCCTGCTGCCCCTGCGTCGCCGCCGCTCCTCCGCCGCCGCCGCCGCTCATCTCCTCGATCCTTCTTCTCGCTCGATGTGTAGAGCTAAGCTAGCTACCCGAATCCGACAGCTCCAAACCGCTGCGATAAACCAGATATCGATAAACAGAAATAGCTAGACTGGACGAACGAAGGGCTGCTTCTTGTCCTGGAAGGGGCTGGGAGAGCATGAAACCATGCGCAGTGCGGCACGCGCGGCATATATAGACCGCGCGCGCGGGCGCGCCGAGGGGATGCCGCTCGCGGCGAGACGTGGAGGGCATCCGACGGTCGGGGCGCGGCTTTTGTCACTGCTTACGCCAGGGCGCTTGGACGCGCACGCGCGCGCGCGGCCGGGCCGCGGACAGGAGCGGCGAGGCGGCAGTGTGGGGCCCGTTCCCGGCCCGGTGCAACGGCGGCTCGATCACGTGGACAGGTGTTCCGTTTCGGGTTAGTCTGCGAGGCCCACGACGGAACATGCGCCCGTTGCCGGCGCGACACGTGGTGGAGGGGCCGCCAAAGCGGAAAGGTACGTACTCCCGCCGGAGGGGGTCGGGGGCGGACCAAGCTCTGAGTAGCTGAGAATGTACGGATCCCCATGGGTGTCAGTTGGAGCGTAGGACTAGATTAGGGTTTTTCTTTATCTATTTTTTGGGACTCTAATGTAACTGCAGTGTTGTTGTATACGGTTGTATAGGTCGTGTGCAGTCGTCTCTTCGGGGACCCAAGGGCTGAGGCGCGTACATGCTCTGTGCTCGTCCACGTTTTAGCGCCACTCCATGGAGCCAAGAGTGCGTGACTCACGTTAGACTGCCTGCAGCCAACATAAAAACGCTTGCCACCACAACACTTCTTCTAGGCACTTCATTATTATACTTTTTCGTGAAAAAGACTCGACCCTGTAAAAAAGATTTCAGTGGAAGTACAAAGGATACTAAGCATAATAAAAATCACGTCTAGCTAAAAAATAATAATAATTACGTCAAGATCCTGGGCCACCAACCGACCACTACCGTCGCCAGCACGAGCCGCCAATGTGTCTCCCACACCGAAGCGGGGCCTGACCTTGTCGATGACAGCTAAGAAGTATTTGTCACCCACAAAAAGAAAAACTAAGAAGTCTTTATGCGTGGGTCCCCAAGGCCCAGAGCGTCCGAGCCACAGTCATCGTCGTTAAACCCTTGAAACAATAAGAAGAACCTGACACCAAATCTTGCCACGTGTACGCACGGCGAAAAATTCTAACCTCGCCGCCTGAAGGAATTGATAGGAGCTCCATTAATCCATCCCAAGGAACGAACTTGAGAAGGATCAGAGCCCAAAAGAATTACTCGAAGAAGAAGCGTCGCCATCCGCCTCGCCCCTGTGAGGACTGAAACCCTAAACTACTTAATAGCCGAAGCTGAGGCAACCGGATTCTCTTACTCGTCACTGGCCCTTAGAGCGCCATGCATAGAGGAGAGGAATCCATGGAATAACCAACGGAGCGCGGGAGGGGGGGGGGGGGGCTAGTTATCTTCCGAGAGGTGAAAGAAAGACCATGCACTAAATCATAGCACGATTTATTCCATTACTGCATATTTAACCGTGCTACCAAATACTGCATGTGCTTAGTTTTTTTTAACCACTATATCTTAGTGGTTTACTATATGGGCTTGGGCTTTATTCAGTTTTTAGATATGCAGGACTACCGTAAGTTGCGTAATGTCACTCGCGCGTGTGACAAGTTAAACTGTAACGTGTGCTTGCACAATAAACCGGCCAAATTGGTAAATAATTCACGGAGCAATGTTAGACGCATGGAGGGGTTGTTCACGGAATCAACGGACTTGGCAATGTGAAATTAGGAAGTGGGAACGTCGTTGTCACTGCTCCCACACCGGAGCAGGGCCTGACCTTTTCGATGACAGCTAAGAAGTCTTTGACACCCGTAAAAAAAAAGGACTAAGAAGTCTTTATACACGTGTCCCCAAGGACCAGAGCGTCAGAGCCATAGTCATCGTCGTTAAATCCTTGAAACAATAAGAAGAACCTGACATCAAATCTTGCCATCGTGTACGCACGACGAAAAATTCTAACCTCGCCACCTGAAGGAACTGACAGGAGCTCCATTAATCCATCCTAAGGAATGAACTTGAGAAAGATCAGAGCCCAAAAGAATTACTCGAAGAAGAAGCGTCGCCATCCGCCTCGCCCCTATGAGGACTGAAACCCTAAACTACTTAATAGCCGAAGCTGAGGCAACTGGATTCTCTTACTTGTCACCGGCCCTTAGAGCGCCATGCATAGAGGAGAGGAATCCATGGAATAACCAACGGAGCGCGGGAGGGGAGGGGAGGGGGCCTAGTTATCTTCCGAGAGGTGAAAGAAAGACCATGCACTGAATCATAGCACGATTTATTCCATTACTGCATATTTAACCGTGCTACCAAATACTGCATGTGCTTAGTTTTTTTAACCACTATATCTTAGTGGTTTACTATATGGGCTTGGGCTTTATTCAGTTTTTAGATATGCAGGATTACCGTAAGTTGCGTAATGTCACTCGCGCGTGTGACAAGTTAAACTGTAACATGTGCTTGAAAAATAAAATGGCCAAATTGGTAAATAATTCACGGAGCAATGTTAGACGCATGGAGGGGCTGTTCACGGAATCAACGGACTTGGCAATGTGAAATTAGGAAGTGGGAACGTCGTTGTCACTGCTCCCACACCGGAGCAGGGCCTGACCTTTTCAATGACAGCTAAGAAGTCTTTGACACCCGCAAAAAAAGGACTAAGAAGTCTTTATACACATGTCCCCAAGGACCAGAGCGTCAGAGCCATAGTCATCGTTGTTAAATCCTTGAAACAATAAGAAGAACCTGACATCAAATCTTGCCATCGTGTACGCACGACGAAAAATTCTAAGCTCGCCGCCTGAAGGAATTGACAGGAGCTCCATTAATCCATCCCAAGGAATGAACTTGAGAAAGATCAGAGCCCAAAAGAATTACTCGAAGAAGAAGCGTCGCTATCCGCCTCGCCCCTGTGAGGACTGAAACCCTAAACTACTTAATAGCCGAAGCTGAGGCAACCGGATTCTCTTACTCGTCACCGGCCCTTAGAGCGCCATGCATAGAGGAGAGGAATCCATGGAATAACTAACGGAGCGCGCGAGGGGGGGGGGGGCTAGTTATCTTCCGAGAGGTGAAAGAAAGACGATGCACTGAATCATAGCATGATTTATTCCATTACTGCATATTTAACCGTGCTACCAAATATTGCATGTACTTAGTTTTTTCAACCACTATATCTTAGTGGTTTACTATATGGGCTTGGGCTTTATTCAGTTTTTAGATATGCAGGACTACTGGAAGTGGGAACGTCGTTGTCACTGCTCCCACACCGAAGTAGGGCCTGACCTTTTCGATGACAGCTAAGAAGTCTTTGACACCCGCAAAAAAAGGACTAAGAAGTCTTTATACACGTGTCCCCAAGGACCAGAGCGTCAGAGCCATAGTCATCGTCGTTAAATCCTTGAAACAATAAGAAGAACCTGACATCAAATCTTGCCATCGTGTACGCACGACGAAAAATTCTAACCTCGCCGCCTGAAGGAACTGACAGGAGCTCCATTAATCCATCCCAAGGAATGAACTTGAGAAAGATCAGAGCCCAAAAGAATTACTCGAAGAAGAAGCGTCGCCATCCGCCTCGCCCCTGTGAGGACTGAAACCCTAAACTACTTAATAACCGAAGCTGAGGCAACCGGATTCTCTTACTCGTCACCGGCCCTTAGAGCGCCATGCATAGAGGAGAGGAATCCATGGAATAATTAACGGAGCGCGGGAGGGGAGGGGGGGCTAGTTATCTTCTGAGAGGCGAAAGAAAGACCATGCACTGAATCATAGCACGATTTATTCCATTACTACATGTTTAACCGTGCTACCAAATACTGCATGTGCTTAGTTTTTTTTAACCACTATATCTTAGTGGTTTACTATATGGGCTTGGGCTTTATTCAGTTTTTAGATATGCAGGACTACTGGAAGTGGGAACGTCGTTGTCACTGCTCCCACGCTGAAGCAGGGCCTGACCTTTTCGATGACAACTAAGAAGTCTTTGACACCCGCAAAAAAGGGACTAAGAAGTCTTTATACACGTGTCCCCAAGGACCAGAGCGTCAGAGCCATAGTCATCGTCGTTAAATCCTTGAAACAATAAGAAGAACCTGACATCAAATCTTGCCATCGTGTACGCACGACGAAAAATTCTAACCTCGCCGCCTGAAGGAACTGACAGGAGCTCCATTAATCCATCCCAAGGAATGAACTTGAGAAAGATCAGAGCCCAAAAGAATTACTCGAAGAAGAAGCGTCGCCATCCGCCTCGCCCCTGTGAGGACTGAAACCCTAAACTACTTAATAGCCGAAGCTGAGATAACCGGATTCTCTTACTCGTCATCGGCCTTAGAGCGCCATGCATAGAGGAGAGGAATCCATGGAATAACTAACGGAGCGCGGGAGGGGAGGGGGGCTAGTTATCTTACGAGAGGTGAAAGAAAGACCATGCACTGAATCATAGCACGATTTATTCCATTACTGCATATTTAACCGTGCTACCAAATACTGCATGTGCTTAGTTTTTCTTAACCTCTATATCTTAGTGGTTTACTATATGGGCTTGGGCTTTATTCAGTTTTTAGATATGCAGGACTACTGGAAGTGGGAACGTCGTTGTCATTGCTCCCACACCGAAGTAGGGCCTGACCTTTTCGATGACAGCTAAGAAGTCTTTGACACCCGGAAAAAAAGGACTAAGAAGTCTTTATACACGTGTCCCCAAGGACCAGAGCGTCAGAGCCATAGTCATCGTCGTTAAATCCTTGAAACAAAAGAAGAACCTGACATCAAATCTTGCCATCGAGTACGCACGACGAAAAATTCTAACCTCGCCGCCTGAAGGAACTGACAGGAGCTCCATTAATCCATCCCAAGGAATGAACTTGAGAAAGATCAGAGCCCAAAAGAATTACTCGAAGAAGAAGCGTCGCCATCCGCCTCGCCCCTGTGAGGACTGAAACCCTAAACTACTTAATAGCCGAAGCTGAGGCAACCGGATTCTCTTACTCGTCACCGGCCCTTAGAGCGCCATGCATAGAGGAGAGGAATCCATGGAATAACCAACGGAGCGCGGGAGGGGAGGGGGGGGCTAGTTATCTTCCGAGAGGTGAAAGAAAGACCATGCACTGAATCATAGCACGATTTATTCCATTACTGCATATTTAACCGTGCTACCAAATACTGCATGTGCTTAGTTTTTTTAACCACTATATCTTAGTGGTTTACTATATGGGCTTGGGCTTTATTCAGTTTTTAGATATGCAGGACTACCGTAAGTTACGTAATGTCACTCGCGCGTGTGACAAGTTAAACTGTAACGTGTGCTTGCACAATAAACCGGCCAAATTGGTAAATAATTCACGGAGCAATTTTAGACGCATGGAGGGGCTGTTCACGGAATCAACGGACTTGGCAATGTGAAATTAGGAAGTGGGAAGCCCCCCCCCCCCCCCCCCCCAACCGAAAATCAGGGGGGAGAGTGATTGTTTGGTAAATTCGGTAAGAAATCCCGTAAAAGCCCGTGTGTAGCATTATTGTATCTAGATAATACCCCCGCATGTTGTTGTGGAAAACTTGCTAAAAAAATGCTACAAAAACATCTATAACTAATGGAAACGAACGCAAGTTTAAAAACAAAAGTGAAATACATAGGATATACAAAGACAGAGAAAAATTACAGTTAAGAGAATATCATTTCTAACATACTCGTGTGATACCCTAGTGCAAGGGACCAACATACATATTGTCAACACAAAATCTAATGCAAAAAAACAACTTATGAGTAACAAGCATTAATTATGATGTGATGCATGCATGAATAGGGTAATAAAAAACAATGTAATTTATGACTTGCATGCGTTATTTGCTCATGTGGCGTAGTTACATGTCTACAAAAATAGCTAGTAATGGGTTGAGATTCACGGAGGTGAACCACATACGAAGTCGTTGGTGGTCCAGGTAACAACAATATTCTTCCTCTGTTGTTTAAAAAAAAAAGAAGAAACAATATTCTTCCTCTCGGGGCAGCCGCGCGCGTACGTCCGCACACGCCCATGAAGATATGCATCGGCCACGCTACGCAGATGCCGTACGTATGTACGCGCGCACACACCACGACAGTCAGACAGGGATATGCATCAAGCATCATCGTGTCTATCTCTCTATCTATCCCGTGGCTAAGCTCCAAGGAATGCACGGGACGAGACCAATCAGCAGGGCACGAGATTAGGCTTCCCGGCATTACGGTCCACTAAACTAGTCAAAAAGCGCTGCTTTTTGCAGCATGCATCGACAAACATGGTGCTCGCTTTCCGCGTGGGGAAGCTTGCGGAGCACTGTAGTTCAGGCCCCGTACCTTTCACAGGGAATCAAATCGATCGTGCAACGAGATACCGCCCCATTGAAATCCGGACGGACATCGATCGTTTATGGTGCGGTCGATCAAGCCTAGCTATGAGCATCTACACCCGGACGTGTTAAACCTGTCTCATATGTCGGACATGCAGCCTGTTCACTGCCCGGTCATTTTTTGATTCAGATGGGCTCCTTCAACGGGCATCAAACGCGCGGACTGACTGGCACCTCACATATATTCAGTTCAAATATTGGGCGGACATGGAGCGCCCGGGCATGCCCGCCACGTCGGACACTACAGCCCGACCCACCCCAAATTGCACCAAATCCACTAAACCCCTTCGTACTCCTCTCGCCACTCTCCAATCTTTTTCGCGCCCGAATCCTCGCCGTCCTTCACCTTGTTCCCAATCCTCGCCTTCGGTCCCGATCCATCGTCGGAGATGTTGTCCAGCCCCACCCACACCGCCGCGGCGGAGACGCGGTCTGCCTCGTCTGTCGTCGGGGTCAATTCGTCGGTTGCGACTTGCAAGGCGGAGAACGTCGCTCGCAAGTTGCGGCGACGCCGACAGCAAGAGAGGGAGGCCGCGGCGGCGTCGCAGGGAGGTTCGGACGTGGTGGAGCAGTTGTCTTCTCCGCCGCGTCCGGATCCCCGCACCCCTTTCCTCTGAGCGCCGACGCGGATTACGCCGTCCGGCCCCCTTGGGACAGAGGATGATGCGACCGCCGGCACGCTCGGACATTAATTTCATTTTGCCATGTTCGGTTTGTTGAACTATGATTTGCTTTGCTTCGTTTCGAACTTTGGCATTCAGATAGTTCGTATCATATGATCCACATGCATGGATTGCATGGATTTGATGATCAAAATTTATGATGTGCGAATGTGCGGAGCAACATTTGAGGGATGCTCGGTCAGTGCCCGCGGACGCGCCCGCGGAGGATTGGGGGGCCGGATTTACTAAATCTGAGTTGTAGATGCTCTAATTTACCGTGGCCGCACACGCAACGAGACCTCTCTTTTCACCCACGTCATTTTCCTCCCATTAGCCACGCCACGGCATATTCGACCTCGCCCGAAAACGCTACAGCACACGTGGTTGCACCGCGACGGCGGGTTTGAGGTCCGTGGCGCGGGCTCGCACAGGTCGACCCTGCTCGGCGTAGTGGGGGTCGCCGACGGCGGCTTTTAGCCGTAGTGGGGGTCGCCGGCGGTGGCCTAGCTAGCTTTTGGCCGGTACGGCGAGGTGTCAGCGGCGAGCGGTCGCATGCATGTACTTGTTTCAATGATCGCGTGGGCCGGACGGATGGATGTGTACGTGCTCCTCCGGACAGCAACGCGCGCTCGGGCTCCATAGCTGTCCGAAACGTACGTCTAACCGCCCCCGCCCGAAAGTACAAGATCGACCGCCCGGCGCACCGATCTGGCGCCATCCGCCACGTCGGGACGAGCGGCACGTACGCATCGTCTCTACTGTACACGGTAGCCACTGGCTATGGCTGGGCATGTAGCCGTACGCTTCCCCTCTCCTCTCGTCGATCTCCCCTTTCTTTTTTATTTTTTTGGTCGAGCTAGTAGCTTGTAGAATAATAATGAAAGCGTTAAAAGGGCCCCGGTAGCTAAGCATGCATCTTAATGGCGGGAGCCCTCAATGATTCGACCGAGCATACGCTTCGCAGTGATCGGAATTGAAAAGCCAAAGATTATGGTCCAACGACGACGCTACGGATGTGTACGTAGCATTCATCTCGTTGATGAAACATCTAAAATCTGATGTCTCCTAATTGATTGCGCCTGCAAGGTAGATGCATGGGCGCCATCACGCGAGAGGAGGGTCGCTGTTGCGAGCTACAGCGCGCGCGGGAAGCGTCGCTCGCTCCGGCCTCCGGGTAACGTGGCCGGGGCCCGGGCCCGATCGCGTCTCGGCGTCAAGCAAAAGCGGAGAAAGCAACGGGGGCGAGCGAGACGGGCGGATGGGGAAAGGGACCAGGCAAAACAACAAAAAGAGATACCGGAGATATTGCTGCGATGGCCGGTCCATGATCGTGTACCGGCCACTGATGAGTGTCCCGACTCATCCTACCAGCAGCAACCTGTCCTGTTTTTATTTGCGTCTCGTGCCTGCCTGCCTGCCTGACACGTACGTGTGTCATCACGAAGCGGATTACCGGATTGATCGAGCCACCTCCTGCAGATCGACCATGCGATGCGATCGGTTGCCCAGTTTGGCCGGGGAAAGATAATCAATTGCTCAATGCAGAGGCTGATTGGGATGCCACTGCAACACTGCATACATGCAATCTCAACCGTCTCCTGATCCGGGCTGACGGCAGGCATACTTCCGGAAGCTTGGAGTGCGTGCTGACCTAAACTGGAAGAAATCTGGGAGCTAGTGCCAGTACTTTTATACTTTTATAATAGAAGTGGTTACCTGGCGACCTTCTTGACGATGCCATGTCGACCCGGTTGGTATGCCCGGAAAGAAAATTTGAACCAGCTGTCATTCTTGACTAATAAAATACTCCCTCCGTTCCCAAATACTTGTCTTTCTAGTCATTTTAAATGGACTCAGCATACGGATGTATGTAGACATATTTTAAAGTGTAGATTCACTCATTTTGCGCCGTATGTAGTCACTTGTTTGAAATCTCTAGAAAGACAAGTATTTAGGAACGGAGGAAGTACGTCAGATCATCTATCATTACAGGATTATAATCAATCATTGTGTGAGTTTTCGACCCTAAAGGGTTTTTCCACTTTATATTATAAAAGCAATCATTGTATGAGTTTTCTGACCAATTTGGTTGCATAAATGCCCGGAAGTGTGCCAGCGGACATTCCGTCCTTGTATTTAGTTCCAAGCGGATTAGGGGTCGGCTTCACAGGTGTCCTGCTACGAGAATGTCCGGAGTTATAAATCAGAGTAGAGCAGATCTGGGTTTAACTTCTAAATTAGACATTTTATAGATCAAGCGGAAGAAGAAAAAGAAGTGTTTTTTTTAGGGAAATAGCCAAGCTTTATTCATCGAAAACCACATGAAGTGGGATACAGTTCAGGTCGTGGGGTTGGCCAAACCAAACGTGGCGCCCCGGACCCAAGGAAAGAGAATGCTTGGCTAACTTATGAGCTTCTAAATTGTCCAAACGACCTTCAAAACAAATATTACATAAAATTGATAATTGTTGGACTCTAATCTCCTTAATGATGGCACCATAAGGTCCATTGCTGTCGTTGTGGATAGCCCTTACCACCTCCTTTGCGTCAGAAGATATGACAAACTGATTTATATGAAGATCAGCTGAAAGCACAAGTGCTCCCTAGGTGGTTTTGGTAATTAATGTCAACATATCTTTTGTTGGACTAACACTTTTATCTAGTATGTCTCAGATAAGTTCAACAATGGAGTGGCATGGACTAAAGGATGTGAGAACTCCTTCAAGATGCTAAGGACAAAGGATTGGCTCAAGCTTCAAGCTCAAGACTCTTTATTTTCTATTTTAGTGATCCAAGATCATATTGAGTCTATAGGAAAAGCCAATACTGCCAAGAAGGGATGAAGTGTTGCTTAATGAGTTTCTTGCTTCACAGTGCTTAGTGATATGCTCTAAAAGCCCTCAACTACTTTCCCACTTCCGCACATATGACCTAAACCTAAAGTCAAACTTGGCCCCATCGATTCTTTCTATCCGGCGCCACCGAGTTCAAATGTCTTAGCCACTGCCACAAACCCTAGGCAAATCGGTCTCATCGATAGGGATCTCGGTCTCATCGAGATGGGATTGTAATCTCTCTATGTATGTCCATTACCAAAATCGGTCTCATCGAGTTTGAGCAATCGGTACTACCGAGATTACAATGCAAATTTCCTGGTTGACTCATTACCAAAATCGGTCCTACCGAGTTTGTGTAATCAGTCCAACCGAGTTTGCCTGACCAACTCTCTGGTTAGCTAATTACCAAAATCGGTCTCACCGAGTTTGTGTAATCGGTCTCACCGAGATTACGTTATGCCCTAACCCTAACCGTATCGGTCCTACCGAGTTGCATATCGGTCCCACCGAAAATCCTAGCGGTCACTAGATTTGCTAAATCGGTCTGACCGAGTTTCTCGATTCGATCCCACCGAGTTTGGCAAATTGTGTGTAACAGTTAGATTTTGTGTGGAGGCTATATATACCCCTCCACCTCCTCTTCATTCGTGGAGAGAGCCATCAGACTGAACCTACACTTCCAGCATACATTTTCTGAGAGAGAACTACCTGCTCATGTGTTGAGGCAAAGATATTCCATTCCTACCATATGAATCTTGATCTCTAGCCTTCCCCAAGTTGCTTTCCACTCAAATCTTCTTTCCACCAGATCCAAAACCCATGAGAGAGAGTTGAGTGTTGGGGAGACTATCATTTGAAGCACAAGAGCAAGGAGTTCATCATCAACGCACCATTTGTTACTTCTTGGAGAGTGGTGTCTCCTAGATTGGCTAGGTGTCACTTGGGAGCCTCCTACAAGATTGTGGAGTTGAACCAAGGAGTTTGTAAGGGTAAGGAGATCGCCTACTTTGTGAAGATCTACCGGTAGTGAGGCAAGTCCTTCGTGGGCGACGGCCATGGTGGGATAGACAAGGTTGCTTCTTCGTGGACCCTTCGTGGGTGGAGCCATCCGTGGACTTGCGCAACCGTTATCTTTCGTGGGTTGAAGTCTCCATCAACGTGGATGTACGATAGCACCACCTATCAGAACCACGACAAAAACATCTATGTCTCCAATTGCGTTTGAATCCTCCAAAACCCTTCCCTTTACATTCTTGCAAGTTGCATGCTTTACTTTCCGCTGCTCATATACTCTTTGCATGCTTGCTTGTTATGTATTGTGAATGTTAAACTTGTGCCTAAACTCCACTTAAACTTAAGGAATCTTAAAAACTGCAACTTTGGTACTTAGTGTCTAATCACCCCCCCTCTAGACACCTCTTCTCAAGGTCCTACAAGTGGTATCAGAAAATTGGTCTCCGTTGCCTTGGTTTAATCACCATTGGAGGAAGATGGATGAGTCTACTTTGGGGAGTCTTAGACTTAGAGTGCCTATACTTGATGGAGAGTATTTTCATGAGTGGAAAAATGAGATGCTTGTAATTTTCAATCAATATCATTTGAACAAGTACATTGCTAGCCCTTGTGCACTTCATGTTGATCCTATGCATCCTACCCTTGATGAGTCAATTGACATGATCCGCAATCTTAGAACTGCCGAACTTATCATTAGAGGATTGCCTAGAAACTCTATTGGATGTCTGCCTACTCTTAAGTGTGCCTACACTATATGGAAATTTCTTGAGGAATGCTTTCCAAATTATTCCTTGAAAAATCTTGATGAAATTCTCCATAAGTCTATTGCCTTGAGGAAGATGAATACTAGTGATCCTATGTTTGGTGATCGTCTATTTGAACTTACAAACCTTATGCGTGCCAAAGGAGATGTTGGAATTATTAGTGATATTATTTCCGAAGCTATAAAAATTCCTAAGAAAGATCATTGTCAAACTCACTCTAACGGATCACCCTCTCTAGGATTTGATCCACCACATGACGATGTTGAACATGGATACTATGATGAGGATGATGATAGTGACTTCGATCTTGATGATGCAATGAGACACTTTGGTCTTATGGAAAATCTTCGGGGATATATGTCAGGAGGAAAGGAATGGGTTCTTGATAGTGGATGTACCGATCACATGACCGGAGATAAAGACATGTTTCGCGAGCTTGCTGAAAATGATAGTCCTTGAAAGTATGTCACTTTCGGTGACAACTCAAAAGGTAAGGTGGTTGGCCTCGGTAAGGTGGCCATATCACATGATAGCTCCATACAAAATGTCATGCTCGTTGAATCTCTTGGCTACATCTTACTTTCAGTATCTAGACTTGCTGATTTCGGTTTCAATGTCTTATTTACTGAAGTAGATTGCCAAGTGTTTCGTCGAGATAATCATAAAATGGTCTTTACCAGTGTGCGTAGAGGTGACCTATACATTGTTGATTTCACTAAAAAGGCTCAACCTAAAACTTGCTTCATTGCTAAATCCTCAAAAGGTTGGTTATGGCATAGACGACTAGGTCATGTTGGTATGCGAAACCTTGACAAGCTTATTAAGGGAAATCATATCCTTGGAGTTAACGATGTCTTATTTGATAAGGATAGACTTTGCAGTGCTTGTCAAGCAGGTAAACAGGTTGGAGGAAGGCATCCCGTGAAGAACATCATGACCACAAGGAGGCCACTCGAGCTACTTCACATGTGAAAGGACATGCGGTGCCCCCATGTGTGGTTTTGGTAATTGATGACATTCTCTATGAACTAATGGTTGCATCGAGTTATATTTGAAGGATTTTTCCATAGGCATTTCTTGAAGTCCATGTGTTGGTTTCAAGGAGTTTATGGGTTGACCAAGGTGCTATTAAGGAATTATCCAAAGATTGGTCATGTGAGTGTTGAGCTTATTGCAAGCATGTCTTGAATAAGAAGATTGTGTGATCATTCATATTTACCTTCAAGACATCATCCAAATGAAGAGAGTTGGAAAGACTCAAGGTTGATCAAGACTAAGTCAAGAGTGAATCAAGTTGATCAACTCACAAAGCATAGAAGATGTACCGAGTGGGACCAAGTGTTCCCATGGTATGGTAAGCATTGTCCATTACGCTTTGTGTACTAACCCATGGTCTACGTGAGAGTTTTTTGTGGGGTTAGGTATGTTTCCATGGTCTTGCGTCAAGAGGAAGATCCCATACAACCCATGGAGGATGACATCAAGTGGTGATCGTCATCAAGTGTGCAGTGTGCAAGTTCAAGTGGAGCAACACAAAGAGTGGCTCACCATAATGGAGTATGGGGGAGAAATCAAGTTTGAATCTTGCCATCCATTGTGGTGTCAATGGACTTGTGAAGATGTGCCGAAGAGTCGCTCACCCATAGTGGACTATGGGGGAGCAATCATCTAGTCTTCATCGAGCCAACACAATCAAGAAAGGTGGTCCAACTTGAGGGAGTCAAGATCATCATCATCTAGCTCAAGTGGACCATGTGCAAGGCAAAAGTTTGCCCTTGATAGGTTTTCTATTTTACCGGTCTCATGGTGGTAGTTGGGAGACCGGGTTATAGGATCGATAGACGTACTATCAAGGGGGGCTCTCAAGTGAGTAGCTTGATCGTATCGTTCGTCGAGAGCTCAAACCATTGCATCCTTGCATCATGTTTCTTGGTTCTTGTTTGGTTCTCTTTGTGAGTATTAGAGCTTATGATCATCTTGATGACAAGCTTGAGTTCATCGAAAACGGAGTTTGCATGCGTCTTCTATGATGTTTTCGGTGTTGGAGGTTTTACCGGTCTTCTCCGAGGAAGGGTTCTCACCATTTTCTTTTGAGCCTTTCCTCATTTGCTTATTATTGGTATTTCTTTCAAGATTGTGTTAGCCCTTGTCGCTATCTTTCCAACAAACTTGGTTTCATCGAATTCGGAGTCCGTTTGCAAAAGTTGTGGCAGTTTTAGTGTTCTGAAAAGGCTGCAGCGGTACTACCGCGAATTGGAGCGGATGTAATTTTTTACTACCGCTCCAGAGCGGTACTACCGCGGCTCCTAGAGCGGTAGTACCGCTCCGGACCAAAAAACTCATCCCAAGTCCTGCGGAGGTAGGTACGGAAGTATATTTTTTGTACCACAAGCAGTAGTACCGCGATCCCTAGCGGTAGTACCGCGAGGACGAGCGGTAGTACCGCTCTGTGCGGGCTGTGAGCATAACGGTTGGATTTTTCCCCACCTATAAAAGGGAGTCTTCTTCCCCATTGAACCTTATCCTTTTGAGCTCGTGTTCTTCCCCCATTGTTGACCTTCTTCGAGCTAGCTAACTCTCAATCCCTCCATGGACTCTTGCTAGTTTTTGAGGGAAAAGAGAGAGGAGATCTAGATCCACATTTCCACCAATCACTTTCTCCTCTATGTGAGGGGAACCCCTTGGATCTTGATCTTGGAGTTCTTGGTATTCTCCTTCTTGTTCTTCCTCTAATTTTCCTCCCTAGCATTAGTTGCTTCGGTGAGATTTGAGAGAGAAGGACTTGGGCACTCCGTGTGCCCTTGCCATTGCATTTGGTGCATCGGTTTGAGTTCTCCACGGTGATACGTGGAAGTGAAGTTTGAGAAGCTTATTACTCTTGGGTGCTTGGTGCCCTTGAGCTTGTTCCTCTTGGGTGCTTGGGCGCCCTAGACGGTTGGTGGTGTTCGGAGCTCAATCATTGTGGTGTAAAGCTCCGGGCAAACGTCGGGGTCTCCAATTAGGTTGTGGAGATCGCCCCAAGCATCTTGACGGGTTCCGGTGACCGCCCCCAAGGGTTGCCAAAGTGTACGGGTTCGGTGACCGCCCCCAAGGGTTGCCATTTGTACGGGTTCGGTGACCACCCTCAAGGGTCCCTTAGTGGAATCACGGCATCTTGCATTGTGCGAGGGCGTGAGGAGATTACGGTGGCCCTAGTGGCTTCTTGGGGAGCATTGTGCCTCCACACCGCTCCAAACGGAGATTAGCATCCGCAAGGGTGTGAACTTCGGGATACATCGTCGTCTCCGCGTGCCTCGGTTATCTCTTACCCGAGCCCTTTACTTATGCACTTTACTTTGTGATAGCCATATTGTTCTTTGTCATATATCTTGCTATCACATAGTTGCTTATCTTGCTTAGCATAAGTTGTTGGTGCACATAGGTGAGCCTAGTTGTTTTAGGTTTTGTGCTTGACAAATTAACCGTTAGGTTTATTCCGCATTTGTTCAAGCCTAAACCGTAATTATTTTAAAGCGCCTATTCACCCCCCCCCCCTCTAGGCGACATCCTCGATCTTTCAACATGGATCTTTTTGGTCCCAACTCTTACAAGCGTCTCGGTGGAAATTCTTTTGGTCTAGTTATAGTTGATGATTTTTCAAGATTTACGTGGGTGTTCTTTCTCGATGATAAATTACAGGTCCAAAAGATCTTCAAAAACTTCGCTAGGAAGGCCCAAAATCAATTTGAAGTGAAGATCAAGAAGGTTCGCAGCGACAATGGAACGGAGTTCAAGAACGCAAATGTGGACACCTTTCTTGATGAAGAAGAGATTTCACATGAGTTCTCGGCTACGTACACACCTCAACAAAATGAAGTTGTTGAGAGGAAGAACTGGACGCTCATCGAAATGGCGAGAACGATGCTTGATGAGTACAAGACACCGAAGCACTTTTGGGCAGAAGCGGTTGAGACAGCTTGTCATGCAACAAATCGCTTATATCTTCACAAGCTACTCGGCAAGACGGCATACGAGCTCCTCACCGGTAACAAACCCCAAGTTGGATACTTCCGAATATTCGGCTCAAAGTGCTACATTCTTGATAAGCGTCGTCGTTCTAAATTTGCTCCTAAGTCTCATGAAGGTTTCCTACTAGGTTATGGCTCAAACTCTCACACTTAGCGTGTCTACAACAATTTCACCCGAAAGGTTGAAGAGACGGTAAATGTGAAGTTTGATGAATCTAACGGCTCGCAAGTAGAGAAATTGCCAATTGATGTAGGAGACAAAGATCCTTCGGAAGCAATCCAAGACTTGTCTATTGGCAAGGTCCGTCCAATGGAGGTGAAGGAGAGTACCTCGTCCGTCCAAGTGGAACCTTCTACTTCACAACAAGGTGAACAAAGAGTTGATACGGAAGCATCCACAAGTGGGACACACCAAGATGAAGAGAACGAGGAAGTGCATCAAGATTTACGTCAACAACCTCCTTCTCCACCACGACAAGAGAACGACAACGCCAACAATGAAGAAGGCCAAGAAGAAGAACAAGATGAAGAAGTTCAACCAAGAAACAAGCAAAAGCTTTCACGAGTTCGAGCAAGAATTGCTAAAGATCATCCCGTCGAGCAAATCTACAATGATATTCAAACCGGGAGAATCACTCGCTCTAAAACTCGTTTAGCTAACTTTTGTGAAAACTATTCTTTCATCTCTAGCATTGAACCTATGAAGGTCAAAGAAGCATTGGAAGATCCGGATTGGATAAATGCTATGCATGAAGAGCTACACAACTTTGAGAGGAACCAAGTTTGGACATTGGTTGAGAAGCCCGACAACAACCACAACATCATCGGTACCAAATGGGTGTTTCGCAACAAGCAAGATGAAGATGGACAAGTAGTTCGCAACAAAGCACGTCTCGTCGCCCAAGGCTACACACAAGTTGAAGGTATGAACTATGGTGAGACTTACGCTCCTGTTGCTATACTTGAATCCATTCGCATCTTACTTGCCTATGCTAATCACCATGATATCACCTTGTACCAAATGGACATTAAAAGTGATTTTCTAAATGGTGAAATAGAGGAGGAAGTTTATGTTAAGCAACCTCCCGGCTTTGTCAATCCTAAGAAACCCAATCATGTTTACAAACTGCACAAAGCTCTTAAACAAGCTCCTAGAGCATGGTATAAATGCTTGACCAAGTTCCTTATTGAAAAAGGCTTTGAAATTGGGAAAATTGATTCCACACTTTTTACTAAAAGGGTTAATGGAGAATTATTTGTATGCCAAATTTATGTTGATGATATCATATTTGGATCAACTAACCCTCATTTTAGTGAAAAGTTTGGGAAGCTAATGTCGGAGAAGTTTGAGATGTCTATGATGAGTGAACTCAAATTCTTTCTTGGTTTGCAAATCAAGCAAACTAAGGAAGGTACTTTTGTTTCTCAAACGAAGTACACGAAGGACCTATTCAAGAAGTTCAATATGCAAGAATGCAAAGGTATGTCTACACCCATGCCTACTAGTGGACATCTTGACTTGACCAAAGATGGTGAACCGGTTGATCAAAAGGTTTATCGCTCTATGATTGGTTCATTGTTATATCTATGTGCTTCACGTCCCGATATCATGCTAAGTGTGTGCATGTGTGCACGATATCAAGCTGCTCCTAAAGAATGTCATCTTAAGGCCGTGAAAAGGATAGTGAGATACTTAATCCATACACCAAATTTTGGCATTTGGTATCCTAAGAGGGCCTCTTTCGATCTTGTTGGCTACTCCGACTCGGACTATGCCGGTGACAAGGTTGATAGAAAGTCCACTTCGGGTGCTTGTCAATTTCTTGGTAGATCTCTTGTGTCTTGGTCCTCCAAGAAACAAAACTCGGTATCCTTATCCACCGCCGAAGCGGAATACATTGTCGTTGGTTCATGTTGTGCTCAATTACTTTGGATGACCCAAACTCTTAAAGATTATGGGATATATGTGAAACATGCTCCATTGCTTTGTGACAATGAAAGTGCTATCGAAATTGGTCATAATCCCGTACAACATTCTCGAACTAAGCATATTGAAGTTCATCATCATTTCATTCGAGATCATGTTGCTAAGGGTGACATTAATCTTAAGCATGTTCGCACCAAAAAGCAATTAGCGGATATATTCACTAAACCTCTTGATGAGAAAGTGTTTTGCAGGTTAAGAGGAGAATTGAACATCATTGATGCTTCAAACTTGGAGTAGAAACTCCATTGGATACATGCAAGACATGAGCTTATGACTAATCCTTGATATTTCTCTTATGATGAAAATCTTATGTCTTGGATATATTTGCATCTTGCATGGTATATAACCCATGTAGGTACTTCGTTGAATCAAATTCCATGAGATTGTAATCTACTCACATCTTGAGTAATCTCTACATCACCAAGTTTCTACACTATGGTGGTTGAAGACAAGGAAGCACGGAACCATTCAAACATATCCTTTGACAAATTCTATGTTGAGCTTCTGATTGTCATTTTTGGATACACAAGTTCTCTTCCTTGCAAGAACTAACCCATGTAGGTAGATGGACTCAAATTCCAAGTGGTGCTCCCAATTCTTGATGAGCTACATCAACCTTGAGCAACCCACACAAGTTCAACTACATGGTCAACACCACCAACCAAGGTATGTTATTCCATCTTAGAGAAGCTTTACTCCAAGTCATGAGCTAAAGCAACTCGACAAGATGTGAATGCATCAAGATGCTTAAACGAAAAATGGCAACCCCATTTTGAGCTTAAACGATGAGTATGACCTATGATCAAGTGATCTCACTTGACTCCTAAGTCAATATACTCTAACATAGGTGACTTTGTCACCGACCATCTCAAGATGAAGTTCTCTTGTGTTCTTTTCTGTGTTTTTGCATTTGTCTCATGCATATTTGTTTCCTCTTTCAAAAAAAACTTCATCTAGATTTCTTTCTGTTTGCTCTGCATTTTCTGCATCCAATTCATTGCATATCTTTCAGTAAATTCATTGCAAATCTTTGTGAGATCTTACTAGTCTAGTGAGCTGAGGTGACAAGTGTTTTCTCTGTGATGAACTCGGTTTCACCGATTTGTTGTTTTCGGTCCAACCGAATCCTTTCGGTACAACCGAAGCATACCACTTGGTGCCACCGATTTCACAACAGGAAAAACAGTTTGCCACTTATTCTATGTTTCTTCTGATCCATCTCCACTAAATAAATCTTGTCCTCTACAAGCATCACAATTATATAAATGCTTTGTGCTGTGACTCAAGGATCAAACCTTTCTTGGAAATTGATGTCAAAGGGGGAGAGAGAGATCACATCAAAGCTTATCACTTAGAGAGATCACATCAGAAAGAGAGAGTATCACCTCCACAGGGGGAGAAAGAGATCTCCAGGGGGAGAGAATACTCAAGTAGAAAGTATTTCTCAAGGATCCCAGATGCTTGGTGTTCAAGAGGAGAGATGCCACATTGTCTTCTTGAGGGAAAAGACATGTTCATATGTGCTTACTTGCATTAGCTTGCATTAGCTCTGTTCGTTTATATCTTTCAGCTCTGATTTTCTGTTCCCTATCTTCCTCCCAGTATCCCATGCTAGATTCAGGGGGAGCAAGACATCTAAGGGAAAGAAATCATTTAAATTCACTGCATATCTTTACTCTTGGGGACATGTCTAATCCAAAGTAGTACTTAGTACTCACTCTCTACATGTCATCCCAGTCTTGGTATTCTTGTGGTTTCTTCTGTTTGCTCTGGCTAGTAGATGTACCTGTGTTATCCAACCTTGTTTACGCGGGTTCATTCCATCCTAAGCCAACTCAAGACTACAAGGTAAGTATATGCATCACAATCATGTGTATGAGGAATTCTTGCTGATGTACATACTGTTTGCAAGAAGGACTCATGAGCATGAAGGTATTTTCTTTAATATTCTTTGCTCTGATGCATATGGCCAAGATACATGTAACACATTGCCTGCTCTACCATGGTTATGCTCTCACATGCCTCTATATTCCATATTCACATGATTGCATACATGTAGGGGGAGCCTATGCTTGTTACATGTCTTTCCAAAGCTTTACTTGCTATTCTTTATATCTTTATCTAAAGCTTTGATGTATGTTGTCATAAATTACCAAAAAGGGGGAGATTGAAAGCACAAGTGCTCCCTATGTGGTTTTGGTAATTAATGTCAACATATCTCTTGTTGGACTAACACTTTTATCTAGTATGTCTCAGATAAGTTCAACAATGGAGTGGCATGGACTAAAGGATGTGGGAACTCCTTCAAGATGCTAAGGACAAAGGATTGTCTCAAGCTTCAAGCTCAGGACTCTTCATTTTCTATTTTAGTGATCCAAGATCACATTGAGTCTATAGGAAAAGCCAATACTATCAAGAAGGGATGAGGTGTTGCTTAATGAGTTTCTTGCTCCACAGTGCTTAGTGATATGCTCCAAAAACCCTCAACTACTTTCCCACTTCCACACATATGACCTAAACCTAGAGTCAAACTCGGCCCCACCGATTCTTTCTATCCGACGCCACCGAGTTCAAATGTCTTAGCCACTGCCACAAACCCTAGGCTAATCGGTCTCACCGATAGGGATCTCGGTCTCACCGAGATGGGATTGTAATCTCTCTGTGTATGTCCATTACCAAAATCAGTCTCACAGAGTTTGAGCAATCGGTACTACCGAGATTACAATGCAAACTTCCTGGTTGACTCATTACCAAAATCGGTCCTACCGAGTTTGTGTAATCGGTCCAACCGAGTTTGCCTGACCAACTCTCTGGTTAGCTAATTACCAAAATCGGTCTCACCGAGTTTGTGTAATCAGTCTTACCGAGATTACGTTATGCCCTAATCCTAACCGTATCGGTCCTACCGAGTTGCATATCGGTCCCACCAAAAATCCTAACGGTCACTAGATTTGCTAAATCGGTCCGACCGAGTTTCTCGATTCGGTCCCACCGAGTTTGGTAAATTGTGTGTAACCGTTAGATTTTGTGTGGAGGCTATATATACCCCTCCAACTCCTCTTCATTCGTGGAGAGAGCCATCAGACTGAACCTACACTTCCAGCATACATTTTCTGAGAGAGAACTACCTACTCATGTGTTGAGGCCAAGATATTCCATTCCTACCATATGAATCTTGATCTCTAGCCTTCCCCAAGTTGCTTTCCACTCAAATCTTCTTTTCACCAGATCCAAAACCAATGAGAGAGAGTTGAGTGTTGGGGAGACTATCATTTGAAGCACAAGAGCAAGGAGTTCATCATCAACGCACCATTTGTTACTTCTTGGAGAGTGGTGTCTCCTAGATTGGCTAGGTGTCACTTGGGAGCCACCGACAAGATTGTGGAGTTGAACCAAGGAGTTTGTAAGGGTAAGGAGATCGCCTACTTCGTGAAGATCTACCGCTAGTGAGGCAAGTCCTTCGTGGGCGACGGCCATGGTGAGATAGACAAGGTTGCTTCTTCGTGGACCCTTTGTGGGTGGAGCCACCCGTGGACTCGCGCAACCGTTACCCTTCATGGGTTGAAGTCTCCATCAACGTGGATGTACGATAGCACCACCTATCGGAACCACGACAAAAACATCTCTGTCTCCAATTGCATTTGAATCCTCCAAAACCCTTCCCTTTACATTCTTGCAAGTTGCATGCTTTACTTTCTACTGCTCATATACTCTTTGCATGCTTGCTTGTTATGTATTGTGAATGTTAAACTTGTGCCTAAACTCCAGTTAAACTTAAGGAATCTTAAAAACTGCAACTTTGGTACTTAGTGTCTAATCACCCCCCCTCTAGACACCTCTTCTCAAGGTCCTACATCAGCTGCGAGAGCCAGGCCTTCCCGACACGCAATTGCCTCCAGCGTCGCGGGATCATCCACTCATCTAATTACCAAGGCAGAGCTTCCGAGGAACTTCCCCATATTATCTCTGCACACCGCCACAGTTGTCCCCCTGCTTCCTATTCTGCACCCCGCATCGACGTTAATTTTTGCAAAGCCTGCAGGAGGAGCTTTTGGTTTCCTTCCGCCGGATAGTACCACCCTGGGTTCAGTCCGATCCGGTTCCTGGCTCCCATTGATCGCCTCCAACTCATTTATGTACCTGTCAACAAACGACATGATCACATGTGGGCTCTGAAACGTGCCTTCATGAATGGCCTTTCGCCTTGCTGCCTAGATAGCCCACAACGTCACCGAGAGCTTAACAAATTCATCGTGAGACAGAAGCTCCATTAGAGTGAAGAGCCAATGTTTAGCCTTTAGCTCGGTTGTGCTGCGATTTTTTGTAACGGATCTCCTTCCACGAGCGCCCAGGTACACCGAGCCATTGTGCAATCTAGGAGTGAATGTCTCCACGAAATGGATGCCCCGCATAGACCACAAGAAGTGTTTTGTAAAATCAATAATTGTTGGGTTTTTTAGTAACCAAGAAATAATCAGCGGTGACGCGAAGCGCTGCTATATGAAGTTCATGGTGTGCAATCGCACCGCGCCGCGCACGCCTCAGCTAACGGGCAGCAAAAGTGCGGCCCATAACACATAGTACAACTCTTTTCTTGAAAACTCAAAAAATATGTATCTAAATAATTTTTATATAATCAATTTTAAAATAAATGATGAAAAATTATATGTTAAAAAGATATTTGCACATTTAAAAAGTGTTCTGTATTTTAAAAATGTTTGCATGATTAAAATATTTTTCATGTAATTTTGAAAAGTTCTTGCTCATTTTGAAAAATGTTCATATAATTCTCAAAGTGTTCATACAATCAGGAAAATGATTATAATTAAAAATATTCACATATTTAATGTTTAATTTTAAAAATACCTACATATATTTTAAAAATATTATATTTGTTTGCGTAGTTATAAAAAAACTTAACCTATTTTAAAATGTATTCATGCAATTTTTAAAAATATTCATGTATTTTCAAATGTGCATGTGTTTAGAGAAAATGTATATATTTCTTTTTTAAAACAAATACATAACAGGCAAACAAAAAAGAAGATTAAAATGAAAAATATATTTTAAAAAGGTTGCAAATGTGCGGCCCATAACACAATCGTTTTCAGCTAAATGGCAGCAAATGTGCGGCCCATAACATATAGTACAATTTTCTTTCTTGAAAACTCAAAAAATATGTATCTTATTAATTTATATATAATCAATTTTAAAATAAATGATGTAAAATTATATGTTAAAAA
The DNA here is from genome assembly GCA_963921465.1 of Triticum timopheevii. Lineage (NCBI taxonomy): Eukaryota > Viridiplantae > Streptophyta > Magnoliopsida > Poales > Poaceae > Triticum > Triticum timopheevii. Next base: position 327,143,904 of record OY997262.1, read on the forward strand.
GATATCTGCGCATTTAAAAAGTGTTCTGTATTTTTAAAAAAGTATGCATGATTAAAATATTTTTCTTGTAATTTTGAAAAGTTCTTGCTCATTTTGAAAAATGTTCATATAATTCTCAAAGTGTTCATCCAATCAGGAAAATGGTTGTAATTAAAAATGGTCACATATTTAATGTTTAATTCAAAAAATGTCTTCATATATTTTAAAAAACATTATATTTGTTTGTGTCGTTTTAAAAAACTTCACCTATTTTAGAATATATTCACGTAATTTTTAAACTCTTCATGTATTTTCAAATGTGCATGTGTTTAGAGAAAATGTATATATTTCTTTATTGAAAGGAATACATAACAGGCAAACAAAAAATAAGATTAAAATGAATTAAAAAAATAAACAAGAAACACAACGCCAAGCGAACATGCAAAATGAAAAATGGAAAAAAGAAAACCAAGAAAATAGAAAACATAAAAAGAAATATGATAGAATTGAAAAAACAGGGATTCATAAGGCAGCAAAACGGGCTGACCCGTGTAGGCACGCTCCGTGGGCAACTTAACCGCTATATCTCGTACTAAGGGTTAGGAAATCTCCACTGACATGTTCGTGGACATCTGGACGGGCGCCGGCCATCTAGCACTACCCCTTTCCCATTTCAAAGTTTTCAAACGCAAAGTTTCGATGAAATTTAAGCACGTTCGATATATTACATGCAAACTAGTGGCACCGTCGTCGTCGTTGTCACGACGATTGGGAAAGCTAGGCAAGCCACGGCGGTGCGCTCGCTCTGAAACCATCATGTGTCCTCCTCCGTCTTGAGCCGCGCCTTCTCTTCCTTCTTGCGGGTAGCACGCTTCGACTCGAGGATGCGAATCTAAAAATAGGCCTAAGTTGATCCAGCACTAACGGTGGGTGTCGACCTCCTTGTTGGTCTTGGTCCGGTGGGCTGGCCACACCGCCGCGAGCTCCTCATCGGCGAGGACATAGTACAGTGCCACTAGCGTCTTGGCAAAGGACGCCAAGCGCCTCACTTGGCGTTGCTTCACAGTGGTGGAGAATTTCAAGCCCCATAGATGAAGAGGATATGTTGTGCGACCCACCGCTCAAAGTACTCCAGGCGGGAGCATGACTGCGATGGGGACGGTCGTCGCTCCTACTTGATGCCAGCCAAACGCCACAAGGCGTCAGGGTGGCGCTGCGACAGGGCGGCGGTCAAATCCCACTAGGTGTCGAGATGGCATTGCGTCGGGAACGACGGCTGCTCCTCGTGCTCCTCCATGGTCTGAGATGCCAGGACAGCGACGCCTCCTCTTCCAAAAACCTCGTTGCCTCCCCCCACTCGACGTCGTGGCAAGGCGTCAAACTTGTACCCATCTTGCTTCCACATCATCCGAGTCGTGAGAAGCTCCTCCGACCTCATCGACTTCTTCCCATTGCAGCATGGCGGTTACCGAAAGCAGTGTGGTGGGCGGTGGGAGATGACTAGGGTTATAGGAGAGGAGTGAACGGAGTGAGGGGGAGGATCTGTTTAAAAGCAATGGAGGGGCGAAGTTGGACGACCGCACCATGAATGTGATAGTTGGACCGGCCACCTTCAATGGCAAAACCTCGATGTTCGGGAAGGTGTTTTGGGGTGGGACTGGGGTGTTGCACACCAATGTGATGGATCTCCGGACTCGGTGCTGCTAGGCCCGGCATACATGCTTTCGCATGGGCGTCACCTAGTGCACGAACTAGAGTTGGTTGCTGCTCGTATGTGTGACGCGGTGAGGTGACTTTTCTCCTTTTTGTTTTTTTTTGTTTTTGTTTAAATCTTGAAATATTCTAAACATATATATTCTTTACTTAAATATTTAAGAATGTTCACCGCTCATTTAAAAAATGTCCATCAATGTTACAATTTTGTACGCACAATTTTCAGAAAAATGCTCGTGACATTTTAAACGTGTTCACAGTTAAAAATTGTTCATTATATATTTTTGAATGTTCATGAAAATGTAAAAGTTTGTTCATGTAATTCATAAATATATTTGTACAATTCAGAAAATTGTTAGTGACATTTGAAAATGTTCACGTGTTTAAAAACATGTTTCATGACATTTTAAAAAGGTGTTTATGGAACCTACAGAATTATTCACGCAATCTTTTAACAAAAGGTTCATAACATATAAATTTTTGATTTCGTGACACTTTAAGAAAATGTTTTAACACTTAATAAATCTTTACTCATTTAAGAAAAATGGTCATGGCATTTTTGTAAAATGTTCAATCATGTGTGTAAAAATGTTCATTGTGTATTTTAAAAAGTTCAATGTGCATTTTACAAATGTTCAACATGTATTTGGATAAATGTTCAGAATGTACTTAAAAAATGCTCAATGTGTATCTATCAAAATTTCAATTTCTATGCGAAAATGGGCAATGTGTATTTGAAATATTTCGACATGAATTTGAAAAAAAGAACACAAAAAAGAAACAGAAACAAAGATGAAACGAAAATAAAACAAAATAGAACTGATGAAAACCGATAGAGAAAATCATGAAGAGAAAAGAACCCGCGTAGAACCTTCCCAAAACCGGGACGAAGGTTCGACAAACCAGTACTCAAAAGCTTCTCAAACCCACTCAGTACACCTTGTTGGGCCGGCTTATTCACCACTTGAGGCAAGCTTTGCGTGCGAAGTTGCAAGACCTAGCATTGCGCGTTGGAGGCCTAAAAGTGTCTAAACCGGTCAAAACATATAAAGGAGGTTTGGTGAGTCGCGTTGGAGATGCTCTTATATCGCATTTGGATGATGACGATGGTTGTACATGTTAGGCAGGGATAAACCTTTATTTATTTTATTTCTTGAGGCAAGGATAAGCCTTTATTGGGCATGTGGACATAATCACTTAAAATTTCAACCCATATAGCATCCAAGTTCAGACCTAATCACTTGAAATTCAACCCAAACCCTATAGTGGATTATAACAGATAATTATGCCTATAGTGGATAACTGTTTAAGTTACAGATACCTAATCTAGCTTGCATTTCCCTTCAAACTTTTACCGTACAGGTGTATCATAGTTCATCAGAACGGTGATATGTTATGTTTCCATGTGTATTTCTTCATCACGCTCGCTGTAGAGTGCGCTGTTCACAATATATATAGGGCCATGGAGTAACAAATGGTTAGCGACTCCTTATTTGGTCTAAGAACCCTTGTCGTAAACCTGATGAAATATGAAAAGCAGCAGCATTTAGTTGTTTATAAGCTTTAAAGTACTAGAATGCTCGTTCCATTCATGTACCATGAAGTTGTAAACAGATAGAAGTACAATCTCAAACATGCACTGATCATTCATTTCTGAAACCAAACTCTGGGTTTTTTTATTTGACATGGAAGTTGATGAGAAGTTATTGTTTCCCTAGAGGAAAAGTTAGTGGCTAGCATTGTGCAAGTAATAACTGTTGTGGATTGGCCTGTACAAAGTAACAATGTAAAATAAGTGACGCAACAAACATTAAAGTTTACACATGTAAAATGGCTCCTGGCATGTGCTCTCGCGATGACCAGTAAATCCATACGTGTCAGGCAATTCCAAAAAAATTACACATGTACTCCCTCCATCCGGAATTACTTGTCGCGGAAATGGATAAAAATAGATGTATCTAGAACTAAAATACGTCTAGATACATCCATTTCTCCGACAAATATTTCCGTACGGAGGTAGTAAATGTTTGCATAATTTACTTGGGCAAAACTAGCATTTTCGCACTCTAGACGAAAACCAAATTTCAGGGCTCTACAATGCAATTTTGAACATTAAACCTTTTCTTACACAAGTTGCAAAACTGATAATTTTTCCATGAAATTTGACATCACATAAAGGACTCAAAAACTTACGTGTAATAACTTTTTCAAAAAAAGGTATAACAAGTGGAACATAAGCATCTTTTCACCAGGGAGCACGTTCTCCTGAGTGCACCTTTAAATTACGTAGAACAAGAAGCTAGAATAACATGCAAACGAAATGATGTATGAATGTATAAAAGGGGAGTCATCTATACCTTAATTTCCCTGTTAGAGAGTCCAACTATCAGCTTTTCATCCCAGTACAATATTGAAGTTACAATTGAATCACAAGAGATGGAAGCGACATCTCTGATTTCCAACTCTGACTCGTCTTCTAATAACTCCTATAGAAGAGTTGACCAAAAAGAAAAATGCAAGGCAACAAATAATATGTTAGCAATGGAGAAGCTTCAAGGTCATTTCTGAAAAGCTCTAAGGGCACCAAGTATGTGTCATAAATACAGACCTGAATATTTACGGCTTTATTCAATCCACCGGTATAGAGCCATTTACCATTCAATTTAACAGCGTAAATAGAAGCACTTTGAAGTTTCTCTGATTTAACGAGGACATCATCCTTCCAAATCTAATTTATAAAATAACCATAATTTAGCATGTGATTATTAAAAAAAAAACATGCGTTACAAAAGATTGTAAGCAAACATTATAACACAACATGCAGTTAATCTATAACACGATTAATGATTGAGATATAGTGAAACCTTCAAACAGCCATTTTCATATGATGAAACAACAAAATTAGCTTCTGTTGAAATTGACAACACAGGGGCTATGCTTCCCGGTGCATCATCTTCAAGTACAGACAACGGGCTGTGATCAGTAAGCCACCATGATCGGATACTACCATCCCAACTTCCACTGTAAAGAATGCCGCTAGCAACTGCAAGGCAAGACACGGTTGATTTGTGGCCTGTCATAGTGCATCGAAGTGAATAATCCTGCCAAAGAGAGATTGTGAATGAATTAACTCATAACATCTTAAATTACCAAAATGGTTTGGCAGATTCAACAGCTTTATTAATGCCAAAAGATACAGGCCCATTATTCAGACAAAGACTAGATAATCCAATAGAAGAGGAAATCACTTTGCAGTCTAAATGCAGAACAAACCTTAGTCCCATTGTCTATAATTTTAATACAGCCTAACCAACCACCCTGTTTCAATATGGCACTGAAAAAGCAAATCATCTTAGCATCTTTACCTCCAGAGACCAAGCTTTAATAGATTTGTCTCTACTGCCAGTATAAAGATGACCGGTTCCAGACACAGCCAAACAGTGAACACCCCGGTAGATCCAATCATTAGTTTCATACCATTTATTCAACGGTTCTTGCTTGAGAGAGGTACCAACACGCCAGACAAAAATTCCACTGCCACTGTCTCCGCTTATACAAAGAGACTGGTTATCATTGTCGACAACAACAATTGATGTGATTTTGTGCTCATGACCCTTTAAAGCCTGCACATGAGAGAAGTCCTGTAGAAGGGAGTCAAGTCAGAAAAAAATGGGCAACAGAAAGCTTATGTGTTCTATTGTAATGGATGTGTTTGCTGTATGCCACTGAGATTTCTCATTACAAGAAGAGCATCACACAGTTAACAGCTCGTCAAGAGAAGAGGATACACCGACAGTTTCATACCTGCAGCGACCATACATTGATTGTTTTGTCGTAAGAAGAACTAAACACAAATCCCCCTGCAATGCAGTAAAGATTCATTAACACAGATTACTTGAGTCATGATAGTGGTCAAAGGCATTAGGAAGATCCACTAGCATGGTAAGGTGAGCGATGACCACATGGACAGAAACAAAATAACATAGCACAACGGATAGAAACATAATAAAACCCTAGTACGTAAGACGTCAGACTATGAAGTGAGATATCGAGCACAAATTGCAAAATAATAGAAAGGTCAAGTTATGCATTTCATTTTGGTTTCGGCATAAACTGAACATGAAAAATTCAGCAAAAAATAACTGTAAGATGTATTTCTCAACACACTATGAAATTTCAAATTACTCCCTCTGTAAAGTAATATAAGACGTTTTATAGATCACTAAGTAGTGATCTATAAAACGTTAGTGATCTATAAAACGTCTTATATTACTTTACAGAGGGAGTAATAATCTATGTCCAAAGATATGAAAATGGAAAAAAAAAACTGACAAATGACATAATAACAGAGAACAGAAACTGAGCAAAATGGAAGTTCCATTCAAAGAATTATACACTGTTTTCTTGTAACACAATTTGAGCTTCAAGTTGAAATTTTGAAGGGTACTATAACACTCCATAGACCTGTGGGGATTCTCCCCCCCCCCCCCCCCCCCTCCCCCCCGGGTGATTGTTCAAAAAAAAAAATCACAAACCTAAGTATCATTTCTTTCCAGAATTTTCATATTGCATCGGTGCCCAGATCAAAATGTTTTGCATGATTTTAATAAATTATGGCATGATAGGGTATGCCTCCAATAATGAAACAGTGTATTATGTACACAGTACACTGGCCATGTTGTGTTTATACCTCCAATGGCTAATCCTGTGACACAGTCACGGTGAGCAAGCAGAGTTGAACATTTAAACACTCCATTACTCTGTGGCTCATCTGTTCCTGCTGTGGAAACAGACTCGTCGTTCGAGCAACCACAATTGTTTTCATCATCTGGAGTTGAATTTTTGTCATCAGAATCTTGAGAGGGCTGCACTATATCATCTGTCTCAACAGCTTGGGCGGAGCACATTGAGGACAACTCCCCGAGGAGCAAACACCTAAAACTTTTCTGAGCTACAATATCATCAGCAGGAGCCAAAGCATCGGCACCAGGTTCCATCTGTGAGCCTCTGATACATTTCCAAACATCAGCAATCTCTGGGCGGCTTTCTGGTTCATAGCTTAAGCATAACGCAGTTGCAACCAACGGTTCTAACTGCGTACCAACCAATGCAGCGTCAAGCCTCGTAAGCACTTCCTTCTGCCAATCTTCGTATGGTCCATCAGTATTCCACCCCGCTGCAAGCCACTCGTCTCCAGTAACAAGCGCCACCAATATACAACCCAGCAACCAAATATCTGAATTACACCCTATCATGCCATCGAAATCATGACTCCTCATCCTTGTGGCGTCCCTCAGAATTGCCGTCATCTCGGGAGCAACCAAAGCACCGTCCATGGACAAGCAAACCCCTGCCCGGACTCCACGGCACAAGGCCAATACCTCATTCAAGTCGAGCAGGCAGCGCCCAAAGTGATCAAGGCGGAAGCAGTCCAGCCGGAGGCAGCCCAGCACCATCCCCTCGCCGTGCAATTCCATGAGCGCTTCACACACCTCCATTCCAAGAGCTCCAATCCGAGCCACAGTTTCCAGTTCGTCGCTCCTGTCATTCAACAAGGGGGGAACTCCCGGCGTGTGCCGTTCAGAGACCAGCCACAGCGTTGCCGCCTCGGGACCCATCCAGGCGCCGTAAACCCTGCACACCCGCCGCGCCAATCGCGTGGAGGCGGCCACCAAATCGAGCATCTCCTCCCTCGCGGCGCTGCTCAGCGCGTCGATCGCGGCGATGACCCGCGCGGCGTGGCTGGGCCGGTAGAACGCGGCCTCCTGCGTCGGCGCCCCGCCGGCAGGAGCATCGATCGGGAGGAGGCTTACGGGGTGTCCCCGCGAGCAGAACCAGGGGGCTCCGAGGTCGCAGGCGATCGACCCGAGCGCGAGGCCGGCGGGAGGGTGGCCGGGCGGCGAGGAGTGTAGCGGGGAGGCGGACTCGGGGAGGATGGCGTGGCGGAAGCGGGCGAGGAGGCGGGAGTGGGCGGCGTGGAGCGGGAGAGAGAGGGGTCGAGCCGCGGAGGCGGCGCCGGCGGTGCGGGGCGGGGAAGGGTTGGGGAGGGAGGGGAGGAGGGAGAGGAGGGCGAGGTTCTTGGGGAGGGAGGAGGGGCCGAGGGCCCGGGAGAAGGGGACGCACTGGGAGCAGAGCGGGCAGCGGAGGGAAGAGCCCGCTGCCGAAGCGGAGGCCGGCGGGAGGGAGGCGATGCAGGAGCCGCAGAGGGAGTGGCCGCACGGGAGGACGCGCGGCACGACGGAGGCGGCGTCGAAGGGCGAGAGGCACACCGGGCACTCGGGTGGCTCCGAGTCCGGCGGCGGCGGCGCGGCGCTCGCCATGGCCGTCGCCTCGGCTCGGCTTCCGCTGGGGCAGAGGGTGCCTCGAGGGAGGAGGCGGGGCCGGCCGGCGACTCGGAGTAGTTCGTTGATTGACCGTGCCCGAGGAGGACGTGTCGGGCATAGTATGGACCGTGCGGCTGCACAACAACGCGACGAATTTCGTAGGAGTCGCCAAAGCCTGAAGAGTTCAGTTCCGGCGGGCTGGAATTTTCTGAACATTGGTATCCCTCTGTAAAAAAAAAAATATAGAAGCTTCTTATATCGGAAATGCAGTTTGGAGGCCGAGCCCCATGGTGCTCGGTATCTTGCACGTCAGACTTCATAGTGATCAGGTGCAGTCTCGTATTAGTCTCACGTATTTCACCTGTCACCCTTTTACACAACAGCGTATTCTCCATTTAGGCACAGTACCATCCCATCCGCCCTATCAGCTCATGCACACGTGCCGTCGTCCAACCCATCAGGTCGCAATGTGCACCGCGAGACACACGAACATGGGACGGATTCTTGCCTGCTCATTCCATCTTACAGCAAACACATTGCTTTTCATGAAATTTGGAACAGAAAAGCACCATCTTACATCTTACAGAAAAATCATTAAGTTCAGGAAAAGTTCACCTTCAGGAAAAACAATGAACGTCTTAAGAAAAATCTTCAGGAAAAGTTCATCTTACAGAAAAATCATTGTTGTTTCCAGGATGTTGCCACACAAGGATTTCCTTGATTTTGAAGAATTGTGTCTCCATGAACGTCGTGTATTAAAAAAAGTTCATCTTCTGTTCTAAAAATGTTCCATCGTGATTTTCAAATAAGTTCATCGTGTAGTAAAAGAATACCATGCATCAAAAGTGTTCATATTGTATTTTAAAATATCATCATATAGATCAAAAAAATTATATAGCATGCTAAAAGTTGATCATCATGTAATTAAAACATGATCACACATTTTTTAAAAACCATGTATTTTTTAAAACGTGTTCGCACAATTTTACAAAAATATTCATGTATTTGAGAAGATCCACAAACCAAGCCTGTCTAACTCATTAATTATTCCCACCCGCCTAGCCCCATTAGGCCACCAGCATCTGTGTACATGTTCAGTCAAACACTCAACTCACTAGAGGCCCATGTATCTGCGAGCACACCTGCCTGCTGCTCCTCTATGTCAGAGAAGTCTATCACGTATAGGAAAGATTCCCTCAAACAAAAATCACGTATAGAAAAGAAAACCCAGAGAGCGCCTATCACAAAGACCGGATGGTGGGCTGGGATACCGAGACTCATGTAGCTCGGCCTCCAAAAGGTCGTTCTCCTTCTTATATTTCTTTTCGAAGGAGTACATGAAAAAATGTTTGGCTCAGCAATCCCCGTGATCTTATAATGAACCCTTTAAACGTCGTGATTGAATAAAGTTGAGTGAGGTTCCTAAAAATGAAAATAAGTCGTAAAAAATTAGGGCGGTACTCTGCGCCGGTGCGGATCGTTGGATGCGTACGTGTGAATGGACGAGATTGCTTCGACCAAGTCATCTTCTTCCTCCCGCACGCACGCGTAACGACAGGGAAAAAACGGATCTCGCCGTCGCCGTCGCAGCTCGAAGGCGCCGCTCGTGCTCACCCTTGGCCGCCGCGTCGCAGCTCGCCGGCGCCGCTCGCCGGCGCAAGCTCGCCGGGGGCACTTGTCGTATGCAGCTCTGCCGGGCCAGTCGAAAGAAAGACGTCCCTAGCTCCGCCGGGCCGAGCGTGCCTCCCTCCCTCTGGTTGCAGCACCGCCAGGTGAGGGTGAGGGAGTCCCGGACTAGGGGGTGTCCGGATAGCCGAACTATCATCATCGGCCGGACTCCAAGACTATGAAGATACAAGATTGAAGACTTCGTCCCGTGTCCGGATGGGACTTTTTTTGGCGTGGAAGGCAAGCTTGGCGATACGGATATGTAGATCTCCTACCATTGTAACCGACTCTGTGTAACCCTAGCCCTCTCCGGTGTCTATATAAACCGGAGGGTTTTAGTCCGTAGGACAGAACAACAATCATACCATAGGCTAGCTTCTAGGGTTTAGCCTCCTTGATCTCGTGGTAGATCCACTCTTGTACTACCCATATCATCAATATCAATCAAGCAGGAGTAGGGTTTTACCTCCATCGAGAGGGCCCGAACCTGGGTAAAAACATCGTGTCCCTTGTCTCCTGTTACCATCCGCCTAGACGCACAGTTCGGGACCCCCTACCCGAGATCCGCCGGTTTTGACACCGACATTGGTGCTTTCATTGAGAGTTTCTCTGTGTCGTCACCAATAGGCTCGATGGCTCCTTCGATCATCAACAACAACGACGCAGTCCAGGGTGAGACTTTTCTCCCCGGACAGATCTTCGTATTCGGCGGCTTTACACTGCGGGCCAATTCGCTTGGCCATCTGGAGCAGATCGAAAGCTACGCCCCTGGCCGTCAGGTCAGATTTGGAAGTCTGAACTTCACGGCTGACATCCGCGGAGACTTGACCTTCGATGGATTCGAGCCATAGCCGGGTGCGTCGCACTGTCACGATGGGCATGATTTAGCTCTGCTGCCGGATAGTGCCCTGGAGGCCGCACACGAGTCCGTTCCGACCCTTAATTCGGGGCCGGCTGCGCAGATCGAGGACGGGTGGCTAGACGCCGCCTCGGGGGCTGCAACCTCTACGGCGATGGAGCCGAATACTGACCTTGTCCCTTGTGAAGCTCGTGACTCTGAGGTGCCGGACTCCTCGCTGGACTCCGAACCTCCCGCGCCCCTTCCAATCGAATCCGATTGGGCGTCGATCATGGAGTTCACCGCTGCGGACATCTTTCAACACTCACCTTTTCGGCGACGTCCTGAACTCGCTAAAATATCTCTCGTTATCAGAGAGCCCTGGCCGGACTACGGTCAGGACGGTTGCGATGCGAACGACGAAGAAATTCAAAGCCCACCCACCACCCACTTTGTAGCCACTGTCGACGATCTAACCGACATGCTAGACTTCGAGTCCGAAGACATCGACGGTATGGACGACGATGCCGGAGACGACCAAGAACCAGCGCCCACTGGGCACTGGAAAGCCACCTCAACTCACGACGTATACATGGTGTATACACCAAAAGGAAGCGATAACGAGGAACAACGGGACACGGCGAAGGATAATTCCCCCGAAAAACAACCAAAACGGCGACGCAAGCGCCGCCCGAAGTCCCGCCTCGATAACAACAGCACCCATACTAACCCAGCCGTAGAGCAGGGCAAACCGGTGGACGACGAACATGTCACCAAGCAACCATCCGAACAGGATGAATCGGACGAGCAACCCATCCCCGGCGAAAACAACAGTCCAGACGATCTCACGCCGGACACATCACCGGAGCATAAGAACCTTCACAAAGGCTCGTCGCCACTGCAAGAAGTTTGAAGAAGCAAAAGCGGAAGCTCAAAACAGCGGAAGACGTACTCAGAATGAGATGGAGCAAAGTACTCAAGACCGCAGATAAATACGGCGATAGTCACCAAACAAAGAGCTACCCGAAGCGCAAGCTGTTGCCCGAATTTGACGAGGAGGCCGTAGAGCCCCCATAGTCAAAAAACAAAGAGGCCGCCTGGCTGGATAGACGACCAGATGACAGGCTAAGAGCGGCAAGCGGCGCCGCACACAAGCCGACACACGATCCACATAAGGATCCTCGCAAAAAGGATGGCCCGGTCAGGTCCATCTATGGGCCAAACAAGAAGGCTCCAGGAAGCAATACAACACGCGAGTGTTCGAAGATAACGGCACACCTAAATACAGGGGCGCCTCACACCCACTATGTTTCACCGATGAGGTACTGGATCATGAATTCCCAGCAGGACTCAAGCCCGTAAACATAGAGGCATACGACGGAACAACAGACCCCAGAGTCTGGATTGAGGATTACATCCTACACATACATATGGCTAGAGGAGACGATCTCCATGCCATAAAATACCTATCCCTCAAGCTCAAAGGGCCAGCTCGGCATTGGCTCAAAAGCCTCCCAGAAAATACCATTGGAAGTTGGGAAGAGCTCGAGGATGCGTTTCGAGCAAATTTTCAGGGGACTTATGTCCGCCCTCCGGATGCAGACGATTTAAGTCACATAACTCAACAGCCTGGAGAATCAGCACGCAAATTCTGGAACAGGTTCCTCACCAAAAAGAACCAAATAGTCGACTGTCCGGACGCCGAAGCCTTAGCAGCCTTTAAACATAACGTCCGAGACGAATGGCTCACCAGACACCTCGGCCAGGAAAAACCAAGAACAATGGCCGCACTAACAAGCCTCATGACCCGCTTTTGCGCGGGGGAAGATAGCTGGCTGGCCAGATGCAGCACCAGCGACCCGAGTACATCCGAGGTCAGGAATGGAAATGGGAAATCACGATGCAGAAAAGATTAGCGCCAAAATAAGGAAAATGACCCAAATAGCACGGCGGTCAACGCCGGGTTCAAAAGCTCTCGGCCGAATAACAAAACACCACCCCTTAAGGACAACAGTGACGAGCTATCCAACCTAAACAAAATCTTGGATAGGATATGTCAAATCCACAGTACCCCCGGGAAGCCTGCAAACCATACCCACAGAGATTGTTGGGTCTTCAAGCAGTCCGGCCGACTTAACGCCGAACACAAGGGGCTCGACACACCAAGCGAAGACGATGACGAACCCCACAAGCAGCGCGCCGGAAAACAGAAGACTTTCCCACTAGAAGTCAAAACAGTGAACTCACTTCATGTGATAACAAGGAAAAATAGTGCGGCACCTACTAAAACACGTGCCGCACGGTCCACCCCAGCGGAGTCCCGAAATTGGATGTCAAAACCAATTACTTTCGACCATCAGGATTACTCCAGAAGTATTCGAAATGCAGGAGGGACCGCTTTGATATTGGATCCCATAATCGACGGACTACAATTCACACAAGTCCTAATGGATGGCGGCAGTGATATAAACCTGCTATACCAGGACACCATCCGCAGAATGGGGATAGACCCTACCAAAATTCGCCATAGCAGCACTTCCTTCAAAGGAGTGATGCCAGGCCTTTATGCCAATTGTACAGGCTCTGTACTACTAGAAGTTGTGTTCGGTTCATCCGACAACTTCCGTCGTGAAAAGCTAATCTTCCATATCGCCCCATTCAAAAGTAGCCATCAAGCACTACTGGGACGCGAAGCTTTCGCCCGCTTTAAGGCAATACCGCATTACGCGTCTCTTACACTTAAAATGCCCGGTCCACGTGGCATAATCTCATTAAAGGGTAACTTCGAGTGTTCCTCGACCACGGAAAACGTGAGACTGCTTTGACAGCCACACACTAATCCGGCCTTGCTGATCAAAGCCCCTAAAAACAGGTCATTTAGACCTCGGACACGGTTAGGCGAGTCTGGTATAAATAAACAAGGGGCTTCCTAGCCGCATACCTCTTTACAAGGGGTTGCACGCATGAACAAGGAGAGCCAATAAAGCTCAACCTTTTTCTTCCAAATCATATTCTGTTTTAAATACATTTTTTGCACGATATTCTTTCCAAACTAAGTTCTTCTCTTTTACAGATGAACCACGTGCTACACCCGTCCAGGATACAGCACAACGGAGACACAGGCGCAGACGTGCAGCAGGGACCCATGGCAAGGATTCTTTTCAGATTAAGACCCTGCGTAAACCTTTCTTACTGTCTCTTGTTGATACACATCCCCCGGTTTCCTACCATAACCGAGGAGGAGGCTGGCGTTTTGGCATCGGCCGCGTCAGAAGTTCTCGCCCGTACCTGGACACTAGGGGCTTAGGGCATTGTTCTGTCCGTTATCATAAAGACCGAATAGCTCAGGGAGTGTTCGGCATCTCGAGTTAGGCCTTATATGCATCAGCTCCGAATCATGTCTTTGGTCAAATGTTGGGTTTGCCCGGCTCCTGTGTTTTGCTGCCTTACATTCCGTATCATCGGCTAACGCGGCACCAGGAGAACTACTGCGATTGTGCCCCGGTTCGGCCGGGCGAGCACCTCAGTAGAGAAAGCCGAAAACTGACTGTCATGATATAGCGAGAGACTGGTCAACCACTCGATCGACTACTGGAATGTTTAGAATTCCTCCGCTTTGACGAAGGACCGCTTCCCGGTCAGGCACACACGCGCCCCGAGTTCGAAGAGCACGGTGCCTCTAGGGGCTATATCGTAGCCCCACCATCGAGCTCCTATGGATAAGTGAAAGTGATAAAGCATTATAGTCCGGTTGCCTAGTTTGCTATGCTATCACCTCCTTCAAAGGACCAAGACGTTGGGTTAAGTGTGAAAATGCGCTTTTCTGCAAACACCCCCACACCATGTGCGTGGGGGCTGAAGCCAAAGACTGCCATCTTTCAGGTTATACATACATACATATACATTAACGGCCGCACAGGAGATATTTCAATACTTGAACGCACAAGTATAAAAGGCCGTTATATTATAAATATGGTTTTACAAATCATACATGTCATTTGAACATAACGTTTTTCGAGCACTACGACTCTATTAAACGAGCGCCCTGCAGGACTTCCTCAAAATAGTGCTCGGCGGGTAATCGGCTTCTGTCCGAATCCCGGGATGCAACATCGGTGGCGTCCATCTCTGCCCAGCATGTTTTGACACGGGCGAGAGCCATCCGTGCACCCTCTATGCATGCCGACTGCTTCATCGCCTTGATATGCGGCACCGCATCAAGGAATTGTTGCACTAAGCCAAAATAACTCTTCGGCTTGGGCCTTTCCGGCCACAGATGAGCCACGACATCCTTCATGGCAAGTCCGGACAGCCTATTCAGCTCAGCCCACTCAGCCAACCGATCGGTTAACGGAAGTGGACGCCCCGGACTATGGAATTGAGACCAAAAAAGCTCCTCGTGATCCTTTTGGCTTCGGAAGTGCACGACTGCATCCGCCGCACTCGCCGCCAAATTTAGATAAGGATCCTCCGCACCCCACAACTTGCCTAACTGAGCATACTTCTGATCCGTGAACTTCCTATGCAGCAGGAAGGGCTTTCCAGCCGCAATGTCTCCGGCCTGACACAGTTCCTCCTTTATAGCCCGCATTGCAGAACGGGCATCCTTGGCTTCGGCGGTGACCTTCTTCAGGTCCTCTTGCTCCGCCTGGCGTTCTCTTTCGGTCGGTAGCATCTTTTAGCTTCACGGCCATTCCGGCCATCTCCTCCCTGCTTAGCAGCCTTTTCGGCTTTTAGCTCTTCGGCTGCCTTCGAGGCAGCCGCATCACTCCTTCTGGCTTGCTCCTTGGCTCGAGCAAGCTCTGCCCGAAGGCCCTCCATAGCAGCGGCGCCATCTTCACCAAGCATACAGGTTGTAAGGCGTGGGCATAAGCTCCCTTACCAGGTGATCACGGAGAAACCACCCACCTTGTGACTCGTCAAGTCGCTTATTGACCAGCACGATGTCCGCATCCGCAACGTCCAGTTGCCACTTCAGTTCGGCAACTCTATTAGTCCGGCTAGCCACCGAACGCTCCGCCCCCTGAATAGGAATGGCGACATTTTAACACTGAGATTATGATCCTCGGCACGCCGTCACTTCTGACAACGCACCGAGTCTCAGGGGCTACTATCTATACAGGGCGCACTCTATGTGCAAAACTGTCAAAAGGTATGACATTTTTACGTACCTCAAACCCCGTCAGTAAACTTCTGACGGCCTCATGCAACCCGCTCTCGGCGGATGAAATCCTTTCAATCACCGTACTCATTAATGTACGGTGATCTTCTGAGATAGACGCCCTCTCGAGCAGATTCTTCAGCTCCTCCGGCCATACACCAGTTGGTGCCGAACTCTCCGGCCCCGCCGGACTCGGGGAGACCCTCCGCGACGACACCTCAGGGTCGCCTGCCCCGCCTAACGGTGCGGCAGATGGAGGCGTCTCGCTCTCCATCATCTCCGGACGAAGATCCCCCGAAGATGAGCTCCGCTGAGAAGGGCTGAGATCCGAACTACAAGGTAAAAACTTCGGTTATCCTCAGAAATAAAAAGAAGGGATGTCCCTTATTACAAAACTCCCCTCTTTCTACTTACGACTCGCTGGAGGGCTGATTCCCTTGGGGAGACAGTGCGGTCGGGGCTTCTCCCGGCACAGGACCTTCCGGTGCGGATTTCTTCCCCCGCTTTAAGGCCTTAGCCTCCGGGTCCTCGGAAGCGGTCCTCTTCTCCCCCTGGAAGGAGGGGTTCTCGATCCCTCCCTTCTTGAGAACCTCCTTAGAGGAGGCGGTAGCTTTCCTGTTCTCCCCTTCGCCCTCTTCCGAAGGCGCAACCTCCAACATCTTGACTAACACGGGATCCGGCGTGGTCTCAGGGAGGGGGGCCGGACACCGTATCAGTTTTGCTTGCGCTATCCACTCATGTCCAAGGGATAGCCGGTTAAAAGGCAAATCCATGATAAATAAATGGATGATATGTTCGGACACAGGGCTACTTACTTGAGTATCCGGGCGATTGCAGCTTAAACCAACGTCCTCGGTCAATTCCGGACACATCTCTTGTGATCCGAAGAACAATTTGTACATCTCCACGGGTGTCGTACCCATGAAGTGTTGGGGAGCTCGTGGTCCCTCCGGATTGAATTCCCACAGGCGGAGGGGGCGACGTTTGCAGGGCAGAAGACGCCGAATCAGCATAACCTGCGTCACTACGACCAGGTTGATCTCCCTCTCTTGGAGGTCTCGAATCCGGCCCTGCAATAGGGGTACGTCCTTGGACGGCCCCCAGTCAAGCCCTTTGTTGACCCATGACGTCAGCCGTTGTGGAGGGGCCAAGCGAAAGGCGGGCGGCGGCCTCTGCCTGATGCCCCTGGGAGCGGTGATGTAGAACCACTCCTGTTGCCACAAGCCAAGCTCCTCCTGAAAAGAGCCCTCGGGCCATGGAGCATCGGCCTCTTGCTTATAACCACACCGCCGCACTCTGCCTGACGCCCCTCAATCATCTTCGGCTCCACGTTGAAGGTTTTGAGCCACAAACCGAAGTGAGGGGTAGCGCGGAGGAAGGCTTCGCAGACGACAATAAAGGATGAGATGTGGAGGATGGACTCCGGAGCCAAGTCGTGGAATTCTAGCCCATAATAAAACATGAGCCCCCTTACGAAGGGATCCATCGGGAAGCCTAAACCCCGATGGAGGTGAGACACGAACACGACACTCTCGCCAGGCTCGGGAGTAGGAATGACTTGCCCTTGGGCAGGTAACCTATGCGAAATCTCGTGGGTTAAGTACCTGGCTTCCCTCAGCTTTAGCACGTTCTCTTCCGTGACGGAGGAGGGCATCCACCGGCCCTGTAGGTCGGAGCCGGACATTGTCGAAGGTCCGAAGTGCCCGAATCTGGAGCCTTGGGTGTTGAAACTCGGGGCAAGGGGCGGATTCGATTGAGGATTGAAGAAAAGGAACGGGCCTTGGTCTCATTATAAAGAGGGAGAATACCAAGAGCCGTCCCCGTGACCGTTTGGAACTCGCCTTCGATGGAGGGGGCGTGGCAATGGGCGCGGTTGGGTTACCCACGTCCGTATTGATGGGAATCCTGGAATAAGGGGAACACGATCTCTGCTTTGACAAGACGTGCCAAGGAAACCGCTTCGCTAAACGCGCTGAGGTGGTACAATAAAAACGATTCGAGTAAAGGCTTGGTTGTGGTGTGACGTCACGCCACAAAATACGTCAGCAGATTGAACTTGTGTAAATATTATTCTCTCTACGGTGGTATGTGGAATTTATCTTACAGAGCCGGACACTATCTAGGTGTTCACAATCTTCTATAAATTATTCAGAGGAGGAACCCGCCTTGCAATGCCGAAGACAATATGCGCGCCGGACTCGTCGTCATTGAAGCCTGGTTCAGGGGCTACTGAGGGAGTCCCGGACTAGGGGGTGTCCGGATAGCCGAACTATCATCATCGGCCGGACTCCAAGACTATGAAGATACAAGATTGAAGACTTTGTCCCGTGTCCGGATGGGACTTCCTTGGCGTGGAAGGCAAGCTTGGCGATACAGATATGTAGATCTCCTACCATTGTAACTGACTCTGTGTAACCCTAGCCCTCTCCGGTGTCTATATAAACCGGAGGGTTTTAGTCCGTAGGACAGAACAACAATCATACCATAGGCTAGCTTCTAGGGTTTAGCCTCCTTGATCTCGTGGTAGATCCACTCTTGTACTACCCATATCATCAATATCAATCAAGCAGGAGTAGGTTTTTACCTCCATCAAGAGGGCCTGAACCTGGGTAAAAACATCGTGTCCCTTGTCTCCTGTTACCATCCGCCTAGACGCACAGTTCGGGACCCCCTACCCGAGATCCGCCGGTTTTGACACTGCCACCGCCAAGTGAGGGTTCCAGCATTGTCGCAGCCCGCCGTCATAGCTTGCCGCGTGCCCGTCGCAGCACCGGGCGCCATGCATCTCCGTCGCCGCAGCTCACCATTGTTAGCTAGCTGTTCTTGGTTTGAAGCTTTTTTATAAGCACGTTGTAGCTTTCTTCGACGTCGGTTGCAGCTTTTTGCCGCTGCGCAATGCCGACCTCCAGCTACCCTGTATCCAGCTGAAGCTTTTTTCAAAGCTGGTTGTAGCTTTCTTGGTTGCCGGAAGTAGCATTTTTCAGCACTGGTTGTAGCTCTGACGTACATCCATCGAATCCCCTGCTTCCTTTGATTCCAGCAAAATATGTTGTTGGTTCCAGCTCTAAATTTGCTGGTTGTAGCAAAAACAAAAGCTGGTTCCAGCTCTAGCTTTGCCGGGACAAAAATCATTTGCTGGAAAAGCCATTGCTGCTTCCGCCGGTCGCCGTGGTAGCAAAAAATCTTGCCGGTAGAAGCTTTTGCCTCATCGTTTGCAACAAAATGAGCGGCCGCGAATGTCGACGTAGAAAACACCCCAGGCGATGCACCAAAACTAAGTGCTGGTTCCAGCTCTTGGTTTGTCGGTTGTAGCAAAATCAGACGCCGGTTCCAGCATCACCTGTGTCGTGGATGTGCCTCATCGTCGCAGTTATGCAGCTCATCTGCCGGAGCTGGGGGATTGCTGGAGCTGGAGACGGTGTGCTGGGAGAATAGCCGGAGCTGTGGATAAGAGGTGCTCGTGCGTGTGGGGAAATCGCTGGCCGTGGGGTGGATGACGACCTCACCAGCGAGATTGGCTGCGGTGGGGGGTAGGAGATGATGCTGGGGAGGGGGGCGAGGGGTAGACGGCGCCTCGCCGGAGCCGCTCGCCGTCGCTGCTCGCTCGCCGGGGCCGCTCGTCGTTGTAGCGGGTGAGGCGGGAGAGAAACAGGAGTGCGTGGTAGCGGGCGACCGGCCGAAGATTGGGCCGGTGCATCGTCCCTAAACGTTTACCAAAAAATTATGAAACATTTTATAAAACTGCTAGCAGAGCATCTTCTCACGGCCGCAATGAGGCTACATAGCAAGGGGTACTGCTGACATGTCTCTAGTCATATAGTTATAGGGTCTCTCTGATTCAAAGGATTTTTGTTGGATTTTCTATGGAATTGAATTCATAGGAATTTTCATGCGGTGATTGTTTGATTCGTATGATTGAACCTATAGGGAATTTTCCCTCAATCATTTAGTAGGAAATCAAGCATCCACTCCAACCTCTTAGAAAAAATTTGTTTTAGCGCCCCAACCCATGGTTGGATGGTTAGAGGCACAATGGTATCCCAACCCACCAGGGTTCAAGTCCTGGTGCTCGCATTATTCCTGGACTTATCTCAGGATTTCCGGCGATATGCTTTCAGTGGGAGGAGATGTTCCCGTCGATGATGAGGCGCCTATAGTGACTTCGTAAATCTCAAGATGATATACTGGCTTAGGCTCTCGAAGGTGCTCATAGGGATAGGGTCTGCATGTGTGTGATTATAGGGGTGAGTGCTTGCGTCTGTACTGTGTTAAAAAAAACTTTTGTTTTACCTGCGATGTAATCAAACAAACTCAAATCCTATAGAATTTGACATGGAATTCCAATTCTACCTTTTTCTTATTCTCGCGTTTTTACAGTTCTGCCAATCAAAGAGGTCCATAGTATTAAAATGCAGTGAATAGTTCTATACATATTTTCATTGGTCCTTGTGTCTATCAAACAACTCATCTATGAAGAACAGTGATGATAACAACACAAAATACAACATAGTCACAATCACCCTCTATAACATGACACGACTATGATGTGCATGTGATATATTGTCAGTGTTAATTGCTTTTAAATGTTTAGCAGAATAATAGGGTGGGCCCCCTACTGTAGTGAAACTAGGTGGTTGAATTTTTGCGAAGATGCTTGCAGAGGAGCTTGTGATGGCTGGATAGATAGGGGCTAGATGTTTGTCCTCTTACAAATAATGATGTGATATATGAAGGCAGGTTAATGATTTTGTTGGAGTGTGATGGTATTGTGGGGTGCTAGCAAGGATACCGTATTACCAGTTTCATGGACAAATGAAATTGGGAGAAAACCCCTTAATTCATTAAAAAAACTTTTAAATTGTGATTTTGAATGTGCTTTTTGGTGGTAAATATATTTATAGGGGTGAGTGTATGCGCGCATGTATGAGTGCTCGCGTATGTACTGTGTTAAAAAAAATCTTTTGTTTTACCTGCGACGTAATCAAACAAACTCAAATCCTATAGAACTTGACATGGCATTCCAATTCTACGTTTTTCTTATTCTCGCGTTTTTACAGTTCTGCCAATCAAAGAGGTCCATAGTATTAAAACACAGTGAATAACTTTATACATATTTTCATTGTTCCTTGTGTCTATCAAACAACTTATCTATGAAGAACAATGATGATAACAACACAAAATACAACATAGTCACAATCACCCTCTATAACATGACACGACTATGATGTGCATGTGATTTATTTTCAATGTTAATTGCTTTTAAATGTTTAGCGGAATAAAAGGGTGGGGCCCCTACTGTAGTGAAACTAGGTGGTTGAATTTTTGCGAAGATGCTTGCAGAGGAGCTTGTGATGGCTGGATAGATAGGGGCTAGATATTTGTCCTCTTACAAATAATGATGTGATATATGAAGGCAGGTTAATGATTTTGTTGGAGTGTGATGGTACTGTGGGGTGCTAGCAAGGATATCGTATTACCAGTTTCATGGACAAATGAAAATTGGTAGAAAACACCTTAATTCATAAAAAAAAACTTTTAAATTGTGATTTTGAATGTGCTTTTTGGTGGTAAATATATTTATAGGGTTGAGTGTATGCGCGTATGTACGAGTGCTCGCGTCTGAACTGTGTTAAAAAAATCTTTTGTTTTACCTGCGACGTAATCAAACAAACTCAAATCCTATAGAATTTGACATGGCATTCCAATTCTATGTTTTTCTTATTCCTGCGTTTTTACAGTTCTGCCAATCAAAGAGGTCCATAGTATTAAAACACAGTGAATAGCTCTATACATATTTTCATTGTTCCTTGTGTCTATCAAACAACTCATCTATGAAGAACAGTGATGATAACAACACAAAATACAACATAGTCACAATCACCCTCTATAACATGACATGACTATGATGTGCATCTGATATATTGTCAGTGTTAATTGCTTTTAAATGTTTAGCAGAATAAAAGGGTGGGGCCCCTATTGTAGTGAAACTAGGTGGTTGAATTTTTGCGAAGATGCTTGCAGAGGAGCTTGTGATGGCTGGATAGATAGTGGCTAGATGTTTGTCCTCTTACAAATAATGATGTGATATATGAAGGCAGGTTAATGATTTTGTTGGTGTGATGGTATTGTGGGGTGCTAGCAAGGATACCGTATTACCAGTTTCATGGACAAATGAAATTGGGAGAAAACCCCTTAATTCATAAAAAAAACTTTTAAATTGTGATTTTGAATGTGATTTTTGGTGGTAAATGTAAGTGCCTGAAACTTCCATTTGCTACCAAAAAGTGGCCACATAGGGGAGGAGGCGGCAGAGTCGGGATGGAGTGAGGGATGACAACTGTGAGGCCAGGATAGGGGGAATGGGACAGTGTGGGGTGCAACGGGATATGACCACGTGGCCGGGTTAGAGGAGGAGGTGAGGCTTCTCGCGAGAGCTGGAGGTGAGCAGAGGGGGTCGGGGGGGGGGGGGGTGAGAGGAAGGCAGTGCATATGGAATCGGGAGAGGATGGTTTAGTGTTATATAACGAAGATGCAAGGTTTGGTCTTCCACCCAAATTGTATTGTCAGTTTGACACATTAACTGTCCTCAGGGATGATGTCTCCATTGACTATTCGCAGATGGCCGACTTGCAGTGGAGATCACACATCATATGTATGGGTCACCTGGTGATGATGATACAGACCTAGGGTAGGGTCATAGGCCTGACCTATACACCGTACCCAAGGTCACTACCTTAGAAGCAAAGAAGCTCAAGAGACAGCAGGGAGTTCCCAGCAAAGCGTCGAGTGCGATCCACTCGACCAATCAACCACTCGGGTACCCCTCCTTCCCGAAGTCACACGACCAATCAACCACTCGACCATACAAGAAACCACTCGACCTACTGAAGACCAGGAGTCGCTCAGAACAGCAACGGGCAAGCATTCACTCCGTAGTCTTTAAGGTCATTTAAGGCACTTAAGGCTGGCATTACCAGTAACGCCCCAATCTTTATGTGCATTGAACCCTCTGTAACGGGGGATGGCTGGGGTCCTAGCGAACTCTATATAAGCCACCCCCTCCTCTGGCACAAGGGTTCGCACCCCCTATAACACACACACACACACTCATATATTCCAGTCGACCGCCTCCGGGCACCGAGACGTAGGGCTTTTACCTCCTCCGAGAGGGGCCTGAACTCATAAACACTTGCGTACAATCTTGCCATAGCTAAGACCTTGCCTCCTCATTCGTACCCCCTATACTTACTGTCAGACTTACTACCACGACAGTTGGCGCCCACCGTGGGGCAAAGCATCTTAGCGACTTCCAGTGAGGTTGCTTTTTCTTCGACCTTCATCAGCATGGTTTCCGGTGGCGATTTGGTCATGGGCCGCGAGTTCCGACTCGGCGCGCTCACTTTCATCGCCGATGACTCCGCCTGGCTCCAGGAGGCTCCCCTCGACGTCGAGGCCCTCCCGGCTCGCGGCTCGGCGCACTTCCGCGTGAGTTCCTGTGTCGTCCTCCTCAGGCAGCCGTCTTCACCGTACCAGTCGGTCGTCGTGTTGTCGACTCACTCCACTGGACGGCGCCGCAAGTGGTCTGGTCATTCGCGGCTCCGGTGATGGGTGAGACACGCAGTGGCTCGTCAGGCCTTCACCCCCAAGTCGCGGCTATTGAGCCCGACATGTATTCTCGTGGATCGGTCGACCCATCGACTGATTTCGCAGATACTCTTTCTGAGAGTGGGAGTTGTGATCCCGCGGAGGAGGTCCTCATGGTCGACTCCCATCGCGGTCCGCCTGGCTTCCGTCGCAGCGGCGACGGCGGCAGAAGCGCTGGTCCGTCATGTATTCTTGCGGATCGATCGACCCATCGACTGATTTCCCAGATACTCTTTCTGAGAGCGGGAGTTGTGATCCCGCGGAGGAGGTCCTCATGGTCGACTCCCATCGCGGTCTGCCTAGCTTCCGTCGCAGCGGCGACGGCGGCAGAAGCGCTGGTTCGTCACTCGACCACAAAGAGTACCAGCCCCAACCTCTCAGCTCGCAGTAGAGGGAGGAGTTGCACCGCCGCAACATGGAGGCTCTCCAGATCCCCATCATAGCGGAAACCATCGAGGCGGTGCGCCTGGCCACTCTGGCTGAGCGCACTCATCTGGAGAATCTCCAACATTCTCTCGACGAACGTGCTCGTCGACTGATTCCCGAATCCAGTCCATGACAGTTGTTTCCGCCGGAAACTCAGGTATTCTGTACATCGATTCAGAATTTGGCAGCCGCTGCAAGTATTGCAGAGTCTATTTAGCCGTCTCGTTCAGAGGGTGGGAGAGGCCTGGAGCAGATCAGAACGTTGCTCCGAGCAGCGGGAGACCAGAACTCCGATGTTTCCCAGTCGCGGAACAGAATCCACAGCAGATCTGTGAGAGCAGATACCGTTCAGTTGGCTCATAGTCCTAGGTCCCCTTTGCGACAGGGAGGCCGTGATCACCGCCAGGATCGTTACCTGGGAAGAGCTCATGGCGAATATGATCGTGAGTACACCCGCGACAACTACCGTCGAGCGCCTTCGCCCTTCCGAGGGACGGGTCATACGCGCCCATGCGTAATGACGACAGGCATCTGTACGGGAACGACCGCGGAGTTCCAGTCGACCCCAGAGAACCTGGATTTGATGCAAGGTCCGTCTTTGTGCAAGGTTTGGTTAATCAGAACAGAGCATACAGAGAAGGGTTGGATCGGAACAGACCCAGTGGGGGCAGAGTCCATGTTTCTGGCCCCGAATGTTTCGGAAGGGCCATCAGAGCTGTTGAAACACCACATAACTTCAGACTGGCGACCGGCGTCAGTAAGTTTACAGGCGAGTCAAAGCCCGATACTTGGCTCAAAGACTACTGAGTGGCTGTGCACATCGGTGACAGTAGCGATGAGGTGGCCATGAAGCACCTTCCTCTGATGCTTGAAGGTTCTGCCAGAGCTTGGCTGACTCAGTTGGCCCCTGGGAGTATTTTGAGTTGGGATGAGTTAGCCCGAGTGTTCACTAGAACGTTTGAGGGCACTTTCAAGAGACCTGCCGGTCTACCAGAGCTGCAACATTGCGTGCAGAAACCGAATGAAACCCTGAGGGACTATATCCAGAGATGGATCACTCTGCACCACACAGTGGAATGTGTCAGATCACCAAGCAGTTTGTGCTTTCAAGGAAGGCGTTCGCTACAGAGAGCTCGTTCTGAAATTCGGTCGGACAGGAGATATTTCTTTGACTCAGATGATGGATATTGCTACCAAATACGCTAACGACGAAGAGGAAGACCGACTCCGGAGTGGCAAGCACAAAACAGTCGCCCAGGACACCGGAGGAGGAAATTCCAGTCGGAAGCAGAAGCGAAAGGCTGAGGCAGCAAGTCCTGCCGAGGCAGCGGTGTTAAATCAAGGAAAGTTCAAAGGGAAACCTAAAGGGCCTTGGACCCCCAAGAAGGTGAAGGATCAGGAAGGAAATGATGTGATGGATTTGCCGTGTCATATTCACACCAAGAAAGCTGAGGAGGGGAACCTGATTCTCCCCAACCATACCACTCGACAATGTCGACTCCTAATCCAGAGCTTCCGAGAGAATAAACCCAGTGATAAGGACAAAGAGCCTGAGAAGGAAGAAGAGGATAAGGATGATGACGGTGGTTATCCCAAAGTCAATGCCACCTTGGTGACTTTTGCCGATATTGAGAGCAAAAGTCGAGTGAAGGCCATTAACAGAGAAAGTAAACATGGTTGCTCCGGCAACGCCGAGATATCTGAAGTGGTCAAAGGTCCCCATTACATTCGACCAGTCCGACCACCCGGCACGCGTAGCTACCCCTGGGCGGCAGGCGCTGGTGGTCGACCCAGTCGTGGGGGGCACCTGACTGACCAAGGTCCCGATGGATGGTGGCAGTGGCCTGAATATTCTGTATGCTGAAGCTCTCAAAGGAATGGGCATCCTGATGTCCAAACTCAACGAGAGTAACATGCGGTTCCATGGGATCATACCAGGAAAGAAAGCCGAATCACTCGACCAGATCACTCTCGATGTGGTTTTCGGCGATGAGAAGAATTTCCGCAAGGAGAAGTTGACGTTTGAGGTAGTGGATTTCCAGAGTGCATATTATGCCATTCTGGGCAGACCTGCTTATGCTAGCTTTATGGCTCGACCATGCTATGTTTACCTCAATATGAAGATGCCTGGCCCCAGAGGTGTAATAACGGTTTTCGGTAACCGTTAGAGAGCAGAAGATTGTCTTCAAGATGGAGCAAAAATAGCAGATGAGCAGATGGAAGCAGTAGAGTTCCAAGAATATCAGAAAACGGCAGATCCGAGTGATTTGCTGCGTGCTAAGAGGCCTGCATCGGAGTCCGCATTTCAGTCGGTCGGCGAGACCAAGCCAGTGCATGTTCACCCAACCGATCCCAATGCCGCTCCGACTCATATCTCAACGACGCTCGACAGCAAATAGGAAGAAGCGCTCATCCAGTTCCTCCGTGAGAACTAGGACATCTTTGCATGGAAACCATCTGACATGCCAAGTGTACCCAGGGGACTGGCTGAGCACCGTTTGCGAGTCGATCCAAAAGTGAAACCCGTCAAAGAGCACCTCCGTCGGTCCGCCACGGAGAAGAGAAAAGCCATTGGAGAGGAAGTGGCTCGGCCCTTGGCCGCTGAGTTTATCCGCGAGATATACCACTCTGAGTGACTCGCCAATGTTGTTATGGTTCCCAAGAAGGATAATTCACTTTGAATGTGGATTAACTTCAAGCACATCAATCGGGCCTGCCCGAAAGATCATTTTCCCCTACCCCGCATCGATTAGATTGTCGACTCGACTGTGGGATGTGAGCGACTGTCCTTCCTGGACGCTTATTCCGGGTACCATCAGATCCGTCTGTATGGACCTGACGAGATAAAAACAGCTTTCATCACCCCGTTTGGATGTTTTTGCTATGTCACTATGCCCTTTGGCCTCAAGAATGCTGGTGCCACATTCATGCGCATGATCCAGAAGTGTCTGCTCACTCAAATCAGTCGGAATGTGGAAGCATACATGGACGACATAGTGGTTAAGTCACGCAAAGGTTCCGACCTGCTGGCTGACCTTGTTGAAACCTTTGCCAACCTGAGAAGGTATGATATCAAGCTTAATCCGTCTAAGTGCACATTTGGAGTCCCAGGCGGAAAGTTACTCGGTTTTATCGTTTCCGAACGAGGGATTGACGCAAACCCAGAAAAGATTGGTACAATCCTCCGAATGAAACGCCCGGTGCACGTGCATGATGTTCAGAAGCTTACTGGTTGCTTGGATGCTTTGAGCCGATTCATCTCACGCCTCGGTGAAAAGGCACATCCTCTTTACCGACTGATGAAGAAGTCTGACAAGTTCGAGTGGAATGACGAAGCTGAAGCAGCGTTTGCAGAGCTCAAAGCCCTGCTTTCCACCCAGCCGGTGCTTGCTGCTCCGGTTAGCAAAGAGGCTCTGCTGCTTTACATCGCAGCCACAAGACAAGTTGTTAGCACAATGCTCACGGTCGAGCGGGAAGAAGAAGGCAAGGCCTTCAAAGTTCAGCGCCCCGTGTATTACATTTCAGAAGTCTTAACCCCATCCAAGCAGAGATATCCTCACTATCAGAAGCTTGTTTATGGGATTTACCTGACCGCGAAGAAGGTTGCACATTATTTCTTTGATCACTCAATTTCAGTCGTCAGCGAAGCTCCATTATCAGATATTCTGAATAATAGAGATGCAACTGGTCGAGTGGCAAAGTGGGCAATTGAACTTCTTCCTTTGGATATCAAGTTTGAGGCAAAGAAGGCCATTAAGTCTCAAGCAATTGCAGATTTCCTTGCAGAGTGGACTGAACAGCAACAGCCGATCCAAATTCAGTCGGAACATTGGACCATGTTCTTTGATGGATCCAAGATGATTAATGGCTCTGGTGTAGGAGTAGTTTTAGTATCCCCACGAGGAGACAAGATCAGTTATGTCCTCCAGATTCACTTTGACTCTTCAAACAATGAAGCTGGGTATGAGGCACTACTATATGGGTTGCGTATGGCCATTTCACTCGGCGTCCAGCGCCTGATGGTTTACGGCGACTAAAATTTAGTGGTTAACCAAGTGATGAAGGAATGGGACATCAGGAGTCCTGCAATGACAGGTTACTGCAATGCAGTGAAAAAGCTAGAGAAGAAGTTTGAGGGATTGGAGCTCCACCACATACCATGAATCAAAAATCAAGCTGCTGATGATCTGGCGAAGATAGGTTCCACTCGGAAGCCTATCCCTAGCAATGTGTTCTTGGAGCATCTCCATACCCCGTCAGTCCAAAAAGATCCCTTCAAAGAAGAGCCCCCGCAACCGATAGGTCCAACCAACCCGACTGAGATAGAGATTCCAGCCGTGGTCGACCTGATCATGGAAGTCTTGGTAATCACTCCCGATTGGACGGTTCCATACATCGCGTACATTCTTAGAAAAGAGCTCCCAGAGGACAAAGACGAGGCTCGCCGGATAGTCCGTCGATCCAAAGCTTTCACCGTGATGAAAGGGCAGCTTTACAGAGTGTCACAGGAGTAGCCCAACGCTGCATCACCCCAAAAGAAGGTCAGATGATCCTAAATGATATCCACTCGGGGACCTGTGGTCACCATGTGTCCTCTTGGACTATCGTGGCCAAAGCATACCGAGCGGGGTTTTATTGGCCTCGAGCAAATGAAATGGCGAAAGATATAGTCGACAAATGCGTAGGTTGCCAGTTTTACTCCAACATGTCTCACAAGCCCGCATCTGCCCTGAAGACTATTCCACTCGTCTGGCCGTTTGCAGTCTGGGGATTGGATATGGTCGAGCCCTTCAAATTTGGCGTGAGTGGCTTCACCCATTTGCTCGTAGCAGTCGACAAGTTTACCAAGTGGATCGAAGCCAAGCCCATCAAGAACCTTGGAGCAGGCACTGCCGTCAGTTTCATCAGAGAGTTGATATTCAGATATGGAGTTCCTCACAGCATCATCACACAGATAACGACTCCAACTTTGATTCTGATGAGTTTAAAGCGTTCTGTGCGTCTCAAGGCACTCGGGTCAACTACGCGTCTGTCGCGCACCCGCAGTCGAATGGACAGGCTGAAAGGGCGAATGGTTTGATCCTTCAAGGGTTAAAGCCTCGACTGATGCGTGATCTTAAGCATGCTGCTGGAGCTTGGGTGACCGAATTACCATCAGTTCTATGGGGGCTGAGAACAACACCCAACCAGTCGACTGATCGAACCCCTTTCTTCCTGGTGTACGGCGCTGAGGCGGTGCTTCCGAGCGACTTGCTACACAATGCTCCTAGAGTTGAACTGTTCTTAGAAGCCGAAGCAGAGAAAGCACGCGAAGACACAGTCGATCTCTTAGAGAAGGAACGCGAGATGGCTTTGGTCCGATCGACCATTTATCAGCAGGATCTGCGTCGATTCCGCCGCAATGTCAGAGGTCGAGCGTTTCAGGAGGGAGACCTTGTGCTCCGAGTGGTTCAGAAATGACCTCACAAGCTCGCTCCGGCCTGGGAAGGTCCCTTCATCGTCACCAAGGTGCTTCACAATGGAGTGTATCACATCTACAACGTAGCCAAGAAAGTGGACGAGCCACATGCATGGAACGCGGAGCTGCCTTGTCCTTTCTATACCTAGAATCACTCGACCCGATGAGTTGTAATAAAAGCACTTCAGATTATTTTCCAAAGACAAGATCTTTATAGCATCTTAATGATTGGTTTCTCGTAATCACTTGTGTCCAAATCCCCCAGCGGGTGGCTTAGCCGCGAATCCGATTCTCCTAAGTTAAAAATACTCCGAGTGGAGAGCAATCCTCCCACTCGGGGGGCTTAGCTGCGACCCCGTAATCTCCTTAGTTAAAAATACTCCAAGTGGAGAGCAATCCTCCCACTCGGGGGCTTAGCTGCGACCCCGTAATCGCCTAAGTTAAAAATACTTCGAGTGGAGAGAAATCCTCCCACTCGGGGGGCTTAGCTGCGACCCCGTAATCGCCTAAGTTAAAAATACTCCGAGTGGAGAGCAATCCTCCCACTCGGGGGGCTTAGCTGCGACCCCATAATCGCCTAAGTTAAAAACACTCCGAGTGGAGAGCAATCCTCCCACTCGGGGGCTTAGCTGCGACCCCGAAATCGCCTAAGTTAAAAACACTCCGAGTGGAGAGCAATTCTCCCACTCGGGGGGTTAGCTGCGACCCCGTAATCACCTAAGTTAAAAATACTCCGAGTGGAGAGCAATTCTTCCACTCCGGGGCTTAGCTGTGACCCCGTAATCGCCTAAGTTAAAAATACTCCGAGTGGAGAGCAATCCTCCCACTCGGGGGGCTTAGCTGCGACCCCGTAATCTCCTAAGTTAAAAATACTCTGAGTGGAGAGCAATCCTCCCACTCGGGAAGCTTAGCTGCGACCCCCTAATCACCTAAGTTAAAAACACTCCGAGTGGAGAGCAATCCTCCCACTCGAGGGCTTAGCTGCGACCCCGTAATCGCCTAAGTTAATAACACTCAGAGTGGAGAGCAATCCTCCCACCCGGGGGCTTAGCTGCGACCCTGTAATCGCCTAAGCCACAAATATGCTCTGAGCTCCGCCACAAATACAATGTTCCGTCCCTATCTGCAAGGACAACAAGCCGTCGACTGAGCACCACCTCTGAGCTACGCCACAAGTACAATGTTCCATCCCTACCCGCAAGGACGATGAGGTGTCGACTGAACACCTTGACTGAGCTCCATCACAAGTACAATGTACTTTCATTCGGCAAAGGGTGAGAGGATCAAGTCCACTCGGAATCGAAGGACAATCAGAAATATTTTAAGAATAGAGCAAAAGCCATGGTATTCAAAGAATTCCAAGTTCAGATAAACCCTGCAAAAGTTCAGAACCACAGCGGGCAGGTGAAAGATCGAGGATGTCGCCTAGAGGGGGGGTGAATAGGCGCTTTAAAATAATTACGGTTAAGGCTTGAACAAATGCGGAATAAACCTAGCGGTTAATCTGTCAAGCACAAAACCTAAAACAACTAGGCCCACCTATGTGCACCAACAACTTATGCTAAGTAAGATAAGCAACTATGTGATAGCAAGATATATGACAAAGAAAAATATGGCTATCACAAAGTAAGGTGCATAAGTAAAGAGCTCGGGTAAGAGATAACCGAGGTGCGCGGAGACGACGATGTATCCCGAAGTTCACACCCTTGCGGATGCTAATCTCCGTTTGGAGCGGTGTGGAGGCACAATGCTCCCCAAGAAGCCACCAGGGCCACCGTAATCTCCTCACGCCCTCGCACAATGCAAGATGCCATGATTCCACTAAGGGACCCTTGAGGGCGGTCACCGAACCCGTACAAATGGCGACTGTCGGTGTCAAAACCGGCGGATCTCGGGTAGGGGGTCCCGAACTGTGCGTCTAGGTGGATGGTAACAGGAGACAAGGGACACGATGTTTTTACCCATGTTCGGGCCCTCTCGATGGAGGTAAAACCCTACTCCTGCTTGATTGATATTGATGATATGGGTAGTACAAGAGTGGATCTACCACGAGATCAAGGAGGCTAAACCCTAGAAGCTAGCCTATGGTATGATTGTTGTAATGGTTGTTCGTCCTACGGACTAAAACCCTCCGGTTTATATAGATACCAGAGAGGGCTAGGGTTACACAGAGTCGGTTACAATGGTAGGAGATCTACATATCCGTATCGCCAAGCTTGCCTTCCACGCCAAGGAAAGTCCCATCCGGACATGGGACGAATCTTCAATCTTGTATCTTCATAGTCTTGGAGTCCGGCTGACGATGATAGTCCGGCTGTCCGGACACCCACTAGTCCAGGACTCCCTCAGTAGCCCCTGAACCAGGCTTCAATGACGATGAGACCGGCGCGCATATTGTTCGGCATTGCAAGGCGGGTTCCTCCTCCGAATAATTCATAGAAGATTGTGAACACCAGGATAGTGTCCGGCTCTGCAAAGTAATTTCCACATTCCACCGTAGAGAGAATAATATGTACACAAGTTCAATCCGCTGACGTATTTTGTGGCATGACGTCACGCCACTACCAAGCCCTTACTTGAATCGTTTTTTATTATACCACCTCAGCGCGTTTAGCGAAGCGGTTTCCTTGGTACGTCTTGTCGAAGCAGAGACCGTGTTCCCCTTATTCCGGGATTCTCATCAATATGGACGTGGGTAACCCAACCGCGCCATTGATGGTGGCGCTTGGGAGATAAGCGAGTTTTACTAGGCCGGTGGGGATGTATAGTCTTCGTCCGCCCATATATAAGGGGATAAGGATCCACCCTTTTTACCTACGCCTTCTTCCTCCTTTGCTTATCCATTTCCGCGCACTCTCGAGCTCCAGCGCCCAAGTCCGCGCATCTCATCTCGACCTTCTCCGACCATGTCCGGAGCAGGAGGCAAATGGCTGGCCTCCTCCATGACGGAGGAGCACATCGCAAAATTGCACAGCGCCGGATACCTTTCCGGCGACATCGCGCACCGGCTGCCCGACAAGGGGCAGCTCATCCCCACCCCCAGGCCTCATGAGAGGGTTGTATTCCTTCCCCACTTCCTCCGCGGACTGGGCTTCCCATTGCATCCCTTTGTCCGGGGGCTCATGTACTATTACGGCCTGGATTTCCACGATCTGGCGCCAAACTTCATCCTCAACATCTCGGCGTTTATCGTCGTGTGCGAGGCCTTCCTCTGCATCCAGCCCCACTTTGGCTTGTGGCTCAAGACCTTCATCATCAAGCCGAAGGTGGTGAAGGGCACTCGAGCGGAGTGCGGAGGCGCCATGTTGGGCAAGATTCCCAACGTCATCTGGCTCGAAGGGGCCTTCGTGGAATCCGTCAAGGGGTGGCAATCGGGGTGGTTCTACATCACCGAGCCGCGCGACCCTAAGTGGGCGGCGGCCCCCGAGTTCAGATCTGGTATCCCTATGCAGCTCACCTCCTGGAAAGAGAAGGGCTTGCTATGGGGTAGTTCAGAGGAGCTGACAGGACTCCAAGCCTGTATCCAGAAGCTGGTGAACAAGAAGCTCAGGCTTGTCAATGTGGTCCAAGTCATGCTCATCCGCCGGATTCTCCCTTGCCAACAACGGGCATTTAAATTGTGAGAGTTCAATCCGGCACAGCATCAGGCATTGAGCGGGCTCTTCGACACGACGTACGAAGGCGCCTGGAGGGTGCTGTTCAAGGGCACCGAATCTCCCACATCCGCCACTGAAGATCGCGGATTTCGCTCGCAGCGTCCAGCTGACGAGGTAAGTGATTCTACCCTTTATGGGACACTTGTTTTTAATAGTTTGACCCTACGCGGGTTTCAATCTCCCTTTTCCTTTGACAGGACTGGATGAAGAAGGCCGAGCAGATCATCTGCCCGGCTCCCATGCCAGAAAACCCAGCAGACGCCCGTCTAGCGGGGCTGCTGGTTCCGGCACCGCATGTGGTGCCGGAGAAGAAGGCCAAGAAGGAGGCCACGGGTACTCGAAAGAGTTCCCGTTTTCAGGTGTCCGACGACTCCGGGGCGGACTCCTCCCCCGAAGGCGAGGAGGAGGAAGAAGACTCTCTCCCAGAGGAAGGAGAGAGGAAGAGGAAGGCTTCCCCGACAGGGGAGGCCGAAGGGTCCAAGAGGGGAAGGACTATTCCCCCGGACAGCTCCGCCAACGCCAACGTTGGCGACGAAGAGTGGCCCTCAAGGGCCAGGCCTCTGGCAAGATTGTATGTATCTGGATTCCTGAATGATTTATAATTTCTCTTTTGTGTCACATAGTGTCCTTCTAATGCCGCACTCTGCCTGCAGTCCGGCTGATGATGATCTCCCCGCTTTGTCGAGCAGGTTGTTGGCTCCATCGGATGTAGATTCCATCCCGACTGCCTCCACCCCTCGTGCCGCTGAGGACGCCGAGGTGGGATCCTGGGAAGGGATCCATCGGGAGGAGGCTCCGGAGGCGCCACAAGGCAGCCTCCCGGACTTTGCGCCGGACTCCACGCCGGAACCCGCAGTGGTTCCGGAGTCCGGCAGGTGGCCCCTTTGCAAGAAGGGCAAGACCGTGACGCCGGCGGCCCCCATCCAACCGGAGGCGCCGGACAACTTGCTGGAGGCGCTCAAAGGCGCTTCCATCGAGGAAGAACACCGCACTATTATGAGTGTGGTGATTCAGAAGGTTCAGCTCGCCAAGAGCGGGCTGACCGAAGCCTGCAGTAGCCTTCTAACAGGCTTTGAGGTAAGAAGTTAAAATTATGTAATGTAATACCGCATAGATAGTAGCCCCTGATGCTCGGTTCGGTGTTCGGAAAGAAAAGCCGGACTGAGAATCTAAAAAGATATACGCAGGGTTGCTAAAAATTATGTCAATATGGGTTTGCAGGCTGCGCTGCTGACCTCTGCCGCACTGACTGCGGAGGTCGGTGCATTGAAGCAGGACCTCGAGCGGTCCGAGCAAGAGCTCGGCCGTGCCAAGAAGCAGCTCGAGGACAAAGAAGGTGAGTAACACCACTTTGAATAGTTACCTTACAGAAAAGGATTTAGGTTGCAATAAAAATAACTAGGATAACGTGGGTACTGCAGGGGCCACGAACGAGGTGGCGACCCTGAAGGAGGCTGTGTCCGCGGCCGAACGCAATGCGGCCGCGGAACGGGCAGAGCGAGAGAAGCAGGAGGCGCGGGTGGCGGAGGTGCGGCAAGAGCTCCAGGCTCTCATGGAAAAGCATGAGAGTTTGGAGCGCGACTCAAAGACTCGAGAGTCCGAGCTTGCCTCGGCTCTCGAAAGTGCCAAAGCCGCCAAGGCGAGGCCCATAAGGCCCTTCAGGAGGTTGAGGATGTGAAGAAAATAGCGGCGGGTAAGGCATTTTTCATGCAAAGCAAGCATGTTAATGTAAACTTCCTGATACTTACCCGAATTCGGAGCTCTCCAGGGGTGTTTGCAGATCTGCCTCGCAGTGTGTCCGATGCCGCCGCATTCTACCGAGCCGAGGAGGGGAGCTCAACGGAGAAGGTCTTCA
Source organism: Triticum timopheevii (assembly GCA_963921465.1). Lineage (NCBI taxonomy): Eukaryota > Viridiplantae > Streptophyta > Magnoliopsida > Poales > Poaceae > Triticum > Triticum timopheevii. The sequence continues at coordinate 327,178,625 of OY997262.1, forward strand.
GGTCTCAGTACGCTGAGGCCGGCCATCTGGTGCCCCCTAGCGACCAGCTGAAGCAGTTGGTCGAGCTCCACAAGGTAGCCGAGCAGGCCATGAAGGGCCTCATAGTCCGGCTGTGGCCTGGAGAGGCCATGCCTGGGAGCTACTTCGGCCTCGTGCGGTGGCTTGTGGGTGCGTGCCCTTGGGTGGAGGTCATCCAGCGCTCCGCCTGTATTGAAGGTGCTCGTCGGGCCCTTGCCCGCGCAAAGGTGCACTGGGGCAGGCTGGATGCGGAGAGGCTTATCACTGACGCGCCGCCAACGGGCAAGGAGTATCGTATGCCCGAGATGTACTATAAGACTGTCCTGAAGGGTGCCCGCAAGATTGCGGATGAGTACCCCAGAGATGTAATTATTGAGTAAACTCGCAATGTGTTATCCTGTGCGCTAAAAACTTTGTTCATATGCGCTAAGCAATGCTTATTGATTTAAAATATTACCTTCTGTGCGGCCGTTTATAAAATCTGAGAGATGGCAAGTCGTCAGCTTCAGCCCCCATGCCACGAGTGCTGGGGTGTTCGGGATAAACTTGAGCACTCTTGTTCCCATTTTTGGGTCCATCTAGGGAGGCGCTCAACACAACGAACAAGGCAACCGGACTTATAATGCTTGAACACTCTCACTTAGCCATAGAATTCTATAATTTTAAATTTCGGCGAAGCCCCTAGTATTCGGAAGACCGAGTTCGGGGCGCTATCCACGCCTTGGCCGGACATGATCCGGTTCTTCGCTCGAAGCGGCATAAGTCTTTAGGGACTCGAAAAGACCTCTCGAACAGCGGCCAGTCTCTCGCCTTATCATGCCAGTCAGTTTTAGCTTTCTCCACTGAGGTGCTCGCCCAGCTCAACCGGGGCGCAATCGCAGTGGTTCTCCCAGTGCTACCTTAGCCGACAAAACGGAACGTAAGGTACCAAAACATGGGAGCTGGGCAAACCCAACTATTGACCCAAGACATGATTCGGAGCCGATTCATATAATGCTATAAGTTCGGGGTGCCGCACTTGTGAAAGTGTCCGGACTTATCACACCATAATGCCGGGAACATAAGCCCCTGGTGTATTCGGCCGTACCAAAATATACGGGTGCAAAATGTCATTAATGAACATATATGTAAAGTAATGCAATTATAGGCAAAAAGTGCTGCATTATTTATTTAAGGAATTCTGCTATGAGTGCGGAATGATACAAATAGTGCGGTAAGCAAGGGATTGGACTAATTAAACATGTCCCCCTCCAGGGGTGGGCTGCGGACTGGTGTGTATAATCAAATTTAATGCTCGTAATGGAGACCACCTGAGTGTTCATCACAGCCTTTTTCCCTCCCTGGCTGTTGCATCGTGAGTTCGGCGGGTTCGCCGCCGGACAGGGCCTCTGGTGAACGGTGTCCTGTGTGTAAAAAGAAGGAAAACAAAAATAAAAAGAGCGACACACTTGGGAGCCCCTGGTGTGGTCGAGCCGCACTCTGGGTCTGTTGTGGTCGTGCCCCTCCCCCTATGCCCATGGTATCTCCAGAGCGTAATAATGTACGCGGAGGGCTTGTCTTGCAATCATGCGAGGGCTGGGGTTGGGGCCGCATTGCTACGCGTGCTCGGAACGTGCCAGGTGGTCTTGATTGATGTTGCTCCGGGCGCGTTTGGCCGTGTCCGGTCGTTTAACGGCCGGACTCGAAAATTGCCTTAGAAGGCTGCTCTGTACTTCTGCCGCGAGAGCCGCCGTATGTTCCTCCGTTTGGAGGGAGCGTTCCGTATTTCCGTTTACCATGATGACTCCACGAGGGCCTGGAATCTTGAGCTTGAGGTATGCGCAATGCGGCACCGCGTTGAACTTTGCGAACGCAGTTCGTCCGAGCAGAGCATGATAGTCGTTGCGGAACGGGACTATGTCGAAGATTAACTCCTCGCTCCAGAAATTATCTAGGGATCCGAAGACCACTTCCAGTGTGACTGAGCCTGTACAATTGGCCTCAACACCTGTTATGATGCCTTTGAAGGTCGTCTTTGTAGGTTTAATCCTTGAGGGGTCTATGCCCATCTTGCGCACTGTATCCTGATAAAGCAGGTTCAGGCTACTGCCGCCGTCCATCAGGACTCTCGTGAGGTGAAATCCATCGATGATTGGGTCTAAAACCAATGCGGCGAATCCGCCATGGCGGATACTGGTCGGATGGTCTCTTCGATTGAAAGTGATCGGGCAAGAGGACCATGGATTGAACTTTGGGGCGACTGGCTCCCTCGCATATACGTCCCTTAGTGCACGCTTCCGCTCCCTCTTGGGTATATGGGTTGCGTATATCATGTTTACCATCCGCACTTGTGGGGGGAAACCCTTCTGTCCTCTACTATTCGGCGGCCGGGTCTCTTCCTCGTCATCGCTGTGCAGCCCCTTGTCATTGTTTTCGGCAATTAACTTGCCTGCCTGCTTGAATACAAACAATCTCTGTTGGTGTGGTTAGCTGGTTTTTCGGGGGTGCCATGTATCTGGCAAGAGCGGTTGAGTATTCGGTCCAAATTGGACGGACCCGGGGTGGTTCTTTTGAATGGCTTCTTCCGCTGACCGGGTTTAGAGCCTCGGAATCCGGCGTTGACTACCGTATCCTCATTGTTGTCGCCATTAACGCGGCGTTTATTTTTGCTTCGACGCGACCTGCCATTGTGGTCCTTAGTATCCGGACTGCCAGCATTTTTACTGAGGTTGTTGCTGCGAGCTAGCCAGCTATCCTCTCCCGCACAGAAGCGGGTCATTAATGATGTGAGGGCTGCCATGGATTTCGGCTTTTCCTGTCCTAGGTGCCGGGCTAGCCACTCGTCGTGGATGTTATGTTTGAAGGCTGCGAGGGCCTCTGCATCCGGGCAGTCGATGATTTGATTTTTCTTTGTTAAGAACCGTGTCCAAAATTGCCTAGCCGATTCGTCTGGCTGCTGGATTATGTGGCTTAGGTCATCGGTGTCTGGTGGTCGCACATATGTGCCCTGGAAGTTGTCGAGGAATGCGGCTTCCAGGTCCTCCCAACACCCAATTGACTCTACGGGCAAGCTGTTAAGCCAATGCCGAGCTGGTCCTTTAAGCTTGAGTGGGAGATATTTGATGGCGTGGAGATCGTCTCCGCGGGCCATATGGATATGAAGGAGATAATCTTCGATCCAAACCGCGGGGTGTATTGTGCCATCGTAGGATTCAATGTTGACGGGTTTAAACCCTTCAGGGATTTGATGATCCATTACTTCGTCTGTGAAGCATAGTGGGTGTGCGGCGCCTCTGTATTGAGCAATGTCACGTCGTAGCTCCAGAGAGCGTTGTCTGCTATGTTTGGCCCGGCCGTAGTTGCTGTATCCGGCGCGACGGTATTCGTCGTGGGTCGTGGGGCGCCCTCGTGATCCATAGATAGATCTGGATTGCCTTGCTTTGTCCTCCAATATATCCCGCCAGTCCGGCGCGTTCCCTCGTGGCTTCGTACTTTTTGAGCGATGCCGGGGTACGGTCTTGGTGGAGGGCCTCGGTGCCTCTCTGTCCCGACCACGGGGTGGTCGGTTTGCCATATTTTGCGCTGGTGATGAAGGTATATATGCTTCCTCCTCTAGTCGGGGGAGCAACTTGCGTTTTGGGTAGCTCTTGGAGGGGCGTTCGAGTTCATACTCTTCGGCCGCGAGGACCTCGGTCCATCTGTCGGCCAGCAGGTCTTGATCAGCTTGAAGCTACTGCTGCTTTTTCTTCAGGCTATTTGATGTGGCCATTAGCCTACGTTTGAAACGCGCTTGTTCGACGGGATCCTCAGGCACGACGAATTCGTCGTCGTCGAGGCTTGCCTCGTCTCCGGAGGGAGGTATGTAATTATCATCCTTGACCTCTTCGTCTGCCGCTCTCTCGTGAGGGCTTGCTTCTGCATCCTCCTGCACTGAATCTTGCAGGAGGGGATTGTCTTCGGCACTTTCAGGGGTGTTATTATCTCCTGTGCCGGAATCTCCATTCTTACTGTGGCGGGATTTAGAGCGGCACCGCTGACGCCGGCGCTTGGGCTGTTTCTTTAAGGAATCTGCCTCCGCTGCTTCTTCGCCATCCCCATCTTTTGGGGTGTCCACCATCTATATGTCATATGACGAGGTGGTCTTCCAGTGCCCTGTAGGCGCTGGTTCTTGATCGTCTCCGGCATCGTCGTCCATACCGTCGATGTCTTCGGAGTCGTAATCTAGCATGTCTGTTAGATCATCGACAGTTGCTATGAAGTGGGTGGTGGGTGGGGTTTGAATTTCTTCGTCATCCGCATCCCAACCATCCTGGCCGTAGTCCGGCCAGGGCTCTCCGGATAGCGAGAGATGTTTTAGCGAATTTAGGATGTCGCCAAAGGGTGAGTGCTGAAAGATGTCCACGGTGGTGAACTCCATGATCGGCGCCCAATCGGATTCGATTGGCAGGGGCGCAGGAGGTTCGGAGTCTGGCAGGGAGTCCGGCACCTCGGAGTCACGAGCTTTATAAGGGACAAGGTCAGTGTTCGGCTCCATCGCCGTGGAAGTCGCAGCTCCCGAGGCAGTGTCCAGCCACCCGTCCTCGATCTGCGCAATCGGCTCTGGACTATGGGTCGGAGCGGATTCGTGTGCGGCCTCCAAGATACTGTCCGGCGGCAGAGTTAGATCATGCCCATCGTGACAGTGCGGCACGCTCGGCTGCGGATCAGATCCATCGAAGATCAAGTCTCCGCGGATATCCGTCGTGAAGTTTAGGCTTCCTAATCTGACCTGACGGCCAGGGGCATAGCTTTCGATCTGCTCCAGATGGCCAAGTGAATCGGCCCGCAGTGCGAAGCCGCCGAATACGAAGATCTGTCCGGGGAGAAAAGTCTCACCCTGGACGGCATTGTTGTTGATTGAAGAAGCCATCAAGCCTATCGGTGACGACACAGAGGAACTCTCAATGAAAGCACCTTTGTCGGTGTCAAAACCGGCGGATCTCGGGTAGGGGGTCCCGAACTATGCGTCTAGGCGGATGGTAACAGGAGACAAGGGACACGATGTTTTTACCCAGGTTCGGGCCCTCTCGATGGAGGTAAAACCCTACTCCTGCTTGATTGATATTGATGATATGGGTAGTACAAGAGTGGATCTACCACGAGATCAAGGAGGCTAAACCCTAGAAGCTAGCCTATGGTATGATTGTTGTAATGGTTGTTCGTCCTACGGACTAAAACCCTCCGGTTTATATAGATAGCGGAGAGGGCTAGGGTTACATAGAGTCGGTTACAATGGTAGGAGATCTACATATCCGTATCGCCAAGCTTGCCTTCCACGCCAAGGAAAGTCCCATCCGGACACGGGACGAAGTCTTCAATCTTGTATCTTCATAGTCTTGGAGTCCGGCTGACGATGATAGTCCGGCTGTCCGGACACCCCCTAGCCCAGGACTCCCTCAGCGACCCTTGGGGGCGGTAACCGAACCCGTACACTTTGGCAAACCTTGGGGGCGGTCACCGGTACCTGTCAAATTGCTTAGAGAGATCTCCACAACCTAATTGGAGACCCTGACGCTTGCACAGAGCTTTACACCACTATGATTGAGCTCCGAACAACACCAACCATCTAGGGCTCCAAGGCACCCAAGAGGAACAAGCTCTAGGGTGTCCAAACACCCAAGAGTAACAAGCTCAAGGGTACCAAGCACCCAAGAGTAATAAGCTTCTCAACTTGTAACTTCCACGTATCACGTGGAGAACTCAAACCGATGCACCAAATGCAATGGCAAGGGCACACGGAGTGCCCAAGTCCTTCTCTCTCAAATCCCACCGAAGCAACTAATGCTAGGGAGGAAGATGAGAGGAAGAACAAGAAGGAGAACACCAAGAACTCCAAGTTCTAGATCCAAGGGGTTCCCCTCACATAGAGGAGAAAGTGATTGGTGGAAATGTGGATCTAGATCTCCTCTTTATTTTCCCTCAAAAACTAGCAAGAATCCATGGAGGGATTGAGAGTTAGCAAGCTCGAAGAAGGTCAACAATGGGGGAAGAACACGAGCTCAAGGGATAAGGTTCATTGGGGAAGAAGACCCCCTTTTATAGGTGGGGGAAAATCCAACCGTTATGCTCACAGCCCGCACCGAGCGGTACTACCGCTCCAAGGAGCGGTACTACTGCTAAGGGTTGCGGTACTACTACTTGCGAGCGGTACTAAAAAATTGCATCCGTCCCTACCACCACTGGACTAGTGACAAGTTTTGGTCCCGAGCGGAAGTAGCCACGGAAGTAGTCACGGTAGTACCGCTCCAAGCGGTAGTACCGCTCCCAAGAGCGGTACTAAAAAATTACATCCGCAGCAGCCCCTTTTAAGGACACCAAACTGACACAACTTCTGCAAACAGACTCTGAATTCGACGAAACCAAGTTTGTTGGAAAGCTAGCGACAAGGGCTAACACAATCTTGATAGAAATACCAATAAGAAGCAAATGAGAAAAGGCCCAAAAGAAAAAGGTGATAACTCTTCCTCGGATAAGACCGGTAAAACCTCCAATACAGAAAACATCATAGAAGACGCATGCAAACTCCGTTTTCGATGAACTCAAGCTTGTCATCAAGATGAGAGAACCAAACAAGAACCAAGAAACATGATACAAGGATGCAATGGTTTGAGCTCTCTGCGAACAATACGATCAAGCTACTCATCAAGAGCCCCCCTTGATAGTACGACAATCGATCCTATAACCCGGTCTCCCAACTACCACCATGAGACCGGTAAAATAGAAAACCTATCAAGGGCAAACCTTTGCCTTACACAAAGTCCACTTGAGCTTGATGTAGACGATCTTGACTTCCTCAAGTTGGACCACCTTTCTTGATTGCGTTGGCTCGGTGAAGACTAGTAGATTTCTCCCCCACACTCCACTATGGGTGAGCCACTCTTCAGCACATCTTCACAAGTCCATTGTCAGCACAATGGACGGCAAGCTTCAAGCACTTGATCTCTTCATGATGCATCACTTGAACGTGCACATCGCAACCTAACCCCACAAAGAACTCTCACAAAGACCATGGGTTAGTACACAAAGCGAAGTTGACAATGCTTACCATACCATGGGATCACTTGATCCCTCTCGGTACATCTTCTACGCTTTGTGAGTTGATCAACTTGATTCACTCTTGACTTAGTCTTATCAACCTTGAACCTTTCCAACTCTCTTCATTTGGATGATGCCTTGAAGGTAAGCATGAATGATCACACAATCTTCTTCTTCAAGGCATGCTTGCAATAAGCTCAACTCTCACATGACCAATCTTTGGATAATTCCTTAATAGCACATTGGTCGACACAAGCTCTCATTGAAACCACCACATGTACTCCAAGAAAATCCGATGGACAAGACCTTCAAATATAACTCAAGGCAACCATTAGTCTATAGAGATTGTCATCAATTACCAAAACCAAACATGGGGGCACCGCATGTTATTTCAATCTCCCCCATTTTGGTAATTGATGACAATCACTTTCAAGAGAGTTTATACAAGGAGTTATGAATCACCATGCAATGCAAGAACCAATGATGCATGAGAATGGGATGCAAATGCTTAGGAACCAAAACCAAAGCAAGGAGAAAACTCTGAAGACTTCTCCACAAAACTCTCTGAAACTCCTCCCCCATTGGCATCGATTGCCAAAACGGGTGAAAAGCTTAGAAGGCCAATATAAAGAGTGTTCCTCCATAAATTGAGTATATCTCAAAAAGAGAGTGGAATGCAATACACATATCCAATGGTAAATACTTGGAGGAAGACAAACTATATTGAGGCCCAAAGATTGCAAAAGAATGATATGCCACAAAGACATAACAAAGAGAGAAACAAGAAATCGAGCAATCAAAAGATACCAATTGAAGCAAGCAATCAAAGGATATCAATTGAACCAAGTAGACCAAAGATCCTATGAGCCACATGAATGAAGGATATTATGATATGAGCAAAGGAGTGTTCTAAATAAGCTTGAGAAACTCCCCATGATTTGTGCACACATAATAATTTTTGTATTTGGATACAAAGTGCACAAAATAGGATCATAGCTCCCCCCAAATCAATAGAAACAAACAACAAGTGCAAGTGAGCATAAAGGAAACTAAGCCTAGCACTTGCAACAAACACATGGTTGAGCAACATGTAAAAGAGGCAACTTAAGAATAGGCTCAACCAAAATGATGTGTGTGAGTCATGGCAAAGCACATGAGAAGACTAATATACGGATGAGCATAAGCATCAACATAGTCCCGAATGAATGAGATACACGGTGCAAAGCCTTTCATTCTCACACACAACTAAGCAAATGGGTTCACAAGAACACTAAATATGCAAAATGAATAACCAACACTTGTGACAACCCAAGGTGAAGATAGAAAACATAAGCATCATCAAGACAGGGGATACCAATTAAGATGGCAAAAGCCTCGTCAAGACAAGCATGAGGAAAATAATCTTCACCACACAAGAGTGCATCAAGATGCAACGAGATAAGACACGCACTCAAGGCAAAAGCTTTCATAGAGCCACCAAAGAAATAACATAAGAAAGACAAGGTGGACGTGAAAGAAAGGAAATCATCTAGAGATGTAATTTCTCTCAAGTGTATAAGGGTCTAGGTAGACGAAATCATGACGATATATATCTACAAAGAAGGATGTACACCCGAAATAGTTACAACACGAAGGAACAAGATATCCAAAAGGAAGTCATACATATACCAATAAGATATGTGCTTGGAAGCATAGCCCAAGGCTAGATATGGTCTTATTGTATATAAATGAATTCCTACCACACAACCATCAAAGACATCACAACTAGCAACAAGAGATCACTGTTGGGATGCTTTGAGAAAGGAAACAAGTATCACAAGAAAGAAAGATTAACATGCCATGATACAATCTACACACGATTGATGCAATAATGTGTGCATGTAGTAGATGATGATACTTGTTACTGAGATAGCATTGGAAGGATGTAGTAGATACCAATTGAAGGTAGAAAGTAGTTCATTGATCATCCTACCTTGACTCCAATAAGCACATGGTGACAACACCTTCCTTTTGAATGAGCCGAGTATCCAATGCATCTCCAATTGTTCCTAGAACAACAACACAAATAAAATGGTACCCAAACTCATTGGGACCAAAGAGTTAGAGAACCAACAATACATAGGACAAACTCCACATAGATGTGTGCATATAGATATGAAAATGAATCTCATGCACATCTCATCCAATTTGAGACTTGGTGGAGTTTCCCCTATATATTGGGTCAAAGAAAGAAAACATGCCAAAGGAACTACATGAAGTTAAAATGCATGCTCAAGACTTTCAAGAACCGATACCAAAATATAAGGAAAAACCAAGTGAAAATGATACCAAATGGAGAAATCATCACTGGGAAGATATCATTAAAAGATACATCAAGGAATGAGATATCCATTGGAACACACAAAAAAAGATGTCAAACTCCCAAAGGAGAGGATGGTTCCAAACAAACCAAGCTCTCTACAAAGTTTCATGTTGGCACAAAGTACCAAAAGAAACGACTTGCCATCCACCAACACACACTTAATATGGATCACAATATGAGCATTTTATAGAAAATAGGATAGCTCCCCCAATACTAGTGCATTATAGAGAATTTGCATTTGAATACAAAATGCACAAGGTGGGATCACCAATTTCACTATATCTAGAAAACACTAAACAAGATCAAGAAAATAACAAGATCCACAAGTGGTATGGAAAACAATGGGAGTTGACACAATCCTAGGCACGAGATAAGGCAAATAAAAGCAAAGGCCAATGTAAAGATGATCAATAATTTCTACCACACATAAGTGAGTACCAATTGTCATAAGACAAGAAGTATTTGGAAATAATTCCCGTTTGTAGATAGCAAGGATATCCAACATCATCTTCACACCAAACACAAGCAAATTTCAACTTGTAGAGCTAACATGCCACCTAGGAACAAGATAATCTACAATATCAACACTAGGTGACAAAATCTCAAATGTACACATTTTCTAGGCTAGTAATATACATAGCATATTACTCCCCCATAATGTGATACCAATGAAGAAAACTTAACAAGAGGCAATAAGAGGATCCAACAAGAGATAATTAATGGACAATTTAGAATTTGAATTTCTCATGAGAAGACATACCACATAGCAACTAGATAATCTTGAAATATCAATACTAGATGGTATTACTCATGTACACACATTTATAGGATTGTGAGGTGCACAAAGCACATCACTCCCCCATAATGGGATATTCCATTAATCTCTCACAAGAGCCAACTAAGAAATAAACAAGATGCAAAAGGCTCAATGCATGACACACACATACATGATGTGCAAACCAACACACACATACTTGATTGCTCAAGATAATCAAGTTGGAAGCACAACATATACAAACACATGCAAGGAACAAAACCAAAACATGCAAGTGGGCAAGTAACTTTCAATGTAAACAATTTAAGTACAAGTTACCGCAAGGAGGCACATTGGATATAAGATATAAGCTTGATGATTCAATTGACTTGGCTTGAGGCAATAAGAGTGATGAAGTCCCCTTAATTCTTAATAATGTAGCCAAGTGTCCAATGCCCTCCAACAACACCTATTGATCAAGTTTGAGCTAGTTGGTCCCCAACCAAGTTGGGTCCTAAGAGGTTAGTCACAATAGGCTTGGCTACCCAAATGGTTCTTTGCTTCAAGCCACTTTGAGTACCAACAAACTTGGCAAGCACATTGCCAACCTTATCCTTCCCAAGATAATAGACATCATCAATGATAATTGGGTTGGATGAGGTACCATTTGTGCATGAAGAAGCAACGTGACCTTTTTCACGACATAGGTAGCAACGTCTACTTTTTACTTTCTTCTCACTTGATTTCTCAACTTGAGATTGAGAATGAGAGTGAACTTGTGGCCGCTTCCCTTGTTGCTTGTCACTAATGGCCTTCTTCTTCAAAGGGCAAGATCTAACATGATGCCCTTCAATTTTGCACTTGAAGCAAATGATCTTGGCCGAATTCTTGACTTGTTTTTGGCCCTTCTTCTTGTTGATCTTGGACTTCTTCTTCTTATTGGAGTTTAATCCAAGTCCACCTTTGTCATTGGGGGATTTTTGCACACTCAAGATATTGTTGAGTGTGGCCTTCCCTTCATGACACTTTTCCAAGTCTTTCTTCAAAGAAGTGACTTGGGCCTTGAGCTCTTTGATTTCCTCTACATGGTTAGTCTCAACACAAGTACTAGAGAAAGTATAAGCTTCATCGTTAGAGCAACAAGGCAAGGAAAGTAATTCATCACAAGATGTACCAACATTGTGAGTAGATGAATTACAAGGACTAGCACATGGCAATATAGCACTTTGACTAGATGTAGTGCTAGTATCCACATGAGGCTCACTAGATGTTACCTTAGCAAGCATGGCCTCATGAGCTATCTTTAGCAAATTATGGGATACTAGAAGATCATCATGAGAGTTTGAGAGCTTTTCATGACTTTCTTCCAATTTCCCATATTTGCTAGATAGCAACTCAAGTTGAGCCCGTAGCTCAACATTCTCCTTCAATATGGATGCTTCACAAGAGATAGAGTTAGTAGCACAAGCATCATCATTAGCAACAAGAGGAGAAGACAACTTGGAAATATCTTTTGAATATGAAGCTTTAAGTTGAGCATGAGACTCGGTGAGTTTGATGAGCTCACTCTTAATGACCCTTGAGCCATTTTCGAGGTGCTCAAAGTCCTCAAGGAGTTAACCATGCGCAACTTCAAGCTCCTCATTTTTGGTTTCAAAATCATTGGCCACCTCAAGAGCTCTATCACGAGATTCCCTTACTCTAGATAATTCTAGAGCAAAAGTCTCCTCAAGAGATTCCTTGGTGGTTTATTCAAGTTCAAGAGCTTGAGAGAGGTCCGCAATCTCATTAGCGTAATCACGCTCATGACCTTCCATTTTCTCAATGGTGACCTCATGCTCCTCGAGATGAGATTCCAACTCCTCAATGTATTTCTTGCCCTCAATGGAAATGGACATAATTTCCATGAAGTTGGAACAAGCAATTTTATTTTTATGAAGAGCTTTAAAAACCATTTCCCCCTTAATTTTTAAGGAGGCAACATTATCATTCTCTTCATCATAATCAACATCATCATCATTCTTGCCATCATCAATATCATCACAAGATATATTGGGATTCAAAGTGGGAGATACCTTTGAGGCCTTGGCCATAAGGCAAAATGCAATAGATGATGATGTAGGATCCCTTGAAGCACCATTCAAGACCACATCTTGTTCCATGGAGTGTTGAGTTTCCTCTACATTGTTAGCACAAAAACTCGAGGAAATAGATACATTTTTATCATGGCAACAAGACATAGCAAGCATGTCATCATGAGATTTGAGCAAGCAATTTCTACATGATATGCAAGGACTACCAACACGAGCAAGTGAAACATGTAAGGTGCTCGAAGTGTTAAAGTCCAAAGAAGGACCATTGCAATAAGATAGTGATGAAGAATCACCAAGAACAAGCACACTATCATCATTACAATGACCACCACTACTCACCCTAGCATTACCTTGTGGCAATCCACATGTAGGTGAAGTAGAAGAAGTTGAGAAGGCAACACGGCCGGAGGAGGAGGGAGAACAATCACCCCCACAAATCTTGGACACACCATATTTATCTTGAAGCTTTGTCCATAACTCATGAGCATCCCGGAACGGCATGAGTTGAAATATAACTACATTGCTAAAAGCATCGAAAAGCACATTAGAAGCTTGAGCATTGAGATAAGAGTTTTTCTCATCCTCTAAAGATAATCTTTGGGGATCCTTTGGAGGAGAAAAACCCATACCTACAATTCGCTCTTAATTTGGGTCCATGACCCTAAAGAGGTTAAGCATGCGAATTACCCAAACATCAAAATTTGTGCCATCGAAACTAAGAGTGTCAGAGAATCCTAATCCCCTAGTCGACATCTTTACTCTCTGGGCGGTTAAGCCTAACAAAGAGAGACGAGGCTATGATACCAATTGAAAGATCAAGGATGTCGCCTAGAGGGGGGTGAATAGGCGCTTTAAAATAATTACGGTTAAGGCTTGAACAAATGCGGAATAAACCCAGCGGTTAATATGTCAAGCACAAAACCTAAAACAAATAGGCTCACCTATGTGCACCAACAACTTATGCTAAGCAAGATAAGCAACTATGTGATAGAAAGATATATGACAAAGAAAAATATGGCTATCACAAAGTAAAGTGCATAAGTAAAGAGCTCGGGTAAGAGATAACCGAGGCACGCGGAGACGATGATGTATCCCGAAGTTCACACCCTTGCGGATGCTAATATCCGTTTGGAGCGGTGTGGAGGCACAATGCTCCCCAAGAAGCCACTAGGGCCACCGTAATCTCCTCACGCCCTCGCACAATGCAAGATGCAGTGATTCCACTAAGGGGCCCTTGAGGGTGGTCACCGAACCCATACAAATGGCGACCCTTGGGGGCGGTCACTGAACCCGTACACTTTGGCAACCCTTGGGGACGGTCTCCGGTACCCGTCAAATTGCTCAGGGAGATCTCCACAACCTAATTGGAGACCCCGACGCTTGCCCGGAGCTTTACACCACAATGATTGAGCTCCGAACAACACCAAACATCTAGGGCGCCAAGGCACCCAAGAGGAACAAGCTCTAGGGTGTCCAAACACGCAAGAGTAACAAGCTCAAGGGTACCAAGCACCCAAGAGTAATAAGCTTCTCAACTTGTAACTTCCACGTATCACATGGAGAACTCAAACCGATGCACCAAATGCAATGGCAAGGGCACACGGAGTTCCCAAGTCCTTCTCTCTCAAATCCCACCGAAGCAACTAATGCTAGGGAGGAAGATGAGAGGAAGAACAAGAAGGAGAACACCAAGAACTCCAAGATCTAGATCCAAGGGGTTCCCCTCACATAGAGGAGAAAGTGATTGGTGGAAATGTGGATCTAGATCTCCTCTCTCTTTTCCCTCAAAAACTAGCAAGAATCCATGGAGGGATTGAGAGTTAGCAAGCTCGAAGAAGGTCAACAATGGGGGAAGAACACGAGCTCAAGGGATAAGGTTCATTGGGGAAGAAGACCCCCTTTTATAGGTGGGAAAAATCCAACCGTTATGCTCACAGCCCGCACCGAGTGGTACTACAGCTCCAAGGAGCGGTACTACTGCTAAGGGTAGCGGTACTACTACTTGCGAGCGGTACTAAAAAATTACATCCGTCCCTACCACCGCTGGACTTGTGACGAGTTTTTGGTCCCGAACGGAAGTAGTCACGGTAGTACCACTCCAAGCGGTAGTACCGCTCCCAAGAGCGGTACTAAAAAATTACATCCGCAGCAGCCCCTTTTAAGGACACCAAAACTGACACAACTTCTGCAAACAGACTCTGAATTCGACGAAACCAAGTTTGTTGGAAAGTGAGCGACAAGGGCTAACACAATCTTGATAGAAATACCAATAAGAAGCAAATGAGAAAAGGCCCAAAAGAAAAAGGTGAGAACTCTTCCTCGGATAAGACCGGTAAAACCTCCAATACCTAAAACATCATAGAAGATGCATGCAAACTCCGTTTTCGATGAACTCAAGCTTGTCATCAAGATGACCATAAGCTCTAAGACTCACAAAGAGAACCAAACAAGAACCAAGAAACATGATGCAAGGATGCAATGGTTTGAGCTCTCTGCGAACGATACGATCAAGCTACTCATCAAGAGCCCCCCTTGATAGTACGGCAATCGATCCTATAACCCGGTCTCCGAACTACCACCATGAGACCGGTAAAATAGAAAACCTATCAAGGGCAAACCTTTGCCTTGTACAAAGTCCACTTGAGCTCGATGTAGACGATCTTGACTTCCTCAAGTTAGACCACCTTTCTTGATTGCGTTGGCTCGGTGAAGACTTGTAGATTGCTCCCCATACTCCACTATGGGTGAGCCACTCTTCGGCACATCTTCACAAGTCCATTGTTACCACAATGGACGACAAGCTTCAAGCACTTGATCTCTTCGTGATGCATGACTTGAACGTGCACATCGCAACCTAACCCCACAAAGAACTCTCACAAAGACCATGGGTTAGTACACAAAGCGTAATTGACAATGCTTACCATACCATGGGATCACTTGATCCCTCTCGGTACATCTTCTACGCTTTGTGAGTTGATCAACTTGATTCACTCTTGACTTAGTCTTGATCAACCTTGAACCTTTCCAACTCTCTTCATTTGGATGATGCCTTGAAGGTAAGCATGAATGATCACACAATCTTCTTCTTCAAGACATGCTTGCAATAAGCTCAACTCTCACATGACCAATCTTTGGATAATTCCTTAATAGCACATTGGTCGGCAAAAGCTCTCATTGAAACCAACACATGTACTCCAAGAAAATCCTATGGACAAGACCTTCAAATATAACTCAAGGCAACCATTAGTCTATAGAGATTGTCATCAATTACCAAAACTAAACATGGGGGCACCGCATGTTATTTCAGCAGGAGTACTCAGGCGTCAAGCCTGAAAGAGTTTAACGATTACATGATCACTCGGCATTCCGAGGCTAATAAAGGTGGGGCATAATGTTTTTTGGTCACTCGTCAGGAGAAGGGCTGGCTGGATCACAGAAACTGTCATGATCAATGTTGCTGCAATACGAGTGGCAGCTTCAAGGAAAGTGTCCATGAAGGACTGGAAAGTGTGCTTCTTGGTGTTCACAACCTTGATGGCCGCCAACTTGTCTTCTCTTGCATCTTTGCAGTGCACTCGGACCAACGACGGGGAAATGCCAGCGCCATAGCGAGCAGACGATTTCTTCCATTCTTGCACTCGGCCAGGGATCTAATTCAGCCGAGTCATCAGCGACTCAAGATCTTGTGAAAGTTCTGCCTGAGGCCAGAGTTCAGCATCAACCCGAGTCATCGCCGCCTTCAGTCGAGCAAGATAAGCAACAGCGCTATCCATGCGTGATTCCAACCGTAGCAACTTCATCGCAACATCATCTTTAACAGGACAATGATGGGGTCGAGACCCATCTCAACCCGCCCAGTCTCGGCCTCAAAGTCCTGACAAAGTTCTGCACAGTCGGAAAAAATGGTGAGTCGTCAGTATGACAAGACATACCAATCGACGTCAACTAATTAGTCGAACGATGATACCTTCAAGCTTCAGGACCAGTTTTGCAGCAAGTTGTCCCAAACAGGACTCCAGCTCGCCCTTCTTGGCTTTGAGGCTTCCAACTTCACTGGTTAAGTTCTCCTTGTCCTTCTTTAGTTGCTCGACCTCCCGATTGGCCTTAGAGACGGCAGTCTTCAGCTTCAAGTTATCCTCTTCTAACTTGTTGACTGAAGCCAGCTTCTTGTCCGCAAGCACTATCTTCTCTCGCGCCTCCTTTTGAGCAGCAACAAGATCCTGATCCTTCTTCTCCAGAGCCTCCTTCATTTTCTCTAAAGAAATAACATTCTTCAGACGAGCTTGAAGTTGACGGTTTTCACTATGCACATCTGTTCGAGTGAAGTCACTCGGTTCAAAGAGACTAAAAGGAGAAACACGATGGAGTGCGGGTCACAAGGAGGATAGTTGACAATTGGTTACCTCCCATGATAGCCGCTTCATCCTGAGTAGTCTTGAGGTTCTTCTTGGCCACCTCCAGATCAAGCCTGACGCTGATTTGCTTCTTGTTCAGTTCGGAAAGTTGAGCCCCAAGATCACACAACCTCTGCGGTCGGAAACAAGATACGTCGGTCGGCAGAAACAAAAGACAATCACAGTGAAAGTTACTCTAAGACTACCGTCGAATCAAACATTCAACAGTAGTCTCGGGGACTACACCCAGTGGATGCACTTAGTGTGCCCCCACTAGTTTGGATCAACACTCAGCATGGTCTGTCCAGCGTTAGTTCAAAAAAAGAGAAAGAAAAGAGTAGATTCTCAGACCCCAGCCGACTGTCAGCAGTTGACCGTGGTCTTGGGGACTACAGCCAGTGGGTGCACTTTGCGTGCCCCCACCGGTTCGGACAAACACTCGACTCAACATAAGTGGAGTGGAGTGGAAGACCTATTAAACTCTAAAGGCAGGCACACCCCAGTGGGTGATTGGATGTGAAACACAGACCCATGATAGTAGATGCACATATGGGCAGTGAAGCAACAACGGCAGTTTTCATTATTCAAAGGTTCAGTCGGGAATCAACTAACCTTAACGTTGGTCTGCAGAGCGGTGCTGGCATTATAGGCCACTTGACTGGCCTCGTGCACCACCTTCACTTGCTCCATCACAAGATTCACCTGGCGAAGAGCCTCCCTTGCGGCACTTGGCAGGTCGTCTGGAGTTTGGTACGCAGCAAAGAGCGATGGCGTCAAGGCAGTCGAAGCAGCCACTGGGTCGGACGCATGGAGTTGTACTGGAGCAGCAGGAGTCTGAGCAGTCGACCCCGATGGGCGATCAGTCGACAGCGGGTTAGCGAAAGTGACGTTGGTCTGAAACGGATCTCCGGATCGCTCGACCACCGTCTCAAGCACCAGCGTTGACTGAGGGACCTGAACCTCGGGCACTTTCCCGCTCGAGCCCTTGCCCCTCCTCCTCCTCCTCTCCCTCAGCTCCACTTCTTCTTCCTCATCATCTGGAAGAACGACAACGTCTCGTGGAGCTGCAACAAAAAGGAACATTAGAAATTCAACTGGCTGACAACTCAATCGATAGAATAAATTCGAGTCGAGCGGACTTACCAGCTCTGGAGGTGGCCGCGTCATCGGTTTCCTTGTCACCTGGGGCCTTGTCAACGTCCATATTAGTCGCAGCAGAGGTAGGGCTGGAAAAGTGTACGATCCATTCGGTCAGAACATAAGAGTCAGTCGGTAGAGGAAAACACAGAAAGAACACTCACCCAGAGGCTACAGGAACATCCCTCTTAATCCTGGGCAGAGTCTTCCGAGCTTTTGGAGGAGCAACCTTGGGCTGCTTGGCGAGTTTTTCTGTCGGCTCTGAAGTCGAAGTCCGAGTGCGCTTCTGCGTTTGGGTGCTTGGGGCCACGGTCTTTCTACGCCCGCCCGCTGGATCATGGTAGCTTGGATCGACGTTCCGAACAAGGTGGCGAGTCGACCATCTCTTTGTCGTCCGACTCGTCGCTCTCCTCTTCGTCTTCATCGCCCGGAGATTGCCAATCACTGCTCTCCTCTGCGCTATCCTCTCCCTCTTGGTCTTGCTCCAGAACTTATTTACCATTGGGCATCGAGTACATCTCAGTATAAACCTACAAGACAAGAAGTCGAGTAAGAGTCAGTCGGATTCAAAGACAGTCGGAAGATGTACCCAAATACAGTCGGTGGTGGAGAACGCACCTTGTCTGGATGGTTGCTGTCACTGAAGGGGTCGACTCTCCTGGCTCCTCTGGGGTTGTCCTCATTTCCTGTAATACTCCTCAACCACTGGGCCACTGTCTTAGCCGGTACTTCCTCTGGATGAACCCGAGCGGTGTTGTTGGCCCCAGAATACATCCACATAGGTTGGTCATGAGCCTAGAGAGGCTGGATGCGTCGACTGAGGAATACCTCCAGCAAATCCATGCCAATGACGCCTTGATTGATCAATTGGACCACCCTCTCAACTAGCATGTTTGTTTCCATGCTCTCAGCAGCGGTCACTTTCAGCGAGGAAGGAGTCTGAACACGATCAAAGGTGAAATGGGGAAGTCCAGTCGACTGGCCTGGAGTTGTGAGGTCCTGGCAGTAGAACCAGGTCGACTGCCAGCCCCTGACCGACTCAGGAAGGGTCATGGAAGGGAAAGAGCTCCTCTGCATCTTATGGATCCCCAAACCCCCACACATCTAGATGACATGTGTTTTCTCGTCACTTGTATTTGCTTTCTTCACCGACTGAGAGCGGATGGTGAAAATGTGCTTGAAAAGACCCCAGTGCGGTCGACAACCCAGAAAAATCTCGCACATGGACATGAATGCAGTAAGGTATGTGATGGTGTTGGGAGAAAAGTGATGGAGTTGGGCTCCGAAGAAGTTCAGGAAACCCCGGTCGACATGGGTGGCGAGCAGAACACACTCACCTGGTCGCGGCTGCGGCTCCGTCTCCCCCTCCGGCAACCGTGCAGCACCCTCGGCGATCAGTCCGGACTCCACCAGCTTGTCCAAATCATCCTGCCGGAGCGAGGATCGGATCCAATCGCCCTGGATCCAACCTGACGGCAGCTCCGAGCACGACGACGACCCATGATTCTGCTTCTTGACTTTCGCCGACTGATGACCCACAAGTGTAGTCTATCATAGTCCTTTCGATAAGTAAGAGTGTCGAACCCAACGAGGAGCAGAAGGAAATGATAAGCGGTTTTCAGTAAGGTTTTCTCTACAAGCACTGAAATTGTAGGTGATAGATAGTTCTGTGATAAGATAAATAGTAACGAGCAACAAGTAAATAAAGTAAATAAAGTGCAGCAAGGTGGCCCAATCCTTTATGTAGCAAAGGATAAGCCTGGAAAATTTCTAATAATGAGGAACGAGCTCCCGAGGACACATTGGGAATTATCGTCAAGCTAGTTTTCATCACGTTCATATGATTCGCGTTCGGTACTTTGATAATTTGATATGTGGGTGGACTGGAACTTGGGTACTGCCCTAACTTGGACAAGAATCCCACTTATGATTAAACCCTATTGCAAGCATCCGCAACTACAAAAAGAAGTATTAAGGTAAACCTAACCACAGCATTAAGCGTATGGATCCATATCAGCCCCTAACGAAGCAACACATAAACTAGGATTTAAGCTTCTGTCACTCTGGCAACCCATCATCTACTTATTACTTCCCCATGCCTTCCTCTAGGCCCAAATAATGGTGAAGTGTCATGTAGTCGACGTTCACATAACACCACTAGAGGAAAAGACAACATACATCTCATCAAAATATCGAACGAATACCAAATTCACATGACTACTAATAGCAAGACTTTACCCATATGTCCTCAGGAACAAACGTAACTACTCACAAAGAATATTCATGTTCATAATCAGAGGAGTAATAATATGCATAAAGGATCTGAACATATGATCTTCCACCAAGTAAACCAATTAGCATCAACTACAAGGAGTAATCAACACTACTAGCAACCCACAGGTACCAATTTGTGGTTTTGATACAAGATTGGATACAAGAGATGAACTAGGGTTTTGAGAGAAGATGGTGCTGGTGAAGGTGTTGATGGAGATTGACCCCCTCCCGATGAGAGGATCGTTGGTGATGATTTCCCCCTCCCGGAGGGAAGTGTCCCCGGCAGAACAGCTCCGCCAGAGCCCTAGATTGATTCCGCCAAGGTTCCGCCTCGTGGCGGCGGAGTTTCGTCCCGTAAGCTTGCCCACGATTTTTTCCAGGGTAAAAGTGATGATATAGCAGAATATGGACGCCGGAGGCCCACCAGGGGGCCCAGGAGATAGGGGGCGCCACCTATCTCCTGGACAGGGTGTGGGCCCCCTGGCCTATTTCTTTCGCTCATAAATTCTTATTAAATCCAAAAAGTTGTTTCGTGGAGTCTCAGGACTTTTGGAGCTGTGCAGAATAGGTTTCCAACGTTTGCTCCTTTTCCAGCCAGAATTCCAGCTGCCGGCATTCCCCCTCTTTATGGTAAACCTTGTAAAATAAGAGAGAATAGCCATAAGTATTGAGATATAATGTGTAATAACAGCCCATAATGCAATAAATATTGATATAAAAGCATGATGCAAAATGGACGTATCAACTCCCCCAAGCTTAGACCTCGCTTGTCCTCAAGCGGAAGCCGAAATCGAAAAATATGTCCACATGTTTAGAGATAGAGGTATCGATAAAAATAAAATACGGACATGAGGGCATCATGATCATTCTAATAACAGCAACATAAATAGATTTTGGTCATATGATTTCCCATGCTCAAGTAATAATCAATTCATAATGTCAAGTATGGTTCAAAAACTTCATCGGGAACTAACAAACTATAATCTCAGTCACTTAAGCAATTGCAATTTATCGTAACGTCAGAAAGAGTCAATAATAGAGCTTTTCAGCAAGCTCACATACTCAACTATCTCGTAGTCTCCTATAATTGTTAACACTCACGCAATACTTGTGGTTATAGAGTTTTAGCCGGACACTGAGAAAGATAGGGGCTTATTGTGTTGCCTCCCAACGTATTCACCTTTAGGTGATGTCAACAATAGCTCTGACCTGACTTGTTGTACTTGATTCACCCACGTAAATAGACAACTTGGGCTGAGCCGGAGGTCACTTTTCCCGATCCATCCCGAAGGGTTTTTTCCCTCGAACCCTTTCTGCTTTGACCGCTTGCCCTCCTGGCACAGATGTGGGAAAAAGGTCTCAGTTGCGCAGGACCAATTTCACCTCAGACCATGGTCAAGTCATAACTGACTGGATAACGTTCTCTCAAGGACCTGCAAAACTCTCTAATGCGGTAGGCTTCAGTTGTTTTGGTACTTTTTCACTACGTCTTATTATTTGTTTTGTAACGGCCCATGCTAACTTACATCCAATTGGATATATGCATCATGATCTTTCAAACATGAGGAGCTTGCCAAAGGATAAAATGAAAAAGGGAAAGGTGAGGATCACCTTGACTCAAGCATAAAGTAAAAACATAAAGTAAAAGATAGGCCCTTCGCAGAGGGAAGCAGAGGTTGTCATGCACGTTTAAGGTTGATGCACGAAATCTTAATGCAAAAGAACGTCACTTTATATTGCCCCTTGTATGTGGACCTTTATTATCAGTCCGTCGCTTTTGTTACTTCCACAACAAGTTCGTACAGAGCTTATTTTCTCCGCACTAATAAGTCATACATATTTAGAGAGCAATTTTTACTGCTTGCACCGATGACAACTTACTTGAAGGATCTTACTCAATCCATAGGTAGGTATGGTGGACTCTCATGGCAAAACTGGGTTTAAGGATATTTGGAAGCACAAGTAGTATTTCTACTTGGTGCAAGGAATTTGGCTAGCATGAGGGGGAAATGCAAGCTCAACATGTTTGGAAGGTCAATGACAATATACTTTAACTGAGATGTGCGAAAACATAAACCATTACGTTGTCTTCCTTGTCCAACGTCAACTCTTTTAGCATGTCATACTTAATGAGTGCTCCCAATCATAAAAGATGTCCAAGATAATATATTTATATGTGAACCTCTCTTTCCTTATCACTTCCTATTAATTGCAACGATGACCAAAACTATGTTTATCAACTCTCAACAACTTTTATGCCTCATACTTTCTATGTGTGAAGTCATCACTAACCATAAGATCAATATGAACTCTTTTATTCTTTCTACTTTCTCAAGATCATAGCAACATAGCAAAGCCCTTGACTCAACACTAATCTTTATTATAGATAGCACACGGACTCGATTACATAAAGAGATCATAATGCAAAACTCAAAACTACTTGATATCAAAACTTCAATCTACTAGATCAAGGTACTACTAAAAGGATCGAACTAAGTAAAGCGATAAAGATAGGAGTGTGATGGTGATACGATGCCGGGGCACCTCCCTCAAGCTTGGCAGTTGCCAAGGGGAGTGCCCATACCCATGTGATTATTTCTCCTTCTTCACGGTTGGTGTTATGATCTTCTTGGCGATGATGCCCTTCAGGATACGGTTCTCCTCCTCGAGCTTATTGACTCGTTGTTTGAGGTCCATATTTTCTTTACGGATCTTGCCCGTAACGGACAACGCTCCTTTTACCCAAGGATGCTGCATAGCTTCTGGAGAACAAGTGAAACTCTTTTTCATATTTTCGTAAGAAAGAAATCTAGAGTTGGAAGGAGTGACCAAAGTAGGGACAACCAGGCTAGGTAGTTCCCCCATAGTGAATTCTGCTCGGAGACGAGAGGTAACTTCTTGATCCTCCTCCATGGCATCTATTCTTTTCAAATCAGCCTCCATCTCATCGTCCGTTGATGGTCCAAAGTGATAGGCATCGCTATTTGCTCCGGGACCTGGCGTTGGGTGAGACACCCGACTCTCCCGAACTGACTCCTGAGAAGACATCTTGCTTTATTCTGCAGCAGGAACAACTCAAAATGAAAACAGAGGATATTTGCGTGATACGGTGGTCAAAACCTTCGGGAGTATATATAATGAATTTTTACCGGCCAAAATACGTAACATACAGGAAAACGGAGTCCGGGAGGCACACGAGGTGCCCACGAGACAGGGGGCGCGCCCTCCACTCTCGTGGGGTCCTCGTGTCCCTTTCGGACTACTTCTTCCTTCCTAAAATTCTTAAATAATCCAAAACTAATAAAAATTGCCATTGGAGTTGTTTTGGAGTCGGTTTACTTACCGTACCACATACCTATACCTTTTTGGAGTCTGGAACATTCTGGAAAGTGTCCCTTATGTATTCCTCAGGGGTTATGGTTTCAATAATATTAGTTTCAACATTGATAGGATTAGCTGAAATATAATGTTTAATTCTTTGACCGTTAACCACCCTCGGATTTGTGCCTTCGAAGTTGTTGATTTTTATAGCACCAGAACGATAGACCTCCTCAATAACGTAGGGACCTTCCCATTTTGAGAGAAGTTTTCCTGCAAAAAATCTTAAACGAGAGTTGAATAATAACACATAATCTCCTACGTTAAACTCACGCTTTTGTATCCTCTTGTCATGCCAGTGTTTGACTTTTTCTTTGAAAAGCTTGGCATTCTCATATGCTTGGGTTCTCCATTCATCAAGTGAGCTAATATCAAACAACCTCTTCTCACCAGCAAGTTTGAAGTCATAATTGAGCTCTTTGATAGCCCAATATGCCTTATGTTCAAGTTCAAGAGGTAAATGACATGCTTTTCCATAAACCATCTTATATGGAGACATACCCATAGGATTCTTGTATGCAGTTCTATAGGCCCATAATGCATCATCAAGTTTTTTGGACCAATTCTTTCTAGATCTATTCACAGTCTTTTGCAAAATTAATTTGAGCTCTCTATTTCTCAACTCTACTTGACCACTAGACTGCGGTTGATAAGGAGATGCTATTCTATGATTGACATCATACTTAGCGAGCATCTTACGGAAAGCACCATGAATAAAATGTGAACCACCATCAGTCATAAGAGGGGACTCCAAACCTCGGAAAAATAACTTCTTTAAGCATTTTAATAGAAGTGTTATGATCAGCACTACTAGTTGGAATAGCTTCTACCCACTTAGTAACGTAATCAACAGCAACTAAAACATGTGTATAACCATTAGAGGCAGGAAAAGGTCCCATATAATCAAAGCCCCAGACATCAAATGGTTCAATAACAAGAGAATAATTCATAGGCATTTCTTGACGTCTACTAATGTTACCTATTCTTTGACATTCATCACAAGATAAGACAAACTTACGAGCATCTTTGAAGAGAGTAGGCCAATAAAAACCAGATTGTAGTACCTTGTGTGCAGTTCTGTCTCCAGCGTGGTGTCCTCCATAGGATTCAGAGTGACACTTGCGTAGGATCTGTTCCTGTTCATGCTCAGGCACACAACGTCTAATAACACCATCTACTCCTTCTTTAAAGGTGATGATCATCCCAGAAGTAATGTCTTAAATCATAAAAGAACTTTTTCTTTTGCTGGTATGTGAAACTATGCGGTATATATTTAGCAACAATGTAATTAGCATAATCAGCATACCAAGGAGCAGTACGAGAAGTATTGATGACCGCTAATTGTTCATCAGGAAAGCTATCATTAATAGGCAGTGGGTCATCAAGAACATTCTCTAACCTAGACAAGTTGTCTGCAACGGGGTTCTCAGCTCCCTTTCTATTAATAATATGCAAGTCAAATTCTTGGAGCAAGAGAACCCATCTAATGAGTCTAGGCTTAGCATCTTTCTTTTCCATAAGATATTTAATAGCAGCATGATCAATGTGAATAGTAACTTTTGAATCAACAATATAAGGTCTAAACTTATCACATGCAAACACAACTGCTAAGAACTCTTTTTCAATGGTAGCATAATTTCTCTGGGCAGTATCAAGAGTCTTACTAGCATACTGGATAACATTCAACTTCTTATCGACTCTTTGCCCTAAAACAGCACCTACAGCATAATCACTAGCATTGCACATAATTTCAAAAGGTAAATTCCAATCAGGCGGCTGAACAATAGGTGCAGTGATCAAAGCTTTCTTAAGTACTTCAAATGCTTCTACACAATCATCATCAAAGACAAAAGGAATATCTTTTTGCAATAAATTAGTCAGAGGCCTAGAGATTTTAGAAAAGTCCTTAATGAACCTCCTATAAAAACCGGCGTGACCAAGGAAACTTCTTATACCTTTTATGTCCTTGGGACATGGAATCTTTTCAATAGCATCAACCTTGGCTTTATCAACTTCAATACCTCTCTTGGAGATCTTGTGCCCCAAGACAATGCCTTCATTAACCATAAAGTGACACTTTTCCCAATTCAGGACGAGACTAGTGTCTTCGCATCTCTGCAAAACTCGATCAAGGTTGCTCAAACAATCATTAAAGGAGGATCCATAGACTGAGAAGTCATCCATGAATACCTCACAAATCTTTTCACAAAATCGGAGAATATAGCCATCATGCATCTTTGAAAGGTAGCAGGTGCATTACATAAACCAAAAGGCATACGTCTATAAGCAAAAGTACCAAAACGACAAGTAAAAGTAGTTTTAGATTGATCCTTCGCGGACACAGGTATTTGAGAGAAGCCAGAATAACCATCTAGAAAGCAAAAATGTGTGTGTTTGGATAGTCTTTCTAGCATTTGATCAATAAAAGGTAAAGGGTAATGATCTTTCTTAGTAGCTTTATTTAACTTACGGAAATCAATTACCATCCTATAACTTGTAATAATTCTTTGCGGGATCAATTCATCTTTATCATTAGGAACAACGGTAATTCCTCCCTTTTTAGGGACACAATGAACAGGGCTTACCCATTCACTATCAGCAACGGGATAAATAATACCTGCCTCAAGGAGATTTAGTATCTCCTTTCTTACCACTTCCTTCATCTTGGGATTTAATCATCTTTGAGGATCTCTAACTGGTTTGGCATCCTTCTCCACTAAAATTTTGTGTTGACATAATGTGGGACTAATGCCCTTAAGATCATCCAGAGTATATCCAATAGCTTCTCGGTGGTTCTTCAGAGTTTTCAGTAATCTTTCTTCTTCTTTCTCTGAAAGGTTAGCACTAATAATAACAGGATATATTTCTTTTTCATCAAGATAAGCATTCTTAAGATCATCAGGTAAGGGTTTAAATTCAAACACGGGATCACCCTTGGGTGGAGGGGGATCCCCAAGAATTTCAACGGGAAGGTTATGTTTCAGCATAGGTTCCTTTTTAAGGAACACTTCATCTATTTCCTCCCTTTCCTTCATAAACATATCGTTTTCATGGTCTAGCAAATATTGTTCTAACGGATCAGTTGGAGGAACAGCAATGGAAGCAAGACCAATAATCTCATCCTTACTAGGTGGTTCCCTTTCATGAGGTTGTCTACTAAACTTAGCGAAATTAAACTCATGAGACATACCATCTATGCCAAGAGTGACAATATTCTTTTCACAATTAATCTTAGCACTAGCAGTATTCAAGAAGGGTCTACCAAAAATAATGGGACAAAAATCATCTTGTGGGGAACCAAGAACAAAAAAACCAGCAGGGTATTTAACCTTCCCACACAAAACTTCAACATCTCTAACAATCCCAATAGGTTTAATGGTATCCCTATTAGCAAACTTAATAGTAACATCAATGTCTTCTAATTCAACGGGTGCAATGTCATGCATAATTTCTTTATAAAGATCATAAGGTATCGCACTAGCACTAGCACCCATATCACATAAGCCATGATAACAATGATCTCCTATTTTAACAGAAATAATAGGCATGCCTACAACAGGTCTACGTGTCTTAGTATCGGGTCTAGCAATATTAGCAGTCTCACCCAAGAAAGAAATAACATGCCCATCTAAGTCCTCATCCAAGAGATCTTTAATCATAGCAATACTAGGTTCAACATTAATTTGCTCAGGAGGTGTATAAGTCCTAGTATTACTCTTACGAACAACAGTCGAAGCTTTAGCATGATCTTTTATCCTAACAGGAAAAGGAGGTTTTTCAACATAAGCAGTAGGAACAATAGGATCACTATAGGTAATAGTCTTTTCTTCGACTGTAATAGGTGCAACTACTTTCACTTCAACAGGAGGATTATATTTAAACTACTTCTCTTTAGGGAGATCAACGCGAGTAGCAAAAGTTTCACAAAAAGTAGCTACTATCTCAGAGTCAAGTCCATACTTAGCGCTAAATCCACGAAAAGCATCGGTATCCATAAAAGATTTAACACAATCGAACTTAGGTGTCATACCTGACTCGTTACCATCGTCAGAACCCCAATCTTCAGAGTTGCGTTTAATTCTTTCCAATAAGTCTCATTTGAAGTCAATAGTCTTCAGCATATAAGAACCAACATAGGAAGTATCGAGCAAGTTGCGATTATCAAGAGAAAGCCGAGCATAAAAATTCTGAATAATCATTTCCCGAGAGAGCTCATGATTGGGGCATGAATATAACATTGACTTAAGCCTCCCCCAAGCTTGAGTGATGCTTTCTCCTTCGCGAGGCCAGAAATTATATATGTAATTACGATCACGATGAACAAGATGCATAGGATAGAACTTCTAGTGAAATTCCAACTTCAATCGCTTATAATTCCAAGATCTCGTATCATCACATAGCCTATACCATGTCAATGTATCTCCTTTCAAAGATAAAGGGAAGACCTTCCTTTTGACAACATCATAAGGAATACCTGCAAGCTTAAATAATCCACAAACTTCATCCACAAAGATAAGGTGTAAATCGGGATGCAATGTTCCGTCTCCTGCAAATGGATTAGCTAGCAGTTTTTCTATCATACCCGAAGGAATCTCAAAGTGAATATTTTCATAAAGTTCAGTAGGTTGAGGAGCAACTCTTTGCTCCTCTGGTTGGGGTGAATATACCCCAAACAAGCCCCTCAAAAGATTAGTTTCCATAGTGACAAGTAACAGAAAATTTCAGCACACTATATAAATGTTTCCTTACCAAGTTCCACTCACCAAAAGCGCTACACTCCCCGGCAACGGCGCCAGAAAAGAGTCTTGATGACCCACAAGTGTAGGGGATCTATCGTAGCCCTTTCAATAAGTAAGAGTGTCGAACCCAACGAGGAGCAGAAGGAAATGATAAGCGGTTTTCAGTAAGGTTTTCTCTGCAGGCACTCAAACTGTAGGTGATAGATAGTTTTGTGATAAGATAAATAGTAACGAGCAACAAGTAAATAAAGTAAATAAAATGCAGCAAGGTGGCCCAATCCTTTATGTAGCAAAGGATAAGCCTGGACAATTTCTAATAATGAGGAAGGAGCTCCCAAGGACACATTGGGAATTATCGTCAAGCTAGTTTTCATCACGTTCATATGATTCGCGTTTGGTACTTTGATAATTTGATATGTGGGTGGACCGGTACTTGGGTACTGCCCTAACTTGGACAAGCATCCCACTTATGATTAAACCCTATTGCAAGCATCCGCAACTACAAAAAGAAGTATTAAGGTAAACCTAACCACAGCATTAAGCGTATGGATCCATATCAGCCCCTAACGAAGCAACGCATAAACTAGGGTTTAAGCTTCTGTCACTCTAGCAACCCATCATCTACTTATTACTTCCCCATGCCTTCCTCTAGGCCCAAATAATGGTGAAGTGTCATGTAGTCGACGTTCACATAACACCACTAGAGGAAAAGACAACATACATCTCATCAAACTATCGAACGAATACCAAATTCACATGACTACTAATAGCAAGACTTTACCCATGTCCTCAGGAACAAACGTAACTTCTCACAAAGCATATTCATGTTCATAATCAGAGGAGTAATAATATGCATAAAGGATATGAACATATGATCTTCCACCAAGTAAACCAATTAGCATCAACTACAAGGAGTAATCAACACTACTAGCAACCCACAGGTACCAATTTGTGGTTTTGATACAAGATTGGATACAAGAGATGAACTAGGGTTTTGAGAGGAGATGGTGCTGGTGAAGATGTTGATGGAGATTGACCCCCTCCCGATGAGAGGATCGTTGGTGATGACGTTGGTGATGATTTCCCCCTCTCGGAGGGAAGTGTCCCCGACAGAACAGCTCCGCCAGAGCCCTAGATTGATTCCGCCAAGGTTCCGCCTCGTGGCGGTGGAGTTTCGTCCTGTAAGCTTGCCCACAATTTTTTCCAGGGTAAAAGTGATGATATAGCAGAAGATGGATGCCGGAGGCCCACCAGGGGGCCCAGGAGATAGGGGGCGCCCCCTATCTCCTGGATAGGGTGTGGGCCCCCTGGCCTATTTCTTTTGCTCATAAATTCTTATTAAATCCAAAAGGTTGTTTCGTGGAGTCTCAGGACTTTTGGAGCTGTGCAGAATAGGTTTCCAACGTTTGCTCCTTTTCCGGCCAGAATTCCAGCTGCCGGCATTCCCCCTCTTCATGGTAAACCTTGTAAAATAAGAGAGAATAGACATAAGTATTGAGATATAATGTGTAATAACAACCCATAATGCAATAAATATTGACATAAAAGCATGATGCAAAATGGACGTATCACCGCCCCATCGCCTTCTTCGCACGTTCCAGCGCCGCCGTCTTGTCCTTCACCATGGTGGCGGGGCGGCGACGTCGAGAGCGGAGGAGCCGGATGTGATGGTGAAGCAGAGGAGAAGAGGAGAAAATGGGCGCGCACAGTGCGGGCGCCTCGGCTCCGTCGCCTTATAAAGGACCACTTCCGAGTGGCTGACGCGTGGGCCCAGGCGATCCTGTCAAATCCCGCAACAGTCGTGCGCTAGGTACGTGGCGAAAAAGGTGGCGCAGAGATCGATGCGCTCCTGTCTATCCATCCCGCTTACCACGGCACGCTCCGTCCCGCACGCTTCCCCGAAATTTTGAATCCCGTGGGATCCGGGATACGCCGTAAGCAATCGCGCCAAAGATTCCGCGCCCAGAAACAACACTCGACAAATGACATTACAAATTCACTCGGCAACTTTTGAATCGATCAAGGCGACTGAAATGAAGCCGAAGTTCCAACATGAGCCTTCCGTCCAAGGTAAGTACTTGTGAAGCGCAAGGGTCGAAGCAAGATCAACCTCAACCTTCTTTCCACTCGGACCTCAATCCATTCGGGGGCTAATGATGATGATACAGGCCTAGGGTAGGGTCATAGGCCTGACCTATACGCCCTACCCAAGGTCACTACCTTAGAAGCAAAGAAGCTCAAGAGACAGCAAGGAGTTCCCAGCAAAGCGTCGAGTGCGATCCACTCGACCAATCAACCACTCGGGTACCCCTCTTTCCCGAAGTCACACGGCCAATCAACCACTCGACCATACAAGAAACCACTCGACCTACTGAAGACCAGGAGCCGCTCAGAACAGCAACGGGCAAGCATTCACTCCTTAGTCTTTAAGGTCATTTAAGGCACTTAAGGCTGGCGTTACCAGTAACGCCCCAATCTTTATGTACATTGAACCCTTTGTAACGGGGGATGGCTGGGGTCCTGGCGAACTCTATATAAGCCACCTCCATCCTCTGGCACAAGGGTTCGCACCCCCTACAACACACACACACACCTCCGGGCACCGAGACGTAGGGCTTTTACCTCCTCCGAGAGGGGCCTGAACTCGTAAACACTTGCGTACAATCTTGCCGTAGCTAGGACCTTGCGTCCTCATTCGTACCCCCTATACTTACTGTCAGACTTAGTACCACGACACCTGGTTCAGGGGCGCAACACTACTAACGATTCCATGGAAGAACAACACTCACGATCAACATAAGTACATATCACCTATCGATGACTTTACCCTTGGCTTGTGTGGCTTGAAGATTAGCTAACTGTTTCCTCACTAGACATCATTGTTGTGAGGCTATTAGTGGAGTGGGTTGAGGAGAGAATCAATCTGCAACAATGAGTCATCAATTCATGAATGATAATGTCGTCGCCATTGCTTAAGTATTGTATCTGCATCTGTGACTCGTTTTGACGATGCCACGAAAAATACGATGTTTAGGTTGAGTACTGTCAGCTTGTTGATTGAATGATAGATTTTTTTACTTAACTATTGATTTTGATGCTATAATGTGCATGTGCTAGATTGTTGGTGTTAATCGCTTTAAAACTGGGCTTTTGGATTTGTGTGTGTGTGTGTTTTTGCGGCAGATAGAAGTGTCTAAAATTACGATTTTCAATCAATTTGTCCCTCATTTAGCACAAATTCAAAAGAATAGGCACATGGGCATGTCATTGAAACTTGCACAATTTTAGTCAATTTCTCCCTGATTTTAGCACAAATTCAAAATAACAGACACATGCAAGACATCGATTGCGGCATTGATTAATTTAGTCAATTTCTACCTGCCATCAACTCAGATTCAAAAGAAGATTTTCGTAAAAGAAAGATTAAAAAGAATAAGCACATGGGACAAAATGTCTGAACCTCGCACAATTTTCACTCGATTTCCTCCTCGCCTTTTAACACAAATTCAGAACATTGACGTATGCAGCAGATCGACGAGAACTTGTCCAATTTTTGGTTGAGCTCTTCCCGCATTCAACGCAAATTTGAAAAAGCAGCCACAAAGGACAGATTGGCTAAAACTTGCATTATTTCAGTGACTTCTGTTCAACAGAAGACAAAACCAGGTGCAAGAATGTAATCGGACGAACAAGGGAAATGTGACTAAAATGTCATTGTACTACCCATAAGTTATAAGTTGGAATCTGTCAATTCTACACGTAAGAATTGGAAGACCCATAAGTTAAAGCATTTGCTTCCGTGGTACTATATGTTTTTGAACTTTATTCACTGTATATATCTAGCTATTTCAGTATTATATTCTTGCACATGTTGATGTTGTAATGTCTGGTGCACTGATCAGATGATGGATCAGTTGAGCCCGATGGTGAAGGGCACGCCGGTTTGCGGCAGCCAGAAGTCCCCGAGCACCATGTTGGCGACGGTGAAGTTGCCGGCGTCGACGGTGCTGTTGAGCACATGGTACCCCGGCCAGTTCACCCTCCTGCTCGTGTCCGACCCAGCCCCGGAGTTGTCGTACTCGGCGTAGTAGAGCGTGCTGAGCGCGAAGTCGCCGCTCCACGGCATCCACCCCGCCGGGTCGACGAGCCCGGCCACGTCCGACTGCATGATCACCGTGCGCGAGTACATCTTCCACGGCCGCCCCAGGTAGGTGGCGGTGGCGAAGGCCGTGTTGGCGGCGAGCTCCGGCGCGGCCACGATGGAGCAGCCCTGGATGGTGGTGCCCGTGTTCTGGTTCGGGTCGGAGCGGCCCTGCGCCGTGACGGTGTTGCTCTGTCCGGCCATCGGCAGCCGGTTGTAGAGCGTGCAGTCCTGGAACACGACGGCGGCGTTGCCGAAGACGTAGTCGACGGTGCCGTAGACGTCGCACGCGCGGTAGAACTGGCGGAGGGAGTGGGTGTAGAGTGTGTCCTGGTACCCCTCGAAGCTGCACTGGTAGAACGTCGAGAGGTCCGCGCCGCTCCGGAGCGCCACCGCCTGGTGCTTCGCCGGCCCCGCCGTGTTGCGGAACGTCATGTTCACCGCCACGAACCCTTGCCCGAGCACAGCTGCATGGTCCAAATCTTCAAAGTTAGGTCGCGCCCAGCATGTTCATCATGCAAGGCAGTAACGATAGTGTGGTCAAGCTCACAACAGAAGTTCTAGAACATGTTTGGCTGTCGTGTCATGTGATCATGTCAATGGTAGATTTGGTAGGTACTTTTCAATCGGCACTATAGAAATAGCACGGCCAAACTTTCAAACGAAGCCAAAAGCAGAGTAAAGATAAAGGAAGCTAAATTGAGCAACTCACCGAACGTGGCGGAGTTGAAGGTGGTCCAGCCGTCGACCACGCTCCGGTTGCCGGTGATCACCGTCTGGCCGATGCCGTCACCGACCATCATGACATACTTCTTGCTCTTGGGCACCACCACATTCTCCTCGTACACGCCCGCGGCCACGTGTATCACGAAGTACCCGCTGCTCGCGCCAAGGTTGCTCGGCGCCGCCGCCACGGCGTCCCCGACGGTCGTGTAGTTCCCGGCGCCGCTCTGGTCCACGGTCACCGCGCCGGCCACCGACACCGCCGCCGCGGCCCCCTCGAGCGCCATCCTGCGCACCATCTCGTCGTCGGTGGCGTCGAACAGCCCCCTCCCGCGCTGCCGAGGCGGCTTCGTGGACGACGACGCCGGCCTCGGCTTCCTGCCCTTGCCGCGAGGCACCCACGCCCTGGTGAAGAGCGACAGCGAGATGCTGTAGAGCTTGGTGCTGTTGGCCATGGGCACGGCGAGGCCGCTGCGCACGGACCACGCCGACGCGGCGGCCTGCAGGCCGTCGGCGCACGTCTGCTGGTTGGTCAGGATCGCCGACAGCAGCGTCTGCACGTCCTCGGCCTGCGGGTCGAGGAGCGTCGACTTGGTCGTGTTCAGCGTGGCGCCCGCGGCGGAGAGGAAGTCGATGTTGAGCCCGGAGAGGAGCTGGCAGTCCTGCAGCGCGGCGACCGCGGCGTCGGAGAGGCCGCCGCGGGCGAGGTACCGGTTGACGAGGCCGAGGAACCTGTTGCGTTGGAGAGGGACTTGGCGGCGGAGAAGCGGCCGTAGGTGTAGAGGTTGCCGGTGCCGTTGGCCGGGAGGACGGACCGGCAGAATGTGGGGTCCGTCGTGTCGTTGCACGCCGTGGACGGCGGCACCGGCGTGGACGGCGCCGGGTCGGAGCGGGCCAGGAGGAAGAGTGAGAGCAGGAGGAGGAAGGAGAGCGTCGCGGTGGGGTGGTACGCCGCCATGTTTGTTTGGTTAGGCGCGCACGCTGTGTTCAGCAAGTGTCGATCGAGAGGGTGTCAAGTGATCGAGCGTGCAGTGTCCCTGCTTGAGATGGCGATTGCACGAGCTGCCCCGGCCTTTTATAAGCAGATTCAGTGTATGTGCAAGATAGGAGTCTTGGTGTTTTTGGAAGGTTGGCTGGTCTTTGGGGTCCCTGATTAAGAAACGCGTTTGGACGTTGGTCGATCGGATGGCGGTGACGACTATAACCAAGGAAAAAAGAAAGAAAGCACTGCTCAAGTCAAACCCTCGAGCTGGAGATGCATGTGATGCATTACACGGGGGAGGCGACGTTTGCATGGGTTGATTTGGTAGGATTCAAATGACACTTCTTCTTGTAATATAAATATATGTGGGTTAACTAATTACAACAGCATGCATGTATTGTGATTCATTGGACATGTGCAATGTGTGTGTTTAGGGGAAAATGTGTAATGCTTCTTTTTGTGTATCATCTTTATCATGCTTCTCTAGATTTGGGGAAAATTTAATACTCCCTTTGATCCATATTATATGTCACTAGTAGAAAAACTACTTTACGTGAGACACATTAGTCCCGGTTTGTAAATGAACCGGCACTAATGGTATCATTAGTCCCGGTTCAAACGGCTATGCATTAGTCTCGGTTCATTTGTGACCCGTACTAAAGGCCATGACCCCTTTAGTACCGGTTGAAGCCACCAACCGGTACTAAAGGTGGTGCGCTGCCACCCGCAGTGCACAATGTTTAGTCCCACCTCGCTAGTTGAGAGGAGCTCGCACCGGTTTATAAGCCCCGATGCGGCTACCGTGTTGAGCTCCTCTCTAAGCAGGCCTTTGTGGGCCTATTGCAAGTCTTCTGCCCTGTGGGGCCTACTGGGCCGCACGGGCCTGCATCCTGGCCCAACTAGAGGTTGGGTTTCTAGCCGTATGCAGGCCGTGCCGGCCCAGTAGACGGGCCGTTTTTGCTTTATTCCAAAAAAAAATCAAAAAAAATCAACGCGCTTCGTGCCATGTGGAGGGTCTTTGGTCCCGGTTCGTGTTGAACCGGGACTAGGGGGGAAGGACCTTTAGTCCCCACCCTTTAGTGCCGGTTTCCAAAACCGGTATTAAAGGTCCTTACGAACCGGTACTAAAAGTCATTTTTCTACTAGTATGTCGTAGCTTTAATACAACTTTAATGGAAAGTTGCACTGAAGCTGCGACAAGTAACATGGGTCGAAGGGAGTAGTACTTTCTCTACATAAAAATGTTTAATCTTCTAGTAGAAATAATATTTTTACAAAATGTTTCATCCAATTGATTTAAATATAGTTCTTTGCTGAAAATATTTGTTTTTTAGTGAACACATAGTTAAACATAGACATACATACATGAGAATCACACTCACACATCATCCACTAAAAACTAGAGTCTCGGTGTTTCAATATTGATGGAGTCATTTTCCACTAAAAGAATAGCATGCCTTAAATGAGACACTTAAAGGATAAAACCTTTTTTATTTTGCATGATACTACGTGTCTTATTAAGAAAATAAAGATTCAGTTACAAGCCACGTAAAGATCGACATTATAGGACAGGAAAGATAGGATAATCCTATGCAAAAAACCAACGACTATCCCTCTCCACCATGGAAAAGCAGACGGATCACCTCTTCACCCGAGCTCTACGTGGCTCCATCGATGATCTGCAACTTTACGAACCTCCAAAGTAGTTTGCGTGAAGCAAAATCATTGCCGTTGAAAGAATCAGATTGGGGCACGTGTCTCCGGACACGCCGTCGAACTCCAGAACTGACACCCGCACGACTATGACATCAGAGGAGGAAATTAGTACTGTTAGCATGAGGTTTAACCATGGTGGGTTAGGAGTACAACCACGGTTTTTTTTTGGAACCACGCAAAAGAATTGTATGTAGATTGCATATAGAAAAGAGGAGGGCAAAGAGCCCATAGAAGATTCAGCAACCACAAACGTACATGGATCAATCCAAACAGCGACAGAGACAAGAACAAGAACAAGAACACTCTCTCAAGTATAAAAAAGAAACAACAAGCCCTGGAGCCTCAGTAAACCAAAACAGATACCCTAGTAGTTTTTATCTAGCCAAAACTTAGCGTATATTTCATGCCTTGTGTTGGAGTTGTGTCGAATATAGTGTACAAGGTAGGTTACAGTTGGACTTGTAGTTGTATTGTGTTTACATAGGATGTGGAGTCGTGTCCTAGTAGGACACTTGTATCCTAGGCCTCTTATATATAGCGGGGGTAGACACACGTTGTAACCTATGCCAACATAATAGCACCGGAACGCAGGGGAAGCCGGCGACATGTGCTGGTGTCCAGGGCGACCGGGTGCGGTATTGTTACGGTGTCACGGAGAGGAGCGCCCGTAGTCAAGCCCCGGGGATGTAGCCATATCGGTGAACCTCGTTAACAAATCTCGGTGTCGTGCTCGTGTGATGATTGCTTGGTTCTCGGATGATCAACGGTGGCCTCGAATTTATTCTAACAAGTGGTATCAGAGCTAGGTTGTTCAGAGGTTGTGGATTGTTGATCGAGGAAAAAGGAGCGAGAGAATTCGTGGAATCGGTCGAGCTGGTCGCGTGTGGCGGCAGAAAAGTTCGGCTTACGGCGGAGATTCTCTGCTCGGTAGCGATTGGAAGAGGCGGCGGTGCAACACGTGGCAGAGGAACCTATCTGTCGGATCGGGAGCGATCTCACCGAGTCCGTGGTTGAGATCGGAACCAGCAGGCGCGTGTGCGTGTGCCAACAACAGAAGAGCCGTGCGGTGGTCGATCGGTTGATCGGTCGTCGGGCGAGCGAGAGTACAGCAGGGAAACGTGCAGCTCGGATCGGGGCGTGTGCGGCAGTGGCGAAATCCAGGTGCGCACGGGCGTGGCCCAAGGCGTTGGGCGAGATACTGGCAAGCGGCCTAGCAAGGCCCAATCGCAGGAGGCCATGGTCCTGCCACGAGATGAGCCGGGGTCCGTCCACGAACGTGAGGCACGTTGGATCCGAAGTAGTGTTTTGGCTGTTGGAAGGTACGTGAGATTTGTTTGGTAAAAAAAGAAGAGGACCGAGTCCTTATCTGACACAAGGAGGCAAGAGGCAGATCAAATCGAGAAAGCAAAAATCCATTGGTACATCCATCGGAAACTAGCAAGGGACTTGGACAAAGCAAATAGCTTAGCGTCAGGAGTTGAGCCAAGGGAGCAGATCACGTTTGGTGGATTGCTACTAGTGCATGGAGGCGAGACCATGCTGGGTTTTGCTCGTGTACTTTGGCGTTGTAGGGATAGATCAGACAAGGGTGAAATATTTGTTGGCACAATGAGGATGCTTGAAAGCGTTGCGGGAAGTCATGTCAGCAAAGATGGAATTATCATGTGATGAATGGAAATTCGCGGAAGACGATTTGGGAGCCTTGATCGTGTCATACAGTCGAACGAGTTCGGCTGGGTCGGACTGGGCAGTCTGACGGGATCGAGCAAGTCAGTTGGTACAGAAGACGGTGGTGGGATCGGCGACGACGACGTAGGAGCGTGATGCTGATGGTGACCAACTTCTGGACGTGGAAACACGTGGCACAGGCCTGAGTGCTTGTGTGGCTTCGACAAGACTATGGCGCGGGATTGATTCAGGGTGGTGTATACACGGAGCTTGAAGTCGATGGGGCGCAGGGTGGACTGATAATCTACCATGGAGTCATGTTGAAGGTGGAGCTGGATTGAGGGGCTACGGTGTAAGGATCCAGAGAATCGAAGCCTATCCAGTGGGGAAAAAGCGAGTGACACGTAATTTGGACTGGAGCCCAATGGTCTGATGGAAGCGTGAAACTCGTCATCGGTCGGTGATGATCGATGGTACTCTGCAGTGAGGGTTGAGTGGTGTGGTTTCGCGACCCTTGAGGCTCGACCGGGACAGCGGAGGCTCGACGCGGTAACAGCGGCGAGGCGTGCGGTACGCACGGACATGAAGACGGGTCAGGGCTCTGGTGGTCATACATGTGGTGAGACAACTGTGAATTTGACTCGGAATGACTACAAGCAAAGGTGAAATTCCTTCATGTTTCAGACAGGCGGTCAAGAAAGGAGCCGTGATGTTGAGTTCAGGTAACTCTTATGTGTGACACCCAATATGTGAGTTGTTCACCTTCACGCAGGTCAGTGATCAGTGTGTGATGGCGTTGGACTGATACTCTGGAAGTTGGGAGCACAAACTAGAGTAACAAGGAACTTAATTTTGCTCGAATGTTGACTCTGGTCAAGAAAAGAAGGGACTACAAGTTGCAGGTGGAGTCACATGGAGTCTTTGAAGTAGCAGTGGTGCTCATGGGATAAACTCAAGTCCAATGTACATGAAAGTTTGACGCATGGACAAATTCAAGGTGATGGAGAATATTCGCCAAGGTGGAGTTTGTTGGAGTTGTGTCGAATATAGTGTACAAGGTAGGTTACAGTTGGACTTGTAGTTGTATTGTGTTTACATAGGATGTGGAGTCGTGTCCTAGTAGGACACTTGTATCCTATGCCTCTCATATATAGCGGGGGTAGACACACGTTGTAACCTATGCCAACATAATAGCACCGGAACGCAGGGGAAGCCGGCGGCATGTGCCGGTGTCCAGGGCGACCGGGTGCGGTATTGTTACGGTGTCACGGGGAGGAGCGCCCGTAGTCAAGCCCCGGGATGTAGCCATATCGGTGAACCTCGTTAACAAATCTCAGTTTCGTGCTCGTGTGATGATTGCTTGGTCCTCAGATGATCGACGGTGGTCCTCGGATTTATTCTAACACCTTGTTTGAATCTTTAGTGTTGCTCCAATTTCAAAAACATTGCATACATGGAACCATAGACTCTCTTCCTTGACTCAGCAAGTCAGCATCCTTGAATCAATCCTTGATGGGTTTCTCCTAGTAGAAAATACCTTGCTTGAAGATTTGGTGGCGCCGTCAAAAAGCACTAAACCCATTTGCTCGGTGCAAAGCTGAACCTAACGAACTCCACTGTGTTTGCTGATCAAGGCTCAATTAACGAGATCCACACGTCCACTTACGCCAGAGTGTTGAGATTTTACAGCCACAAGAATCACATTGTATTTTCTGTGGTACCGCGCGTTCCACGCAGTTAGGCAACCACTAAGCAGATCGAATGAATAGGGTCACCGCCCTAGCTGCTAGTGCTAGTGGATTTAGTGGACGTGTTGGCGTCCGGCCGGTGGCTAAGTAACTAGTGCTGGTAGTAGCTAATTACTCGTAAACTAGTAGCGTGCATGCATTGATCCTCCTGGAACGCTGGCTAGCGTCGACCGTGTGTTTAATAACTAGACCGAATTGAATCGTGCGCGCCACGGATTCGGTGGCCTCGAGTGAGTGATCCACAGTCTCTGATCGCACGAAAAAGGAAGAAGGGAGTGGTGTGGTCTGCAATTCGTCCGTAGTTTAATTAACTAACGAATCAAGATTTAGCCACCTATCTATAGGATGGCCAACATTTACCGTGCACGAAATCAAACCCCAGCGGCACTCAACAGTCGACGGCGCGCGGGCTCGGAAATCTGATGCTGGAACGAGGCGAAAGTGCGTACCAGAGCACGGACGACTTCTTTTTTTTTTTAAAAGATCCAGCATCACTGGCATTTCATTGATAATAGCAGGAAGCAGCGGAAAACAATAAGGTGGTGAAGGTCCTAGGACCAGATCCGAAGATCAAAGAAAAAAAAAAAAGAAACAACAGCCCTAATAGCTGCAGCACAACACTCCACACATCCCATACTAGGCAGCGCAGCTCCGACTCCGACGGTGTACTACTAAGGAAACTAGGCTGGGGTGGCGTCACAAGGGATCACCGAACGAGCCATCTGTCATGTGTCATCGTCTACCACCGGCCCCCCACCGCGGCTTCGACTTCACAACAACAGGCAGTCGAGGCACACCCACGGACACGCCGGAGAAGAAGAGCCGACTACCACGACCAAGGCCACGCCTCCGACATTGCACACCACCGTCATCGTTGCCACAAAAGCCACCCTGCACATTCAGTTGTAGGAAGCACCAAAGGGATCAAAGTCTTCAAGACGGTGCCCTAAAGAGGGGAACGACGTTGAGGACGACGCCACCGCCCGACCCTGCAGCAGGATCTGGGTTTTCACCCGAAGGACCTGATCCGGAAGCTCTAGCTGTGTGAATCCCGACGACGCCTCCAAGGAGGATAGCGACGCCCACAGACGCCGTCGCCGCCGGCCGGCCAGCACCGACCAGGCTATCACCCGGGACAGCCACTCCCACGCAGCAGGCCAAGGTCGACCTGTGCCTCCACTGAAACGCGCCCCTACACAGCGGGCGCGCCACCGCTGCGCAGGGCCACCGCCAAGCCTCCCCGACGGCGGGCCTGTAGAGACCAGATCGGTCCTGCACCCCGCATCCGTACCGCGGCCAGGTCCCCTCTGCTCCAGCACCGCCCGCGGTCACCAAGCGCCCACCGCGCTCAGATCCGCTCTGGCCGGAGCCCTCCCGCCCAGCCTGCCTCCTACGCGCCAGATCAGGGCGTCCCGGAGCCCCACGCGCGCCACCCGCGACCGGCACGCCGCAAATCCGTGCAGGGGCGGCTACAGAGCACCCCCTCGCAGCGTCCTGGATCTGCCTGCGGCACGCCAGATCCACGCGTGCCCGCACAACAGCAGCTCACACTCCGCGCGCGCCGCCCAGCCTCCAGCTCGCAAGGACGCGCCGCCCGACTCCAGCGCGCGCCAGGCCGCGCCGCGCTCACGCCCGACAGGGCCCTCCACCCGCGCCACCGAGCGCCTCCTCCGCCCAGGGGAGCAGCCCCGCGCAGTTCAGCCCCAGGCGAGAGGGAAGAGAAAGGCCCGCCGCCGCCGACACCGTGCGGGCTTTGCCGGGCGGCGCTTGCCGGCGGCGGCGGAGGGAGGGGTGGTGGAGGTCTGCGACCTGCGGCGGCTAAGGTTTCGCGCCCGGGCCGCCCCGCGGGGGAGCGGCACGGGGCCAGTTCAGTCTGACTAGCACGGACGACTTCAACGCTGAAATTCTTCCTCAACGTCGAACTTCTTCCTTTACTGTGTACTAGTACTAGACTAGAGCTTTTCACTTGTTTCTGCGGCTTCCCTTGCGGCTTTACTCCCCCTTTCGACGAAATGGCAGCTGCCATGCCAAGCATTCCTAGATAGCTACCCGTCGCCGATCAACTTACGAGTCAATGGAAACACCAACTAACTGAAGCTACTCGGACTCTGAGCAAAAGCAAATGCATGCTACTAGTAGCGGAGGAGGAACTTTCAATGCTATGTGCCCGATACGGGCTGTCCGCCAAGCCTAGTGGAGGACGTTGAACCTTCGACGGCTGACCGCGATCCAGTCTGAATCAAGTTCGGCAGATCCGGAAAACACACGTCCTTTTTCGTCTCTACGTAAGAAGATGCAACGTATCTTTCACTAATTAAGTAGTAGTGAGGCGTAAACCTGCTGGACCGAGCTGTGTGT
Source organism: Triticum timopheevii (assembly GCA_963921465.1). NCBI lineage: Eukaryota > Viridiplantae > Streptophyta > Magnoliopsida > Poales > Poaceae > Triticum > Triticum timopheevii. The sequence goes on from OY997262.1 coordinate 327,220,163, forward strand.
CTGGAATGGAAGAGGAGAAGCGACCAAAGTCTGACCGAACGATCATGTACATGAGGTCCCAGCTCGGCGGAAGCCAACTTGGTGAGCGCACCTTGTATGCGCCAAATAATTTAGTAGCAATTCCAAAGAAAGTCAAAAAATTCCATGTCTTTTTGGGAATCAAATGTGATCAAGTATTTGTATTCATCCCTGCAAAAAATAAGTATTTGTATTCATGTAAAAGTGGCCAAGGAATGATTCCCATTGACTTCACGGCGAGAAAATAACAAATTTTTAACGACAATGTAGCATGAATAGTATTTGTATATGGTGTTTTTTTTTGCCAATCTTTGACCCAGGATATAATGAAGTCATTCCCTGGTAAATGAGATTGTCATCATTACGTAATATGATTGGATAACATTCTGATTAACCAACATGTAGGAGTATTGCCAACCGACTATACATTGTCCCGAAAGAAAAAAAATATGATCTGCAAAGTCTAGATGATCCGTTCACTGAAGATGAGATTAAAGAGGCAATCCATCAAATGCCTAGCGACAAGGCTCCGGGACCGGACGGCTTCACAAAGGCCTTCTTCAAACACTGTTGGGACATCATAAAATATGATGTGATGCGGGCGATAAATCACTTCTCGAGCCTTCATGCTTCACAACTGGAGTGGCTAAACTCCGTCAACATTATGCTCTTGCCCAAGAAAAGTGGGGCGGAAGGCACCACCGATTATATGCGAATTAGCCTCATTCACATCATCACAAAGATCATTGCTAAGGTGCTTGCAAACTGGCTTGCTCCCCACATGGACAACCTTGTCTCGAATGCCCAAAGCGCCTTAAGAAAAAGGAGTATTCACGATAACTTCGTGTACGTGCGCAACCTTGCACGGTGACTGCATAAAGCCAAAAAAACATCCCTCCTTTTCAAGATAGACATCCGCAAGGCTTTTGACTCCATAAAATGGGAATACATCATCGATCTCCTACAACGGCAAGGGTTTCCAAGCAAGTTTTGAGAATGGATCACCACACTCTTTTCACTACAAAAAAAAGACGCATCTGTGATATTTTGGGCCGAACGATTTTTTTCTGTCATACTTATGACATTTCTATGACGATAATTGTTACAAAACTCGGTATCATCATAGATGTGGTGGGCTCCTACTTCTATGACAAAAAATCATGACAGAAAATGAGCTTTTCGTCCTGGGCGGGCCGGAGACGCAGCTGCATGACATTCTTTGGGCCGTCCATGATGGAAAAAACCGTGGTAGAAGCGAGGGCGAGGAAAATTTTGGGGAGTTCTTAGTTACGGTGTGTGGTCGGGGGCCGAGCATGCGCGTTTCTCTCGTCCACGTACGCGCGTGTGTGCGAGGCGTTGGGCTCTAACTGAACCCGAGTGAGGCGTTGGGCTCTAACTGAACCCGAGCGATTGCACTAGGTACGTTACTGAACCTGAGTGATTCCTTCGCTACTGCTGCTAACTGAAGCTAATCGAACCGTGCTGCCTCCTTCCCTTGATGAACACTAAGTGTTGTTGGGGGGGGGGTGGATGAACAGTTTCCGGTGGGGGTGGATGAACAGGACCCCGTGGTGTTGCCTCTGGATGAACAGGATCCCGATCGATCGAGCCGGTTGGGGCTGGATGAACAAGACCCCGTGGAGGGCTGGTTGAACAGTAGCCGGTGGAGGGCTGGATGAACAGTAGCCCGTGGAGGGGTGGTTGAACAGGAGCCCGTGGAGAGGGCTGGTTGAATAGTAGCCGGTGGAGTAGCGCATGGTGGAGGCTAGATGAACATGAGCCCGTGGATGAACAGGAGCAGGTAGAGGCTGGAGGAGGTCGACGGTGGATGAACAGTAGCCCGTGGAGGCTGGAGGAGGTCTACGGTGGATGAACAGTAGCCCGTGGAGGCTGGACGAGGTCGACGGTGGAGATGAACATTATCATGTGGAGTCCCGTTTTGCAGTACGCCACACCCCTCCCGATGAACAGGACCCCCGTTTCGACCGTAGCGCTCCAACACAAGTCCGTTTCCTCCGTTTTGCAGTACGCCAAACCCCTCCCTATCAACAGGACCCCATTTCGACCGTAGGAGCTCCAACAGAAGTTCGTTCCCTTTATTTTGCGGTACGCCAGACCCCTCTCGATGAACAGGATCCCGTTTCGAACGTGGCCGGTCGAACACAAGGCCGTTTCCTCCATTCTGCGGTACGCCAGGTCTCGTTTCCATCGGTTGTTCCGTCTGAGCCCTCCCGATGAACACGAAGACGCATTCCGTTCTGACCCAGCCAGTTGGCTCCCCATGAACACGGCGCCACCGCAGTTTCTCCGTTTCGACCCAACCATGTACACGAGCCCTGGCCGTATGTATGCGCGAGTAGGCGTTCGAGACCCCACCCGTATGTACGTACGTGGCCGTATTTACTTTGTTGCACCATGGCCGTTGTACGTACGTGTATATGCTACGTGCGCACCTCTACTACGGCACGTGCGCGCCTCTACTATGACACATGCGTGCCTCTACATTGACCAGTATGTACGTACATGTTCGCAACCAGAATGACAACGCTACATATGCTTCGACCAGGTGGGTGCCGACTGTCAGGCACTTTCTTGCGTGCAAAGATGTAGCTGGTGGGTCCCAGCAGTCAGGGGGGCGAATCGTTTTTTTGCCCGGACGCACTTCCTTGCGTGCGAAGATGTAGCTGGTGGGTCCCAGCAGTCAGGGGGGACACATTTTTTTCAGGAAATACGGTGGCCCATCGGTGGGTCTCCGCTGTTAGGTGGAGGAATAATTATTTTGAGCGTAATAAGGAGGCACTTCCTTGTGGCTGCCGTGGACCCAGCTGTCAGCCTCTCCACATACAGTACTCTTCCGATGAAAGTCGGTCGTTGATCACATTGACCACGCTGCGCCGAGAGCACCAAGGCAGTGGACGACGCAAGGCCCAGGAAGGGGATGATGCGAGCCGGGGAAGACGCGGCAGTGGATGCCCACGCGAAAAAGTAGTACGAGGGTTCACTGGTTCGGCTGCGGTTTGAGGCTACCATCACCGCAGAATAACAGGGGGTGTGGGTGAGTAGAGGGATGGCCTGGCTAGCGGTGGGAGTAGTAGGGGCGTTGAGGCCTCCGCAGCAATACAGCCGGCCACTGGAGGCAGGAGCATGCGGCATGACCGGTGCTGGTTTGGGAGGCTGGAGCAAGAAGACCAGAGGTTGAAGAAGCACTACGGCCGTTGGATGAACATCGTACAGTAACTAGAGCTAGAATCGTCCATATTGACTAAGTTGACAAAGCCCTCCGTCCCCGTCAACTTGGTAGGCCCATAAGTCAGCCTCTCACTATGCTGGTTTCCAGCTAGCAGGGGGAGTATTCATTTTTTTTGTGCGTAATAAGGAGGCACTTCCTTGCGTGCGAAGATAGCTGGTGGGTCCGACCTGTCAGCGAGGGCACATTTTTTTTTGCGAAATACAGAGGCCCTTTCGGTGGGTCCCAGATGTCAGGTGGAGGAATCATTATTTTGCGCGTAATAAGGAGGCATTTCCTTGTGTGCGGCCGTGGACCCAGCTGTCAGCCTCTCCACGTATAGTCCACGTCCGATGGATGTCATTCATTGACCATGTTGACCACGCCGCGCTGAGAGCACCATGGCGATGGACAATGGCGAGGCCTAGGAAGGGAACGACACGGAGCTGGGGAAGACTCGGCAATGGTTGCCCACGCGGTGGGGAGTATGAGGGTTTACTGGTCCGGCTGCCATCGCCGGAAAATAACAGGAGGTGTGGGTGAGTAGAGGAATGGCCTGGCCAGCAATGGAGTAGGGTGGGGCGGTGCGGCCTGTGCGGCAGCACAGTCGGCCACGGGAGGCGGGAGCAGGCAGTCCCACTGGCGCTGGTTTGGGCGGCTGGAGAAAGAAGATCAGATATTGAAGAAGCAACACGGCCGTTGGATTAACATCCAACGGTCACTGCTGCTAGAATCGTTTGTGGACTAAGTTGACAAAGTCTTTCGTACACGTCAACCTAGTAGACCCACAAGTCAGCCTTCAAATCTGTCTCAAACAGCATACAACCTAAAATTTCTAGCTAGATTCAAATTAATTTTAAAACTAAATATACCTTAATTTAAATTCAATGAAATTTTACCCGCACAAAAACAATGAAATTTAAAATATCAAAATCCGAAAAAAAGTATTTTGGAACTAATTGACTGTTTGCTGTATTTTTTCATTTTACAGCCCATTTATTGTTACTTATAGCCCATTTCTTATTAATTATAGCCCATTTTCTAGGCAAAATGCATCCCTCCTCATCTTGAAAGATTTCCGGCCCAGCAGGGCGTAGAAAAGCAAGCAGGCCTATGTTGGTTATTCTGCAAAAAACAAAATAGCTGGCCAACCATTTTCAGAAAGGAAAAAAACAAACTGGGCTGGTCATGTGCTAAACATATGAAATAAAAGCCTGGGCTAGACGGGCCACAGCTCCTGCACAACCCAGTTGATACCCTTCTCTGTCCCGAAAAAACAAAATTACTGTGCGCGCTGCTGGGTCCCTACTGTCATCCTCACCATGTACAGTCATCTCCTTATTCCTCTCGGTTGTTGACCATGTTAACAACACCAGAGGGCGGCGCCGCGGCGAGTGAACCAAGGCGGAGGACGATGGTGAGGTCTCGGACGGGAACGAACAGGAGACGGGGAAGATGCGCAGAGTTTTAGGGTGCGATGTGGCCACGATGCGTGCACGACAGCACAGCCAACCATGGGAGGCGGGAGCAGGCGGTCCCGCTGGCGCTGGTTTGGCTTTACTGGCTCGAGGAAGAAGAGACTGAAGAAACACGACAGATCTTGAATGTCAATCCAACGCTCAAGGTTGGCACAATCGTTTGTTGACTAAGCCGATACCAAGTAGCATACTTTTTTATATATAGGAAGAAAAGAAAAAATGGGCTCGTTCGCTTGATAACATTCCCGAAACTGCGACTGCTCGATGTGTGTCGTAACTAAAACTGCGAGGAAAATTGCTACCTCTTGAGCACTGCGTTGGATTTCCCCGAAGAAGAGAGGATGATGCAGCAAAGTAGCGTAAGTATTGCCCTCAGTTTTTGAGAACCAAGGTATCAATCCAGTAGTAGACCACACACAAGTCCCTCGTACCTACACAAAACGATAGCTACTCGCAACCAACGTGATTAGGGGTTGTCAATCCCTTCACGGTCACTTACGAGAGTGAGATCTGATAGAGAAGATAAATAATATTTTTGGTATTTTTGATAGATAGATGCAAAGTGAAAAGTAAAAGGCAAAGTACAAAAACAAAGCAAGTAAATAAAGTGATAGAGATTGATATGATGAGAATAGACCTGGGGGCCATAGTTTCACTAGTGGCTTCTCTCAAGAGCATAAGTATTCTACGGTGGGTGAACAAATTACTGTTGAGCAATTGACAGAACTGAGCATAGTTATGAGTATATCTAGGTATGGTCATGTATATAGGCATCACGTCCGAGACAAGTAGATCGAAACGATTTTGCATCTACTACTATTACTCCACTCATCGACTGCTATCCAGCATGCATCTAGAGTATTAAGTTAAAAACAGAGTAACGCCTTAAGCAAGATGACATGATGTAGAGGGATAAATTCATGCAATATGATAAAAACCCCATCTTGTTATCCTCGATGGCAATAATACAATACGTTCCTTGCTGCCCCTTCTGTCACTGGGAAAGGACACCACAAGATTGAACCCAAAACTAAGCACTTCTCCCATTCCAAGAACTACCAATCTAGTTGGCCAAACCAAAATGATAATTCAAAGAGACTTGCAAAGATAACTCAATCATACATAAAAGAATTCAGAGAAGATTCAAATATTGTTCATAGATAATACTGGATCATAAACCCACAATTCATCGGTCTCAACAAACACACCGCAAAAAGAAGAAGATTACATCGAATAGATCTCCACGAGAGAGGGGGAGATCATTGTATTGAGATCCAAAAAGAGAGAAGAAGCCATCTAGCTACTAGCTATGGACCCGAAGGTCTGAAGTAAACTACTCACACTTCATCGGAGGGGCTATGGTGTTGATGTAGAAGCCCTCCGTGGTGGATGCCCCCTCCGGCGGAGCTCCCGAACAGGCCCCAAGATGGGATCTCGTGGATACAGAAGGTTGCGGCGGTGGAATTAGGTTTTTGGCTCCCTGTTCTGATCGTTTGGGGGTACGTAGGTATATATAGGAGGAAGGAGTACGTCGATGGAGCAACAGGGGGGCCACGAGGCAGGGGGGCGCGCCCAGGGGGGCCCACCCTCGTGACCGTCTCTATTACGTCTTGGAGTAGGGTCCAAGTCTCCTGGATCACGTTCGGTGAGAAAATCACGTTCCTGAAGGTTTCATTCCGTTTGGACTCCGTTTGATATTCCGTTTCTTCGAAACACTGAAATAGGCAAAAAACAGCAATTCTGGGCTGGGCCTCCGGTTAATAGGTTAGTCCCAAAAATAATATAAAAGTGGAAAATAAAGCCCAATATAGTCCAAAACAATAGATAAAGTAGCATGGAGCAATCAAAAATTATAGATACGTTGGAGACGTATCAGGCATCCCCAAGCTTAATTCCTGCTCGTCCTCGAGTAGGTAAATGATAAAAAAAGAATTTTTGGTGCGGAGTGATACTTTGGCATAATTTCAATGTAAATCTTCTTAATTGTGGCATGAATATTCAGATCCGAAAGATTCAAGACAAAAGTTCATATTGACACAAAAATAATAACACTTCAAGCATACTAATCAAAGCAATCATGTCTTCTCAAAATAGCATGGCAAAAGAAAGTTCATCCCTACAAAATCATATAGATAGGCTATGCTTCATTTTCGTCACACAAAGATGTTCCCAACTTCTATACCCTCGATGACAAGCCAAGCAATTGTTTCATACTTAAATAATCTCAAACTTTTTCAACCTTCACGCAATACATGAGCGTGAGCCATGTATATAGCACTATGGGTGGAATAGAATATGATGATGGGGATTGTGTGGAGAAGACAAAAAAAGGAGAAAGTCTCACATTGACGAGGCTAATTAACGGGCTATGGAGATGCCCATCAATTGATGTCAACATGAGGAGTAGGGATTGCCGTGCAACGGATGCACTAGAGCTATGAATGCTCAACAAAAGAAAACTAGTGGGTGTGCATCCAACTTGCTTGCTCACGAAGACCTAGGACATTTGAGGAAGCCCATCGTAGGAATATACAAGCTAAGTTCTATAATGAAAAATTCCCACTAGTATGACAAGACAACTTATGAGACTCACTACATGAAGAACAAGGTGCTACTTTGAAGCACAATATATGAGACTCACTACATGAAGAACAAGGTGCTACTTTGAAGCACAAGTGTGGAAAAGATATAGTAGCATTGCCCTTTTTATTATATTTTTTTGGGCCTTTTTTTTGGCCTTTCTCTCTCTTTTTTTATTTGTATTTGGGCAATGCTCTAATAATGATGATCATCACACTTCTATTGATTACAACATGAGGATTACAACTCAAAACTTAGAACAGGATATGACTCTATATGAATGCCTCCGGCAGTGTACCGGGATGGTGCAATGAATCAAGAGTGACATGTATGAAAAATAATGCATGGTGGCTTTGCCACAAATACAATGTAAACTACATGATCATGCAATGGCAATATGACAAAATTAATGTATGTCATGATGATGACGGTGGAAGTTGCATGGAAATATATCTCGGAATGGCTATGGAAATACCATGATAGGTAGGTATGGTGGCTGTTTTGAGGAAGATATAAGGAGGTTTATGTGTGATAGAGCGTATTGTATCACGGGGTTTGGATGCACCGGCGAAGTTTGCACCAACTCTCAAGGTGAAAAGGGCAATGCACGGTACCGAAGAGGCTAGCAAAGGTGGAAAGGTGAGAGTGCGTATAATCCATGGACTCAACATTAGTCAAAAGAACTCATATACTTATTGCAAAAATTTAGAAGTCATCAAAAATCAAGTACTATGCGCATGCTCCTAGGGGGATAGATTGGTAGGAAAAGACCATCGCTCGTCCCCGACCGCCACTCATAAGGATGCACAAGCCAGGTACACTTCATGTTTCAAATTTGTTACACAACTTTAACCATATGGGCATGCTATGGGACTTGCAAACTTCAACACAAGAATTTCTCAAATTTACAATTACTCAACTAGCACGACTTTGATATTATCACCTCCATATCTCAAAACAATTATCAAGCATCAAACTTATCTTAGTATTCAATTCACTCAAAAGAAAGTTTGACATATCTTGAATACCAAGTATATTAACATTAAGCAAATTACCATGCTAATAACGACTCTCAAAATAATCTAAGTGAAGCATGAGAGATCAATAGTTTCTTTAAAACAAATCCACCACCATGCTCTAAAAGATCTAAGTGAAGCACTAGAGCAAAAATTATCACGCTCAAAAGATATAACTGAAGCACTATGAGCAAAACTATCAAGCTCAAAAGATATAAGTGAAGCACATAGAGAATTCTAACAAATTCCAATTCATGTATGGCTCTATCAAAATGTGTGTATAGCAAGGATGATTGTGGTAAATTAACAAGCAAAGACGCAAATAATACAAGATGCTCCAAGCAAAACACATATCATGTGGTGAATAAAAATATAGCTCCAAGTAAATTACCGAGGAAGTGGACGAAAGAGGGGATACCTTCCGGGGCATCCGCAAGCTTTGAATTTTTGGTGTCCTTGGATTATCTTGGGGGTGCCATGGGCATCCCCAAGCTTAGGCTCTTGCCACTCCTTGTTCCATAATCCATCAAAAGAATTCACCCAAAACTTGAAAACTTCACAACACAAAACTCAACAGAAAACTCGTGAGCTCCGTTAGAGAAAGAAAACAAAGAACTACTTAAGGGACTGTAATGAACTCATTCTTTATTTATATTGGTGTTAAACCTACTGTATTCCAACTTCTCTATGGATTATAAATTATTTTACTAGCCATAGATTCATCAAAATAAGCAAACAACACCCGCAAAACAGAATCTGTCAAAAACAGAACAGTCTGTAGCAATCTGTAACTAACGCAAACTTCTGGACTCGAAAAATTCTACCAAAATAGGAAGTCCTGTAAAATTTGTCTATTGAACAGCAGCAAAAATAATCAACGCAAAAGCACGTTCATGTGATTTAAAAAAATTATATTCGTGCGCGCAATGTTTCTGTTTTTCAGCAGAACCAAATCAACTATCATCATAGGTTATCCTATAAGTTCTACTTGGCACAAACACTAATTAAAACACAAAACCACGTCCAAACAGAGGCTAGATGGATTATTTATTCCTAAACAGATGCAAAAACAAAAAAACGCAAATAAGATTGGGTTGCCTCCCAACAAGCGCTATCGTTTAACGCCCCTAGCTAGGCATAAAAGCAAGGATAAATCTAGGTATTGCCATCTTTGGTAGGCAATCCATAAGTGGCTCTCATGATAGATTCATATGGTAATTTTATTTTCTTTCTAGGGAAATGTTCCATGCCCTTCTTTAAGGTAAATTGGAATCTAATATTCCCTTCCTTCATATCAATAATTGCACCAATCGTTCTAAGGAAAGGCCTACCAAGAATAATAGGACATGAAGGATTGCAATCTATATCAAGAACGATAAAACATACGGGCATATAATTCCTATTTGCAACAATAAGAACATCATTAATTCTTCCCATAGGCTTTTTAATAGTGGAATCCGCAAGATGCAAGTTTAGAGAGCAATCATCAAAGTCACGGAACTCTAGCAAATCACACAAAGTTTTGGGAATAGTAGAAACACTAGCACCCAAATCACACAAAGCATGAAACTCATAATCTTTAATTTTAATTTTAATAGTAGGTTCCCACTCATCATAGAGTTTTCTAGGGATAGAAACTTTCAACTCAAGTTTTTCTTCATAAGATTACATCAAGGCATCAACAATGTGTTCGGTAAGGCCTTATTTTGACTATAAGCATGAGGAGAATCTAGCACGGATTGCAACAAGGAAATACAACCAATTAAAGAGAAATTTTCATAATTAAATTCCTTGAGATCCAAAATAGTGGGTTTAGCAACATCTAGGTTTTTATTTCTTTCAATCCCACTTTTATCAAATTCATCAGCAAAATCTAGAAACTCCGAATTATTAAAACACCTTCTAGGTAAAGGAAGATCATCTTCAGTTTCATCAAGATTCATATTGCAAAACAAAGATTTAACTGGGGACACATCAATAACTTTTAGATCTTCATCTTGATTTTCATAGGAATTCGGTTTAGCAGCCATCTTATTGACTAAGGTAGCTTGCATATCCGAAATTTCAGCTGTCATCTTTTCAAGACGAGCAATTTGGGCTCTTATACCATCAAATTCTTTAGACATATCATCAAGTTCTTTATTCATATAACTCATAAAACTTTTTTGTTCCTTAAGCTCGTTTCTAAAGAAATTATTATCCCCAAATTGCAAAATATAACTTTCTGACATTGCTTTCGATCTCCTCTTGCCTTTTAAGTTGAAGATCACCAAATCTAGGTAGAGCAATAGCTACAAGCAAGCAAACTAGTACACGAGCAAACAAACGGACTAGAAAAAGGCAACGGGAAAAAGAGGAGGAGATTGGGAAAGAGAGGGTGAATAAAACGGCAAGGGAGAAGTGGGGGAGAGGAAAACGAGAGGCAAATGGCAAATAATGTAATGCAAGAGATAGGGATTGTGATGGGTACTTGGTTTTGTTGACTTGCTTGCGTGAGCCTTCCCGACAATGGTGCCAGAAATTCTTCTTGCTACCTCTTGAGCACTGCGTTGGATTTCCCCGAAGAGGAGAGGATGATGCAGCTAAGTAGCGTAAGTATTTCCCTCGGTTTTTGAGAACCAAGGTATCAATCCAGTAGGAGACCACGCGCAAGTCCCTCATACCTACACAAAACGATAGCTACTCGCAACCAACGCGATTAGGGGTTGTCAATCCCTTCACGGCCACTTACGAGAGTGAGATCTGATAGAGAAGATAAATAATATTTTTGGTATTTTTGATAGATAGATGCAAAGTGAAAAGTAAAAGGCAAAGTAAAAAGAAAGCAAGGAAATTAAGTGATAGAGATTGATATGATGAGAATAGACCCGGGGGCCATAGGTTTCACTAGTGGCTTCTCTCAAGAGCATACGTATTCTATGGTGGGTGAACAAATTACTATTGAGCAATTGACAGAATTGAGCATAGTTATGAGTATATCTAGGTATGATCATGTATATAGGCATCACGTCCGAGATAAGTAGATCGAAATGATTCTGCATCTACTACTATTACTCCACTCATCGACCGCTATCCAGCATGCATCTAGAGTATTAAGTTAAAAATAGAGTAACGCCTTAAGCAAGATGACATGATGTAGAGGGGTAAATTCATGCAATATGATAAAAAACCCATCTTGTTATCCTCGATGGGAACAATACAATAGGTGCCTTGCTGCCCCTTCTGTCACTGGGAAAGGACACCGCAAGGTTGAACCCAAAGCTAAGCACTTCTCCCATTGCAAGAACTACCAATCTAGTTGGCCAAACCAAAATGATAATTCAAAGAGACTTGCAAAGATAACTCAATCATACATAAAAGAATTCAGAGAAGATTCAAATATTGTTCATAGATAATACTGGATCATAAACCCACAATTCATCGGTCTCAACAAACACACCGCAAAAAGAAGAAGATTACATCGAATAGATCTCCACGAGAGAGGGGGAGATCATTGTATTGAGATCCAAAAAGAGAGAAGAAGCCATCTAGCTACTAGCTATGGACCCGAAGGTCTGAAGTAAACTACTCACACTTCATCGGAGGGGCTATGGTGTTGATGTAGAAGCCCTCCATGGTGGATGCCCCCTCCGGCGGAGCTCCGGAATAGGCCCCATGATGGGATCTCGTGGATACAGAAGGTTGCGGCGGTGGAATTAGGTTTTTGGCTCCTTGTTCTGATCGTTTGGGGGTACATAGGTATATATAGGAGGAAGGAGTACGTCGGTGGAGCAACAGGGGGGCCACGAGGCAGGGGGCGCGCCCCCACCCTCGTGACTGCCTCTGTTACGTCTTGGAGTAGGGTCCAAGTCTCCTGGATCACGTCGGTGAGAAAATCACGTTCCCGAAGGTTTCATTCCGTTTGGACTCTGTTTGATATTCCGTTTCTTCGAAACACTAAAATAGGCAAAAAATAGCAATTTTGGGCTGGGCCTCCGGTTAATAGGTTAGTCCCAAAAATAATATAAAAGTGGAAAATAAAGCCCAGTATAGTCCAAAACAGTAGATAAAGTAGCATGGAGCAATCAAAAATTATAGATACGTTGGAGATGTATCAAAAATGCGTTTGTCTGCCGTCCTCCTCCCAGGGAACGTTCACCACATAAGTGACTAGCACCCTTGGTTTTCAACCGAGAGGTCTTTGGTTCGAGTCCCAAGAACTCTCAATTTTGTCCTCCTTCCTTCCTTGCAAAAAGAAGAAAGAAAATCAAAGACTTGAGAAGGCGTACAGGACAAGTTAGTGTACCAGTAAAGAGACATTGCTGAGTTTTAGAAAAAAAGAGAGACGTGCTCCTATAGTTGGTTCGAATCCAAACCTAGCCTATGACTATATATGGTGTTATGATACTCTGCAAGTAACGAAACTGAGATATCCAACATTCGATTCTCCTCTTCTCTACTTACTCTGCCAAGCATCAGAAGCTCTAGCCACAGCAACCATGTTCGCTGGCTGCTCGTCCACCTGCTGTTCAGCAGGCAACAACCAGATATGCGCCAAGTTGCCACCCGTACCATCGCCTTGGGTCTCATCACACCCCGCCGGCACACGCACCGTAGCCGGTTGCTCATCGCAATCCGCTGCCGTTGGTGTGGTGCCACTGCTACAAATCACGCAGAGTCATCCGTCGCGTCTCAACCACAATCCTCAACCTTGGCCGAGTCTTCTACAAATGCCCGAATCATGGGGTAATACTATGTTTAAGTGTTGTTCTGTTGCTTTCAGTTGCTGATTTTTTTAATAGTTTGGTTGATGATCTTCCAATATGATTCATGCAGAAAAGGGAAGATTCGTGTGATTTGTATTTCTGGGAAGTTGCCGATGTGGGGGAATGCAACTATGCTGATTATTTGGTTAGACTAGGAATCCCAATACCAGTAGGTTGGGGTGTTGGACAAGTAACTGAAGGAATGACAGAAGAGGAAGATGCAGAGCAGAAGGTTAAAGATGCAGTCCTCCGATCATGGCTAAGCAACAGCTACTGAACGGCCTTGACAACAATGAGGAGATGAAAGAGCTTGTGAAGATAATGGGCAATATCTATGTGCTCTGTAGGATGATTGTCTCTTTATTTGCAGTGTATGTAGCAATCGTGATGTATTCAATGGCTATGACATGAGCACTTTGCTGAAACTAGTAATGAATGAAACCTGTGCAGCAGGCTGGGCGTAGTGTTATGAACATCTAATGATTTCTGTTAACAGAAATCAGGAGGTATCCCCTTTCGCTCATAAATAAATAAATAGCAGAAGCTCTTTTGGTATTAAATAAATAAATTAACAGAGGCCCTGTCGGGTCAGCTTTGTTCTCATTCGAAGACATCGAGCAAATTGCAGTCCAACAACAAACTATGTCATGAAATTCAAGTTTCACAGCCAAATATGAGTACAACTAAACAACAATGTCATCATGTTTTAGTTGGCATACAATCACTAAACACAAATCAGCATACATAACAAGTGATGTTCTCATAGCAAAATACTAAACAACATGTTCATCAGGTTTTAGTTGTCATAGCAAACACAATTTCACATAGTAGATAAAAAAACATCTTCTGACATGCAAATATGACAAAAGCAATATAATCATCATCCGCAGCGGCAGCGTCAAAATCTTCGTCATGTGTATCAGTCTGAAACATAATTCCCCATGGTGTCATCTTCTTCTTCATCCTCAACATCCTCGAACGTTGGCTTCTTCTTGATCAACTCTTGTATGTCCACAGCACGACAGTCAATCTTTTCGCCGGTGTCATTGACGTGATGGTTCTCAAAGATATTAGGAACATCTGTGTTATCTTGTACATCAGGAGCAGTGTAAGCATCATCTTGTTGTGCAACTTCATTAAACAAATTCCTCTGCTCAAACCTTTGCAATACTCTCTAGTCATCGCTACATGCAAATGTGTCTTCCAAGAAAAATATCTGTGTTGCTTGATTTGCCAAAATAAAAGGCTCGTTGGTCTGGTATGCCGCCTTGACATTGATGGATTTGAAATAATCATCAGCTTTGGATTTTGCGATCCTGGAAAATAGTTTATACCAACGATAGCACAACAGAACCACACACCGATGACCCTCGAAACTGCAGATATACTGGAACTGAACAATGTCTGTTATGTTAGCATACATTACAGTTGTCTCTTTGTCGTACGTATCCGTGCTCATGATGGCACTGTTTTGTGTCTTCCTGCCTTCGTCGCGTGCAAGGGTGTTGTAGCGCACATCTCCAACAACGCAAGATTCATAATGTCTTACCCGAGTATCAGGACCCATTGCTAGTGAGTAAAGGGCATCATCAACTGCCTGCCCATCCTCCCGCATCTTCTTAACCTATGGTTAGAAAATAGACAAGCTAATCATCTTTGATAATCCCCAAGTGCAGGGAATCATCGTAGCAATTTCCAAAGGTGGAAGTGATAAGTATGGAGTGTCGAACCCACAAGGAGCTAAAGGTAAGATCAATATTCTCTCAAGTCCTATCTTCCACTGATACAACTCTACGTACACCGAACCTTTGCTTCCAACTAGATACGAGAAATAAAACTACATTGTGGGTATGAAGAGGATAACTTTGCATGATATGAGAGAGCTAAAATATAAAATTAGGTGCTGTTCTCATAAAGTTAAAATATATTACTAAATATTATAAATAGCGAGTGTTGAATAATGATGGATCGGTGTGCGGAATTATCCTAGGCAATTGTTAACAAGACCGGTAGTGGTCATTGCAATTTCATATGAGGGACAGGCATAAGCTAACATACTTTCTCTTCTTGGATCATATGCACTTATGATTGGAACTCTAGCAAGCATCCGCAACTACTAAAGATCATTAAGGTAAAACCCAACCATAGCATTAAAGCATCAAGTCCCCTTTATCCCGTACGCCACAACCCCCTTACTCGGGTTTATGCTTCTGTCACTCAAGCAACCCACTATAAGCGAATCATGAACGTATTGCAACAACCTACAGCGGGAATCCCTCATGCTTGCGCGACATGGAGGGCACAATAGGACAGCACCAAAATAAAACATACAACTTGTACCAATCTAGATCATCAATCAATCCAAAGACAAAAGATATCTACTCAAAACATCATAGGATGGCAACACATCATTGGATCATAATATGTGTCATAAAGCACCATGTTCAAGTAGGGATTACAGCGGGGTGTGGGAGAGTGGACAGCGAAAAAGAGATGAGGATGGTGATGATGATGGTGATGTTGATGAAGACGATCACCGCGGCGATGATTCCCTTCCCGATGGCACTACGACACCACCGATAGAGAGGAGGAGAGGTCCTCCCCCTTGTGCTTCCTCCTCCATGGCCTCCCCCCCTGGATGGGGATAGGTTCTCCCTCTGGTCCTTGGCCTTCATGGCGATGATGGCCCCTCCGAGATCCTCCTCCATGGCCTCCGGTGATGATGGCCCCCTCCAGTAGGGTGCCAGAGAGGGCCTAGATTAATTTCTCGTAGCTACAGAGGCTTGCAGTGGCAGAACTTCCAATCTAGGTTATTTTCTGGAGGTTTCTGTATTTATAGGAATTTTTGGCTTCGGTCTCATGTCAGGGGGTCTCCGAATTGTCCATGAGATAGGGGCCCACGCCCAGAGGGGGTGGGCGCGCCCCCCACCCTCGTGGACAGCCCGGGACTCTTCTGGGCCAACTCTTTTACTGCAGGGGCTTCTTTTGGTCCATAAAAAATCATGAAAAATTGGCACGTCAATTGGACTCCGTTTGGTATTCCTTTTCTGTAAAACTCAAAAACAAGGAAAAAACAGAAACTGGCATTGGGCTCTAGGTTAATAGGTTAGTCCCAAAAATCATATAAAATAGCATATAAATGCATATAAAACATCTACGATGGATAATATAATAGCATGAATACTTCATAAATTATAGATACGTTGGAGACGTATCAGCATCCCCAAGCTTAATTCCTGCTTGTCCTCGAGTAGGTAAATGATAAAAGAAATAATTTATGAAGTGTGAATGCTAGCAGGTGCACAAGTTTGATCAATGATAATTTCAGTCACCTTTTCTAGCATCATTATATGTCATAACAGTAGCTCATCTCATAAAACTTTTAATGATCAAGTAACAAGCTATTCACATGTTAAACTTGTGCACCTTCACAGAGGGAAGCAGTGCTCTTAGTCATCAAACAATTGCAATTCATCTTATTTTCAGGAAGGGTCTATGTAAGAGCTTTGATTTAGCAAATCTCACATACTCAACTATCATATAGTCTTTCACAATTGCTAACACTCATGTGATATTTATGGGTTCAAAGTTCTAATCGGACACAGAGAATGATAGGGGCTTATAGTTTTGCCTCCAACCTTTTATCTCAAGGGTAATGTCAACAATAATACTTTACGAAAACCTACATCCAAGTGGATATATATATCCGGATCGCTCCAACACAAAGTGCTTGCCAAAGGAAAAAGTATAAAAAGGAAAGATGATGATCACCATGACTCTTGTATAAGGGTAGAAGATAAAAGTAAAAGATAGGCCCTTCGAAGAGGGAAGCAGAGGTTGTCATGCGATTTTAAGGTTGGATGCACAAAATCTTAATGCAAAAGAATGCCACTTTATATTGCCTCTTATGATAGAGACCTTTATTATGCAGTCCGTCGCTTTTATTTCTTCCCTATCACAAGTTCGTATAAAGCTTATTTTCTTTGCACTAATAGATCATACATATTTAGAGAGCAATTTTTATTGCATGCACCGATGACAACTTACTTGAAGGATCTTACTCAATCCATAGGTAGGTATGGTGGACTCTCATGGCAAAACTAGTTTAAGGGATGTTTGGAAGTACAAGTAGTATTTCTACTTGGTGCAAAGAATTTGGCTAGCATGAGAGGAAAAGGCAAGCTCAACATGTTGGATGATCCAAGACAATATAACATTTCGGATATAGGAAAACATATCCCATTAAGTTGTCTTCCTTGTCCCTTTTAGCATGTCATATTTTAATGAGTGCTCACAATTACAAAAGATGTCCAAGATAGTATATCTATATGTGAAATCTCTCTTCCTTCAATATTCTTTCATGAATTGTTCAAGTGACCAATTCTACGTTTGTTAACTTTTAATAAGTTTACTACCTATACTTATTCTGTGTGAAGTTATTACTCCCCATGGTATAAGCATATGAAACATATATAAATTCAGATTTATGATATTCAATTCATTCGACCATTTACTCATAGGATATACGTGAAGCGCGTGAGTAAATGATAAACTACTCCAAAAAGATATTTATGAAGAACACTGAGTAGTCAAATAATTAACTAGCCATGGGAGGATTCTTTTTCATTCAAGATTTCAGATCCAATTATTTTATTCAAACAGCAAGTAAAATTGAAAATACGCTCCAAGCAAAACACATATCATGTGACGAATAAAAATATAGCTCCGAGTAAAGTATACCGATAATTTTGAAGACGAAAGAGGGGATGCCTTCTGGGGCATCCCCAAGCTTAGGCGCTTAAGTATTCCTTGAATATTACCTTGGGGTGCCTTGGGCATCCCCAAGCTTAGGGTCTTTCCGCTCCTTATTCTCCTCATATCAATATCTCACCCAAAGGTTGAAAACTTCAATCACACAAAACTTAACGGAACTTCGTGAGATAGGTTAGTATGATAAATTGTAAACAATTCACTTTGGTACTGTCAAAGACAAGGTTCATAAGTTTTCTCAAACAATGCCTACTGTACCATATCATTTCTACAATTTATATTGAGAAATATAAGCCATAGAAACTAGAAAACAAGCAAACCATGCAATGAAAACAGAATCTGTCAGAAACAGAACAGTCTGTAATGATCTGAACAACAACCATACTTCTGCTACTCCAAAAATTATGAAATAAATTGGTGGACGTTAGGAATTTGTATATTAATCTTCTTAAAAAAATAATCAACTCAAAATAACTCTTCTGTAAAAAATGGCAGCTAATCCCGTGAGCGCAAAGTTTCTGTTTTTTACAGCAAGATCACATTAACTTTCACCCAAGTCTTCCCAAAGGTCTTACTTGGCAATTTATTGAAACAAAAGCTATAAAACATGATTACTTTAGTAGCTTAATCATGTAAACACACAAAGACAACAAGGGTAGATATTGGGTTGTCTCCCAACAAGCGCTTTTCTTTAATGCCATTTAGCTAGGCATGATGATTTCAATGATGCTCACGTAAAAGAAAAGAATTGAAACATAGAGAGAGCATCATGAAGAATATGACTAGCACATTTAAATCTAACCCACTTCCTATGCCTAGGGATTTTGTGAGCACATAATTTATAGGAACAAGATCCAACTAGCATAGGAAGGCAAAACAAGTATAACTTCAAAACTTTAAGCACATAGAGAGGAACCTTGGTATTATTTTAACTCCTACAAGCATAAATTACTCCCTCATAATAATTTTAAGTAGCATAATGAATGAATTCAACAATATAACCATCACATAAAGCATTCTTTTCATGATCTACAAGCATAGAAAATTTTCTACTCTCCACATAAGCAAAATTCTTCTCGTTCGGAATAGTGGGATCACTAATTCCTAAAGTTGACACTCTTCCAAACCCACTTTAGATGATAGTATTATTAATACTCCAAAAGATATAAGTGAAGTTCATAGAGCATTCTACAATTAATATAGACTAACAAATATCCAAGCACAAAATATGTAAGTGAAGCACACGAAGCATTCTATAAAACCATACTCAAAAGATTTAAGTGAAGCACAAAGAGCTATTCTATAAGATCATACTTAAAAGATATAAGTGAAGCACATGAAGTATTCAATAAATCAATGAAGGTCTAACTCATACTAGCATGGTTCTTAAAGGAAACAAAAAACAAAAACACAAAGGACACAAATCATGTGAACAAAACAAAAACAGAGGTATACCGATATTTGTTGAAGAAGAAATATGGGATGCCAACCGGGGCATCCCCAAGCTTAGATGCTTGAGTATCCTTTGAAATATTTACTTGGGGTGCCTTGGGTATCCCCAATCTTGAACTCTTTCCTCTCTTTATTCTTATCATATTGATAGCTCCTCGATCTTCGAACACTTCATCCACACAAAACTTTAACAAAAACTTTGTGAGATCCGTTAGTGTAATAAAGCAAACTACCACTTTAAGGTACTGTAATGAACTCATTATTTATTTATTTTGTTGTTAAAAATACTATATTCCAACTTCTCTATGGTTCATACCCCCCGATACTAGCCATAGATTCATCAAAATAAGCAAACAACACGCGAAAAACAGAATCTGTCAAAAACAGGACAGTCTGTAGTAATCTGGAAGTTTAGTAAACTTATGTAACTCCAAAAATTATGAAATAAATATGAAAATTTGTAAGACTTGTTCATAATTAATGCTCAAAAAGTTTCAGACCCATTTGACCTTCCAGTAAAAAATGTAAAATCATGCGCTACAGCCAAAGTTTCTGTTTTTGTTCTGCACATAGTAAACAAGCAATCTAATCATCCTAAAACCAAAGCTTGGCACATTATTTTTATAATACAATATATACAAGGGGATAATTATCTACAGAGAAACTTCCATGAAAAATTCTACATTGCTTCCGTCAGCATGAACACAAGTGCTCAAGGTCGACCCTCACTTCTTCAATGCATAACTTTCCAATCTCTTCTCTTTTTGAAAAACTTTTTTAGGCATGAGAGGCAAGTAAATTTTTTTTGTATTTTAATTCTTTAATTTTTTGTATGTTTCATCCACAACTAAACATAAACAAAAAGGAAAAACAAAATCTACTTAGTGAAGAAAGCAAACAAGCACACACGAGAATATCAACCCCACGCTATTGCTCCCCGGCAACGACGCCAGAAAAGAGCTTGATAATCTCCAAGTGCAGGGAATCATCATAGCAATTTCTAAAGGTGGAAGTGATAAGTATGGAGTGTCGAACCCACAAGGAGCTAAAGGTAAGATCAATATTCTCTCAAGTCCTATCTTCCACTGATACGACTCTACGTACACCGATCGTTTGCTTCCAACTAGATACGAGAAATAAAACTACGTTGTGGGTATGAAGAGGATAACTTTGCATGATATCGGAGAGCTAAACTATAAAAGTAGGTGCTGTTATCATAAAGTTAAAATATATTACTAAATATTATAAATAGCGAGTGTGGAGTAATGATGGATCGGTGTGCGGAATTATCCTAGGCAATTGTTAACAAGACCGGTAGTCATCATTGCAATTTCATATGAGGGAGAGGCATAAGATAACATACTTTCTCTTCTTGGATCATATGCACTTATGATTGGAACTCTAGCAAGCATCCGCAACTACTAAAGATCATTAAGGTAAAACCCAACCATATCATTAAAGCATCAAGTCCCCTTTATCCCATACGCCACAACCCCCTTACTCGGGTTTATGCTTCTATCACTCAAGCAACCCACTATAAGCGAATCATGAACGTATTGCAACACCCTACACCGGGAATCCCTCATGCTTACGCGACACAGAGGGCACAATAGGACAACACCAAATTAAAACATACAACTCGTACCAATCTAGATCATCAATCAACCCAAAGACAAAAGATATCTACTCAAAGCATCATAGGATGGCAACACATCATTGGATCATAATATGTGGCATAAAGCACCATGTTCAAGTAGGGATTACAGCGGGGTGCGGGAGAGTAGACCGCGTAAAAGAGATGAGGATGGTGATGTTGATGAAGACGATCACCGCGGCAATGATTCCCCTCCCGATGGCACTCTGGCACCACCGAGAGAGAGAGAGGAGGAGAGGTCCTCCCCCTTGTGCTTCCTCCTCCATGACCTCCCCCCTGGATGGGGAGAGGTTCTCCCTCTGGTCCTTGGCCTTCATGGCGATGATGGCCCCTCTGGGATCCTCCTCCATGACCTCCGGTGATGATGGCCCCCTCCGGCAGGGTGCCAGGGAGGGCTAGATTGATTTCTCGTGGCTACAGAGGCTTGCAGTGGCGGAATTTTTAATCTAGGTTATTTTCTGGAGGTTTCTGTATTTATAGGAATTTTTGGCGTCGGTCTCACGTCAGGGGGGTCTCCGAATCGTCCATGAGAGAGGGGCCCACGCCTACGGGGGTGGACACGCCCCCACCCTCGTGGACAACCCGGGACTCTTCTAGGCCAACTCTTTTACTCCAGGGGCTTATTTTGGTCCATAAAAAATCATCAAAAAATTTCACGTCAATTGGACTCCGTATGGTATTCCTTTTCTGTAAAACTCAAAAACAAGAAAAAAAAAACAGAAACTGGCACTGGGCTCTAGGTTAATAGGTTAGTCCCAAAAATCATATAAAATAGCATATAAATGCATATAAAACATCTACGATGGATAATATAATAGCATGAATACTTCATAAAATAGATACGCTTGAGACGTATCAATCTTATGTACTCAATATATTAAAAAAACTGACAGTGCAGTTCAAAAGCTTACATGGCTCTTGAACCATTTCGCAAATCCTGCCATAACCAGTTTGTCAATGTTTCTTGGATTTTGTGGCAGTAACTCCTTTTTGTAGATGCTGCACAACATAATGATTGCGTCAAACATCTAAATATATAAGAATGTGCTGCTAGTTTAGTAGATTACGATGTATAAGCTGCAGTAATTAGCACTTACTTGATATAAGGTAGTATCTCAGGACAGATATTCAACACATACCAAACCATTTTGTCCAAATCTTTAGGTTTGTCCTCTTGTCGACTCTTCCCTGTAACTCGAATAGAATAATCAAAAACATTGAGCCCGGGATTGTCTTCACCCACCTCTTTGTTAAGCTGATTAGCTGTTTCAATGTATTTTGAGCAGAATGTCAACGCTTCTATAGCAATGTAGGCCTATGCAATGGAACCCTCGGGAACATAGCCCTTGAAAGTGCCTAGCCGCCTTTCAATAGGGTACATCCAGCCATACTGTACTGGACCTCTAAGTAGTGCCTCATCAGGTAGATGAACAGCCAAATGCACCATCACATCAAAGAAGGCTGGAGGATATATCTTCTCAAGGTCGCATAGGATAGTTGGTATCTTGTCTCTATGATGCTCCAAAGCATCTATCCTGATATTTCTACTGCAGAGTTCCTTGAAGAATTGTCCCAACTCTGCAACTACTCTGTATAAGTCAGGGCGGCCCATCCTCTAAGGATAACAGGTAAAACCCTTTGAAGTAGGACGTGGCAATCACGAGTTTTCAACCCTTGTACCTTGTTTCCATCTGCACTGACTCTCCTTTCAGGGTTGGAAGCAAATCCATGTGGGAATCTCACACGTGACAGGACCTCGCAGAATTCTTTTCTTTTTACCTTGTCCAAGACATACACATCTAGTGCCATACCCCGTGGTTTACCTTCATCCTGCACCTGCAAATCCTGTCTGATACCCAGGTGTGTCAAATCAATCCTAGATTTTAAGGTATCTTTCGTCTTGCCTTCAATATTAAGAAGTGTGCCGATAATGTTGTCACATATATTTTTCTCGATGTGCATCACATCAAGAATATGCCGCAGATCCAAATCTTTCCAATACTCCAAGTCCCACAAAGTGGACCTTCGGGTAAACAATAATCTCTCTTCTGCCCTGCCACGCTTCCTTTTCCCGCTACCATTACCAGGATGGTTTCCTGGTGTAATATGCCTGAGCTTCTCTAATTCCACTTGCAACTCATCGACGGTGAGCCTCTTTGGTGCATCATGGTTTTCATGCTTTGCATTAAACACATGTCTTTGGTATTTTCTAGGATGCGGCTTGTCGTTGGCAAGGAAACATCGGTGTCCAATGTAACAGATCATGCTAAGTACTCCCTCTGTATCGAAATACATGTCGCTGGAGTAGCTGAAGTTTAGCTACTCCAGCGACATGTATTTCGGTACAGAGGGAGTATTGTGTATGACAGCGGATTCCTGTCACAGCGAACACATGCATTGTAACCATGTGTCGTTTGCCCTGACATAGTGCCCAAAGCCAGATAATCATGGATGCACCAAATTATAACAACACGCAGAAAGAAATCAGCTGGTGGGCTGCTATATAGGTCTCGAGTGAGAACACCCCTCCATAGCTATTGAAGTTCCTCCACAAGAGGCTCCATGAATAAATCAAAATCCTTTCCAGGACTTTTTGGACCTGGGATGAGCAAGGCCATCATGTAGTTTGATTTTTTGGTGCAGACATTTGGAGGCATGTTGTAAGGGATAACAAGCACTGGCCACATGCTATATGTGGCGCTCCGGTGGCCAAATGGGTTAAATCCATCTGAAGCTAAGCCAAGTCTAATGTTTCTCGGGTCAGCAGCAAAGTTTTTGTGTTTATGATTGAAGCTTTTCCACTCACTACCATGAGATGGATGGCTCATTACATTCTGATCTCTGTACTCCTGGTTCCTAGAATGCCACAGTACATCCTCTCTTGTTTCATCATCATGAAACAACCTCTGTAATCTTGGTATAATTGGAAAATGTCTCAGAACATTATGAGGAATCCTCTTCATAGCATCGCCATCTTTCCATCTTGATGATTTCCGTTTCGGGCATTCACTTAAGTTGGCATAATCCTTCTGGAACAGAACACAATTATTCCTACAAACATGGATCATATCATATCCAATTCCAACTGCACGAAGGAAATTCTTCATTTTACTGTAGGTGTGTGGCAGCTCAGACGCATCTGGGAAAGATTTGCGGAAAGCAGCCAACATCGCATCGAATGATTTCTTGGTCATCCGCTCAGATGTTCACCTCAAGAAAGGTGACCATAGCTGAGAATACTGACAGCTTATTTCCTCGGGTGACAGCCATGTTGCATTGTTCCAACATGCGGGCCCACCATTTTTCTTCTGCAGGTGAAAGTTCACAAAATGCACGAGCATTTCATAGCATTGTTTCAATGTTGGTCAAACTCACTGGCTCCGCCACCACCACCTCCTCCTCCTCTTCCACCTAAGCATCAGGCAGATCAAGATGGTGATCTGATGCTTCCACGTAGTCAATAACATTGACGTTCACAGCTTCACCATGATGAACCCACCTAGTATATGTGACTGACATCCCATACAAGTGTAGATGATTTTGCGCAGTTGACTAGGGTCTTGTAACTGAATTCATACAACTGCTACACGGACAGAGCACATCTGATTTTGAACAACCGTACTCAGATCTGATAAAGTTCATGAAGTTTTCAACCCCCTCGACATATGCAGCGGAGAATCTTCGAGCAGAAGTTATCCAAGTCCTGTCCATCTGTTAGACATACAAATTAGTTCTTCTACTAGATATTATAGGAAAAACATATATGCTTTCTATGAAGTCTAAAAAAAATACCTAGGTCGATGTCTAAAGCTATGTCAAGATATTTGGACGAGCAGATCTAAGTAACAAAGTATATGTAAAGCTAATTCAACAAACATATTTGAGTGCTCAATTATGGCAGGATGTTTTAGTAGTCAATGAGGCCGAGCGCACAGCCGTCGAACTATCGAAGGCCATCGCAGCAACAAAGATCGAGTATAAGATTGGCTACTAGACCATGGCAATCTACGTCACAATAAATATATGGCAGGATATTTTAGCAACTAATCGCCCTTGGCATGCCATCTCAGCTAAGCAGATCGAGTGCAGAACAGGGCAAGGAAGCTTCTTAAGAAGAGCATATTGACTGTAAACTACTTCAGCAAACAGTGAGATTAACAACATCTATCAGCTAACATTCAGAGCTGCACCGACATGCACGGGGTCTCGGTCTAGAATGCGCGTACCGTGGGAGAAGCTGACCATCGTGTGTCTCCACACGAACGTTGCCAGCGGTGGCAGCGCTGACCGCCGTGCGCCTCCACAAGAACGTTGCTAGTGGTGGCGGTGCGGCTAGAGGACGACTGTCTACAAGAGCGTACTGTGGGAGTGAGAGGATCGTCGTGCATCCCCTCGATGAACCACGGCACCGACGTATCGGCGCGGCAGGGAGGGCGGCTTTGGCGGAGCGAATGGAGTGGAGGGGGACAGGGGGAGGGGGGTTTGGGGAATATTATTGGCTAGTTGGCCGAAGGGCAGTTGAATTTAGGATTTGGGGGGAATTTTTTTTGGGAGGGGGAAGATTTTCGCGAGGTGGGCGGGGGGAGTTTGGCGCATGGTCGGTTTCTCCAAGTGCAGTCCCACGTGTCAGTGAAGAGGCAAGCCGAAGCGCCTTCCGTTTGCATGAGCCGTGTGCAGGACCGAACGTGTGTGGGGTGCAATGTGACCGCGACAGGGGTGTTGTGAGTGTACCGCCTTTTTTTTCTTTTAAACTAGGTGCTACGCCCCCTAAAAAAACTTGGTGCTTCGCGCGATCCATCGATACTACTACTAGTAATCCAGTAATCCCGACTTAAACGGCGCGGCCGGGTCTTTTCCCGTGCGATATGCTGGGAGGTTGGCTTAGTTGGTTTTTTTAAGACGAGTAATGCTACACCTACGTAATCCCAGTTATGTAATTAATGTAATGTGAAACGTGTGAGCTGTTGATTGTAGATTGGGGGAGGGAGGGGCCCACCACCATGAAAATCAGGGGAGGAGAGAGAGAGGCAATTTACGTTAACCCTTTCGTAGGTTCCCGTAGATGTAGAAAGATGTGAAATGCACGAATGTGTAGTGGATGTACTACTGGAGTGCCTAAGATAAATTGTGTATGTATAGACCCTATGTGTTTATTTACTTCGCATGTTAGCTTTGTCTCGGTTCAATAAAAAGCAGAGTTGGTGATGATGGTGTGCCTGTCATCCTGCAATATAGGCCGTCCGATCTATATCTAACGGATAGGAAGGATAATATGACAATTTACCCGCACTCCTCTCCACATTTGCAGATAAGGCCTTCCCTCGTTCATCCTTTTCTCCTACAAGATCTTGATGTTCTGTGCAACGCACGGGCATCTTGCTAGTAGTTCTACAATATACTATATTATTGTGAAAGTTCATATACACTAGCCAAGATTAATGCAAACACGACATATTTTCATTACATTTTGAACTTTTATAGGACAGAAAAATAAAATAAACTCGACCCTAAACCTATTCTACGGCGGTGACCGACGTCCTCCATCTGTGATCTCTATGTACGGGGTGGGGTTCAAGACCCGTGAAGTGAAGGTGCGGTCTCCAGCAAGGAAGAGTAGAACACGGGATACGGACCGGCCAGTTGGCACACCATGCCCTGCTGCCTCCCATGCCCTACTCATCCTCGAAGGAGTCCTCGACCTCGGCGGTGCCGGATTTTGGATGGCGGCAAGTAGGACGCTTGGCTGACAGTGCTCCCGTCATCGGCCGCCAGCGTGGCCACCACTTGTGCGGTCGCATCCGCGTCCGGCTAAGCCACTATTGCATCGCGAGAGGCGAATTGAGCGAGGGCAGCGACCTCGAGCTTCATCTTCGAAGACAAGCTCTCCCGCAGAGCGTTCGCGCTTGCGGTCACGGCAGATGTGGTGCCAGGTAGGAGGATGATGCACTATGGTGTGGATGTTAGCTGGGCGTGTGTTGCCTCTTTAAGTAGCACATTCCGGTGAGGCCAAGCATCCGGGTGCGTCATTAAGTCGCTGGAGTTGGTTCCTCGGGCACCAAGCCTCTTAACGACGGCATACGGACGGACGGCATGAATGTGGGCAGCTGGTGCCGGCTGGGAACGCACCGCGCGACGACGCGAGGGACGAGGGTTTTTGGTGTGCCATGGTAGTCAGCTACAGTAATGGCAACGTTGGAGATGCCCTTTGCTCACATGCGATCCCCGCATGTCATTGAAAAAGCAAGATGACCCGGCATGGTCTCAGGTCCTGGTGATGCAGTTGGCCGCGCTACAACACTCCGCGGACGCGTCACGGCGCCCCGTGCATCCTCGACGAGTCGTGTATTGGGGTGTGTTTGGATTGTGGCCAAAGTGCACCTTACCAAAATTTTGGTCATGACCCAAAGATTGGTCTTTGTTTGGATGGTTGCCATTTTTCTGGCATGCCAATGAACTCTAGCCAACTCTAGTTCATTTTTCTTGCCAATGTCGGCGAAATCATGGGCAACCAAAATTTTGGCTAGCCAATGCTTTGATGGGGCAACCTTGGGCACAAACCAAACATACTGCTGGTCGTGCCACAACGCTAATGCCACCCTCAGCACACTGAAACCGACCGTGTCCAACGACGATGAGTGTGTTGCTCACCGTGGTCGTCGTATCTAGAGGCGGTGCTAGAGCTGCGCCACGTTGCTGGCCCCCACGCCCCACATGAATGGTTTCCGGTGGCGAGGAGATTGTGGGCCAGCTCCTCCATTGGACTAGTTTGCGTTATGTCGTCCCGACAGGTGTGCCCCACATGTCGGTTTCCCTATTTTTTCGGCCATATTCGAGCGTCATTGCTCCGCGTTGCGCATTAGGCCTTTCACTATGTAGACAACTTACTGTTTATTTGAGCCGTTCAAGTATAATTATGTGGCATTTGCTTATTTCTCATTCCTCTCCAACCCTCTTCTCCATCGATCATGCCGCCCTCCGGTCAAGTCCATCCTCCCGCATGCCTCATTTGAACATTCCGCCGAGTATCATTCGCATGTGGGCCTAGACCATGCTTGTATTTCCAATGTTGTAATTTGTCCGACATGCATACAAACAAACGGTTCGTTTAAAGTTTCACTTTGTCTCCACTACGTGTCGCTTCACGTCTTAGTTTTGACATCCCATTCGGTTCATGCCCCAACACATGTTGACGAGATCGATTGATGTTGAGAGATCAATTGCGTGTCGTGCAAGGAGATAAAGGTTTGGTCTGTTTCTATGATAGAAATGACCCGCGGGGGAGGGGGGTCTGTGGGGATCAGAGGGAGTATATTGTATGTTCATAAGCGAAACGAACGTATTGTACCCACCCTAGTCCTCTTTCAATCGACCTCCGGACCCCGAGATGAAATCGAGAGAGAACGAGTGGGGGCATGTGTGATACCTAAGGCGGATTCAAAATTTTGAATCAGTGATCATAGCATCCGCAAATCATATATAAAGGGTATTCAATGTTCGTTTCATTTTTGAACGTACAATATACTCCCTCTGATCCTTTCTAGTTTACATATAATTTTTATGTCTAGTCAAAGTATCTCTACTTTTATCAAACTTACAAAAAAGTATCAACATTCAACAACGCGCAATCAATATTGTTAGATTCATACGTACTCCTAGATTTGTACCCGAGATGGTTTCCAATTTGATTTCAACCACGTGAATGTGCTTGTTCTCGCGCATGCTCTTCCTACTAGGATTTCGCC
The DNA here is from genome assembly GCA_963921465.1 of Triticum timopheevii. Classification (NCBI taxonomy): domain Eukaryota; kingdom Viridiplantae; phylum Streptophyta; class Magnoliopsida; order Poales; family Poaceae; genus Triticum; species Triticum timopheevii. Next base: position 327,248,844 of record OY997262.1, read on the forward strand.
ATGTATAGCCAGTCCAATAGTAACTTTTTTAAGCTCCCTGTCCAATAGTACCAGTGGAGTACTAACAACATCTGTACTAGAGTATGCAGTGGTCATAGTAGTACTCCCTCCTTCCATTTATATAGGGCCTATGTGGAGGAGAGAGATGTGAAAAAGTAAGGGGAGTGAGCTCTCATGCAAGAGCCTAGCTATATACGCATTCCAAGTTAAATACAATAAATATGAAGAAAGAGATGGAGAGGAGATGGAAAAAAGTACTAACACAATAGCCAACCTTATATTTTTTGCGGGAAATGGACGACCTTATAGCCCACACTACTGTATGAGTGCATATAATAGATGATGGCTATAGATGACATGGCAGTTCCTTATAGCCATCGACTGGCTATATTATTAACCATGCTCTAATGCGTTTTTCAAAACCACATTTGACTATTGACAAGATTAATAGTACATGAGATGTATAATGTGAAAATTATATCATTGGAAGAGCCTTTCACATGCGAATTTGACCGTATGCTTTGTGTAAGTTGCATGTCATATATTATTACTCTAACATTTGGTCAAAGTTAGCCTCGAAAAATGCATTAGGCCCTGTATAGTAAATGGAAGGAGGGAGTAGTAGTGGAAATGGATCCTCTAACGTAGGTATCCCTGCCTTAACCTCCCTTTCAGTCACTTACTGGCGGACCCCATGCTTGCTAGGCCCCGCATGCCAGTTACTCAATGGGTTCGGCCATGTCAGGGGATCCTCATCCGTAGTATACTCCCTCTGTTTTTATTTACTCCACATAAAATGGAGGGAGTGGTAGTATAAATGACGCGGGCGGGGGAGGGGGAGGGACGTTGGTTTGCTCTCAACTGTGGTCCCACAAGCGAGCGAAAATGCAAGACGAAGCGTGTTCCATTCGGTGATCGACGTGGAGGGTCCAGCGTGCTGGGGTGCAACATGAACGCGAGAAGAGCAATGTACAGTCAAAACCGATTGACCAGTCGTCACCAGAACCACTATTCACACCGGAACCTTCGCTGCTCGGCCTATGCCAGCCACTGCCCCAAAACCACACCTAATCTCCAACCCATTCCCCCACCTTTCGATCCCCTAGCCCGCATCAAGTGTCCCCTAGTTCGCCGGAAAGCCATGGTGCGCCGCAAGATCACGTACTACAAGATGCTGACGTCGGAGCGCCATGCAAAAATCGCGGCGGCGGTTGGTGCCACAGACCTCCGTTCCCAAGCTCGCTTTGCGGCGGGCCAATCCCTGAGTTCTCTAGAGCCAAGCTATGAGGAGGAGGAAGCCGATCCAATGTTCATGGCAGAGGTCGCGGCGCAGAAGGCCCCCGATGGGTATGAGACGATGGATGTCGACTTCATGCCGGCGTTCGAGTCCCCCATGGTGCAGGCAGACCAGCGGTTCAACCTGGCGATACTAAAGGAGGACCTAGAGGCAGAGGCTCAACTCGACGCGGAGCGCGCGCATGCTGCTGCCATCGAGGCTCTCCTGCAGGCGGAACCGGTTGTCGTGGATGTGAACCGGGCGGCGGAGGCTCAACTTGAGGCGGAGCACGCGGATGTCGCTGCCATCGAGGCCCTCCTGCAGGCGGAACCAGACGTCCTGGACTTGAACCGGGCGGCAGAGGCTCAACTCGACGCGGAGTGCGCGGATGCCGCTGTCATCGAGGCCCTCCTGTAGGCGGAACTGGACGCCCTCGACTTGAATCGGGCGGCGGAGGCTCGACTCGACGCGGAGCGCGCGGATGCCACTGCCAACGAGGCCCTCCTGCAGGCGGAACCGGACGTCCTCGACTTGAACTGGGCGGTGCTCTCGTCCGTGCAGAGCGCCCGCATGCTCTGCGTGAATGAGTAGCTGGAGGCCAAGGACAACCATGATGCGGAGACACACGTCGGCAGCTACGGCTGGTTCACGCCGGCAGCCAAAGATGACGAGGTTGTCTCGTTCCACAAGCAGTGATAGTTTTTCTTTATGTTGTTGTTTTTATGGATCTTTTGTTGTGTAAAAACATATTTTGTTATGCAAGTCGCCTGGTTTTCATCATTTGGGCCAGTCTACCATTTCAGGCGGTTCGATGAATATTCTACATCTCCTAACCCTTCTTCCTCACCTCTTCTTCTTCCCCAACAGACCACCGCACGGGCCATATGGATCCTCCCCAACATGCGGTTGGATAAACATACTCTATGAACGAAAATTATGTGTCAGTTGTAGGATGGCTGAGTTTGGTTTGTTCACATGCGACATCATGTGTCAGTGAGGGTGTGTTCCCTTGGTTGGGTTTGCGGCGTGCAGGAGCGACTGTGTGAGGGTGTGGTGCGACCGCGATGTGCAGGAGCGATCGTGTGAGGGTGCGGTGCGACCGCGACAGCCGTGCGCAAGTGTACCTCCTTTCCATTTTGAAAACTTTAGGCAAGCTTGGCAAAAATGTGTGGCGAAGTATGGCAATGCAAGGCCTAGACCCAAACAGGATAAGTACGTATGTACTAGGAGTACTAGTGTTAAAAAAGAAAGGTGGGGTTTTCCTTCGCGGGATTAATCGATACAAATCCTCGTTTGACGTGTCAATTAATGCGTATTTTTTTCTCCAAAGCCCAAAGAGCTAACCATCTCACTCCTCATTGCTTGATTAATGCAGCGGCATGCAAACCAACCTTCTCACTTCCGCATGCATGCAAGGGTATATTAATGTCCTTGGTTGCTAGTACGAGGCAAACCCCATCAATTTTGCCTCGATTAGTGTTAGTGGCCTTCTGCAAATTGCAATTTTGATATACTGGCCTTGTGTACAAAAAAATGGAGGTAGTAACTATTTGACTTCCTTCCCCATTGCAGTGACGTCGACGATATCTCGAACGTTGTGGTTTGGCAAAGTGCGTTCGACGGAGAACACCATTGAGGGAGACCACGGTAAGTCGTTCGCAAGTGCTGCCTACAAGCCGAGACAACCGCCTTATTTGCATCCAGGAAGTCTGTTGAACCAAAGGACGCGTAAATGTACTAGTACTACTAGTACACAATAGCGTTGTCCGTCCAGCTTAGGGCAGTGAGGTGGTTTCTCAAAGAAGACGATGGAGAAGCGGAGTCAGCGAAGAGTGAAATGATGGTTGCTTCATCCGTGCTTTGTGATTTGACACCTCACTGCTTTGTGATTTGTGATAGAAGGGACAGGGGAGTAGACTCTATGTTCTATACTATACACGTGTCCAAGCACGGGAGAAAGAGGAGAGACGTTGCATTTTCCTATTCCTTCAATGAATCAATCAGGGAGCTTTGGTTCCATCTTTTTGGCTTTGGCAGCACCGTCCACAGTGGTTCCCATCGATGCCAAAAGCTATTTTCACATTTGGCTACACATTGTGGATGCCCTTAACCGTACCACTTGGTTTGCTCCTGTGTGCTATCTATACAAATCTCAACTATATTGATCTAAAAAATTATAGAATCAAGATTAGTAAAAAGGAGGTGATTTTGCCGCGCAGATGGCAGGGCAGGTTTCTTATTTTTAGAGGATGTTGGCCCGGCGGTTTGCTAACATGCGGTCCCACATGTTAGTGCTTTACCAAGCCAATCTGCGTCCCACATGAGGCAGAACAATGGCAGAAGCAACTCGTGGTTAACTTGAAGAAGATGAGGGAGAAGTGGATTCAGCAATGAGTGAAATGATGCTTGCTTCGTCCCTCCAACTTCTTCTTTTTAGCATTATTATTTCGTCCCTCCAACTTAACTGCGGGAAAGGTGCAACTTTGTGATTTGACGCCTCATCGCTCATTACTACGCCGGCGCCATGACTGGGGTGCTTCACCCCGGCTGCTCTGCGCTGTATTTCGGTATGGCACGTGGACCCGGTAGCTTGATGTCCCACATTTCGGTGAAAGGGACTAGAAGATGTATGAAAGCGAGCTCTCCACTCTTATAACGGAGGAGTACACGACACGGCGGCCCAGTGAACTGTCACTTGTACTGTATAGTACTATAGTTTTGATGTTTCGCACGATCCATCGATACAAACCCGATTAAACAGGAAAGGGTGGGATTTTTCCCGCGCGTTTGATGATACTGGCCATACATTTCAAAGGAAATTCTTATGTATGCATACTAAATAATTAAGTAACAATATGATATCTAGTAAAACTAAAAACACATATGATTTATTGTGTTAGAGTGTAGTAGTAGTGTTGTATTGCATAGTTGTTAGATGTAACATGCGAGAACGTGTAGAGATGTAGTTTTGGAGGGCCTACAGAGAGAAAAGCGTAATACGGTCATCAAACTTCAGAATAAGCTGATTACGAACACTATATACTTTTTGCAGTGATTATACGGTCACTTGCTCATGGTTCAGCATCGGATTGCACTCTATTGACCGGCCAAATAGTCTGCATGGCACCATGTTGACTAGTTAAATTGACCATGTTCCTTGTGGGTCCCACCTGTCAGTTCGCATAGGTAAAAGGTCAGATAAACACAAATTTACGCAGGCGCGACAAGACTCCAACCTGTGCGCGGGAATCACCTAGTTGTGTATGTGTCTGTCAGGTCCTGATGTGTGTGCATGCACGTGTAGGTTGAGCAATTGAGCGTGAGAGTGTGTATTGGTTGTGCGTTGTACTGGTGTGTGCATGCATGCGTGCGCTGCGTGTGTACTTGTGAGTGTTGCGTGCGTGCGTGCCTGCATGCGTTCGTGTGAGTGTTGCGTGCATGCAGTTCGTGTGCATGCGTGCGTGTGTGTATAATCACCACACCAACTCCTGTGTGTTAAAATAGACGGCTCAACATACCAATACAAGGCCACCTTGTCCGCTATGCCCGCGGTCATGACTTCGAACCACTGTCCAATATTTTTTTGTCGTTTGTTTTCATTCTTACTAGCAAGATGCCCGTGTGTTGCACGTAACATCAAGATGCATTTGTATGACTAGTTTATCTTGTGAGAGAAAAGTATGAACGAGGGAAGGCCTTATTTGAAAATGTGGAGAGGTGTGTGGGTACCTTTTTTCAAAATTGCCATAGTTTCCTTCCTATCCGTCAGATATAAATCGGACGGCCTATATTGCAGGATGGCAGGCACACCATCATCACCAACTCTGTATTTTATTAGAGTGTAGATGTAGAGTAGATACAAGTCGACAGGTGGGCCCAATGGTAGTGAGATAATGTGATGCAACACTGGAGGTGCCACGTGGAGCGTTTAACTGGTCAACTAGTCGTGTCTTGAGCAAATACAGAGCTGTACGGTGAGCCCGTGACTATATAATAACCACCAAACGTAAATGGTGACCATAATGAGTGGATTCTGAAGTCCAATGTATGTATCGTGCTTTCGCTTCAAATACAATGATCGTCACTGTATATATCACGAGAGAAAGATGAAACATGCGTGAATGTGCTAGGGGCTTACTTTTAGAGGACCTGGAGATAATTTGTGTGCGTACGTGAAAGGGGCGTAGAGGGGGGTATGCGATGGAGAGAGAGATGCTCTTCGTTTCTCTTTATTATGACTAACTTTATATATAATATAAAAATATACGAATTCACATCACAGAATAAATATCATTATGGGCACCATGCAATGCAAATTAGCATTCAAACTCCTCCATGTAACTTTGTAATGTTGTATACATGTAGAAATTCTAAAATAATTTTTTGGCCACACTTTATTCAAAAGGAATGTTGTATGCGAAATAAACGTGAAGAGAGGGCGTCGGTGTCAAAACCGGCAGTTCTCGGGTAGGGGGTCCCGAACTGTGCGTCTAGGCGGATGGTAAAAGGAGACAAGGGACACGATGTTTTTACCCAGATTCGGGCCCTCTCGATGGAGGTAAAACCCTACTCCTGCTTGATTAATATTGATGATATGGGTATTACAAGAGTAGATCTACCACGAGATCGGAGTGGCTGAACCCTAGAAGCTAGCCTATGGTATGATTGTTGTTCGTCCTATGGACTAAAACTCTCCGGTTTATATAGACACCGGAGAGGGCTAGGGTAACACAGAGTCAGTTACAATGGGAGGAGATCTTCATATCGTATCGCCAAGCTTGCCTTCCACGCCAAGGAAAGTCCCATCCGGACATGGGACGGAGTCTTCAATCTTGTATCTTCATAGTCCGGGAGTCCGGCCAAAGGTATTAGTCCGGCCATCCAGACACCCCCTAATCCAGGACTCCCTCAGTAGCCCCTGAACCAGGCTTCAATGACAACGAGTTCGGTGCGCAAGTTGTCTTCGGCATTGCAAGGCGGGTTCCTCCTCCGAATATTCCATAGAAGATGTTGAACACCAGGGTAGTGTCCGGCTCTGCAAAATAAGTTCCACATTCCATCGTAGAGAGAATAATATTTATATCAATCGGATCTGCTGACGTATTCCGTGGCGTGACATCATGCCACGGCCAGGCTTTTATTCATTTTACTGTTCCACCTCAGCGCGTTTAGCGAGGCGGTTTCCTTGGCACGTCTTGTCAAAGCAGAGATCGTGTCCTCTTATTCCGGTATTCTCATCAATACGGGCGTGGGTCACCCAACCGCGCCATTAACCGCGGCACTTGGGAGATAAGCGAGTTTTATTAGGCCGGTGGGGGCTCGTAGTTTTGGCCGCCCATATAAGGGGATAAGAATCCGCCCTTTCCATTCACGCCTTCTTCCTCTTCTGCTTATCTGTCCCTGCGCGCTTGAGCTCCAGTGCCCAAGCCCGCATTTCCCACCTCAACCTACTCCAATCATGTCCGGAGCGGGAGGTAGATGGATGGCCTCCTCCGTCACGGAGGGGCAAATCAAAAAGCTGAGGAAGGCCGGATACTTGTCTCACGACATCGCGCACCGGCTTCCAGATGTGGGGCAACTCATCCCCACCCCCAGACCCCATGAGAGGGTTGTTTTTCTTCCCCATTTCCTCCGCGGACTGGGTTTTCCTCTTCACCCGTTCGTCCGGGGGCTCATGTTCTACTACGGCCTGGACTTCCATGATTTGGCCCCGAACTTCATCCTCAATATCTCGGCGTTTATCGTCATGTGTGAGGCCTTCTTCCGCATCCAGCCTCACTTTGGCCTATGGCTGAACATCTTCAGCGTCAAGCCGAAGGTTGTGAAAGGCCGACAAGCAGAATGCGGAGGTGCTATGGTGGGCAAGATGGCCAACGTCACTTGGCTCGAGGGTGCCTTCGTGGAAACCATCAAAGGGTGGCAATCGGGGTGGTTCTATATCACCGAGCCGCATGACCCTAAGTGGGCAGCGGCCCCCGAATTTCGATCCGGCATCCCCACCCGGCTCACATCTTAGAAAGAGACGGGCCTGTCGTGGGGCAATCCGGAAGAGGTGACCAGACTCCAAACCTGCGTCCAAGACCTAGTGACCAAGAAGGTCAGGCTTGTCAACGTAGTCCAGGTCATGCTCTTCCGCTGGATCCTCCCGTGTCAACGACGGGACTTCAATTTGTGGGAGTTCGACCCGGCCCAGCACCATACTCTATCCCGGCTCTTCGAAACAAAGCACGAGGACACCTGGAAGGTGCTTTTCAAGAGTTCCGAGGTCTCCCCTCCCATCATCGAGGATCGCGGATTCTGCGCCAAACGTCAAGCCTCCGAAGTAAGCTTACAGTTAGTCCCTTACGGGACACCCGAATTTCATAGTGTGACTTTTTGCGGGATCTAAACTCCCGTTCCTTTGACAGGACTGGAAGAGGACATCCGGACAGTTTGACTATCCGGCCCCTTTGCCCGAAGGCCCAGAAGACGCACGCTTGGCGAAGCTACTGGTTCTGGCACCTCACGTGGTGCCGGAGAAGAAGGCCAAGGAGAAGGCAACGGGGACCCGAAAGAGTTCCCAGCGCCCGGTGGTGTCGGATTCATCGCCCGACAACCCCGACGCGCCCTCCGCTTCGGAAGACGAGGAGGAGGAAGAAGAAGAAGAAACCTCTCCCCCTCCAACGGGGGGAGGAAAGAAAAGGAAGGCCGCCCCAACTGGGGAGGCCGGAGGGTTCAAGAAGGGGAAGACCCATCTGCCGGACTACGCCTCCGATGCCGAAGACGGCGGGGAGGAATGGCCATCTAGGGTCAAGCCCCTGGCAAAGTCGTAAGTGTCCGGTTACCCGAATGACTCATGGCGCTCCTCTATTATTTGGTAATGTCTAACGCCGAATTTTAATCATGCAGTCCGCCCAGAGCTCAGCTCGGTGATTCGTCGAGCGGCTCCCTGAATTCGTCGGATGTGAACAGCGCTTCGCTTCCGACGGCCTCTTCCTCGCTTCCTGCGGACGACGCCGAGGTGGGGTCCCGAAAGGGACTAAACCAGGAGGAGGTGGTCCTGGAGGCGCCGCAAGGCAATCTCCCAGACTCCAGGCCCGAAGGGGGTCAAGCCTCGGAGGGATCTAAGTCCGGCGCCGGGCCGAACACTGCTCCGGAACCATCAACGGTTCCAGAGTCCGACAGGCAGCGCCTTCATAAGAAGGGCAAGCCTACGACGCCGGCGACCCCCATCCATCCGAAGGCGCCGGACAATTTGTTGGAGGTGCTTAACGGCGCCTCCATCGACGAGGAACACCGCACTATTATGAGTGCGGTGATCCAGAAGGTTCAGTCCGCCAAGAGCGGGCTGAC